>JAZHEH010001341.1:4800000-6000000 GCA_036589455.1 Ateles fusciceps | reverse complement strand
ACTGGGTTTCACCATGTTGGCCAGGCTGGTCTTGAGCTCCTGACCTCAGGTGATCCACCTGCCTTGGCCTCCCAGAGTGCTGGGATTACAGGCTTGAGCCACCTTGCCTGGTGGGGTATAATCTTAAATGGAGAAAACAAAACGTTTTGAGACAAGCAGCCTGGCTGGTTTCCTGTTTTGATGTGGTCTAGAAAAAGAACAAAAGCCCCCTACTCAAGCTGTAGCTTACCTAACTTCCAGATAATCAGCAACAAAAAACCCCAGGAAGCTGTTATCACAGGTTCCCGCTTCATGGGGCTAGGGACCTCCCTGGGCCCCCCAGTGTGTGTAGTTACGCTTACACTTCAACTTATAGTTACTTTTTCCTCATTTTAATGCCAAAAATCACACCCAGGTTGGAGATTTAGCCTGCAAATGCCACAATTTCTGAAGAAGCATTTCCAGCCACTGTGCATGCACTAGAAAAACCCCTCCTATACATACCCTGACATCACCCCCTCCCCACAGGAAAGTCCTTTAAAGTTAACTCCCACACTGCTTTCGGGGAACAGCTGCCCCTTTCCTTTTGCAGTGCTAGCTCACTATGCACAAGCTAAATAAACTTTCACTTTCTCTTTGCTATTGTGTCTGGTGATTTCTCTTGATTTCTGTCATGGAAGATGACAAGAACCCAGGGCACCGTTAACAATTTCAATTAAAATATTAAAAAATGTAAAGATCACAGTCAGCCATAGGACTGTACTTGTTGTTGATGTTTTGATAAGTATGGCCTTTATTTTTGTAAATTCAAAGTTAAATTAATTTTGTTAACTTTCTAGGAACCGCTCAACTTGTTGACTTTTCTTTTTGTTGTTTTACTTTGCCTTCTTTGTGTATCTGAGTCCCAGATGATGAATTGGTTCCACCTAAAAGTAGCAGAGTTCTTATGTAATTCTGCTTGTAGGAGTCTATCTGAAAGAAGCCATTTGAAATACAGAAAAAGCTCTCTATGCTAATGTTAATTGCTGAGTTGTTTATAATTATAGGAAATTGGCAGCAATATTTTCTTAAAAAGAGGAATGGGTGGTCCACTAAATTGGTTAGGCAGCAGTAAAGTCCAGTGAATCTGCTCTCTCATGTCATGCCATCTGCTGTCGCCAGAGTGCCCTGGTGTGTGATGGGGTAGAGGGGAGGGGCGTGGGAGAATCTGGAGAGTGTCACATATGCAGTCTAGGATTTCAGCTCCAGAAAACCCCTCCGTGCAGATGACTAGAACTCCTTCCTGTGTGGGAGGATGCCAAGTGTTCTTTTGTTTGTTTTTTCATTTGTTTGTTTAAGAATGGGGTCATTTCTCCACTCTCAGTGATGCATACATATTCAGTGTAGAACATTGGAGAACCAGGAGAGCACAGAGATGAGTATCACCAGCAGCCCCGATCCTGTTTAGTCTACATGTGTGGTCTTTGTTTATTGTGTCTGGGCAAGGGAGAAGAGCATTTAGTGCCCTAACCTGCTGAGAGGCAGTGGAATCATTAGAGATAAATTTGTCTTTTTTGCTCTTCATCCTTATATCTGAGTTGTCATAATATTCGTCCAGCTCTGTTTGAGTACCTGTTACGGATCTAGGGCAGTGAGGATACCCAGCCTTGGTCTTAAACCTAGCATGGCAATGAATGATGTGGCCAGCTTGGAGCTGCCCAGTAGTACCTGGTTTAATCTTCACTCTGGTGTGTGTTCTCATTGTCTTTCTCTTGATCTGTTTCTGTCACAGTTTTTCATTTGTTCTGTTTTTTAATTTAAGTATAATATAAATGAAATAAAACATACTAATCTTTTTTATTGTTTAGGCAAACTTTTCATACAGTAAAATACATAGATTGAACTGTATCATTCATGAGTAATCACCTCACCTCCCTATATTTCCATTGCTCTCAGAAAGTTCCCAGAGTACTAAGTCTTAACGTTTATAGTTCAACTTTTACACACCACCTACATGTGACCACTACTTGGATCAAGATATAAGAAATTTCTAGCACCCTGGAGGTTGGACTCAGTGTCACCCGCTCATAGACACATACTCAGATTGTTTTGGATACTCTGGTGCTGAAATTTGCTTCCTGATGTCTGGTGTCACTTGTCTTTGTGGGTGGCCCCACAATCTAGCCCATTTCCTCTGGCACCTCGGCATACACATTCATGGTGCTCTGCCAGCATTCTCCCAAGGAATAAATGTTTTGTCTCTCACAGATATGGGACACAGCAGGACAGGAACGGTTCCAGTCTCTTGGTGTGGCCTTCTACAGAGGCGCAGACTGCTGCGTTCTGGTATTTGATGTGACTGCCCCCAACACATTCAAAACCCTAGATAGCTGGAGAGATGAGTTTCTCATCCAGGCCAGTCCCCGAGATCCTGAAAACTTCCCCTTCGTTGTGTTGGGAAACAAGATTGACCTCGAAAACAGACAAGTAAGTACCAGTGGTGATAGGTATTGTCACACTCACCTGCTCCCCCAGGGGCCTTGTGAATTTGGAGGGTTCCCTGCTAAGCTCACATGGCTGTAGGAGGTGCTGGTGGAAGTCTTTGTTACCCTGTCCAGCCCTTCAGGCCAGCTGCCTTTAAGGACCAGGACCCACTGACCTGGGTTAAGTCCCCATGCTTGCCCCCCACCTGGCTGTGACTTTGGGCCATTGTCTTGGCTCTCTGAGCTTCAGTTCCCTTTCTGAACTTTGAAAGAGGGAATTCGATTTTGTCATTCTTAGTAGTGGCCTCCCAGCACCTCCAGGCCATGCCTGGATCTCCATGTGTGCAGAATATTGCTTTGGGCTTTGAGTGAAATTGCTGTACTGTAGTTTCAAATATCATGTCTGTTAGAAACATATACTCTTTGATTAATTACAACAAGGTTTATTTCTGACCATGGATCTCTTTCTCCCCTTCCTAAGTGACTCAGTCCTTATCTCTTGGCTGCAGTTGGGCTAGGGGTTGGGGGAAGGAATGAGAACGTGTGAGTGGCATGGGTGACATCACACTAGCAGTAATGGGGAAGGGACTAGAAACCTTAAGATCAAGCTGCTGGGCAATTCCTGTCCTGGGATCTCTGAGGTCCCAGTAAACACTCTTCATTTCTTCGTGGACTGACTTCTTACTCCGATCACAAACGGCTTTTAAGGTTTGTGAACGGAGGGTCAGAAGGTATGGGCTATAGACCGAGACAGGCTTTGAGCTGCCTTGCTGAATCCTAGCTATCCTGAACATAGCCAGCAGGGCGAGTTCGATGGGTCTGCAGGTCTCCTCCAACACCCTCTTTCCCTAAGTCTGTGTCCTCACCTGTACTACCTGTAGGCAAGGGGCCATGACACTTCCTGGGGAGGATGGAGTCACTGCTGGCTGCTTCTGTCATGAGCCTGTGTGTACCCTGCTTCTTTCAGGTGGCCACAAAGCGGGCACAGGCCTGGTGCTACAGCAAAAACAACATTCCCTACTTTGAGACCAGTGCCAAGGAGGCCATCAACGTGGAGCAGGCGTTCCAGACAATTGCACGGAATGCACTTAAGCAGGTGGGTCTCCCACAGCTGACCAGCCCCTTCTAGTGATGCGTGACCACTCACCCAGCTCATGCCTGGCCTCCTGTCCTTAATCGTCTTCCCTAGCCTACTCTTTTCTATATAGTCAGAAAACCCTATGTGTTCATCTGGGAAGGTTATGACATGTTCTGCTTAAGCTTCCAGAAATCCCACTTTGTGGGGAATAATCTAAAAGATGCAGAGGCCATGAAGACTGAGGCTGCCCTTTTTTTACTAGGCTTGTTCTTGTTTCTTTGCATGCGATTGGGAGATCAGGTCACTGGGAGACCCCAATCAGATTGCTGCTTCTATTTAAGGAGGAAGTAAACCTGAATACGAATCCCAGCTCTGTTCCCTACCAATCATTATATCTAGTTTGGGCTTTTTAAAAATATATATTATGACTGGGCACGATGGTTCACACCTGTAATCCCAGCACTTTGGAGGCCGAGATGGGCAGATAACTTGAGGTCAGGAGTTCAAGACCAGCCTGGCCAACATGGTGAAATCCCATTTCCACTAAAAAATACAAAAAATTAGCCAGGCCTGGTGGCAGGCACCAGTAATTCCAGCTACTTGGGAGGCTGAGGCAGGAGAATTGCTTGAACCCAGGCGGTGGAGGTTGCAGTGAGCCAAGATCACACCTCTGCACTCCAGCCTGGGTGACAGAGCAAGACTCTGTCTCAAAAAAAAAAAAAAAAAAAAAAAAAAAATATATATATATATATATATATATGTATGTATGTATCTCTGAACTTCTACCCCCTCACCTGAAAAAGGGGAATACCTGCTTTTGCAGAGTGATTATGAAGATTAAATGGGACAGACTCTTTCAGCTCTCACATACTGACAGGTAACTTTTTTCACTAGGAACAGTTAAGTAAACAACACAAGGAAGAAAACGCAGGAAAACTATTCAAGGGCTACAGTATCTAGAATTTCTGATTTACTGTTTCTTTGATTAGATATAACCACTCATGAGAGTTGAAAGTCTGTTTTGATGTACAGCTGTGTTGGGGCAGTGGTGAGTTAAGGCAGGTCACGAGGCATCATCAGATAGTATCTAGGGGTGGTCAGAGGTATGGTGGGTTTGGAGGGATACAGAGAACACTTGAAGCACGTGGTGGCTGTGAAGGGCAAGGCAGATTCTGCTGACTCCAGGAAGCTGGCTGAATGGAGGTAATGGCTTTTGGCAGGGCAGAGAGTTGTTTGGAATGGTTGCTGCAAGGACCAGGGAAATTCTGGCATGGGTGGGGTCTGCACTAAGTGTTCTAGAATAAAAGGGACAGACCTCTACCCAGTGAGGAAATTGTTCCACCCAGAATGCCAGGAAAGCCCTCAAGTTGTAAGGAACAGATCAAGATGCAGACTTGGCTACCCTCACCCCCAAATAATAAACTGTTGTGTTTTTCTTAATGTTCATATAAAGGAATGGAAATCCAAATACATGTGAGAAAGTGCTTCCCACCTGTTTCCCTGTTGCCTGGCATCACTGTCTGAGTTTTTCTCCTCCATCACTACTGTCCCTGTTGTCTTATAATAATGCTTTTATTTTTAGAGCTAGCCCTAAGGAGTTAAATTTTTAGATTGGAAGATGCATTTTATTGTAAGTTAGAGTGCCAGGTTGCTTTCCCCAGGTGGAGTAACATTTCAGCAGTGTGGGCTTGCTTTCTCCTCCCTCCTTGCCAGCAAGCAATAGGTGTCACCTGTCACTCTGCTGACCTTGCCAACCTTTGGGTGAGTAAATTGCCACCATCGTGGCTGAGTCCCTCTGAGTCCCTGTCCCTGGGGCTTAGCCATTTGGATTTTCTCTGCTACACACAGCCAGCACACAGCACACAGTTGGGCATCTCTCAGTTCTGATGAGCTGTTGGTGAATTGAAGTTAACTCTACTTGCATTTCAAGTGACTTTTCCAACTCTATGGCCTTTTTAAGTCCTTTGACCTTAGGAAAAAAGTAACTTTTTATTTGGGTATATCATTTTAAATTGCCGTGTTTCCTATGTCTACATCAGATTTGTCTCTAATTCAGCTGGAATTTACTTTGGCTTATGGCAGGTAAGAGGGACTCACCTTTTCTCTCAGACAGCGGAGCCAGTTGTTTGAAATCAGTTGACTGTTGTTATATAAGGAATTTCCCTCTCTGAATAGACTGGCCATTGCTAAAGGCTTATATGTGCTGGGATCTGTTTCTAGTCTCTGCAGTCTGTTTTCCCTCTTCAGGACTGTCTTGATTTGACTACCTGATGAGGTAAGTTTCCCCTTGCCACATTCTTTTTTTTTTTTTTTTGAGACAGAGTCTTGCTCTGTCGCCCAGGCTGGAGTGCAGTGGCACGATCTTGGCTCACTGCAACCTCCACTTCCCAGGTTCAAGCAATTCTCTCCTACCTAAGCCTCCCAAGTAGCTGGGAATACAGGCATCTGTCACCATGCCCAGCTAATTTTGGTATTTTTTAGTAGAGATGGGGTTTTACCATGTTGGACAGGCTGGTCTCGAACTCCTGACCTCGTGATCTGCCCGCCTCGGCCTCCCAAAGTGCTGAGATTACAGGCATGAACCACCATGCCCAGCCTGCCACATTCTTTTCTAACTAATAATTTTTGTTTGAGTTCCATCATTTTCCTCTCTCACCTCCCCATCCCCCAAATAAAACTGTTGAGATTTTGACTTGAATTCTTGATTTTCTTTAAGTCCATTGTTTTTTTCTCATCGATTGCAATTACGTTGTGGCTGTTGAATTAGTCTGTTCAGGCTGTGTTAACAAAACCCCATAGCCAGGGTGGCTCCAACAACAGACATTTTGTTGCCTCACAGTTCTGGAGACTGGAAGTCTGTGAGCAAGATGGTGGCACATTTGGTTTCTGGTGAGGGCATTCTTTCGGGCTCACAGACTGCTGTCTGCTCACTGTGTCCTCCCATGCCCTTTCTGCTGTGTGCACAGAGAGCAGACACACAAGCAAGGTGTCTCTGGTGTCACCTCTTCTTATAAGGACATGAATTCTCTCAGATTAGGGCACCACCCTGCGACCTCATTTAACCTTCATTCCTTCCTTACTCCAAATACAGCCACCTGAAGGGTTAGGGCTTCCACACAGGAATTTTGGAGGAACACAAACATTCTGCCCAGATGGGCACTGTGGCTCACACCTGTAATCCCAGCACTTTGGGAGGCCGAGGTGGTGGATCAGGAGTTTGAGACCAGCCTGGCCTGCGCAGTGAAACCCCGTCTCTACTAAAAAAAAATACAAAAAATTAGCTGGGCATGGTGGCACGTTACTGTAATCCCAGCCCCTCAGGAGGCTAAGGTAGGAGAATTGCTTGAACCGGGGAGGCGGAGGTTGCAGTGAGCTGAGATCGTGCTACTGCACTCCATCTCAAAAAAAAACCAAATAAATAAAAAATAAATCACAGTCCACTAGAAGAAATGGGAAAAATTAAAATAAATAAATAATGTTTAAAAATTAAATGAGCCGGGTGTGGTGGCTTACGCCTGTAATCCCAGCACTTTGGGGGGCTGAGGTGGGCGAATCACCTGAGGTTGGGAGTTTGAGACCAGCCTAACCAACATGGAGAAACCCTGTCTCTACTAAAAATACAAAAAATTAGCCGGGTGTGGCAGTGCATGCCTGTAATCGCAGCTACGGGAGGCTGAGGCAGGAGAATCTCTTGAACCCAGGAGGCGGAGGTTGCAGTAAGTCGAGATTGTGCCATTGTACTCCAGCCTGGGCAGCAAGAGCAAAACTCCGTCTCAAAAAAATAAAAGAAAAAAATATCTAGAGTAATAGGCAAGCCTATTGAGACAGAAAGTAGATGAGTGGTTGCTGGGTCTAGAGTGGCATAGAATGGGAATGGGAAAGAACTCCTAATGGCCATAGAGTTTTTTTTGGAGGGGTAGTGAGGGTATTTTGGACCTAGTTGATGGTTGCCCAACTTTCTGAATATACTAAAAATTATTGAAGTGTACACTTTATGGCATGTGAGTTAAAACCCAATAAAGCTGTTAGGAGTGCAATGGCTCCGTCTTGGCTCACTGCAACCTCAACCTCTTGGGTTCAAGCAATTCTCCTGCCTCAGCCTCCTGAGTAGCTAGTATGATAGGTGCCTGCCACCACACCTGGCTAATTTCTATATTTTTAGTAGAGACGAGGTTTCACCATGTTGGCCAGGCTGGTCTTGAACTCCCACCTGTCTCAGCCTCCCAAAGTGCTGGAATTACAGGTGTGAGCCACCATGCCCAGCCAAAGCTGTTATGTTTTAAAGTGTGTATTCCTAGATGTTTTATACTTTTATAGCTATTGTGAATTGAATGATTTTTTTCCTAGATAACTTTTAATGACTAGAAACAGTACCTGCTTTATCTCCAAATCCTAGAACTGTCCCTGGCACACAAGCGCTCAGTATTTAAGTGACAGTGTTTTCCTGTAGCCAAAAGTAGAATGCTGTTCCTCATTGGAATTGTGTTACTTTAGCAAAAGTCACACTAAAATGACCGTAGTCCATCTGCTCTCATCACTTGTCACAGATAGTGATAAAATGGATCCATAGCTGCCTTTCTAGGCCTGCAGCATTTGGGAGACAAAACTATGCTGAACCTTTGGAAGAAAAAGCAAGGAGACGAGAGGCCATTGGTCCAGAAAAGTGAATGGGAGATGGGGAGGTAGAAGGAGTGTTCCAGGCTGAGAAGGCAGCTCGCACTCAGCTCCAGCCACTTTACCTCATGCATACTTTGGCTGAGGGTTGCCAGATGTTTGAGAAAAACTAGAAATCCAGATCATTGTTAGCCATTCACAACTGTATGGAACATACAGAAGGCACCTGAACTGGATGTGGTCCCAGAGCTCTGAGACTGTGATCTGATGGAGGACGTCCATGAACTGTGATCTGATTGAGAACGTCCATGAACTTCTGTCCTGATTGTCGAATGCAGATTACTGCTTCTCCTAGCAGGATTTGTCTCTTCACATTGACCTGGAGTTCTCACAAAATCTGTTTTTCTTTTGCTCCTCCGCTGAACATGGCACCTTCTGCCAGAGCGCTTCCTTCACTGAGTGGGCAGGCTCTGCTCCACAGCTCCCTGCCCACGCTGCCCAAGCAGAAGTGAGCCAGTCCCTCCTGGGCAGAAAGGGCCTACAATGAGGGCTGAAATGTTTCTGTTCCCTGAGTAACCAACCTTTCTCTGTCTCCCTGTCCAGGAAACAGAGGTGGAGCTGTACAACGAATTCCCCGAACCTATCAAACTGGACAAGAACGACCGGGCCAAGGCCTCCGCAGAAAGCTGCAGTTGCTGAGGGGGCAGTGAGAGTCGAGCACAGAGTCCTTCACAAACCAAGAACACACGTAGGCCTTCAACACAATTCCCCTCTCCTCTTCCAAACAAAACATACATTGATCTCTCACATCCGGCTGCCAAAAGAAACCCCATCCAACACAGTTACACCCCACATATCTCACATAACACACACACACACACACACACACACACACACACACACACACACACAGATCTGAAGTAAGCAAACTCCAGCCCCTGCCCATGATGTCTCCTTGGGGTCTGCCTGGCCACCCACATGAGCCCGCGTGTATGGCAGCAGGACAGGCCAGTGGTAGAAGTCATTCTGATACGGAGTTGGCATTGGAAGCTTATTATTTTTGTCCACTGGAGAGAGAGAGAACTGTTTACAGTTAATCTGTGTCTGATTATCTGATTTTTTTTAACGGTCTTGTGGTCTCTTTTACCCCTCCCTTCCCCCTCCCCTCCTTGAAGGCTACCCCTTGGGAAGGCTGGTGCCCCATGCCCCATTACAGGCTCACACCCAGTCTGATCAGACTGAGTTTTGTATGTATCTATCTGTTAATGCTTGTTACTTTTAACTAATCAGATCTTTTTACAGTATCCATTTATTATGTAATGCTTCTTAGAAAAGAATCTTATAGTACATGTTAATATATGCAACCAATTAAAATGTATAAATTAGTGTAAGAAATTCTTGGATTATGTGTTTAAGTCCTGTAATGCAGGCATGTAAGATGGAGGGTTGAACCCTGTCTGGATTGCAGAGTGTTAGTGGCTGAGAATTGGGAAATCCAGCTAGCGGCAGTATTCTGTACAGTAGACACAAGAATTATGTACGCCTTTTATCAAAGACTTAAGAGCCAAAAAGCTTTTCATCTCTCCAGGGGGAAAACTGTCTAGTTCCCTTCTGTGTCTAAATTTTCCGAAAGGTTGATTTGCATAATACAATGGTATGTGCAATGGATAAATTGCTGTTATTTCAAAAATTAAAGTTCTCATTTTCTTTCTTTTTACCCCCCCTGCTCCACACTTCAAAACTCCCCTATTAGATCAGCATCCTACTATAAGAGTGAAAGGAAAACCCTAACAGATCTGTCCTAGTGATTTTATCTTTGTTCTAGAAGGCGCTCCTTTCAGGGTTGTGGTATCCTTAGGTTAGCGGAGCTTTTTCTCTTTTTCCCCACCCGTCTCCCCAGTATTGCCCATTATTAATTAACCTGTTTCTTTGGTTGGAACCCTGGCAGTTCTGCTCCCTTCCTAGGATCTGTCCCCCGCATAGTAGCTTGCTTTAACGGAGCACTTCTCCTTTTTCCAAAGGTCTACATTCTAGGGTGTGGGCTGAGTTCTTCTGTAAAGAGATGAACGCAATGCCAATAAAAATTGAACAAGAACAATGATCATCTGCCTTTGCCCTGTCTTTTTTTCCTTCTTCAAGAGTCTTGGCTCAGTAAAGACCACATGAGCTAATCATAGCCAATGCCTTATCAAGCAGGAGAGCCCTCCGTAAATGGGCATGTGTGGTGCTTTGGGGCAGAAAGGCTGTCTCCTATCTGGTCCTGTAGTGCCTGTCCCTAGTTTTGGTTGGGAGGGCGGTTATTTTAATCGCAGCAGTGGAGGTTGGGAACCACAAATGGAGAAAGCATTGTCCCTTTAGAAGAGCAACCACAAACTGCTGGTGACCTCTGAGCCATGCATAGCCTGTAGTTGTAAGTGTAACCTAGTCATGTGTTATGTGTTTTATTTTTAGTTGACCTAGTTACTAATACTTAGATGTATAATTCTGCATTTGTCACAGGAGAGGAAGATTTGGCAGCAGAGGCCCGGTATTTCCACATAGGTAAGCCCCCCACCTGGAATGGAATAGTTGTCACTTAGAAGCAGTCTTATAGAATAGTAGTAGTTCAGGTTGTGGGTCACTTTATGCAGAAGTACCTCATTGACTTAGATCTTGAATTCTACTTTGCTACACTTTTCTACATTTTCACTTCTCAGGCTCCTCAGTTGGTTTCTTTCCTTATGGCTCCTCTTGGCATGTACTTTATGTGTTAAAAAATAGCATAATTTAGAATCTCAGATGCTGCACAATGTGAGATCATCCACAGTGCAGTTCTGCCCTGGCTGGTGGTGCATGGCTTGAACCTTCTCTGGTCCTGTATTTTGTTTGTGCCTCATCAGGTGTTTGTCCTCTAGAGGAGCAGAGTTCTCTCCAGCTGGGGGCCCAGTGACTGGGCCACAGTTTGTGTACCCTTGTGTGGTGCTCACCTCTGCAAATCAGGCATCTATTCCTCTGATTGTGTTCCACTGGTCTTGACCTTGTGTGTGACATTAAAATGGACCTTGACCTCTGCCCTGCTTGACCTTCATCCTAAAACTGATGGTCATCCTGACATTAACCTGCCTTAGCTTGAGATGAATGTAATCTTTAATTGACTCTGATTTCAACCATTGTTCTTATCACATCTTACCCGAATTTTAATGGCTTTGGCTTTGAACTGACTTTGACTTTACCCTAAACATGATCACCATTGAGTGACCACGACTCTGATCCACCTCCTGACCTCATCATCACCTGACTTTGAAGTTAACATGGAACCCTACCATGACAATAGGTCTTACTCTCTGACCTGGACTAATTAGTCTCATGTCCCATCAGCCTGATGGCTGAGCTTGGTGTCATATTATAACCCTAAATTGTATAATGTTCATCTAAGGGATTCAGCTTAACCACAGTAGACAGTCATACCTGAGACTGAGTTCTGCGCTAACAGAGCTCAGTGCCTTTTTCTGTATTCCTGTTTAGATTTAGCATAAGCATGTGTTTTCTCTCAAAAGAGAGGAACGTGTCATTTTGCTGCAATAAGCCATAAGGATTTACTTTTGAGAATAATGTCTGGGGCTGAGTTTGTTTGCAGTACTACGGATTGTTTGGGTTCATTTGTATTTGTCTCGAGGTGAGAATGAGAATTGAGATGAATTTGTTGTTAGATTTACATCCATCTCAGTTTGCTCTAACAAGTAACTAGAAGTTACTTTGGCCAGGTGTGGTGGCCCACGCCTGTAATGCCAGCACTTTGGGAGGCTGAGGTGGGTGGAGCACTGAGGCCAGGAGTTTGAGAGCAGCCTGGGCAACATGGTGAAACCCCGTCTCTACTAAAAATACAAAAATTAGCTGGGTGTGGTGGTGGGCGCCTGTAGTCCCAGCTGTTTGGGAGGCTGAGGCTGGAGAATTGTTGAACCTGGGAGGCGGAGGTTGCATTGAGCCAAGATTGTGCCACTGCACGCCAGCCTGGGCAACAGAGTAAGACTCGCCTGTCTCAAAAAAAAAAAAGTTTTGGAAAGGACGCCTGGGAATGAGTTTGTTTTATTAATATGTACTTGTTTCAGTAGAACTCCTTCCTCAGATCCCAGCTCACTCTATCTCCATGTGAGTCAGTGTGTTTTTGTGCTAACAGGAATTCTCATCCAAACTCCTACGTGAGTTCATTCAAATTCCCCTTACCTTTCAGTAAGAACATGCCTTTGAGATTAATGTGTGTTGCGTTGCTTATATTCATGTCAGTTAACACTGACCAGCAATAAGATTTCACCTTAGAAATAAATGTCTGAGACAAAGATTGTTGCACTGAAAATGATGCCTTCCAATAGCATGAAGTAGGTGCATCCTGGTTCACTCTACCTCACAGTAAGAACGTGCCCTAGAGAGGAATATATGTTTTCTTGGTTACCTTCCTCTCAGTTTTCATTCGCATGCAATTAGGAGTTACATGAATCAAATAAAATGTACTAACATGGATTCTTTTCATTACCACATTAGACTCATCCTAATCCTTTTATGCCAGTGATCATCCTGACTGTGATCCCCTTGAGGTGACCTTGGATTAACTTTGAAACTGACCCACATGTACTGACCTTGACCATCTTCCTAACCACATCTTACCCTTTTTTATCTTAAACATGACTCTGATTCCTGTTTTTTTGAGATGGAGTCTCGCTCAGACCACTGCAACCTGTGCCTCCTGGCCTGGGTTCAAGCGATTCTCTTCCCTCAGCCTCCCAGGTAGCTGGGATTACATGTGTGCACCACCACACCCAGCTAATTTCTGTATTCTTTAGTAGAGAGGGGTTTCACCATGTTGGCTAGGCTGGAACTCGAACTCCTGACCTCAAATGATTCACTGCTTTGGCCTCCCAAAGTGCTGGGATTACAGGCGTGTTGATCATGATCTTGAATCTCAAACACAGCCATCCTGACCTTAAACTGAAATAAGCATGAACTTGACCTTGAATTTGAATCTAGCCCTAATTCTGACCATTGTCTTCACCCTAACCATCACCCTGACCATGTTTTGCCCTCATTTAAAATCTGTACTTCAAACTGACCTTGATTGATTTTGAACCCAGTACACTGATGCTTTTCATGGCCCTGAATCTGAATCTGAAGCCAACCCTGAACATTGTCCTGGCCATAAGTTTATACTTGCCCTAAGTTTATACCTGAATTTAGCTGACCTTAATCATTCTTAAGTCATTCTTAAAGTTATCCTGTTGTTGATGATAGTCTGCCTTTGAACTGCTCTGACCTTAAAATGACCTTGATCCTCTTGGCTCTAATCCTTAGCCTTGGTGTGACGTTGGACCCAACCCTTGTCCTCGTGCTGATGAGCATTCTGACCACATTGCACTCTTAAGTTTCAACTTTACCTTGAGATTGAGCCGTTTGGACCTTCATGTGACTTTGAGCTTGAACTTTTCCTTGAAACCGACTTCATCAGCTTAAGCATTGTTCTGGCCATGTCTTAGGTTTTTTTTTTTTTTTTTTTGCTTGACTTTGAACTTGACCCTGCCATAAATCCTCAGTTTGACATAATCATCCTGACCTTGTCCTACCTGACTCTGAAACTGCCTTACCTTCATCTTGTTGCTGCCATTGTACTGACAATGACCTTGAACTTTTCCTGGATCCTGATCTTAACTATCCATTGAACACAGACTGTCATCCATACGTGGACCCACCCCAACATTGAAATGATCTTACCCTAAAATTTGGCCTTGGCATTAACTCCAATTCTTATCTTCACTCTTAACTTTCTTTATTTGATGATCATTGATCCGATCTTGAACTTGACCCTGATCCCGAACATGACTGACCCTTTTAGAGCCTTGCCTTGTGTCCCAAACCACCAGCACATCCCAGTGCCTACTTTCTTCTTTTCCATTGGCTCTTCTCATGGACGTGTCCTGTAATCATTTGCTAGGAGTGTCACAACAAATACCAGGCTGCAGGGCTTCAGCAGAGGAAATGTCTTTTGTTCCAGTTTTGGATGATAGAAGTCTGAGATCCAGGTGTCCACAGGGTTGTTTCTTCTCACCCCCTCTCCTCAGCTTGTGGATACTTCTTTTCTGGTGTCTCCACATGGTCTTCCCTTCTATGCCTTTCTGGGTTTGAATCTCCTTTCTATGGACACCAATCAGATTCAATTAGGGCCCAACTATATGACTTCATTTTATCTTAGTTACCTCTTTAATGGCCCCATCTCCAACTGCAGTGACTTGGTGAGGTACTGGGGTTTAGGCCTCAGCACAGGAATTGGAGGGGGACACAGCTCAGCACATCACCTCCTGTCACCTCCCCTATGTACATCTTAACACTCATAGCCATCACTGTCTAATTTTCTTTCCTTGAAGCTGGCTTTATCCCAAATTTCCCCGCTTCTGACTTGTTTGAATCTTTAACGGTTTTGTGGGGGTACAACCCACCCTCTGTAAAGAGGAGAAAACAACAGATCTAGAAAGCTGAGCACTTGCTGGGAGAAGGTTAGTTTTTCCTAAGAGTGGCTGTACATTGGAATCACCTGAGGGCCTGGGCCCCCACCTGATTTACTGAACTTGACAGTGCCAGGGTGTGGCTCAGGTATCCTTTTAAAACCTCTCCAGGTGATTCTAACATGTAGCTGGAGTTGAACTGATGTAAAAATATTTCCCTAAATACTTTATTAACTACAAATGTGTGAAGTCCACAGCTGGTTACTAAGAGACAAGAAAAAGTTTGGCCTTAAAAAATTTAAAGAAATCAAATGTATGCTCTAACCTTCCCCACCACCACCGCCACTGAGTTGCAACACTGCATAGATTTTGTATGACCCACTTTCCCTACATACATCCAACCAATATTAGTAAATAGGAAGATAGCACACAAAATCCAGCTCTACTTTGCGTTTAAAAAATTGAAAGATGGCACAACACTTCAATCACACTCTGAATTTCTCATAGTGACCACTAATTGAGGACCCACCTTATTTAAAACTTGCTTGCCTGGCTCCCATGCTCAGAAACCAACTTGGGTCTGTGAGGGGGAGCCTGGCAGGCTCCGAGTGGAATGTGCATGCTCCAAGAGACTGGCTTTTAGGGTGTGGTGCACTGTGAGTGCTGCTGTACTGCCAAGTGAACTTGGCCTGGTCCACAGTGACTACCAGGTTTCCATGTCCAGAGTTTCCTGGCTAGGTAGAAGATACTGGAAGTCTGGAGAATAACCCAAAACTACCAGCGTGGCACACACTGTCCCCGCCTCTTTCCTTTAAGGAGAGGAACCATGTGCCCTCACAATGCCCTTTTGCCAGAAGTCCTGCCTCCATTCACACTGCAAGGCTAAAGATGCCCCTTTTTCTGGGATATGTGTATTTTTGTTGTAGTTTGATGGAAGGGAGCCAGTACTGGAATTTTGTTGGCTTTTTGGCATCTAATCATAGCCCATGGGTACATTAGTACTCCCTACTTTATGCCAGGAAAGAGGGTAATGGTTATAAAAAAAAAAAAAAGAAATCCCTAGCTTAGGGGAGGGAAAGGCCCCTCTGGATGGCCCGTTGAACAGAGGTGGTGAGTTCAGTAGTTGAGTTTCCATTGGTTTGTGTTGCTTCTGCTTTCAGAGTCAAGCTTGGCTGGCAGTTTGCAAAAGTACCCTGGGTCCCTAGTCATGTCTGCACTCCCAGGAATGCCTGTTGGGCTACTAAGTTGTGGAAGGACAGGGAAACTACTTGACAAATTTCATTCCTTGCCATAGAACAGGATCCTCCAAGTCTAGATGTTAACTTAGGTTATCTTGGAGAGATTACCAAGATCCTGTTAAGTTACTTGATTCTCTAGCTGCACTACCTGGAAAAAGGAAATTACCCTCACATCTATGGTCAGTTGATTTTTGACAAGGGTGCCAAGACCATTCAATGGAAAAAAAGACAGTTTTTCATCAGATTGTGCTGGGATATGGATACCCATACCCATCTGCAAAGAATGAAGTTGGAGTCTTAACCTTGCACCATATGTAAAAACTAACTCGAACTGGATCAAAGACCTAAGTATCAGAGCAAAAACTATAAAACCCTTTGAATAGGGGAAAAGCTTCATGACTATGGATTTGGCAATGATTTATTTGATACGACTCCAAAAACACAGACAACAAAAGAAAACATAAATTGGACGTCATGAAAATTTTAAATTTTGGGGCATCAAAGGACACTATTAAGAGAGTAAAAAGTCATCGCATGGGAGAATCATATATCTCACAAGGGATTAATACCCAGAATATATAAAGAAGTCCTACAACTCATTTTTAAAAAGTGATTCAAAAATGAGCAAAGGGCTTAAATGTATATTTCTCCAAAGAAAATACAATGATCGTGGTGAGTTCACCAGAAAATGCAAATCAAAACCACATTGAGCTACTATTTTTAAAAAACACGCAAAACAGCAAGTGTGTGTGAAGATGTGGAGAAAACAGATCCCTCGTGCTTTACTGGTGGGAAAGTAAAACAGTGTAGCCGCTTTGGACAGTAGTCTGATGATTCCTCAAAAAGTTATAACATGGAATTACCATAGGATGAGCAACTCCCCTCTGAGATGTGTACCCAAGAGAATTGAAAGATGGGATTCAGATACTTGCACACCTGTTTGTGGTGACATTATTCACATTAGCCAAGAAGTGGAAACAAATGTCCAACAGAGGAATGGATAAGCACAATGTGATATGTATATAGAATGCAATATTATTCATAAGAAGGAGTAAGATTCTGAGTCGTGCTGCAGTATGGATGAGACTTCAAAACATTGTTCCAGGGCCGAGTGCGGTGGCTCATGCCTGTAATCCCAGCATTTTGCGAGGCCAAGGTGGGAGGATCATTTGAGCCCAAGAGTTCAAACCTGGCCTGGGCAACTTAGTGTGACCCTATCTCTACAAAAAGTAAAATTAGCCAGGTGTGGTGTCGTGCGCCTGTTGTCCCAACTACTCAGGAGGCTGAGGCAGGAGGATTGCTTGAGCCTACAGAGGCTGCAGTGAGTTGTGATTGTGCCACTGCACTCCAGCCTGGGCAACAGAGTGAGATCCTGTCTCAGAAAAAAGAAAACATTATTCTAAGTGAGATAAGCCTGACACAGGAGGACAAATATTGTATCACTCCACTTTTAGGAAGTACCTAGAATAGGAAAATTCATAGAGACAAAAAGTAGAACAGAGTGGGGTCAGGGAAATGGAGAATTACTCTGTAAGGGGTACACAATTCTGTTGGGGTTGACGGAAATGTTTTGGAAGTAAACAGTGGTGATGTTTGCACATTGTGAATGTATTTAATGATGTTGGAATTGATACTTCAGATGGTAAATTTTATGCATGATTTAATGATGTTGGAATTGATACTTCAGATGGTAAATTTTATGCATGTTTTATACCTTTTTTAATTAAAAAAAAGGAAACTACTGAGTGAAAAAAGTCAAAGATCACTGATTGTCTAAAGCCCATAAACTTGAAAATGAGGCTTCACCTCACAACCCCAGCTACGTCTGCATCTGTCCCCTTCCCATGTGTCTCTGCGCCCCAAGCTAGTGGTCCTTTTGCTGTCAGCCCTCCCAGCAGCAGTGCTGGCCTTGGAGGCTCACCCAGCACAGGAGGCAGAGGGATAGAAACGCAGGGCTCCGCCCAGGCTGGGAGCTCCTGAGTTCTGGTGCTGCGCCTCCTATTGCACACACATTTCTGGAACTCTGGGTTCTCAGTTGCGGGGTGGGCATCAGAAATTTTTACTCAGTTTGGGAGGACATGTGAGTTTGGACTCATTTCTTGGGCCTTAAGGCTGTGCAAGTGTTCCCTGGCAACTCCAGCTGGCTTTGCTGCTGAAGGAGGCTATAGGTAGAGTGCAGAGAAGCCCCCAGGCACCCTCCCTCCCCAGTGGAGCAGGGACCTGGAAAGTCAGTGGCCTTCCTTTTGTCCCAGACTCAGTCACTCACACCCATTGCTGGCAGTGTGGACACTGGGATGCTGGGAAGCTTGCCCCAGGCACCTTTGATCCCTGGAGCTCTGCCTCGAGCAGGGCTGTAGGCCCTTGAGCTGCCCAGGCAATGCGTCTCCAGGAGTGCCAAGGCTGGAAACTCACTGGAGAGCTGGAGCTTTAAGAGAACTTCACGCCTAGGCCCCACCTTTAGTGCCATGGATTTCTTTGGTCTGGGTGTGTTGAAGGCTCACCAGATGATTTGAGTGTGTGGAGAAAGTGGAGGTGGAGGAGTACACAGCCCAGTTGGAGGCTTTTTGGCCCCGGGCTTCTGCAGAACCAGGCAAGGAGCCTGCAGTTCCCACCTTCCACCACCCATGGCCCTGGGCAATGACAGACTGGGTAAGAGAGAGATATC
Source organism: Ateles fusciceps (assembly GCA_036589455.1). Lineage (NCBI taxonomy): Eukaryota > Metazoa > Chordata > Mammalia > Primates > Atelidae > Ateles > Ateles fusciceps. The sequence continues at coordinate 5,981,497 of JAZHEH010001341.1, read as the reverse complement.
AGTGGGCACAAAAGATCTCTTTCTGTTGCTGCTCGGGGTGTTTCTGTGTAGGAAAAGTAATCCTGTCTTTCTTCATTAAGGCCCCAAACCAGCAGAACTGCTCTTCCACTTGGTTCCTGGAGGAAGCTGTGGCTCTACTATACCCTCCAGAGGCCACATCGAGGTCTGGAGGAAGCAGGGGCTCCCAGGAACGATGGGCTCCCTGAGCTGCTATGTCTACGTTGGGTGCTGGGTTATGGAGAGAGGGCAGGTTGCTAGTTTGCACATAGACCAGCCAGAGGAGGTCCGAGAAGGAGCTGCATCCGTTCCAGGCTGCATTTGGGAACCTATGGCTGAGTGTGGCAGGCCTGTGGCAGTTGCCAGGAGCTGGCCCTGCAAGCCAGGCTGTGATCCTGCTGCTCCGATCTCTTGCTCTCTGGGTTCTGTGGTGCTAGGAGGAGCCTTCTGGATGCTTCCTTCCAGACCTAGGACAGAAAGTCAAGGGAAGAAGAGTGTGCCCGGGTGGCAAGCCTGGCAGTGGTGAGTGGCTCCAGTGGGGAGAGGCCCAGGGACCAGGGCTAGATTCCAGGATCAGTTTGGCAAAGGATCTCTGGCCAGCTGCTGCCTTCAGAAACCAGTTACGAAGGAAAACCAGGTCAAGAAGCTGCCACCTGCCCCACAGGAGCTCACAGACTCAGGGCCAGACAGCTTTGGCAATGGGGAGGGACCTCTGTGGTACTCGGGTTTGCAGTCACAGAGACCGTGTCCATGGGGTGTGCAGTGGAGCCTTGCTGCAGTCACGGGCAGCACAGGCTGGAAACTGCACTGGTCACAGGCGGCCTGCAGGCCAGCCCTGAGCTGCAGGTGGGTTTTGTTTTATATCCTGCAGTTTTTCTTTAATCTGAAGTTTTATGATTCCAGTGTTTAAACACACACACACACACACACACACACACACACACACACACACACGAGATGACATATAAAAATGCTGATGCCCACATCCCTTCAAAACGTCTTGCAGCCCCAGGCCCCCATTCTGCTTGCAGCAGCTGGAGCGGCTGATGCTCCCTGGCAGGGCCACCGCACCCTACAGCACCAACCCCTCGTGTTATGCCTCTCAGGCAGATTTAGATCATCTGCCTGGCCAAGTAGGCCCGCAAGCCTCTGGCCCCTGGGAGAGAGACAATGTATTAGTCAGGGTTCTTTAGAGAGACAGAACTAATAGGATATATGTATATATGAAAGGAAGTTTATTAAAGACAATTGACTCACATGATCACAAGGCAAAAGTCCCAAAATAGGCCATCTGCAAACTGAGGAAGAAAGAAGCCAGTAGTATCAGTCCAAGTCAAAAAGCCTCAAAAGCAGGGAAGCTGACAGTGCGGTCTTCAGTCTGTGGCCAAAGGCCTGAGAGCCCAGGGATGTGAGTCCAAGAGTCCAAAGGCTGAAGAATCTGGTGTCTGATGTCCAAGGGCAGGAAGCATCCAGGACAGAAGAAAGATGAAAGCCGGAAGACTCAGCAAGCCAGCTCATCCCACCTTCTTCCATGCTTTATTCTAGCCACGCTGGCAGCTGGTAGATGGTGTCCACCCACATTGAGGGTGGGTCTGCCACTCACAGTCCACGAACTCAAATGTTAATCTCTTCTGTCAACACCCTCACAGACACACCCAGGAACAAGTTTACCAGCTATCTAGGCATCCTTCAATCTAATCAAGTTGATATATTAACGTCACAAGTCCTTGGCAGCTTGAACCCATATACATCTTCTGAAATCATACTTAATCTCCAAATAAAGGAAATAATAAGGTCATAATTACACCTAACATAATACAGCTATCCTTCATACAACCAGAAGCACAGTAATCCTTAATGTAAATGCTGTTACATAAAGTGAGCAACATTTAAATGCTGATATAAAATCAATAAATCTTATGTGACATGATAAAGGAAAAAGGAAGTAAATAAAATGAAGATGTTGCCTAGCACTTTGGGAGGCCAAGGCGGATGAATCATGAGATCAGGAGTTCGAGACCAGCCTCGCCGAAATGGTGAAACCCCATCTCTACTAAAAAAAAAATTACAAAAAATTAGCTGGGCATAGTGGTGGGCACCTGTAATTCCAGCTACTCAGGAGGCTGAGGCAGGAGAATTGCTTGAACCTGGAAGGCAGAGGTTGCAGTGAGCCAGGATCCCGTCATTGCACTCCAGCCTGGGTGACAGAGTGAGACACAGTCTCAAAAAAAAAAAATTTTTTTTTCTTAGTAAAAGTGTATACATGCACAAACATTCATAACAAAATAAGGAGGAAATACTCATGACAATCACAATCCTCATTTCTGCAACTGGTCCCGTGGCCGTAGCTGATATTAATAACTATATTCTGCTACCCAGTCTGTATTCCCTTTGCCTTCAGCAAGCACCTCTGCTGTTTGTGGGTTTTTTTTTTACCTGGTGGAGTGACCCAAACCTTCATTCCTGAAGAGACTGGACCATTTGCAGTCTTACCTGGATTGGGCTGTTATAGTTTCCCATTGACCTTAATCTCAGGGCATGGTAATACTAAGATATGCCCTAAGGGATCCTGCATTCCATGCATACTCTTCCTTATTACCTTCATTGTGGAGGAGTAGTCTGATTTCATCTTGGTAGTTCAGGTCAATCACCCCAGCCAACACTGTAACTCCCTTCTTAGCCTGTGGACTTAAGAGGCAAGAGAAGCCCAAAGTGGTCAGTTGACAATTTTCCACTTTAATTGAATTATTGTTTTGTCTCCTGGTGGCAATATTTCTTCCTCTGGAACTGAGACGTCTAGGCCAGCAGAACATAATGTTGCAGGAACAGGAAGCAAAACTTTGCTGGTGTGTCACTAGGGGTGATGGTGTGTGGTGCCACATCTGCTTCCACCCCTTGATTCCTGGACCCGTGATCCTGGCTATGGGAGAAACTACCATATGTTGAATGCTGATTCAGAGCATACACAGCCTTCTGGAGAGTTTTGCCCCAGTCCCGCAAAGTTTTGTCGCCTAGTATTGAAATGGCATTCAAAAGGTCATTCCACCATTCCATCAATCCAGCTGCTTAAGGATGATGGGGAACATGGTAAGACCAGTGAACTCCATGAGCATGAGCCCACTGCTGCACTTCTTTAGCGGTAAAGTGAGTGCCTTGGTCAGAGGCAATGCTGTGTGGAATACCATGATAGTGGATAAGGCATTCCGTTGAATCCAAGGATGGTAGTCTTGGTAGAAGCATTGCATGCAGGATAGGCAAACCCGTATCCGGAGTAAGTGTCTATTCTGGTGAAGACAAACCTTTTGCCTTTTCCATGATGGAAGAGATCCAATATAATCAACCTGCCAGCAAGTAACTGGCTGGTCACCCCAAGAAATGGTGTTGTATTGAAGGCTAGCGTTGGTTTCTGCTGCTGGCAAATTGGGCACTCAGCAGTGACTGTAGCCAGGTCAGCCTTGGTGAGTGGAAGTCCATGTTGCTGAGCCCATGTGTAACCTCTGTCACTGCCACCGTGTCCACTTTATGAGCCCATTGGGCGATGACAGGGGTGGCCGAGGAAAGAGGTTGAGTGACGTCTACAGAATGAATCATGATTGATAAGTATCCACATGATAAAAATCCTCCTTTGTTGAGGTCACTCTGGTGAGCGCTCACATGGGACACAAATATCTTCACAGTTTTTGACCACCTACTGTGGTCAGAGAAATACATCCACATATCTCTTCCCCCAATCACCAATTTTCCAATCATGCTTCTTCCGAGTCCCTGTCGATTCAGCCAAACCATCGGCTACAGCCCATGAGTCAGTATATAATCGTGCATCTGGCCATTTCTCCTTCCATGCAAAGTGCATAACCAGGTGCACTGCTCAAAGCTGTGCCCACTGTGAAGATTTCCCTTCACCATTGTCCTTCTGGGATACCCTAGAAAGGGGCTGTAGTGCTGCAGCTGTCTACTTCCAGGTAGTACCTACATATTGTGCAGAGCCATCAGTAAACCAGGCCCTTGTCTTCTCTTCCTCTGTCCACTGATCATAGGGAACTCCCCATGAGGCCATTGGGGCAGGCTGGGAGAGAGAAGGCAGGGTGGCAGGAGTGGGGACCGTTTAAGTCACTTCCTCATGTAACTTGTGTCTTCAGGACTTGCTCGAGCCCAGTCGCATATACACCACTTCCATCTGATGATGGAATGCTGCTGTGCACACCCCTCCCACTTTATAGCTAGATGGGTCAGGAGACACCCAGTTCAAGTCACAGGGTGACTTGGTGATCCATAGTCAAATGTTCAGTTTCAAAAAGGTGAGTAGTTATCTACAGAAAATGACAGAGCCTTGCTCCAAAATCCTAGAGGCCTCTCCTGTGATTCACCTGTAGGGGCCTGCCAAAGGGGCCAAACAGCATCTCTATCTGCCACTGACACCTTAAGCACCATTGGATCTCCTGGGTCATATGGCCCAAGTGGCAGAGCAGCTTGTACAGCAGCCTGGACCTGTTGCAGAGCCTTCTCTTGTTCTGGACCCCACTCAAAACTGGCAGCCTTTTGGGTCACTTGACAAATGGGCCGGAGTAACAAACCTGAATGAGGGATATGTTGCCTCCAAAATCCAAATAGACCCACTAGACGTTGTGCCTCTTTCTTGGTTGTAGGAGGCGCAAATGCAGCAACTTACCCTTCACCTTAAAAGGAGTATCTCAACAGGCCCCAAACCACTGGACTCCTAGAAATTTAACTGCGGTAGAAGGTCCCTGTGTTACCAGATGGTGCCATGCAGGTCCAGGCTGTTGGCGTCCTGAACAAAGTATTGGATGAAACACATAGCAAAGCAAGGCAGCAGAGGTGGGTTAGGCACAGCGTTCCACTCTCAGAGGGAAGTGCGGACCGACCTCTGCGAGGTGAGATCAGCCCCAGAGTGGTGTAGTTTGGATCTTTCTATGTGTTTTTTCCTTCTCTTCCCAAGGCTGCCTAATCTCTAGCCAGTGTCTGCCTTTTTGATTGATAGGTGTGTTGCTTAGTTACTTTAAAGGCCCCTATGTGCTTGTGCACTGCCTCCATCCCATAATTTTAAGTTCATGCATGGTATGCAGTCGATGTGCATGAATTTTAATGAGCTGATTATCGTAGGGGTCATGGTAAGGATAGGAGAACGGCCTCTTACTGGTTTGGTCTGGATCCTGCTGGTCGGGGTGTACTTGCGCCTTCTGTTTTGCTCAGCTTCTGGCTCTGATCTTGCTTCTTGCCCACTGCCCCTTTACCTTGCTTCTGCTTTCTGCTTTTACTCATTCTGCCCTTTATTTAACTTTTAATTCCCTTTGCTATTCTTCTGCCTCACCTGAATTTTAGTCAGATTTATTATCCATCACCTGGCACACAAATGTCTCACCAGTAAGTTCAGTGTGGTTGCCGCTTCTCCCTCCACTCAGCATAATGTCATCAGTGTAATGGATCAGTGTGATATCTTGTGCAAGGGAAAAGCAATTAAGGTATCTGTGAAGAAAATGACCACACAAAACCAGAGAAGTGATAGAGCCCGGAGGCAGGACTATAAGTGTATATTGCTAGTTTTACCAGCTGGAGGCGAATTGCTTCTGGTGGTCCTTTTGGACAGGAATGAAGAAGAATGCAATGCCCCACACTGGGGCATAGAACAGCGAGGTGGTGGCTGGGGTGTAAGCCAGGCAGGCAGGGTCCAGACACCGTGTGATCGGGGTAGGGATGGGACCCACGGAGGCTCTGAGGAAGCCCTGGGCCTCAGAAGACGGGGAAACAGGAAGACCCACATGGAGGCCTGCACCCAGGCAGGGGGCCAGAGCTGAATGCACCACACCACCCTCCAGGGGCTTTTTCTCTTCATGCCCTGCACTCTGCCACACACCACTTCCTCGGCCAAGTGGACGGAGGAAGTGGAGCCACTGGAGGCATAGACCATATAGACTTGAAGTAAAATCCAAATGTCCCATGGGCCCAGCTCTTTCTGTAGCTCAGCTTCATGTCATCTGGGGTTAGGGGACAAGGGATGGCAAGACCGGCTCTCAGACCCTTCCCACTCCACCCTGCAATGCTTCTCAGTGGTCTCAGGGCCCATCTCTTTTAGGAATAATTATCTAGCTATAGAAAAACAAAGGAAGGAAGCATCTTTTGAGTGGCACTTATATCAGGCTATAGACTAGGTGCTGGTTTTAGTGGGGAGTTCCTTTTTTTGTTTTCTCCCTCTCACAAAACCTGAGTCCTGACTAGGGCCAGGAGTTAGATTCCAGTTTCTAGATTTTTGTCTCTTTATGTTTCACAAGGCACACATCTGGGAGACAGAGGGGCAGATTATTAGCAGGTAAATTAAAGATGATTTAGCCAGAGAAAATGTAGCAGAAAGGAATCAGGGTGAGGGGATTAGGAATGGCAGAGAAGGAGCTGGGGGAGAAGGAGTTGGGGGCGGGGCTGGGACAAACATAAAAGACACAGGGGAGGAGACCAGGGAAATAAAGTCCCAGAGGTCAGCAGGGTCCAGAGTCACAGCCTTACTGGGGCTCAGGAGAGCAGGAAGCTGCGTCTACCTTGGAAAGGTGAAGAGAGGACTGCAGTGAGCCGGGCTGGGAGAAAGGGGGAGGGGCAGGGCAGAAGAAGCAGGGGACAGACAGCAGGAAGAGATGGGGCCTTGGGTCCTGAGCCGGGGGGTGGGGGGGGAGGAGGGGTCCTCTGGTCTCCAGGAGGCTTCAGGCTGTCCTTCAGCTCACCCATAGCTCTGGATAGGAGGCCTGTGAAGGCCACAGGGTTGCCAGATGCCCTCTTGACTTGAATTGTGTTCATTGACCCCGGCAGCAGTTTGGACACCTCTGTCCTCTGCTGAATGCCTCTGGGCCGGGTGTGCTGGGCACACGGCAGCGTCAGTGTCTTGCCTGGCTCCTACAATGTTTCGCCACATGCAATACATTCTCATTGACTCTGGTCACCCTGCTGTGCACTAGGTGTCAAAACCTCTTCCCTCGTTCATCTGAAACTTTGGTCCTTTAACCAACAACACCCCATTCCCTCCCTCTACCACTCCCCCACTCTGGTCACCATTGGTCTACTGGCTACTTCGTGGGATCAACTTGTTTAGATCAACACTTCCGGGACATCATGTGGAATTGGTCTCTCTGAGGTGGTGGAGATGCTCAGTGGCAGGATTTCATCATTCCACGGTGCACACATCTATCTAATCCTTGCATTGTATCCTGTGAACGAATACAAGCATTATTAGCCAATTAAAAACAATACTATTAGAAAACATCATAAACAATAAACAATAAAGAGCAGGAAGTGCTGCTTGGCTGCCCCACCCACCTGGTTCATGTTTGGCCACAGCCGTTGAACTAGTTCATGGGTGAAATTTTGTTGCTATGAGTTTTCTGTGCTGGGCACCAGCAATAAAGTTCAGATGTTTAAGAAACACATCTGGCAGCCCCATGGCTGCCTTGGCTTTTGTCAGTGAGGTTGCAAGGCTTGGAGAAAGCTGCCTCCTGGGATGTCACTGGCACAAGGCTCCTTCTGGGTAATTTCCACTGCTACTGGTGCTCTGGCTGGAGGGGGAGGCCAGGGGGTCATGCTGGGGGCCTTCATGGGAAATGGCTGGCTTCCCCTGCAGGCCAGCAGGTGCACTGGCAGAAATGGTGGTTTTCTGCCCTGACTTCTGGTTCTCCTGGCGCAGCCAAATTTTAAAAGTCCCAAGCTGGCTCGCTGAGAGTCCTCTTCAGTCTTTCCCAGAAAGTCTCGATGTGCCATGTTATTTCTGTGGCAGTACTACAGTACCCACAGAATCGGCCTGAACACGGTCCCGGCCTCCCCCTCCTCGATGTGGCCATGGTGGCGTATCTGGTGGTGCAGCTCTCCTCCCCTGGCGTACTCCATCACCAACTAGACAGTGTCCGCCTTGTCGATCACCTGCAGGAGCTGAGTGATGTTCAGGTGACTGAGTGTTGATGATACTCATCTCTCTCTAGAGACACGGCTGCCCCAGGACCACAGCTGATGGAGTGCGGCTGTGTCCCCTGCAGGCCACTCATCAAGGGCACAGGCGACAGGAGCCCCAGGGCACAGTGGCCCATCCTGAACGGGGCTGACCCTCAGGGTTGGGAGACAGCACTAATGCAGGTCCTCTCCCATTCCTCAAGGCTCATTCCTCACCTGGGGTGAACGGCTCCCAGTCCCAGCACCTCAGGGGCCTTCCTGTTTCATTTATACCAACAAATAATCATTCATTGTGCTGGGACAGAGAAGACAGACACGCTGGCCCCTGGGTGGGCGAGAGAGATTGGTCTATAAATACAGAAAACTCCAAATAGGGACAGGGACTAGGAAGGAAACAACAGGAAAAGTGAGGGTGGAAGATGGGGTGACCCTACTGCAGATGGGGTGCTCAGGGAGGGCTTTTCTGAGGAGGTGACATTCACTAGATTGACAAAAGGGATGGGCAGGGCCTGTGAAAGTCTTCTAAGACAGGGAATGGCAGTGCCTAGCGGGGTGGCCCAGGATGGAAATAGGGCAATGTAAATAAAAAAAAAAAAAAAAGGGGTGAGGGTGGGGGTGTGAGCCAGGCAGGCAGGGGCCAGACACCGTGTGATGGGTGCAGGGGTGGGACACACAGAGGCTCCCAGGAAGCTCTGGGCCTCAGAAGATGGGGAAACAGGAGGACCCACTTGGAGGCTGCACCCAGGCAGGGGGTCAGAGCCGATGCACCGCACCACCCTCCTGGGGCTTCCCCCTGGGCCTCACTTCTCTCTCCCCACGCCCTGCACTCTGCTACGAACCCCTTCCCCTTCCTCGGCCAAGGGGACAGAGGAAGTGGAACCACTGGAGGCAGGAGCACTGGACTGGGAATTAGAGTGAAATCCAAATGCCCCATGGGTCCAGCTCTTCTCTGGAGCTCAGCTTCAGGTCAACTGGGATTAGGGGACAAGGGATGGCAAGACCAGCTGTCAGGGCCCTTCCCACTCCACCCTGCGATGCTTCTCAATGGACTCAGGGGCCATCTCTTTCAGGAAGAATTTTCTGGTTATGGAAGAGTAAAGGGAGCAAACATGTTGTGAGTGGCACGTATATCAGGCTCTAGACTAGCTGTTAGTTTGGGTGGGGGTTGCTTTTTCTTTCCCTTTCATAAACCTGACAATCTGTGTTTCACAAGGCATACATCTAGAGGACAAAGAGGCAGATTATTAACAAGTAAATAAAAGACGATTTAGCTAGAGAAAATGTAGCAGAAAAGGAATCAGGGTGAGAGGATTAGGAATGGCAGAGAAGGAGCTGGGAGAGAGGGAGTTGGGGGCAGGGCTGGGACAAACAGGAGGAGGGGAGGGGGCCAGGGAAATAAAGTCCCAGAGGTCAGCAGGGACCAGAGTCACAGCCTTAGTGGGGGCTCAGGAGAGCAGGTAGCTGCGTCTACCTTGGAAAGGTAGAGAGAGGACTGCAGTGAGCTGGACAGGGAGAAATGGGGAGGGGGCAGGGCAGAGGAAGCAGGGGACAGACAGAAGGAAGAGATGGGGCCCTGGGCCAAGTGGGGCGGAGGGGCCCTCTGATCTCCAGGAGGCTTCAGGCTGTCCTTCAGCTCACCCATAGCTCTGGATAGGCCTTTGAAGGCCACAGGGTTGCCAGATCCCCCCTTGACTTGAATATTGTTCATTGACCCTGGCAGCAGCTTGGACACCTCTGTCCTCTGCTGAATGCCTCTGGGCCGGGTGTGCTGGGCACAGGGCAGTGTCAGCATCTTGCCCAGCTCCCACCTGCAGCTGTTGGAGTCTGTACATGGTCAACCTGTCACAGATTTTTAATGTTCTTGAACCTCAGGGCCTTCGTCCCCTCCATTCTAAATTCGGGGATTCGACATGGACTCTCTCAGGTGTTTGCCATATGCAATACATTCTCATTGACTCTGGTCACCCTTCTGTGCACTAGACATCAAAACCTCCTCCTCCTGTCCATCTCAGAATTTTGTCCTTTGACAGAAAATCCCCGATTTCTTCAGTTTGCTGCTCCCCCACTCTGGTCACCATTGATCTACTGGCTATTTTGATGAGGTCGACTTTTTTAGATCAACACTTGTGTGACATGGGGAATTTGTCTTTCTGAGGTTGTAGAGATGCTAAGTAGCGTGATTTTTTCATTCCACAGTGCACACCTCTCTTGAATCCTCACATTGTACCCCATAAATGAATACAAGCATGATTTGCCAATTAAAATAGTAATAAAGTCGTAATAAATACAATAAAATGCAGGCAGTGCGGCTTGACCACCCACCTACTTGATTTTTGTCTTCAGTGGTGCGGCTATGTTGGGGCGGTCTCATTGCTTATTTTCTCCAGTGGATAGATGCAGAATACTCTTAAAATAATTGAAACACATCTTCTGCCATCCAAGTACTAAGCAGGCCTGACCCTGCTTAGCTTCTGAGATCTGACGAGATCAGGCACATTCAGGGTGGTATGGCCATGAGCCCAGGAAGCAGAGGTTATAGTGAGCCAGAGATGGCGCCACTGTACTTCAGCCTGGGTGACAGAGTGAGACTCTTGTCTCAAAAAAAAAAAAAAAAAAAAAAGGCAGCATCTGGCAGCCCTGCCACCGCCCTGGCTTCTTGTCCACTTGTAGCACGTGAGCTTCCTGTGATGATTGTTGCTGAGCCAGGAATGTTTCTGAGTCTTCATCACTGCTAGTGGTGATCTAGGTGGAGGGGGAGACCACAGGGTCATGCTGGGGCTTCACTGAAACTGTCTGGCTTCATCTGCAGGCTGGCAGGTGCATTGGCAGGAACGGTGGACTTCGGCTGAATGCTAAACGTGGACAACCTGAAAGACATTTGCAATAGACTCTCTCAGGTGTTTTTCAATGTGCAATGCGTTCTCATTGACTCTGGTCACCCTGCTGTGCACTGGATGTCAAAACCTCTTCCTTCTGTCCATCTCAGGCTTTTGACCTTTGGCCAACAACTCTCCATTTCCTTCCTCTTCGCCACCCCAAACCCGCTCTTGGCCTCTGAGTACTATTGATGTACTCTCTACTGGTACTCTGGCTGGAGGGGAGGCCGTGGGGTCATGCTGAGGGGCCTCATGGGAAATGGCTTTCTCTGCAGGCTGGCAGGTGCGCTGTCAGGAATGGTGGTCTTCTGCCCTGACTTCTGGCCCTTCTCAGGCAGTTGAAGTCTAAAAGTCTCAAAAGGTGGCTCACTATGAGGCCACTTCAGCCTCTTCTGACCTACACTCTGCACGTCAAGAACAAAACATAGAATTAAACCAAGCAGGTTAATTCACGGTTAATTCACGGTTAATTCACTGCCAGTCCACGGCAGGCACTCGCACCCCTGGCCCAGGAAGAGTTCTGGGGCCACATAGGGGTACGTGCCACCAAAGGCTGGCAGTGTCTGCTTCTTTGTGTGATGCTGAAGCCAAAGTCCAGGTATTTGATGTTGCCTTCCTCATCCAGTAGGATGTTTTATGGCTTTAGGTCTCCATGTTTGGTGTTTCTGAAGACAAATCTAGTGTCCCTGGCAGCACTGACTCCCACAGGCAGAAGCCGAGGTCACACCATCTAATGCCCAGTGGAGAGGGCTCTGGCTTCCTGGGCTGTTCCTGGGGACAGGTGACTCCTCCTGGGCCTCCTGCATGGACGGAACTGGCTTCCCGGGCTGTTCCTGGGGACGGGTGACTCCTCCTGGGTCGCCCCCACTGCTGCCTGGTGCTCCGGGTGGAGGGGGAGCCCACAGGGCCACACTCAGAGATCTGCTGAGATTGGTTCTCACCTACAGGCCCAGTAGGAAACAGGCAGGCAAGATGGCTCTCTGTGCATCTTCTGCTCTGGCCCTGGTCCTCCTTGGGCTGCTGGATTTCTGAAGTAAAGGTGGAAAAGGCCGCAGTGAAGACCTTTTTCACCAAACATTCCAGCCTTTGACTCTCCTTTAGTTGGACAGAAAGGATGGACTTAACCTTGGGGGATGGTGAAGGTCAGTGGGACCCCCAGCATTAGGTAGGTGGCCATGGAATAATCCTATTTTTTTCCTAATCACATTCCTCGATGTGCCACAATGTCACGGCCACCATGAGCCAGGTTGTTAGGGGGCCCAGGTGACTGAGGAGTGGCTGTACATGTGGCCTGAGCATTTCCTGGCCAGTATTGACCCCACATCAGCTGGTCCTGTGTCGGTCACTCTCTGGGTCAAGGGTCAGAAATTTCTTGATAAATATTTCAATTCAGAAGGAATATAGACAGTACATAATACTTTCCTTGAAGTATGTTTTTTTGAGCCTGAGTAGTTCTGCCTGCCAAATGGCAGGGCCCTGGCCCCGTGTAATGTAGGGGGAGCGCCAAGACCCACACGACCACTGTGGGGCTGTGATTCTCGGGGCCCGGGGAGAGTTCTGGGGCCGCTTAAGGGGAGGCCCGGCAAAGGCTTTCAGCCTCTGGTCTTGGGAACCTGTGGTGCTGAAGCCACAGTCTGCTATTTTCGTGTTCTGGTCTTCATCCAGGAGTTCTGCCACTTCAGGGCCCGGCAGCTGAATTTTTGGTGGCAGTACTGGAGGGCAGATAGTATTTACAGAAACGTGACTTGAGCCTCCTCCTCCTCCATGTGGCCGGGCTGGAATGTTTGGTGGAAAAGGTCTTCACTGCGGGTATCACCATAGCTCAGTATGGGATGTCCGAGGTTCCAGTGACATGATTTGGCTTTATGATGATGGGGGCACTCAGGGCCTTCGTGACTTCTACCTTTTCATGTAGACTCAGAAGGCTGGGGGAGCCCCTAGTTATGTATTTTATTTTCACGGCCACCTGGGTCCTGGTGAGTTCGTACTGGGTCAACTTCACCTCACCCAAGCTTCCCTGGCCAATGCTCTTGAGGACTGTGGCATTTTTAAGGGCCTCCTCGATGGTGGAAGCCAGACCTGAAGAAGGCACTTCTCATAGGGCTCGCAATTCCAGAGCGGGGAGTGGCACCAGGGCAGGGGCACAGACTCTGAGGGGCTCTTGGGGAGCTCAAGCCTGAGGGCCTACAGGACTTTCCTCAGGCTGCAAATTGGCATTAAGTGAGGGAGATTCAGTATTCATACCTGGGAGACGCTTGCCCCCAGAGTGAAAGGAAACCCAGCGAGGCTTTGGTGCCCCAGCAGGCAGGTAGGCAGTGGGGCCACAGCCAGGCCCTCTCTGAGTGACACTTTATGGGGCCTTAGCATCCCCCCACGATGACGGGGCCCCCCTGAGCTCCTCTCTTCGGTGTTCCCACACAAGCCCGAGTGTGGGACTTTCTGAGCCATTGCCCTCTGCCTTCCCCCTCCGCGGGCTGGGGAAGAGCTGTGAGGAGCTGCAAGGTGTGGGGTCGGGCCCTGGGGCGGCCCTCTCTGATGGTTGATGCAGCCATCTTGGGGCACCCGAGCCCCAGCCCTGGAGAGCCCAGGTGCAGACTCTGCCTCTGCCTCTGAGTGGCAGAATGGCAGTGGTAAGCAGGGAGGGCCGTGACGAGGTCTCCATTCCAGGCCAGTGTTCTGGATCTGCGTGGGGAGAATCAGGGAGGCCCAGGGGGAAGCACCCTGCCTAGTGGTGGCCTCTGCCGTGGGCACACAGACTCGAGCCAGGGAAGAAACATGGCAGCGACCTTGGAGGAGGGGCCTCTGCCCACCTGTGCAACAGCTACCAGGGGCTCCTGGCTTCATAGCCTTGCTGGGGAGAGGCAGGAAACCAAGGCCCTGGGAACCCCCAACTGCCTGAGGAACCACTCGAGGCCACCCAGTTCACCTCTCCCTTGCTTCCTCTTTCCAAGAACATGGGCACAATGCTGAGCACTTGGGAGATGACAGATCAGGACCAGTCCCAGCCAGAACCATTGCCCTGCCCTGCAGCCTCCAGCAGCTGCTCCTCTGTGGCCTCAGTGTCCTCTTAGTTCAATGGGCATTGCCAGGTCCCTGTGGTGCCTTCCATGTCATAGACGTGAGGGGTCACAGGATCATCATCCAGCCCTATTCACAGACACAGACTGAAGCTGGAACCTCGGAATCAGAGCTGGAGGGGGCCCTTTGTGCAGATGGGAACACTGAGCCTTCGACAGCACAGCCAAGAGAGGCAGAGCCAGCCTGCGACTGCACTGAGAGTCGGGCCGGGGCGCTCCTCTCCTCCTCGGGGCTTCTTTGCATACCCTTTGCTTGTTCAGCCTGTCTGTCAGTCATGAAATACCCACAAGACAAGACAAAATTCAGCCATAAATACAACGCAGGGGGCCGGGGCAGGAGGGAGGGGAGCTGGCTGTAAAAAGGCAGTGCAATACCAAGCACCTTGTGGTGGTGGCCATGTTCAGTGCCATGACTGTGGGGGGAGGTTACACACGCTGACATGGGTGGAAAGATCGTCCTAGAGCTTTGCACGGTGTTACCATTGGGGGAAATTGGGCAAAGGGTATAAGGGATCTCTGTACTATTTCCTACAACTTATGTGAGTCTGTAATTACCTTAGCATTTTGCCATAAAGAACATTTACCGACACAGAACCATGCTTCAGGAGATTGCTGAGTGAACAGGCCAGATGACTAGTTTGCCGCCAGCACTACCTAGACAGGGATGGGGCTGCCATAATGGAATGTGAGGTGAGATGAGAAGACGGCCATAAAGGAAGGGGATGAGAAGTCTTGTTTACAGGCCAGGCTCAGGGAATACAGGAAATCTGAGGTTCCATCTATAGGCAGCAATACTTATGCAGATAAAAGTCATGAAACAGTATTTGCAGTGCGATTCCACTTGGGTTTAAAAATGTTCTTATGAAATCACATGCTCCTAATTGTATATTATGCATATATTATATACACACATAAAAAGCTCTAAGCAGATGTATTCCAACACGTTTAGGAGTGATCCTGTCCTGAGGATGGGATGCTGAGGGCTGAAGTTTCTTGCTGGTACACGTCTGTTTCATGGCAATCCTACAGTGAGCACATCTGCGTGGGGTGCAGGAGGTGGAGGAGACGCCAGCCCACACTCGGGAGGTCAGTCTCAGCCTCCTGTCTGCGGTTCTGCCCTCCCCCATTCTGTGGCTCCACACTTCAGCACCCCATTTCTGTTCTGGCCTCCTCCTAGTTCAGAGGGCTTGTGCAGAGTCCCATGCTCCCTTATTGGCTCACAGAGCTCAGGCCTCACCACCCACCCACTCATGCTCTCTCCGCTTCTCTCTGGCACACACATCACCACCATCACACATGCGCTCATGCACACACCCTGCTGGACTCCCGGCTTTGCTGCTTCTCCCCCTCGGCCCCACGCTGGGCTCTCCGCAAAACACACTCTGCTGACAACACTGCGTACCCCTCCCATCCCTACAGAACGAGGACCAGGAAGAAACTGAGGCTCAGGGAGGTTGAGCTGTTTGTCCCCCCGTCACACAGGTCGCAAGGAGTGGAGACAGGGCTGCAGGTTCCAGGCCAGACTGCCTCCCTCAACATCACAGCTGCCACTCTTCTCTCCTTGCTACTCTTTCCGCAAAGCACCAGCAAGGGGCCTGGCTTCCCTGGTCTTGTGGGCCTTGCCAGAGCTGAGTGGACAGGTGCCCCCAGTTACCTGCGGCACCTCCACGGCAGAAATGGAGAAGACGTGGAGGCAGAAGATCTTGGAGCCATTGTAGCCGACCACGAAGCCCTGCAGCTTCTGCCGGTGCACAGGAAAGGTGCTGGCTTTGATATTGAGGTAGCCTCCTCCCGAGAAGCAGAGCATGTCCTCACACTGGGTGTTCCAGGCCACACTGTTGGCGTTTGGTTCCTAGAGGACAGAGACGGTAGGGATCTGTGAGAACCACCCTGGGCGTGGGCAGTGCCTGCGCATTTTACCCCAATACCCTTTTAAAGACTGAATCCCACTAAATTGCTTACAGTGGGATGGAGGGGAAAGGAGGGAAACGGGATCACACAGAAATGAAGAGAGGGAAGCCCCCTCCATGCACCTGCATGTTGTTGGAATATTTTGAGTAAGCAAGCTTTACTTTTGAAAAATATTCTCCTGAAATATGAATCCCTATATAGAAAGTGGAGAATCAGCAAAGTGGGATTCCACTTCTGTTACGGAAGAAATATACATCTCTATACACAGAAGAACATTTCCAAGAATATGCTCCAAACGATCAACAGCGTTTCTGGGTGGGTGGAATTGCATAATTAGAAAATCTTTCTTTTTGTTTGCCTGAATTTGTCATGAGCATCTATTCCATTTGATAATAAGAAAAAAAAACAGTGAGTTATTTTTAAGATTTGAAAAGCATATCTTGTCTTTGCATTTACAGTTCACACATTGTGGAAACAGAGTCTCCCTGGGAGGCACCTCCTGCACCTCAGTTTTCATCTGAGCCCTGGAGCCTCGGAGACCAGCAGATGCTCACAGCTTTCTGCCTAGAATGTTTTACAATGTCTGAATCTTTTATAATGAGTGTAGATTGCTTTTATAACGAAAAAAATATATAGCCGTTTTATGTGCAGGGAGAGGGGTGGTGGAGAAGAGGAAAGCCAGCAGGCAATGTCATAGGTGGGAATGTTGATGTCTCCTAGTAGGGCTGAGAATCACCTCCCCTAGCCCGCTACAGAGCCAGCAGTGGGGATGGGGGAGCGCACACGCCCTTCCACACTTGTATGATTCTAGGCTCAGACACAGATTCACATTTCGGGCCAGCTACCCCCACCCATAGGCGGAAGGTGAAGCTCGGGAGAAGGGAGGTAACATGTTGGGCCCTATTTTGTGCCCAGCACTGAGCTAGGCACTATGGTATCTTGTTTACTCCTGCAGCAATTCTGTGAGGGGCAATTACTAATCACATTTTAGAGATAAGTAATCAAGGCTCAGAGAGGCTCACTAACTTGCTTAAGCTCACACAGTAAGGGATGCAGGCAGGACGCAAGCCCAGGTCAGCCTGAAGGCTGTGCTCTCTTCCCCCAAACCATTCTACTCTCTCAGGGACAGGAGTGAGTTGAGACTGATGGGGAGTCACCCCCGAGCTAGAGGTGGCCAGGTAACCACTTCTAATTGACTGAGGCTGCTCCGCACTCCAGGCCCCTCCCGCTATTGATTCTGCTGCCGAGAACAAGAAGGAGACTGGTAAGGGGACCGAATCTGCCTGTAACATCAGGAAACCCTGTGGTGGCCAAGGTAACCAGTCAAGAGGGGCTCCAGCTTTGTGGGGAACTTCATCCCAGAAAACAGTCCCGACCACCTACAAAGACCTAAAGAGACAAAGAATGGCTCGAGCCCAGCAGAAAGCCAGCCAGGCCCTGGGCACGGAGCCGCCAGGCGGCCTTCTCTCATGACACACTTCCTTGGCCACGGGGCTGGATGACACCAAACAACGCCTAAGCCCCCGCAGATCCAAGCACTTCGCATGCTGCTGGCTCTTCAAGCATTCTTGTGAATTAGTAGAAGGCCAGGCTTGCCCATCTCTTTCCCCCTTTTGGATGACAAAACTGATCCTGTTTCCTTCCCGTGCCATAGGTGCGCAGAGACACAGGCAGGCCTGCAGCAGTGAGACGCAGACTTCTGCAAAGGAAGCGCATCCATCGCCCCATTCACTGAGCGCCGACAACAGCCCCCCTCGGAGTCATCGCCCCATTCACTGAGCGCCAATGACATGCCCCCCCTCAGAGTCACTGCCCCATTTCTTGTTCAGGTAAACGCTCAAGAAAGCCTCTGCTCACTCATCTCATTGGCAAGGAAACCAAAGTTCAAGAGCCCAGCCCAGGCCCTGCTGCTTGTGCCTGCATGGGAGAAGCAGGTTGTGCCTGCCCCTCACTGCTCCTCCCAGAGACCTGCCTGGGCCAGAGCAGAAGAGCATCCTGCAGAGAATGGGAAGCTAGAGGAGGATCTCCAATCAAAAGACGATGTCCCTGGGCCTCCTCGGGGACTTCACCTGAAAAAGTAGCTCCTTGGTGTCAATATCATACACCAAGCGTCGTTTTCATCTACCACAGCCAGCTTCTTACGGGAGGCACTCATGTCCAAGCAGCGCACGGCTGTGGCCTGCTTCAGCAGGACGATTGCAAAGAGATTGTCCACGAAGATCTTCAGGATCTGGCAGAATTTCAGAGAAAACAGTGTCAGTCACCATGGCAACAAGATCCTGGCCCAGTGCCAGGCCCTTGGAATCCCATGTGCTCTGCAAGAACAGCTCCCACTACCTTCACCAGAAGCTCTGTGCAGAGAAAAGGACTCATCAAAAGAAAGAGGGGAGTGGGGGCGTTGGCTTATCCTTAGGAGGCCAGAAGTGAGGTTCGTCAGAGGCTGCAGAAGTAATGACAGCCCTGAGACAGGCCGAGCTCACTTTAGTGTCTGTCTGGACTGGGGATTGTTAATGACGTTACCCGAACTGCAGCGTTAGGAGACACCATCTAGCAGAGATCGGAGTCATGAAGTAACACAGGAAAAGCCTGCTGTGAACACTGACGAGATGTGTGGCAGAAAATTATGACGGTGACAGTGATGATGACAGCTATCATTCACTGATACCCCTGGTTTAAAAAAATGTTTTAAGAGATAAGGTCTTACTATGTCGCCCAGGCTGACTGCAGTGGCTGTTCACAGGTGTAATCACATCACACTGCAGCCTCAAACTCCTGGACTCAAGTGATCTTCCTGTCTCAGCCTCCTGAGTAGCTGGGACAACAGGTACCCACCACCACCATGCCTGCTTTAATAGCCCTTTAATATCCTTGGTGGTTTTTTTTTTTTTTACACTGGCTTTAACTCCCAGCCTTGATATCTGTTTTTGACAGCCCTGTGAAATATGTGGTACTAAGCTCATGTAAAACCAGCCTCAGAGAGGTAAGATAACCCACCCAGGTTGACAAAGCCAATGAGTAGCTAAGTAAGAACATGACCTCAGGTCCACTTGATCCCAAAGTCCATGCTCCCATGGGAAGTAAGTGCTGACTGAGAAAGAAGCAGGCCCTTTCTCCCCTTGGCATTGCTGCTTGATTTCACCCACCGCTCTTATGCCCCATGACTTCCGTCCCCAGCAAAGACCTGAGAAACCTTCGCCAGAAGTCATCTGCTGCACAGCTTGGCTCTCGGGCTAATGCAGCTACATTGTCACTTTCAAAGTTCCACTTAGAACTTTTCTTATGCTGAGCAAATTACACGTGTGCACACGTACATACACATGCAGATATACACACACACAGAAATCTGTTTAACTTTGTGTAACCTGCATTTCCCACATCTAATTGACCAAAGGGCCCATTTTTCTATGGCATCTATCAGTGTCCTGTGGACCCGGCATTCTCTAGGACACATGCTGGAACGCACTGCCCTACTCACTGCCCTAATTGGGAGGTGACCTAGGTAATGATCTCTGCCTCCCTCTAGAAATCCACAGAAGCAGCATCTCTAACAAATCGCCCACCTTCTGTTGACCTTAAGCCACTAATCCACTCTACATGTAGCCAGAGGCTATAGCTCAACTCTGCCAAAACACGGGCCTGCTATGAATGTAAGGGCCACTGCATCTTTGGCCTGAGGCTGTCCTCTAAAAAAGCAAAACTCTTCTCAAGTCTCAGAGTTGGAAAGAGGGGGTGAAGTAACTTGCCTGAAGCTCACAGCTGTACAGAGAGGTGGGGGCATCATCGGAGCTCCAGAGGTCAAGGCTGCAGTGAGCAGTGACTGTGCCACTGCATTCCAGCTTGGGCAACAGTCAAGACCCCATCTCAAAAAGAAAGCAAAAAATAAAATAAGTCAAACATAGAGTTAATGTGTGAGTCAACAATTCTTCTCCTAGATAATATGCTCAAGAGAATGGAAAACATATGCTCATACAAAAACTCATACATCGACACTCATAGCAGCATTCTTCATAGTAGTCAACAAGAAACAATCTAAATGTTTATCAATTGATACATGGATTTCAAAATGTGCTATATCTATATAGTAGAATATTATTTAGTCAAAGATGAATGAATCATGTCTAGGCACAGTAGCACATGCCTGTAATCCCGGCACTTTGGGAGGCCAAGGTGGGAGGAGACCAGCCTGGGCAACATAGCCAGACATTGTCTCTACAAAAACATAAAAATGAGGCAGGTGAAATGACATGCACCTGTAGTCCCAGGTACTCGGGCGTCTGGGACAGGAGGATCACTTGTGCCTAAGAGTTTGAGGCCACAATGAGCTATGAGTGTGTCACTGCACTCCAGCCTGGGTGGCAGAGTGAGACCTTGTCTCTTAAAAAAAACAAAAAATGATAAATCATGCTGCAACACAGATGACTTTGAAAACATGCTCAGTGAAGGAAGCCAGTCTAAAAAGACACCATGTTGTATTATTTCATGTCTATGGAATGTCTGGAATAGGCAAATCCATGGAAACAGAAAATAACTGTTGCCGTGGGATGGGGAATTGGAGGAATAGGGGGTGACTGCTTGTGGAAACTCACTCTCTCTCTCTCTCTCTCTCTACTCTTGTTGTCCAGGCTGGAGTGCGATGGCACAATCTTGGCTCACCACAGTCTCCACCTCCTGGGTTCAAGCAATTCTCCTGCTTCAGCCTCCCAAGTAGCTGGGATTACAGGCATACACTACCACACCTGGCTAATTTTGTATTTTTAATAGAGATGGGGTTTCACCATGTTAATCAGGCTGGTCTTGAACTCCCGGCCTCAGGTGATCCACTCACCTTGGCCTCTCAAATTGCTGGGATTACAGTCGTGAGCCACCGTGCCCGGCCAGAACTGGGTTTCTTTTGGGGTGATGTAAATATTCTGAAATTAGATAGTAGTAATGGTTCCACAACTTTATGAATATATTTAAAAACCCTGAATTATACGCTTTTTTTTGAGATGGGATCTCACTCTGTCACTCCGAATGCAGTGCAGTTGCATGATCACAACTCACTACACCCTTGATCCACTGGGCTCAGATGATCCTCCTGCCTCAGTCTTCTCAGTAGCTGGGACTACAGGTGCGTACCACCGCACCTGGCTAATTTTTGTATTTTTTTGGTAGAGAAAAAATACTCCTGGGCTCAAGCCATCTGCCCTCCTAAGCCTCCCAAAGTGCTGGGATCTGAATTGTATACTTTAAGAGGGTGACTTTTATAGTATGCAAATTATATCAATTAAAAATTACGTATGTGGCTTATATTATATTTTATTGGAAAATTGTTCCAGATTATGAACCCTGAAGCCAGGCACCAAAAGGTACCATGATAAAGTCTCTGAGTAGTGATTCTACAGCAGAGGGCCTGGGCTACAGTTCCACCTCATAGATCCCAGCCCACTTGTTCTTTCCCTGGCAGCCGAGGAGTTATGACATGGGGCTTTCCCAGACCGGCTCTGTGGCTCCTTAGGCATGGCAGAAACATCACCAACCTTATTCCCCAGGTCTGGGACACCCTGAAGCTGGCAGACAAGCCCTTCTTCCTGGTGCTGGAGGAAGATGGCACAACTGTAGAGACAGAAGAGTCCTTCCAAGCCCTGGCAGGGGATACAGTGTTCCTGGTCCTCTGGAAGGGGCAGAAATGGCAGCCCCCATCAGAACAGGAGAGGTCCGGGGGAGAAAACTGGGACCCTGGGAGAAGTCTTCAAGGGGTGCTAACCATCTTCTTGTCTCAATGCAGGGGATGAGGCACTCACTGTCCCTCTCCCATAAGCCTACCAAGAAGATGATATGGCCCACATAACCTTTGACCTGTACAAGCTGAACCCTCAGGACTTCAACAGCTGCCTGAATGTGAAGGTGACTTTCTATGCTGTGTACTCCCTTTCCTACGATCCGTTCTGCGTGAGGATGAGCGCACAGTGAAGTGAGTGAATTGGGATTTGCTGGGGACAGGGTGGGTACAGGCAATGGGAAAGCCCCTGTCTGTTCACATGGACTCAGCCTGCTCAGCGCCTGGGTCTGGCCTTGGTGCTGACAAACCATAGCCTGTGTCAGACAACACAGAGCCTGATGGGCTCTCGAAGTGCTGTGGATGACACTGAATGTGCCACGGGGTGCACATGTTCCCCCGGTGGAACCTGGATGCATTTTATTTTCATTTTCAGTTTTCCTTTCTTTTTTTTTTTTTTGAGGTGGAGTTTCGCTGTTGTTGCCCGGGCTGAAGTCCAGTGGTGTGATCTTGGCTCACTGCAACCTCTGCCTCCTGGGTTCAAGCAATTCTCCTGCCTCAGCCTCCCAAGTACCTGAGATTACAGGCATGTGCCACCACACCTGGCTAATTTTTGTATTAGTAGTAGAGACAGAGTTTCACTGTGTTGGCCAGGCTTATCTCGAACTCCTGAGCTCAGGTGATCCGCCTGCCTCTGCCTCCCAAAGCGTTGGGATTACAGGCATGAGCCACCGTGCAAGGCCCCAGTTGTCCCTTCCTTAGGGCCCCTAATCTTCCTCCTAATACTCATCTTCATATCCCACTTTATCTCCCAAAGGCTGAACAGGTAGGTTGGGGCTCTGACCCCATGACATTGTCTAGGGTTGAATGTTTACAGCTGAAGCCCCAGTGGGTGTGTTACAGGGTGCTATTTCAGTTTTGCCATCCACAGGCGGCTTGTGTTAATCAGCTCCATTAACACATGGACGGAGGCCTTATGACTTGGACAGAGGGCTTTCTGTATCCCCTTAGGGCTTTCTGTTCTTGCTTTAGTATACCAGAAAAATCAGATCGCACGTGGGCTTGGAGGATGGGTACAGGTTTTTTATTGAGTGCTGGAAGTAGCTCTCAGGGAGGTGGGTGGGGGAGGCCAGCAGGGGAATGGAGTGGGAAGGTGGTTTTCCTCTGGAGCTGGGTTGCCCAGCAGCTTGGCTCTCCTCCAGCCGCTGTCAGCTGGACTCCACATTGTTCTGCTTTCGCTGGCCTGCTGGCGTCTGCCAGTGCCTGTCGGTGTGTCCCTCTTGACGTCCAGCCACTCGTGTCTCTGCCTGATAGGGTCTTGGGATTTTTGTAGGCCCAGATTGGGGGTGTGGTGGGCCAGGGTGGTCTTGGAAAATGCAGCATTTGGGCATGAAAACAGAAACAACCTGTCCTCACCTCTGTCTGTGGGCACAGGCCCAGGGGTGGAGCCCTAGCCAGGAGCAGCCTTTCTCTATGAAGCACTTCCCTGCCCCCACTCCCATTTGCGGTGGGCTCTGGCATTCAGCTTGTCCTCCCACTTGCACAGATGTCTGCAATACACCTGTGTTGCTGTTTGAGCTGGCCCTTCTCTGTGTGTCTTTAACCCTCACCTTCCCTTCAAAACCAAACACTGGTTAGATGAAGGTGATCCCTGCTCTGTGGCGCCTCCTCACTACACTAACTACAAAACTACATTAACTGTACTGACTCTGCTAACAATACTGACAATTCTGACTGCGCTCAAATACTAAGCAATGACGCGGAATATACTAACACCACTAACAATGCTAACTAGAAAAAGACACACCAACCCTCCCCTACACACCAACCCCCCCCACACAAACCGTCCCTACACACCAATCCCCCCCCAACACAAACCCTCCCTACACACCAACCCCCCCCCAACACAAACCCTCCCTACACACCAATCCCCCCCCCACACAAACCCTCCCTACACACCAACCCCCCAACACACAAACCCTCCCTACACACCAACCCCCCCACACCCCAAACACCCTCCCAAACCCAAACCCCCTACACCAACCCCTCCACAGCAAATCCACCACACACACACACACACACACACACACACACCATGCATGCACATGCACACACAACTTGCAATTGCGAAACTGGTCTGAGTCCACAGGTCACCAAATAAGCTTCCAGGGATATCAGACTGAAAACCCTGGCCCAGCCAGGGCCTTATATAGGCCCTGTGTGTGATTCCATCACAATGGCTCTTCATGAGGTCAGAGCAAAGTGTGGGCCAGTCATGGCTGGGGATCATTCACAGTGATTTTCTTGCTTTTGGGCCCCAAAACATCCTCTTTTTTTTTTTTTTTTGAAAAGAAAAGTGCTTTTTGTCTAGATGGGTTGTAGAGATTGATATTTAGTTTCGTAGCTATTTAAACTGGCACAATACTTCAATGGCATTTTCATTTGTAGTTTAAAATCTGAAGTAACCTTTGGCTTTTAAAGACCTCCTAATGTCTACACTCAAAATATTCAATTCTGTTTTCTTTCAACTTTGAATGATTGGTCTCGATCATTGAGAAGGGAGGGAATTGTTAGTCCAAACTGCACCATGTTGTAAGCTCCCTGCTATTTTGCAGACCTTGGTCAAAGTGAAACGTTTCACGGGGGTTGAGGCCATGAGAGGCATCCTGCCTAACCACCTGACCACAAGGCAGACAAAGGCCCAGCTAAAGAAACATCCCCATTGTATCTTGCTGGACAAAGGTCCAAGGAACACCACGATGACGTCCTGCCAGAGCAAGGGCCAGAACCGCTTCCTCACAGGAACATCTGATCAATATCCTGTGGGTAGCAAGCCATACTGCCCAGACCCTTCCCACCCATACCTATAAGTACCCCCAGCCTGTACGCAGTGGTGGGCTCTGGCGTTAGGCTTCATGCTGGACATAAAACCTGCATTTGCTGTTGAGCGCCCTCTTTCTGTGTGTGCATCTTTCGTTAACTCTCATCTTCCCTTCAAAACCAAACACGAATATTTTTCTTTTCTTTTTTTCAAGATGGAGTCTCACTCTGTTACCCAGGCTGCAGGGCCACGGCACAGTCTCAGCTCACTGCAACCTCCGATTCCTGGGCTGAAGCAATTCTCCTGCCTCAGCCTCCCGAGTAGCTAGGATTACAGACACCCGCCACCATGCCCAGCTAATTTTTGTATTTTTAGTAGAGACGGAGTTTCACCATGTTGGCCAGGCTGGTCTCAAACTCCTGACCTCCGGTGATCTGCCCTCCTCAACCTCCCAAACTGTTGGGATTACAGGCATGAGCCACCTCACCTGGCTCTATATTTTTTTTTTGTAGGGTTTTCCTTCTTCATGTGGTTGAGATTATGCCTCCAGCCTCCACCACCCATGCCCCTCCATCCAGGCTTCCAGAGGGATCCAAGGGAAAGCCACCTCTGGTGGCCCTGAGACCTTCAGAGGGAAGCCCTTCTCCTTGTTCACCAGGGCTCACCTGGGCAGCGTCTTCTCCCCCATGGCCCTGTCTTACAGATCACCCAGTGTGCCCGGGTGGGTCATGTTTCTTGCATTCCCCCACTGCCTGGAGTCCCCCCTCACTCTCCTGCACTAGGTGCTTTCCTGTCCCTTCAGTCCCAGCTGAGATATTTGGCACTCTGGGGAGCATCCCTGAGTCCCAGACACAGAGGAGCCTCTTCTGCCCTGGATCCCAGAACCATTGTACTTTCCTGCTGTCACGGTGAAGAAACCCCTGACCCACGCACCCTCCCATACACACATGCATACACATGCACACACACATACACGCACACACACACTTGCCATCATCTGGGCACATGGATCACTGCCTGCTGGACCACTCCTCTACCACCCCAGCCTCTTGGAGCCCCAGGCAGAGGCACTGCTATTAATAATAGGGGCCCCCTAGGTGCAATAGAGGTGGGGAAGGGAAGGGCTCCCCAGGAATAGCCCTGCCTGGATGACAGCCACCCCATGTGTGGCATGGCCCCCAGGAAGCTTAGGTCTTGAATAAGGTGGAGGCAGCAGGTACAGGCTGGAAGCGGAGGGTGGGGCTGGATTCCCAGGGTCCCTAAATGTCAGGATGAGGCGCTTCTATTGTCTCCTTGGAGCAAGCTTTGGAAGAGGCCAAGGCCGCATAGGTGCAGCATTGGGGAAGCCAGCATGGAGGAAGGTGGCCCCGCACACCTGTGCTTGACTGTGATGGCTCAGTCCTCACTGGCACCAGGAATCCCTTAGTTGGGAGTTGGTGGTGCCATGGCCTCCTGCCTGGTGCCTGAACACCCCAACATGTCCCCGCCAGGACTCTGCACTTCCTCCCTCTGTCCTGATGGCATCCCTGATTGCTGAGTCGCTCAGGCTTCCTCCCCTTGAGGTCTCTGCTCCCCTGAGAGCTGCTCCCCCTTGCAGACCCCCTCCTCATCCTTGTTACCCGCACTGCACACCTTCCTGTCATTAACTCACTCTTGCTCATTTTCTTTTTTTTTTTCACTCTGTCACCCAGGTTGGATGGAGTGCAGTGGCACAATCATAGCTCACTTCAGCCTTCACCTCCCAGGATCAAGTGATCCTCCCCTCAGCCTCCCAAGTAGCTGGGACTACAGGCTTATGCCACCATGCCTGGCTAATTTTTTGTAGAGATGGGGTCTCACCATGTTGCCGAGGCTGGTCTTGAACCTCTGGGATCAAGCGATCCTCCCGTCTTGCCCTCCCAAATTGCTGGGATTCAAGGCGGGAGCCACCGTGCCCAGCCTACTCTTCCTCTTCCATCCGTGCCTCTCCCTGCGGGCAGCTGCTGCACCCTGAGTGCCTGGCACACCTGTGGCCCCGAAGAGGTGCTCAAACACATGACTCCCTGGGGGCCTCGGATCTGGGTGGCTCCCTTGTATGACATGAGGCAGGAAACAGATCTCACTGGGTCGCATGCTGCCTTAGGTGGTGAGGGCTGTCCTTGTTCTCTTGTGAGCCAGCCGTGGCCACTCTTCCAGGGGACCCTCCCCCCCATGCCTGGCCTGGCTGGCAGCCTTCCTGTCCCGCCCAGGGTGGTATCTGCCACGCACTCCAAAGCTGGCCCTTTGCTGTGAGGTGCTGAAGGGCAGGGCGTGTATGTGAGTCAGCACCGCTGGGGCCTGGTAGGGCGAGGAGGCATCTAAGCAGGACTGCTGCCAACCCCCTCCTAGGTCTGGAGTGGAGGAGCCGGCAAGCCACTCCACCTTGTGGGGCTGATGGGAGGCCTCAAACAGGCCGTGACGATTCCACTGGGCTCAGGAGCACCAGGGGCTTCTTGGGGCTTGTGGCTGGGAGCCAGGCCAGGTCCTGGGGCTTCTGGGCGTGCTTGTCTTAGGAGCGGCCTGAGGATGGCCTGGGGTTGGTCCGTGGGTGTCCCTTGGCCTCCTGCATCTGATGGCCTTGCCCTTGCCCTTCAGCGCAACCCTCTGGTGCCTCTACAGAGCTCATCCTGGTGGAGGACCTGGTGGAGGACCTCACGCCCGGAAGAGGTGACCTACAAACACCTTGGCATCCAGATACAGCCCTTGCCCTGCCACCTCCTGCCCGGGTGAGACCCACCAGGGAATGCCTCACCTTCCAACATGCAGCCTGACCCTCCCTAAATCTGCCTCCTGCAGGTGGAGCTCCACGTCAGGAAACCCTCAGGTTACTTCTTTCTCAACAGCAGTGCCACAGATGACATCAAGGTGGCCTACCAGGAGGCCAGGGCCGTCACCATGGTGAGCGTGGGCCATCAGTCCCCCGGGGTGGTTTTCATTCCTCATCTGGGCCATTCTGTCATTAGTAGATTGGTTGTTTTTAAAAGCTGTCGCTTAATCTCATCAGCTCTAACTAGCAAAGCCTTTAGAGTCTCTGATTCTTTCTGCTACTTTAGTCATTTCCATGCTACCTTTGTGATTTTTTTTTCTTTTTTTTTTGAGACAGGGCCTCACTCTATTGCCTGGGCTAGAGTGCAGTGGCAGGATCATAGCTCACTGCAACCTCGACTTCCTGGGCTCACGAGATTCTCCCACCTCAGCCTCTCGAGTAGATGGGACTATAGGTGCATACTACCACGCTCGGCTAATTTTTTGCAGAAATGAGGTCTCGCCATGTTGCCCAGGCTGGTCTCAAATTCCTGGGCTCAAGAGATCCGCCAGCCTTGGTCTCCCAAACTGTTGACGTTACAGGTGTGACCCTCTGTGATTTTCATTCCATGTCTACAAACTATCCACACTGTTACCTAATGGTTTCCTTTCAGTCAATCTTTTCATTAAGATTAAAATGTTATTACATAAGCAGCACTCTAACAACCTTAAAGAAAATGGCTTTTAAAAGAGGTTGCACCTTTCTCTGTTTCCCCAGGTTGATTTCTTGACCCTCTCCCTATTCTTGCAAGTGTTGACCTAACTGTGCTCGTGGCATGGAAGAATTTAGTGTTCTGCTGTTTTCCATTATCTTATTCTCACTTTTTCTATTTCTCCATGTTGCTATGGAGGCCGGCTGATTATTTTTATGCTGTCATTTGTACTTTAGACATTCTCTCTAAATAGAGTATTTGGATGGTCTTAAGCTTTCTGTTCTTTCAAAAATATAGGATAGTGTAGAATAAAAAGTAAAAACAAACACTATGAAACGTGTGCATGTCTGCACGATGGGTTATGATACAGTCATGAATACAGAACTTACTTTAAGAGGGAACTACTGAGATTATAATAAACCCTCCCTAGGTCATCAATCCAAGGCAGCCCAAAGCTCATTGGTTTGATACAACAATGGCAGTGACACCCACCCCAGCATGTCATTAAATCACAGCTGTGCTGTGGCCTTTGCGCTGCTGTGAGCCCAAGACCTGCTTTCCTCCATTAAAAGGGGAGGTTCCGCGTGATTGAGGAGTGTTGCAGTCAGGCCAGCTTCAGAGACTTTCCCCCGGACCCAGCGAGGCCTGGGATGATTCGGCACTTGGCGTGTGGTGGGGACTCAGACGGTGCAGCCCTGTGGACAGGCTAGAGGAGCGCTGACGGTGAGCCTTCTGCCATCCTGATGCCCAGGTTTGCTCTCAGCTTTGCCTGGTTCATGGAGGTAGCCCTCACAGGCTCGCAGCAGCGAGAGACAACTTCCTGGCTTCAGGAAAGGCCAAAATTGGAGTTCACCTTTGCAGTGACCATGTCCCAGAGTCTCCTTTCAGAAACACAGCCAGGGACCTTTCTCTGGCTTTTTGTACCTACTGACTGTCTTCACATAGACCGTCACCAAATTAACTTCCTCTGGGCCCGCACAGGTGTAAAGTCTAAGGGGAAGCAGCAGGGTGTGAGGAACACAGCTGAAGTGCTGTGCTAAATGGACCTGGCCCCCGAAGTGCAGTGTCGGGGAGTAACAGGGGGTGGTGGGGACTGTGGCAAACTGGAGTGCACGGGCCAGGTCCAATGGCAGTCACTGTGCACCTCCAGCTGATTTCTGTTGTTTTAATCACAGCTGTATCAAGGTTATTCACACACCATACAATTCACACACCTGAAGCATACAGTTCAGGGCTTTTCAGTGCATTCACAGTTGGCCACCATCACCAAGTCACTTGTACAGTGTTTCCATTACCTCACAAAGAAACCCATTCACTCCAGCTGTCACCTCCCTGTTGTTTTTATTTATTTATTTATCTTGAGACAGAATTTCATTCTTTTTGCTCAGGCTAGAGTGCAATGGCATGATCTTAGCTCACTGCAACCTCCGCCTCCCAGGTTCAAGAAAATCTCCTGTCTCAGCCTCCCAAGTAGCTAGGACTACAGGCACATGCCACCACGTCCGGTTAATTTTTTTCTTTTTAGTAGAGATGGGGTTTCTCCATATTGGTCAGGCTGGTCTCAAACTCTTGACCTCAGATGATCCACCCACTTCAGCCTCCCAAAGTGCTGGGATTACAGGTGGAGCCACTTCACCCAGCCACCTCTTTATTACACACACACACACACACACACACACCTTGACCCAGGTTTGAACAACCGCTGATCTACTTTTTGTCTGTGTAGATTTGGCTGTTTTGAACATCTTATGCAAATGGAATCATATAATATCGGGTCAGCTGAAAGGGCAGCAGGCTAGAAATTCAGCCAGAGGGGCATAGGGCCCTGCGTATTCCTCATCTTTGTGGTCTGACCTTGCTAGGCACCCTCCCCCCACTCAGTCCCTCATCTGGTGGGTTGGGGCCCAGGTGCTGGGAAAAGGCCCTGATGGTCTTGGCCGGTGGAGGGGCTGCACCACCAGCCCCATCTGAAAGGCATCTTCATCACACAATCAGCATCCCAAGACCGTGGGGTGGGCCAGGACTAGCAGGAGGAGACTGAGCAGAAGAATGAGTGAAAGGAGGGTACGAGTGCTTATCAAGCACCTACTATGTGCCAGGCATTGGCCCAAGTCGCAAGGCACTGAAGGTGGGCTCAGCATGAGCACATGCCAAAGGGCCTAAGGGTAGCCTCAGTTCAGCATGAGTCAGCAGCACTAGGAAGAAGCCAGGAGAGTTACTCACTCTTTGGCCAGATTAATAGGAGTATGGAGTTGAAATGAAAGAGGTTATAAGGTCTGCTCTAATCAGACTCTACTGGTCTCCAGGATTTGTCCCTGTACCCTGCTCAGTCAGAGTCAGGATTTGAGGTTGGGAGGTCTGAAGACCTGTCCCTTGAGGGTAGCTGGGCCTATGGAAGAGCAGGCACCAGTCCCTGGCCCCAGGTTTACAGTGCTGACCTGGAGCAGTTGGATCAGACAGGGCGGCAGCCTCAGGGGACCGGGCTGGGACCCTTGGAGCCGTGGGAGAGGCAGTGGCCGGCCCATGAGGGGCGAGCTGCCCACAAAGCCAGGCCTCCCTGGGCAGAGGAGCACGGTGCTAGACATCCCGAGGGGCCTTCTCACCACGGACTCTGAGCCACAGCCTCCTGCCCTCGAGGGATCCCTTCCTGAAACATCCCCCACCAGCACAGCATCCCTGCGCCCTGCACCTGAGCACCACGCTCCTTCCCCAGGACCTCGTACAGGTGGAGGTGCTGCTGCTACAGGCCATGAGGATCTGCACCCCCAACACGTGGATGAGGACAGACACCCAGGTAAGGGGACCTCCTGGGCTCTGAATCCTGGTCTCCCAGAAAGCCACTGCTGGAACCCTGTCCTCGAGCTAGAGCATTTCCCCCACCTCCATCTGCCTGGCTGAGGTATTTAGGGGAGTGGTGCCAGCTTCCCACCCACCCCTGCCCAGGGAGATGCCCTGATGAAGGCCTGCTTCCTGCTGGCCTGTCACCTTCCCCACATCTCGAATAGCACCAGGCGCCTAACAGGAGCACAGTGACCGTGGCACTTACTCCACTCTGTGCTGTCTTGGACATTAATCCATTTGGTGTTCATAGCAGCCCTGGGAGGCGGGTGTCAGAACCGTCTCCATGTCTCAGATGAGCAATTGAACACACAGAAAGCTTAAAACCCGTGCCCAGGGCCACACAGCCAGGAAGTGGCAGCACTGGGAGTGGACTGGGCAGCCTGGCACAGTACCTGCTGTGGCCTTTTGCTGTCTCACCTCCACCTGTGCCCTCAGCAGACTCTCAGCAAATGGAGACTGAAGGAGCCGGGGACCCCACCCACGTGTGCCTTGTGAGCAACTACCCCAGCTCAATTAGGAGAGAGGGTCCCGGAGGAACCAGCAGTGTGGGGCAGCACGAGCTGTGCTGCTGGGGAACCCCCAGCCCCCTAGAGCTCCAGGGACTCCTTCCAGAAATGAGTCTCGGCCATGCGGAGGTGCAGCCCGCTGCAGGGGAGGGCCATGTGGGGAAACAGTCCTGCCTCTGGTTTGCTCGTTTAGTATTTCATCCAAAGTCCTGAACCTGTGCCGTGCCCTTCTCTGGTTGGGAAAGAATTGGGTACATCTCCCACTGCTTGAAGGAGGCAGCAGAGCTTCTGGGGACATTCCCAGTGCTGCGACCCACTAGTCACCAGGCCTGACTTCTCCTCCTAGATGCCTATGTCACTGGCATCATCAACCACCAGAACCCTTTCTCCCTTGGGAATGCTGTGCCAGGCCTGACCTTCCACTGGTCTGTCACCAAGAGGGACATCCTGGACCTCTGAGGGCGGCACCATGAGGTAGGTAACCACCTGCCCAGAGCCCACCTCCCACCCCATCCCAGACCAGCACCCCGAGTGGCAGAGAGGGTTCCCCGCCACATTGTCTCAAAGGATGTCCCCACCCTCACACCCATAGAGGCCCTCCCACTTTCTGCCCTCTCCCGAGGCTCATCGGGACTCCCTTGTCCCAAGTGTTAACCACGCAGACAGGGTGAGTAGGTAGCTCTCCTAACAGAAGCGGCCGTGTGGGGAAGTCCCAGGAGT
Source organism: Ateles fusciceps (assembly GCA_036589455.1). Taxonomy (NCBI): domain Eukaryota; kingdom Metazoa; phylum Chordata; class Mammalia; order Primates; family Atelidae; genus Ateles; species Ateles fusciceps. The sequence goes on along the minus strand of JAZHEH010001341.1, from coordinate 5,949,573 downwards.
CCTGGGAGATCAGAGTCTGCAGCTTCTGACTGTTTTCTGAGATGATGCCTTGCAGCCCTCGGTTTCTCCTGGTTTATCCCAGAGGTGAAACTCCCCTTCCCTTAGCCCAGCGAGGGGCCCTGGCTCCTCCTGAGATGTCAGAGCTGGAAGGTGCCGGGGGGAACCTACTAAGTCCCTTTTTGTGTTAACTGAGACCAGAAACAGGAAGGGACTTGCCCAGGGTTGCCCAGCAAGCCAGTGGGGAAATGGGACTGGGCACTGGCCCCTGCCACTCCAGGCTCAAACCCAGGTGGGCCTTGGGCACACAGGACCAAAGTGAAGGGTGGCTTGAAAGGTTGCTTCCTGCCCAATCCAGGGACAGTGGGGACGGAGGCCAGGGGAGAGGCCCAGGCCCATGGATAGGGTTTCCTAAGGCTGCCCGGAGCTCATCTAGTGTAGGACAAATGCCTCCCCCACCTTACCCAGTGGGAACGGACTCCCCCAGATTGCTCCCATGGAACACAAGCAGTGAGACTTATTAGCAGATATCTCAAAACAGAGCAGTCTGCAGGGACATGCTGTAAAACTCAGCATTTCTCTGGGGACCTACACACACTGAAGGCTGTGGGATGTCCTGTCGTGGAGACCCGTGGCTCGTGTTGCTGGACCCAGTGTTTTCCAAACGCACCCATGCATCTTGTGAGATGCAGGCAGGGTGGGGACATGCACCCCTGCTGAGGGGACCTTGTCTGGGAGACCTGGCCCTAGGAGCTCTCAGTCTGCAGGGTGACAGTGCCCCATCACAGTGGGGTGAGTATCCTCATGTGTAGGGTGCTGTGGGAGCTGGGGCCAAGCAAAGGCTTCACAGAGGAGTGATATTTTGGTATGGGAGGGGCTGCCTGGCAGGCCCTGTGGAGGGACTGGCAAAGGCCTGAAGGTGGAAACTCACTTGATGTGTGGCAAGAACAGCAAAGAATTCTGAGCTTAGGGTCTAGGGTGTGCCTTGACGCAGGGAGAGGCTGGGTCTGAGTGGCTGTTAATGTAGTCATCTGCGTTTATTTAACAAACATGCATAGAGCAGCGTCGGAGGCTGAGGTGCCCTTTCGCACTTTCCAATATTGCTGTGTCCAGTCCTCAGGTGAGGCGTGCGGGGGCAGGGGCTGCTGCCTGCTGGTGCCCCTGAGGTGGGGAGGGTTAGGGTCACAGCGTGAGTGGAGCTGACCTCAAGAGGCCTGGGGACTGTGCCCTGCCTGCATTTGGAAAACAGCCTCAGAGAGGGAGGGGACCTGTTCAGAGCCATGGGGTCAGGACTGAGTTCAGCGTTTCTCCTGCCTGGGGCACAGCCCTGGGTATGTCTGCAACCTGTCCCTGCTACCTACAGGTACAGGATTGGCCCAGGGGGGAACAGTTGGGGAAATCTGAGCAGAATGGATTCTAGGGGGCTTTACTATAGAGAAGACATCATGGCTGTTTCAGGAGCCAAAACCCGCCGCCTACCCAGACCAATGAATGGATTCAGCCTCAATGTTCAGTTTCTGGTCAGATGCTGGGAGAAGCACCTTGTTCAGTGAGAGAACACTGGGCTGCAAAGTCTAACCAGCCTGGGTTCGAACCCCCTCTCTGCCACATTCTGGCAAGGTATTTAGGCTTTGAGCCTCAGTGTTGCCACCTGTGAAATGGGTAACATGACACTGTATCACAGACTGCAGGGTGAGGTCATTAAAACATCCAGCATGACTTTGGGAGGCCGAGGCGGGCGGATCACGAGGTCAAGAGATCGAGACCGTCCTGGTCAACATGGTGAAACCCCGTCTCTACTAAAAATACAAAAAAATTAGCTGGGCATGGTGGCGCGCGCCTGTAGTCCCAGCTACTCGGGAGGCTGAGGCAGGAGAATGCTTGAACCCGGGCAGCGGAGGTTGCAGTGAGCCAAGGTCGCGCCACTGCACTCCAGCCTGGCGCCTGGTGACTGAGTGAGACTCTGTCTCAAAAAAAAAAAAAAACAACAAAAAAAAACATCCAGCATGGTTTGGCACACAGGTGGCGCTCAATGAAGCTTCCTTGGCTCCTTCTCTAGGTCACAGTTGGCATCCCTCAGAGGATTGTGGCCCATCGCGTCCACCCCATTCAGGGTTGGACTCCCCCAAGTCGGAGTCCTCCCTGCTCTTCCTGCAGCTCTGCCTGTGGGTGGTGAGGCTGCTCCATGCTGAGCCTCCCTGCTGTGACATAGGGACGCGGGGGCCTTGCCCTACATGGAGCAAGTGACAGGTGGATGGAAGTATCCCTAGTAAATAGCTGAGGGTGGTGCCATGTGCCAGAGCCTAATTGCTCCATGCCAGGAAAGCAGAGCGGTGAAGCTGAGGCAGTTCTGTGGGCAGGAGCAGCTGCCAGGCCCCACCGTGGCTGGCCCAGGGACACTGCCATCAGGGATAAAGGAGATGCATCTCATAGGCACAGTGAGTGCTAGGCCCAAGCTCAGGGGCTCTTCTAGTGGCCAGCACAGAGTAGGCCCTCAGCTGTTGGTCCCACTGCCCTATTTTGTCCCCCTGGACCAAGAAAAGCTGAGGGCTGGCAAGGAGGGCAGCCCACCTAGGAGCATCTTGCTGGTGTGGCCATGAAAGAAAAGAGACCACATTCACCAAATTGTTTTGCACTATATCGTTATAATTGTTTTTTTTTTAATGTAGAGATGAGGTCTCACTGTGTTGCCCAGGCTGTTCTTGAACTCCTGCGCTCCAGCAATCCTCCTGCCTGAGCCTCTGAAAGTCCTGGGATTACAGGCATGAGCCACCATGCCCAGCCTGTTTTACTTTATTATTGGTTATTGTTGCTATCTCTTACTGTGCCTAATTGATAAACTCTATCACAGTTTGCATATTTGGAAAAAAACAGTATATATAGTGCTTGGTACTAACTGCAGTTTTAGGTATCCACTGGGGTCTTGGAACTTGACTCGCACAGCCAAGGGTGACCACGGTATGCCAGAGCCTAGCTGGGCTGTGGAAGTGTATTTACCCCAGGGCCTCATTTTGCTGATGAAACAGCAGAATTTGAGAGGGAAAGAGTTTCCTTTCAGACTGCACAAGGGAGGCAGGGCAACTGTGGAAGCAGCAGCCCCAGATGTGTGCTTCAACACAGCCCCTTTCCTTCGGAAGCTGCCTCGGGCAATGCCCACTGCCAAGTAACTTCCAGCTCTGCAACTCCAGACAGGTGAATCCCTGAGGATGTTAGACCATCCTGGCCCCACTGCTCTGTCTGACCCACCTGACTGCTTTCCTCTCCACTGCTCAGCTCCCTCACCAGCCTGCTTTCCAATTCTCTGAGGACAGTGATCTGCCAACTGCAGCCTATAGGCTACTAGATTAGTCCAGTCTCCAGATGGGAGAAATTGGCCTAAACGAAGGGGCTACGGGCCCCATCCAAATCTGAACTCCAGCGGGGCAGTCAAATCTTTAAGCTCCAAAATGATCTCCTTTGACTCTATGTCTCACATCCAGATCATGCTGATGCAAGAGGTGAGTTCCCATGGTCTTGGGCAGCTCTACCCCTGTGGCTTTGTAGGGCACAACCCCCTCCTGGCTGCTTTCGTCGGTTGGCATTGTCTGCAGCTTTTCCAGGCACATGGTGCAAGCTGTCAGTGGATCTATGATTCTGGGGTCTGGAGGATGATGGCTGTCTTCTCACAGCTTCACTAGGCAGTACCTGAGTAGAGACTTTGTATCGGGGCCACCACCCCACATTTCCCTTCCACACTGCCCTAGCAGAGGTTCTCCATGAGGGTTCCACCCCTGCAGCACACCTCTGCCTAGACATCAAGGCATTTCTGTACACCCTCTGAAATCTAGGCAGAGGTTCCCAAACTTCAATTCTTGTCTTTTGTGCACCCGCAAACCACCACCACCTGAAAGCTGCTAAGGCTTGGGGTTTGCACCCTCTGAAGCCACAACTCAAGCTCTACATTGGCCCCTTTTAGCCATGGCTAGAGCAGCTGAGACACAGGACACCAAGTCCCTAGGCTGCACAAAGCAAGGTGCTGGGTCTGGCCCACAAAACCATTTTTTCCTCCCAGGCCTCTAGGCCTATGATGGGAGGAGCTGCCATGAAGACCTCTGACATACCCTGGAGACATTTTCCCCACTGTCTTGGTGATTAACATTTGGCTTCTCCTTACTTATCCAATTTCTGCAGCTGGCTTTAATTTCTCCTCAGAAAATGGGTTTTTCTTTTCTACCGCATCATCAGGCTGCAAATTCTTCAAACTTTTATGCTCTGCTTCCCTTATAAACATAAGTTCCAATTCCAAACCATATTCCAGTACATAAGCTGAATACTTTTAACAGTACCCAAGTAACCTCTTGAACATTTTGCTGCTTAGAAATTTCTTCTGCCAGATGTTCTCAATCATCTCTCTCAAGTTCAGAGTTCCACAGATCTCTAGGGCAGGGGCAAAATGCTGTCCATCCTTTTGCTAAAACATAACAAGAGTCACCCTTATTCCAGTTTCCAACAAGGTCCTCATCTCCATCTGAGACCACCTAAACCTGACATCATTGTCCATATCACTATCCGCATTTTGGTCAAAGCCATTCAACAAGTCTCTAGGAAGTTCCAAACTTTCCCACATTTTCCTGTCTTCTTCTGAACCCTCCAAACTGTTCCAACCTCTGCCGTTACCCAGTTCCAAAGTTGCTTCCACATTTTTGGGTATCTTTACAGCAGCACCTCATTCTACTAGTACATTTACTGTATTAGTCCGTTCTCATGCGGCTAATAAAGACATACCCAGGACAGTAATTTATAAAGGAAAGAGGTTTAATGTACTCGCAGTTCCACATGGCTGGGGAGGCCTCACAATCATGGCAGAAGGCAAAAGAAAAGCAAAGGCATGTCTTACATGGTGGCAGGCCAGAGAGCTTATGCAGGGGGAACTCCCATTTAGAGAACCATCAGATCCTGTGAGACTTATCTACCACAGGAACAGCATAGGGGAAACTGCCCCCATGATTCTATTATCTCCACCTGGCCCCGCCCTTGACACATAAGGATTATTACAATTCAAGGGGAGATTTGGGTGGGGACACAGAGCCAAATCATATCAGCTATATTGGTTTGCTGCCCACTTTTACAGGGCCCTTGAGCTAAGAAGAGTTTTTACACTTTTAGATGGCTGAAAACATCAACAGAACACTATTTCATCACAAGTGAAAGTTCTATGTAATTCCAGTGTCCATTGTTATTGGAGCACATCCAGGCCCATTCATTTCCCTATGGTCAAGGGCTGTTTGAACAAAGACAGAGCTGACTGGTTGTGGCAAAGACCACATGGCCCACAAAGCCCAAACTGTTTACCATCCAGCTGTTGCCGACTCCTCTGGGAACTCCAGGCTGGCTCCCACCTCAGGAGCTGTGCTGTGTAAATGTCGCCTCTTCACAGGGCCCTTCTCTGTCTACCTTTCATACCTCCATGACACCCTCCATCCCATCCTGTCTCTTCCCTCGTCTGGACTCATCTGATCTGAATTGGTCTTCAATTTGTGCATTGGTACTACTAGAGTGTCAGCTCGTGGAGGACAGGAATCCATCAGCCCTGCTCATCCCTGGATCACACCTAGTGACAGCCTGGCACATCGAGAGCACTCAGTGCCCATTTGTTTACTGACTAACTGATGGCACCAGAACAAGGAGCAAGTCTTGAAGCTGAGGGGAATCCCAAATCCTATCTTCAGATAGAAGTTTGCTCCGTGCTCCTTTCTAGGATGGGTGAAATGGGGCCTGGGGAGGAGATGGTGGGAGAGGGAAAACTGCCACCGTGGATTCTGTTACACAAAAGCCAGTGGGTACAACCGTCTTTCACCCAAACAGGGGAGCAGCTGCAAGTGCCCCTGGAGACTGGCCACATGACCTCGACCTGGCCCATCAGAAGAGCCCAACCTCCCCAGCTACAGTGATTGGCTAACGTTTGGGCATGTGACCAATCAGGTGGCGAGAGTCAGGGCAAGGGTTGGTAGCAGGGGCGAGAAGGTCTATTTCTGTTGGGTGGCTGTGGATGTGGGTGCCGTCTTCTCACCTTGAAGGGAAAGCCGCCCTGAGCATGACACCACACTGAGAGAAGGACAGAGTCAGGGGTTGGAAGAGAGTCCTGGTGACATTATTGAGCACCCAGGTGCAGCCAAGGTACTGTTACCCCAGAACATTTTCACTGGGATCCAGGTGGCTGTGAAGGTCATCTAGAGAGGTCAGCAGAGCTCCTTCAGCCTCTGGAGTCGATAGCTGTGGAGTTGACATAATGAGGGCCTCAATCACCCAACCTCAACCAGCTCCTCCCTGTGACTGCCATCGTGGGCACTCTGAGTTATGTAGCATGCCAGCTGGGGCAGCTACTTCACTACATCCTATAGCCCCACCAAAAGCAGGAGGAAGAGGCCTGAGGCGAGTTTCGGCAAGTACTATCTGTCCTACAGTATTGCCACCAAAATAAACATTTCCACAGGAACCTGGTGCCCCAGAATGTACTTATATTTACACGATGCCAACTACAACATAAAATAGCTGACTTTGTCTTTGGCACCAGATTTACGATAGGCTACAAGCCAGACATTTTTGTGCGATTCCCCATTATACTGCCCTGTGGTGGATGGGTGGAGGTGGAATCTGGAGTCATTTTTTACACCACCACAGAAACTTATCATTTGTCAGACCTTTGTGGAGCTGAGGAAATAAATACTGTGTGGCAAATATAAAATACAGTTGTTCAGAAGGAAAAGGACTCATCAACACATTGCTGCCTGCAAACCCAGGGAAAGGCCACCTCCGTCACATTATGTGGCATCTGTAAATCAGCATGGGCCAGCGGGAGACACCAAGGCCACACCGGGAGCTGCTTTTTTTTTTTTTTTTTTAATTTTTTAAGACGGGGTTTCACTGTGTTGGTCAGGCTGGTCTTGAACTCCCGGCCTCAGGTGATCCGCCCGCCTTGGCCTCCAAAGTGCTTGGATTACAGGCGTGAGCCACCACGCCCGCCCAGCCAGGGAGCTGCTTTTTGATCACCAGGTTCACACTGCATCTTTTCGGGAAGGTTAAAAAATAAAAAACAAATGATCACCAGGATCACAGAAGGAAAGAGCTCGTGATGTCCATGGAATTCACGCAGATCACATCAAGGAATCTTTGGAACAAAAAATTCATAACACATGGCCTCATACAAAAATCCTGGGCTGCAGGAAAACTGAGGCAGAGGGCTCCAACATCACAGTGAAGTCCCCGCCTTCAGCAACTCCCACCAACAGCCACAGTGCTTCCCATCACCTGAAAAAACTCATGTATTAAAATATTAAACTTGTCCAGAATATTGGAAAATGGTGCACAGTTCATATGTTCTAATTTGTTTATCTTGTGTCCAAAGTGTCTTGTCATTCCAGGCCGCTCTAATTCTTGTGTATTAATAAAAAGTCTGAGGTATAATAAGGCCTGTAGATCAGATGAGTAAAACTGAAGATAGTCACAGTTCCACAGTTCCCACAGCACAGTTAGGCAGGGCCACACGGGAAGCAGCAGGATTGGTCAGGAGGCAGAGGGAGGGGGTACTCAGAGCAAGTAGCTTTCCTGTGTTGCCTATAGGGAGAAAAGAGTAAGGGGCGATGAGCAGACGTAGGAGAGTGCACTTCCAATCATTCCAGTCCACAGGGTCTGGATCCCGTCACTGAGGTGATGAGGGCAGTAGGATAATGGTCCCAGTGTGACAGCCCACAGGGGGAAGTGTCTGGGGTGTGGACACTGGATTGGTTGGTATTTGAAAAGTGGGCTGGGTACAGTGGTGCACACCTATGATCCCATCACTTTGGGAAGCCAGGAGCTCAAGACCAGTTTGGGCAACATAGTGAGACCCCGCCTCAACAAAAACTAGAAAATGAAAAAATTAGCCAGGTATGGTAGCACACACCTGTAGTCCCAGCTACCTGGGAGGCTGAGGCAGGAAGATCACGTAAGCCCAGGATTCAAGGCTGCAGTAAGCTCTGATGACACCATTGCACTCCAGCCTGGATGACAGGAGACCCTGTCTCTCTCTCAAAAAAGAAAAAGAAAAAAGTGCACGCTTTGGAGGAAGATTCCTCAAGGGGAGAAGGTGACGTGGGAGGCAAGGGGCAAAGACGGATCATGGAGTTGTTCAGAACATGAAGTCCCGTGTGTACATACAGGGCAGGTTTTAAAGCTCCAGGTTCCCAGAAGCTAGAAAGATGGCCAAGGTCAGGTCTCAGTAGAGTGTCACTTTCTCGGAGAAGCCTTCTCTGCCTATGCCATCTGCAGTGAGAGCCTCCCTGTGCACATGTCCCTAGCCGTTCCCACTTTATTCCCTTCATGACATTCAGGGCCTGTCCCCTTCTGGGCCTCCCACCTCACCCAGAGTAAAAGTCTTCAGAGCAGCCCCAGGGCCTGCAGGACCTGGGCCCCCAGACCTCCTAGGACTCTCTCACTACTGCCCTTCTTTCAGGCCACTCCAGCGCCATCTCTGCTCTCCTGGTCTCCCTGAGCCCTGCTTGGCTCTCTGCAGCACTTCCCTCTGCCACCACACTGGGTAACACTCAGCTTGTCTCTCCTGCACGGTACCAGCAACAAGGAGCAGCTGGGTTTTTTGTTTTGTTTTTTTCTAATTCCTGCTTTTGTCTACAGCCTAGATTATGGCTGAGTATGTGATAGGGTTCAATAAATAGTAAAGGAGCAATTTTTCTCACCACCTGACACGTGTGTATGCTCTCTGGTAACTACTCCTTCAGTGCACATTCACTGAGGCCCTACTGCAGGCTGGGCCTGTTCCAGAAACCAAAGCACACCAAGGGGGAGAAGCAGGCAGAGATCTCCATTCTGATGGGCTGATAGCCTAGAGGGAAAGAAAGAGAAAAAAAGTAAGGAAGCAATACACAGTCAGGTGGTGACATGTGCCGTGAAGGAAGACACAGTCAGAAAGGACGTTTCTGAAAAAGCCTGAAGGTATTTAGAGAAGAAATAATGCAATGGGCAGAGTGTTCTACGTGGAGAGAATGTCAAGTGCAAGGGCCCTGGGGCCACGACGGGCTCCATGTGTGAGTGTTTAGTCTGGATTCCTGGTTTAAGTCTGTATTTTGCCTTTATTTGTAATCCTACATGTTTCATCTTACCTAGCTAATTAACCCCCAGTCCCAGTAATGCTGAGAGATGATGCTGGCTTGACCCAAGGTAGTATCAGAGGAGGGGCCTAAAAGTGGTCAGATTCTCAATATAACCTGAAGGTGGAGAGCACTGGATTTGCTGCTCAATTGGATGAGGACTAGAGAATGAGAGGGGCAAAAGTGACCACATATGTTTGGTCTGAACAAGTGGAATAAGTCACCACTGACTATGATAAAGAATACTGGTGGGAAAACAGGATTGGGTGGGATCGGGAACTCAGATTTGCATATGCCACTTTTAGACACCTACTAGATCTCTGCGGAGCTTTTGAGTACAAAGGCAGATATAAAAACAATCTAGAGCTGAGGGGAAATCTGTGCTGCAGGAGAAATGTGAGTCGTCAGGATACTGAGGGTAGTTAAAGTCAGGAGACTAAATTAGGTCAGCCAGGGGGTGGTTGTAGAAGAAATGTCCACAGCCTGAGCCGTAGACAACTCCAACTGTGCTAGTGGAAAACAAGGGCCAATGTTTAGCAGTTGGAGAGCCAAGAAGGAACCAGCAATGAACACAGAGAAGTATCAGCCAGTGAAGTATTTAGAACATTCAGAGAATGGTGAGAATTGTGATTCAGGAACCAGAGAAGAAAGTGTGTCAACAGGGTGTAAGGATGAACTGTGACAGATGCCAAGGAGGGGTCAAGTAGGGTGCAGTCTGAGAACAGATCACACAATCTGACAACATGGAAGTCACTACTGACTTTCAAGACTGATAGGGACAAAAGCCTGAACAGTAAGGGCTCAAGACCCAGTAGAGGGAACAGTCGATGCAGAGAAAGGAAAGAATTACCCTTGAGTGGGTGAGAAGGCCTGGGTTCTAATGAGAGGTTAGTTTTGCCAGGAGCAGACAGTTCAAAGTAAAAGAATGTAGATACTATGGGCATACAGGCAGGGGGAGGGGGCAACTGCCTGTGGAAGTTCTCATCTGACTGCATGGATTTTCCCAGTGGAATGGGAAGCAAAGCTGACAGCTGAGAGTAAGGGCAGCGCAGGACAAGTGGCCTCAGAGGTTTAAAGATGGAAACAGATCCGAAAGATTTGTGTTCTTCTTCACCATGCTGCTGGGAGGCAGGAGGTCCCAGGACAGAGCACCACAGTGCCCCAGGTCCTGGGTAAAAGGGTTTCCCGTATGTTAAAGACATAGCTCTGCATTTCCTAGCAGGGCAAGCTGCTTTTAGTCTCAGTCTTAGCTATGCTTGCTGTAAAAGGGGTCAGCCTGACAACCTCAGAGGAATGTTCTAAGAGAAGCCAGGAAACAACTCCTCTGATACAGGATCAGCCAACACTCAGCCAAGCTGAAAACAAAGCACCCTTAGGGAGGGGGGAAATGCTACTGTGTTTACTCCTATTTTGTAGATGAGTACACTGAGGAACAGGGAGGAAAAGTGACTCACTCAAGGTCACAGGGTCTTCTTGAGCCTGCACTATCCATCTCCTCTGCCGCACAGTACCTTCCAGTCTCCACGCACTACATATCTCACTGGGTTCTACAACATCTTTGAGTGAGACACATCACTAGCTCCATTTTAAGGCTGAAATAATTGAGTCTTCAAGTTACAGACCCAAGGACAAGTCTTTCATCTCTAAGAGGATGGTGTGTTTAATAACCTAGCTGTTACTACTGGCTGGGTTGTGTGACCCATGGAAGTCACCCTGCAGCCAGATTTCTGTGGAACCTCAAAGGCAGGGAGTAGCGCTAGGGCTCAGCCGGCAAGGAAGCCTGCGGGCCACTAGAGGGTGACATGGGAGTGGCATGGCCTGAGCTGTTAAAGAATCAGAGAGGAAGCCTTGCATATTTTGGTATTAAAACACCGGAGTTGAGGGTTGCTCAGAGAATCACTCATCTGGGCTTTCCCAAATTACCCTGGTAAGAACGCTTGTGAAAACCATGTTTCTGGCCAGGCGCTGCTTTTCCTAGCCCCTGTCTCCAAATCAAGTTCTTCCCAAGGGAATGTGAGTAGAAGGAATCTGTGACTTCTGTTGATTTTTAAAAGATGGGATCGTTTTTTGCTGTCTCCTCTTCCCCCAGTTGCAGGCAGAGGCCTCTAGGCTCTGGGCGATGGTGGTGCAAGGTGGAAGGGGCAGGTCTTTGCAGCAGCATCTGCAGGAAAGCCTTTCTCCAACCTCTTGGTGGTTTACTGGCAATGTTTGGTGGTCTTTGGCTTAAAAATAATCAGTCCAATCTCAGCCTCAGCCTTAATAATAAGGGATCAAGCAGTAGTTTTCTACTCAATGTTCCTGATTACCTAGAGTCAAGCATTCTGCCACACTAACACTAAATTATAGCTAAAGAATGTTCACTTTCTGTTACGTTGTGAATCAGCTGTACTGATGTAAGGAGACATTCAGAACTACGGTGAGGATATTTTAAACACTTGTTAAATCTAGTTTAGCCTAAAGCTGCCCCCTTACCTTACATATTTTAAGTTCAGCTGAAAGGTTTTCTGCACATTGTAAACTATAACAAGCGGAGGCATGAACAGACCTTAAGCTACACTTGTGCCAATCACGGAGTTTTTGACAATCAAATGTAGTCAACTGTTCGAACTGTGTTTAAATAAGGCAAGGCCAAGCTGTAACCAATCCAGCTGTTTTTCTGTACCTCGGTTCCATTTTCTGTACATCACTTTCCTTTTCTGTTCATAAATCTTCCATTATATGGCTGTGCTGGAGTCTCTGAGCTTGCTCTGGCTCAGAAAGCTGCCTGATTCGAATCATTCATTGCTCAATTAAACTTTTTTTTTTATTTTTTTGAGACAGAGTCTCACTCGGTCGCCCAGGCTGGAGTGCAGTGGTGCAATCTCGGTTCACTGCCTCGGTTCACCTCCACCTCCCGGGTTCAATCGATTCTCCTGCCTCAGCCTTCTGAGGGCACTCACTACCATGCCCAGTAATCTTTGTATCTTTAGAAGAGAGGGTGGTATTCAGAGACTAGACCATAAAAAAAAAAAAAAAAAAAGAAAAACAAAAAAGTAGAGAGGGGGTTTACCCTGTTGGCCAGGCTGGTCTCAAACTCCTGACCTTAAGTGATCTGCCCACCTCATCCTCACAAAGTGCTGGGATAACAGGCATGAGCCACCATACCTGGCCAATTATACTCCTTTAAATTTAATTCAGCTGAAGTTTTTAACACACTGAATAGGGGAAACTGTTTAAAACAACATCATATTTTTCAGAGGCTAAGACTTTACAGATGGAAGGATCAGAAGGCTGGTGCGGTGGCTCACACCTATAATCCCAGCACTTTTGGAGGCCGAGGCGGGCGGATCACGAGGTCAGGAGTTCGAGACCATCCTGGCTAATACAGTGAAATCTTGTCTCTACTAAAAATACAAAAAATCAGTGGAGCGTGTTTTCATGTGCCTGTAGTCCCAGGTACTTGGGAGGCTGAGGTAGTAGAATTGCTTGAACCCGGGAGGTGGAGGTTGCATTGAGCCGAGATTGTGACACCGCACTCCAGCCTGGGCAACACAGCAAGACTCCGTCTGCAAGAAAGAAAGAAAAAAGATGGATGGATCAAAGAGTAACCATTTTCATAGTATTGCAGAAAAAATCATTTGCTGTGCTAAGTGCTTTCATGTGGATTATTTTATTTAAACCTCTTAAAAGTCCTGTGAGATAAAGGGTATCATATTCATATTTACAGATTAGGAAACTAAATTTAGAAACTGATATAGTAGTGAAACAGCAAAACTCTTGCTATGCTGTATTGGAGTAATTAGAAATAATGCCTAAAATGTTTCTAATTTTCTTTTTTTTATCTTTCTTGTGTATAAAAAGCCAAGCAAAAGTGTTTCTAATTTTTATTTTGTAGAATATGTGCCACTGGATTCCTCATTTGGTTGATTTAGGGAGACCTGTGTACACTAAAGAAGACTGACACATTATCAAACTACTTAACTGATGTGACCACATTTGTTTTGGCAAAAATATACAGCAGCTCCAAATTCAGTTTTTGCAATATATGTATATTTTTCTTTGTTTTACCCATGAGGCTAATTTACAAAGACAGTTGTTTCCAAATACCTTCTTGTGAAACTGAAGCTAAACAAATACCAACCACTGATGAAGAAACCAGGTGAGAGACCTTAGACAAGATAAAATAATCTGAAAAGATGCCTGCAAATATTTTGCAGTTTAGACTCTACGCCTTCTAGAGTTTTGAGCTCTTTTTTCTTGATGTTGTATTAGCAATTCAATCTTTTTTTTTTTTTTTTTTTTGAGACAGAGTTTCACTTTTGTTGTGGAGACTGGAGTGCAATGGCACAATCTTGGCTCACCGCATGCAACCTCCGCCTCCCAGGTTCAAGGGATTCTCCGGCCTCAGCCTCCCGAGTTGCTGGGATTACAGGCATGCACCACCACGCCCGGCTAATTTTTTGTATTTTTAGTAGATTCAGGGTTTCACTATGTTGGTCAGGCTGGTCTTGAACTCTTAACCTCGTGATCCCAACGCTGTGGTCAATGCTACAGTCAAGGAACAAGTCTCTCCACAAAGAAGTATCGGAGTTTTTAAGGATAATTTGGCAAGTAGGCACTTGGGAAGTGGGGAATGCTGATTGGACGGGTTGGAGATGGAATCATACGGGGTCGAAGTGAGTTTTTCTTGCTGTCTTCTGTTCCTGGGTGGGATTGTAGAACTGGTTGAGCTAGATTACAGGTCTGAGTTAAAAAGCAGAGCAGCATTCTTCCTGGAGGAACTGGCTGAAGATCTGTAGGGGGCCCATTGTCACGTTCAGAGCACCGCTGGGCTGTGAAGTGCCGGGCATGCCTGGCCTCCTATGTGGGCCCCTATGGCCTGGCCTTGAAACTGCCACTGCAAAATTGTAACTGAGACAGTGAAAGATATCTGACTTAACCAACTCCAACTTGCTTCTAACCTCCAAGCTGTCCTTGTTCATTCCTGTGCATAGGCTGAACTAACCTTGGGAAGGAATGAGTTTATAGTTTAACTTTGAAACAAAAAACAAAAACAAAACAAAAAGAACAACAAAAAAAAAGGAAAAACAAACAAAACAAAAAACCTCTTCTTGCCTGGGACCAGTCAGCCTTTGGAGGACCTACAGATTAGCTATAAGATTAAAAGTTATAGTTTAGGGGCCATGCAGCCTTTGGTTGCAAGAGTCTGAACCTCCCCCAAATTGCTCCTGGGAATAACATCACATGCTGTAAAACCTAACAACACCCAGACTGGTAACACAGCTCAGCCAGTTCTGCAACCCCACCCAGGAACACAACACAGCAAGAAAAACTCATTTCGACCCCCTATGATTTCATCTCCAACCCGACCAATCAGCACTTCCAACTTCCCAAGCTCCTACTGGCCAAACTATCCTTAAAAATTCCGATCTCTGTTTTGGGGGAGACTGATTTGGGTAATAAAAGTCCCTCTCTGGCACAGCTGGCTCTGCGTGAATTACTTTCTCCATTGCAATTCCCGTCTTGATAAATCAGCTGTCTAGGCAGCGGGCAAGGTGAACCCCTTGGGTGGTTACAGCCTGGCCTGTCCCATCCCATCCAATAGTTCCCATCTCTTCTCAGCTCCCTCTATAGCTTCCCTTCCTCTGCCCGCCTTTTAAGTTAGTGTTTCCTAAGGCAGAGATGACTCAGTTTTATCCAAACCGTTCTGTGGCTGAACACCAATTTTATTTTTTTGTTCCAAAAAATATACGTAACATACATGTCAGCTAGGAACAAAACAGTATCTCAGGAATCCACCAACCAGTTAAAAATGGAACCTTGGCCGGGCGTGGTGGCTCACGTCTGTAATCCCAGCACTTTAGGAGGCTGGGTGGATCACGAGGTCAGGAGATCGAGACCATCCTGGCCAACATGGTAAAACTCCGTCTCTACTAAAAATACAAAAAAATTAGCCGGGCGTGGTGGCGCGCGCCTGTAGTGAGGCAGCGCAATTGCTTGAACCCGGGAGGCGGAGGTTGCAGTGAGCCGAGATGGCGCCACTGCACTCCAGCCTGGAAACAGAGTAAGAATTCGTCTCAAAAAGAAAAAAAACATGTAACCTTTCCCTTACCGTGCCCCTGTACAGACCCCAATACCCCACATTTCCCCCATTCTCTTGCTTTTCTCTAGTTTTACCACGGCCTCGCGGCCGCAAGTAACAACACAGAAGCAAGTGGTGGAGGCAGCTGGGTAGGCCTTTAGGTTTCTGTACACAAGGAAGGTTCCCAGGGCTGGCATTTATGGAAAGAACCATTGGTATGTGAAAAACAAATCCTTCTTGTTTCCTATGATCTATGTTAGGGGACGTTAAGAAAAAATAAAAAATAAATACAGATTAAAAAAAAGAAAAGAAAAAAACAAAAGATCCTTCAGCGCCGTCCGGAGTACCGGAGCCCGGAAAGATACCCACGGCCCCGCCCCTCCAATCTCCACCGAGTTCCTTTGGCCGCGCAAGCGCAGTGGGGCCGGCGGGAAGCCTTGGCGCGTGACGTCATCAGGCGGCGCGGGCCAGGTGCACGCGACTAAGGCCTTGGCCGCGAATGGTGTCAGCCGTGGGATCCTTCTGGCCTTTCCATCCCCTGCTGCGGGAAACTGCGCCGGCGCAGTGAGTACGGCACGTCGTCGCGGGCCGGTAACGTCATCAGGCGTTGCGGACTGTGTGTCCCCGAGGCGGTAAGCGGTGGAGGCTGAGGACGAGGAACATCCGGCGGCATGAGCGGCTGCGGGCTTTTCCTGCGCACTGCGGTTGCAGCTCGTGCCTGCCGGTCTCTGGTGGTCTTTACCGTGAGCCGGCGGCCACTGCGCACCACCCCGCCTATACGAGCTTTCGCCAAACACCTTTTCCTGGGCAAAATCGAGAAGGTAATTTGAGCTCCGGGGCGAACTCTTGCTGTCTGGCTCCCGCTTTTCGCCCTCAGCTGCAAGGCTGGTGTTGAGCTTTTTCAGATTTCCCAAACCTACCAGAGAGATACACCCTGCGGGCGAGGCGTGTTAACACTCCAGATTCCTGAGTTAAGACTCCGAATTCCAGGAGAACCTTCCCAGAGAAAGGGTGGGATATTTCCAAGACAGGGGACCCTGGGAAATGTGGTGGTGAAGTGTTTCAGCTAAATTTTGTCAGGGGAATTAATTACCTAGGCTAGGTAATTAATAAAGCAGCCTTCATCTCAGCTGATTTGGTCTCGAAATGTGCAGGGCTTCCTCTCTGATTCCTGAACAGTTTAGATCATATCCCTCCTCCGTCACCTTCCAGCGCCCTAGGGCTTTCTTCCCCCAGTTGAGCCCTAGTACCTCACCCTGCCATTGAGGTTCCTCAGAAATCTGGCTCCCAGGTGCTTTCCACGAGTCGCACAACCTAGCCAGTAGTAACAGTTTAGTTATAAAACACTCATTGTCCTCTTAGAATTGGAAGACTTGGGTTTAGTCTCGGCTCGTTATAAAAAAAAAAAAAAGAAACTCAGTTCTTTTATTTTTGAGACAGAGTCTTGCTCTTGTCGCCCAAACCGGAGCGCTCACTGCAACCTCTGCCTCCGGGGTTCAAGCGATTCTCCTGCCTCAGCCTCTCGCGTAGCTAGGATTACAGGCGCCCACCACCATGCCCGGCTTTTTTTTTTTTTTTTTTTTTTTGTATTTTTAGTAGATACGGGGTTTCACCATGTTGTCCAAGCTGGTCTCAAACTCTTGACTTCAGGTGATCTGCCCGCCTCGGCCTCTCAAAGTGTTGGGATTATAGGCATGAGCCACCCGCGCCCGGCCAAGACTCAGTTCTTTCAGCCTTAAAATGGAGATAGTGTAGTGTTGTGTCTCCTTCATGGATGCGTTGTAGAGCCCCAGTGAGATAAATGGTGCATGGAGAGTCTTCTTAAACTGTAGAGTACTGTGCAGTAGAAGAGAAAGCTGGCTTCAAACACTTACTAGTCTTGTGATCTTGGAGCTGATGGCTTCAATTCCTTGTGCTTCAGTGCATTCATCTACAAAATAGTAGTAAACACATTACTTGCTCTTTCCTTTGTATTTTATTTTTTTTATTTTTATTTTTTTTTTATAATTAGAGACGGGGTTTCACCGTGTTGGCCAGGATGGTCTCGATCTCTTGACCTTGTGATCCTCCCGCCTCGGCCTCCCAAAGTGCTAGGATTATAGGCGTGAGCCACCGCGCCCGGCCCTTTGTATTTTATTTTATCTTCTAAGGAAAGTAACAGTATACTTGCTATTTCTTAGAGGTGCCCTGCTTTGAGCCTGGCTGAATGTTGGCTGATCCTGTATCAGAGAAGTTATTCCCTGGCTTCTCTTTAGAACATTCCTCTGAGGTTGTCAGGCTGACCCCTTTATAGCAAGCAACTTTGCAGACACAGAAGCTAAGACGCAGACTAAAAGCAGTTTGCCCCTCTAGAAAGTGCAGAGCTAGCCAGGCATGGTGGCTCACACCTGTAATCCCAGCACTTTGGGAGGCTGAGGCAGGCAGATCACCTGAGGTCAGGAGTTCGAGACCAGCCTGACCAACATGGAGAAACCCCTTCTCTACTAAAAATACAAAATTAGCTGGGTGTGGTGGTACATGCCTGTAGATGCAGCTACTCGGGAGGCTGAGGTGGGAGAATCGCTTGAACCCGGGAGGCGGAGGTGGCAGTGAGCCGAGATTGCGCCATTGCAATCCAGCCTTGGCAACAAAAGCAAAACTCCTCAAAAAAAAAAGAAAGAAAAAGAAACTGCAGAACTGTGTCTTTAACATATGGGAAACTCTTTTACCCAGGATATGGTGCTCTCTTCTGGGACCTCCTGCCTCCCAGCAGCATGGTGAAGAAAGAACACAAATCTTTTAGATCTGTTTTCATCTTTAAACCTCTGGCACTGCCCTACTCTCAACTGTTAGCTTTGCTTCCTATTCCACTGGGAACATCTATGCAGTCAGATGAGAATTTCCACAAGCACAGTTACTCCCTCCCCCCTGCGTATGTGCCTATATTGTCTACATTCTGTTAACTATGACTGAACTGCCTGCTCCTGGCAAAACCAACCTCTCATTAGAACTCAGGCCTTCTCACTGACTCAGGGTAATTCTTTCCTTTCTCTGCATCACTAAGTGTTCCTTCTACAGGATCTTGAGCCCTTACCATTCAGGCTTTTGTCCCCCAATGCCCATGAAAGTCAGTAGTGACTTCCATGTTGTCAGATTGTGTGATCTGTTCTCAGACCACACCCTACTTGACCCCTCCTTGGCATCTGTCACAGTTCATCCTTACACCCTGTTGACACACTTTCTTCTCCTGGTTCCTGAATCACAATTCTCACCATTCTCTGAATGTTCTAAATACTTCACTGGCTGATACTTCTCAGTGTCCATTGCTGGTTCTTTTTTAGCTCCTTGACTACTAAAAATGACCAGTGTTTCCAACCAGCCGAGTTGGAACTTACTAAGGCTCCGTCTCTTTTCATCTACAACCATCTCCTGGGTGACCTTATTTGGTGTCCTGGCTTTAAATAGAATCAGTACCCTGATGCCTCCCATTTCTCCAGTTGAGATTGAACTCCAGATTCCTTTTTCAGTAGTTTGCTAAATGCCCTGTTTATTCTGCAAACAAGGCTTAGAAATGTACAGACAAAATCTGTAGGTTGAAAGATCTCTGTGTAGTTGTGACTTCACAGCTATAGTTTCGCAAAAGCAGTAATGAGGGTAGCTTTGGAACACATTAACCTACCATTGTTTTGTTCAGAGCGAACACAGTGAGAATAGATTCCTAAGGCCTGTTTCTCTAGGTGATTGTCACATTTCGCTGCTCTAGTCTTTAAGAACAAGTGGAGCCTTCACTTGAGCCGCCACCTCCTTGCCGTTAGGGCTTGAACAATTACAAGCGCAAACTCGAAGCCGGTCCCAGGCCCACGGCTTGTAAGAATCAGGCCGTCCTTTTCCACCCGATTCTCAGAGTAGGTGTAATGACCTCCGTTCATCATTTTGTCTTTAGCAAGCAGATGTGTTGTAACTTTACTTCCAAAACCTATTTCATGAGCCAGCAGAGCAGTAGGACCTGCACAGATGGCGGCTATCAGGCCCTTCCGGTTTCCCTGTTCCTTCAGTATCTCCTTCACAGCAGCAGACTCAGATAAATTTTGTACACCCAGATTACCTCCTGGTAGAACCACCACGTCATATGGTCCCTCTTTTTTTGCATCTTCAAGACTGGCATCAGGACAAATCATGACATCACGGCTACACTGTACGGGGTCCTTTCCAGCCAGACCTGCAACGGTGACCTTTATCCCAGTTCGCCTCATGACATCTACAGGGATGACGGTCTCCATTTCCTCCGCTCCTTTAGCCAGGATGACCAGAGCTCTTTTGGAAGCCATTTTTATGTTATATGTTTTAAAGGCCTACACCAGGCTGAAGGTGGACGCCTCCTTTTGTTTTTTTCAGAGTTGGAGCCTTCCTCTGTCACCTGGGCTGGTGTGCAGTGGTGCCATAATAGCTCACTGCAAACTTGAACTCCTAGGCTCAAGAGATCCTCCCACTTCAGCATCCCCAGTAGCTGGGAGTATAGGCACGCCCTGCCACACCCAGCTAAGATTCTTTTTTTAAAATCTACCTTTGTACTCAAAAGCTCTACTAAGAGGTCTAAGAGTCATTTGAGATTAATAGATCCAAAACGGAGTTCCTGGTTCCCACCCGATCCTGTTCCCACCAGCCTTCTTTATCATAGATAATCGTGCCTCTGTCGTTCTTCCTGTTCGGACAGAACACCTGGAGTCGCCTTGTATTTGGTCTCCTAGTCCACATCTAATTCCACAGCAGATCTGGTTTTCTCTACTTTCAGGTTCTTCAGAGTCTGACCACTTTTAAGTCCTTCTGCTACTAATTAGGATAAGGCCAATGCCATCTCTCACAGCCTTACTGGGATTAGAGCAGAAACATGGGACATGCTTTGAATCTCAGAACTGGAAAAGACCTTTCAGATTATGTAGGCCAGTGGTTATCACCCTGCCCTCAGCCTGACCCTTGCTATTCATGGAGTGCCCCTGGGACTGCTACAGGGATGGGTGGGAAGTTGAGTGGGTGGGATTTGGGTTACTGTTTTCCCCTATCAGCAGTCTCAGTCAGAGCTGCTTGGCTTTTGTCTGTTTTACATATTTGGTTTCTGCACTAGATTTATTTGAATATCGGGTTCCACTGGTTTAGATAATTTACAAACTGTTTATTGCAATTGAACTCCCCCTCCCATGAGACATTGACCTAGTTTGGTAACATCAGAATCTCTCCCATGCGCCTGCAATCTCTCCTGTCTAGCAGTTTTTCTCTGGTTGTACCTGAAGACCAACCAGTTGTCAGGCTGTCCTTTTTTTTTTTTTTTTCATTTTTTTTTTTAAAGACGGGGTTTCACCATGTTGATCAGGCTGGTCTTGAACTCCTGACCTCAGGTGATCCGCACGCCTTGGCCTCCACAGTGCTTGGATTACAGGCGTGAGCCACCACGCCCAGCCTGTCAGGCTGTCTTATCTGGCCTGCCCACTGGTACCAGAATGATCTCTAACACAGCCCATTGCACAAGGCCCAGGTGTCAGTCAGCCTTTGTGTTCAGTGAAGGAGACTAAACTTTAAAAGGCTGCAGTGCAGAGTGATGGGGCCATCAGCTTGTTTTTTTCTTTTTTTTTTTCTCAGATGCAGTCTTAACTCTGTTTCCCACGCTGGAATGCAGTCATGCAGTCATGCAGTCACTGCATCCTCAACCTCCCTGGGCTCAGGGGATCCTCCCACCTCAGCCTCCTGAGTAGCTGAGACTACAGGCATGTGCAACCATGCCCAGGCTGGTCTTGAACTCCTGCGCTTTAAGCTATATGCCTGCCTCGGCTTCCCAAAGGACTAGGATTATAGGCAATAGCCGCCGTGCCCAGCCAAGTTTGTTTTTTTCTGCACCACCTTCAGGGTGGTTTCCGAATGGATGGAGGCAGGGATTCCTTTAAGTCAGCTGTCACTTTTAGTTAGGGACTCACCTATAAGCCTGTGGTCCTGGGCCCAGAGAGGAGAAAGCAGTGAGAACATACTGACAGACTAGATAAATCCAGTGACTGATTAGCTGTACAAGGGGGTGGGGAGAAGGTTGAGGTCTCCTGAAGACTTCTCTAGAGACACTTGGTGAGAGGTGCCATGAGGACAGGTGATCCTTGGGCTTGTAGCTGTGACTCAAGACATTACCGCTCAGCAGCCTAAAGTCCACATCCGAAGCTCATGTCATGCTGGCAGTTGAAGGGATAACAGAGCCCAGAAGTCCAGAGGGGCTCAGCACAGGGAGCAGATGTCCGTGAGCAGGCGAGACGGGCTGTCGGGATCAGTCAGACCTGGTAAACACAGTGTGCTCTTGTCAGCGTAGCGTCTTTGTGCTCACACAACAATTGATGTAGGATTGTCCCATTTCAGTAAGGAGCTTTCCTGTCCACTATCTTCCACGATTCTCACAAGGGCCTTGAGTAAATATTACCTGCCTATTATGGGTGAGAAAGGGGTAGTTTGGAGAGCTGAAGGGATTTGGTGAAGGCCATATAACTAGTAAGCCTGAAATCAAGGACCAGACCCCCGGGCTTCTAAATATTAGTCTTGGGCTCCTTGTTCATGGGACCGTTATCATCCCTTGTACTGAGAAGGAAAGCTGAGCAAAATCAGGAAGAACCTGTTTGAACAGGGGGAGGAAGATGGATGTGGTTGGTGGAGACTGCACACAGTTCCTGTATCTCAGGAACCTTGTGAGATTTGCTTTCTAGTTCCTTCAGTGCATCCTGTCCTGTTGGCCAGAGTAGAGTAGAGCACATATTTTTCCTTCCCTTTTAACTGATATTTCCATGTTGGGAGCGTGCTAAAATATAATTTTTAGAAAATATTTACTATTTTTAGAAAGAAGTTTTCCCATTTCCAGAAGTTACCCAAGATGAACTTAATGAAATCAGTCAGTTCTTGGGACCCGTGGAAAAATTCTTCACTGAAGAGGGTATGTATGGTTTTCTTTACCCATTGCCAATTTCCATTGTAAGCGCAATTCGGTTGATATTTATATTAGAAGTAGCATACCTAGGGGGAGGTTTTTCTTTCTTTCTTTTTTTTTTTTTTTTTAAGAAACGGGGTTTCTCCATGTTGATCAGGCTGGTCTCGACTTCCCAACTCAGGTGATCCACCCGCCTCAGCCTCCCAAAGTGTTGGGATTACAGGTGTGACCCACCGCGCCCAGCTGGGGAAGTTTTCTTGAGGGAGAAATGGTTTCCACTCATAATATTTTGCTTTAGGGGTCATCCCTATTGCCATTTAATTAAAACACATCGGGCTGGGCACAGTGGCTCACGCCTGTAATCCCAGAACTTTGGGATGTCGAGGCAGGAGGATTACCTGAGGTCAGGAGTTCGAGACCAGCCTGACCAACAATGGAGAAACCCCGTCTCTACTCAAAATACAAAATTAGCCAGGTGTGGTGGTGCGTGCCTATAATCCTAGCTACTGGGGAGGCTGAGGCAGGAGAATCACTTGAACCCAGAAGGCAGAGGTTGTAGTGAGCCAAGATCATGCCTGCACTCCAGCCTGGACAACAAAAGCAAAACTCCGTCTCAAAAAAAAAAAAGAATTAGCTAGGTGTGGTGGTATGTACCTGTAGTTCCAGCTTCTCATGAGGCTGAGGCAGAAGGATCGCTTGAACCTGGGAGACTGAGGCTACATGAGCTATGACTGTGTCGTTGTACTCCAGCCTGGGTATCAGAGTGAGACCCTGTCTCTAAATAAATATATAAAAATAAAAATTTCCCTGGGCTCATTACGTAAAATTGAACACAGGCCAAATGACCATGACTACAGAATTTCTAGTTTTGAAAAAGTTTCTACTCTGGGATTATATATTAGTAATATATAAACTTTGTTCTGTTTACTTATATTTGTAGAAACATAGCTTATGTTTGTTTAATCAAAATTTTCCTCTTGGCAGTGGACTCTCGAAAAATTGACCAGGAAGGGAAAATCCCAGATGAAACTTTGGAAAAATTGAAGAGGCTGGGGCTTTTTGGATTGCAAGTCCCAGAAGAATATGGTAAGTCAAGCAAACAAGAACACAGCCAGTTTAGCTCTTAAGAAAGCACTCTGTATTTGTCCATAAAAGGATTCTGTTTAGGAAAGTTGACCTTTAAATGCAGCATATCCAAGGTCTAGTTGTTGGAATAGGTGACACCGTCTGTCGTGGGCTACATGGTGGGTGGATGTAGACTGACTGAAGGACCTGTAGGGAGGAAGTGCTCTTGGGTCCTGTGCTTCTCATCCCAGCACAGAGGAATGAGGCATGGGGTCTGGCTGGCTGTAGGGTGCAAGGCACATCAAGGTGGGAGATTGGACTAGTGGGAACCTTTGCACAGGGTCCTTTGTCCTATGGACTGTCCCCATAATTCTTTGAGCATCGTAGTGATATTTTTAGCCCCCAAGTGGAGGTTCTGCCTTATTTGAGTTGGCGAGTCACTACAGCTTGCCTCCCTTTTGCTGGTTCTTAGTTGGTCACCTGAATTCTGCAGAGGTTTAAAGGGACAGGCAAGCAGTGTAGGGGAGGCAAGGTAGAAAATGGTTCAAAGGGATAGATCAACACACGTGTGCCATTTGTGTTTACCCTCAGGCCCTTTTGATGTAAAATTATAAAGGTCAGGGGTGCTGCTAAGCATCTGACAATCCACAGGACACACCCCCACAACAGAGAACAATCCATTCCAAAATGTTATAGTGCCACAGTGGAGAAACTCTGTCCTGGAGTCCTGGATATTGGGCAGTGGGACACACTATAGCTGTTGCATTTATAAGAAAGACCTTCAACTGTGATAGAAGATTCTCGCTACATGTTAATTGATTCAATGTGTGTATACATATCTTCATATATTAAGTATCTACATATGCTTGTATGCCTAGAGAAAGTATGGATGGAAAGATATACATAGAAATCGCTTTCTGAGGCACATGATTGTGAGCAATTTTTTTTTTTTTTTTGAGACAGGGTCTCACTCTGTTGTGAGATCTGGAGTGCAATGGTGTGATCATAGCTCACTGCAGCCCTGAACTCATTGGCGTCAACCAATCCTCCCACCTCAGCCTCCCAAGTAGCTGGGACTACAGGCGTGAGCCACCATGCCTGCTGAATTTTTTTTATTTTGTAGAGATGGAGTCTTGCTATGTTGACCAGGCTAGTGTTGAACTCCTGGACCCAAACAATCCTCTCACCTCAGCCTCCCAAAGTGCTGGGATAACAGGTGTGAGCCACTGCGCCCAGCCTTCGTTTTTGTTTACTTTGTACCTTTCTGTACTGTGATTTTCTTTCTTTTATTTTTGAGATGGAGTCTCTCCGTGTTGCCCAGGCTGGAGTGCAGTGGTGTGATCTCGGCTCACAGGTTCAAGTGATTCTCATGCCTCGGCTTCCTGAGTAGTTGGGACCACAGGCATGGTCCACCACAACTGGCTGATTTTTTTTTTTTTTTTTTTTAAATGGAGTTTCCCTCTGTTACCAGGCTGGAGAGCAGTGGCGTGATCTTGGCTCACCGCAACAACTGCCTCCCAGGTTTAAGCGATTCCCCTGCCTCAGCCTCCCGAGTAGCTGGGGCTACAGGTGCGTGCTACCATGCCAAGCTAATTTTTGTAGTTTTAGTAGAGACCGCGTTGGCCGGGCTGGTCTCAAATTTCTGATCTCAGGTGATCCACCCACCTTGGCCTCCCAAAGTACTGGGATTACAGATGTGAGCCACAGTGCCTGGACTGTATTGTAATTTTTTTTTTTTTTTGAAATGGAGTTTCACTCCTGTTGCCCAGGCTGGAGTGCAATGGCACGATCAATCTCCACTTACTGCAACCTCTGCCTCCCAGGTTCAAGTGATTCTCCTGCCTCAGCCTCCCAAGTAGCTGGGATTACAGGCACCTGCCACCATGCCCAGCTAATTTTTTGTATTTTTAGTAGAGATGGGGTTTCACTATGTTGACCAGGCTAGTCTTGAACTCCTGACCTCAGGTGATCCACCTGCCTCAGCCTCCCAAAGTGTTGAGATTACAAGTGTGAGCCACTGCGCCCGGCTAATTTTTTTTTTTTAATATAGTGATCTGGCATTATTTTATAATCAGGAAAATTAAAAAGAAGCCTTAATGGGAGGAGCCTGGACTGGGCTGTGATTGACACTGGTTCGTAATCAGGAAAATTAAAAAAGAAGCCTTAATGGGAGGAATCTGGGGCTGGGCTGTGATTGACACTGGTTTGTAATCAGGAAAATTAAAAAAGAAGCCTTAATGGGAGGAATCTGGGGCTGGGCTGTGATTGACACTGGTTCGTCTCTCCTAGGTGGCCTGGGCCTCTCCAACACCATGTACTCACGACTAGGGGAGATCACCAGCATGGACGGGTCCATTTCTGTGACTCTGGCAGCGCACCAGGCTATCGGCCTCAAGGTCAGGTGTCTGGGGGTTCTGTGTGTTGCTCTCTGTAGGTCTTCTGGAGTCACGTGGTGGGGTAGAGGCCAGAGGCTTGCTCCCTTTATGAGAAGTGAATCAGACCTGATTATCTGGTAGGCAGCCCTGCCCTCCAGTTCCCTCACTCCGGCCACACCTCGTGGTGCTTAGTCCCCCACACACACATGCACAGTGGCCCTTGGGTCACACTGTCCCTTCCTTTTGAATCTGCCTCCTGTCCTCAATGCCTCTGATCCACCCTTCGAGGCCCAGGTGGGGTGCTGTTGCCTTCGCCTTGGGCTGGAAGTAGCCTCCCGTCCAGAGCCCTTGTCCCTCAGCCTGAGCGTGTCCCCCACTGTTTTCGCATGCTGCCTTCCCCACACTGGGCTTGGAGCACCTTAGGCAGGCCCAGGGTCTTTACTGACAATCTCATTACTCAGGTTATTTCTGCTTAATGTTGACATCAAAGAGAGCTGAATGCATACCATGCTCAGCTTCTCCACCCCAGAGAGTATGCGCATTCATGCAGTTGTTTAGTGAAGAATGGGCCTGTCTGTGTGGCACTAGCAGGGCAGCAGGTGGGACAGCCCTGACATTGAGCACCTGCTTTAGGATAGGCTTGGCTCCTGCACTCCCGTGTCTTCATGTTTCATCATCCAGACCACCCTGCCAGTGGGTGGGAGTGGCCCAGTTTGTGGATGACAAGATGGAGGGTTCCTCTGGGAAGGGATATTCCTTGCCCAAGACCACCAGGCTGGGAAATGGAGGAACTGATAGGAAAGTTTTAGACACAGACTGCAAAGCACTGTGGGTCCCACAGGCTTGTGCTGGCACGTGCGCCCCTGACGGTCTCCTCAGCAGCCTGGCTCCCTGGGCTCTGCCTGTGGCTGCTTGCTCTGAGCTCTTGCTGTCCTCTCTTGACTGAAGTAAATATTTACCTCAGAAAGGAAATGTTTCACAAGCACACCTCACACTCTTCCTTTCTCCCCCACAGCTGACATTAGTCTGTGTCTGTTTTGTTTAGGGGATCATCTTGGCCGGCACTGAGGAGCAGAAGGCCAAATACTTGCCTAAACTGGCGTCTGGGGGAGCACATTGCAGCCTTCTGCCTCACTGAGCCAGCCAGGTCTGTCCCCCGCACAGAACATTATCCCTCAGCAGCTGCGGTATTTTCTAAGATCCACTGGGGCAAGGGGCTGTTGGTTTTCTTGAGCAGCTGACTTTTCCTTCTTTCCAAAATCTTCCGAAGAATCAATTCAGCAACTGTTCTTGCCATTCCTCTTATCTTGACTTTATTTCTCTGTCCCAGTGAGACTTGCAAGTGAGATACCACAATTGACAGCACTTACTAAATGAATTTTTGTGGTTTACAATACACCTTGACATACAATAATACATTCAGACTTCAAAGTGCGTTTCAGAATTTGTAGCGTGGGTGGTCCTGTTCCCACTTACACATTAGGAGCTGAGGTTCAGTAAGGCCAAGTGATCTGCTGGGATGGAGCAGGGCTACGGCAGGACTCGTGACTCTGATGATAAGTCCGTCACCTGGACCATACTCCATCCAGCTTCCCTTTGCATGGGGACCTGGGAACAGTCATTCTTCTTGGGGTGCCCAGAACTCACCCTCATAGGACCTCAGATGAGCCTACTGTAAGTACTAATTTGCATGTTTATACCTAAGCCCAAGTTTTTTTTTTTTTTTTTGTTTTTTTGAGACGGAGTCTTACTTTGTTGCCCAGGCTGGAGTGCAGTGGCGAGATCCTGGCTCATTGCAACCTCCACCTCCAGGTTCAAGCAATTCTCCTGCCTCAGCCTCCTTAGTACCTGGGATTACAGGCACATGCCACCATGCCCTGCTAATTTTTTTTTTTTTGGTATAAGTTTGGGGTTTTTGTTTTTGTTTCTGTTTTTGTTTTGAGACGGAGGCTCACTGTGTTGCCAGGCTGGAGTGCAGTAACGCAATCTCATCTCACTGTAACCGCCACGTCCCAGGTTCAAGTGATTCTCCTGCCTCAGTCTCCCAAGTAGCTGGGATTACAGGCATATGCCACCACACCTGGCTAATTTTTGTATTTGTAGTAGAGACGAGGTCTCATCATGTTGGCCAGGCTGGTTTCAAACTCCTGACCTCAAGTGATCTCCCCACCTCAGCCTCCCAAAGTGGTGGGTGTACAGGCATGAGCCATCACGCCAGGCTCTGTTTTATTGGAACATGCCCATCGTTTTACAAATTGTCTTCATCTGCGTTCATGTTCTATTAATAGCAGCAGAGTTGAGGAGGTGAGACAGACATCCTGTAGCTTGGAAAGCTGAGTATGTTACCTGATCTAAAAGTTTGCCGACTTCTATCTGAAAAGTACTAAAATCTCCATTTTCGGGCCCTCAAAAGCATTCATATTTATTCCCAGTATTCTTCCTTGACCACACTTTTCTGTATCTGCAGTGGGAGTGATGCAGCCTCAATCCAGAGCAGAGCCAGGCTAAGTGAAGACAAGAAGCACTACATCCTCAACGGCTCCAAGGTAGGGCTCCGTCCTCACGGCCACATCAGGGTCTCAGTCACAACCTTCACTGCCACTGAGGAAGCACTCTTCACACACCAGGGATTGTACCTACTGCCATAGCACTGACTGCCTTCTTGAGCTGCTTTTATGTGTTTGTTTTTAATTTTTTTTAAGATAGACTCTCACTCTGTCACCCAGGCTGGAGTGCAGTGGTGTGCTCTCGGCTCACTGAAACCTCTGCCTCCCAGGTCCAAGTGATTCTCCCACCTCAGCTTTTTGAGTAGCTGGGATTACAGGTGAGCACCACCACACCCAGCTAATAATTATATTTTTAGTAGAGATGGAGTTTCACCATGTTGGCCGGGCTGGTCTTGAACTCCTGACCTCAAGTGATCCACCCACCTCGGCCTCCTAAAGTGCTGGGTTTACAGGCATGAGCCACTGTGCCTGGCCTGTAAACCCCAAGAAAACTTTAAAATTTTGTTACACAAATTTTCAGACATGTTCTGTGTGCCTGGCCCCAACCCCAGCAGTCATCTGCTCATGTGCTCACTGGGCTTGGAGCACCTTAGGGCAGGCCCAGGGTCAACTGCCTTTACTGGCAATCTCATTACTCAGGCCACTGTGTGTCTTCCAATAGCATCACCACCTCTAGGTTGCATGGTAACAATCTCAGCATGTCTCTCTAAAAGACAAGACTTTTTTTTTTTTAAAGAAAAACAAACCCATAATACCATTATCACATTTTAAAAATTCATAATTTTCCCTTCTTTTTTTTTTTTTTTTTGAGACAGGGTCTCACTCTGTCAACCCAGCTGGAGTACAGTGACACAATCTTGGCTCACTGCAGCCTAAACTTCCTAGACTCAGGTGATTCTCCTACCTCAACCTCCCGAGTAGCTGGGAGTATAGGGACACGGCTAATTTTTTTGTATTTTTTTTGGTAGAGATGGGTTTTCACCATGTTGCCCAGGTTGGTTTCAAACTCCTGGCTCAAGCAGTCTGCCCACCTCCGCTGGGGTTACAGGCATGAGCCACTGTGCCCAGCTCATAATTTCTTACCTCTGTCAACATTCAGATATCCCTGATTGCCTCATCTGTGGCAATTTGTTAAGGAGTCTGTTTCTCTCTCTGTCTCCCTGTTTTCTTTGCTCCTCACCACCCTCCCACCTTCTTTTTTTCATCTTTTTAGAATTAACAAGTAAATGTTGTATTTATTTTACAGGTACAACATGATGTTTTGATATATGTATACCTTGAGAAATGATCAAACCTTTTCTTTCTTGAAGAAGTGCAGTTGTCTGGCAGTGGAGCCTGAGCTGTTTGACAACTTTGGATATTCTTTTCCCCCCTGCCCCCACCCTGGCCACTCGTGTCCCTTGGGAAAAATCCTTGCTCTGGGAGACTGGGCTGAGCCCTGTCCTCTATTCCTCATGATTGGTTGGCTTCTGCAATGCCAGGGACCCTGCATGTCTGGTCTGAGGTCTGACTGCCAGCTGGAGCTTGATGGGCAAAGACAGAGCTGAGATGGTTCACATAGGGGTTTGGTTTTCTCCAAAGTCCTTTCTGTCCTTAGGTCTGGATTACCAATGGAGGACTGGCCAATATTTTTACTGTGTTTGCAAAGACTGAGGTCGTTGATTCTGATGGATCAGTGAAAGACAAAATGACAGCATTCATAGTAGAAAGAGACTTTGGTGGAGTCACTAATGGGAAACCTGAAGATAAGTTAGGCATTCGGGGTTCCAACAGTAAGTAGAGAGAGTGTGTGTGTGTGTGTGTGCGCACGCGTGTGTGTGTGTGTGTGTGTGTGTGTGTGTGTGTGTGTGTGTGTTAGGGGGGAGACTGGCTCTTGACTGTCCAAATAGCATTCAGGGCTCCAAGAGTAAGTAGCTCGTGTGTGTTAGGGGGGAGACTTGCTCTTGACTGTGTCCAAATAGCATTCAGGGTGTGTGTGTGTGTGTGTGTGTGTGGAGAGAGAGAGAGAGATACGGAGAGACTGGCCCTTGACTGTGTCCAAATAGCAAGACAAAATACGATTTAAATACTTTCAGTTTTTATTAAGCATTTTAAAGATCAAATTAAGAGTGCCACATGGGCTTTGTCTTTGTTCCCACAGCCAAGTGCTGCTCACTTGAAGGCCTGGTGGTCATCTCCTACTGTGGCAGCCCTGGTGGAAAGACTACCTCAGAGCTCAGCTTACAGCCCCCAGCCTTTAGTTGTCTCAGTCTGCAGGTGCCTGGCAGCCTGCTTCAGGCTGTGGGTTGGATTCAGGTCCATCTGGAGGCTTGTTCTTACCGCAGATCACAAGCACCCAAGGGGCCAAGCCAAACAATATAAGCACTTTTTTGTTGGAGGAGACAGATTCTCCCTCTGTCACCCAGGCTGGAGTGCAATGATGTGATCTCGGCTCACTGCAACCTCTGCCTCCTGGGTTCCAGCGATTCTCCTGCCTCACCCTCCCAAGTAGTTGGGACTATAGGTGTGTACCATGACACTTGGCCAATTTTTGTGTTTTTTGTAGAGACAGGGTTTGACCATGTTGCCCAGGCTTGTATCAAATTCCTGAGCTCAGGTGCAATCTACCCACCTCAGCCTCCCAGAGTGCTAGGATTACAGGTGTGAGTCACTGTGCCTGGCCACCTTTTTTTTTTTTTTTTTTTTTTTAATAGAGATGAGGTCTTGCTATATTGTCCAGGCTGGTCTCGAACACCTGGGTTCAAGTGATCCTCCCACCTCTGCCTCGCAAAATGTTGGGTTTAGAGGCATGAGCCACCACACCCGACCCTAAAAGCACATTTAAGGCCTCTGTTCATGTTGGCTCAGCTGTAATTCTAGTGGCCACAGCAAGTCGCATGGTCATACCTAGCAGACAGGGAAAGGGAGGGAGGTCCACCTGTCCCCGAAGTGGGAGAGTGCTACAGTTGGATTGCAGGGGTGTGGCTGTGTTAGAGTTAGGAATTGAGACCAGTGGTCTCAGTCTACCCTGAGACCTTAGGAAATGCTGTTCTCTCCCTCGCTTTGCTTGTTCTGGCTCTTTATATGCCTGGCTCTTTTCATTCTTTAAACTTCTGCTAAATGCCACCTTACAAAAGTCTGACATAGCCCTTAGTAAAAATATTATTATCCATCCCCTTGCCAACCTCCGTTTCTCCTTATCGTGATGCCCTGTTTATTCCATTCATTGCACTGATGACAATATTACATTGTTTTGTTTATAGTTTATCTCCCTAACCAAAGTATGACCTCCGCAAAGACAGGAACTTTGTCATTCTGTACTGCCCTACCAAATGTTGGACGGACGGACGGAGGGACGGATGAATGAATTGCTGGCTTTTGCAGGTCAAATGCAGAGTGGTTTGCATTGTCAGATGAGATCTTAAATTTCATGTGTTTCAGCTTGCGAAGTCCATTTTGAAGACACCAAGGTACCCGTGGAAAACGTCCTCGGAGAGGTCGGAGGTGGGTTTAAGGTGAGTTGCCAGCCACAGCCCCTTGTGAGTACCGTGTAGTGTCTCAAGTGCGACTTGGTCGGCCCCCAGCTTTTTCCCCATCCTTGCTCGTAGCAGAGCAGCCTGTGCTTGGCAGGTGACTTTGCATGGTTATCTGTTGGGAAGTCGGAAATGGAGACTGGAAAATTGGCTGGCTCCTAGGAGGAGTATGTGGTAAGGTTGGGAATCTTCCTTCACCTCGAGCAGAGTCTAGGATCCCCCTTCCACAGCAGGTGTGAGAAAGCAGCCCGTGGGCTCCGGTGAAGCTCAAGCTGTGTATCTACCTCCCTGCCCTACTCTTTTCTTTTAGACTAAAATGTATTATTTTTTATCAAGAGATGATTCATATAACAAAGGACTCACCATTTTAAAACGTGTATTTCAGTGGTTTTTAGTATATTTACTGTGTTGTTCAAATATTTCCTGGGTCTAATTCCAGAACATTCCCTTACCCCATAAAGAAACGTTGTACTGACCCTTACCCCATCCCTTGGCTGCTACTCTTTTACTTTATGTCCTTATGGATTTGCGTGTTCGGAACATTTCATAGAAATACAGTCATATGCAAGATCCAGTCTTGGTGACAGGCTTCTCTCACATAGTGTGATGTTTTCAAGGTTCATCTCTCTTGTAGCATGAATGAGTAATTCATTCCTTTTTTGGCTAAATTATGTTTTGTTGAGTGGAGATAGCACATTTTGTTCATCCATTCACCAGCTGGTGGGCATTGGAGTTGTTAGCACTTTTGGCTGCTGTCAATAATGCTTATGAACATTCATGTCAAGTTTTTTTGTGGAAATACGTTTTCAGTTATTTTGATTTACACCTAAATGTAGAATTTCTGTTGGGCCCAAGTTGGTCTTGAACTCCTGGGCTCAAGTGATCCTCCTGCCTTGGCCTCCCAAAATGCTGGTACTTCAGGTGGGAGCCACCATGCCCAGCTCTGGCATGTTCCTTTGGAATGACGTTCAGTGGTCTTTCTTGTGTGCGGGGACGTTGGTAGAGCTGCAGCAGTGAGTGAACTACCTTGTTCTGAGGTGTTAGGACAGTGCTTTCTCCCAGCCCGAGGGAAGGCAAGCTGATCCACTTTGCCTGATCTGGTAAAGGTAGACGTGTGGGTGTGGCCGCCTCCCCCTGCCTCCTTCAGGGCCCCTGGGCTCTCCCTTCTCCCTACAGGTGGCCATGGACATCCTCAACAGCGGCCGGTTCAGTATGGGCAGCGCCGTGGCTGGGATGCTCAAGAGATTGATTGGTAGGTAAGTCAGGGACAAGGCCCTTTGTGCCCCACTCCCTGCTGCCCTGGCTCCATCCCTGGAGGCTCTGCCATTCCCGTGACCACTTCCAGGCTGGTGCTGAACTAGGCCACCTTGACTGAGGGTCCAGCTCGAGCTCCGTCCCTGGGCTTTTGTGGAGACCAGAGGGTCTCCTCAGCCTGCCCCGAATTCGTCGTCTTCAAATTCCTGTTTCACCTCCACACAGGGGATGGGGATGGGGGAACAGGCTTTCTGTCTGGGGTGAGAGGAGTAGAGGCAGAGCTGCTTCGTGAGCACAGACCATGAGCCAGGCTCCCAGGACACATGGCCTCAGGTGCCCAAGGTTCACGCCTCCTTGGTGACTGCATGGTGCATGGGGAGTGGGGTCGGGTTTGGAACCCAGGTCCCTGGGCCTCTGGATCTTTCTTTGTTCTGTTCTGTCAGGATACCTGAAGCCTCCATTTTCCTTTGCCAGTGAACTTAGAACAACCTTGTAACCATCCCGTCTGTTGTGGAAGCATCTGTGAGGAAATGGGAATGCCTGGGGTGGCACACCCCTAAGTGCTTTATGAAGCTCCTCTTTGGATGCCAGGCTCTGAGCTGGCCTCTTTTGGGCCAAGATGGGCATACTTGTTTTGGCTTACCTCCATTGGCTCAGAGAGGGCAACTGGACCCAAAACTAAAGTTCTCAGGTTCCAGGCTCAGGGCTTTTCTCACTCGCAAGTCCTCTGGGGAGTTCAGCCCTCTTCACCTCCTGAGCATGCCACACCTGGGACAGCCTGTGGAGTACATGACTACGGGTGGGGCGGGGGTGCTTCTGCCTGGGAGAGGCGCCATGTCACTCATGAGCCCTCAGAGCTCAGCACTTTGTCACAACCACATGCCTGGAAGCCCCAACCCGAGCATTCAAGCCAGGCAGCCCCACCTGCTTTGGTCAGGAACACTGCGCTGGGTTTGGGCCTGCACCGCCTCTGTCTGGGGCCTTTGTGCTTGGCTTTGTGTGAGGAGCCCTCTGCCTTCCACCTGGTTGCATCTTCATAGCAACTCTGATGTAGGTGGTGGTGTTCAGGGAGGGACATGCTTGGCCCAGGCCACTGACTGTAAGAACCATTGCCAGGATTCAAGTCTGTATCTGATGCTAAACCGTGTGGATGCCATGAGAGGGGTGGTTCTCCTCTGACCCATGGGTGCTGGCAGGTGGGGGTACCAACTTCTGGGGCATTTGATCTCAGCAGACATGCTTCTCAGTGCCCGCCTGTGGGAAGGGTAAGGATGGTGGCCATAGGAAATTATGATTCAATAACAGAAAAGTTCCAGTTCTTTCTAATGACTCTGCTGTTCCTCAGAAATGACTGCTGAGTACGCCTGCACAAGGAAACAGTTTAGCAAGAGACTCAGCGAATTTGGATTGATTCAGGTATAGATGGTTGAGTGCTGTCTTTGTGGATTTCACAGTGTGACATGATGGTGTGTTCTTTTGATGTCTCTGTATGGTGACTCTTCTGTGGTGATTTGGGAAGACTAGTTAAGGCTTTAACAAGGGTTGCTGGACTTGCTTCTCTTGGGCATTGAGAATTCTGACTTAATTACCTTCTCTCCTGTTTTGGAGATTTGGCTCTCAGCAAATGCAAACTGCTTCTTGTGTTTTTTCTGAATACTCCAGGAGAAGTTTGCATTGATGGCTCAGAAGGCTTACGCCATGGAGAGTATGACCTACCTTACGGCAGGGATGCTAGACCAACCAGGCTTTCCCCGACTGCTCCATCGAGGCGGCCATGGTGAAGGTAACACTGGCATAGCCAGAGAGCTGGCACTGGAGGGAGGCTTGGGAAAGCTCCCTCACTGTGACCTTTCAAGCCCATGCTGTTGCCTGTCATCTTCCTCCTGTCATTGATCCAGTATTTCTGATGCACTCGCCCTGTGCAGCCCTCCAGGGATAGACAGGCAGTGGGCGGGGGAGCAGCAGGGAAGTGACTGGTGAGCAGCAGTTTGGAGGAAGGCTCCATGCTCCCGCAGTGCAGTTTCTGCCAAGCTGTTGCCAGTGGATCAGCAGCTTATAGCAGAAGGAGACCATTCTGTTAACATCCTTTTAGAATAGTAACATTGCAGCTGGCTTTTGTGAGAACTTCTTTTTTCCTTAATTCATGGCCTTCCTACTTTTTGGTTTCAAAACGTCCTCTTAAAATCTAAATATGTGGAAAGGCACGGTGGCTCATGCCTATAATCCCAGCACTTTCGGAGGCTGAGGTGGCTGGATCACAGAGGTCTAAGAGTTCGAGACCAGCCTGGCCAACATGATGAAACCCCATCTCTACTAAAAATAGAAAAAAATAGCTGGGCAAGGTGGTGGGCACTGTAATCCCAACTACTTGGAAGGCTGAGGCAGGAGAATTGCTTAAACCCAGGGGGGCAGAGGTTGCAGTGAGCCGAGATCGTGCCACTGCACTCCAGCCTGGGCAAAAAGAGCGAAACTCCATCTCAAAAAAAAGTATACGAGCCTGGGCAACATGGCAAAACCCCATCTCTACAAAAGAAATATAAAAATTAGCTGTTGTGGTGGTACACACCTGTACATGGGAGGTTGAGGTGGGAAGATTGTCTTATTTGGTTGAGGTAGATACTAGAGTTTTCTGTTGCTTTTGTTTTGTTCAGCGTGGAGGGTGTCATTTTTAGCTGTATAAAAAAGATGGCCACCCTTTGGGGGATCCTACTTTGGTCCCCCCCAACAATTGTTTTTAAGCTGGAATTGAGCTCTTGAGAGAAATGGTGAGAGGTATAGCAGTTTAGAGAAGTGAAGGTCCTGGTATCAGCAGGAGAGTCTACCTAAAAGATTGGGATCCTGAAGTGGGAAGGTCCCTGAAAAAAATAAAAAATTAAAAAAAAAAAAAAGGTTGGGCATCTTGGGTGGCATTTGTCTTTTCTAGTTGCAGCCTGCATACTGGGTGCATTTGCACGTGTTTTATCACCTCATCGTCTTGTCACCCATGAACAGTGACCACAGACATTAGCTTGCTGTGGTCCAGCCTCTTCCATGTGCTAAGCCTAGAGCTAAATATGGCAGTGTGTCTGCCCCCCAAGGCTCTTACAGTGTGCAGAGACAGAAAGAAGTCACGCCACCAGGGCTGGGCAGGAACAGGT
Organism: Ateles fusciceps; assembly: GCA_036589455.1. NCBI lineage: Eukaryota > Metazoa > Chordata > Mammalia > Primates > Atelidae > Ateles > Ateles fusciceps. The sequence goes on along the minus strand of JAZHEH010001341.1, from coordinate 5,913,615 downwards.
CAGGCTTTCTGGGGGAAGGGAAGATCTTAAATGGGTTTTAAAGGAAGAGGAGCTCAGCCAGGTACAGAGGGGGTGAAGGTGGGCCCAGAAGGTCATAGTGGGGTGGGGACCACAAGCTGGCCAGTGTGGTCAAGGAAGGCAAAGGACTTGCCCACATCATCCCTCGAGTTCCTCCCTGGCCGATGTCCTCCCCAAGTCTGGGTGCCTGCCACGCCTCCCCAGCCACCCAGATCCCTGTAGCATAGGTCCTCCTTTTGGAAGGGAATGAGTATGACACCCCATGCTGACCTTGCCCTGGGCCCACAGGTGTTCAGCTCTGAGGCTGCCTGGCAGTGTGTGAGTGAGGCGCTGCAGATCTTCGGGGCCTTGGGCTACATGAGGGACTATCCGTACGAGCGCATGCTGCGTGACACCCCGCATCCTCCTCATCTTTGAGGTGAGTGGCTCTGCTACCAGCTAGGCTGTTCTTCACCCCCACCCTGCCTGGTCCTAAAGCAGCTGCCGAGGGCCTTGCAGAGGTCCCTGAAGTGGTCCCCACACCCCAGGGCTGGATTGCATGCTCTGATTGGTTCTCAAGGGCTCTGCTAGCCCTGGCATGTCTCATTCCTGATTGCTGCCCTCCGTGAAGTCACAACACTGAAGAGTTGGTTCAGTTAGCATGTGCCAGGTGGCAGGGGGAGGGAATTAGGCCACAGAGACTTTGGGTGCTGTGGTTCTGATTGTGCTGACCAAGGGAGATGACAGAGTGCAAGTACAAAGAGGCAGGGAGTGGGCATCCTCCAGAGGCAGCCAGAGTTTTCTGAAGCATGCATTCCTGGCCCTTAGGGGCAGAAAGAAGGGGCTTTGACAAGGGCTGGGGAGGGGGTGGGGAGGGCAACGTGTCCCGAAGGGTAGGGAAATAGAGTGTGCCAGGCCCAGATGGGACTGATCTGCTGGCACAAGGTGAATGAAGAGAGAGAGGACTTTCTGGGAGCAGCAGTCAGTCCTGCTAGGTGTGCTATGCCAGGCAGTGGGTTTGAGGGTGTTGCAAAGGTGCATGGGAAGGCTAGAAAAGCAGCCAGACTGTGGAGGACCTTGATTGACAGCAGAGAAATTTGGAAGCCATAAAATGTCTTTAAGCAGGGCATTATTTGGTTGTATCTGTGTTGTGGGAAATCCCCTCAAGGGCTCATGTGGAGAGTGAGTTGTAGTGATGAGGCCAGAGGCCAGGGGCTCTCCTGCTGGGAGGGAGGGGGCTAGACCTAAGAGAACACAGCAGGGTGGGTGGGATATGATGGTGCGTACACAGGAGGTAGGCCTGAGACAGGGAGAGGGTTTGGGCCTGAGCAGCAGGTCTGGTAATGAGGGGCGTTATCAGCCTCTGGGAATGTTGTCTTGTCTCCTGGGCCGGTCCTGCCCAGTGGGAGGCCTCCTTGGCTGCTTTTGTTCCCAGCCTGCCCATTGGGTTCCAGCCATCTCTGCTGTTTTAGTGGACAGACAGGGCAACGGCCAGCCTGAGGGTAGTGGAGCGGTTGGCCCTTCCCTCAGCCTGGGAGGGTTGGGCTGCTCCAGGGCTGGGGTGGTCAGCAGGGTTCAAGAAGCCCTCAAGGCCTTGGAAAACACAGGACTCTGTCACTGTCGGGCGGTAGCTCCTGTCTGGAGCCTGCTTGGTGTGCCCTGGAGGCCTCCACAGTCCTCCCCTTTTCCTGTAGGGAGTCCTGCTATCCGTGGTATCAGCCTGGTTGCAGGAGACAGTCCTCAGTCCCAGGTGCTGGCTGTGTGGCCTGGGTCAGGCTCCTGCACCTGACACCCAGCACCATTGTGCAGAGTGAGCAGAAGCCTACCAGCCTCTCTGAGCAGAAGCACAGGTGGGGAGAGTGGGGGAGCATGTAGCCCTCTGGGTGATGACACCTGGCACTGAGGAGCTTCTAGCTGCCACTCCTGTTCAGCAATTTGTGGCCTCTGTGAGGAATCTGGCCTCCACCTGGAGCCAGCAGTGTCTGTCTGGCACTGGCTGAGCCCCAGGCACCCCTTACCACCCAGGGAAGCTAGTTTCCATTTTAAAGAGGAGCTGGAGACTTGGAGAAATACGTAACACACGTGAAGCTAGTCGTGGAGAGATTGGGGGGGGCCCCGTGGGAGCCCATGGCCATCTGGTGAGCTCCCTCCTCATCCCTGTGTGCTCCCTGATCCCTGGTCAGAGCCCTGCCCTCAGCTGCTTCAGGAGCAGTGGCTTCTGTGGCATGGGCAGGCAGTGGCTGGGCCTACCCAGCACATGTGGCACCACCATGGCTGCCTGGCGGAGGGGAGGGGACAGCCTTTGACCTCTACTCTACTGGCCACAGGGAACCAATGAGATTCTCCGGATGTACATCGCCCTGACGGGTCTGCAGTATGCCGGCCGCATCATAACCGCCAGGATCCAGTAGGTCCCATTGTCACTGTGTGCTCCTCGGGTCCCATACCTGCCCAGCAGGGGCCAGTCCAGGGCAGCAGGAGGAAAGGGCTGCCTTGGCCTGGAGTGGAGGCATGGGGGTGTGGCATAGCCTTGCAGAGGTGACCTTCCCCTGTGGTGGTGGGGGTGGGCTTGCTCCCCCAGGGAAGCCCTCGCTGCCCTGCCTGTCCATTATAGCCATACCAGCCTATAGCTCCGACGTGAACACCATATCCCCCCTCTGGTCCCTCACACTGGAGGCAACTGGTTTTTCAGAACCTGAAGAATGAGAGGTATCCCCTTAAAGGTGCCAGGCCTCCCTCCTGCTCCCCCTCCATCCCCATGCTAGGGGCACAGCAATGCAGAATCACTGCTGCAGGCCAAGTATAGGTTGCTAGTAGAATTTTGTCTCCTTCACGGGAGACAGGCGCTGGGAAGCTGGCTATGACTCAGTGGGGGAGCACATATGTGGCTCTCCTGAGGAGACTGGCTGCTCTCCTGAAGGTGATGGGGTGGGGAGGGTTCAGCCTGTAGCCAGGGGCCCGGCTTACCCAGGGCAGGGAGGCCATGTTGCTGGACAGTGAGAGCTAGCAGCAAGGCCTACAGTTACGGGATCATGGACTTTTCTTCAGTGAGCTTAAACGGGCCAATGTGAGCACAGTCATGGAGACTGTTGGCCGGAGGCTTTGGGACGTCATGGGCCGAACCGTGGACATGGAGCTGACAGGCAAACTTGGAGTTGTGCACCCCAGTCTTACGGTGAGTGGGCCCAGCAGGCATACCCCTACTTGGATGCCCTACTGCCAGATCTCACTGTGGGGGCAGTGTAGGCTCCTCCAGGGGAAGTTGGGGGAGTACTTAGCTAGTCCACACCTTGGATTGCCTCCCCCAGGTGGGGCATCGCTGCCTGGTACCTGAGCTGTGGGACAGGACAGGGCACGATAGGGATGAGGTGCTGAACTGAGTCCTGTCTTGGCTAATAGGATGGTGCCAACAAGTTAGAGGAGAACACCTACTACTTCGGCCGGACGGTGGAGACGCTGCTGCTCCGCTTTGGCAAGGTAACCAGGCCCTCCCGGGCCTAGAACAGAAATCTTGATCACCCTGGAGGGATGGGGTGGGTGAGGTCAGGCTGGCTTTATCAGCCTGTCCTGGGGCTCACTTAGCTACTCAGAGGGCACCCTTGCTGGGTGAGTTTTCTGCTGTGTTTTTCTGTGCACCTTCCAGCTAAAGAGAGGCTCCCTAGCCTCAGGAGGGGCAGTCCCACCTGGGGCCAGAATCTGGGGATCTGATTGGTGGGGCTTTTACTGCCAGAGGTGTCAGTAGCACAGCAGGCACTGGCTGCTGGTCTTAGCCAAGTTTCTGGGACTTGGTCATGCCTTAACCCCCTCCCTGAATCTAGAGACCAAAGAGACGGGAAAACAGAAGGTGGCTGGGAGCTGTTCTCCCGCAACCTGAAGGGAAAGGCGTTATTGGCTCCACTTTCTCAAGGAACACAGGAGACTAAGACAGGCAAAGATACGGCCCTGGGAGGGACCATGTTGGGGGCTGGTTTAGGTAGTGAGTCTCCACTCGAGCCTCTGTGATCCCAGACCATCGGGGAGGAGCAGCTGGTGCTGAAGCGGGTGGCCAACATCCTCATCAACCTGTATGGCATGACGGCTGTGCTGTCTCGGGCCAGCCGCTCCATCCGCATCGGGCTCCGCAACCACGACCACGAGGTGAGCACTGCCCAGCCTCACACAGGGCCTGGCTGCTGGCCTCTGTCCTGCTGCATTTTAATGAAGTTGATTGTTGGGAAGGGGGTGGGTGGGTAAGGGGGGCCCTGTTAGAGAGTCCCAGAAGAGGAGGGCTGGGCCACTTCAGGGGGTGTCCATAGGCCCTGCAGGAGGAGGCTGTGGGAGGGGCTGTGCAGGTTCGCCATGCAGTGGCAGGGGCTGTGCTGCTTAGGAGATGGGGCTATTCCCTTTCTTCTTCCTGCCTGAGAGAAGACACAGGTGAGTGATGGGGGTTCCTGATCCCAGTGTCCCCACCCACAACGAGGGGGCAGACCCTGCACATTGCCCGCTCTGCTGGAGGGAGGCAGGTGCAGTCTCTGAGGACCCACTGTGTACCAGGCTCTCTGCCTCTCAGAGGAAATAGGCTTAGAGATGTTGAGTCACTTGCTTTTGGGAAAAGAGCTAGTTTGGCTCAGGGGCGACTCCTGAGCCAAGCCCTTTGACCCCTCCCATGCTACCCAGTTTGGCTGATAGGCTGGGTTTTTGAAGCTCAGAGGTCAGATTACAGGGATTTAGGCACATCTTTTCTGTCCTCGGTCCTGGCAGGTTCTCTTGGCCAACAGCTTCTGCATGGAAGCTTACTTCCAGAATCTCTTCAGCCTCACTCAGTTGGACAAGTGTGAGTAGCATGTCTTGCGGGAGGGGAAGGAAGGGCCCACTTCTGGGCCCTTGTTGATGGTGAGCTGTTTCTGGACCCTATCAATCAAGCTCCCAGAGCCTGCTGGCTGCTCACAGACCTCTGCCTTGAGTGAGGGCCTGGGTAGGCCTGGGGTTAGCTGCAGCAGTGCCTGCCAGGCACTGTAAGGTGCAAAGCTGCTCCATTCACCAAGGCAGTTTTAGATCGAGCAAGTGCAGAGCCCCTTGTGCAGGGCCCTTGGCCTCTGCCTGATTGCTGGCTATATTTTTTTTTTGGAGATGGAGACAGAGTCTCATTTTGTCACTCAGACTGGAGTGCAGTGGTACAATCTCTGCTAACAGCAACCCAGGTTCAAGCAGTTCTCCTGCCTCAGCCTCCAGAGGAACTGGGATCATAGGCATACACCACCATGCCTGGATAATTTTTGTATTTTTAGTAGAGATGAGGTTTCACCATGTTGGCCAGGCTGGTGTCCAACTCTTGACCATAGGTGATCCACCCACCTTGGCCTCCCAAAATGCTGGGATTACAGGCGTGAGCCACCATGCCCAGCCCTGGCTGTATTCTTGAAGCTGCCCCGGGAAGGCTTACAAAGGGAGGAGCACCTGGTTGTAAGATCTGGAGATTTGGGAGATAGCATTTTGTCTGCCCTTTTACCCACTGCACTCCATCTAAAGTGACCTTGCAGTGCCCTGCAGAGGGCTCAGGCTTTGGCTGAGAGAACAGAGCTTTGCTTGTGCTCCCCAGTCTTGTCTGCAGTGCTCTTCCTCTTCTGTAGCCACTCGACCACAGCTGGAAATGCCCAGCTCAGTCCACTTCTGACCTGCACAGTCATGTTGGCCTGAGGCTCTGGGTCAGTGTCCTCGCAGAGCCCAGTCCTAATGCCAAGTAATGGGGGTAGGTGCTAGCACTGTGGCACTCGCTAAGAGTGGCACATGCTTTTTGCAGGTCCTGGCCTTGGGGGGTGGCCCAGGTAAACCCCCGCCCAGTGCTAATGGGTTATGCACTATGGAGAGTGCGCAAATGGTTTCTCCTCCAGTGGGTTGGAATCACAGGTGGGGCATTTACAGAATAAGCAGCAGCTCTACCCCATTCGATCTGGGGGTTAGAGATGAGCAGGATGAGCCCTTTGTAACTGAGAATGAAGCTCTACCCGCTTTCTCTCCCTGCAGCCCAGAATCACTTGCTAGGGGTTTGGAGGAGGGGGGGGGGGGGGGGGTCACCCTTAGGGCTGCTTCATGGTGGGTGGGCTTTGTGGAAAAATGCCCCCACTTCAGCCATGTTTGTCTTACCACAATGCAGAAAATCACCCACCATCTCTCCTTTTTCCTCCCAGATGCTCCAGAAAACCTAGATGAGCAGATAAAGAAAATGTCCCAGCAGATCCTTGAGAAACGAACCTATATCTGTGCCCACCCTCTGGACAGGACACACTGAGGCAGGGAATAGTGTCCCCTGCTGCCGCTTGCCCCCAGCTGTGGCCCCGTTGCTGGATGACTGTCACTACTTTTTCAGAAGGTGGAGAACTTGGGCTTATAACAGGTTGAGCCATTTGTTCCCAGTCTGCACCTGACGGGTTGTCTCCTGGCCTGGGGGAGCCTCTTCCAGGTTTCAACCAGCGTGCAATGCTAACAGGACCATCACAGCCTCTGAACTGAGCCAGAGAGAAAGAATGGAATTGCCGACGTCTGGAATTGGCGGGTATTCTGGTCATTGAGGAGACACCACAGTGGAAGTTGGGGCTTGTGCTGCTGTCTCCAGGGCAAAGCGGGTGGGGACCTGCATCAGGTGGGAATACCCATTTCTGCTCAACCACACATTCTCTAGGAAAGCCGTGTCTGGGTGATTCATTTAAACTAGAAGCAGAGGCACTTAAAACATGTACCAGGAACCATTTAACAAAGAAGAATATAAAATGTCACAATCTGTGTACTCATCACACTGTTCCTCAGAACCAGCCTTCAATGGGTGACAACAGGACCCTGAGAACCACCCTTTGGTGATGGCTTCAGGTCCACTTTGTCCTCACCCTGCAAGGAGGGCCCAGAATGCTAAGGAGCAGGCACACGGTGCAGGCCGCAGTCCCTTGTGGTTATGAGCCTTTAGTTTTTATCTTTCTCAGGAGATGATGGGGAGGCTGCCTTAGCGGATGTTCCCACCTAGGGACTTTAGTTTCTTTACAAGAACTGGCCACCACTCTCGAGAGGATGAGTGGTATCTCCAGGCTGCCCCAGCAGGCCTTTGCATTTCTCCAGCCTCCCTTCTGCTGGTATTTGTGAGATATGCCAGGTCCCAGCATGCTCACTGTGGCAGACTTCAAGCTTTGGTGTGGTCCTTGGGTGGTCTGGAGCTCTAAAATACCTATAGTGGACACTCCCTTGAGCACAGAGGCAGCTAGCTCTTTTTCTTCCAAGTATACTCCTAATTTGCTGTGATGCTGGAGATAGGCAAGGAGGAGAATTGGGAACTTGGAGAGCTGAGCTGGCTGACGGGAGCTGGCCTGAGCATTCTGCCAGGGGTTTGGTAACTAGTTTTTAAAATAGGAAAGTTTATAAATATTGTTACCTTGTAAATAACCTCTCAGTGAAACCTGAAGATCTGTTTTGTTAATGATGACAAGGAAGCATTTTGCACAAAATGAAGCATCCACACGTCTGGACAGAAGGCTGCTTGGAGTTTCTTTGCACAGGGGAAGTTTGGGAAGGGGCTTCCAGACCCCAACCCCCTTCTGGGCAGCCCTCTGGAAGGGGGCTTCACTCTAGGCTGTTCTCCATTCATCCATCTGGGGTTGAAAAGGTCTAGCGACCAGTTCAAGCCTCTCCCTTTCATCTGTAGTTGCTAACTATTCTTAAACATGTGGGTAGAGGAGGCCCCAGCATGTGTTTCTTAAATGATTTTAACAGTGAAATGCCCAGGAGACTTTTGCTGGGAAGGCTGGCAGTGGAGCTCACTAGGAGGCATTCTTGCCAAGGAAAAGCCTCGTGTTCTAGGGTAGACAGCTCTCTTAGCTGGAGCCCCCTTGAGAGCCACAGCAGTAACTGTGGGCCTGGGACGTGCTCACAGAGAGCAGGGTCTCTTCAGGCAACCTGGGAGGTCCAGGGCCTATTGGGGAGGGAAGGAGCCAAGTCTAGGCAAATGGAGCAAGTAACTTTTCAGCAAACTTGTTTAGGTCTTCCATGGAGCTGTGATCACCTGTCCTTAGGAGTCAGGGGAGGAAAGCAAGCCATTGTGTTCACCTAGTTTTTTGGGAGAGGTTTCTCTGACAGACCTTGTTGCTAGATAGGCTCATGTCTCTCTCCCTGAACATGTCTCATGTCTCCCTATTCTGGCTCTGTTAACCAACAAGTTCTCTGTCAACTTCGACGATCCTGAGGTCAGTTTTCATAAACAAGGATGAAGAGGAAGAGGACTTGGAGGGACTAGTGTAGCAAGACCTGCGTTTCCTGTCTCTGCCTACCCCCCGCCCTGGAGAGAACTGGCAGTATCTGCAGCTGGAAGCCCCAGTGGAGCCCAGAGCCTCTACCCCCCAGCTCTTGGCTGGACACCTAGAGATCAGTCATGGGTAACAGTGTTGAAGCTCAGGAAGCCTTTAGACCTGTCCTCCAACTTCCCCACTTTATAGCCAAGAAACCAGGCCCAGGGCATGAAGGGATTTACCTGAAGTCACACAAATGTCACACTTGGGACTAGAATCCTGGTCTGAGTTCCAGCCCAGCATTCAATCTCTTCTATCAGACCCATTCATGCATCTTGATTTTTTGGCATAGAAAGTTTGGTTGATAGCGTTAAGTGGATACTGCTGAAGATGCAGAGTGGCACAGCTCCTGCCTGCCCACAGCATCAGGAGGCCCAGCTTGGCAAAGCTTTGCCTGTTACCTGTTACAGACTTTGGTGCAGGTGAAGGGGGCAGCTCTAGGAAAGGTGGTGGCTTCTTGTACAGATCAAAGTCCACATGGCGCCTGTCCCAGCTCCACCTGTCTCGATCCAACACAGGTTCCAGAACGTTAGCAAACAGGGAGTTTTCCTTCCACTCCTAAATTGGAGAAGTAAGTAAATCAGGAGGAGAAAGGTCCCTATGGACGCCCCACCTGAAGCCCTGCTCCTCCCTGTGGACCTCATCCAGCTCTTTGATGTGTGGCAGCTTGAGATGCTGAAAGCTGCCTTCAGGGTTGCCTTGAAGACCTGTCACTTGGAATCCCCTGGCTGTGAGCCAGGCCTGGCGGAATTTCTTCTGGGCTTGCTTTTCCTCTTCCTTCAAGTCCAGGGGCTCCACCATGGCTGAGAGGTAATTCTGTGAGTATGTGAATCTCTTTCTTGGCTCCTAGAAATGGGGCAGACAGATCTGGGTAGATGGGCTGATAGCAATCTTGAATTTCCAAGTAGGAATGAGAAACAGCTGGGGGCATAATCATAGGTCCTGACAACGTAAATAGTGCATTGAGAGAATCTGAACTGTGCACATCCCTGTAAGGGTCATATTATTGTCCCCTTTGATGGGAGAAGCAGTTTCCTAAAGTTAATGTGTGCTGGAAGCCTAAACCATGGCTTTCCTTTCTGTGTGGCAGCTGCCTTCATAAGCAGCAATCATAGTGTTCCCCAGAAGTAAGGACAGTACAGTTGTTCTTCATGTACATCTGAGCTTACACTGAGGATCTCGGGCTTACCCTCAGGTGTGGAGGATTCACATTTAATGTGGAATAGAACACCTCTCAACATCTGAGCCTTGTCTACTTTCCCTAGCTGATTGGCTTTCATCTGTAGACCTGGATCCCACGTAGACCTGGATCCCACACTGACCTCCAGGCAGTCATGGTCAGAGGAAAGAATTCACTGTATTTGCCAACTGCCATCATCTGTCTAGGTCTCACTCACCTTGGCCATCTCTTTGTACAGCTCCTTTTGGCAAGTTCTGTAGAATTCAGGGTCTGAATACTATAGTTGTAGATAGTCTTGTTGGCAGGGGCTGCAATTTTAATCACCTTTGCCATGGACTTTGGAGGCTTCTTGCTGACCTGGTAGGCTTCTGTGATATTTTTCTGAAGAAAGAGACACCAGTCACACTACCCACACCAGATCATCCTCACCCCTAACTGCCAGCTCATATGCCCTGAGATGATCTCTGGGACATAGCCATGGTGCAGGTATTGACTGATTCTTCAATACTTGTGCTATTACATTACAGAACCAGGCCAAAGGGCCAACCAGTCCAACCTCAACTATCCAAAAGAATTCAGAGGACCAACAGATTGATACCCCTAAGGGCAGTGTAACTGGCACACACATCATCTGGCCACTCATCTCCCAACCAGCTGCTGATAAAGACAATTTATGGCTCACATGGTCAGAAGTAGGAAAGGCTTTCATGGTGTGGACGGGATATTACAACCTAAAGCAGCAAGGACCACCATCCTTGACTGAGGTTGACTGTCAAGTGTGCCTGAGGAGTATGACCCTCATTCTCCCCCAGCAGGCCCAGTTTGGAAATGAGAACTCTTCCCTGGTCAGAGAGAAATGAGATGATCGTTGGCTTCCTTTGTGAATGAAAATAGAAATGTGGAAGGAGATAAAGTCAACACCGAAGGCTTGGGGGGACAGTGCCTAGGACCCAAAACAAGGGAGAACTGGGAAAAGTTGTCACTCTAAATTGATGGGCACTGTGCAGTGTTTCATATGCATATTTCATAGTAACCTTCAGCAAAATACGGTCTTTTACCTTTACAAATTTTTTTTTTTTTTTTTTTTTAAGACGGGGGTTTCACCATATTGGTCAGGCTGGTCTTGAACTCCTGACCTCAGGTGATCCACCCGCCTCAGCCTCCCAAAGTGCTGGGATTACAGGCGTGAGCCACCGCGCCCGGCTCCCTTTACAAAATTTTTTAGCACAAGGTGGTGATCTTAGCTCAACTACAGTGGCTTGACTTTGGAATCTTTGAGGAATGTCTGCACAAGAATGCAAAATACTCAGGGGGAGGACAAAATCCGCAATTCACACACATGAAAGAACAGACTGTCCAGGCAACAGGGATACAAGGCAAAGACAGGTCTAGGGTCATTGGATGGGGACAAAACTCAGACTTTGGAGCACTTTTGAGAAGATTGTACTAGGGATGCCACGTAGAGCAAGAATCCTGTCATGGCCCACATGGAACTTCAATATTTCATGATGTGTCCAGTTTTTCTAGTATTCCTTAGTGGTGGTATTAGATCTGAGTTTTCCAGTCTGCCATTCCTAGAGGTTCCTTGCTCCTAAATCCTAGAATTGGTGAATTGCAACCTAGGGTGACAGATTCTTTCCATGCTACTCTTAATAATTTGGAGCTGAAACTTTGACCTAATACTTGTTAGAGGGAAAGCAAACAGTGTCCATAGTTGTTCTGGATGCCTGAGATTGTCTGCCAAGGGATGATACCTGCAGGAGAATTTGGACTCAGAGCAAAAGTAACTAGATGCTGGAGAAGTACATGGGGAGGGGGAGAGGGGGGAGAGAGAGACAGAGAGGAGTGTGTGTGTGTGTGTGTGTGTGTGTGTGTGTGTAAAGGCCACAGACTGAACTGAAGCTAAAGGCTAAGAAATGAATGTAAGAAATGATCTTACGATAAGAATGATGATAGCAATATGAAGCCAAAGTAAGACTAAAGAATTGAGTATGAAAATAGCTGAAACAGAAGATAAGAATGCGATACTGCAAAGTGATACTGTTGGGAAATGAATGAATGAACTGAAAGATCCACGAGATATGCTTTCAGAAAGCAGTCCTGTATAAAAAGATAAAATTAGAAACTGACTATAGAGGATGGAAATAACATCCAAATAACATAAGTCCTAAAAGAGGGGAAAAGTAAGAACATTTGAAGAAAATTTGAAAGAATAATGTCAGAAAAGACAAAACTTCCAAGCCTGGATATGCTATTAGTGGGATTTAAGAAAAACAAATACAAAGATAAACTCTCAAAAATTCCAGAGGAAAAGTGCAGGCCACCAGTAAAGAAAAAAGTATCACTTGCAATCAGATCCACAACAGCAACAAGATAAACCATCTTCAACCTAGAATTTGATATCCAGGCAAACTGTCTAGTTGTGAGGGCATACGCTTAGGTTTACAAGGCCTTAGGTTTTACACAAAACCCTCCTTTAAAAACTCTTGGGACTCACACCTGTAATCCCAGTACTTTGGGAGGCTGAGGCAGGCAGATCACCTGAGGTCAGGAGTTCGAGACCAGCCTGGCCAACATATAGTGAAACCCTGCCTCTACTAAAAAATACAAAAATTAACTGGGCATGGTGGTGCACGCCTGTAGTCCCAGCCACTTGGGAAGCTGAGGCAAAAGGATCCCTTGAACCCAGGAGGTGGAGGTTACAATGAGCCGAGATCATTCCACTCTACTCCAGCCTGGGTAACAACGAGACTCATCTCCCCTGCTCCCCTGCCCCCCCCACCCCCCGTCCCTGCCAAAAAAAAAAAAAAAAAAAAAAAAAAAATTTGGGAGAAAATTCAAAATGGAGGAGGAACATTCAGGCGGATTCAAGGTTAGCAAGTAATGTCCAATATCCTAGTAAAGTTGTCTTAAAAGGACTAGGAAAAAGTAAAGTTTCAAAGCCTGGAATTGGAAATTCTAGAGACTATAAAAGGGATGGTGGAGTGTGGGTAGGAGATGAGCTAAGAGGGATATAAATGTACTATGTGTCTTATAAAGGGAATATAAATTATGAGTTTAACAATTCAGTAGGAATGCCTAACAATATGGTCTTCAGGATAACCACCATAGAAACAAAGAATGTATACTTAAGTCCACAGAAAAAAAAACGATCTATCCAAAGAACACAGGAAGGGAGGGCTTAAAAGTAGATTAGGTGGTAAAAATGCCTAATCTAACAGTAATTGCAGTAAATGTGTTAAGCTTGCCAATTAAAGAATCTCAGATTGGATTTTTTTTTTTTATATACAGAGTTTCACTCTTATTGCCCAGGCTGGAGTACAATGGCACAATCTTGGCTTACTACAACCTCCACTTCCTGGGTTGAAGCAATTCTGCCTTAGCCTCCCCAAGTAGTTGGGATTACAGGTGTGTACCACTATGCCTGGTTAATTTTGTATTTTTAGTAGAGATGGGGTTTCACCTTGTTCAGGCTGGTCTTGAACACCTGACCTCAAGTGATCCACCCGCCTCGGCCTCGCAAAGTGCTGAGATCACAGGCATGAGCCACTGCACCTAGCTTGGATTTTTTTTCAAGCTAACAATATGCTACCTACAAAACTTTCAACACAAAAAGATATGTTTGAAAACTAAAGGGAGATAGCATATACACTAGGCAAAAGGGCACCAGAAAACAAAGAGAAAAAAAAAGCTGTGTGGCATTTTTAATATCTGCTGAAATAATTCAAGTTAAAAATCTATCAAAAGGGGCAAAAGGATATTGTATATTGAGGACAACAAAAAGGTATAACTTGTAAATATATATGCACCTAGCAGTATAGTCTCAAAATATATTAAGAAACAACTGACAGGATTACAAGGAGAAATAGACATCTATCTCACATCACTGGAGAGCAATCAAGGCAGCCAGGATTTGAGAGGCCAAGAATCTGGAGAAAAGGGAAATAATGGTGGTTCCATTTTCTTTTTGCAGTTTTCTCTCAAGGGATTTACTACTAAGTTGCACATGGATAAGGCAGAAATAAGAACATAAGCAGAAAAAGCAGCTAAGAAGTTCAGAGGCTAAGGAAGTATTTTAAGGAAAATGTTGCATTGCTAGGGAAACAAAATTGGATTTCAAAATAGGAAATTGTGCCAAGGAGGAAGGGCCCTAGTACCTCTAAGGCTTCCAGTTTAGAATTCAGAAATTCTGTGCTTTAGGAGTAAGGGCAAGCCTGGCTGATTAAGGAGATTTATCTGTCCTCTGTTTCCTGCTATATCCTCTCTGGAGTAAGACATCAAGAGTCTCTCCAGTTTTCAATATAGTCGTTTCCATTTAATAAAAAATAACAGACATGCCAGGAAACAGGATGAAAAGATGGAAACCAAGAGAAATGGGAGAGAATAGAAACAGATCTCAGGTAATTCAGATATTGGAATTATTAGAAAAGAACATTAAAATAGTCTGGACATGGTGGCTCACACCTGTAATTCTAGCACTTTGCGAGGCTGAGGTGAGTGAATCACTTGAGGTCAGGAGTTTGACACTAGCCTGACCAACGTGGCAAAACCCCATTTCTAATAAATATACAAAAATTAACCGGGTGTGGCGGCCAGTTCCTGTAATCCCAGCTACTCGGGAGGCTGAGGCTGGGAGAATTGCTTGAACTCAGGAGGCAGAGGTTGCAGTGAGCCAAGACAGTGAGTGCTACTACACTCCAGCCTGGGTGGCAGAGTGAGACTCAGTCTCTAAACAAGTCTCAAAACAAAACATTAAAATAATTATGATTAATCAAAATAAATGAAAATGAGAATTTCACCAGACACTTGGAATCTATAGAAGAAGTAAAAGGAAATCATAGAATTGAAGAAATCATCATTAAAGTTACAGTCCAGTGGATGGGTTTAATTGCAGCCTGGACACAGCAGGGGATAAGATTAATGATTTAGAACAGCAGGCTCCAACCTTTTTGGCACCAGGGACTGGTTTCGTGGAAGACAGTTTTTCCATGGCCAGTGGGAGAGGATTGTATGGGCATGGTTTGGAGATAAAACTGTTCCACCTCAGATCAGGCACTGATTAGAGTCTCACAAGGAACATGCAATCTAGAACCCCTGCATGTGCAACTCACAATAGTGTTCACACTCCTGTGAGAATCTAACACCACCACTGATCTGACAGGAGGCAGAGCTCAGGTGGTAATGCTCACTTGCCCACCACTCACCTCTTGCTGTGCCACCCAGTTGCTAACAGGCCTCAGACCTGCTACTGGTCCACAGCCTGGGGGTTGGGGGCCCCTGCATCAGAAGATAGATTGGTTGAAAATAACTGGATTGAAGGACAAAAAGGAGAAAAAAAAAGACTGGAAAATAAAAAGTATGAGACGTATAAGTAATATCAGATGCAGATCATGGTGAAAATATCTAACATTGGACTCCCAGGAGGAGAGGAAGAAAAGATGAATATAAGTAATATCTGAAGAGAAATATTGTCCCAGAACTTTTAAAACTTAAAAAAAAAAAGCCACAGATTCAACAAATTCTAGAAACCGATGGCAGGTTAAATACAAAGAAAAACATGCCTAGGAGCATCACAGTAAAACTGCCAAAAACCAAAGAAAAGGAAAACACAAAAATAAACAGCCAGAGACAGCCAAAGTATCTTCAAAAGAACAAGACTGGCTGGCAGCTGACCAAAAGAAACAATGGAAGTCAGAGGACAATGGAATGACATCTTTAAAGTGTTAATAACTGCCACACTAGAATTCTAAACCCAGGAAAAATACCCAAAAATTCTAACCACAGAAAAACTAATTGGTACTCACAAACACTTCTCAACACTGAAACAATGAAAAGACAAATCACAGACTGGGAAAAGATACACATCTAACAACTCACATTTGAATAACAGTAAAACACTGTCAATTAGAAAAATACAACTAGGTTTAGGCTGGGCACAGTGGCTCATGCCTGTGATCCCAGCTACTCAGGAGGCTGTTCTAAACTAGAAGCAGGAGAATCACTTCAACCCAGGAGGCGGAGGTTGCAGTGAACCAAGATTTCACCACTGCACTCCAGCCTGGGTGGCAGAGCGAGATTCTGTCTCAATAATAACAATAATACAACTAGGTTTATTTTAAATGGAGAAAAAATACATATTTGAACAATCCCTTTACAAAAGGAGATATCCAAATAGCCATTCATGTGTGAAAAGGTGCTTAACATTATTCAGAGAGACATTAAAGCCTGAAGGTGGCTGGGTGTGGTGGCTTATGCCTGTAATTCCAGCACTTTGGGAGGCTGAAGTAGGTGAGTCACCTGCTTTGATCACCTGAGGTCAGGAGTTTGAGATCAGCCTGGCTAACATGGTGAAAACCTGCCTCTGCTAAAAATACAAACATTAGCCAGCGTGGTGGTGCACACTTGTAGTCCCAGCCACTCATGAGGCTGAGGCAGGGAAAATCACTTGAACCTGGGAGGCAGATAATATCGTGCCACTGCACTCCAGCCTGGGCGACAGAGCAAGATTCCATCTCAAAAACAACAAAAAACCTGAATGTAATACCAGTATACCTCACCCGAGCAGCAAACATGAAGCCAAATCTAGCCACATATACATGATGATTATACATGAAGAAGTGAGATTTATCCCAGGAATCCAAGGCTAGTTTAACATGTAAACATGAAATAAGGTTGTATACCATATTAATGGACAAAAACTACATGATCACAATATTTGCATTTAACAAAAATGCATATATTTCACAATATATATATATATATTTCAGCATATATGCATTTTTTGTTAAATGCATCTATTTTTCACAATTAACAAATTTTTCACAATTTAACAAAAAAGTGCATATATTGTGAAAATAGATGCATACATAATGTGGAAAAAGCATTTAACAAATATCCAATACCTATTCATAGTGAACTCTCAACAAATTAAGACTAGGAGAAACTTCCTTAACCTGATAAAAGGCATCTCTCAAAAATCTGCAGTTAATGTCCAACTTAATGACAAAAGACTAAACACTTGCT
The DNA here is from genome assembly GCA_036589455.1 of Ateles fusciceps. Taxonomy (NCBI): domain Eukaryota; kingdom Metazoa; phylum Chordata; class Mammalia; order Primates; family Atelidae; genus Ateles; species Ateles fusciceps. The sequence goes on along the minus strand of JAZHEH010001341.1, from coordinate 5,897,109 downwards.
CCCCAAGATCACAAGCAAGGCAAGCATGTCTGCTCTCACCACTCCTCTTCAACACTGCACTTTATACTGGACATTCTAGACAATGCAAAGGGAGAAAGAAAGGGCAGGACAAAGAAAAGAAATGAGGAGAGAAAGGAAGTGTTATGGACTGAATGTCTTCCCCTCAAATTCCTCTATTGAAGCTCTAACCCCAGCATGGCTGTATTTGGAGTAGGGAAGTAAGTACAGTTAAATGAGGTCATAAAGGTGGGACCCTGATCTGATAGGATTAGTGGCCTTGTAAGACATCAGAGATCTCCCTTTCCATTCACACACAACAAAGCAATCATATGAGTACACTGCAAGATGGTGGCCAGCTACAAGCCAAGAGAAAAGGCCTCAGAATAAAACCCACCTTGCCAGACTCTTAATCTTGGACGTTCCAGCCTCCAGAATAGTAAGGAAATAATTTTCTGTTGTTTGAGTCTCCCAGATTGTGGCAGCCCAGGCAGAAGGAAAGGAAGGAAGGAAGAGTATCCAGATTGGAAAGGAAAATGAATTTTCTTCACAGATGACATGATCCAGTTCAGAAGGTTGTAGGATACAAGCTCAATATCTAAAAAATTAATTCTATTTCTATATTATGGAAATGATACAAAAAGTAATTCAATTCATAACAACATTAATTTCACAAAAGTGCAAGACTTGTACACTGAGAACTACAGAAATTGCTGAGGAAAACTGAAGACCTAAATAACAGAGACATTCCATGTTCATAAATTGGCAACCCCAAAATTGTTAAGTTGGCAGTTTTTCCCAAATCGATCTACAGATTCAATAAAGTCCCTAGAATTTGTTACAGAAATTGGCAAGGTGATCCTAAAATATATGTGGAAATGCAAAGGCCCCAAAGTACTCAAAGCACTTTTGAAAAAGGACAAAGTTAAAGGACATAAGTCATCAACAGTGTGGTGCTGGCACATGGAGAGGCATGTAAGTTAATGGAACATAGTTTAGAACACAGATACAAACTCTTACATTTATGGTCAATTCTTGATAAAGCTACTAAGTCCGTTCAATGGGGGAATAGCTAGCCTTTGCAAGAAATGATGTGAGGACAACTGGATATCCATATGCAAAAAGATTAATTTAGATCCTTACACTGGACTTCAAAAAAATGGTTCACAGATCTAAATGTGAGAGCTAAGAGTAAGAAAAAGCACATGAAATGCTCTTTGTAACTTTAGGCAGAGTCCTTAGCTATAACACCAAAAGCATGTTTGATAAAAGAACAAATTGTAATTTATCAAAATTAAGAACTTTTATACTTCAAAAGTCTTTTCTTACATCAGTAAGAAAAAAAAGACAAGCCACATATATGGAGAAAATATTTGCAAATCATATTTCTCATTAAGTACTTGTATCCAGAATATATAACAACTCAACAATAAAAAGACAACTTGATTTTAAAATGGATAAATACACACAGAGGGCCAGGCATAGTGGCTCATGACTGTAATCCCAGCACTTCGGGAAGCCAAGGTGGGAGGATTGCTGGAGCCCAAGGAGTTCTACACTGTAAAAACTGCTTTTCTTACGATGTAATTTCTTTTTTATTTTCTTTTTTTTTTTTGAGATGGAGTCTTGCTCTATTGCCCAGGCTGGAGTGCCATGGCGTGATCTCGGCTCACTGCAATCTGTGCCTCTCGGGTTCAAGCGATTCTCCTGCCTCAACCTCCCAAGTAGCTGGGACTACAGGCGTGTGCCACCACACCTGGCTAATTTTTTTGGTATTTTTAGCAGAGATGGGGTTTCACCGTGTTAGCCAGGATGGTCTCAAACTCCTAACCTCATGAACCGCCCACCTCAGCCTCCCAAAGTGCTGGGATTACAGGTGTGAGCCACCGTGCCCAGCCACAGAGTAATTTATTTCTTTTCTTTTTTGTAGAGACGGGGTTTCACCATGTTGGTTAGGCTGGTCTTGAACTCCTGACCTCAGGTGATCCACCTGCCTCAGCCTCCCAAAGTGCTGGGATCATAGGCGTGAGCCACCTTGCCTGGCCCACAATGTAATTTCTTAAAATCATAAATATAAACTTACCAATATGACCCAGCAATTCTACTCCTAAGTTCTGCCCAAGAGAAATGAAAACATATTTTCACATAATGATTTGTATGCAAATGTTCATAGGAGAAATATTTATCATAGCCCCAAGCAAGAAATAATATTAATTCCAAAAAGTGGTGAATGAATAAATGTGGTATATCAATTCAATAGAATACTCTTCAGCAATAAAAAAGGAACACAATGCTGATATATTCAGGAACATAGATGAACCTCAGGAACTTTATGCTCAGTGAAAGAAGCCAGACACAAAAGTTTACATAATTATATGGTTCCACTTACCTGAAATATTTAGACAAGGCAAATCTATAGAGACAGAAAGCATGTCAGTGGGTATGTGGGACTAAGAATGGAGCAGAGATTGAGTGTAAACTAGCATGATAATACTTTTTGTGGGAATGGAAATGTTCTAAAACTGGATTGTGATGATGGTGTTATAACTAAATTTACTAAAAATATTGATTTATATATACTTACAATGGATGAATTTTATGGTATGTAAATTATATCAATAAAGTTATAAAAATGTGAAAATTAAATTATGGTTGAGTTTCAATTTTTATAGCATGCATAGGAAATTTAAAGCCATTTTAAAGTAGGCATATCTAAGATAATAGGAACGTGATTAAAAAAATATTTACAAGTGATTTCAGCAAATTTACAAGAGATAGGGGACTAGTAAATAAATTGTATACTACAATATTATAAAATTGTCCATATTATTGCAAAATCTTTAAAAACCCTTCCTTGTGGCTGGGTGTGGTGGCTCACACCTGTAATCCTAGCTCTTTGGGAGGCTGAGGTAGGTGGATTACTTGAGGTCAGGAGTTCTAGACCAGCCTGGGCAACATGGCGAAACTCCGTATCTACTAAAAATACAAAAATTAGCCAGGCATGGTGGTGTGTGCCTGTAATCCCAGCTGCTTGGAAGGCTGAGGCAGAAGAATTGCTTGAGCCTGGGAGGCAGATGCTACAGTGAGCCAAGATCACACCACTACACTCCAGCCTGGCAACAGAGGAAGACTGTCTCAAAAATAAAAATAAATTTAAAATGCTTCCTTGTTAAGTGGTATTAACAAAATTATATTAACCCATGAAATGAATATATATTCTTGTACATATCTAAATTCATTGTGAGGTAGGATAAGGAAGACTGCAAATACTCTCAACATTGTTTGACTTTTTTTTTTTTGAGACATGGTCTCACTCTGTCACTCTGAGTGCTGGAGTGCAGCGACATGATCTCGGCTCACTGCAACCTCCACCTCCTGGGTTCAAGTGATTCTCCTGCTTCAGCCTCCCGAGTAGCTGGGATTACAGGTGCACACCAACACACCCAGCTAATTTTTGTATTTTCCGTAGAGATGGGAGTTTTGCCATGTTGGCCAGGCTGCTTTTAAACTACTAGCCTCAAGGGATCTGTCAGCCTCAGCCTCCCAAAGTTCTGGGATTACAGGCGTGAGCTACTGTGCCCCACATTGAGACAGGGTCTCACTCTGCCATCGACGGAATGCCATGGCATGATCTTGGCTGACTGCAACCTGTGCTTCCCAGGCTCAAGCCTCAGCCTCCTGAGTAGCTGGGACTACAGGTGCGTACCACCATGCCCAGCTAATTTTTTGTAGAGACAGTTTCATCATGTTGCCCAGGCTGCTCTCAAACTCCTAAGCTTAGGCAGCCTACCCACCTCGGCCTCCCAAAGTGCTATAATATACATATTTATTAAACAAGGAAAATTAAAGTGAATGAAATAGCCAACTCAAGAAGATAGGAAAAGGGAGAAAGGTGTAAGCTTTAAAATACAATAAAAATAAAAGCTGAAGTTAATGAATCAGAAAACCAGAAAAAGAATTGATAACCCTAAGAACTGGGTCTCTTGAAAAAGCTAAAATGCTGAATGCTAATGGAAAAAACAGCCAGGCACAGTGACTCACACCTGTAATCCCAACACTTTGGGAGGCTGAGGCAGGAGAATCCCTTGAGCCTAGGAGCTGGAGACCAGCCTGGGCAGCAAAACAAGACCCAATCTCTACAAAAAAAATTAAAAAAAATTAACCATGTGTGGTGGTGCACGCCTGCCTACTCAGGAGGCCAAAGCTGGAGGACTGCTTGAGCCTAGGAGCTCGAGGCTACTGTGATCTGTGATCAAGTCACTGTTCGCTAGCCTGGGCAATGGAGTGAGACCCCAACTCAAAAAAAAAAAAAAAAAAAAAGGAAAAGAAAAAAAGTCTGTTGGTTTTCATAAAGAATGCACACATACAAAGCTTACAAGCTTCTAGGAGACTTTGTTTTTAAACTGGAGAATTGGGATTGTAGGGCCTTCACACAGACTATGGGCAGACAACTGCAAGTCATACCACAGGTGTTTGTGTTTTCATGTCTTCTTGGTTGAGGGTGAGGGAGGCTCTTGCCCATTCAGGCCACACAGCACCTTCCTTCCAGCCCACCAGCTTCTCAGTCTCCCATTCTCTCCCTCTGTCATGCAGATTAGTTTGTGTCCTATGTTGCCTGGACGTTTTACAACACTTGTGTCCTGAACAGCCTAACCAAGATGTTACACACACACACACACGTGCTACAATTCTTTCTCTACAGTGAACTCTGGGGCCATGGTAAAGGTAACACACCTAATAGCATTCCTTCTCACCTTTCAGGAAGGCCAAGGTTTTCTGGGACCGGGAGTGAAGGTTTCTGACATGGCTCAGCCCCACATTCTGCACTTCTTGCCCATCCAGCTGGGTAGCCCAAGGCCAGGAATGCAGGCATGGACCAGAGGTAGATACCCCACTCAGGAATATGCCTTGTGCCTCTCAGCAAGCGCCTGGACTGGCCAGGTGGGGTTTGGGAGCCCTGAGTCAGAGAGGAGTGCTGCCCACCTGGAGGAAGCTGTGCTTTTTGTCTTTGTTCTTCAGCAGCATGGCACTCCGCCACCGCAGGTACTTCTCCTGGTGGGCATGGATCTCTAAGGTGAGGGTGGAGTTCCGACCACTGTAGTCCTCAAGCTTGGGGGCAGGCTGAGGTGGCAGGGTGAACAGTTTCTCATCTGTGAGTTCTTCTTGTGAAAGGGGCATCCCAAACTCTTGGCTCAAGTCTTTGATCATAGCAGAGGAGGGCAGCAGGTCTCTCACCATCACGTCCCGGAGGGTGGTGCTACTTTGGCAGATGTCGTGGATCCTGGAACAAAGAACCACCGCCCCACTGAGCCTCTGCCATGCAAGACAAGTATAATCACTCCCATCCTACAGCAGGAAATGAACGCTCAGAGGCTGCTTAGCTGCTCCCAGGTCCTGGAGCTTGTGACTAGAGAGCTCAGATTCCAGTCAGCTGAGCCTGGGCTCCTGGCAAAAGCCTCCCTCTCCATCTTCTCCCCCAGCCCCCAGAAGACGAAGGCTCCCACGGTTTGCTCTGAGTGCTCCTCTGTTCCTGTGGCCTTAGCCGTGCCTCCCCCTCTACCCACACCCCCCATCGGGGCACAGTGCTACCAGCTGCCCATCAGGGGTGTGGAGAAGAGCCTTCTGCACTGGGAACGTCATGCACAGAGCCTCGTGGGGCTGCCTGTTAATAGAGGAGGAGGAGGAGGCTGGAGAGAGTCCTCAGCAAATCTCAGGGACTGAATGGCCAGCCCACCTCCCCCAGCCCCAAGGCCGCCGCCTGTTTGGTGCCCTCTGCCATGGCCTGGTGTGCAGTGGACATTGAGTCTGGAGCCCATGCTCAGGCATGGCTGCTGGCTGCTCACCGTCTCAGCTGCCTCCGAAGTCCACTGTACAGTAGGTGCCTATCATAACTCTCACTGTCCCAGTGACCCTGGCCCAGCCTTAGCCTTTCTGAATCTGGCTTCCCCACCTTTTAGATAGAAATAAAGCCACATGGATGCAGCTACCTTGGATGCAGTAAGCACTTTCTAAAAAGTGTTCTTCTCTTTCCTTCAGAGAACCCTCAGCTGCCTTCTGTCACCTACCAGGCAGGACCGGGGCTGGCCTCCTCCCAAATGCTGTGGCACCGCCCCACGTGCCAAAACTGAGGGCTATGGAATCAAAGAAAAGCCTCTTAGTCCTGACCAAGTTCTTTCTCTTTCCTATCTCTCCAGCTTCTTCCTCCTCCATTAATACATCCAGTGAGTGCTAGATTGCGCCAGACCTGTTGTTGGCTCTAAAAATACAAAGACAGGGTTTACACTTCCTGCCCCACATCCAGCAGCGAGCGAACTGTCCACCTGCTGAAAATGCTCCAGCCCTTCCTCAACAGCAGCCTTTCCTGCCCTGGGGGAAAGCAGCAGCCCTCTCCTACATGCCCCCACTGGGTCCCAGGGCACCCCACTGCCCACGTTCTTTATGTCATCTCTGCTTCTGAACTGTGGCCTCCTGAGAGTGGGGACTGGTGTGTCCGCATCCCTCCTAGAGCCAGTGTGGGCCAGCAGCTGCTCGCTGAGGGAATGGTGAGACCCTGGCACAGGCAGGGGTAGCCTCTCCAGCACGAGCCAGGCAGCATTGCAGCCCCCACACTTGGAGGCCCATAGCCAGGGGGCAAAGGCAGGCCAGGTGAGTAGGATCCAAGAGCCAGACCTTTGGAACTGGCATTGGAAGGAATGGGGTTGGGGAGGGAGGGTTCAGGAAGCAGAAGAGAAAGCATCAGGCAGTGGGGGAGCTGCGCTGGCCTGGCGGGCCTGGCTATTTGAGTCCTGCATCGGTTCCATTGTTTTCCCCACAATTCTCACTTGGAAAATGTTTTGTTTTTGTTTTTTTGAGATGGGGTTTCACTCTCATTGCCCAGGCTGGAGTGCAATGACACTATCTTGGCCCACCACATCCTCTGACTCCCAGGTTAAATCGATTTTCCTGCCTCAGCCTCCTGAGTAACTAGGATTACAGGCATGTGCCACCACACCCATTTTTGTATTTTTAGTATTTTGTATTGATTTTGTATTTTTAGTAGAGATGGGATTTCTTCATGTTGGTCAGGCTGGTCTCGAACTCCTGAACTTAGGTGATCTGCCCGCCTTGGCCTCCCAGAGTGCTGGAATTACAGGCATTAGCCACTGCACCCAGCCTGTTTTTGGTTTTTTGTTTGTTTTTGAGATGGACATCTCATTCTGTCACCCAGGCTGGAGTGCAGTGGCTCGAACTCAGTTCACTGCAACCTCTGCCTCCCAGGTTCAAGTGATTATCCTGCCTCAGGCTCCCAAGTAGCTGAGATTACAGGCGTGAGCCACTACTCCTGGCTAATTTTTGTATTTTTAGTAGAGACGGGGTCTCTAATCCCAAAGTGCTGGGATCACAGGAGTGAGCCACCGTGCCAGGCCTTTAGTTTTAAGACTGAATCTTGCTCTCTTGCCCAGGTTGGAGTGCAGCGGTGCAATCTTGGCTCACTGCAACCTCTGCCTCTACCTCAATCCTCCCACCTCAGCCTCCCCAGTAGCTGGGACCACAGGCACACGCCACCACACCCAGCTAATTTTTGTATATTTTTAGTAGAGATGGGGTCTCACTGGGTTGCCCAGGCTGGTTTCAAACTCCTGGGCTCAAGCCATCCTCCCACCTGAGGCTCCCAAAGTGCTGGAATTGCAGGTATGAGCTACCATGCCTGGCCCACATCTGGCTAATTCTTAAAAAATTTCTGTGGAGATGAGGTCTCACTCTTCCCAGAAAATGGGTCTTTTGTCTACTTTTTTTTTCCTTTTTCCAACAAAGATCAGAAATAGAAAATGGGTCTTAACCAGCCACTCCCTCCTTAGGCGACTGATTCTAGGACATGCCCCAAGAGCAGCAGACACAACAGAGTCACAGCATCTGGGCAAATGGTCCCCTCCCCCCCCCCCCACTGCCTGTTGGGGCCACTATCTAGTTGTTGGATGCCCCAACTCACTTGTTTGGGCACAGAGTGCTAAGAAGTGTCCCCTCCCGCTGGGCACAGGACCCCATGCGGGGCTGCCACGCCCACCTGGTCAGTGCCTGGAAGACCCGCCTCCGCTTCGTGTCTCGCAAGAGAGCACTGCCTGCTGCATCAGCAGCTCCATGGGCTGGAAGAGGTGCACGTGGTACAGGATGGCCTCCAGGTCCCCATAGAGCCGGCTGCGGAACAGCAGCTGTGAGTTGTACAGCACCTTGTATTTCCCGTGTTCTGACCTGGGAGTCCTGCAAGAGACAGAAGGCCAAGGGCCAGAGTTAACTTGCGTGCCAGCTTCCTGGGTGCCAGCACCCTGTGGTGGGGGTGCTCTGTCAGGTACAGCTTTTATGTTGGTACAAGCCCAGGGAGGGGAAGGCTGCAGCGAGCCCTGATGGCACCACTGCACTCCAGCCTGGCAACAGAGTGAAACCCTGTCTCAAAAGAGCAGGTTGGTAATGAACACTATTCTAAGATAAAAATAATAGAAACTTAAAAGTATAAAAAATTAACTAAAAAAATAGAGGGAAAAAAAACGAAAACAAAGGAATGTGTTGATGATGACTACCCCCTGGTAGACACAACATCCTTCAAAACCTGGGGCCTTGACAGAGAGCTGGCAGTGAAATGCTGAAACTGACCTGATCTGGCTCATGGCCTGTGCCTCCCACCCCCTTTTCTGCCCCCCACTCAGCCCCTCAGCACCCCTCCAAGCCCTGCTCTGGCACTCATGCTATGCACTGTGGCAATACCAGCCTGGCAGGGTTTCTATGCACAGCCTGCTCTCGTTGCCCTGCACTGGCCTATGCCGTTCCTTCACCTTTTTGAACCTGGTGAAGTCTACAATGCCTTCATCTCCCCTTCAGGAATCTGCTTGGTCAGGAGTCGGTTCTCTTTTGTGAAGTACGTATTTAGGTATTTTGCCCGTACTTTCCACTAGGATTTTTTCTTATTGATTCACAGGACTTTAAAAATATATATTTAGGATACTAATTATTGGTCAGTTCCAGACCTTGCAAATAATTTTGTTTGATAGTGGTTGTCTTTGCGTGATTTTTCTGGTGTTGCAGAAGTTGATCACATGCATTGGGTCATTCTCATCACACCCAACTAAAACAGAGTGGGGAGGCAGGGGAAAGCACCCAGGGCACGTAGCACTGCTCCGGGAATGTCATTCTCCGCAGCATGGCTGCTGAGGCTGCCTGCTGCCACCTGAAGCCAGTCTTTTTTTTTTTTTTTTTTTTGAGACTGGTCAGGCTGGTCTCAAACTCCTGAGTGATCCACCCACCTCGGCCTCCCAAAGTGCTAGGATTACAAGTGTGAGCTACCACCCGGCAGCCAGTCTTATCTGATAGCTACTGACGCCACCTGCTGCAACTCTAAGACTACTTTCACGCACTGGCACTCACCAGAGGTTGCCAGCACCCCAAAACTTTGTAGTACCAGTGAACTCTCAAAACAATATCTAACATTTGTATTATGCCCCTCCTTTTTATAAAACCTCCAACCTTCTGTTTCTCAGACATGCTGAAGACTGCCCAGTCTGTGTACCTCAAATTGTAATTCTTGCTTCCCAAATAAAATTTTTAATTTAGAGATTCATCTCTGTATTTTATTTGACTCTGACAGTGTCTTTTGATGAACAGGAGTTACTTTTAACTTTGCCAAATGTATGATTCTTTCCTTCTTTGTCCTTGTCTTGCTCAAGAACTCTTTCTCCCCTTCTGGGGTCATGAATATGTTCTTCTATATTTTCCTCTATAAGCTTTGTAATCTTGCTTTTCAAAAATGGATTTTTCACTTTGGGAGGCTGAGGTGGGAAGATTCCTCATAAGGAACACGTAACCTAGGTCCCTCATGTGCATAGTTCACAGAAGGGTTCTCACTTCTATGAGAATCTAATGCTGCTGCTGATCTGACAGGAGGCGGAGCTCAGGCAGAGCTCACTGACCTCCTGCTGTGCAGTCCGGTTCCTAACAGGCCACAGGTTAGGAACCTGTATGGCCTGTACAGGTTCACGGTCCAGGGATTGGGGACCCCTGTACTAATCTGCTTTCTGTCCCTATAGATTGGCCTCTTCTGGACATTTCATATAAATGGAATCATGTCATATGCGGCATCTTGTGGCCGGCTGCCTCTCCTCAGCACGTTTTCAAGGCTCATCTGTAGTGTAGCATGGGTCAGTGTTTCATTCCTTTTTATGTCCAAATAGGATCCAAGTGTATGCATATCCTATCATTTATTTAGCCCTTCACCACTTGATGGACATTCGGGCTATTTCCACCTTTTGGCTATTATGAATAATGCTATTATAAACAATGAGTGTGCAAGTTTAGCACACTAATTTAGCAAGAATCCACACATTAGTGTGGATACATGTTTTCATTTTCTTGGACACAGATCTAGGAGTGGGATTCCTGGGTCATGCGTGAACTCTGTGTTTAATCACTTGAGGAACTGCCAGAGTGTTTTCCAAAGTGGCTGCACCTATATTCCTCCCAGTAGAGGAGCACACTTCTGATTTCTCCACATCCTTGCCAATGTTTGTCATCATCGGACTTTTGTATTCTATCCATCCTAATGAGTATGAGATAGCATCCCACTGTGTAAGAGTCATACTTTTGAAGGAGAAAATTCAGTGGTTTTTAGTATATTTATTCCCCACTGATTTTGCAATATCACATATGTCATATGTCAAATGAACACTTATGTGTAGATCTGTTTCTGGATTCTCTGTTATATTCCATAGGTCTGCCTGCCTATGTCTGAACCAATACCACACTATCTTAATGACTATCGTTTCATCATGAGTCTTGATATCTAGTACAGCAAGTTCTTCTATCTTGTTCTTATTCAAGGGTATTTTTTTTTTTTTGAGACAGAGTCTTGCTCTATTGCCCAGGCTGGAGTGCAGTGGCATAATCTCGGCTCATTGCAACCTCTGCCTCCCAGGTTCAAATAGTTCTCCTGCCTCAGCCTCCTGAGTAGCTGGGACTACAGGTGCCTGCCACCATGTGCAGCTAATTTTTGTATTTTTAGTAGAGATAGGTTTCACCATGTGGGCCAGGATGGTCTCGATCTCCTGACCTTATGATCCACCCACCTCGGCCTCTCAAAGTGCTGGGATTACAGGCATGAGCCACCACACCCAGCCAAGGGTATCTTTTTTAAAAGACCTTTGCATGTTGCTGCAAAGGGTTTAAAATCCCAACAGATTTTAAAGAATGGACCTTTTTTTTTTTTAAGAGTATGAATCTTAACATGCAAAAGTCTTTGAAATTTTAAAATCAAGGTCTATACTTTAAAAGCTGCTGGGATTTTTAAAACTGGAATTGCTCTGAATCTATAGTTCAAACCTGAAGATAAGTTGAGCCTTCAGAATACTGAGTCTTCAGGCCAGGCGCAGTAGCTCACGTCTATAATCCTAGCGCTTTGGGAGGCCAAGGCGGGCAGATCACAAGGTCAGGAGTTTGAGACCAGCCTGGCCAATATGGTGAAACCCTGTTTCCACTAAAGATACAAAAATTAAACAAAAACAAAAACAAAACTTAGCCAGCCGTGGTGGCACGCATCTGTGGTCCCAGCTACTCAGGAGGCTGAGGCAGGAGAATCACTTGAACCTGGGAGGCAGAGGTTGCAATGAGCCGAGATTGCGCCACTGCACTCACTCCAGCCTGGGAGACAGAGTAAGTCTCCGTCTAAAAATATATATATATTGAGTCTTCAAACTCATGAACATGATATCTCTCTCCAGTTCTTTATGTTTTCCTTAACGTTTCTGGAAGTTCTGTAATATTCATGATGGACAGCTTTCACATCTTTTTGCCAAATTTAGTCCTATGAATTTCATATATTTTACTTTAAATGGGTTCCAATTTTTAAAATTAGTTTTTGTGTGTAGATGGTATTCAGAAATGTCATAGGTTTTTATACTAATTTTTGTATTCAATACATTAAATTATCTTATCTGAACATATTTTTGTTTTTTTTAATTTCTTATAAATTTTTAAATATATTGGTATAATTGGAAATACATATCAATGTCTGCAACAACTATAATTATGTCTGAATAATTTTCAGGCATTTTTCATTTCCAATATAAGCATTTAAGGCTATACGTTTTTCTCTGACTAATGCTTTAATATCACCCTACAAATTTTTATTTATTTTGAGGCAGAGTCTCACTCTGTTGTCCAGACTGGAGCACAGTGGCTTGATCTTGGCTTACTGCAATCCGCCTCCTGGATTCAGGTGATTCTCCTGCCGCAGCCTCTCAAGTAGCTGAGATTACAAGCGTGTGCCACCACACCCGGCTAATTTTTGTATAATTACTAGAGACAGGGTTTCACCATGTTGGCAAGGGGCCACCTGCTGCGGCCCAGAATTGGACACTTTACTTACCTCTAGTGTCACCACTGAGTGGCCTGCAGGTGCCCTGAAGGCCTTCAGAGAAGGGCAACTTCCTGCAGCCTAGGCAGCCCCTCCATCTTCAGAATGGTCTTCCCTGGGCCAAACTGAAATCTAATACAGAATATTCTGCTTCTGGTTAGCCACAGTGGCCCCTGGCTGAGAATCCTGAAGACAGCCCCACTCTCCTGGACCCCTCAGTCATCTTAGACACTCCTGAATTCCTCCCTGCAACCAAAGGCAATTCAGTCTTCAAGTTCAATGACTAAACCCTGGTAAGTACCTCACAATGAACCCTGAAAGGAGACTCACAGATGAGAACGCTGAACCTAGGCCTTGGCTCTGAAAGCTCTCTCCACTTCCTCAGCATCCAGATGCCATCATTTTTATGCAAAATGCAAAACAAACCACCTACCAGCTTTGGTGGCTCTCCCACAGCTGCCTCAAGCCTTGGTCGGCCAGGCCTTCCAGGACAAAAATGTGGGTCTTCCCATCCAGCAGATGGAAGCCGGTGAGCACATCCAGGTGCTGCTGTTCCTGGACCCGCACACGCATCTTGAAGGCAGACAGGATCTGCTGCAGGGTCCTGATCGGGTAGGAGTCCAGGCTGAGGGCCTTGGCATTGATCATGGTGATGTCCTGCAGCAGGCTGTGGAGCAGGGAGACCTTCTCGAAGTCGAAGATGAAGATGATGCAGCCAAACTGGGAGTCCCCCAAGGTCGGGATCCGCGGCTCTGGCCCCAGCCCTCAGTGGCACCGTGATGTCCACTCGCAGCTTGAGCTGGGAGTTAGCCTCCAGGTAGTTGCCCATGGGCATTGGGCTGCGCTGGTGGCCATCTCTTGGGAACCCAAGCCCCACAACCTTCCTCCTCCCACTGTTCTGGCTGCAATGTGTGGGCTGAATCTCACAGCTGTGGATGGGGACGGCCAGGTTCAAGTACTTGTGGCCAAGGAGGAGGTCAGCAAAACTGACCCGGGCGATCCCATAAGGGTACCACATCTTGTTCTGGGACTCAAATGAGTTGTTCTCTGTCTCTCTGGGAGAGATGAGGGCCTGAAAGTTGAGGTATGAATCCAGGGGGTCCTCCCCCAAACAGCACAGCCTTCCAGAACACTCCTCTGACTTGCGGTCCCGGTCGTGAACTTCCACCACCATGGGGGGGCCCTCCAGGTATTCCCTTAGGTCACTGGGGTGCAGCGCCCCAAGGAAGATGACATTGATGTCCTGGAAATGAATGTGGGTTCCATGCGGCTCCCCCTTGGTCTTGTGAACTGGAGTCTTATGGAACTGGTACTTGCAGTACACGGGCATGCACAGCCTCTACAAGAGAGCAGGGCCACAGCAGGTCACCTGGCTGCAAGGACAGTCACTCAGCCCCAGCATGAGGAGCTCAAACCCCAGTGCCAGGCTCACTACCTGCCTCTGGAGCCCGAGTTTTCTCATCCACAAAATATCCATGAGAAAGTCTACTGTGCAAGGCCATTACCAGGACTATAGACATCACTCATGTGAACGTACCAGGCTGGCGACTGGCATAAAACAAGGACTCAAAAAGGATTGGTCATTATTTTTCCTTCCAAAATGTAAGTGCCATGAAGACAGGCCATGTGTCTTTTTTCATTTCTGTACTTCTAGTTCCTATTCCACGGCTGGGCACAGAAAAGGTACAGAGAAATGATTTTTAGATAGGAAATCCCTGTTTTCCAGATATACATCTGGGGGTCGGCATAGACCCTTTCAGCAGAGCCACAGGTGCCAAGCTGAAAACTGACACCCTGGGCAGGAGAGAGCCTCAGAGAGCAGAGAACCAGATGGAAAGGAAGAGCCAAGCTGTGCTGAGGCACAGAGCAGGGACATTTGCATGTTTTGACCTTGGTGCTGAGGTTTTATTATCACAAACTAAGACTTACACAAGTCTGTGGTGTGAATTTTTATCTAAAGGTACTATTTATTTTACACTGAAGCTGAGAATTTATTCTAAAATAATCCTGGATTGGCAGAGCTCCCCGAGCAGTGGGCAAAAATTACAGAGTACCTTGAGATACTCACTTTCAACCTAGGCCTCAAAGAATTCCCATCAAGAAAGTTCCACTGAACATGAGATCAAGGTAAAAATCACAAAACACCTAAAGACAAAGGCACTACTAGTGAAATCAGATGCACCAAGGCATGAGATATTAGAATGATCAGAGATATAAAATAAGGATCTTTGATAGGTCTAAGGAAAGAAAGAATATCATCAAGGTAAAACGTATTGTATTTCTATTTATTTGTAACAGGCTTGTCACAGTTGAGAAAGCCAAATACCAAACACACAATGGAGAAGCCGAGAACCAACCAGATTTTCTCTGCAAAACCCTTGAAAGACTTGGGAATGACAAACCTAGTCTCTCTGGAACTGGCAATAAAATGGAAAGGCTGGGGCAGGGAGGACTGGGGGCAAGTTCCTTAAGAAGCAGTGAGATCCCTAGGTGTCCTTCCAGTGGCTCGGCAGAAGTCTATTAGTTTGCTCTCCAGGCAAAATGTAAATAGGGGGTCCTCAAAATTTCAAAACACCGATGAAAACAAAGAGGTAAATAAATGGAGAGATATACAATATTCATGGATTGGAAGACAATATATCAAAGATGTCAACCCTCCTCAAACCGATCAGCTTATAGATTTACAAATGTAATGCAATTCCAATCAAAATTCCAGAACAACTTTTTGTAGATATTGATAAACAAATTCCAAAATTTGTATAGAAGAGCCAAGAAACTGGAAGAGCTAAAACAATATTGAAAAAGAAAACTAAGGTTGGAGGAACCACTTCACCCAGTTTTACAACGTACTACAAAGCTACTATAAGCAAGACAGTGTAGTGCTGCTGAAAGGACAGACACAGACCCACGGATCAGCAAACAGAACCCAGAAACAGATCCACACAAGCATGGCTAATCTATGTTTATCAAAAGTGCAAAAGAAAGAGAACTTCAACATAAACCTCACACCATATACAAAAATTCATTAAAAATTGATCATAGGCTGGGCGTGGTGGCTCACACCTGTAATCCCAGAACTTTCGGAGGCTGATGCAGGAGGATCGCTTGAGGCCAGGATGGGTGAGGTTTCAGTGAGCTATGACTGCACACCAGCCTAGGCAACAGGCTGGTGTGCAAAGAAAAAAATTGATCAAAGATATAAATATAAACTATAAAACTATTAAAGCATTGAGAAGAAAATGGAAAAAAAGTCTGCATCCAGGGATTAGGCAAAGAGTTCTTAAATGTGACACAGACACAAAACAAACAAAAAAACAAAACAACAAAACAAAACAAAACAAAATGTGGCACAGAAACACAATGCATCCATGAAAAAAAAATGTGTGATGTGGACTTCATCAAAATTAAAAATTTTGCTCTGCAAAAGACACTGTAAAGAGAATGAAAAGATATGTTTGTCACAGATTGGGTTAAAAATAAGAGAATGAAAAGACAAACTATAGACAGGGAGAAAATACTAGCAAATAGCTCACTGCAGCCCCAACCTCCCGGGGCTCAGCTGATCCTCCCACCTTAGCCTCCCTAGTAGCTGGGACTACAGGTGTGTGCTACCATGCCCCACTAATTTTTCTTTTCTTTTTTTTTGGAAGAGACAGGGTTTCACCATGTTGCCCAGGCTGGTCTTGAACTCCTGATCTCAAGTGATCCTCCTGCCTTAGTCTCCCAAATTGCTGGGCTTACAGGTGTGAGCAACTGTGCCCACCCCAGACTTTTTTTTTTTTTTTTCCAAGACAAGGTCTTGCTCCATTGCCCAGGCTGGAGTACAGTGGCTCAATCTCAGCTCACTGCAACTTTTATCCCTGGTTCAAGTGATTCTCCTGCCTCAGCCTCCTACATAACTGGGATTATAACATGTACCACCATGCCTGCCTAATTTTTGTGTTTTTAGTAGAGATGTGGTTTCACCATGTTGGCCAGGATGGTCTTGAACTCCTTACCTCAAGTGATCCCCCCCGCCTCAGCCTCTCAAAGTGCTGGGATTACAGGCATGAGCCGCCATGCCCAGCCTAGAATACATATTTTTTTAAAACTCCCAAAACTCAGCAGTAAGACTGTAAACAACCCAATTGAAAAGTGAACAAAAACTCAAGCAGAAATTTCACCAAATGGGATCTAAAACAGCAAATAAACACATGAAAAGATGCTCAACATCATTATCCATCAGGGAAATACAAATTAAAACCATGATGTGATAACAATACACACTTCTTAGAATGGCTAAACTTAAAACCAAATACTGACAATACCACCTTCTGAGGCCAGGCACGGTGGCTCAAGTCTGTAATCCCAGCATTTTGGGAGGCTGAGGTAGGCAGATCACGAGGTCAGGAGTTTGAGACTAGCCTGACCAACATGGTAAAACCCTACCTGTACTAAAAATACAAAAATTAGCTGGGCATGGTGCCATGCGCCTGTAATCCCAGTTACTCAAGAGGCTGAGGCAGGAGAATTGCTTGAACCTGGGAGGCAGAGGTTGTGGTGAGCCAAGATTGCACTATTGCACTCCAGCCTGGGTGAGAGAGTGAGACTCCATCTCAAAACACACACAAACACACACACACACACACACACACACACACACACACACACACACACACACTCTGGGGAGGGTAGAGAGCAACTAGAACCATTGTTCACTGCTGGTGAGAACGCAGAGTGATCCAGCCACACTGGAAAATGGTGGGCAGTTTTTCATAGTCAGGCATACACTTAACATAGAGCCTAGCAATCTCATTTGTGGGCATTTACCCTAAAGAACTGAAAACTTATGTTCCTATAAATACATGCGTACAATGCTTTTAGCAGCTCTATTCGTAATTGCCAAAAACTAGAAGCAATCTTTTTGTGTCTTTTTCAGATTGGGTAATTTCAATTGTTTTATCTTCAAGTGCACAGACTCTTTCCTCTGTCCATTTGTCCATTCCATTCTGCTATTGAGCCCATCCACTGAGCTTTTTAAATTAGCATTTATTGCGGGGTAGGATCCAAGATGTCGGATTAGACACAACTCCAGCGCACAACACCCAGCGAAAGAGACGCAGAAACCCAGAGATCCCCCGCTCCAACCAAGGTACCAGGTGCATTTCAACAGGTCTGGTCCGAGGGTGAACAAAGCCCATTCAGGGCAGACCGAGGCGGGGAGGGGTGCTGCTTCACCCAGAAAGTGCATCTGACCAGCGAGTCGGAGGCTCCACCTCTGGCACTCCGGTCCAAATACAGCGCTTCCCCCAAAGTCTCAGCAATACACAGAAAGGGGATCTTTGCCAGTCAAGCACCGAGAATTACAACTGCGGAGTTGAGTAAGAGTCTGCAGACTGAGCTCTCGCCCAGAGAGAGAGGGAGCTGTAAGCGGGAGCAGCTGGGTGGCCCCTACCCCATGACCAGAGAGAGAAAAGCTGAAAGGGGAGACTGCCAAGTATGGCTGGGCGGGTCCCTAACCCCCCCCACAAACCCCAGAGGGCTGAAGCTCTGACTCTAGTGGGTTGCGTAGCCAGTGCCACAGTCTGAGAGGAACCCTGAATGATCCAGCCCAGTGGAGGAAGGGCACAACCCACCACTAGAGGGGTGAGACTGGGCTACATGTTTTAACAAAAAACACAGGAAGCCTACGTAGCAACTGGACGGCATTCTCGGCAACCCAGCAGTGCCTACAGGTCAGCAGAAGAGGCGGCCCTAATTTCTCAGCATAAACAAAAAAGACACAGGAAGCTTCCCTAGTAACCTGAAGGAGTCCCTAGAAACCCAGTAGCGCCCCCGACAGGCAGACAAGCTACCTCATCAAGCAGCTCTCTGACACCACAGCCAGGTAAATCCATAAAGATGGGAAAAAGCCAGCACAAAAAAGGTGAAACCACCAAAGACCAGAATACCTCTTCTCCTTTAAGGGATCACAACCCCTCAACAACACAGGATCACAACTTGACCGAGAAGGAGTGTGAAGAATTGACGGAAACAGGATTCAGAAGGTGGCTAATAACAAACTTCTCAGAGCTAAAGGAACACGTTCTAACTCAATGCAAAGAAACCAAAAACCTTGAAAAAAGCTTAGACGAAATGCTAACTAGAATAACCAGCTTAGAGAAGAACATAAATGACTTGATGGAGTTGAAGAACACAGCACGAGAACTACGTGAAGCAAACACAAGTTTTTTTGGGGGCCCCCCCCCAATAGCCAAATCGATCAAGCAGAAGAAAGGATATCAGAGATTGAAGATCAACTCAATGAAGTAAAAAGAAGGCAATACAAGAGAAAAAAGAGTGAAAAGAAACGAACAAAGCCTCCAAGAAATATGTGATTATGTGAAAAAACCTAGTCTACGCTTGATCGGTGTACCTGAATATGACAGGGAGAATGAATCAAAGCTGGAAAACACACTCCAGGATATTATCCAGGAGAACTTCCCAAGCCTAGCAAGGCAGTCCAAATTTCAAATTCAAGAAATACAGAGAACTCCACAAAGATATTCCTCAACAAGAGCAACCCCAAGGCACATAATCGTCAGATTCACCAGGGTTGAAATGAAGGAAAAAATGCTAAGGGCAGCCAAAGAGGAAGGTCAGGTCACCCACAGAGGGAAGCCAATCAGACTCACAGCAGATCTCTCAGCAGAAACTCTACAAGCCAGAAGAGAGTGGGGGCCAATATTCAACACCCTTAAAGAAAAGAACTTTCAACCCAGAATCTCATATCCAGCCAAACTAAGCTTCATAAGTGAAGGAGAAATAAAATCCTTTACGGATAAGCGATTATTGAGAGATTTTGCCACCACCAGACCTGCCCTACAAGAGCTCCTGAAAGAAACACTAAGCATGGAAAGGAACAAGTTACCAGTCACTGCAAAAGCAAACCAGTTGGCAAAGACCAAAAATACAATGAAGAAAATGAGTCAACTAATGAGAAAGAAAACCAGCCAGTAACAAAATGGCAGGATCAAATTCACACACAACAATATTAACATTGAATGTAAATGGCCCAAATGCCCCAATCAAAAGACACAGACTGGCAAAAAAAATTTTTGCTATCTACCCATCTGACAAAGGGCTAATATTCAGAATCTACAAAGAACTAAAACAGATACATAAGAAAAAAACAACCCCATTCAAAAGTGGGCAAAGGATATGAACAGACACTTTTCAAAAGAGGACATATACGAGGCCAACAAACATATGAAAAAATGCTCATCATCACTGGTCATTAGAGAAATGCAAATCAAAACCACACTGAGATATCATCTCACGCCAGTTAGAATGGCGATCATTAAAAAATCGGGAGACAACAGATGCTGGAGAGGATGTGGAGAAACAGGAACACTCTGACACAGCTGGTGGGAGTGTAAATTAGTTCAACCATTGTGGAAGACAGTGTGGCGAATTCTCAAGGATCTAGAAATAGAAATTCCATTTGACCCAGCAATCCCACTATTAGGTATATACCCAAAGAACTATAAATCGTTCTACTATAAAGACACATGCACACGTATGTTCATTGCAGCCCTGTGTACAATAGCAAAGACCTGGAACCACCAAAATACCCATCAATGATAGACTGGACAAAGAAAATGTGGTACATATACACTATGAAATACTATGCAGCCATAAAAAATGATGAGTTCGTGTCCTTTGTAGGGACTTGGATGAATCTGGAAACCATCATTCTCAGCAAACTGACCCAAGAACAGAAAGCCAAGCACCGTATGTTCTCACTCATAGGTGGGTGTTGAACAACGAGAACACGTGGACTCAGGGAGAGGAGCATGACACACAGGGGACAGTTGAGGGGGTAGGGGAGAGACAATGCGGGGTGGGGAGGGGGGTGGGGAGGGATAACATGGAGAGAAATGCCAGATATAGTATGCACCTAAAGTAAAATAAATAAATTTAAAAAAAATAAAAATAAATTAGCAATTATTGTATTTTTCAGTTCTAAGATTTCCATTTGATTTTGATTTTGTTTACTTTTCTTTTTTTGAGACAGTGTCTTGCTCTGTCACCCAGGCTGCAATGCAGTGGTGTGATCTCAGCTCACTGCAACCTCCACCTCCCGGGTTCAAGCAATTCTCTGCCTCACCTTCTGAGTAACTGGGATTACAAGTGCCTGCAAACATGCTTGGCTAATTTTTGTATTTTGTAGTAGAGACAGGGTTTCACCATCTTGGCTAGAGAACACCACAAAGATATTCCTCAAGAAGAGCAACCCCAAGGCACATAATCATCAGACTCACCAGTATTGAAATGAAGGAAAAAATGCTAAGGGCAGCCAGACAGAAAGGTCGGGTTACCCACACGGGAAGCCCATCAGACTCACAGCAGATCCCTCAGCAGAAACCCTACAAGCCAGAAGAGAGTGGGAGCCACTCTCTTAAAGAATTTTCAACCCAGAATTTCATATCTAGCCAAACTAAGCTTCATAAGCAAAGGAGAAATAAAATCCTTTATGGACAAGCAAGTGCTGAGAGATTTTGTCACCACTGGGCCTGCCTTACAAGAGCTCCTGAAGGAAGCACTAAAAATGGAAAGGAACAACTGGTACCAGCCACTCCAAAAACACACCAAATTGTAAAGACCATAGACACTATGAAGAAACGCATCAACTAATGAGCAAAACAACGAGCTAGCATCATAACGGCAGGATCAAATTCACACATAACAATATTAACCTTAAAAGTAAATGGGCTAAATCCCCCAATTAAAAGACAGACTGGCAAATTGAATAAACAGTCAAGATCCATCGGTGTGCTGTATTCAGGAAATCCATCTCACATGCAAAGACACACATAGACTCAAAATAAAGGGATGGAGGAAGATTTACCAAGCAAATGGAAAGCAAAACAAAAAACAACAACAAAACAGGGGTTGCAGTCCTAATCTCTGATAAAACAGACTTTAAACCAACAAAGATCAAAAAAGAAAAAGAAAGGCATTACATAATGGTAAAAGGATCAATGCAACAAGAAGAGCTAACTATCCTAAATATATATGCACCCAATTCGGGAGTACCCAGATTCATAAAGCAAGTTCTTAATGACCTACAAAGAGACTTAGAGTCCTACACAATAATAGTGGGAGACTTTAACGCCCCACTGTCAATATTAGACAGATCAACGAGACAGAAAATTAACAAGGATATTCAGGACTTGAACTCAGATCTGGACCAAGCTGACCTAACAGACATCTACAGAACTCTCCACCCCCAAATTCACAGAATATACATTCTTCTCACACCACATCACACTGATTCTAAAACTGAACACATAATTGGAAGTAAAATACTCCTCAGCAAATGCAAAAGAATGGAAATCATAACAGTCTCTCAGATCACAGTGCAATCAAATTAGAAATCAGGATTAAGAAACTCACTCAAAACTACACAACTACATGGACACTGAATAACCTGCTCCTGAATGACTACTGGATAAATAATGAAATGAAGGCAGAAATAAAGATATTCTTTGAAACCAATGAGAACAAAGACACAATGTACCAGAATCTCCGGGACACATTTAAAGCAGTGTCTACAGGGAAATTTAGCACTAAATGCCCACAAGAGAAAGGAGAAAGATCTAAAAGTGATACCTTAATGTCACAATTTAAAAAACCAGAGGAGCAAGAACAAACAAATTCAAAAGCTAGCAGAAGACAAGAAATAACTAAGATCAGAGCAGAACTGAAGGAGATAGAGACATGAAAAACCCTCCAAAAAAAATCAGTGAATCCAGGAACTGGTTTTTTGAAAAGATCAACAAAATAGACAACTAAACAGACTAAGAAGAAGAAAAGAGAGAAGAATCAAACTGATGCAATAAAAAATGATAAAGGGGATATCACCCCCAATCCGACACAAATACAAACTACCATCTGAGAATACTCTATGAGTATAAACACCTCTATGCAAATAAACCAGAAAATCTAGAAGAAATTGATACATTCCTGGACACTTACACCCTCCCAAGACTAAACCAGGAAGAAGTTGAATCCCTGAATAGACCAATAACAAGGTCTGAAATTAAGACAGCAATTAATAGCCTACCAACCAAAGAAACTCCAGGACCAGATAGGTTCACAGCTGAATTCTACAAGAGGTACAAAGAGGAGATGACACCATTCCTTCTAAAACTATTCTAAACAATACAAAGAGGGAATCCTCCCTAACTCATTTTATGAGGCCAACATCATCCTTATACCAAAACCTGGCAGAGACACAACAAAAGAAGAAAATTCAGGCCAATATTCCTGATGAACATCGACGCAAAAATCCTCAATAAAATACTGGCAAACTGAATCCAACAGCACATCAAAAAGCTTATCCATCACGATCAAGCAAGCTTCATCCCTGGGATGTAAGGCTGGTTCAACATACACAAATCAATAAATGTAATCCATCACATAAATAGAACCAAAGACAAAAACTCCACATGATTATCTCAATAGATGCAGAGAAGGCCTTCCACAAAATTCAACAGCCCTTTATGCTAAAAACTCTCAATAAACTAGGTATTGATGGAATATATCTCAAAATAATAAGAGCTATTTATGACAAACCCACAGTCAGTATCATACTGAATGGGCAAAAACTGGAAGCATTCTCTTTGAAAACCGGCACAAGACAAGGATGTCCTCCCTTACCACTCCTATTCAACATAGTATTGGAAGCTCTGGCCAGGGCAATCAGGCAAGAAAAAGAAATAAAGGGTATTCAATTAGGAAAAGAGGAAGTCAATTTGTCTCTATTTGCAGATGACACGATTGTATATTTAGAAGACCCCATCGTCTCAGCCCAAAATCTCCTTAAGCTGATAAGCAACTTCAGCAAAGTCTTAGGATACAAAAATCAATGTGCAAAAATCACAAGCATTTCTACACACCAATAACAGACAGAGAGCCAAATAATGAGTGAACTCCCATTCACAATTGCTACAAAGAGAAAAAAATACCTAGGAATACAACTAACAAGGGATGTGAAGGACCTCTTGGAGAACTACAAACCACTGCTCAAGGAAGTAAGAGGACACAAACAGATGGAAAAACATGTTCATGGTTAGGAAGAATCAATATTGTGAAAATGGCCACACTGCCCAAAGTAATTTATAGATTCAATGCTATCCCCATCAAGCTACCATTGACTTTCTTCACAGAATTGGAAAAAAAGACCTTAAATTTCATATGAAACCAAAACAGTCCACATAGCCAAGACAATCCTAAGCAAAACAAACACACAACAAAACAAAACAAAACAAAAAAAACAAAGCTGGAGGCATCACACTACCTGATTTCAAACTATACTACAAGGCTACAATAATCAAAACTGCATGGTACTGGTACCAAAACAGAGATAGACCAATGGAATGGAACAAAGGCCTCAGAAATAATGCCACACATCTACAACCACCTGATCTTTGACAAACTGACCAAAACAAGCAATGAGGAAATGATTCCTTATTTAATAAATTGTGTTGGGGAAACTGGCTAGCCACATGCAGAAAGCTGAAACTGGAGCCCTTTCTTACACCTTATACAAAAATTAATTCAAGGTAGACTAAAGAGTTAAATGTAAGATCTAAAACCATAAAAACCCTAGAAGAAACCTGGGCAATACCGTTCAGGACATAGGCATGGAAAGGCCTTCATGACTATAACACCAAAAGCAATGGCAAAAGTAATTAGACAAATGGGGTCTAATTAAACTGAAGAGCTTCTGCACAGCAAAAGAAACTATTATCAGCGTGAACAGGCAACCTACAGAATAGGAGAACATTTTTGCAATCTACCCACCTGACAAAGGGCTAAAATCCAGAATCTACAAAGAACTTAAACAAATTTACCAGAAAAACAAAAACACAAAAAAAAAACACAAAAATCAAAAAGTGGGTGAAGGATATGAACAGACATTTCTCAAAAGGAGACAAATTTATGCAGTCAATAAATATATGAAAAAAGCTCATCATCACTGGTCATTAGAGAAATGCAAATCAAAACCACAATGAAATACTATCTCATACCAGTTAGAATGATGATCATTAAAAAATCAAGAGAAAACAGATGCTGGAGAGGATATGGAGAAATAGGAACGCTTTTACACTGTTGGTGGGAGTGTAAATTAGTTCAACCATTGTGGAAGACAGTGTGATCTAGAACTAGAAATACCATTTGATACACCAATCCCATTACTGGCTATATACCTAAAGAATTATAAATAATTATAAAGACACATGTACATGTATGTTTATTGTGGCACTGTTCACAATAGCAAAGACTTGGAACCAACCCAAATGCCCATGAATGATAGACTGAATAAAGAAAATTTGGCACATATACACCATGGAATACTATGCAGCCATAAAAAAGGATGAGTTCATGTCCTTTGCAGGGACATGGATGAAGCTGGAAACTATCATTCTCAGCAAACTAACACAAGAACAGGAAACCAAACACTGCATGTTCTTACTTTTAAGTGGGAGTTGAACAATGAGAACTCATGGACACAGGGAGGGGAACATCACACACTGGGGCCTATTGCTGGCTGGGGACTAGGGAAGGGATAGCATTAGGAGAAATACCTAATGTAGATGATGGGGTGATGGATGCAGCAAACCACCATGGCACATGTATACCTATGTAACAAACCTGCACATACTGCACATGTACCCCAGAACTTAAAGTATAATAAAACAAACAAATAAATAAAAATCTGGCCAGGCATGCTGGCTCACACCTGTAACCCCAGAACTTTGGGAGGCTGAGGCGGGTGAATCATCTGAGGTCAGGAGTTCAAGACTAGCCTGGCTAACATGGTAAAATCCCATCTCTACTAAAAAATACAAACATTGGCTGGGCATGGTAGTGTGTGCCTATAATCTCACCTACTTGGGAAGCTGAGGCAGGAGAATCACTTGAACCTGGGAGGTGGAGGTTTCCGGGGGCCCAGGTGCCCCCTTACTCCAGCCTGGGTGACAGAACCAGACTCTGTCTTAAAAAAAAAAAAAAAAAAAAAAAAATCAACCCCATTCTATACCAATTCTACATCCAGTGAAACTATCCTTCCAGAATGAAGGAAAAATAAAAATACCCTGAGACAAAGAACAACTAAAAGAATTTGTTTTCAGCAGATCAATCCTACAAGAAAGGCTAAAGGAAGTTCTTAAAACAGAAAGGAAATGACAAAAGAAGTCTTGGAACATTAGAAAGGAAGAAAGGATGATGGGATAAGTAGAACCACAGGTAAACATACAAACTTTCCTTCACCCCTTGAGTTTTCTAGGTTATGTTTGACAGTTGAAGCAAACATCATCTCATGTGGTTATCAATCTATGTAGAAGAAATATTTAGGAAAACTAAAGGGATCTGAAGGGAGGTAAAGTTTCTATATTTCACTCAAACTGGTAAAATATTGATACCAATAGACTGGGAAAAGTTACGTATGCATAATATAATACCCAGAGTGCCACTAAATATCTATACAAAGAGATATAAATTCAAAAATACTGTAGATAAATCAAAATGGAATTCTAAAACCTGGTCAAGTAACCCACAAGAAAGGAAAACAAAAACAAAAACAAAAACCCAGAGAAACAGAAGGAACAGGCAGAAAACAAAAATTAAAATGGTAGACTTAAGCTCTAATATATCAACATTTACTTAAATATAATGGTCTAAATACATCAATTAAAAGGCAGAATAAATAAAGAAACGTGACCAAACTATATGCAAGGGCATTATGCTGCAGTGGGGGAAGAGGCCAGTCTCAAAAGGTCACACATGCTGGATGTTCTCACTTATATAACCATACCAGTTTCCTACGAAGCACCATAAACTGGGGGCTTACAAAGACAGAAATTTATCGTCTCACTGTTCTGAGGGCTAGATGTCAGAAACGAAACTGTTGGCAGGGCCACGTTTCCTTGGAAGGTGCTCGGGAAGGTCCTTCCTTGCCTCTTCCAGCTTCTGGTGGCCCCAGATGTCCCCTGGCATGTGGCAGCATCCACTTTCCACGTGGCATTCTTCGTGTGTCACTTTGCAACGTCTTCCTTGTATGTGGGTCTGTCTCTGTATCCAATTTTCTCCTTTTCAGAAGGATACCCTAATGACCTCATTTCAACTTGATGACCTCTGCAAAGACTCTCTTTCCAAGCAAGAGCACATTCTGAGACACTGGGTGTTAGGAGTTCAACATACCATTTTTAGCAGGGGACACAATTCAATTCTTAACAATAACATTTTCAAATTGACAAAAGTATAGAGATGAAGAGCAAATTAGTGGTTAGGGATGGTGGGTGTTTAGAGGTTGATGTGACTATAAAAGGGTAGCATGAAGATCTTCGTAGTGATAGAATATTTATTTTTTTACTTCGTGGTGATAGAATATTTCTACATCTCAAGTGTTGTGACAGTTATATGCATGTACAATAAAATGGCATAGACCTATATACGTGTTAGACCAATATCAATGTGCTGATTTTGATATTGTGCTGTAGTTATGAAACACCTAATTACTGAGGAAATTGGGTAAAGGATACATGGGATCTCTCTGTACTATCTTTGCAACTTTCTGTGAATCTGTATTTTAAAATGAAAGTATGACATATGTATATGGACATACCCACACTAAGACACACAATTAAGCAGTTTCAGAAGACAAAAAGGGCTGGCACTGTGGCTCACACCTATAATCCTAGCACTTTGGGAGGCCAAGGCAGGAGGATCACTTGATCCCAGGAGTTCAAAACCAGCCTGGGCAACATGGCGAAACCCTGTCTCTACAGAAAATACAAAAATTAGCTGGATGTGGTGGCATGCACCTGTGGTCTCAGCTACTCAGGAGGCTGAGGCAAGAGGATCACCCGAGCCCAGGAGCTTGAGGTTGCAGTGAGCTATGATTGCACCACTGCACTCCAGACAAGGTGGCAGAGTGAGACCCTGTCACAAATTTTTTTTTAAAAAAAAAGAAGACAAGGCCAAGCGTGGTGGCTCATACCTATAATCCCAGCACTTTGGGAGACCAAGGTGGGCAGATCACCTGGGTCGGGAGTTCGAGACCAGCCTAACCAACATGGAGAAACTCCATCTCTACTAAAAATACCAAGTTAGCTGAGCGTGGTGGCACATGCTGTAATCCCAGCTACTCGGGAGGCTGAGGTAGGAGAATCGCTTGAACCTGGGAGGAGGAGGTTGTGGTGAGCTGAGATCATGCCATTGTACTGCACCCTGGGCAACATGAGTGAAAGTTCATCTGAATAAATAGATAAATAAATAAAATTAAAAAGAAGACAGAAAAGATTTTATAAGCATTTGGAGAAAGAAAAAACAGGTCGCATACAAAGGTTTAACTTGTATGAAAATAAAAGATGATGGAACAATGCCTTCAAAACTCTGAAGGCAAATGATTTTTAGCCAAGAATTCAACAGGCAGCCAAACTACCAGTCATGTGTAAGGATAAAAAAGGATGGAAAAAAATACATCTGCAGACATATAAGATCTCAAAAATAAATCTCCCACTGACCTTTTCTCAAGAAGCTGCTGGAGGATGCACTCAAGCAAAACCAGACAGCAAATAAAGGAAGAGGAAGACAGAATTCAGGAGACGGGGATCCAATCGGAAGAGGGAACAAGGAACTCCCAGAATAAACAGCAGTGCTGAACCTAGTTGGTTCACAAAGAGTGAGCATCCAGCTGGCACCTGCTGTGGGAACAGGGAAGCCCTGGGAGCTCTGGAAGGGAGGCTCATGACCAGCATTTGAAGAACACCTGTGGCCTAGTAAGAGACCTCAGGATTGGTCATGCCTAATCCCAGGAACCCCATTTCTTTTGTATCTCACTGTGGGTCCTAAATGTTAAAATGTAGGTGATGACCATATTTCTCATGTGGGGCCATTGGGAGGACTAGAGATGGCATGTGATGGGCAGGTGGGTGGAAGGGGAGGAGCTCTAAAGTCCAAGCGTCTGGCTCATTCTTACCTCTAGTTCCTGAATGGGCACAGGCTGTGATGGAAGGCAGGAAGCACACTTGATCTTTATGGTCAGGGGATTTAAATCCTGCTTTTGCTCCTCGGTCATAATCGGAACTTCTGTTTTTAAAGTCAAAAGGCAATCTAAAATGTTGGCAGACTCTCGCTGCCACGACTCATGACAGTTTGCCATCCTGGGGGGGAAATATACCCAGCATTAGACCTTTACTCACGACAGCCCCAAGACAAGTACAGAGGGATCAAGCAGCCTGAGATGAGCCAATGGTAAAATCACAGCCAAAAAGGGAAAATTTTAAATAAGAAAAATAAAAGAATCAGGAAACGCCCACAGGCAGCAGGTTACACGCTAGTTTCTCAAACTGAGGTCCCGTAAATTCCCTAGGAAAATTGAATTTGTGTGACTTAATCTTGATGGCATTTTTTAAGAAGTGATATAAGCATTTCCTGAATCATCCAGGACAAAATAAGGAACACCTATGTGTGAGTGCCACTCCCAGACAGTCGATTTAAATTGGTCTGGGGTGCGGCCTCCACAATGGGAGGTTTAAAAGCTCTCCAGTAACTTGAGAACCAACGTTCTAGACCTGTGCTGTCCACTACGGTAGCTATGAGCCATAGGTAGCTACTCGAATTGTAACTAATTAAAATTAAATAAAATGTAAAGTGCACTTCCTTCCCCACACAAGCCACATTCCAAATGCCCAGTACCCTCATGTGGCTCTGGGCTCCTGTATGGGACAGCAGAGAGCCTGGCCATGGCTGCAGGAAAGCTATTGATGGAGTGCTCTAGGCAGGTCTCCCATCAAGAACCCATCATGCCAGTATGTACATTTGCTACTCAGTGGGGTTGCCTTAACTGTTGTGGTCTGGTGAGGAAAGCACAGATATTATGTAGAACACAACTGGCACATCTGAGCCAAATACAAGCGTGCACACTTCCCACCAGGGTGGTTTTGCACTAGTGTACCTCGCAAAAAGCGTGGGTGAACTGAGCCACTGCAAGGTATACAGGTAGCTGTCAGAACGCTTTTCTATAAAAGGGGTCTATGTATTTCAGCAGTCAGAGATGTACCAGGTAGGAAAAAAAAAAAAAAAAAAAGACTCACGTTTTGGAGGTAGGTTTGAATCCCAGATCTGACTCTTTGTCATGTGATAAGCTAGATTCTCTGAGACTCAATTTAATCTGCTAAATAGGGATAGACATCACCTTCCTTGGAGTTAAAGGATTAAGAAAGATGACGAATGCGAAGGTGCTCAAAAAGATCGGTCTATTCCTTTCAACATGCCTGTAGATGTATTTCTAGGGCAAGTAAAAGCCAAGTCGCTCACATTCAGGAAGAGCAGCTGCTTCTAAAACAAGTCACAGGCCAGGTGTGCGCAGCCGTCTGCACAGGCTGTGAGGAGAGGCGTGCGCAGCTCCTGGGGGCCGCCCTCAGGCTCCCGCGGATCTTCTTCAACAAAGTTGATTCATGAAAGCTGTAACTCATTACACCTGCGTTCTGTAATTCTGTGAGGCTTTTCACATAAAAGACTACCCAAGATAGAAGGAAATCCCAGTGCAAAAAAGAAAAAAAAAGTGCTCAAATCATCAGAGTCAGAGAGACATGCACCAGAATTCCAGGCTCGGGGCTCGCAGCCTCCACACTGCCGACTCTTGAGGCAGACCATTCTTTGCTCAAGGGACAGTCCTGTGCATTGTGGCATGTTTAACAGCATCTTACTAGAAGCCAGTGGCATCCCACTCCCAGTCATGACAACCAAAATGCCTCCATATGCTGCCAAATGTCCCTAGCAGACACAAGCCCCCTTAGTGAAAAGCCCTGGTCCAGTGAGAGTGGAACAGTGCAAAGGAATGTTTGTGCTCCTGCAGCAGCCAGTCCCGAGCACGAATGTCATTTCATCCTTAGCCTTGTGCGGTTGCTGTCACCTCCACATTGCAGGTGGGGAACTGAGCCCCAGAGTTCTGACACAATCATCCAAGGTCTCTTAGCTACTACGCTGTGGAACCAGCATCCAAACCAGTTCTGCTGGGCTAAGTGGGGCCCCTTCGCTACGCAATACTATCCTTTTAAAATAAGAGTTCACTCCCAGACACAGAATCTTCCTAAAATCTTACTGGGTTACTAGCCAACCAGTATTGACAAATAAAGTATACAAGACCTATGGCCTAATTTGAAATTGAAGATGACTACCAAAAATAATTATGCTAGGTTTACAATAGATAATCTTATGCTATGATCTTCTGGCAAAACCAGACATACAACTGGGCTGCTGAGCCAAGCCATTCTCCATGGATGACCATGGGCTATGTCACGGGTATGACAGAGCAGCCCACCCACGGGGCCTTGGGAGGCAACTGTTGCCTCCCCCACCAGCACGCTCTGGGTCCCACTGTGTTAAGAAGTTTACACCCATCAGCTCCTGTGAAACTTAAAACAGCACTCTGAGGTGGGAGTAATCACCCTCATTTCGCAGAGGAGGAAAGTGAGACTCAGAGAAAGCAGCAACTTGCTGGTAAGTGGCTGAGCCAGGAGCAAAGTGTTTTTGTCACCAAAGCTCTTACATATGAACCCTGCATGGTACAGCCATAATGGTGCAGGTTAAAAGAGGGGGAAGCTACGTTGGGCATGGTGGCTCACACCTGTAATCCCAGCACTTTGGGAGGCTGAGGCAGATGGATCACTTGAGGTCAGGAGTTCGAGACCAGCCTGGCCAACATAGTGAAATCCTGTGTCTACTAAAAATATAAAAATTAGTCGGGTGTGGTCACATGTACCTGTAATCCCAGCTACTTTGGAGGCTGAAGCAAGAGAATTGCTTAAACCTGGGGGGCAGAGGTTGTAGAGTTGAGACCGTGCCACTGCACTCCAGCCTGGGCAACAGAGCAAGACTCCATCTCAAAAAAAAAAAAAAAAAAAGGAGAGAAAGGGCCATGTCCTGACTTTACTCTGCTGGAAACAGTCACGCCAGGCAGGCCAAGCTAGTTGAGCTTCTCTTTCCACTCACAGTAAAATCCAAAGTGGGGCAGGTCCCATGGTGCGCTCCCCAGGAGGATCACGAGTTCCTCTTTGGGACTCTAGGACAAAGGAATCAGCTAGCAAAGGCATTCGAGCAAAGCCACCGTGTGCAACAGTATGCTGGAGGGTCAGGCTAGAGCGTGGGGGTGGGGGTAAGAGCCTCTGAAACTTTACTCTCTGGCATGGTTGCTCCTTGAGAAGGTTCTGATGCTACAAGGAAGTGAAGACCGTCAGGAAGGACCAGCTGTAGGTGAAGTATGATTTTCAAAAAGTAATTTAAAACTGCAAACTGCCACGTGTGGCAGCTCATGCCTATAATTCTAGAACTTTGAGAGGCTGAGGCAGGAGGATTACTTATGCCCAGGAGTTTGAGACCGGCCTGGGTAACGTAGCAAGACCTTGTCTCTACAGAAAATACAAAAAAATTTAGCCAGATGTGGTGGTGTGCACCTGTTTTCTCAGCTATGTTGGTAGCAGAGGCGGGAGGCTGTCTTGAGGCTGGAGTGAGCTACGATTGTGTCACTTGCACTCCAGCATGGGTGACAGAGAAAGACCCTATCTCAAAAAAAAAAGTGCAAACTAAAAAGTTAATAGCACTTTCTCAAAAATGAATTGACACCAACCCAAGAGCGGGTGAGGAGGACGACTGACACCTGTGGAAGTGAACTGGACGCTCTCTGTGGTTTTTGCTCCCTCCTCTATGAGCGCTGGCTCCAGCTCAGAAAAGACCAACACGCGCTTCTGCAGAGCAGCCAGGAGAGGGCGCACAAGACACGGGATGGCCAAAAAACGAACAAAGTCTGAAATTATTTTCTCTAAAAGAAAAACAAGGGGGAGTCTCCCCCATATCACTCCTTTTTGGAACAAAGCAACATAATTTTATCAAAATATATGCTGAGATTTCCATCATCAAAACATATTGATATAATAAATATTTAGTTACGATTTACCAGTATGTAGAAAATCTAGTTCATAAATTGTGGTAGATCTTATAAACTAAAAGAATTAAATTCCTGTTTGGCCACTGAGCTGTGTGGCCTTAGGAAAGTTACTTAACCTCTCTGAGTTCTTTTCCTCACTGAAAAAAAAGGTAACAATGATAACCACCACAGCCACTACCATACCACAGGTTGGCTGCATGGGTCAGAGTCTGGCCTGAGAAGTAAGTGATGTGTCATACAGGAGGTGCCTGCACCCAGAGAAGCTCAGTCAAAAAGGGTTCCTTAGGCCGGGCGCGGTGGCTCACGCCTGTAATCCAAGCACTTTGGAGGCCAAGGCGGGTGGATCACCTGAGGTCGGGAGTTAAGACCAGCCTGACCAACATGGTGAAACTCTGTCTTTAAATTAAAAAAAAAAAAAAAAAATTCCCTTTCCTCATTTCCTTTCCTAGCGTTTTTATAATAATCTGTGGGAAAGCACTCATTAAAAGCAGCATCTTCTTAGCAAACACAATGATGACATCTAATATTCCTATAGGCTTCCTTGGATTTTGGAATCAAACAGAGCTGGGTTCAAGTCCAGGCTTCACACTTTCCAGCTGTATCATCTCAGGCAATGTAGCTACCCTCTCTGGGCCTCCGTTTCCCCCTGTACTATGATGCCAGTTCCCCTGAGTTTCCCGAGATGGCTGTGAGGATGAAATGAGGTGGCACACAGCAGGGCTGTCATCGCGAGCATCTGCTTATGGCCATTCTGGCCACGTGTGACAAGACAAGCGGGAGCTGCTGGAAACAGGGCAAGGAGTGGGTACCGGCAAAAAGTGGCATGAGGGCCAGCTGGATGGAGAAGGCGCTCTGCCCCCTGGGGCCTGTCAGCGCGGGGTCTGCCTCCTCTTCTGCCGGGGGCTTCTTATGTCTCTTCTGGATTTTCTTTCTTCCCTCTAAATCTTTCCCTTTAACTGTGAAATCAAAGAAAGGAGATAAGCATATTAAGAGGAGACTGTATCTGAGTTGCCATATATGGACCTGAACATGCTACGGAGATTCAGGAAGCTTCCAGAAGCTCCTAGATGGCAGGGGTTGTTCTTTGTGCCACTGCCTCTTCCTAGCAACCAGAAGTGGTAGCTAAATATAGATGGCAGGACTGGGCACGATGGCTCACGCCTGTAATCCCAACACTTTGGGAGGCCGAGGCAGGTGGATCATCTGAGGTTGAGAGTTCAAGACCAACCTGACCAACATGGAGAAACACTGTCTCTACTAGAAATACAAAAATTGGCCAGATGTGGTGGCACATACCTATAACCCCAGCTACTTGGAAGGCTGAGGCAGGAGAATCACTTGAACCCGGGAGGTGGAGGTTGCAGTGAGCCGAGATCGCACCATTGCACTCCAGCCTGGGCACCAAGAGAGACTCGGTCTCAAAAATTTATATATGTATAGATGGCAGGCCCATTTTCAGTCTATGTAGGAATACGTTGAGGGCCTCTCATCCCCTCCCACTGCTACCTGAGAACATGGGCAGAAGAGGACTAAGGTCGCCATGACAGTGACACCACAGGCTTACTCAAGACTCTCCTCCACTCAGCTCTTAACCTCAGTGCAGGGTGGAGGATGGGCTTTTTAAAGAGACCCTACTCTTAAACAAACAAAAGCCCAGTCTGAGCCTCGGTAACCTCACCTGTTAAATGAGGGCAACACCACCTGCCTTCTAGGGCGTTAAGAAGAGGAAATTAGCAATGCTGCATAAAACCCTCAGCTCAGTCCCAAGCTTAGATCAGAAGGAAAAGGAGATGAGAATGCATATAAATCTATGGTCATCAAGACCAATGGGACAGACGAGAAAGCCCAGGAACAGACCCAAACACATAGGGGGAACCTAACAGACGCCAGAAGTGGCATATCAAATCAATGAGTAAATTATGTTGACTATCCATATGGGAGCAAGTTAAGTTACTGAATTACTTCATGACATATACAAAATGAATTCCAGACTAAAAGTATAAAACAAAAACTTTAAAATCATCAGAAGAGTATCTAGGAGACTATACTGACATCTGGATGAAGAAGGGTTTCTTTTTTTTTTTTTAAAGATGGAGTTTCCCTCTGTTGCCCAGGATAGAGTGCAATGGCGTGCTCTGCCTCCCGGATTCAAGCAATTCTCCTGCCTCAGCCTCCAGAGTAGATGGGATCACAGGCACGCACCACCACACATGGCTAATTTTTATATTTTTAGTAGAGACAGGGTTTCACCATGTTGGCCAAGCTAGTCTCAAACTCCTGACCTCAGGTGATCCATCTGCCTTGGCCGCCCAAAGTGCTGGGATTACAGGCGTGAGTCACTGCACCTGGACTCTCTTTTTATAAAGAGATGATGTTTTGGCCGGGCGCGATGGCTCACGCCTGTAATCCCAGCACTTTGGGAGGCTGAGGTGATGGATCACCTGAGGTCAGGATTTGAGACCAGCCTGGCCAACATGGTGAAACACTGTCTCTACTAAAAATACAAAATTAGCCAGGCATGGTGGCAGGCACCTGTAATTCCAGCTTCTTGGGAGGGCGAGGCAGGAGAATCACTTGAACCTGGGAGGCAGAGGTAGCAGTGAGCCAAGATCATGCCACTGCACTGTAACTTGGTCAACAAGAACAAAACTCAGTCTTGTCGGGGGTCGGTGGGGGGGAAAAGAAGAGAGAGATGGTGTTTCACTATGTCGCCAAGGCTGGCCATAAATGCTGGGCTCAAGTGATCCTCCCCCTCAGCCTTGCAAGTAGCTTGGACTATAGGCACACACTACCATACCCAGCTGAGGAAGGATTTCTTAAACATTCCTGAAAGTATAAACTAGAGAGGAATAGTTAAATAACTGGTGTACAAAACAAGGTACCATAAATCAAGACAAAGGATAAGTTACATACCCCTCTGAGGGTTACCATGCATATAACTGGCAATGCACAATTAACCAGAAGATGTAAACATAAAGCTGCCAGATCAATAAGACAATTTTTTTAAACGAACAGAAAAATAAGCAAATATATGAATCGGCAAATCACATGAGTGTGACCAAATAAGCCTATGCAATGCAGCTCAGCCTCATCAGGAGTCAGGAACTCAACCCTGCCTGTGCCGAGCATGGCAGAGAACAGCAATCCTCAGGACTGCGAGCAGCGGGGTAAAGAGAGGCCACCTGGAGAGTAAACCAGCAGCAGTGGGGTTGGGGTTCACCATCTGTGCCCCGGGGGTCCCACTGGGCCAATGTCATGGACTCACATGTGTGCCCAGACGCTTACCATGGCAGTGCTGGAGAGTGAGACGTTGGAGACAACTCAGATCCCCCAGCAGGGGGACTGTGTGCGTGAAGGACGGTCCACCCATAACACACGGCAAAATGCTAACACCTAAACTGTGAATATATAGTTGTTGCATTTTCCTGTGAACTTTCCTATCTTTATTTCAAAATAAAAAGAATGGTTTAAAAACCTCATTAAATGTTTAAAGCACATTTTTAAAAAGAGTGACACTTTTAAACTGGAAAAGAACAAAGTCCCAGGTTGAGAGGTGTTCACATGTGAAAGTGTGACTCAGTCTTTGTGGACCGGAAGAATGGGAACGAGTTTTCTTCAACTGTGTCTCCAGCACCCAGCAGAGAGCCTGGCTCAAGCAGTCACTTCTCTCCGCAGCCTTCAACTATTGCACTACTAGAACCAGGCCAGTGTCAGGAAACAACAAACAACAGATAACTGATTGAGAGACGAGGAAATGATCTGTAGCAATTACAGCTAACAGGATGTGAAATGGCCCATCCAGGAGGCAGCAGTGCACTCACTGGCTCTAGATGTTCCCACCTCACACTGGAAACACAACTTCTTAATGAGAAACAGGTGAGGAGATCTAGGCTGAGAATGAGGAAGTCAGTTTAGTGGCTTCTGAGGGTTCTGCTCTCTTGACAGTATGTGAATAAGATTACATGCTTCTGCATGAGTGGGTCCCATGGCATGGGATACTGTATTCTTCATTCCACAGTAAGAGTAAATACTGGGCCGGGCGCGGTGGCTCATGCTTGTAATCCTAGCACTTTGGGAGGCCGAGGCAGGTGGATCACTTGAGGTCAAGAGTTTGAGGCCAGCCTGACCAACATGGTGAAAAATACAAAAATTAGCTGGGTGTGGTGGCAGATGCCTGTAATCCCAGCTACTCAGGAGGCTGAGGCAGGATAATCACTTTAACCAAGGAGGCGGAGGTTGCAGTGAGTCAAGATTGTGCCACTGCACTCCGGCCTGGGTGACAGAGCAAGACTCCCTTCTCAAAAGAAAAGAAAAAGAGTAAATACTTTACCTTTCAAGGAGTCTTTCCATAAACACTACTCTTTTATGCTTCCCCAACATACCATATACCTACCCCTACCATAGCATCTATCACGTAGAATTATAATTCTTTATTTGAAAGTCTCCACTAGATATTAGAGATTTTCATGTCCTCCATATGCACAACACCACGGGTCAAAAATATTGGTGGAGTGGGATGGATGATGAGGGTAAGTGAATGACATGAGAAGAAATGGAACAAATGGATGGATAGATGGAGATGGATGGATGAATGAATAAATAGAATGGGTGGGTGGATGGATGAATGGATGGGGATGGATGGATAGGAATGGATGGATGAATAGAGGTGGATGGATAGATGGGATGGACAGATAGATGAGTGGATAAATGGGAATGGTTGGATGGATGGACAGTAAGGATGGAATGCATAAGTTGAAAATGTATACAGTACTCTTACTTTCTTACTTTTGAGAAACATTTGGTCAAATATGCAAGAATCTCATTGAAGTATCCTGAATTTAAAATATTTCATAATTCTTCCAAGTCTAGTTGTATTATAAAATTCCCAAATCCTAACTTACTTTGAGATCTTTGTCTGTCTACTATGTTTAAGCTGCTAAATGATTCATTCTCAATTAATTCCTTGATCTCCATCATGCTTGCTCCTGCCAAAGAAATGGTTGGTGTTCTTGAAACACTCCGTCTAGAAAATTCACAAAGAGAAAAATTAATGAAGGTGAAAAAAATCAGGGGCCCAATCTGAGAATCTATTTACTGATGGACTAAATGAAAGCAGATTTTTAAAAAAATCTTATAGTGCATTCCTCTAACACAGTGCTTCTAAGTTTCCAACGTGCCTGTGAGTTACCTAGGGATTCTGTCAAATAAAATGCAGACTCTGGTTCAGTAAACCAGGGGGCAGGCCTGAAATTCTGCATTTCTACCAAATCCCCAGTAATGTTGGCACGGTTGGTCTGCATTCAAGGTACTAACCAACTCAAAAAATATAATGAGAAATAATGTTTTTATAAAAATAGCCCAAACTATAAAACATCTAAGAATTCACTTACAGGAATTACCTACAACATTTATAGGTAGAACAAATTAACTCTATTAAAGGACATAAGGGAGGGTCTTAATTGAGTGAAAGGGTATACCATGATCATGGATGAGATACCTTAACAACGTAAAAATGTTAGTTCTTCCCAAATTAATCTATACATTCAATACAAAAGCAATTTTTAAAAACCAAAATTGTTTAAAGCCATGTTCTCTTGGTTCTTCTCATTCCATTTTCCCAAACCATCAGCTGGACTTCCATTCTCTCCCTGGTCCCCATAGCATCCAAGGAGTCTCCTTCTTCAGACCCTTCTCAGGCTACCAGAGGCCCTAAGAGCAACTGACCTCATGAAGGATGGCTGGAAACTCAGGAGTCTGAAGGTGTGGGTTGGAATCCTGGTTTAACCAGGAATTCTGGTTTATGACTTTGTGTAAATCACTTAATTACTCAGTTACCTTGTGTAGAAAATGGAGATAGTCATACCACCTCACAAAGTTGTCATTATGAGGATCAAATAAGATAAAATAATGCATGCAGAAAGATTGAGGTGCAACATGTACTCATAAATACAAGCTGCCCTTTCCCTGCTCCCTTAATTTAGCCTGGATTGCATGAGCTCCAATTTAACTGGATTTACTAAAAAAACCTACCATGACTCATAGAAGGGCTAGTACAAGAGGGGCTTCACTCCCACCGCCCAAAATATTCAATCCTTACTGAACTGTGGAAGAATCATCCGTTTTGAGGGACTTCTCATGTTCCTCACTGTTCTTGGAAGAAGTTTCAGGCTCTGCTTGGTGAGAACCTGAAAATAGTAGCAAATATTTCCAAGCTTTTTGTTACATGCTAGCTTCCTAAGAAATGAGGGCCCCTAACCCATTTCTGTAATGTCAGTTTCTAGGCAGAAGGCCTGGGATATGGTAAGCACATTTAGTAAAAAAAAAGTTTGTTAATAAGTGAGTGAATGAATAAACATACAGACTAGTTTCGATTATTTTGATAAATGGAGTCAAGAGGAGACCTCCAGTTCCTTATATAACAGCCAACAGAGAAAGAGAAGAAAGTCTATTATGTATTAAATTGTCCATTTCAGTACTGTTTACATTAGAAAATGAAAATAGTCCCAAGATTCTCAAGTTCCCAACCATAGGGAATGGTTAGATTACAGTCTGCCCAGCAGATGAAATACTACTTAGTCACCACAAATGAAGTTCATGGAAAGTTTTTAAGGAAACAGGAAAGTGCAGCCTGGTGCAATGGCTCACACCTGTAATCCCAACACTTTGGGAAGCTGAGGCAGGAGGATGACTTGAGCCCAGGAGTTCGAGAGCAGCCTGGGCAATATAGCAGGATTCCATCTCTATAAAATATTTAAAAACTGGCTAAGCCTGGTGGCACATGCCTGTGGTTCCAGCTACTCGTGAGGCTGAGGCAGGAATATTGCTCGAGTCCAGGAGTTCAAGGCTATAGTAAGCTGTGATCAAGCCTGAGTATAGTAAGCACTGCAGTCTGAGTGACAGAGTGAGACCCTGTCTTAATAGAAAATAATAAATAAATGAATAACAACAACAAGAAGGGAAAGTGCATGTGATGACATCTTAACAATCTCTAAATACAGGAGTATGTATCCAGGATAACCTAATCTGTGTAAAAAAAAAAAAAAAAAGATAAATCCTAGGCTGGGTGAGGTGGTTCATGCCTGTAATCCCAGCACTTTGGGAGGCCAAGGCGGGTATATCACCTGGTCAGGAGTTTGAGACCACCCTGGCCAAGGGGGTGAAACTCTGTCTCTACTAAAAATACAAAAAATAGCCGGGTGTGATGGATGGTTCATCCCAGTAGTCCCAGCTACTTGGGAGGCTGAGGCAGGAGAATCACTTGAACCAAGGAGGCAGAGGTTGCAGTGAGCTGAGACTGCACCACTGCACTCCAGCCTGGGGTGACAGAGCAAGACTCCATCTCAAAAAAAAAAAAAATCCTACAACACAAATAAAGAATTCTCTACAATATAGTAACTACAATGTTACATAGATTGCTCCTTGTGATGAAATTTTGTTTTTTCCGTTTTATGCTTTTATTCACTAAATTTTCTAAAAACCACATATATAACTTCTACAGTCAGAAAAGCTTTTGAGGCCAGGTGCAGTAGCTCACACCTGTAATCTCAGCACTTTGCGGGGCTGAGGCGGGTGGATCATCTGAGGTCAGGAGTTTGAGACCAGCCTGGCCAACAAGGTGAACCTCGTCTCTACTAAAAATACAAAAATCAGCTGGGTGTGGTGGTGGGCGCCTGTAATCCTAGCTACTTGGGAGGCTGAGGCAGGAGAATCGCTTCCACCTGGGAGGTGGAGGTTGCAGTGAGCCAAGATCGTGCCATTGCACTCCAGCCTGGGAAACAAGGGCAAAACTGTCTCAAAAAAAAAAAAAAAAAAAAGAAAAAGAAAAAAAAAGAAAACTTTTGGACACACATTTACCACATTAAATTAAAAAAATAAAAGAATCAGCAACAAAAAGTAAGCCATGCAGCAAGAGCAGTGCAGCCCTGTGGCAGGGTGGGCCCCGCCCGCCTCCACTGCCCACACACAGGAGGAACTCCCGTGCGCGCGCACCGCCCCAGCGCACCATGCAACGGCTTTCCCTGCGCTGCCTTGCACTCAGCTTCTCCACAAAGCCCTTCTCTGCTCACCTTGCAAAGACTTTGGGTGTTTTTCTGCTTTTTCTTGTTTTCCTGGTGGATGTTCCTGGTTCCACTCCTCTCCGACAATGTTGGCATGCTCAATGCCCTGTTCAGATAATTTTCTCTGATTTAAAACCAAATGTCTCACTTCTAGGATGCAGGAGAAGAAAGAATCATTGAGTCAATCAATACAAAATACTTACTAAATATCTATTACGGGCATTTCTTTTTTCTTTCTTCTTGATGGGCAGTGACCAATACTACAGGCATTTCTCAGAGATATTGTAGGTTCAGTTTCAGACTACACTAAAGTAAGTATCACAATAAAGTGAGTCACACATAATTTTTCCAGTGCATATAAGTTATGTTTATACCATATTGTAGTCTTATATTAAGTGTGCGACAGCATTATATCTAAAAAAAAAAAAAAAAAAAAGTACATACCTTAGTTTAAAAAATGCTTTATTGGGCCAGGTACAGTGACTCATGCCTGTAATCCCAGCACCTTGAGAGGCTGAACTGGGAGACTGCTGGAGCCTAAGAGTTTGAAGCTACACGGAGCTGTGACTGCACCACTGCATTCCAGCCTGGGTAACAGAGAGAGACTCTGTCTCTTAAGAAAAAGAAAGGAAGGAAGGAAGAGAAGGAGGGAGAGAAGGAAGGAAGGAAAAAGAGAAAAAATACTTTATTGCTAAAAGATGTTACAGGCTGGGCACAGTGGCTTCTGCCTGTAATCCCTGCACTGTGGGAGGCTGAGGTGAGAGGATCACTTGAGGCCAAGAATTCAAGACAAGCCTAGGCAACACAGTGAAACCTTGTTTCTACAGAAAAGAAAAAGTAGCTGGGCATGGTGGCGTTCACCTGTAATTCTAGCTGCTTGGCTGAGGTTGGGAGGGCTGCTCGAGTCTGGGAGGTCGAGGCTGCAGTGAGCCATGACCACGCTACTGCACTGCTGCCTGGGGAACACAGCAAGACCCTATCTCAAAAAAAAAAAAAACTTAACAATCATGTGAGCCTTCGGGTAATCATCTTTTTGCTGTAGGGGTCTTGCCTCGATGTTGACGGCTGGTCAGTGATTAGGGTGGTGGGTGCTGAGGGCTGGGTTCACCTCACCATGAAGTTGGCTGCACTGATCAACTCTTCCTTTCATGAAAGGTTTCCCTGTAGCATGTGAGGCTGTTTCATAGTATTTTGCTCACAGAACTGCTTTCAAAATTGGAGTCAATCCTCTCAAACTCTGCTCCTCCTTTATCAACTAAATTTGTATACTATTCTAAATCCTGTTGTCATTTCAACAACGTTCACAGCCTCTTCACCAGAAGTAGATTCTATCTCATCTCAAGAAACCACTTTCTTTCCTCATCCATAAGAAGAAACTCCTCATCTGTTCAAATTGATGAGATTGCAGCAATTCAGTCACATCCTCAGGCTCCACTTCTAAGTCTAGTTCTCTTGCTGTTTCTCCCACATCTGCAGTGACTTGCTCCACTGAAGTCTTGAACCCCTCAGAGTCATCCATGAAGGTTGGAATCAACTTTTTCCAATTCTTATTAATGTTGATATTTTTACCTCCTCCCATAAAGTCACAGATAGTTTAAAAGCATCTAGATTGGTGAATCCTTTCCAGAAGGTTTTGTTGTTTGAGATGGAGTCTCGCTCTGTCACCCAGATTGGAGTGCAATGGCACGATCTCAGCTCACTGCAACTTCTGCCCCCTGGGTTCAAGCAATTCTTTCCTCAGCCTCCCGAGCAGCTGGGATTACAGGTGCCCACCACCATGCCTATTTTTTGTATTTTTAGTAGAGTCGGGGTTTTGCCATGTTGGCCAGGCTGGTTTCAAACTCCTGGCCTCAGGTGATACACCGGCCTCAGTCTCCCAAAGTGCTAGGATTACAGGCATGAACCACTGTGCCTGGGCCCTCCAGAAG
Source organism: Ateles fusciceps (assembly GCA_036589455.1). Taxonomy (NCBI): domain Eukaryota; kingdom Metazoa; phylum Chordata; class Mammalia; order Primates; family Atelidae; genus Ateles; species Ateles fusciceps. The sequence continues at coordinate 5,854,773 of JAZHEH010001341.1, read as the reverse complement.
GTTTTCAATTAACTTTGCCCATATCAATCAAAAGAATCACCATCTATGGCAGCTATGGCCTTATGAAATGTGTTTTTTAAATAATAAGACTTGAAAGTCAAAAATTACTCCTTGATCCGCATAGGCTGCAGCATGGATGCTGAAACAAAAATCATCTCTTTGTACACCTCCATCAGAGCCCTGAGGTGACCAGGTGCATCATCGATGAGCAGTCATTGGAAAGGAGTCTTTTTTTGTAAGCAGTAGGTCTCAATAGTTGGCTTTAAATATTCAGTAAACCATGCTGTAAACAGATGTGCTGTCATGCAGGCTTTGTTGTTACATTTACAGAACTCAGGCAGAATAGATTTAGTACTACTCTTAGGGCTCTAGGGTTGTGGGAATGGTCAATGAGCACTCGTCTCCACTTTAAGTCACCAGCTACACTGCCCCTAACAAAAGTCAGCCTGTCCTTTGAAGCCAGGCATTGACTTCTCTCTAGCTATGGAAAGTCCTATATGGCAGCTTCTTCCAATGGCAGCTTCTTCCAATAGAAGGCTGTCTCATCTACTCTGAAAATCTGTGGCTTAGTGTCGTCACTTTCCTCAGTGATCTTAGCTAAATCTTCTAAATAACTTGCTGCAGCTTCTCCATCAGCACTTGCTGCTTCGCCTTTTCTGTTATGGAGATGGCTTCTTTCCTTAAACCTCATCAACCAGTCTCTGCTAGCTTCAAACTTTTCTTTTGCAGTGTCCTCACCTCTCTCAGCCCTCACAGAACTGAAGAAAGTTAGGGCCTTGCTCTGGATTAGGCTTCAGCCAATATTATGGCTGGTTTGATTTCTAGCCAGACCATTACAACTTCCTCTGTATCAACTATAAGACCGTTTCACTTCCTTATCATTGCTGTGTTCGCTGGAGCAGCATGTTTAACTTCCTTCTAGAACTTTTCCCTTGCATTCTCAACTTGGCTAACTGTTTGGCACAAGAGGCCTAGCTTTCAGCCTTCCTAGGCTTTGATGTGGCTTCCTCACTAAGCTTAATCATTTCTAGCTTTTGACTTAAAGAGAAAGATGTGCGATGCTTCCTTTCACTTGCACACTTTGGAGGTCATTGTAGAGTTACGAATTGGCCTCATTTCGGTATTGTTGTGCCACAGGGAATAGGGAGGCCTGAGGAGAGGGGAGAGACACGAGAATGGCTGGTCACTGGAGCCATGTGTTCTGGAGTCAGAACACACACGGCATTTATCAGTTAAGTTCACCGTTTCACACGCATGCAGTTTGCGGCACCTCCAAACATTTGCAATAGTGGCATCAAAGATCACAGATCATAGATCACCAAAGCAAATATAATAAGTTTGAAAAATCACAAGAATTAATTACCAAAGTGTGACAGACACAAAGTGAGCAGACAAGGTTGAAAAAATGGTGCCAATAAACTTGCTTGACACAGGGTTGCCACAAACCTCCAATCTGGAAAAACGTGATCTCTGTGAAGCCCAATAAAGCAAAGCACAATAAATCAAGGTATACCTGTACCGACAGTCACCTTCCTCTGAAGAAGATGAAGCGGTAGATAAGGTCCCTATTCTCCTGGAGATGCTGCCTAGGAAGCTGCCTCCAAATTCCAGGAAACTCAAAACAATAAGCACACAGGTCTGGGATAGGCATACACGCATTGAGGTTCTCAGACCTCAGCCAGCGGCATCCTCCAAATACGAGCTTTGAGCCCATGACATGCACTGCCTCACTGGCTCCTCGCATTCCACTTTAAGGAGGGCAGGAGCATTCCCCACCTCACAGGTGAAGATATGACACTGAAGTAACTTTCCTGTGGTCAGAGAGCTTGTCCTTAACAAAGCCAGGACTGCACCCAGAGTGCCCTGTCCCCAGCTAGGGTGTCAGCTCCTCAATGCCCTTCATTTGTATCCCTATAGGCCTCGCATGCACATGGCAGCCACCAAGAATGGGCAGGGTAATGAATGAATGGAGGAAGTGAATTAACAAATGGAGATGAAAGATGCTACAAGAATAAAAAAAAAAAAAAAAAAAAGGTGAAATTGGATTCAGTGTTGAATGATAGATAACATTTTTGGAGAAAGAGATGAGGCTCAGAGCCATGGAGGAATGCCCACCTGGCTGGAGGCAGGCCTTACCACAAGGGAGATCCACATGTCTTCAGGGACCAGGAGGTGGGTCATGGTGTGAAGGGGCCGTGGCAGTAAGAAGGAGCCTTGGAAGCAGATTGTAAAATGCCTTCAAGGCCAGACTCAAAGACTACACTTGGTTCCCTAAAGTCCCTGGGGCAGCCATGAACAGCTGCAGAGCAAGGCAGCACCAAGGCCACAATGCAGGAGAGAGGAGGCGGAACAAACCTGGGTGCAGAGAAAGCCAGAGGGCAGGAGTGAGAAGACAGCTGGGCAGAGAGCTCTCCCAAGAACAGGTGGAGGAAACCTCCTGGGAACTGGGTGGAGATGTTGAGAATTGAGGGCAAACGAGGAGTTAAATATGACTGGGGGCTTTCAGAAGAATGTGGTCTTCGTCCAGTCCTTAGAAATCGAGCAGATGAGCAGATTGAAGGGAAGAGAAATGCTGAGTGTGATGGTTAATACGGAGTGTCAGCTTGACTGGATTGAAGGAATGCAAAGTATTGATCCCGGGTATGTTGGCGAGGGTGTTGCCAAAGGAGAGCAACATTTGAGTCAGTGGATTAGGAGAGGCAGACCCACCCTCAGTCTGGGTGGGCACCATTCAATCAGCTGCCAGCACTCGGCTAGAAGAAAGCAGGCAGAAGAACATGGAAGGAGCCGACTTCCTGAGTCTTCCGGCTTTCATATTTCTCCAGTGCTGGTTGCTTCCTGCCCTCAAACATCAGACTCCAAGTTCTTCAGCTTTTGAACTCTTGGACCTACACCGGTGGCTTGCCAGAGGGCTCTCAGGCCTTCAGCCACAGGCCAAGGCTTCACTTAGGCCTCCCTATTTTTGACGTTTTGGGACTCAGACTTGCTTCCTGGCTCCTGAGCTTGCAGATGGCCTACTGTGGGACTTTACCTTGTGATCATGTGAGCCAATACTCCTTAATAAACTCCCTTTCATACATATGTCTATCCTATTAGTCCTTCCCTCTACAGAACCCTGACTAGTACACTGAGTTGGGTTGGGATGTGTCCTTCAAGACCAGCAGGCTAAAAGCTACCAAGTTCCGGCATGTGACCTACCACCAGGCATCCAGGAACATCCTACCCACTTCAAACATGAGACAGACCTCTTACAGTGTTTCTGCACTCCCAAGAAACAAGAGTTTCTGTAAAAAATCTTTTTAAGGAGAAAAGGCAGGACTTAAGACAACACGTACACTACATTCACAGAAAAAATGTTAACAATGGCTATCTCTGGACAGGAATCATGAGGTTTTAATTTCTTCTCTTTTTTTGCTAGTCTATTTCTAAATTGTTCTATAAAGTGAATTTGCACTGCTTTTTTAATGAGAAAAACTTCTTTAAATAAGAAGCAGTGATGCTAAGCTTGGGACAGGGTTCAAGAAGGAGCAGGTGCTGTTATTTCAACGTTTCACAGTACTAGGCATAGTGGCTCACACTTGCCATCCCAGTACTTTAGGAGTCCAAGGCAGGAGGGTTGCTTAAGACCAGGAGTTAGAGACCAACCTGGGCAACGTAGTAAGACCCAATCTCTACACAAGATAAAATCTAAAAATTAACCAGGTGTAGTGGCACCTGTGGTCCCAGCTACTCGGAAGGCTGTGGCAGGAGGAATCACTTGAGCCCAGGAGTTGAAAACTCTGGTGAGCTATGATCACATCATTGCACTCCAACCTATGCAACAGGTGAGACCCTGTCTCAATCAATCAATAAGAATACTCAGAACAAGAGGCTTGTGGGCTCTCCCTGGAGGCCCTAGAACACCCTTCCTTCCTTCCTTTTCTGGCCACCAAATTCCCTTTACCTATCTCTTTGCTACTACGGGCCTTCCTCCAGGAATCCTTCCTGATACTCCCCCAACCTCAGCACCCTACCCCAATGAGAGCCCACTGCAGGGCAGATACTGACCAGAAAGTCTGGCTCAGCAGCTCTGAATCAGGCCTGGAATCTGCAGGTCAGCATCTGATGCAGGTGGTCCACAGCTCGCACTTTGAGGACATGGGTCTTTCCTCTCGGTCCAGGTGAGAAAAATTACCTCGAGTCCCATTTTCTCAAGCTGGAAGTCTACAACTTGTAATGCAGGTATATACCAGTGTTTCTCAGCCAGGGGCGATTCTGACCCCCCCAGGGGACATCTGGCAATGTCTGAAGAACTCTGTCACAACTGGCAGGCTACTACTGGCAGCTAGTAGAGGCCACAGATGCTGCAAAACACCCAGCAATCCACAGAACAGCCCCCCACAGCGAGGAATTTATCTGGCGCAAAATGTCAATAGTGTCAAGAGTAAAAAACCCTGAATATAAATGAAAGATTAAAAATGGGAGCCTCTAAGGTCAGAAAGGCTCCTTGAGAAGGCAGGCTGGAAAATCAGAGAAAGGCAAGGCTTCCCAGCCACACAAAATTGAGGATAATTACACTCATCTGGAAAGCACTGACAATAGTACTATACATCATAAAAATCATTGATTCTAATATGTACATCTGTTTTGCTTTTTTTTTGAGACAAGGTCTTGCTCTGTCACCGAGGCTGGTGTGCAGTCAAACACACAACTTACTGAAGCCTCGACCTCACAGGCTTAAGCAATCCTCCCACCTCAGCCTTCCAAGTAGCTAGAATTACAGGTGTCCATCATCATGCTGGGCTGATTTTTAAATTTTTTATAGAGACAGGGTCTTGCCACATTACCCAGGCTGGTTTCAAACTCCTGCCTCAGGCTCCCAAAGGGCTGGGATTACAGGCATGAACCCCTGTACCTGCTTTTATTTTTAACATCGCTAAGCATCAGGAGGCATCTTACAATTAATGCCATGTCATAGTTTAAGTGGTAGCATTTAATTACAGTTCTTAAATTTTTTTTTCTTTTTGAGATAGAGTCTCACTTTGTTGCCAGGCTGGAGTGCAGTGGCCCGATCAAGGCTCACTGCAACCTCTGCCTCCTGGGTTCAAGCAATTCTCCTGCCTCAGCCTCTGGAGTACCTGGGACTACAGGCGTGTGCCACCAAGCCCAGTTAATTTTTCTATTTTTAGTAGAGATGGGGTTTCACCATGTTGGCCAGGGTGATCTCGATCTCTTGACCTCATGATCCACCCACCTCAGCCTCCCAAAGTCCTGGGATTACAGGTGTGAGCCACTGCGCTCAGCCACAGTTCTTAACTTTTCTATAGACAATCCATAACTTCCTTAGTGCCTGTACCCAGGTGGACCGCTCCCATCAACCTGCCTCCAGTATTCCAAAGAAGCAGGTACTAATTGTTTTTCCTTTTTTACAGATGAGAAACATATGTTCAGGAACATGCCCAGATCAACAACAAGTACAAGATGGAGACAGGACTGAATTCCACTGTCTGGCTTCAAAGCCTGGATCTTTCCACCCCCTCCTGGTCGTCTCCTTTAAGGGGAGTTCGAAAGACTTTCTGACATCGGCCGGGCACAATGGCTCACACCTGTGATCCCAGTACTTTAAGAGGCCAAGGCGGGTGGATCACCTGAGGTTAGGAGTTCGAGACCAGCCTGGCCAACATGGCAAACGCCCACCCCCAACTCTACTAAAAATACAAAAATTAGCTGGGCGTGGTGGCACGTGGCTGTAGTCCCAGCTGCTCGGGAGGCTGAGGCAGGAGAATCACTTGAAGTGGAGAGGCAGAGGTTGCAGCGAGCCAAGATTACATCATTGCACTTCAGCCTGGATGACAGAGTAAGACTTCATTTCAAAAAAAAAAAAAAAAAAAACTTTCTGATATTGATATAATATTTATACAAATGAGTCTGGAAAGGTCTACATGAAAATGTTAAGACTGACTTGGGGTGGTAGGATTTTTAAGTTTTCTCTTGTTTCTTGGTATTCTCCGAATTTTTTTTTTTCCAGTAAACATATAATGCTAATCCAGGCCGGTGGTAGGTGCGCAAGTCAGAGCTGCCCCTGACATAAAAGGGCCCAAAAGGTGGAGTTGCAGAACACTGCCCACCACACCATCACTCCCCAGGGTCTCCCTTCCTATCACCACAGCACAACCTGGTGGAATGCCCTGCCACAGATCCAGAAACCCGTGTGTGCACATGCCAATTAGAGGAAGGAAACCAGGAGATACTGGCTTTTATGCTGTTACTAGTGAGTAAGCCCCAGGCTTCCAGAACCATTTCAAATAAAACCAGAGCACCTGACTTATGAAAAGCTCCCACGTCGTCTGTGAGACTCGGCAGTCTTTAATCGGTAGTATCTGGCTTTTCTTGATACCTTGTCCTTAACGTTCCAAAGGCTCAAGGTGATTTTGTGGAAATTCATTTTCTTTAATAATTCCTTTGTCACACTGATATTAAAAGTCTGCTCCCATGACACCCACGCTTTGTCACCTTCATGCCACGGCTTCACGGTCTGTGTAAAACAACATTCAGAGATGTCAACTGGGGAAAGATATGCGAAGGTCGTGGCGAACAGAGCTAGCCCCAGCCCGGCCCCTGGCCCTCAGTAGCGGTGCTGCCCGACTTTGGTGCCTGGTCACTCTCCAGGCTCTGAGCTCAGGGGAAATGGGGCATTGTATACTGGGTCCCATCAGACTTCTGTGTTCCTCAGGAAAAATAAAATCAAAGTAATTGCCAGTAAATAGCATCCTCCTCGATTGCTTCCAAGCAATGACCCAGAGCAAAACCACTGGCAGGAGTATATGTGTGCAGGTAGTGTATACGCGTGCACACTCACACACATGCATGCACACATGTATACACACATGCCTGCACACATGCACACACACAGAAAAAAGGAAATGTAAAGAACTACAAAGACTTTTGAAACATCCTAGAAATTACTGGGTAAAATATCTAAATAAAAAATAGGCCAGGCATGGTGGTTCACGCCTGTAATGCCCACAATTAGGGAGGCCAACGCGGGCTAATCATTCGAGGTTAGGAGTTCAAAACCAGCCTGGCCAACATGGTGAAATTCTGTCTCACCTAAAAATACAAAAACTAGCTGGGCATGGTGGCTCATGCCTGTAACTCAAGTTACTCGGGTGGCTGAGGCATGAGAATTGCTTGAACTGGGAGACTGAGGTTGCAGTGAGCAAAGATTGTGCCACTGCACTCCAGCCTGGGCAACAGAGCAAGACTCCAACTAACAAACAAACAAAAACAGTCAGTAATTGGAATGATCCGGTGAGTGCAGATTCCTCTCAGGAGGTGGGGCCCAGGATCTTCCAATTCTAGCCAGCTGGAGGTGGAGCTGATGTCACACATGCATGAGGGGCCACACTTTTCATGATGAGCATGAGCCCATACACAAGGCTACACACACTCACACACGCACCTTTACTCCTGACTCCAGGAACACTTGGCCACCATTGGAAATAGCAATATGTCAACTTTTTTAGGTTCTCCATCGTCTGGCAGAAGGAAATACTCAACGTGATAAAAATGACGCATCTTTGCAACAGAGCTGTCCATTTTAGGGTGTTTCTTATATTTTTCAATCAAACTTGCATATTTTCCCTTATGACCTAGAAGATACAGATTGAAGAAGTCTCGTTTTAACCGCCTGTGGAAAAGCAGGCCCGTCTCCCCCAGTTCCCTGGAACTTGATGCTGCGACAGGCTGCACACCCCACACTGCCTCCCTGGCTTGGGGAAGGAGGTACAGGTCCAGTGCTCCTAGCCAGCAGAGTAGCAGGACCTGGACTGGGCACCCAAGTGCAAAAATTTAAGTGCATGGTTTTGACAGTGAGTGTCTCAGTTGGAGGGCGAGTGGTTAGCAGGCCTAGGGCTAAAAGGGTGATAGACTTAAAGTGAAATCAGATGGCCAGGCCAGATGTTATTAGGAGAGATGCCTTACTTGCCTTACCCTAGCTCCTCCTGGCCCTAAGCAGCAGGTAAAAGAAGAAAAATCACAGTACAATGTAATTTGTGCAATAATAGAAGCGGGAACAAGGTTCTGAAGAACAAAGGTGGAGGGGCAAACTCTGCCTGGGGAGGAAGGGGGTGGGCCTCCCAGGGGGATCTTAGCCGAGTCTTGGAGCAAAGCTGGCAGATATTCCAGAGAAAACAGCTTAGCAAAAACATAATTACCCAATGTGGGCTGCATAGGGTGACAGGATGTGGAAGATACAGCTGGGCTTCTGCCAGAGGCCACAGCCCAAGGAGCACCCCCAACACCCCTGGTTGCTTACACTCCAGCTTAAACTCCACACTCTAGGCTGGGGCTTTTCACGTCATAAGAAGGTGTGTTAGGAGCTCCATAAACATTTAATCCAAATATCATTCTGTAACAGGACTATATTTAAAGCTGTAGCTTTTAAAGTCTAAGTTTTTAACCCAAGGAGGCTGCTGCAGCATTAATTTTCTGCTACCAGAATAGTTAGCATTTGTGCAGACTGGAGTCAAGCTTCTTCCAGTCTCTGGTAGCATTAGACCTTTTCTGATTCAATCCCAGGTGGCCAGCAAGTGGACAGAGCCTCTCTTTTTCTGAAGACAGGAAGGCAAATTATTCAGCCCTTTTAAAGGGCAAGTTGACAATCTATCAAAAACTATAAACCCATGCCTTCAACCCAGCAAATTCACTTATTGGAAAATAAATAAATAATTGTATAAAGAAATGTTTATGTACTCAGCTATACTCAGGTATTAAAGGAAAAAAGCAATGAAACTAGAATTTTATATCCAGCCAAAGGTATGTCAAAGTATTGCCATGATAAAAAATACTCTTACATACACAAGATCTCATGAAGTTTTGCCCCACAGAGATCCATTTTATCAGTGCCTTTAGAGGACAACCAAAAAAGAAAAAACACGCTTAGAAAATGCTGCAAATGAGATGAGGGCTAAAGAAGATAACTGCCAATTTTCTTTTAGTTGATGTTTGCCAGATGTCTTTTTCCAGGCTCTTTTGCTTTATAGCAATAGACCCAAGAGTAAAGGCATCATTTTAGACAGGAATAGAGGATCGGTCACTACAAAATGACAAAAAGTTCAATTCACCAAGAAGATGGAGCAGTTCTAAACATGCTATACACCTAACCAGATGGCCTCCAAAATATCTGAAGCAACCATCAACAGAATACCAGGAGAAGCTGAAATCATCATGGTGGGCTAGTTCAAGCAGGCAGATGAAAACAAAACAAAGCTAAGGTCTATCAAGAGGTGAAGTACTACTTGTCTCCACCCCTCATGCTGGGCTGAAACCATGCGAGTGTTTTGGCCAGTAACATGCTAGCAGGTTGGAGACACGCAAAGACTTGAGGAGTGTTTGTGGGGGATGAGTTTGCCCTCTTGTGTGCCTCTGTGTTTCTGGAACAAGAAGGTGTCTAGGCTAGCCCACTAGTCTAGGAGGAGCAGCAGCCTGAAGCAGAGCTGAGCTGTCACAGAATGCAGCCTAGACCAGCACCCAGGACATCCAGGAGAACCTAGAGTTCCTGTTTGCAGCCACTGAACTTGGAGCTTGGGCGCTTGCTTAGGTTTGCTGCACTACATTTTTGTGGCAATAACTAACAGATACACCTTTACACTCAGAGATGTTGATTTAACAGATCAGAGAAACGTTTTTTTTTTTTTTGGAGATGGAGTTTTGCTCTTGTTGCCCAGGCTGGAGTGCAATGGTGCGATCTCTGCTCACTGCAACCTCCACCTCCCGGGTTCAAGCGATTCTCCTGCCTCAGCCTCCAGGAAAATGTATTTTAAATGAGGTATTAGGTGATGCACAAGAGCTTATGGGAATCAATGCCTTAACCTCTCCATGGTTTTTTTTGTTTTTCCCTCTCTGTAAAAGCAGACAGAACATCACCTGCTTCTTAGGTTTGTTGAGAGGATTAAGTATGTGAAGCTCATGCAACCACAGTTGGGTCCCCTAAAATTGCTGTTTTTCAACCTCTGCTCCTGGCTGGCACTGGCCAGCCCGTTCGGGGGTGGGGCAGGTGGAGAGAGGATGTGGGGCATGTGCTCCCTCGACTCCTGCACAAAGTCATTCATGCACCCCCTTTTTTCAGAGGGTGTTAGAGTTATGCTCTAGCACCTACCCATATTCACAGGAAAGGCCAGTGAGATGGAGAATTTGCAGGGGACCACGTGGGGCACGTCGGAGCTGAAGGTGCTGGCAGGCTCAGAGGAGGACGCGATGCTGCTGCATTGGCGGTCAGAGTCCGACTCTTGGGCCCTGGCTTGGGCCTTCAGGTGTTCCTCCACGTCACACTCGCTCGTGAACTGGTAAAAGCTGGTGATGGAGGTGACGGGCTCTATGCTTGCGGGGTACTCCTCCCATTCCCACGCATGCAGCGACATGCTGCACAGCGCACCACTGGGCGCCGGCGCTCCTGGCAGGGAGAAAGTGAAGGCTGTCCCAGCCTGTATTCCAGGGCTGCTCCAGGAGGTCAACCCGGCCTTCTGCAGGAGCACCCACCCTTCTCTTCCCCGCTTTCCCCGCCTGCTCCTGCGTGAACGCCGGGGGCTCCATCACTGCCTGGCACACAGTCGATACTCAATGGACTTAGAGAATGAATGGATGAAGGAACCACAGAGAAGCGTGGCTGGCAGTAAGCCCGACGACCAGCAACCCCATCTCCTTTGCCTAACCAGGAGTCGAGTCGCCGGGCTTTTGGAATGGCTGCCCCAGGTGAGCAGCAACCTGGCGGGAGAGGGGGCGTCTGCTCAGGCAGGACTGCTGCGCCAAAGCACAGGAGGCGTTTGCTATATGGGGGAGAGGCAAACCAGGCCGGGGGCAGCACACGCGGGAGCCTGGCGAGGTGGAGGAGGGCGAGCCCTGCCCCCCCAGGCAGAACATGAATGTGCACTGGGTGCTGGGCTCGGGGCATCAGCTCAGGGCCCACGAAGGCGGAACGCCGGGCTAATGCCGAGGAGGGAGAACGCGTTGAGGCGAGGCGGGAAGGGTCCCGAGCTGCGGCGGCCGAGGTGGGGACAGGGGTCGGGGTTGCCCTCCAGGTGCCGGCGGTACCTGCAAACGGATGCGCAGGGCGGCAGCGGGGACTCGGACGTCGGTGGCAACTCCCGTACCTGATCCACAGCCACCTCGGCGAAGAAACTCCAAGAGCGCGAGGAGCGTCGGCGGGTGCCGAGACCGCCGCAGGCCCAGCCGCTCAGCTACTTATGGCTGTTGCTAGGAGAGGCACGGGCTTTCGGCCTGGGGGCGGGGCTCCAGGGGGCGGGGCTTTTCTCCTCAGCCGCTGAGCATCAAGTCTGTCAAATGGCTACAGCCACGTTCAGAAACCAGCTGCCTTCATTTATTCACTCATTCATTCACTCTTTAAGGTGTTTCTACTTTGGACGTCAGCACCTACTATAAGCCTGGCCCTTTCCCCGTACGATGGTGGAGAGGGGTTGATGGCTCCTCCCCTCCTGCTTCATCAGCTCCCACTTCCCATTCTCTAATAAAAGCAAAGGCAGCTGTGGGCTCTGCACACTCAGATCTCCCCACGATCTCTCTCATTAGATTCTCTGCTTCTGTCGCTGATGTCCTTAAATAGCATGAGAATTCTGTTTAGTGATCACGAGCCCCGACTCAGAGATGAGAAAACAGGCTTAGAGAGGTGAAGCGATTCCCCTGAGAGGTCACACAGCAAGTAGGAGCAGCACTGGGTTGAAATCCTGACTGCCTGACTCCAAAGCCTCCTCTAGTCTGCTAAACCACCCAAGCTGAGAGCCCTGGCTGCCGCTCCTGATGTAGAAGACTTCAGCACAGCAAGCAGCTGGGGCGGAACGCTGGGGTAGGCTTCATGGAGGAGGTGAGCAAAGCCAAATCTGTGGGGTGGCCAGGTGGTGAATGCAAGAGAAGGCAATCCAAGTAGAGGAACAGTGTATGCAAAGGCCCATATAGGTGAAAGGGCCTGGCAAGTTCAGGAAGGGATGGCGAGGCTGCAGCAATGTGTAGGACCCAAGGAACATAACCCCAAAGTGTAGGTAGGGCACAGGACTATGGGCAATGGGGAGCCAAGGCAGGCCTTCTGTTGAAGGAGAGACCCCCCTTCGGCAGTCAGTTTGTTCAAGAGAATGGGAGCTGAGGCTACACACATGCTTGGCTATTAAGAAAACTTTAGCTCTGAGTTGAGCGATGACCTACTTTGTGTCAAAGAGCAACACTGTGGCAGAACTGGGGCTGAGACCCAAGTCCTGAGCCTCCCAGTGCATGCCTCCCAGACGGCTCTTGGGGCATGGGACAGCCCCTTTAATACTGGGTACTCCAATACTCCTCGGGTTCAATCAGTCTAAAAAACTGGGCCTCAAGTATAGCTGTGAGGGAATACATCCAATGGCAGTGAGCCCTGTGAGAAGGGCATTCAAACTCTCAGCACGGAGAGCCACAATCATGCTGTCCACACCCCACCTGCAGCAGCCTGGAGACTGCTGTCTAATTGCCAGGAAATGCTCAGGAGACACATGAAGGCCTGGAATAATACAAAGCTACTGAGATACACCAGTCCCCAAAAGGCCCCTTTAACAAGGGCAGTTTAACACCACCACCAACCTTGGACAGACATCAGGCCTCGGGCTCCCCAGGTCCTACCTGCTGGCCTATGGCTGGTTTACCTTCAAACGCTTCTTGGTCACATCACCACCTAGGGTAGCAGCCAATCTCTCCCCCAAGCTCAGGAGTGAGAAGCCAGCAAGCAGTCTTGGACCAAGTACCAATGTGCCATCCTGGATGTGCATTGAAAACACCTACATGTCAAAAATACAATTCTGAGGCTTCATTAAAGATCTGTGGAAGTGACTCTCTAGGGGTGGGGCTTAGGAACCAGTGGCAGATTATATTTTCCAATGACAGCCACCTCAGAAGATCCCCCGCAACATAATCTTCCTGCAGTGTGATGTTGACATTCCTCTCACGGGTGGGCGGGGGAGGGTCGGAGGGGGGGGAGGGTCGGGGGGGTGGTCTAGTCCCCTCCCATGGAAACTGGGCAGACCTTGTGACTGCCTCAGCCGAAAGAGTACAGAGGAAATGACACTACGTGATTTCATACAGGTCATACAAATTCCATCTACCTCTGCCCGGTTCTTCTGAGGTATGGTATTCATGCTAGGAATCCAGCCACCATGTTGTGAGGAAGCCCAAGCAGCCATGTGAAATGGCCACATAAAGCTGTTGTTAACTGACAGTTCCCAGCCAATTGCCAGCCTCAACTTCCAGACATGTAAGAGTGCAAGACTTCAAATGATCCCAGCCCCCAACCTTTGAGCCACCCTGGTTGACACTGAGGAACAGAAACAAGCTGTCTCCATCAAGAGAAACTGCAGATTTATAAGCAAAGTAAATTGTTGCTCTCTAAAACCACTAAGTTTTGGGGTGATTTGTTGTGCAATAAATAATAGGAACAGAAGCCATATTTTTAAATTGCCACCAAGATTCTATTGCACAACCAGAATATGGAACCACTGCCCTGAGGGAGATGGTGTCTGGGTCAAGACCCAGGGCATCACAGGATGAAGTGAGGGTCTCAGGTATGAGAGAATGGTAGGTCCACAACCCTACCTCAATGAAGATGGCTTCAGGGCTGGCAGATCAGAAGCAAAGGAAAGGGGGTTTCTGTTTCAGTTATCTGTTACTAAGTAAAAACCATCCCCAAACTTAATGGCATCAAACAACAAACACTTGTTATTTTTTACCACTCTATGCATCAGCTGGGTAGTTCTCTGCTGGCCTTGCTTGGGCACACTCCCTGCACTGTGCTCAGCTGGAGGACCAACATGTCTGGAAGGTGCCAGAAGGCCTCACTTGCATGTCTAGCAGTTGCTGCTGGCTCTCAGTGAGCCCCTTGGTTCCCTTCCATGGGCTCCCCCACCCCCAATGGTAGACCAACTTCCTTCTATGTGGTGCATCATCTCCCCATAGCCTGGACTGGCTTCCTCAGATGGCATTCTCAGAGCAGGGATCCCAGAGGGCACAGAAGAAGCTGCAAGGCTTCTTGGGACCTAGGGGTGGAACCAGCACCATGTCACCCTGCTACATGCCATTAACCAAAGCAAGTGATGCAGCTGGCCCCACTTCAGGGGCGGGAGGTGTTCAAGATCACTGAACAATCCATCCCTGCTTCCTTCGTCTGCCGGGTGGGGTGTCCCTGAGCTCCCACAGGTTATACAGAGGCCTTCCTGAAGTTATCCCAAGACTCTGGCAGCTGGAGGCATACTGGGAATCAGCTACATCCACCTTCTTCTTGCCCCTTCCCCATTTTTATCAGCTTTATTGAAGCAAGTTTTATTTCATAAAATCCATCCATTTCCAGTGTAGAAGTCAATGATTTTCATTAACTTTAATGAGTGGTGTAATCATCATCATAAGTTCGTTGTCGAACATTTTCATCCCCCTAATAAAACTTCATGAACATTTATAATTAATCTCTGTTCCAACTCCCAGTCCTAGGCAACCACAAATCTGTCTCTAAAAATTTGCCTTTTCTAGATATTTCTTGTAAATCGAGTCAGACCGTATGTATTCTGGCTTTGTGACTAGCTTCTTTCACCAAGCAATATGTTTTTGAGGTTTATTGATGTTGAGGCATGTGTCAGTATTTCATTCCTTTTCATGGCTGAATAATATTCTGTTTTATGAACAGACCACAGTTGGCCTATCTGTTCATCAGTTAATGGGCATTTAGCTTGGGCATTTATACATTTATGAACAATGTCGCTCTGAACATTCCCACGTAAGTCATTGTATGGATGTGTTTTCATCTCTCTTGGGTCGAAGTCTAGGGGTGGAATAGTTGGGTCATATGGTCGTTTTGTGATTAACTTCTTGAGAAACTGCCAAACTGTCTTCCACAGTCGCTGCATCGTTTTATGTTCCCATCAACAAGGTGAGGTTTCCTGTTTCTCCCAATTCTTGACAAGATTTATTGTCTGTTTCATTCACTACAGCTATTCTCACGGGTGTGATATAGTATTTCTTCGTAGTTTTCAAGTGCATTTCCCTAACAATTAAGAATACTAAGATTGTTTTACGTGTATGTTGGTCATCCATACAACTTCTTTGGTGAATTGTCTGTATCTTTCACCCACTTTTTGATTGAATCGTTTGTTTTCTTGCTGCTGAGTTGTAAGAGTTCACTGTAAATTCTGAATGTAAGTCCTTTACCGGGCATACGTTTTATAAATATTTTCTCCTGGTCTCTTGTCTGGTCTTCTTATTTGCTTAATAGTACCTTTTGAAGTGCAAACGTTTTGAACTTTGATGAAGGTCCAATTCACCACTCCACTTTTTTCTTTTTCAGATCATGCATTTGGGGTTGTATCTAAGAAATATCTTTGCCTAACAGCAGGCCTATTTTTAATAGAAGTAAAGCTTGGTGTCTGAACACTAAGCAAATCCACTAACCAAGAACCCTAAAAACCCAAAAGCTTTATGACACTGAAAATAATGGCCCAAGAACATTCCCAGACAGTTCTGGGCTTTGGATAGAATAACACAGCTTTCCAAACAACGGTCTGACAATATCTCGAGCTTATAAAATATGTATACTCCTTGGTCCAGTAATAAAGCACTCAAGATACGGAGCAAACTGTTCACAGTATTGTTTTTGTGGAGAAAAGCTGAAAACCACCTTGGTGGGCATCTGTGAAGGATGACAAAGCACCTTATAGTCCATCCTGAGGGAGCATAGGGCAGCCTCTGGAGCAGTGTCTGCAAGGAAACCACAGCTACGCTGTTTACAAAGCTCAGTTCCTGTGCAAAGAAAGATTCCCAATGGCGGCATTTCCACTGTGCTTTTCATGTGCTTTTCATGTCAAGTTTAATGAGCTACAATTTGCACACTGTAAAATTCAGGTATACACAGTCGTGCAACCACCACACTATGAAGATACAGAGTATTTCCATGACTCCAATAAGTCCTTTCGTGCCCCAATACATGGAAAAGTCTGGAAATAAATACATCAGAAATACACAGTGGTCCCCCTCTTGGTGGCTGAATAGTGAATGATTTTTGCTTTTTAGCATTTTCCCGGACCTTCAAAAGACACTTTAAACAATGCACTATTTGAAATGGCTCAAACAATACTGAACTGACTTCAGAAAATCATTTCTTTGCCATAGCCCTGACTCTCCCCCATACAGACACACGCCCATCCCCCCTAGCTCATACAAAAGAACTCAAGGAGACCTCTGCATTTGCTCACTTTGAACCTTAAACAAAAACCTTGTGGATGCAACCAGAATTATTTCAGAGGCGCCTGGTAACACTGCGGGGCAGACAGACAGGCCTGACAGCATACCATTATCAACCCTTACTTCCCTGAGCTGTAGGGGAGCGGAGGCTGGCAACGGCTCCCAGCAAGACATTTAAAAGCTTTGTTTTCAGTATTGACTGGCCCAGGACAGCTACTGTTGAAAGGATTCCTTCACCAGCTGCAGGGATTGGGGGCAGGGAGGGTGTTGCACTCTTGCCTGGGCTACAAGCTCTCAGCACTGACATGAAATAAAATGAGTTTTTTTGTCTTTTTGGTTTTTGTTTTTTGAGACAGAGTTTTGCTCTTGTTGCCCAGGTTGGAGTGCAATGGCATGATCTC
This sequence comes from Ateles fusciceps, assembly GCA_036589455.1. Lineage (NCBI taxonomy): Eukaryota > Metazoa > Chordata > Mammalia > Primates > Atelidae > Ateles > Ateles fusciceps. The sequence continues at coordinate 5,838,139 of JAZHEH010001341.1, read as the reverse complement.
GGCTCACTGAAACCTCTGCCTCCTGGGTTCAAGTGATTCTCCTCCCTCAGCCTCCCGAGTAGCTGGGATTATGGGCACCTGCCACCATTCCCAGCTAATTTTTTGTATTTTTAGTAGAGATGGGGTTTCGCCATGTTGGCCAGGCTGGTCTCAAACTCCTGAGCTCAGGCAATCCTCCTGCCTCCACCTCCCAAAGTGCTGGGATTACAAGTGTGAGGAGCCATGTCACCCGGCCAAGAAAAGAAACACATGAGAGCATCTTATCAAAGGGAAATCCCGCAGTGTCTCCCATCTGCAGAAAGAACCACTGAATTCACTTATGAACCCCTCCATCTTCTATGCACTCACATACACATGTCCTTGTACAAAATACTTAGTATTGTTTTGTGTGGTTTTGTTCTTGTTATATAAGCATCAGCGTTGTGCACAATCAACTGTGCCTTGCTGTGTCCGCTCATCCTCGTTTGCAGAGTCCTAGCTGATCTGATGGACACCAGGTTGTCTCCTATTTCTCACTGTAATAAACAATGATGCAGTGAACATCCTGTGCATGGTGGCTTTCTAAAGTAGAAAGAAGCCAAGAAGTGGACGTGATGTAAAAATTGTGTCAAATTGTCATTACTTTTATAATTAAAAAACAAACCTAAAAGAATATGTCCAAAATGATTGGACATATTCTGGGATACTGTGACAGAGGAGACAGAATGCTATTTTACATTTAAACTCACAGAGTTATCCACAGGGCAAGATTCTCTCTCTGTTATAGCTAGGAACAGCTGAAGAGTCTGCCTCTTGCTTCAACGTGGCTGGATACCGTGGCTGGATAACCGTTCTCAGTGCAGGTAACAGGTGGACAATATCACAATATCACTGCATCCCTCTCGTGAAAAGAAAGGGAACACGGTCTAGCACTCATCTGCGAAGCAGGTTTTTCTTCGTCTTCCAGAAATGTATTCTAAAACACCAGAAAAAAACTTCAGCCAAACATCATCCTGTTAGTCTAGCCCCAACTCAGAGATGGAACTCGGATCCCATTGCCAAGTCACCATCCGCAGGCACAAATGTGGCAGGGCCGGAGACACCACTTTCCCGAGTGTCCTATCCCCACCCCCCAACAGGGACAGGGAGGGGGTCAGGGAGCGACAGAACAGTTAGCACAAGGCTAGTCTCAGATTGGCTTCTCACCAGCGGGGGTGCCCCTAACCTAGACCCCTCGCCTCTCCAAGCTTGTTTCCCTCTCTTTCCCAGTTACTGCGTGGGACTCTTTGCACGGTCTATGGTAGCACAAGAAGTAGATTCAGAAACCTGGTAGCTGGATGTAAACGGAGGGGGAAGCTTTTCCACACCCATTGCTACAGTGTAGCCAGAGCAGGCTTGCCAGGCAACGCTCGAAAGGCCTAACGGGGAGAGGGGGGAAGAGTGACCCTTGGACGTGGGGGGCACATCCCCCAGCAACTGGACTAGGCCATCACCCCCAAGGCCCTCCTGGGCTTCGGATCCCGCGCCTACCCCCTCTCCCAGGTCTCGGGCGAACTCTCCGCGCCAGGCAGGCGGGGCGGAGGGAGTATGAGTTGAGAGTGGACAGCCGGGAGTGGGAGGAAAAGCGCAGATGACAGGAATGCCCCTGGAGTAAGGAGAGGAGAGCGGAGAGTCACACGGAGAAGCCAGACCCGGAGGTAGACCAGGCACTGGTGGCGCCGCGGGGATCCCAGGGACTCCTAGACCCCCTGCCCCAGGTCCCTCCAAAGCAACTGAGGTAAACCAGACGCCCTGTGAGGCCAGCTCAGCTGCTGGACACGGTCCCCGGCGCCGCTCCAACCAGACCGCAACCGCTAAGCCCCCTCCTTTCGAGAAACTCTGGGGCCGCCCCTGGAAGTGGCGGGGCGAAGTGACCGGAGGAGGGACCGGAGGAGCGAGGCGCGCGGCGCAGCGATGGAGCCGGGCGGCGCTAGCGCTGAGGCCGGCATGGAGGGCGCGGGAGGCGACCCGTACCGGCGGCCTGCGCGGCGCACTCAGTGGCTGTTGAGCGCCCTGGCGCACCACTACGGGCTGGACCGCGGCGTGGAGAACGAGATCGTGGTGCTGGCCACCGGCCTGGACCAGTACCTGCAGGAGGTCTTCCACCACCTGGACTGCCGCGGCGCCGGCCGCCTGCCCCGCGCCGACTTCCGCGCGCTCTGCGCCGTGCTGGGGCTGCGCGCGGAGGGGGCCCCCGCGGCCGGGGATGTTGCAGGAGACGCGAACTTCAGAGATGTGACCGCTGGGGACGCGGCCTCTGAGGTGGCCACGGACAGGGACGCAGATACCGAGGAAGAGGCGCGCCTGGCTCTGCGCGCTGAGCCACCGGAGCTCACCTTTCGCCAGTTCCACGCGCGCCTCTGTGGCTACTTCGGCACCCGTGCGGGGCCCCGGCTGCCCCGCGGCGCTCTCAGCGAGCACATCGAGACACAGATCCGCTTGCGTCGCCCGCGCCGCCGCCGCCGCCCGCCTTGCGTTCCGGGCCCCGACAGCGGTCCAGACTGCGAGCGCGTGGCGCGTCTGGAAGAGGAGAACAGCAGCTTGCGCGAGTTGGTGGAGGACCTGCGCGCTGCGCTGCAGAGCAGTGATGCGCGCTGCCTAGCGCTGCAGGTGCGTGTCGGCCACGGAGGAGGGGTGGTAACGCCTGCAAGAGGGCTCCAACTAAAAGCTGGCAGGCTGCGGAGCCCGACGGGACAGAGGCAGAGGAAGGGAGATAGAAGGTAGCCCTACACCATTCTACCCCCGCCTCAGCCCACTTGCATCCTGTCCCTGTTCCTCTCCATTCCACTCCAGTCCCCAACCCTATTCTTAAAATCAATTCCACTCCCTAAAACCCCAGTCACACTCAGACAACCATACCCCACTTTTCTGCACACATATCCGCCATCGCGTCTTGCCCCTTCTAACCCAGTAATCGCACCTGTCTGGATAGTCTCACATATTCCCTTTCAACAAGCACCTTTCTCTCTCCTTCCTGCCAGGCTTCTAGGAGGTTTAGAAGACAAAAGTGTGAAGGCCTTGTACTGATCTCCCCTGCCTCCTAGGGTAGACTGACAGCTCCTTCCTTCAATCAACAAAGACTTATGGGGCTCTCTGCAGGAGAAACAGAGACAAGTGAGAAATAGACAGGGTGGCTCACAGTATGGATCAGGCATTCGCGGCCCACCAAGTGCCTGTGGGAACCAGACCTGCTCCGCTCTGGGCTATTGAGAAGGAACCATGGGGTGAGATAGGGATCCCAGCCTCAGCATCTGGGAGCCGTCGACAAACACTTCAGCACTGTGCCAGCCGTGTGCCGAGGGCAGTGCTGGGTCGCAGGGGTCAGAGGAGGAAAGGAACAGCCCCTACCCCAGGCGACAACAGGCCAGGAAGAAACTGACATTTTATGACCCCGCCTTAGCCCAGGACGCTGCAGAGTGCAGGGAAGCGGCAAGGTGTGGTTTTCAGTGTGTGTGTAAGCCAGGGTGGAGGCTGGAAAGTACTCCCCTGATGTGGAATCCCAAGTAACGTACGGGGGAGTCGTGGGACACGCCTGAAAGGTTTTCCGGCGTCACTCATGCTCAGGTATTTATTGAGCACCTACTATGTGCCAGGTTTGTTTTAAGCTCTGGGAACACACCAGTAAACAAGACAGAAACCACCCTCCAGGAGCCTCTAGTGAGTAGGCACGGGGGAGGGCTGAAATGCCAGTGGGGGGGGGTGCTTAGATGCTCCTCGAGTCTAGGAGATGAGGAACCGCCACCGGCAGGCTGACCGTCACCAATACAGAAGTAGGCCGAGAAGGGTAGTGAGGTTGGAGAATCACTGGAATCACAGAGGGAACAAAATACAGGTGTCCTGTCTCAGTTTCCTTTGTCAGTAAAAAAAAACGCTGGAGGGTGGGGGGCGAGGAGGAATCATTAGAGCTCCCGCCTCCCTAGGGATGTGGCGAAGGTTAAAGGAGCTCGGATGCACCCGGCCTAAGGGCCTGGCACCCGGAAGCAGACGGTGCAATAAACTTGCTCACGCGCTTCTGGGTGCGCAGTAATGGGGACCGCGGTCGTGCGGGCGTTCCTCTCGTGCATCTGGCTGGGGCACTCACCCTCTGCTCCCCTCTACCCTCAGGTCGGGCTCTGGAAGAGCCAGGCGAGCATCCACGAGACGGGGCGCGGCGGGCCGGAGGCTGCGGCGCGGGAGCTGCGGCAGGCGCAGGGTGCCCTGGCTGCAGCGGAGGCTCGCGCTGGGCGGCTGCGCCGAGGCCAGGCCGAGGTGCGACGGCGCGCAGAGGAGGCCCGGCAGGTGGTACTGCGCAGCCTGCACCGCGTGCGAGAGCTGGAGGCGCTGGCACGACAGGTGCCCGGCTTGCAGCGCTGGGTGCGGCAGCTGGAGGCGGAGCTGCAACGCTACAGGTGAGTGGGGGTGCGGGCCCTGAGCCCAGGTGCCCCAATTCAGCTCCCATTCTCCCACATTTTGGGTATGCAATCCTCCTCCTACTCGCTCTCGTGTTCCCAGTTTCTCCTTGCATTTTATTCATTTGTTCTTCCATTCCTTCGTCAGTTCTCCATTTCCTAAGTCATAAGTCTACTCCATTGCTTGCTTTCCATCTATCTACCCACCCATCCATTCATCCATCCACCCATCCACTCACCCACCCACCCATCTATCCACCTACCCATCCATCCATCCACTCACCCACTCACCTATCTACGCACCCACCCATTTATCCATCCATCCATCTACCCATCCACTCACCCACCCATCCATCCATCCACTCACCCACCCACCTATCCACCCACCCACCCATCCATCCATCTATCCATCTACCCATCCATCCATCCACTCACCCCACCCACCCATCCATCCATCCATCTACCCATCCATCCATCCACTCACCCACCCACCCATCCAGCCGCCCACCCACCCACCTAGCCAGCCAGATGTCCATCCATCCTCCTGTTCACCCACAAAGACCCTCTGTTTTTTTTTTATCATAGATTGCACTTGAATGTGCTCATTCTCATTTGTTCCTGGATTTGATCATAATGATAATAGCTTACAGTTACTAAGCACCTGCTGTGTGCCAGGCCTTGAGCTAAGTGCTTTATGTGGCTTAACTCATTTCAGCCTCACAACTGCCCTGTGAAGTGGGTACTACTATGTTTCCACTCTGTAGATGAGGAAACAGATATATAATGACTGCCTGTGTGAGCTCCACCAGGGCAGGAAGCTGGACTTGGGACACAGGTTCAAATCTTGGCAGGGATCTGGCAGACATGTGAGTGTGAGCAAGTCGCCACCCCCCGCAGAGCCTGCTTCCTCTTGGGTGGAACACAGATTGGGGTCCATGCCTGCAGGAATGCTGTGAAGAGGCCATGAGGTCCTGTCAGGCACATGGTAGATGCTTGGTAGACAGAGCCTCTCTCCCTTTCAAATCACAAGTCACCCCTGCCTGCCGCCAGCCTGACACCACATTTGCTGAGCACTTTCTCTGTGCCAGGGGTATCCCAGGCATCAGGGATGCAGCCATGTGACCAGGACAGACTGAAATCCCTACCCTGAGCAGCCACCTGTGAGCAGCTGAGACCTTCACAGGAACAGATGTGCGGCAGAAGGCAGGATGTGGGGGGGCACTCATCAGCCTGCCCCAAAGAAGTGAAACTTGAGGATGGGATGTCATAGAGCCAGATGGAGAGAGGAGAGAACATTCTAGAAAATGGAAACAGTACGGGCAAAGCCCTGGGGCAGAAGGGAACTTAGCACCATTCAAAAACTAAAAGGAGGCCAGAGTGGCTACAGGGGTAGAGCTGGAGGGAGGCCCGTTTAGGGCCTGGAAGGTGGCAGCAAGGACTTCAGTTTTTCCCTTAAGAGAAAGAATATGAAGCCATGGAAAAGTTTTAAGCGAGGAGGTGACAGAAGCAGATTTACATTTCAATAAAAAGTTACCCTGGCCACAGTGTGACAATGAGACGGGCAGACAGGGAGAGGAGGAGACAGTGTGGAGCCCAGTGAGGGCTCCTGTCATCCCCCGGCCTGCGAGGACAGTGGTCTGGCCCAGGCTGGCGGCAGGGCAGCCAGAAGGGGTGGCCTTGAACCTAACTCCTCAGAGGAGGGGCCTTGTCCTGGACATCTGAGGAGCTCACAGCTGGGAGATAGGAAGGCATGGGGCTAGAGGGAGGCCTCCAAAGAGGTGGACTCTGGGCCAGCCTCCTGCAGCGTGCAGTGTTTGGAGAGCCACTTCCTGTTTGCATAGCTGATGGCTAAGAGCAGGGCTGGTTGGCTTGAGGCCCACATCCAGCCTTGGAACTTGATCCAAGAGGAGAAATAAAGGGGCTCTTCTTTGTTTATCTCTAAAGTTACAACTAGTCCTCTATAGCAGAATGGTACAAGTAACTACAAACATTGGGATAGCCGTTTACAACAGAAAAAGTGGATTCAGAGCCAGTGCACCATTTAGTCCCCATAAGATTGTGCAAGGTAGACATTTTATCCCCAGTTTACAGATTGTGAGAAATGAAGCACAGAGAAGTTAAGTAACGTACCCAAGGCCACACAGCCAGGAAGCAGAAAAGTCAAGTTGGCCTGCCCCCACTGCCTGTGTGCTTTGATTCAAGGTTACACAATGGCTTCTGTGCCTCCTGGCCTTGCACCTGCTGATCCCGCATAAGAAGAAGCCTGCAAGGGTTGGTCCTGTCAGTCAGTCCCAAACAAAACTGGGGTTCTATTTTCTTTCTTTTTTTTTTTTGCAAGACGGAGTCTTGCTCTGTCACCCAGGCTGGAGTGCGGTGGCGGTGATCTCAGCTCACTGCCACCTCCGCCTCCTGGGTTCTAGTGATTCATTCTCCTGCCTCAGCCTCCCGAGTAGCTGGGACTACAGGCAAGAGCTACCATGCCCGACGAATTTTTTGTATTTTTTTTTTTTTTTTTAGTAGAGACGGGGTTTCACTGTGTTAGCCAGGATGGTCTTGATCTCCTGATCTCTGATCTGCCCGCTTTGGCTTCCCAAAGTGCTGGGATTACAGACGTGAGCCACCACACCTGGTGGGGTTCATTTTTTGTTTGTTTTTTGAGATGGAGTCTTGCTCTGTCACCCAGGCTGGAGTGCAATGGCGCTATCTTGTCTCACTGCAATCTCTGCCTCACGGGTTCAAGTGATTCTCCTCCCAATAGCTGAGATTACAGACGTGCACCACCATGCCCAGCTAATTTCTGTATTTTTAGTAGAGACAGGGTTTCACTATGTTGGTCAGGCTCATCTCAAACTCCCGACCTCAGGTGATCTGCCTGCCTCAGCCTCCCAAAGTCCTGTGATTACAGGCGTGAGCCACCGTGCCTGGCCAAAACTGGGGTCCTGTTAGTAAGGAAGAAGGAGGGGCAGCTATTGCAGAGGCTTTGAAGGAGACACCTAGCGATGAAAAAATTGAGGACCAGAGAGCGAGTGATACTATGTGAAGGGTACACGGTGATTAGGCGGATGGCTGTGTCACTCATTTCTCTGTCCCTCTGCAAAAACGCCCTCAACCCTGCCTTGCCCAGGAGGCTAACCTCCTCTGCCCACTTTCTATAGTCAGAGTTTGCTGGTTTGTGGACTGACCTGCCCCAAAGCTCTCACTCTGAGAAGAAGGGAAAGGGGAGGAGACAGAATGGTCATGGGCATTTATTGAGCATCAACTGCATACCAGGCACTTTTTCATGGGGGCCTCTAATCCAGTCTAAAAGAAAAGTTATTGACAGCATTTCACAGATGAGAAAACCAAGACTAGAGAGGAAGCAGCTGTCCAGTGTGGCACAGTGACTAAGAGGCAAGGGCAGGACTCACAGCCCAGCCACCTGGTAGCCCCAAGCCACATGCTCGAGTTGGATTTGGTAGTACACAAGTCCTCCTGGATCTCCCACAGCAGAAACATTGGCCGGGACATTTTACCGGCTGGGGGAGGAACTGCAGGCTAAATGTCACTTCTGCTCTTGCTTTTCAAGTGCCAGAAACTCAGATGTCCCTGACTGTTGAACTGAATCAGCCCCCTTCTCTGCAGTTGGCCTAGGCGGCTGTAGTCTACAGGAATTACAGGGAGGAAAGGGCCCCACGCCCCAAACAGCAGCGCCCATCACACCCTCTTATGTGACATCACTCTGGAATGTCTCCAGGTGCTCTGCAGATGTGTCTTTGGGGGAAAAACAGAGCAATGACTGAACTCCCCCTGAGAATGACAGCTTGAAGCCATTTGGTTATAATGAGTGACCCGACTCAAACTTTTCCAGCATCTCCCAGTGTTCAAAGCACTTTCACAGACACTGACTTACTCTGATCTTCTAATCTTTCCTCTAAGATTGGTATTGTGTCATACGTTTCAAATGAGAAAATAGACCCTTGAGGTTAGGAGTGGTTTACTAAAGTCACATACTCAAAACTCAGTGAATTCAGACTGCGTTGAGTTTCCTAACTTTGAGTCAAACGCTGCCACTTTCCTAAAATGGGATCTCCATGACTCTGTTGTTCATGTCTGGGGTTTCTATTGAGTTCTTTTCCATACTATCTCGTCTGAGATGAGAAACTCAGCTCCTTCTTCTTCTGCAAATCCCACAAAATAGTCCATCCCCCACACACGTTTTTATGCATAGTAGACGTTACTGATTATTTGATGGGGGCATTCTGTTGCAGTAATGCAAACAGATTCATATGGAAAATTTGACATCATCGTTCATAAAATGTCATTCAACCCCTGCTCAAGCAAGGTGGCTCTTCTCCCAACTTAGTTCCAACCACTCTCCACCTTTCTTCTCTCCTCTGTTTTCTCTTTCTTTTCTTCCTTTCTATCATCCAGGACTCCTGGGTGAGCGCCAGAAACCCTAATGCAAACTGACCTAGGTGAAAAAGAAGTTAGTTCTTAGAACCGAGAGGAGCAGGCATGCCTGCTTCAGACATGGCTGGATTCAGGTACTCACATAGTGTTAGGATACGCTGAAGCTCTGCTTCACTCTCCGGCAAGTTTCTCCCCCAGCAGCCCTTGGGGTGCCAGGCTACTATCCTCAAAGCTCAGTTCAGTAGAAAGACCATCTGTCATCTGAACCATCCCACTGAAGTCCTGGAACTGGGCCTCACTCAGCCAACTTGGAAACATGTTCATCCCTGAATTCATCACAGGGGCCAGGACAATCTGATGCTCTGATTGGCCAAACCTTAGTCACATAGGAGCAAGAGCAAGGCCCATCGAACTCTGGGAATGAGATCTTCCTGGGAGAATCAAGGGGCACTGTACCCCAGACATATTCAAGGAACACATCCCTTTGCCCCTCTCTGCAGCTTGCAGCCCAATCCTTTTCTTGTCTGGGGAATAGCCTACCTGTGGCACCTCAAGACTCTGAACTCTGAAGGCCCTGGGAGGAAACCTGGTTAGACACAGAGTAGGCTTGTCTGGAGATCAGCTTTTCCTGGCTGCTGAGTGCTTTGGGGGTGGTTTGGGGGGGGACTCTGTGCCCTTGCCAACCTGTGCCCATCCAGGTGATTCAGGACTCACTGAGGAGGGTGGACAGAAAAAGATGGTTATCCCCAGGCTCTGTCCATAGCTGGGAGCCCTCCTGAGGGAGCACAAGGGCTTGGCACTTCTGTGGCCTAGTACCCAGCCCAGCCTTGGCACACAGTAAGATGTGTGTGGACACACGAATGGGCCAGTGGGCATGGGAGTGCATGCTGTCCTCAAAAGTGAAAAAAGGGGCATGGTGCCTGGAGCTTCAGCACAAGGAGACCCCTAAGTCGTCCAGCGGCCTGGTCCTGCCTTAAGGGGTCACCCTTTCCTCAGTAGAAGGTCTCTGGTAGGTTTGTGGCATCTCGTCCTTTTGAAGCTGCCCATGTCTCAGCCAATTGCCTGGCCTGGCCCCACCCTGCTCTGAAGCCAAGGAGCAGCTGAGCCCTCTTAATGGGGCCTTCAGGACACCTGGGCAGGGCAGGCAGCCTGGGGCCAGCACCACCAGGCAGGGGCTGCTGCTCAAAAAGACAGAAAAGAGAGAGTGCCAGCTCCACTCAGCTGGAGCAGGGGGAGGCCTGGCGGCCCGGCCTCTGGCTTTGTTGTCAGGGAAGATGAAAAGGCTCGGATGGAGGAAAGTGGGTGGGGGAGGGAGGGAGGAGGGGAGGGCAATTGGCTGGCCACCATGGAGGGGACACAAAGATGAGGCTATCCGAGGGCTACCTCCTTTCTTCTGTCCCATTGCTGCGGCCTGGCCTGACTTGGGTGGGCCAAAGTCAGCGGGTCCGGGGCGGGAGGGAGGCAGATGGGTGGGGGGTGAGCAGAGGGGGCATGGGGCACCATCTGAAGCTAGGCCTCAGATTCCATCGTCCTGGGAGGTGGGTGTGTGGGGTGGCCTTGGTGGGAACAGAGGCCTTTCCTCCAGGAACAATACCCAGACTCACAAAGAGGCAGACCCACTTGGACACCCACTGCATGCCCCAGGCCCTCAGGATGCACAGGGTGCTCGGTGGGTGGGGGCCCAGGCTCAGGAGGCCCAGCCCAACCTGGGTATGATTTCCAGCTCTTCCACATGTTCGGTAGGAGCTGGAGCTGTTCCTTCACTTCTGTGAGTCTCAGTTTCCTCAGGCATGAAGTGGATACTTATGGAAACTTATTATTTATCCCTTATCACAATACCTGTCATGTAAAGCATGCCTTATAAATACTTATCATGGTGGTGTTTGGTGTTGCTAATATTCAGAGTCCAGCCCCCAGAAAGCCCTCTGTCCACAGGGACCCAGCAGGCAAATGGACAGTTTCAGTTGAGTGCAGCAAGGCTCCAACAGAGCCACAGTGTGGGGGCAAGCAAGGAGGAAGTTTGGGTGTCCCTCGGGGAAATGCCATATCTGAGCTGGGTGTTGAAGGATGAGTAGGAGTTTTCTCAGACATTGCAGATCCGGGTTCCAGTGAGTGCAGACACTCAGAGGTATGAAGGGCCTTGGGACTGCTTGGAAAGATTTTTTATTGTGACTGGAGGGTTTGCAGTAGATAAGGACAGGGGAGGCAGCCAGAGGGGCTGGCAGAGGACCCTGAATGCCAGGCTGATGCATGAAGCCTGTAGCCCAGAGAGCAAGGCAGAGAAGGGCCTGAGGCAGAGAGTGAAGTGGTCAGATTTGAGCTTCCTAAAGACCCCTCCAGCTGTCCATGGAGGACTGATTGGGCAGGAAGGGAGGCAGGAGGGAAGGCAAGAGGCTGGAAGGCTGGTGAGGAGGCTGCTATGTCCAGCGAGAGACCGCCAGTGCCTAGAAGGTCTGGGCCACCGGCCCCATGCCTGCAGGCCTCACTTGGAACAGGGAGAGCCTCTGCCAGCCATTCTCTGTTCCAAGATAGAGCCCTCCCCAACAATAGAAGCTTGGGATTTGTGGCTGAAACAGACAGAGCTGGTACAGCACTGGGAGAAAATGAGGACCTTTCTCTGGGTGGAGGAGCAGAGGGGTCGCCCAGAACAAGACTTGGTATTGTCACCTCATGGCAGAGCAGGGGACTGGGTAGGATGGCCACACCCAAACTTCTCCCTGGGATTCACAGAGCGCTCTCAACTGGCTGTGGGCAAGTAAGAGGAACCTGGGCCAGATGGTGCCAGGACCTCGGAGGTGAGTGAAAATGTTCCCATGGACTCACAGATCTCACGCGGGTGCAGAGACAGACTCCAGGGAGCCCATCTCAGCAAAGGGCCCCCCCAGGCCGAGCAGGAGGCTCTGTGGTGAATGGGTTTCTCCTTGCTCCTCAGGGTCCCACTGGGGCACAGGAAGACTTGATGTGGGGTCACCAAACCATTGAACTCCTGAGACATCACCCTGAAATTGTCACCAGAGTTGGCAAAGCTGCCAGTTCCATTACAGTTTCTTGTCACAGCCCTGACACCCCTTGCTGTGCCATCCAAGGCTGTGCACCATGGCCAGGCCTCGCACACGGGCAGTCAGAGCGCACCTGTGTGAGGACGACGCTCTGAGGGCAGCTGCGAAGGCAGCGCTAGTGGTAGATTTCTTCGCTAGGAATATTTCCAGCGGCAAGTTGTGGCGCGCTCACCTAGCAGTGGTTTGAGCACAGTGGGGTCTTGTCCTCCCTGGGAGTGGGCTCCAAGATGGGTCTTCTCAGTGGCCTCCGCAATACAAAAGTCAGAGTAGACCAGGCGCGGTGCCTCACGCTTGTAATCCCAGCACTTTGGGAGGCCAAGGTGGGCAGATCACTTGAGGTCAGGAGTTCAAGACCAGCCTGACCAACATGGTAAAATCCTGTCTCTACCAAAAATATAAAAATTAGCCAGGCTTCCTGGCATGCACCTACAATCCCAGCTACTCAGGAAGCTGAGGCAGGAGAATTGCTTGAACCCGGGAGGCGGAGGTTGCAGTGAGCCAAGATTGCGCCACTGCACTCCAGCCTGAGTGACAGAGCAAGACTCTGTCTCAAAAAAAAATAAATAAATAAAAGAAAGTCAGAACGAAGTGGAGACATTCATTTCTGTCTCTCCAGAAAAGCAAGGCCTGTCCAGGGCAGGATCACAAAGAGCAGGCCTTGGAAAGCAAGGAGGCAGTGGGAGAGGAGCCGTGGGCTCTCTGTCAAGGTGGCTGATCAGTGGTGTCCCCAGAGAAACCTGCCCCTCCTTCAAACCCATGCCCCCAGCTGCTGTTCTCGGAGGACAGAGCCTGGCCCCACACTTTGGGCTGACAGCTCAGAGATATACCCTCTCTAGAGCCCCTCCCAGAGAGAGGGTCCTTGACTGCACAAGCTAATACGTGCAATAAATGCATCCTTCAGAGAAGGAAGGAGCCTAGAGAGGGACAGTGACCTGCCCAGGCTCACCCAGTAAATCAGGGGCAGAGCCAGGCTGGGTTCAGTCCACGAGTCTGTGGCTCTTTCTGCTACTTCCCACAGGTGGGTTGGAAATAAGTATCAGCCTTTTCAGGCCAGAGGCGGCCACACAGGACATGAGGTGGCCTGAAGTGCCAGACCAGTCACCCTTGGCCATGACCTGCCTCATCTGCTAACCTATGTATGTTGCACATTTTCTTTGGTGTCTTGATGCTTCTTGAGAAGCTGCAACTCAACTTGCTTGTGCCTCAGTTTTCTTATCTGAAGAATGGGTTAATTTTAGTACCGACCTCACAGGGTAAGAATCAAATGAGATAATAGAAAGCATTTAGAACGATGCCTGGCACATAATAAGCCCTCCTTAAATGTCATTGTCAGCTGGCCCTGGCCTGGGGAGGCACTGCCACCTGTGGGGTGTGCCTGTGTCTGCTGCACACTCCTCAGACGGGCTTTTGACCCCCATGCCTCCAGCACTCTCCATCTGCCTGTATCTCTGCTTGTCCCTGCCTGGTTCTACTCGCTTCTGCTCCACATAGCTGGGAAGGAGGCTGCAGGGACTTTCAAATTCTGTGACACACCATTCTGTTTCCCAGCACCTGTAGATAAAGTCCCAGGAAAGAACATGGATTGGCTCAGCCTGGGTCATAGCCCCACCTCTAGGTCAAGATCAGGACCAGGCTACTAGGCTACTCCTGTTGGCCTGGACCAGGGCACACACGCAGCCCCGAAGTGGGCCAAGAGCTGGGTGGCCACAGAGGTGGGACAGCTCCCAAAAGGAAGGTGGTGCTGTTATGAGGAGACAGAAAAGGATACAGGTCAGACAGAAACAACAAACGTCCACCTCATGAACTTCCCCTTAGAAATGAAAATTCAAGAAACATAAAAGTGCAGCTCAGCACCAGGCAAAGAGAAGGTGGAAGAGCAATCACTGGGCCGCTGAGCCAGGCGCTGGGCGTTTTTTTATGTAGTGTAGTGGTTTTCCAGAAAGTCAAAGGGCCTGGCGCATGGGTGGTTTTCCTTATTTAAGGTGGTCTCATCCAAAGAGAGAATCTCTCTCCTCACATAAGGATATGCTGTTTACCCACAAGGAGTCATTGAAGGAGAAGCTAGTTCCTGGGTGGAGTCCTGGCTTGTCCTGTACCTCCGGAAGAGCCAGTGCCAGGACTTACACATGGCCCTGGCCTACAGTCAGGGATAGTAGACATGGTTCTGCAGACTCAAGCCGGGGGAGCTCTGGAGGGCGCAGGGGGTGGGCATCATGATCTCCAGATTGTTTTGACAGTACAGCCTGGGGATTTCAGACAGTCAAGGTAATCTTGTGCAGAAAAAAAATGGCAAAAAATAAAAGTATGCTTCCTTTGGATGGAGGGATTTCTATATTACATTGGATTTTTTTAGTTCCTAATGACTAAAACCATTCACACTGCCTTATGCCAAAAGAAAAGTAGGAATGGCACTTATTTATCAAGTAAAAATCTCAAGTGTATATAGCTCCAGGCATGGCTAGATCCAGGAGCTCAAGTCATGATATCTGGAATCTCTTTCTTTCTGTCTCTTATCTTGACTCTCCTAGCTGGGTCTGATTTCAGACATTCTTCCTATAAGGTAGCAAGACAGCTACCATCATCATCAGGATTAGCTCCTATCCTTCCAATCACCCCCAACAGAAACACTGTCTCTTTCCCAGGAGTTCCAACATAGGCCAGGCCCATCCCAGAGCCAGTCACTCGTACCAGGGACATGGAGTATGCTGACTGGCCAGCCTAGGTCATGTGAGTACTCTGGACCAATTACTGCCACTCTGATTAGCCAGAATTGGCTAAAACATTCCCGCCTTTGGTCCTAGCTGACACGTGGACCAGGAGAAGTGGAGGAGTCGATTCTCCAAAGAACGGTGTCTAGGGGCTGGACTGCAGGGCTCCTTGTGGGCAGTGATGGCACCCAGTCTCTCTGAGCCAGGCAAAGGACCTGGCCCAGGAAGGGCAGTGGCTTCTTTGTGACTAGGCAGGGGCAGGAGGGACTGTCAGAATCTGCTCTGAGTTGGGGGTGGGGGCTTCTCCTGAGAGGACTGAGGTTACTGGAGAAGCCTGGAGCTACCCAAAGTCAGAGACCCAGGAAGGGGCGGACAGAGTCTTTAGACTCTTCATTTTGCCTCTTCATTATTTTCTGTCAGAAATAACCATTGGCTTTTCTTTATTCAGCCAAATTCTGTCATGTGCCCAGAGAGTGCCCGGCCGTCCTGGGCATGAGGGATGCAGCTGATACAAGGCAGAGACCTCGCCCTCGTGGGCTGACTCCCAGTGCGGGACGCTGTCGACCACCAGTAACTAAGCGGGTGCAGGAGGGGAGAGTCAGGGAATGTGTGAGTCCGCTCAGGCTGTGTGACAAGCACCACGGCCCAGGAGCTTCAGCAACAGGCATTTGTCTCCCACAGCTCTGGAGACTGAAGGTCCAGAGTGCGGCGTCGGCAGCACTGGCTTCTCCTGCGGTCTCTGCTGGGCCGGCAGACAGGGCTGCCTTCTCCCTGTATCTTCACGTGGTCTTCCCTCTATGCGTGTCTCTGTCCTAATCTCCTCTTCTTAGAAGGACACCAGTCACACTGGATTAGGGACCACCCTAAAGACCTCATTTTAACTTGATTACCTTGTTAAAGGTCCCATCCCTAAATAAAGTCACATTGTGAGGAACTCTGGGGGTCTGGACATCAACATATGAATGGCGTTCGCAACCAGCCCATCACAGGAAGCTTCTCTGAGGGATGACCCTGGAATTGAGGCCTGAGTGGCAAGGTGGGGCCAGTGACTTGTGCAATCCAGGGCAGGGGCGACCCCCATAGCAAAACCACAGGGCTGGGCACAAGCTTGGCTTGTCTGAGCTGCCTGCATGGGGGACAAGCAAGTTGGAACCGACCGGATGCGGTGGGGCCAGTAAGGAGGGCCAAGGAGGAGGGGTCAGGGAGGAGGGTCAGGGAGGAGGGTCAGGGAGGGGGGCGAGTGAAAAGCCCTCCCACCTGTGCACACCGAGTCCTGCTAAGTCTCAGCTCCACGTGGCTCAGACCCACCCGCTCCTCTCCAGCTGCACCCACCACCCAGCCCAGCCCCAGTGCCGCCCCTGGGCAGCTGTCCTGGCCTCCTGACTAGTATCCCAGCCCCCCTCAGAACCACTGACCACACAGTGCCAAGTTAAGCTTTTCAACATGCAGATCCCACCTGGGGCCTCCCTGCTCACAACTCTCCCATCACCTCCTCTGGTGACCGTCATGACCCTGAGTGACCAGGCCCTTCCCCATCCTCTGCTGCAGCCACACTGACCCTCCAGGTCTCCCCCTCCTCAGGCCCTTTGGGCATGCGCCTCCCTCCAACGACCCCAAGCCTACTCCTGGCCAATCCACATTCACCCTTGGGGTCTCGCCAGGCTCTACTTCTTCAGGGAGGCCCCACCTCCATCCGCAGCCTCTCCCTGTCACCTTTCACAGCCCCTGGTCTTTTCTGTCCTTCATGTATTTTTATGATGACTTCGTTGAGGTCTGCTCCCTCAGGGAGGTTGGTGGGTAAGCTCTGTGAGGTCAGGGGCCATGCGGTTGCTAAGGACAGTGGCTGGTTCAATAATTCATCCTTCAGTGGGTTAAAGAACCAAGTCAGCAACTCGGGCTGGCAGGGCCTTAGAGGTTGACCAGCCCAGCCTGACACTGTGCATGTCGCCCCCAAGAGCTGGGTGTCCGTGTCTGCTCGCACGCTCCTGTCCCACCGGTCCCACTGCCATCCCCTGCTCAATAAAGTTGGGGGGGTTCCCGAGTCTGGGTAGAGACCGCAGAGAAGGAGTCATAGAGGACCCCTGAGGACTGCCCCCCCACTCCCTGTGATTGATCTTCCGCCCTTCCTCTGCCACCCCCCTCTCAAGCTGCTCTTCCTGCTGTTGTTCTCTTGTTTTCACATGCTGCTCTCTGTTTCCTGTGAGGCTGCTTCGCTCAGGAAACACCACGCAGCAAAGGAAGCTGCTGTGTGCGAACCTCCAGGACCTTCCAGGGCAGGCATGGCGGCGTGGCTGTGGCCTGATGGCCCACAGTAGCCTGGCTGGGTTCTGGGGGACCTGTCAGCTCTGAGCTTCCTGAGACTTGCCAAGTCATTGAGCAGCTCAGAGCGTAGGAAGCAGAGAGAAAAAGACACCAGTGACATTTCTCATCTACTCCAGAATCAGCTGAGCCCAGGGGCTTTTGATGCGCCACCCTGGCTTTGATGTGATGCCTTGACCTGCCCCTGGGTTACAGCGCCAAGTTAACTGGTCAAACACTAAGCCGCAGTTGCTGTACAAGTATCTTGCAGATGGATTAAAGTCTGTCAGTTGACTTTAGGTAAGGGACATTATCCTGCCTTGTCTGGGTGGACCTCCAGAGCCAAACTGAGGCCTCCGTGTGAAAGAGAAGTTCCACCTGTGGACAGAGGGTGTGGAATCCATCTACAGCCAGGCCTACCACTGTAGCTCTGTCTGAAGGGCTTTATGATGAGGAAGTGACCTATGTGAATGTGGGGGCTGGCTACAGGAGTCTGAAGTCCACAAAAGGCAGGTGGGAGCTCAGGGGCACGCCTGTGTCTGGAGCCTCTGGGGAAGACCATGAGCCGTACGGGTGAGCTCCACCTGCCTGCAAGCTTCCCTTTTGTAGACTTCAGACTCCCATAGCCAGCCCCCACAATCACACAGGCCACTTCCTTGTCATAATTCAGACAGATCTACAGCTGTAGGCCTGGCTGTAGATGGATTCCATACACTGGCCTTGCTTCTCTGATCAAATCCTGACTCATACAGGGGCTGAGGCAGGAGGGGGGTAGCATTGATTAAGGAACAAAAGCCAACATTTCTGAGCACCTGCTGGGTGGGAGGCACTGCTCTATTGCACCCCCAAGCAGTGCCATGAGTGGTTGATCAATGGTGATCCTTTAGGCTGCAAGAACAGAAAACCCAACTGAGAATGGCTTAAACCACAAGGACATTTATGATCTCATGGGAGAAGTCCAGGGGAGAGCAGTTCCTTGGCAGTTCAGTAAAGTTTTTGAGGACCCAATTCATCTTCCATTCTGTCTTCCTCAGCTTGTCATCTTGGCCTGGCAGCAAGGGCCCCTCATGGTTACAAGAGAGCTGCCACGGCCTCAGGCATCACTGCCATATCCACAGGACCTCCTGGCCAACTTCCCCTTATATCACATGCCTGCTCCTAAACCAGTCTCTGGCAACGTGAAGGAGGCTTCATGACTGGCCAGTGAAGTCTCTCTGGGAGTACAAGGCCACAGTCAGGGTTGAGCTGACAGTAGATGGGATGTGATTGTTTGGATGACTGTTATTTGGTTTCTGTCACAACTACAGCTGATCACCACACCCTCAGTGACTTGAAACAACACCCACCTGTGACCTCATAATTCCGTAGGCCAGAAGTCCAGGGAGGTGTGGCTGGCTTCTCTGCATAGGCTCACACAAGGCCAAAAGCAAGGCACCCTTGGCCGGGTCTGGAGCCCCAGGGAAAGCCCATTCCAGTGTTGGCAGAATCCCACTCCTTTGGTTGTGGGACCGAGGCTCCATTTCCTTGCTGGCTGTCAGCTGGGGTTGTTCTCTGCATTCCTTCACCTGTGTTCCTTTCATCTTCCAGCCAGCAGTGACCTGCCCCTCGTCCTTCTCACACTTCGAGTCTCTCTGACGGTCTCTCTACACCAGCCCAGAAAGCTCTCTGCCTTTCAAGGGACTGGTGTGATTAGACAGGGATGATCCCCTGTCTTCTGGTCAGCTGTGCCTTAGAACATCATGCCATTTCCAAGTGACAGGCTCTCCTCACTCACAGGCTTTGGGAATTAGGGTGTGGAACTTGGGGGCCCATTTCTAGACATTCGGCCCACCCCCCACGGTCACCATAGTGCCCACCCCAGTGAGGCAGACATTTCACTGGAAAGAAAGTTAACCTCAGAGAGGTGAAGTGAGTTCCTCAAGGTTGTACCAGCCAGGGAGTTATGGTTGCAAACAACAGAAATCAATGCTGCTCATTGAAGCAAGAAAACAACAGCCCCCCTCCTGGCTCCCCCAGATGGTATGCAGTCCCGGCCATACAAGAAGGTCCCATGTCCTTTTTAGCCCCAGCCAGTTGTTTGGCTTCGTTTATTCCATAATCTAATGTTGTTAGTTTCCTTAGCAAATCCAGAGGTGCTGGCTGGCCTTGGGAGTAAAGATGAGACCTCAGTTCTGCAAGCTCATTAAACATGTTTGCCTTGGACCAAATTGTCTTCACAGGGAGCAGAAGTCATCAGTTACATCCTGGGTTAGCAAACTATAGCCTGCGGGCCAGTCCAGCTCCACCCCTATTTTATACAATCCATAAACTTAGAATAGTTTTTACATTTTTAAATGGTTGGGAAAAAAAAAAGGAATGGTATTTCATGACATATGAAAATTTATAAAATTCAAATGTTAGTGTCGATGAATAAAGTTTTATTGGAACACAGCCATGTCCTCTTGTTTATGCCTTCTCTGGGACTGCTCCTGTGCAGAGTGGAGTAGCTGTGACAATGACCTCATGGGCTTCAAAGCCTGAAGTATTTACTCTCTGGCCCTTTACAGCATAAGTGTGCCAACCCTGAGTCAGATGACAATGTGTTCGTCATTGGTGGCCAGCAATTCCAACCTTGGGATTCCTCATGTATTCTGGGCAGGGGACTGGGCAGGGGACTGGGCGGGGGCGGGAATGGACTCTCTCACCTCTTGTTCCCACACGCCTTGCTGCCCTGCAGGCAGTCCCTCCCCCGGTGATTTCTGCGTACCTTCTTGTCGGGATGTGTTCTTGCAAAGCGAGTCTTTTGGGGTCTATGTGCACTGCATCAGCAGCCTGATGGCACATGTCTCTCTGTGCCTCTGACTCCCCACTCGGTGCTGCAGTTCCCACACACATATTGCTGTGTGAGTACATCTGCCCGCTGCTTCTCCCCCTCTGCAGACTCCCGTGTCCACTCCCAGGAGTGGACACCAGGCTGCCTCCAACTGCCTCCCACTCCAGATGACACTGAGTGAGTGTCCTCCCCCCATGCCACTGTGCAGCAGCCTGCTGTGAGAACTGTCCCAGGAGAGGAGCTGCTGGGTCTTGGGGAGACACGTACATGATTTGATCAAGTGATGCCAGCCGGCCCTGCTGTGTTCTTTGATGTAATCAAGTTCACCAAATTCTTTTGGCTTTCTGATTTTTCCCTTGAATTCTTGAGTGGTCCTCCGTTCGCAGGTCACAAGGCTATTCTGCTGGATGTTCTTTTGTTTGCATTGTGTCTTTCACTTTCAGGCCTTCAGTCCGTCTACCCTTTCGGGTGATGTAGACAGCAACTCAGCTTTAAGTTTGTCCTGGGTAGGTTTAGAGGGGTCACGTGGGATTTAGAAGCCCAGTCAGCCCCTTATCAGCGTTTGTCTTAGCGGTTTGCTCAACAGTTCAATAATTCCTCCGAGGATGTGGGACCTACCATAGCAGGACCCTCACTTGCATATATTTTGTGTTTATATAAAGAGTCACATTCTAGATTCATATAATTATAGTATAAACGAGTGGGAACTACAGTTCTGGGGGAAAATGACTGTAAACTATTTAACTTTTAGTATAAATTGTAGATCAGCACTGTCCAATTGTGCTTTATGAGTTGATGGAAATGCTTTCTGGCTGTGCTGGTAGCTGTGAACCACAGATAACTACGGAGCACTTGATGCAGCTAGTGCAACTGAGGAACTGAATTCTTAGTTTTATTTAACTTTGATTAAATTTACTTTTTGTTTTTTGAGACTGAGTTTCATTCTTGTTGCCCAGGCTGGAGTGCAGTGGCACAATCTCAGTTCACTGCATCCTCCACCTTCCGAGTTCAAGCAATTCTCCTGCCTCGGTCTCCTGAGTAGCTGGGACTACAGGTACCCACCACCACGCCTGCCTAATTTTTGTATTTTTAATAGAGATGGGGTTTCACCATGTTGGCCACGCTTGTCTCAAACTCCTGACCTCAGGTGATCCACCCACCTCAGCCTCCAAAAATGCTGGAATTATAGGTGTGAGCCATCGTGCCGAGGCTGATTAAATTTAAATAGCTACATGTGACTGTGGTTACCATATTGGACAGTACAGGCCAGATTAAAACACTAGGACACCGCTGCAGAAATTTATGCATTTATTTGAGGTTTTGGGGGGTAAAATGAGAAATGGAAATGGAAAGATGAACAAGTAGAAAGCTGTAAACGGAGGAGGGAGTTAACATTTGTCAAGTGCCTACTGTGTGCCAGGCACATACATCCCTAATTTAGCCCTACGTGCACCCTATGAACTTGGGTGACTTACTCCCATTTAAAAGATTGGGAAGGCTGGGCACGGTGGCCCTTGCCTGTAATCTCAGCATTTTGGGAGGTCGAGAGGGATGAATCACTTGAGCCCAGGAGTTCGAGATCAACCTGGGCAACATAGTGAGACCCCATCTCTACAAATATATAAAAATTGGCCAGGCATGGTGGCATGCACCTGTGGTCCCAGCTACTGAGGAGGCTGAAGTGGGAAGATCACTTGAACCTGGGAGGTTGAGGCTGCAGTGAGCCAAGATCACGCCACTGCATTCCAGCCTGGGCAACAGAGTGAGACCCTGTCTCAATAAATAAATAAATAATAAAACAATGGGGAAGTTGAGTCTCACCCAGTTCACCTCAAAGAGCTGAAGGACTTGATGAGGCACCCTTATTGGAGTAGCTGGGCCAGGATTGAAAAGACATAGGCCAGATACCCCTCTCAAAAGCCTGTATGAGCCCAGAGGCTCCAGGGGAAGGGGGCCAGGAAGGTTATAGGCTGGCTGGGCACTTGCAGATGGGAACTCTGGACACCACCCTTCTGAAGGTTGGGGCATGGTCCAGTGTGCTGACCCAGCAGCCTCCAAGCCCAAATCCACAGGGGTGGGCACCTCATAGTCCCAGGGCAAGGCTGTTGTGGCCAGTGGGATGTGAGGCTGAGATTGGGCAGGAGTCTGGAACGGGGCATCTCCTTGGGAGAAGTATCTCCCCAGGGACTTTCTGGAAATTTGTGGGGAGGAGGGTTTATTTCCATGACTGGAAGCGTGGTGCTCCTGAGACATGAGGGGTCCTGCCAGGAAAACAAGCCTCTGGGCAGATCCTGCACAACCAAGCATCACCCCAAACCCCACATGAGCTCCGTGTGTCCTACTGGACATTTGCGCTGTGCAAACCTCACTTTTGCCATGATGATCTCAAGCAGGAGCCCACCTCTGTCTTATGTATAAATACAGGGTTTTCCGCAAGGTTTTAATATACAAGGGGTTTTCCAAGAATGCGATGCTGTGTGAGTTGAGGGAAGGTCACATTTTGTTTTGTTTGGCATTTTCCAAGAGTTGCTCATCATTTCAGAGGCACATCAAAGACAGTGACAACACTCATCGTGCTTAACGTGCTGGTGGGGAGTGAATGCCTGGCCTATAGTCCCGGCTACTTGGGAGGCTGAGGCAGGAGAATCACTTGAACCCGGGAGGCGGAGGTTGCAGTGAGCCGAGATCGTGCCATTACACTCCAGTCTTGGCAACAAGAGTGAAACTCCATCTCAAAAAAAAAAAAAAAAAAAAACCCACTGGCAGTCCTTATGCTTGTACTCCTGTGAGTCTGCGTGGGCATCTATTTATCAATCTATCTAGCAATCGGATATTTTTAAATGCTGAATATAGGGAAAGATTATCAATAACATTCAGTTGAATGTTACCTTGCCCCCTTTTAAATTCAAACGTATCCATCACAGACAGGTTTAAGTATCTGAAAATTTCATTGTTTATAGTATTTACATATTGAAATGTATATTACATCATAAAACTCCTTTCCTTTTCTTTCTCTTTTAAATTACCATTAGGGCATCACATTAATTTTTTCAAAGTACATCCGAAAATAGGGCGTAAAATGTATTCAGCTCATTTTGGGATCGCACAGGGCCATTGTAGAAAGAGGGTGTCAGTGTGTCAGTATGTCCCCTGCTGGGAGGGGCAGAGGTGGCCAGGGGCAGCCACAGAGGTCTGCTCTCACAGCACCCAGAACTTACCATGTGCTGGTGTCTAAGTATTTGCCAAGCTTCAGATAATCTCCTAGCATATATGTCATTTTTTGTCATATCTATATAGCACCTGTATTATTTAATATTTTTCCTTAAATTGGCTCACGTGTTTACTTAATTTTTAAGTGAAGTTATATCACTGTCATAAATGTAAAATTCAGACTGGTGTGCTCAATAACTTTTTTAGTATGCGTTAAAATAAATGCTTAACTGTTAACAACATATGCACATACCCTTAGCTGTTCATCTGAGTGCCACCTAAAATTCTCTCAAATATTAACAGAGGCAGGAGCTCCACCAAGTTTAGAAGGACCACGTCATTTCATTTCATCCTCATAGGACCCCCAGGCCCAGCCAGCACAGAGCCCCCAGCGGCGCTGACTGACTAATCAATGAGGAAGATGAAACGGAGGCTCAGAGAGGGAGGGAGTGTGCAAGTCACACAGCAAAGCCACAGTCCTGAGAGTGAAACTCAGGTTTGGCGGCTCCTGAGACCCCCTCTCTTTGCATCACAGAACTGAAGGAGGGGTCTGTTACATGGAGATCTGAGACCCAGGAACCAGGAGTGGCCAGGACAGCGGAAGGGAGGAAGAGCAACATCTGGCCCTTGTCAGATTGTGTAAGCCCCTGGGCTGGCGGCCAGTTGTGGCCACTGGCCTCCAGCAGGAGGAAGACATCAGAGGCTCACCCAGGCTCTGGGCGCTGTGCAGACGTGGCCAGCTGGAGGGAACACCCAACCACACACAAGGATTGTGGGGTCTGCCAGGAAGTGAGGGTGTGAGGGGGAGGGTGGGCAGCTACCAGGGCCTATCTTTCCCTAGTACTGCCTGGAGCCCTGACAGAGGTGCTTCAGGAATGCCTGTTGAATGACAAGTGTCTCTGCAGCTCACAGAAAGCCCCAGCCCATTTCCCCGGTGGCTGCCAAAAGACAGTGGCCCAGAGGTGTGGCAGGCAGAGGTGAATGCGGGAGTCACAGGCCGGAAAGCATGGGGCAGGGAGCTTGGGCCTTTGCCATGCTTTTCCAGCACCGGTTCCCGAGCTGTGGTTTGGAGCTGACAAGTCTCCGACTCCTCCTGACAGTTGCTAGCCTCTCTTGAATGGACAGAGAACAGCCTCAGGTTCAGGGGCAGACAGAAAACAAGATCTAGCTAGAACGGACTGTGTTTTATTGTTGCTTTATGTATTCGTAGGGTGTTAAAAGGAAAAGCTTTAGACCCATTAAATTTAACAGAGTTTATCTGAGTAAAGAAAGAGTCATGAATTGGGCAGCTGTCAGAACCAGCAGAGGTTTGGAGAGCTCAGCCTGCTATTTGTCACAAATATATACTTTTAAATTGGGGTTTGATTTGTTCACATGCTAAGTTTGGCTTCAGATCCTTACTCAAAGTACAGAGACAGCCTCAGGCTAATGACCTCCTGTTTCTTAAATTTAACAATGGTTACTACTTATGGCAAGAGATGCTGGGTTTTCATTATTGGTTATAATCTTTACCGCTAAATAAAATATGATTAGTAAATAAATGGACATATGACCAAAAATGTCTGCAGCTCAGGAATCTGCATTATCCTATCACGTAGAGTCGTCTCTCTGAGGTGCACAGAGGGCTTGGCCCCATTCCGCAGGAAAAAGCTGATAGGAACTGGGAATGGTGGAGCTAGGACTCAACCCATGTCTTGTGGCTCCAGATCTAGTGCTCTTCCTTCTCTGCCCTTTCTGGAAAAATCCAAGAGCAGGTGAGTAGGTGATAGGAGGAAACTGGGAAGCTTACCCAGGCTCTGGCCTTGTCCCTGGCCAGGCCTTTCCTTGTTTTTCCTCCCCTAAACTACTGCCCGTTGCTTCATTCATTCTCTCATTCATTCATTTGACAAACCTTCATTGGGCCTCTCTGTCCCTGTGCTAAATGTCCTCAAGGAAATCCCAGTCTGATGGGAGAAACACCATAACACACCACATGAGGGCTCTGGGAGCCAGAAGTGTCTTATTCATATGTATTTGTTCTGCTGTAACAGAATACCACAGACTGGGTAATTTATAAAGAAAAGAAATTTGAAGCTGAGCACAGTGGCTCATGCCTGTAATCCCAGCACTTTGGAAGGCTGAAGCAAGCAGATGACTTGAGGCCTGTAGTTCAAGACCCACCTGGCCAACATGGTAAAACTTGTCTCTACTGAGAATACAAAATTAGCCAGGCATGGTGGCGCACACCTGTATCCCAGCTACTTGGGAGGCTGAGGCATGAGAATCACTTGAATCTGAGAGGCAGAGTTTCCAGTGAGCCAAGATTGTGCCACTGCACTATAGCCTAGGCAACAGAGCAAGACTCTGTCTCAAAAAAAAAAGAAATTTGGCTAAGAGTTCTGGAGGCTGGGAAGTGAAGGGCACAGCAGAGCATTTGCTTGACGTCTGGCCATAGGCTTCCTGCTGCATCACCCCAGGGCAGAAGGTGGAAGAGCAAGAGAGGGAGAGGGGGGACAAATGCATTCCTGTATCTGGAGCCCACTCTGCAGTAATGGCATGGATCCACTCGTGAGAGCAGAGCTCTCATGGCCGGATCACCTCTTCAAGGCCCCACCTCTCCACACTGTTGCATTGGGGATTAAGTTTCCAGCACGTGAACTTTGGGGGGATGCATTCAAACCACAGCAGAGGGAGAGGTGAGTTCTGAGGAAGTGACATTTTTGCTGGGGTGAGAGAATGAAGAACCAGGAGGATTTTCTGTGTACTACTGGCCGGAGCTGGGGTGTGCACCTTTCACGAGAGGAATCTGTGTGGTCTCCGAATGCAGTCATTTGATGAGTTTATTTGCAAAAAACACTTACAACAGCACCTGGCACACCATAAGCTCCATATAGGCCTTGGCTGTGGTTATTATCATGTGCAAAGACCTCAAGGGTGATGCACAGGAAGTTCAATGGGTCTGGCTGTGCTGTGCTCATGGGTCATTGACAGCAATGATGCTGGAGGGCTGGAAGGGGTCAGATCTTGGAGGCCCCTCAATGCTGTGCTAAGAACATTTTTTCTTTGAGGTGGGGTCTCACTCTGTCATGTTGGAGTGCAGTGGTGTGATCTTGGCTCACTGCCACCTTAGCCTCCTGAGTAGCTGGGACCACAGGCGTGTGCCACCACGCCTGGCTAATTTTTGTATTTTTGGTAGAGACAGGGTTTTGCAATATTGTCCAGGCTGGTCTGGAACTCCTGAGCTCAAGGGATCCTCCTGCCTTGGCCTCCCAAAATGCTGGGATTACAGATATGAGCCACTGCGCCCAGCCTGACACTCCAGTTACTTCTGTTGGCCATATGGAGCCATAGAAGCATTTTAAAAGTTGACTTTTGGTCCCTTCAGCAGCCAGAGTGGCGTGGGGACTGGAGGCGCAGAACTGAGGTGGGGAAGGGGGGGCAAGGGGACATCTTCCCATTCATAGGGCCCCCAGTGAACTTTGCATTGTAACTTCAGAAATTCCCTTGTGGCGGGGCTGGAATATTAGGGATCTGGACTTCTCTGGGAAACCACAATAGGCTCCGGAGCTGGGGGGGGGTCAGAGCTGTGTTCAAGAAAATGGCCATGACGGCACATGCTAGGGGCTGCAGCTGGAGAGAGTAGAGACAGACAGCATGTCGCAGGGGCAGGGGGCAGCTTGGTGACCTTGGAACTAGGGGGTCAGGACGCTGGACCTGCAAGTCAGGAGCAGCAGCTCCCAGCCACTGAGTGTGACAGAGAGGATGGGGCCGTAGCACTTGGCCCACCCAGCCAGGCCACCAGCAACTCTGTCCTCAGTTAGCTGAGCCAAGAAACAGCAAAGGCAGCGCCACTGTCTCCCAGAGCGAACTCCAGGGAGCACATTCTGTTTTTTTTTTTTTAACTATTAGAACTTTTGCAGCATTATTCTTGTTTCAATCTTTTTTTTAACTTTTATTTTAGAATTAGGGGTACACGTGCAGGTTTGTTATATAGGTAAACTTACGTCACGGGGGGGGGGGGGTTGTCCTACAGATTATTTCATCACCCAGGTATTATGCCTAGTACCCAATAGCTTTTTTTTTTTGGTTCCTCTCCTTTTCCTCCCACCCTCCACCCTCCAGTAGGCCCCAGACACTGGGGTTCCCTTCCTGTGTCCATGTGTTCTCATCATTCAGCTCCCACTAATAAGGGAGAACATTTGCTATTTGGTTTCTGTTCCTACATTAGTTTGTTAAGGATAATAGATCCCCGCTGTCCACGTTCCCACAAAAGACACGATGTGCTCTTTTTTATGGCTGTGTAGTATCGTGTATATATACCACATTTTCTTTATCCAATCTGTCATTGACGGGCATTGGGTTCATTCCATGTCTTTGCTGTTGTGACTAGTGCCATAATGAACATTTGCATGCACGTGTCTTCATGGTACCATCATTTGTATTCCTCTGGGTATATGCACAGTAATGGGATTGCCATTGGCTCTTTGAGGAATTGCCACACTGCTTTCCACAATGGTTGGACTAATTTACACTTCCACCAACAGTGCATAAGCAGAGAGCACATCCTGACATGAAACCCTCGCTGAACCCCTGGGCCATGTGGTCCAGTCTCAGGGCCAAAGGCTATGAGGTTTTCTAGAACCAGAAAATTCTAACAAAGCCTTTTACAAACCTGGACACCTGCTAATGAGGTGACGGATTTGAAGTCAGTCACCCAGAAATATTACGTGAACATGCTTTTTTAGATTGCAGTATTTTATTTATTTATTTACTTATTTAATTTTGAGATGGAGTCTTGCTCTGTTGCCCAGGCTGGAGTAAAATGGTGCGATCTCGGCTCACTGCAACCTCCGCCTCCCAGGTTCAAGGTATTCTCCTGCCTCAGCCTCCCAAGCAGCTGGGATTACAGACACCCGCCACCATGCCCAGCTAATTTTGTATTCTTAGTAGAGACAGGGTTTCACCATGTTGGTCAGGCTGGTCTCAAACTCCTAACCACTGGTGATCCACCCACCTTGGCCTTCCAAAGTGCTGGGGTTACAGCATGAGCCAAGATTGCAGCATTTTAAATTGCCCTTTTGCAGGTCAAAAGCAGGAAAAATTACTATTCCGTATGGTTCAACCTCCACTGGCTTCCATCATCTATAAGATAAATAAAGGTGGGACTTTCCAAGCTCTGTATCTGGTTTTAGTGGGTAAAATGCAGCTGGACAAGAGAATGAGGGAATGAGGTCAAGGTCTGGAGGTAGTGGAGCCGGGTTCATATGCTCACTCACCCCAACCTAAACACTTCCTCCTCTGAAACCTATCAACCAGGGGGGTGAGTGTTACCCCAACAGCACACACAGCCCCAGCACAGGAGGGGTGCCCCACCAAGCCCTTCAGCACTCTCTCCCTCCTTTCTCCGCCCGTTCCTGTCTGCTCTGGGTCCTCCGCTCTGGCTGTGCTGCACTTCTTCTGTCCCCCAAACATACCCGCTGTCTATCATCCTCTACCCAGTCTCTCATTCTGCTCAACTGCAGGTCCTGCCTCCTGCGGGACACCTCCCCTGCTGTCTCCAGACTCAGCGCACCACTTATCTGTGGGAGGGAGTGGGCCGAGGCCGGTGGACACGCTCTGGAGGGAGGGCTGTGTCTGCATCCCCCCGCCTCACCTCTCAGTGCCCTACCCAGAGGGGCAGCCCACAGAGGGCAGAGACTTGCAACTCCTTCTCCCCTCCTGTCCCCCTCCACCTCCCTTGCCCACCTGCACAGACCCTGGGCACAGGAGGTGTCACACAATACAACAGCCCTTTGCCGAGCAGCCTCCCTGCAGCACTCCTGGGCTGGGCGCTGGGCTGGAACTGAGTGGTGGGCCAGATGCTGAGTAGCCACACATGACCTCCAGGTGGCCAAACCCAGCGGCCACTCTTTGGGTGGTCAAGTGGGTGATGGCACATTTCACCAAGGGGAGGGAAGAGCACATGGAGGAAGACCAGGACAATTCCAGGTGGCATGGGAGGCTGTGAGAAGCCTGTGGGACATCAAGGTAGAGGTGCCACAGTTAAACTGGGGAGCTTGTCAGGAACTGGATCTGAGCCTGAGGTTCAGGGGGAGAGGCCAGTGCTGGAAATAAGAAGTTGGAAGTCATGGACGCACAAAGCCATGGCGCTGGCTGAGACTCCTCCCAGAGCAAGTGCACACAGAGAAGAGAAGAGGTCCTCAGAGGGGCATCCCGGGGCTCACCAGCATTAGGGGTCAGGACGAAGAGGAGAAATTGGCACAATGGTGAGGAGTGCCTGAGAGGCAGGAGGAATCCCAGAGGAGAGCAGTCTCCGGGAATTCGTGGGAAGAGTGTGTAGGCGAGGGAGGAATCTGGTGTCCAATCCTTTCTCTTTAGGCCAAGTCAGATGCGTGCTGAGAACTGGCCATTGGGCTTGGCAGCCTAGCGCTGCGGGTGACGTGATGGGGACCAAGACATGATTGGGGCGGCGGCATGTGTAGTAGGCACAATGCTTTCAAATTTTCTGTCAAGTAGAGCAGAGAAAGGTTGGTAGCTGGGAAAGTCATACGGTTAGAGGGTGTTTTGTATATTTGTTTATTTGAAGGCGGAGCTATTCCAGCATGTGAGTGTGATGGGGGAGGGGCAGCTGATCCTGCTGAATAATCCAGCAGAGAGGGGGCAATGGGAGAAGCAGTTGAATACTGATCACTAGACAACAGGATCACTAGACAACAGGATCACTAGACAACAGTAGCACTAGACAACAGTAGCACACCCGGGGGCTCCCTGAGGAAGCGCTTGTTCCATTTCTCTGCAGCCACATTTTACTTCTTGGAAAATTCCAAAGTGTGTCCTCATCTGTCCTGCTCTCCAGATGGCTCTGTTCTCTTCCCAGCTTCACTGCCTGTGACCTGGAGTCACCCACTGAGGATGCCAGGTGGGCTGGGTCATTCCAGAGCCTGCCTTCCAAGCTTCCCTTGTGCCTGGTGTGTGGGCCTGGCGCTGCCGGCCTGAGGGCAGGTCCCAGAGTGCGGACGCCCGCTCTCCGGTGATGCGGCTTTAGCAGCTTCCTCTGGCTCGTGGTGCTTTGGTTTCCTCCTCTGTAAATGGAGATAATGAGCTCACCTATGTCATAGGGTGTTCGAGAGGAAAACGTTTGAAGTACTGAGAACGGCTTTCAGAACACTCTGAAGGGTTTAGTTGGTATTGTCGTTGCTGTCTATGCAGGAAGCTGTGCCTGGAGTAGGCTTTCTAAGACACACACCAGTGCTATGGGGTGGAGTGTGGGGGTCCAGTCTCCCCAGGCAGCCTGTGCCAGGAAACATTTACACAGGTCCCCTGGTAACAGCTGTCTCTCCATCTCATTTTGCTTGTTGAAACCCTTAAATGATTTAGGGAAGAGAAGCAGCGGCAGCATCTCATAGTGGGAAGATTTCGATATTAATGTCTAATTCAACCTCCAACTGTAGTCACAATTCCAGCCCTTCTGACATACCTCCTCTTCCAAGAAGCTCCTGCCTTCCACAGCACATCATCATTCTTCATCAGCAGTTCCTGCGAGAAAGTTCTTCCTCCCAGTGAGCTAAAAGCGCTTCCCTTTGACTCTCCATCTCCCATCTTTGTTGTCTCACCCCTAAACACTTCCTCTGAGGCCATATAACCAGCTACTTGCCTCTACCCTTGAGTCTTGGAGACAGTGACCTTATTCCTTGCCTTCCTTCTCCAAGCTGTAGTCTGGAGCCTGTGGAGTAGGGAGGTACTGGCACCTCCCCCAGTGAGATCTCAACTAATATAACCTAAGGTCTAGTCACACGGTCTCACATTGAAGCAAGAATCCCCACCCTGGAGGTTGTCACATTGGTTGCTGCTAAGCAACATGCCCATTCTCGGCTTGCACTGGGGAACCCTGAATGCAGGATTTTATGAATCAGAGTCATGGGCTCAAAATACGTGAAATTTCAGGGTGAGCCCTCGCTTTAGGCAAAGCCTGACCCAGCAACTCAACTGATGTTACTAAGGGCCCTATTTCTTTTGCCATCATCTTTGGACTCTATCTGCAGCCCCCAGCATCTCCGGACGGTCCCCTCAGAGTCACGACTTCCCACCTCGTCCATCCTCATACCCCACACCCCGAAACAGTCAGAGAAGGGGGTCTGCGAGAGAGGACGCCGCTGCTGCCCAGAAACGCCTGCAGACGCTCCTTGTGTTTCATTAGCTACCCGTGCAGCCCTGGGCCAATCACGGTGGCCGGGGTGGGGTTATGCTGATGAGCAAGGGGAGGCCCCGCGGGGAGCTGCCACCGGGGGGCGCTGCAGGGCTGCCCCGGCTACCGTGCCCCGTCGGGGGCTTCACGCGCTGCAGGTTGGCTCACCTCTTGAGCTCGCCGGCTCTCCAGGTGTCCAGTCTACCCGACTGAGCCTCCGCCCGGAGCCCGCGCCCTTCACCTGCTCGGCCTCTCCGCGGGGCCTCGCAGCGGTCACGCGGATCAGCCGCGGGGAGCTCCCTGCCTGCCCCCTCCTGGATGCTGCGGGGGCTTCCACCTGCGCAGTACGAGGCCCAGCAAGGGGCAGTGGCTCCGAAGAGCAGCTCCCGAGCAGGCGGACAGGGGTCTTTGTGTTCCAATAATTTTTGGTCCTGGAAGTCCACTCAGCGAGTATAAAATGGGGATGCTTAGGCGGGGCACGGTGGCCCACGCCTGTAATTCCAGCACTTTGGGCGGGGGGTGGCTGAGGCGGGCAAATCACCTGAGGTCAGGAGTTCGAGACCAGCCTGGCCGACATGGCGAAACCCCGTCTCTGCTAAAAATACAAAAATTAGCTGGGCGTGGTGGCGGGCACCTGTAGTCTCAGCTACTTGGGAGGCTGAGGCATGATAATCGCTTGAACCCAGGAGGTGGAGGTTGCAGTGAGCCAAGATTGTGCCACTGCACTCCAGCCTGGGTGACAGATCAAGACTCAGGGTCTCAATAAATAAATAATAAAAATAAAAATACAATGGGGACTCTGGAGATTGAAAAATAAAGCTAAAAGGTATGAAAATGAGTCATCATACTATTTAATAAAAGGTGACCTTTTCAGCCATTTCATTTGTTTTTTTGATCTGGAGCCTCACCCTGTCATCCTGGCTGCAGTGCAGTGCTGTGATCTAGCTTACTGCAACCTCCACCTCCTGGGATGAGTTCAAGTGATTCTCCCATCACAGCCTCCTGAGTAGCTGGGATTACAGGTGTGCACCACCACACCTGGCTAATTTTTCTATTTTTAGTAAAGACAGAGTTTCACCATTTTGGCCAGGCTGGTCTCAAATTCCTGACCTCAAGTGATCCATCCACCTCGGCCTCCCAAAGTGCTGGGATTACAGGTGTGAACCACCACGCTCAGCCTAGCCATTTCATTCTTTAAAAAAATAATCTCCATGACTGGATTACAGTGCTCTCATTCTTAGACCAAACAGAATGATTTAGGACTGATTATTCCTTTTAGAGTAATTTTTCCAACAAAACTCTGTGAGAACACAATGGTGCAACTTTTCCTTTATGGTTTTTGTTTTTTTGTTTTTGGAGGGTTTTTTTGTTTGTTTTTTTGCAGCTTTATCATGAGAAGCGTCCTTTTTTGCAAAAATATTTCAGGCCTTTGTTGGCTTTTCTTCTTTTTTTTTTTTTTTTTTTTTTTTTTTTTGTAGACTGAATCTTGCTCTGTCAGGAGGCTGGAGTGCAGTGGTGTGATCTGGGCTCACTGCAACCTCTGCCTCCCAGGTTCAGGCAATTCTCCTGCCTCAGCCTCCCAAGGAGCTGGGATTATAGGCGTGCGCCACCACACCCAACTATTTTTTATATTTTTAGTGGAGACAGAGTTTCACCATGTTGGCCAGACTGGTCTTGAACTCCTGACCTCAGGTTATTTACCCACCTCAGCCTCCCAAAGTGCTAGGATTATAGGATCTGTCTCTTTTTTTTTAAAAAAAAAAAAAAAAAAAGGTGCAGTGGCTCATGCCTGTAATCCCAACACTTTGGGAGGCCGGGGGCAGGCAAATTGTCTGAGCTCAGGAGTTCAAGACCAGCGTAATCAACATGGTGAAACCTTGTCTTCACAAAAAAATACAAAAATAAGCTAGGTGTGATGGTACATACCTGTAGTCCCAGCTAATTGTGGGGGCTGAGGTGGGAGGATCGCTTGAGCCCAGAAGGTCTAGGCTGCAGTGAGCCAAGATCACACCATAGCACTCCAGCCTGGATGATAGATCCTATCTCTTAAAAAAAAAAAAAAAAGAAAGTAGCAAAACTTAAAAAAAAAATCCCCTATAAGAATAAGTCCAGAGGTGGGTGGCCCTTGGACTGGTGGACTTAGCAGCTAAAAGACGTTAAGGCTTTTGTTCAACTACTAAGTAATTCTTTCAGACATTTTTTTCTTGTCACAAGATGGCTGCTGCAGCTCCAAACATCACATTCTCACATGACAATGTCTAAAGGCAGGAAGGAAGGGGCATTTCCTTTCCTAAAGCTTTTTTTTAATAAGGATGAAAATCTGTTCCAGTAGATATTGCCTTGAGTCTCATTGGCTAAAACTGGGTTCCATGCCTGTGCCCTAGCTGCAAGGGATGCTGGGAATCTGAGTATCCAGCAATTCCTCCTGGACTGTGGGAAGCTGACTCTGCCAGGGTGATAATGGCTGTTCATAGATGGCTTGCCCATGTAGAGTGGGGGAGTGAAAGAGTCCTGTACTGTCCTCCTTCATGCCTGTGTCTCTGCAGGTCAGAGGACTCCCAGCTCCCAACCCTCCAGCGAGCCAGCCCAGAGCCAGGAGATAAGAGTAATGAACCTGAGGATGCTGGGACCAGAGACCTAGACCCCACTCCAGAGGGAGCCTGGCACTCAGACAGCAGCTCTGGGAGCAGAGCCCTGGATGAAGGTTTGTCCCTGTGCGTCCAGTCTTCCTGCCAGGCTCACAGTCCCTCCACTGTGCCCAGCCCTGCTCTCAGGGGCCTGTCTGCATTCATGCTACCACCAGCCTCCAAACAGAGCCAACTCCTGCCAGCTGCTCAGGCTGGGCTGGGGCCCCTTCCCCAGTCCCACCATCCTAAGAACCTTGGCCTATCTGGGGGGTGTAGAGCCATCAGGAGGGGAAGGAGGGGACTGGTCCCTGGGGAGTTAGAAAAGCCAAGACGGCACCTGGTGCTCACCTGGCTCAGCTATGGGCAGGTGCTGGGGCCTCCACCACCTACACACACTCTCAGAGCGCCTCACCTGCCCCTGCCTCAGACACCAGGACAGTATTAATGACTGTGACAACAGTGACACCACCCACCACCCCCCAGCCCACAGGAACCCAGCATCAGGAATTCCCAGAACAAGAAACACAAAACAAATTGTCAATCATGGAAACACACTCACACAATTGAAAAGTCATGAAACAGTCATGACTGGTTGTTTGGTCTAGGATACTTTTTACTAAGTTACAACAGAAGAACCTCGAGCATACCCAATGGGGGAAAAGCCAAGCTGAATGTCTAGTGTCCAAGGTCAGGATACCCCAAGGCAGACAGACGTTCCCAAACCTGCCAGGTGCCAGGGTCACCTTTAAAAGCACAAATGCAGGCTGCACATGGTAGCTCACACCTGTGATCCTAGCACTTTGGGAGGCTGAGGCTGGCAGATTGCTTGAGCTCAGGAGTTCAAGACCAGCCTGGCAACATGGCAAAAGCTGGTCTCTACCAAAAATACAAATTAGCCCAGTGTGGTGGCATGTGCCTGTAGTTCTAGCTACTTAGGGAGGCTGAGGCAGGAGTATCACTTGAACCTGGGAGGTCGAGGCTGCAGTAAGCCGAGACTGTGCCACTGCACTCCAGCCTGGGTGACAGAGGCCCTGCCTCAAAAAAAAAAAAAAAAAACACACGGATGGCCAGGCCCACCCCTGATCTCTGCATGTGATTCTCTGGGGCGGTGGGGCTGTGAGGGGGTCATAAGCCTGGTTTTGTTTTTGACAGCCGTTATCAGCTGAGATATCGTTTGTCTTCCAGTGTCAGATCATTCAGCCCGAACAGGCTTAAGTTAAAAGAGACTGTGTTGGTTCACATAACTTAAAAGTCCACACAGGCTTCAGGCACAGCTGAAATGTCAGCAGCACCACCATCTGGACGCCTGGCCCTGCCTTGCTTTACAGTGATTCATTTCATAGCGGGCACTCGCCTTGGTGGCAAGATGGCCACCAGCGGCCCCAGGCCCGTCCTCCCAACTCCCAGGCCAGAGGCATGGAGGGAATTTCTCTTCCCTGCAAGTTTTGAGTCCAAGTCTTGGGCTGACTCCAGTGACTCCCACTGGGTCCCTTGCCCTTCCTGAACTGGTCACAGAGGAGGCTGCACTCAGCCTGGCTGGGCCTGCCTCAAGTGCCCCTGAAGCTTGGTGGACCAGAAAGGAGGGAGCGGGGCTCCCCTGGGGACGGGGGATGGGGACTGAGGTTGGGCAGCAGAACACCAGGGGCCACATAGACCCCTCCACCTGCCACCTGCGGGCTTCCTGATGCTGAGGCAGGCGGGAGCCCACCACCAAGGCCCAGCAACACTGGGGAACCGCAGTCAGTCACATGCGTCACAACCCCTTCCTTCATATTACCCCAAATGCTAGACACCTGCAGTTCTCTGAACACTGAAAATCTGTCCACTCTGGTGCCTGTACTGTGAGAAGCCCACCCCAGCTCCTACGAGACTAGCTTGGCCTTTCCTAACTGGGGTTGCCACGGCCTAAAATGGAAATAACACCTCTGAGACCACAGACAGGGCCTGGCTTGTTTTATCTTAGAAAATAGGGAAGAAGGGCTGGGCGCAGTGGCTCACGCCTATAATCCCAGCACTTTGGGAGGCCGAGGCAGGCAGATCATGAGGTCAAGAGATCAACAGCATCCTGGCCAACATGGTAAAACCCTGTCTCTACTAATGTTACAAAAATTAGCTGGGCGTGGTGGCATGCGCCTGTAGTCTCAGCTACTCGGGAGGCTGAGGCAGGAGAATTGTTTGAACCTGGGAGGCGGAGGTTGCAGTGAGCCAAGATCACAGCAGCTGAGATCACGCCATTGCACTCCAGCCCTGGAGACTCCGTCTCAAAAAAAAAAAAAAAGAAAACAGGGAAGAAGCAGGCATGGTGGCTCATGCCTGTAATCCCAACACTTTGGGAGGCTGAGACAGGAAGATCACTTGAACCCCAGAGTTTGAGGCTGCAGTGAACTATCATCACACCATTGCACTCCAGCCTGGGTGACAGAGTGAGACCCTCTCTCTAAAAAAAAAAAAAGAAAGAAAGAAAGAAGGAAGAAAAAGAGGGCATCCCTCCCTGTGTCCCTGTGTAAAGTTCCAGGAAAGGGCTCTAACTGGCCAGCTTCACTCCTGGGCTGGTCACATTACAGTGAGACAGAAGCAGCCTTGGTGGCCTCACCGCACCGGAGCCTGGGACGTGGGAGGTGGCTATCTGAAGGAGGGGGACATGGCCCCAGAGCCCTCCTCTCCAGCTGCGCTACACACATGCCCCTGGGGGAGGGATGCCTGGTTCCCCACCCACTGTCCTGCGTCCCCACATCTTGTGCTTCCCCAGCAGCGGACGAGCAGCTGTTCCGTTCCGTGGAGGGCCAGGCTGCCTCTGACGAGGAGGAGGTGGAGGAGGAGGAGGAGAAGTGGAGCAAGGAGCAGAGGACACCCGCAGCTGAGGTCAAGTCACTGCTGGCCCGGCTCTCCGGCTGCGGAGGCAGGTGTGTGGCCCCTCCAGGGTCAGCCACTGTGGGCCTCAGGTTCTAGAGGTGTCCAGGGAAGCCCAGAGCACCTGGGAGGCTGGTTGGCCTGGCTCAGCCACCTCCCAGCCCCTCTGTGGCTCTGTCCCCTTGTCTCTTAGCGGGAGGTGGGAAGGCCCGCCAGCATGTAGAGGATGAAGTGGGATGACCTTCCAGGGCACAGCTCATGGCTGCTTTGAATTCCCATTAGTGCCTTCTCACCAGCACCTGCACTGGACCTCTCATGGCGCTCCCAGACACCAGTGTCCCTCTCAGACCCTTCCCCAACCCGACACCCCTGGCCACACACCATTTTCACAGCTCTCCAGCCTGGTCCTGGACAGGTGCTGGCTTATCCATCCCCCTGTTTCATCCTCACTTCCACCCTCTCGGAGACCAAGGACGGGATCAGGACACCTGGGACGCCTCAAACAAGTCGCCTGGCTTCTCTGAGCCTCAGTCTTCTCATCTCTAAGATGGGATGGTGACACTTGTGTGGCCGAGGCTCTGTGAGGATTTGAGGTCAAAGAGACACAATGCCTAACAGATGCCTGGCACACAGTAGGTGGGGAACACCCATGGGGGCAACAGTTATTATCGTATGGTAAAATGCTGTTGATTTTCTGGGGTTGTTGTTACCACCAATTCTTCATGGCAACAACAAGCATTTATGAAGCGCCCGCTGCATGCCAGGCAAAATCTGAGGCACAGGGAAAATCGCAGATAAACCAGACAGTGGCCTCCTCTCCTGGATCCTCTAGCAAGTGTGACAGGCTTGAGGAAGAAAGGTCACAGGGGCAGGGACAGAGGCGGGGCAGAGAGATGCAGGGAAGGCCTCTCTGAGCAGAGCCCTGAAGGACACGAGGGAAGAAGCAATGCAGACGGTGAGGGAAGAGCATTCCAGGAAGAGGGAACAGCAAGTGCAGAGGCCTTGAGGCATATCGGAGGGACTGCCAGGAGGCCACTGGGGCCGGAGCAGCGTGAGTCAAGGTGGATGGGAGGGGAGGGGTCAGAGAGCTCATGGGGCAGATCCGGTGAAGCCTTTGGCATTTCTCCAGAGTGAGATGGGGGCCGCGGGAGGTGCTGAGCAGATGGGTGCTGCGGCCTGGTTTTGCTTTCGGAGGCTGACTCCACAACACCACCCCCTCTCTGAGGCTGGACAGAGCGGGCTCTGGAAGCAGCTCCCTGCAATGTGGGCCTTCTCCTTTGCTGCAGGTGTGATGACCAGATGGCGGAGAAGCTCATGACTTACTTTGGCCACTTCGGCGGTGCCGACCATGCCCGAACCCTGGGGGGAGCTGGAGGCCTGCGTTGCCATGCTGGTGGAGCAGCTGGGGACTCAGGGCTGCAGTGGGAGGACCCTGGGGACCTCTGGGGAGGAGGTCAGCAGAGCCCAGAGATCAAGGACTGGAGCAATTCTAGAGGATCTCACAGCTGGAAGGGTCTGAGGGATCACAGCCAGGTCTTGTGCCCCATTCCCAGATGAGTTAACCAAGGCCCAGAGGGAGGTTTAAATTTAAATGAGGGTTCCTCTGATTTAAATTTAATAAGAAATCTTTTGGTTGCAAATTAAAGGATCCCACCTCAAATTAGCTTGATTGTAAAACAGGAATTTAGTGGAACATGATGCTGAGAACAAGATGGTATGGGCTTCAGGCACAGCTGGGTCCAGGGACTCAGACCAAATTGTCTCCACCTGTCTGCTGTGTTTTTCTGGAGGAGGTGGCCTCACTTTCCCCTACTTCAAAAGGGCTTACTCCATATGATGGGGGAAGGGAAGGCAGGACCATTAACAGCCCTACACTTCCATCAGTCCACGTGGGAAGCCCTAATGGGAAAATGAGTCTCACTTCTAGTACATGAAATCTCAGGGAAGAACTCTGATTGGCCACCTCAGTCATGTGCCCATCCCTGGGCCAATCCCTGTCGTGGTGGGGCGGGTTCAGTGATTGGCATTGCCACCAAAGTCTGATGAAGTGGAGGAGGGGCAGTTTCCCAAAGAAAAGGGAGTGTGGTAGCAAGAAGAGGGGGGAGGGAGCCTGGACATCCAGCTGTCTCCATTTCAGTAAGACCACTTCGCATTTCTCATTCTCTCTACCCTGTAGGAACTTCTCTATTCCACAGTAGCCAAGTGTGCAATGCTGTTGAAAGTTGTCACTGCACTAAGCCGGAGCCCACTGTACTTTTACAAACTGATTTTGACATAGTTTTGAATTTATACATCTGAAATTCTAAGTCTATACTGCTTTTTACAGACAGGCCACATATGTATGGCCTGATGAAGTCCTAGTTCCTTAAATAACTTTTTAAAAATGATACCAGCTGACTTGTACAACCCATGAACGGCATACTCAGTGCTGATGTGCTTTGTCTTATTTTATGCTCAAAGGACCCAATGACGTAGGAAACGGTTTGAGAGAGGTCAGGTGGGCTGGGCTGGGCGCCCATGCTGCATCCACGCCAGTGTGCCCCCCTTGAACCAAGGCAGCCACACCACTGCACCCTGAGGCCAGGGGTTGAGCCACAGGGGGCAGGAGGGAGCAGAGGGGCCTGTTTGGGCTCCAGCCTCTTAGTGCGGGAAATCAGAGACCGAGACAGAAAGCAGCAGGCCCTGGAGCACTGCAATAGATTGGACAAGTGGACAAACACCAGGACCATGCACACATTCTGCTGAAAAGCGCAAAAGGAAACAAAGTTGAATGTCATTACACGGCAAGCCAGTGTGGCTGCAGCTAAACCTTCCAGTGAGATCAGGTATGCACCACCTTCAGCTTCTGGAACCCCTGCACTGGGGTAGGGGCACCCCTCACTTACTCCCCAGAGAAGGCTGCTAATTAATGCCAAGCAGTATGGCATGACAGTTATGTGCTGGAGCCAGACTGCTGGGATTTAAATCCTGACTCCACTGCCTGTGTGACCTTGGAAAAGTTACTCAACTTTTCTGTGCCTCGGTTTCCTCATCTGTGAAATGGGCATAATAACGGTATTATACTACATGTATCAAACAGGTGAACACTTGTGGTGAGCGCTCAGCAAATATGCGCCGCGGCTGTCCCTGTTTCTAGCACTCTTCCGTGTTGTGCAGGTCTCCTAGGTTGAAAGTTGTTTCTACATTTTCTCCACCACCACTCTGGTTTCCTGGAGGCCTTGATCTTGCCTGCCCAGGCACCTCTCAGGAAAGTCATAGCCCCTGTGGCTGGGGAGGGTGCAGTGCTGTGGGCCATCAGGAAATAAACTGGCAGTAACAAAGCTCTGAAGGGCACAGCCACCACCCCTTTTCTAAGAACATTTCAAGGAAACAGGGGGCTTGGAGGATCCCTGAATTAGTCGGCCTTCCAGTCCCATCTCTAGAGAGTGGAGGCACTGGGCCTTCCCTCCTCCTGCCCAAGCCCAGAGTGGACCCTGAGCACCCTGGGGCACCACACTTTCCACTGCTTCTCTTTCCCTCCATTGGTGCCAGGGGAAGGGACTGCCTTGTGCCTGGCATGCCTGCTTTAGAAGGCAGGTGGCCACATAGCACTTTGTGACTGCCTGGCATCCTCGTGTTACCTGGTGGGACTGATGTTTTCGTGGCCCCACTGGCCAAGAGTGGGTCCATGACTCCAGCTGGGCCAACCAGGCCCCTCTCCTGGGGCTCTCTGTGCCAGGGGTTGGGGATGGCTGGAGAAGGTCTTTCTCAGCTGTGACTCTTGGACAAGAGGCTTGGGACACTCCCACTGTCTCAATCCTGTCCCATTCTTGAGGTTCTCCAGCTGCCAGTCCATTCTGGGATCTGCTCACTAGCCTACCGTAAATTTCCCCCTCTGTATAAACTAGCCAGATTGGTTTCTGCTGCTTGCCACCAAAATTAATTTATTAAAAAGAAACAAAAACAGAGAAGAGAAGGGAGAATGGAGTTCTTACACTAGGAAACAAAATACACAACTCTTACATCAGTCTAACCCGCTGTGTGGCTTTAGGCCACACACTCAGCTTCTCTGGGCCTCAGACTAGCCTTGGGGAGATAGAGTAGTTGATCCAGCCACGTGGAAGGCGAGGGGACACCAGCAAGGCAAGCACTGAGCCCCTCTCTCTTCCCAGGCAGAGCTGCAGCAGAAGGTGGAAGAGAATGAGCACCTGAGGCTGGAGCTACAGCTGGTGGAGACCGAGAGGGTGCGGCTGTCCCTGCTGGAGGAGAAGCTGGTGGATGTGCTGCAGCTCCTGCAGAGGCTCCGGGACCTGGTAGGCTCACGGGAGCTGGCACACTCAGGGAAGGGAAAGGAGCTCTCGGGAGGGAGCCCCCGCTGTGTCAGGCACCAGGCTCTAGGCTCTCCTCACAGTAGGCAGTTGTTATCCCATTTTACAGATGCAGAAATGGAGGCTCAGAGAAACCAATGAAAAATAGGGTGAGGGGGAGCTCCGCAGGTCATTTTATGAAGCTAATAAAACTCTTGCATGTGTCCTTTTCTGGTTCTGTTCTCAAAACCAGAAGAGGATAAATAGAAGAAAGACAAGAAAGGAAAATTATAAACAAACATGACATTTGAACATGGATGCAAAATTATTAAATACAATACTAGCAAACCCAGTCTGGCAGTGTTTAAAGAAATGCAACATGACCAAGCTGGACTTATCCTAGAAATTCAAGGATGATTCCATATCAAAAATCTATTGCCAAAATACACCACATTGCAAATTAAAGGAGAAAGACCAGATGATCATCTCAATTGATACAGAAAAGGAAGTCAATAAGATTCAATCTCCTTTGATTATAAAATCCCTCAGCAATTTAAGAATAGTAGGGATCTTACTTCACCAAATAAGGACTCTCAACCAGATACTTCATGCAGATCTCACACTGACTGGTGACGTGTTCAGAGGAATCCCCCTAAAATCAGATGTGGCTGGGCATGGTGGCGCATGCCTGTAATCCCAGCACTTTGGGAGGCCAAGGTGGGTGGATCGCTTGAGCTCAGGAGTTCAAGACTAACCTGGCCAATATGGTGAAACCCTATCTCTACAGAAAAAAATACAAAAATTAGCTGAGCACTGTGGCACATGCCTGTGGTCCCGGCTACTCAGGAGGCTGAGGGGGGAGGATCACTCAAGTCCAGCAGGCAAAAGTTGCCGTAAGCTGAGATTGTGCTGCTGCACTCCGGCCTAGGTGACAGAGTAAGACCTTATCTCAAAAAAAGAATGAAATTAAATGAAAATTAAAATCACACTCATCACTGTTTTCATGTGAAGCAGAGGTTCCAGCCACTGCAGCCGAAGGAAGAAGAAGGCTTTAAGGATTAGAAAGAGGAAGACCCAGGTTTTCCTGTGGGGCTCCGAAGTGAGCTCTTCCCCTGTACATCGGGCTGCCTGGGACCCAGGGCTGCCGAGGTCCAGCCCAGTGTCACACATCCTGGGCAAGCAGAGACCTGGGGATGGGCCCTGAGAGACCAATGCTAGCCCAGGCAGGGAAGGGCAGTGGTTCCCCAGCAGAGGCCATGGGCCATGCAGCCTCTGGGCCGATGATGTGGTCCCTCCACCTCCCAGCTGGGTGACTTTGGCAAATTTTGGATTCTTTCCCAGCATTGCTTTACTCTGCTGGTTAAAATGAACATAATGAAATAAGATCAAAATGAGCAAATGCATAAAAATGCTCTTAGCCAGGGTTATTTCTCAGTATCTACCTGGGCACAGATGGTAATCTTTATGTACGTGATCCTGCCCACTGCCCCACTCACCCTCCAAGAGTCTCTGGGAAGCGCAGCATGGCCAGCGGTAGGGGTAGGGGGCCAAGAAGGGATAAGAGTTGGGGAGGGGCTTTATCCATCCCCAGGGAGCTGCCCGGAAGCCCCTAGGGGCCACCAGGTCCCATCGACTGAACAGGGACACAGCTGCCACAGTCTGATCCAGCCCTGTCTCCATTTCTTTTTAAGAACATATCGAAAAGAGCCCTGGGGGAAGATTTTGCTGAGCACACTGGACGCTTTCAAGGACCCCACGCACGGTAGGAGAGCACCCCAGTCTCTCAGAGCCCAGGCAGTGGCTGGAGGGTGTCCTGAGGAGAAGACTCCAGCATGCTCCGTCCTGAGCTTTGTCTGCTAAACAATCTTGCTATTTCTGCTCTGCATGCTTTAGAAAGTTGAAGGGGCTTTTACGAAGAGCAGAGGCACAGAAGCCCCAGGAAGAGTGCCAGACAGAAGCCCAGTGAGGGGGATAGCTGTGCACCGACTGACAGCACTTCAGCCACATGCAGGGGGAGACGCCCCCAGGGTTTTTCAACCCCTGAATCCTTACAATGGCCCTAGAAAGAAGGAGTTGTTATTTTCTTTCCCCACGGAGGAAGAGAGGAGGCACAGGGGTCAAGTACTAGCAGCGCCCGAGGCTGGGGCATCTCCCCCTAAGCGCTCAGTAACACAGCCCCGGTGTTTAGATGAAGTTTGGGGGAGCAGACTGCAGGAGTGCCAGCTTATGCCTGGTGCAGCCAGGCCAAGCTCCCCACCTCACAGGGCTTCACAGGTTGACAGGGCAACCAAGAGCCCTTTGCTTGCTGACCTCCCCCAGGCACCACTGGGCAGAGTTCAGGTGTGCCCATTACCCTGAGCAGTCCCTGCCATTGAGGAGATCAGAAATTGTGTGCTCCAAGCCCCTTCTCTGGGGTCCTCAGGGGGGAGGTGGTCCACAGATCAAGGAAGCTGGGCAGGGCTGGGGGAGGGGCACAGGGGGCAAGAGTGGCTGGGTTTCAGGGAGGAGGGTCAGTGGCTCTGTGGGTGAAGGTGTGTAGACTGATCCTGCCCTCCCTGCCTGCTGTTTCCATCCAGAGGGGAGGCCCGGCCCTGCAGCCATCCTGGATGCCCTACACCAAGCCTTGGCTGCCTGTGAGCTGTTGCGGAGACAGCCCTCGGCACCAGCCTCTTCAGCAGCTGCACTCACCAACCCCCTCCTCGTCTCCTGCTGAGGTTACTGGACCATCCTGTGGGCACCCTGCTCAGCCTGACTGCCACTGGACCAGCCTCCGTGATCAGCCCAACCATGACAGCCGGTCTGACCACTGTCAGATCATCAGAACTTGGGTCTCTGCTGGCTCCTTCCAAGGTTGAACCCAAGCCCAGGGCCTCCCACTGCAGTGCCTGGCAGCCACCCCTTCCTTGGGTTCCTCCATATTCCCTCGCAGCCCCTGCATTACTGCCTCCAGAGTCTACATTAAAGCCCTGCAGTTGCTGGATCAGCCTGCACCTGATGCTGTCTCTCTCCTACCCTCAAAGCAGAGGTGCCCATTTTCTGACCAAGTCTGACCCTGAATCTCTTCCCCAGGGTTTCAGGATTTCTTCACCTCCCAGCACTGTCTCCTTCCTCCCACCAATGCCTGCTGCAAGCGAGACTGGGCCCAACCTTTGGGATAACTCGTCCATAAGGAAGCACTCCACACCCCAGGAAATTGTTGATGACTAGGAAAGCCTGAGGGAATTCCAAGGAAGGAACAATCACTGTAGGCTCCTTGGTAGAAGCTGGCCTTGAACCAGCTCTAGAAGTGAGGTAGAGGCCGGGCACAATGGCTCACGCCTTTAATTCCAGTACTTTGGGAGGCCGAGGCGGGTGGATCACAAGGTCAGGAGTTCAAGACCAGCCTGGCCACGATGGAGAAACCCCATATCTACTAAAAATACAAAAATTAGCCAGGCACAGTGGCAGGAGCCTGTAATCCCAGCTACTCAGGAAGCTGAGGCAGGAGAATCACTTGAACCAGGGTGACAGAGACTGCAGTGAACCGAGCTTGAGCCACTGCACTCCAGCCTGGGCAACAGAGTGAGACTCCATCTCAAAAAATAATAATAATAAAATAGAAGAGAGGTAGGATTTAGATAGGCAAAGAGAGGAGGGAAGGGCATACAATCTGAGGTAACGGCAAGAACAAAGGTGTGGAGCCAGCGGGGGCCCCAGGAATGCAGTGCTGGGAGCCCCTGCTCCTGCACACGCGCTAACTCCTGAACTGCCGAGCCCCTCCTCCTGAGCTGTGTCGGGGGTTGCAGGAAGGAGTAGGCCAAGATGCCCCGTCTCATCTAGCTTAAAATGTCATGAGAGAGAAAGATCCATTGCCAAACAGTGCCATGGGGGGTGAAACCAGTGCTAAATGGAGGTAAAATAAAGCGTTGTAAGAGCTCAACCAGCAGGGGTCTCCCCCAAGCCTCGGGATGCCCCGGGGAAAC
The DNA here is from genome assembly GCA_036589455.1 of Ateles fusciceps. Taxonomy (NCBI): domain Eukaryota; kingdom Metazoa; phylum Chordata; class Mammalia; order Primates; family Atelidae; genus Ateles; species Ateles fusciceps. The sequence goes on along the minus strand of JAZHEH010001341.1, from coordinate 5,793,368 downwards.
TGCAGGAGTCAGGAGAGTCCAATCCGCTCTGAACCTTTGTGGGGAGGAGCGGGGCAGAGGAGGAGGTGGAGGGAGGGCCGCAAAGATGATGGGTTTCACCTTGGCCTTCTCTCAGGTTGCCACCGCAAATGCCTAGGCAGGGAAACACAGCCCATCAACTTTCAGATGGTTCCTCTGGAAATGGAATAAAGAGAGCAAGGCCAGTGGCCACCACGGAAGGGCCACCCTTCCCCTGGTCCAGCCAGATGGAATGGGCCCCAGGACCCTCAGGGCCATGTCCAGGGCTGGGCCCTGGGGAGGTGGTCTGAGCAGGCGGAGATGTGCCCAGCTTGCTCCTTGCATCTCCACAGAGCCCACTGGCCCTGTACCTCAGGCTCTGCGCTGCCTGTGGGACCCAGGTGAGCTCCCATGTGTCTTAGCCCGGTCGCGGGGCTGGCTGCTCTGTGTCCTGATCATGGTGGTGGCTACATGAACCTACACATGGGTTAAAACTCACTGTGGACACATATGAAAGCTAAAAGCTCCAGGGGGGCCCTTGTTACAGGGGGACCTCATCACAAGGGGACCCCCACACCTTTGTGAGTTTTACCTCTAGGAGCTTTACTACGTTCTCATGGCGAAAATAGAAGAAAAAGTCCCCTCATGCTTCCGACAGGAACAGGGCAAAGTAACCATTTTTAAATATGCCAGGACATTCTGTTCTTTTAACAAGGCCTACTATCAAAAGAAATTATTTTACCAGGGCCTAACCCACTAGGGTTTTATTAGAGGCTAATCAAACTGGGGGGAAGACAAATACCCAACTCCGGTCCCTTCAGCCATCCTGTCCCACGTAAGGGAAAGAAAACCTGAGAAGTTCACAGTCCAGGGCCCAGGCTCACTAAAAGACTGAGATCTAATCACAGGACTATAGAACACATCCCTTCCCACCACACCTCACCACATCACTAAAGGCCTCTTTACCTCTGGGTAAAAGGTAAAAGTTTCTTTTACCTAGTGCAGCATGCCTGCCTTTTAGCAAAAAATACAAGGCAGACTAAAAGGCAGAAAGCACAGTTTGAAGAAACAGAGCAAGCATCAGAATCAGACCCAGCTATGGCAGGGATGTTGGAATCATCAGGCTATGAATTTAAAACAACTGTGATTAACATGCAAGAGCTCTCGTGGAAAAAGTAGACAACTGTAAGAACAGATGGGTAATGTAATCAGAAAAGTGGAAATTCTAAGAATCAAAAAGAAATGCTAGAGATAACACTGTAACAGAAATGAAGAATGTCTTTGATGAGCTCATTAGCAAATAGGACACAGCTGAGGAAGGAATCTCTAAGCTTGAGAGTACTTCACTAGAAACTTCCAAAACTGAAAAGCAAAGGGAAGAAAAAGACCGAGGACTAGGGAAGAAAGAGCAGAATATCCAAGAACTGTGGGACATCTACAAAAGATACAGCACATGTAATGGGAATCCCAGAAGGAGAAGAAAAAGACAAAGGAACACAAATCACATTTAAGGTAATCATGACCTAGAATTTCCCAAAATCATGTCAGACACAGACCCAGGAAGCTCAGCGAACACAAGTAGGTTACATGCAAAAAAGAAAAGGAAAGAAAAAGTACACCTAGGCATCGTACATTCAAACTTTAGAAAATCAATGATAAAGAACACACCTTGAAAGAAGCCAGAGGGAAAAATAACACCTTACCTATAGAGAAACAAAGGTAAGACTTACATCAGCCTCCTTTTTTTTTTTTTTTTGCTGAGACAGAGTCTTGCTGTTTTGCCCAGGCTGAAGTGCAGTGGCACGACCTGGGCTCACTGCAACCTCCACCTCCCAGGTTCAAGAGATTCTCCTGTCTCAGCCTCCTGAGTAGCTGGGATTATAGGCGCCCACCACCACGCTCAGCTAATTTTTGTATTTTTAGTAGAGATAGGGTTTCACCATGTTGGTCTCGAACTCCTGACCTTGTGATCCGCCTGCCTCGGCCTCCCACAGTGCTGGGATTATGGGTGTGAGCCACCGCACCTGGCCATATCAGCCTTCTTTTCAGAAGCCATGCAAACAAGAAGAGAGTGGAGTGAAATAGCTAAAGTGTAGAGAGGGAAAAAAAAGTACACTGAGAATTGTGTATCCTGTGAAATTATACTTTGAAAGTAAAGGAGAAATAAAGACGTGCATCAGACAAACAGAAATTTTGGGAATTTGTTGCCAGCATACCTGGCTTGCAAGTAATGTTAAAGGAAGTCCTTCGGAGAAAGGAAAATTACATAGGTCCGAAACTTGGATCTACATAAAGAAAGGAACCGCTTTAGAGAAGGAGTAAGTAAAGGTAAAATAAAAACTTCTACTTTTCTTATTATTTGATCTAAAAGACAACAGTTTGTTCAAAATATTACTAGCAATAGTGTGGGCAATTATTATAGTTGACATACAAATGAAAGGGATGACAGAAATGATACAAGGGACAGAAGAAAAGAATTAGGAATATTTTGTCATTATAAGGTATTTGTACTACCCATAAGCAATACAGTATTATTTGAAGTGGGCTGGCGGAACATGGTGGCTCACACCTGTAATCCCAGCACTTTGGGAGGCCAAGACAGGTAGATCACTTGAGGCCAGGAGTTTGAGACCAGCCTGGACAACATGGAGAAACCCCATCTCTACTAAATATACAAAAATTAAGCAATCATGGTGTTGTGTGCCTGTAGTCCCAGCTACTCAGGGTGGTAGTGGGTGGCTGAGATGGGAGGATTGTTTGAACTCGGGGAGGCAGAGGTTGCAGTGAGCTGAGATGATGTCACTGCCCTCCAACCTGGGCGACAGAGTGAGACTGTCTCAAAAAAAATAAATGAAAGAAAGAAAGAGAGAAAGAAAGAGAGAGAAAAGAAAAGAAGCTGAAGTAGCTCTAACAATTTCAGACAGAACAGACTAATGATAAACAAGTCAATTCTCCAAGCAGATGGAATAATCCCCAATTTGTACACACCTAGTAAGAGAGTGGCAAACTATGTGAGCCAAAAAATGATAGAACTACAAAAAAAAAAAAAATGAATTCACTATTTTGTTGGAAACTTTAACAACCACTATCAGAAATGGACAGATCCAGATCCAGCAGGCAGAAAATCAGTAAGGACACAGTTGAACTTAATACCACCATCAGTCAACTGGATCTAATTGACAAGGCTAATTGACAACAGCAGCAGAATACGCATTCTCCTTAAGCTCACACAGAGCCTTCTATAAAACACACTTTAACAAATTTAAAAGAATACAAATCGTACAATGGTCTCAGATGACAATGGAATTAAACTGGATATCAGTAGCAGAAAGATAGCTAGAAAATCCCAAAATTCTCGGAGGTTAAACAACATACTTCTAAATAACAACTGGGCCAGAGGAAATCTCAAGAGAAATTTAAAAATACTGTGAACTAGACTGGGTGTGGTGGCTCACACCTGTAAGCCCAGCACTTTGGAAAGTGAAGGCGGGGGGTGGGGTGGGAGGGGATCACCTGAGATCAGGAGTTCTAGACCAGCCCGGCCAACACAGTGAAACCCCGTGTCTACTAAAAATACAAAAAATTAACCAGGCGTGGTGGTGCATGCTTGTAATACCAGCTACTCAGGAGGCTGAGGCACAAGAATCCCTTGAACCCGGGAGGTGAAGGTTGCAATGAGAAGCGATCACACCACAGCACTCCAGCCTGGGCCACAGAGTGAGACCCTGTCCCCCTTACAAAAAAATACTGTGAACTAAATAAAAATTAAAATACAGTGTATTAAAATTTGTGGAACGCAGCAAAAGCACAGCTTAGAGGAAAATTTATAGCACTGAATGCATATATTAGAAAAGGAAAAATATCTAAAATCAATAATCTAAGCCTCCACCTCATTAAACAATAAAAAGAAGGGCAAATTAACTCCAAAGTAAGAAGAAATGATAAAAATTAGAGCAGAAATCAATGAAATTAAAAACAAAATGAGAGAGAAAATCAGCAAAACCAAAAGCCATTTCTTAAAAAATATCAGTAAAATTGATAAGCCTCTAGCCAACCTAATTAAAGAAAAAAGAGAGAAGATACAAATTACTAATATCAGAAATGAAAGAGGAACATCACTACAGAGCCCATAGACATCAAAAGGCTATTAAAGGAATACTATGAAGCATCTATACCCACAAATTTGGTAATCTATGTTCAACAGATCAATTTCCTGAAAGACACAATCTGCCAAAACTCATACAAGAAGAAACAGATAATCTATTACAGAATTTAATAATTAATAATCCTCCAAAACCAGGAAGAACAGGCCCCAATGGGTGAACTGGTGAATTCTACCTGCGAACATTAAGGAATAAATTATACTAATTCTCCACAATCTCTTCCAAGAGATAGAAGCAGAGGGAATGCTTTCTAACTCATTCTATGGGGCCAGCATGATCTAACACCAAAACGCGAAACGACGTTACAAGAAAAAAAAAACTACAATTCGCCCCCGGCGGAAGTGAGGACCGGGCGTGGGCTCTAGGGGCCAGGTCTCGACTCCCCGCAGATCCCCGCGGTCCCGGTCCCACGCCCGGGGCGCCTGATGGACCGAGCCGCGCCCTCGAGGGCTGGTAGCAGCGGCCGTGCTGGGCGTGGCCTTCATCCGGGAGCCTCGCGCCTTCTGCGCCGACTTCTGCACGGCCTCCGGCAGCCCGAGCCTCCCTGCGCTGCTCCCGGGCCTGCAGCCGGAGCTGGGGCAGCCGCGGCGCTGGGTGACGCCGGAGGGGGCCCGACTTGGACTAACTGCGGCGGACCCTGGAGCCGGGGTCCAGGAACACAGTCCGAACCCCAAGACCACCTGTCCCCTCAGACTGCAGCGGCCGCTGGGAGGAGCACATCCAGGGTGGCTGTGCCTCGGGAGGTCGCCACCTCCGGGACTGGCATCTGTGCAGGAGCCCTCAGTGAGGGATGTGTCAGCCCGGCTATGCGCTTCCTGGCCCAGGGCGCGCTGGACGTGGGCGCCCCCGCCTGGTCTACGCGGGAGCTGCGGGCAGCTGGGCGGGGTTCCTAGCCCACGCCTTCCGCTCCTCCGGCTGGTCCCGCAGCGCCCGCGGGAAGGGAGAAGTGGCTCCTTGTCCCCAGGTGCACCAGGAGGCACTGGAGAACCCCGCGACTGCCTGCCAGACGGCCGGACCTCCCCGGGGCTCCCGACGCGCCTGCATCCGCGACTCCGGCTCGCGGCCTGCCCCAGAGCTCACGCGCGAGGCGGGAGAGATGGTGCTGGTGCCCAGCGTAGGGCACCACCGGGTTCACAACCTGCTAAGGCCGAGGCGCGCCCTGGCCATCCAAACCAAGAGCTGGGGTGTGCGCCCGCCCTCGACCAGGGGCCCCCCTACAGGAAGAGAACTGTCCCTCCACTAGGTGGCGTCGCCGGGGGCCCGGGCCTTTGTTTCACCCTCTGCCCGCTCCTTACCCGGCACACTCGCTCTGGGTCCGCCGCCCACTTCCTGGCTGCGCTGGCTCCCGCGGCGCGTCCCTGCCAGGGAGGCTCTGGCCCTGCTCGCGGGCTGCGCTGGGGCGCCTGCCTGGGGCTCCTGGCCAGCCTGCGCCGGCGCCTTCCAGGATGACTCGCCCTCCATCAGCCACAGCTGGGTGGACGGCTCCCCTCCGGGCCCGCAGGCGGCGCTCCCCGCAGCTGCGCGCAGTGCAGGAGTCCGCGAGTGGAGGGACTTCATGCCCCGCTGGCACCGCCGCTGCCGCTCATCATGAGGTCCGGCTCGGGCATCGGCTTGGAAGAGCTTTACGACTTCCCCAGGGTCCTCGCTGAGAGGACGCTCCTAGTCCTGGGGGAAGGGTCAGTGGACGTTGGGGCCGGGCCGAGCCTTCGACGCCGGGTGCACGGAGGAGGTAGGTGCTGGCCTCCGTGCTCTCGCACCCCGACTTCCAGAGAACCGACAGCAGCGCGTTATCGCTGCGGCCCGAGGAGCTGTAGCAGCCACCAAGGGAGACAGTCGCCGCCGCCGCGTCCCAGTAGCTACTGCCGGGAGGAGAGGAGGCCGCCTCCCGCTCTAGGGCCCCTCTGGGAAAAAAGTAGGCCCTCCAGCCCCCGTGGACTGAAGCCCCCACCTCTCCAGTGAGGCCAGGACGTCTGAACTACAGGTGTCCGGGTTGCCTGCTCTGGAGGCCCCTCTGTGTGGCCAGCTTCGTCCCTTAGTCCCAGGCTGTCACCAGACCAAAGTCCATGCACTTTTTCAGTTGGCCCTTTGTGGCAGTCCCCACCCCAGCAGAGGAGGATGCATTCAAATCTGTAGGAGTAGCACATACATGTGCTGTGTGCACCTGCCCAAATGATGTACAGTGGGGCCGGCTGCTCGCAGCTGGGATGGAAGCTCCCAGGAAGACAGCGATTTTTGTCTGCTCTGTTCACTGAATTATGCTAAGCGCCTGGAAAAGTGACTGTACACAGGAAAGAAAAGAAAAGAGACAAAGGGAGGGAGGAGACTAACATCTCTCATGAATATAGATGCAAAATCCTCAACAAAATATTAGCAATGAAAGGAAGGGAGGAAGGAAGAAAGGCAAGCTACAGACTGACATCTCTCATGAATATAGATGCAAAATCAGAAAGAAAGGAACGAAAGAAAGAAAGAGAAAGAAACTAACATCTCTCATGAATATAGATGCAAAATCCTAAAGAAAGAAAGACTACAGACTAACATCTCTCATGGGCATAGATGCAAAGTCCTCAACAAAATAATAGCAAAGAAAGGAAAGAAAGAAAAAGGAAGAAAGAAAGAAAAGAAAGCTACAGACTAAGATCTCTCATACATATAGATGCAAAATCCTCAACAAAATATTAGCAATTCAAATCCAACAATGTGTAAAAGAGGTCTACACCATGACCAAGTGAGATTTATCCCAGATTATGTAGCACTGGTCCAATACTTGATAATCAAGTAATCCATCACATCTACGGGCTAAAGAAGAAAAATCACATGATCATGTCGATAGATGCAGAAAAAGCATGTTACAAAATCCAACATCCATTCAAGGTGAAAACTCCCAGCAAACTAGGAAAAGAGAGGAACTTCCTCAACTTCATAAAGAAATTTTATAAAAATCCCCACAGCTAACATTTTATATGGAATGGTGAGGAACTAGACACTTTCTCAGTAAGATCAGGGACAAAGCAAGGATGTCCTCTCATCACTGCTTTTCAGCATCATACTGGAAGTCCAAGCTAATGCAATAATACAAGAAAAGGAAATAAAATGTATAAAGATTTTCTATATAGATGAATAGATGACCAAGTCATTGGCAAAGTTGTAGAAAATCTATGCAGAAAATCCAAAAGAACCAACAACATACTACTGAAACAAGCAATTATAGCAAAGTTGTAGGCTACAGACTTAATACACAAAAGCCAATCACTTTTTTATATATCAACAATGAACAAGTGGAATTTGAAATTCAAAACACAATACCATTTATATTAACACCCCCCAATATAAAATACTTAAGTATAAATCTTTAAAAATGTATGTATAAGCTCTATGTGAGGAAAGCTACAAAACTATTATGAAAGAAATCAAAGAACTAAATAAATGGGGAGAGATTCCATGTTTAAGAGCAAGAAGACTCAATATTGTCAAGATGTCAGTTCTTCCCAACTTGATCTATAGACTAAATGCTATCTTCATCAAAATTCCAGCAAGTTACTTTGTAGATATTGGTAAACTGATTCTAAAGTTTATGTGGAGAAGCAAAAGACCCAAAACAGACAACATAATGTTGAAGGAGAAGAACGAAGTTGGAGGACTGACGCTACCCAACCTCAAGGCTTACTCTAAAGCTACACTAACCAAGACAGTGTGATATTGGTGAAAGAACAGACAAATAGACCAATGGAACACAATAGGCCAGAAATATACCCACAGAAATATAGTCAACTAATTTTTTTACCAAGGAGCACAGGAAATACAATGGAGAAAATAAATTATTTTCAGTGAATGGTGCTGGAACAACTGGACATCCAAATGGAAAAAAAAAATTAGATACAGACCTTACACCCTTCGGAAAAATTAACTCAAGGCCGGGCACAGTGGCTCATACCTATAATCTCAGCACTTTGGGAGGCCAAGGCAGGCGGAGGTCAGGAGTTTGAAACCAGCCTGGCCAACACTGTGAAACCCCATATCTACTAAAAATGCAAAAATTAGCTGGGCATGGTGGCAGGTGCCTATAATCCCAGCTACTCGGGAGGTTGATGGAAGAGAATTGCCTGAACCTGGGGTTGGGAGGGCAGGTGGAGGTTGCAGTGAGCCGAGATCACACCACCTCACTCCAGCCTGGGAGACAGCAAAACTCCATCTCAAAAAAAAAAAGAAATGAGCTATCAAGTCATTTTAAGACATGTAGGAACCTTAAATGAATATTACTAAGTGAAAGAAACTAATTTTTAAATGCTAAATATTGTATGATCCCAAATGTATGACATTTTGGAAAAGGCAAAACCATGGAGACAGTAAAAGGATCAGTGGTTGCCAGGGATTAGATGGGGAAGGGTGAACAGGTGGAGCACAGAGGATTTTTTTAGGGCAGCCGCACTATTCTGTGTGATACTATACTGGTGGATATGTGTCATTATACATTTGTCTTGACTCATAGAATGTATGACTCCAAGAGTGGGCCCTCAGAAACTACGGACATTGGGCAATAATGACATGTGCTTGTAGATTCATTAGTAATAACACATGCGCCACCCTACCGGGGGATGTTACTGATGTGGAAGGCTGTGCATGTTGGGGGCAGGGCGTGCATGGGAACTCTGGACTTTCCACTCAATCTTTGCCTCAAAAAAAGTTCCTGCCACTTGAGGTTCCTGGCGGCTACTATTTGCTAATTAATCCCTTGATTGATGCCTCTCAGTAAAGCTTAGAGCTTTGTTTTCTGATAGAAGCCTTGCAGTTATTTGAATTTAAAAATTTCCTGTTAAGATATATGCACAAAGTCTTTGATACTCTTCCTTCAAGATGGGAAGCCTACGCACGAGCCCAGGAGTTCAAGATTATAGTGAGCCATGATTACACCACTGCACTCAAGCGTGGGCAACAGAGCAAAACCTTGTCTCTTTAAAAAAAATCATAAAGGCTCAGCAGCCCTTTTCCCTTTGAAAGTGAGCTAGACTTTGTGACTCACTAATAAACAGAGTGTGGCAGAGTTGCTGGTGTAGCTCCTGAGACCAGGTCATAAGGGGCCTGGCAGCTCCCTTCTTGCTCTCTGTCAGATCCCTGGCTCTGGGGGAAGCTAGCTGCCCTGTGCAGAGGGCCACACGGAGACTCACTGAAGTCTCCTGTCAGTAGCTAGCAAGGAACTGAGGCCTCCTGCCAACAGCCACGACACAGCTCAAAAGCATCTCCTCCAGCCCTGGACAAGGCCTCTGATGCTGGGCCCACTGGACTGAGATCTTGACTGCAACAGTCAGAACCGCCCAGCTAAGCCACTCCCAAGTTCTTGACCCACAGAAACATGTGAGATAATAAATAAATAAATAAACAAATAAATGTTATTATTGAGCTGGGCATAATTGTTCACATCTGTAATCCCAGTGCTTTGGGAGGCTAAAGCAGGAAGGTCACTTGAGCTCAGGAATTTGAGAACAGCTCAACCTAGGGAGACCCCATCTCCAACAACAACAAATTAGCTGACTGTGGCAGTGCATGCCTGTGATCCCAGCTACTTGGAGGCTGAGGTGTGAGGATCGCTTAAGCCCAAGAGTTCCAGGCTGCAGTGAGCTAGGATCTCACCATGTTTGAAGCTGCTAGTTTTGGGGGATGGTTTGTCACGGAGCAGTAATAACAAATTTCCTAACGGAGACTCACGCTCCATCAGAGCCTAGGGGACACGTGTGTGTGTCTGTGGCAGATTCTCGCAGTCCTCCACATTACCCACTGAGCTGTCACGGGGAGCGCGGTAGTGCGCATGTAGGTTTACCAGTAACCATTGGAGCCCTGACAATAATCACTAGCAGGTTGGAAGGAGGGCAAGGGCCCCCAGGCACGGAGCCAGCTGAAAGGGTACTCATGAGTGCAGAGATACTGTGGTGTGGGGGGAGTGCATACTTGCTCAGGCCCTGGGGTGGGGGGTGACGGGATAGGGTGCAGGGACCCAGAGAGTCCAAAGGCAAGAAGGTGCTGGAAGGGACACCACGTGTGGTCCAGGCTCCAAGTCCCCCATGCATGCCCATTGTCCCATTAGACTTCACTTACAAAATACAAATTTAAAGATAAAATTGTTATGAATTTCAAGACAGCAGCCACAGAGCTATCAAACCCAGGTGCAGGGCCCTTCAGGGCAGGAGTCTTCTGTGTTGTTTCACTTAAGTTAATCGCCCTCATTTCATGCTGCTGCAAAATACATGATTTCATTCTTTTATGGCTGAATAGTATACCATTGTATATATAGATACTACATTTTCTTTATCCAATCATCCACTGATGAACACTTAGGTTGATTCCATATCTTTGCTATTGTAAATAATGCTGTGATAAACATCTGTGATAAACATCTGTGATAAACAGCTGTGATAAACATCTGTGATAAACAGCTGTGATAAACAGCTGCCCCAGCCCCAAGCCCACAAAGCCAGGGGGCCTAGATGCGTAGAGAGGCAGAGAAGGGCCGTCATCATACAAGCTTTCAAAAAATAGGAGATTCAAATATTTATGAATAGACTTCACATCTTCCATTCTCCTTTTGCCTTTTTTCTATAAGGGCTTCTTTGGGATTGCTCAAATGGTCTACAACACATTTAAAATGTTTTCTGGGAAATTGTAACTAATGTCCTCTCTCTCACCTTCTGGCAAAAAAAGAAAATGATTCCACTGACCTTAATTTGCACTCCCAACAGCAAAAAAAAAAATGTCCTGTAATTTCACACGGTTTCCACTAGATAGCCAATGCTGTCCCTGAGAGGAAAAATGAGGGTAAACGTTTCCAAAGCACTTCCAAGCAGGAGCTCCGGGAGTCCAAGTTTAATTCCTCTGAATGAACCCCTGCCCAACCCCCCATCTTCCGCCCTGGATATTTGCCATATCTTCCCATCATCTGTGCTATCACCTATGTTAAAACACACACATTCACACACATGTATACATTTAGAAAAAGAGGAGACTTTATTTCCTGTAAAAGGTTCAAGCCTACAAGGTGGCCATCTGCAGGCTGGGAAGTGTGCCACTGGTCAAGCACCTTGAAAGAGGAGGGGTTGGGGCCAGAGCTTTATGCTGACCAGTCTGGCTAAACATACATATTCAACGGGCTACAGGAGGAGCTATGAATATTCATGAAGGCACTGTGCCTCCTGCCTGTAATCCTGGCATTTTGGGAGGCTGAGGCAGGAGGATCGCTTGAGCCCAGGAGTTAGAGACCAGTCTGAGCAATATAGTGAGATTCTATCTCTACAAAAAATACAAAATTAGGCCAGGCACAGTGGCTCACGCCTGTAATCCCAGGACTTTGGGAGGCCAAGGTGGGTGGATCACCTGAGGTCAGGAGTTTGAGATCAGCCTGACCAACATGGTGAAACCCTGTCTCTGAAAAAAAAAAAAACAAAGAAAAAAAATACAAAATTATCTGGGGTAATGGCATGTGCCTGTGGTCCGAGCTACTCAGGAGGCTGAGGTGGGAGGCTTGAAGCCAAGAGTTTGAGGTTGCAGTAAGCCATGCTTGCGTCACTGCACTCCAGCCTGGGCAAGAGAGCCTGCCTCAAGAACAAACAAAAGAATAGTCATTAAGGTGGTCCTGACACATCCATGTTGAACAAACATGCATGTCACATATGACCCATGTTTGCTCTGGGGGGAGACTGAACATGTAAATGTATTACAGTTAGGCCCTATATGTCAAAAGGCCTTTCAGGACACAAAGGCACTCTGTGCTCAACCTGTGTAAACAGGTGGGGGCCGGCCATGGTTGGTGGTCTTCTTATCTGGAGAAAGTTACTGAAATCAGTCTCTTGTCCAATCAAAGCTGCGGTTATGGCTGGCGGAATAGGAGTTGGGGGTGAGTTAGTCACATCTGGTGGAACTGCAAATTGTTTCAGTACTGCTTATCTCGAGGCCAGTGCTTGTTTAACTGCTAAAGAGAAAAGCCTTGTGGCAGTGAGAACAGAGTTCATTCTTTAAATGTGGGGTGCATGACTAACCTTTGCTTGGCACAGCCTTAGGTTATTTGTTTGTTTGTTTATTGAGGTGGAGTTTCGCTCTTGTTGCCCAGGGTGGAGTGCAATGGCGCGATCTCAGCTCACTGCAACCTCTGCCCCCCTGGGTTCAAGCGATTCTCCTGCCTCAGCCTCCCCAGTAGCTGGGATTACAGGCACCCACCACGCCCAGATGATTTTTTTTTTTTTTTTTTTTTTTTTTAGTAGGGATGGGTTTTGCCATGTTGGCCAGGCTGGTCTCAAACTCCTGACCTCAGGTGATCCACCCGCCTCTGGCTCCCAAAGTGCTGGGATTGCAGGCATGAGCCACCGCGCCCAGCCAGGTCCTGTTTATAATTTATCATCTATTTGCCACAAAGAGTCCATCATGTCTGTTTTACTATCTCTGTTTTAACAGTAATGCTGGTCAGTTGTTGTGTCTGAACCACAAAAAGGAGGGGGTGTAACGAGGCTTCTGATCTCCTGTCCCATCGTGGCTGGGAGCTCAGTTTTAAGGTTTTTCTGGGGTCCCCTTGGCCATTAAAGGGTCCATTCAGTTTGCAAGGGGCTTATAATTTTTAGTTTACATGTAATATTTTTTCTTAGAATGAGTTCTCTTTTAAATGCACATAAATGTATTTTAAGATAGAAAGTTTATATGCTCTAATTTAATTAAGAAACTAGTCTCACCTGTCATACACACAAACAAACATCACGATAAGTTCATAGCAAATAAAACATCATCATTCATTTCTGACCAGATACGGCCGCTGAGCTGAAGGGCCAGACAGCAAGGCTGAGAGGCAAGTCGAAGCCCCACAGTTGGGGCTGTCAGCTGGGGAGGGGTATCTCTGTCCCAAGCTAGACTATGTTTATTGCTTTTAATCACAAGAGACAAAAATCCTCGGACACATGAGGGTATGTCAGAGGGTGTAGGGCCCCCTTTCTTTTCTTTCTTTCTTTTTTTTTTTTTTCAAGATGGAGTCTTGCTCTGTTGCCAGGCTGGAGTGCAGTGGCACAACCTCGGCTCACTGCAACCTCTGCCTCCCAGGTTCAAGCGATTCTCCTGCCTCAGCCTCCCGAGTACCTGGGATTACAGGCGCTCACCACCACGCATGGCTAGTTTTTGTATTTTTAGTAGATACAGGGTTTCACCATGGGCCAGGCTGGTCTCCAACTCCTGATCTCAGGTGATCCACCCACCTCAGCCTCCCAAAGTGCTGGGATTACAAGTGTGAGCCACTGCACCTGGCTGTCAGGCCCCCCTTTCTTCCCTGACAGTGTGCCAATGGCCCCTGCCCATGGTGACTTCCCCATTGCTGGCTGTGGCCAGACCCCCAGCAAAGCCCCTGCCAGGCTTATCTCACTCCTTCGTCACAGCAGTCTGGGAGGCAGGGTCTTTGATTTTCCCCATTTTGCAGATGAGGAAACTGAGGCAGAGATAGGCTGAGACTATTGCCCAAGGTCACAGAACAAGTAAGTATCAAAACCAGATTTGGGAGCCAGGCACGCTGCTCCATAGCCTAGCTTGGAACAGCTGGGGTGACAGAGACCTGCATCTGCAAAGATCCGGCAAGCAGAGGCTCTGTTCCAAGGGGGCCAGCAGCGGCAGACAGGGTTACCCATTTCCTCCTGGTCGCACACAGGCTTAAAATGCTACCTAATAATCGCTGCCTCTTAATACCCTCTGCTTCCCATGAGAAGAAACAATTGTGTTGGGGGGATATTGAAGGATCCCAACCTCAAAAGTAACTTTGCCTAAGCAGTTTCCCTTAAAATACAATTACCAATGGAGGCTGTTTCCTTCAGCTCAGGGGACAAGAAAGGAGTGGCTGTCTCCCTCATGTTTCTCGTTATTTGTGTCATAGGCATGTATCACCTGAAATTGCCTGAGAGCCTTGACCAACTTTTAAGTCACAAGATCTGTGAACACTTCCCTAGTGGGTGCTGAGGGTCTCCAAGGAGCTGCTGGGCCCATGTGCAGACAGATAGGCAAACAACTGGGTGAGTGCATCAGGGAGGGCTTCTGGGAAGAGGTCATGCACCTGGTGAATCTTTTTTTTTTTTTTTGAGGCGGAGTGTCTCTCTGTCACCCAGGCTGGAGTGCAGTGGTGTGATCTTGGCTCACTGCAACCTCCACCTCCCGGGTTCAAGCAATTCTCTGCCTCAGTCCCCCGAATAGCTAGGATTATAGGCACCTGCCACCATGCCAGGCTAATTTTTGTAGTTTTAGTAGAGAATTTTTGTAGTTTTAGTAGAGACAGGGCTTCACCATCTTGGCCAGGCTGATCTTGAACTCCTGAGCTCGTGATCCGCCCACCTCAGCCTCCCAAAGTGCTGGGGATTACAGGCATGAGCCACTACACCCAGCCGCCCCTGGTGAATCTTAAAGGATGCACCATGCCAGGCAAAATTCTAGAGGGCTCCAGAAAGAGGACAGTGCAGTGGCAAAAGCACAGAGACAGAAGTTGGTGTGTGGGTGAGGAGTGAGGGACGTGGCTAGCCTACCACAAAGCTTCAGATCAGGAAGAGATGACAGGTGAGGCTGGACAGGGTGGCAGAGGGTGTCCTGAAGCCAGCGGGGGAGCCATGAAAGACATGGAGCAGGGGTGTGGTCAGATTAAACCTGTATAGCTGAGGCAGAGGCCGGCGTCAAGGAGACAGCGGTCCTGGCAAGACACAGATAAGGCCAGCACTAGAGAAGAGATGGCCAGCAAGGCTGACAAGTATGCATTACGTTATGCCCATGTGCCAGGCAGAGGTGCTGGGGAGGTAAGAATTAATGCGACAGAGTCTTGGCCCTCTTGAGGCTCACATCAATGGGAGGAGACATTTAATAAATATATAAAAATGTAAAAATAAGATCATTTTGGCAGGGTGCAGTGGTTCATGCCTGTAATCCCAGCATTTTGGGAGGCTGAGGCGGGCAGATCACGAGGTCAGGAGTTCAAGAGCAGCCTGACCAACATGGTGAAACCCCGTCTCTACTAAAAATAAAAAATTAGCCGGGTGTGGTGGCATGTGCCTGTAGTCCCAGTTACTCAGGATGCTGAGGCAGGAGAATCGCTTGAACCTGAGAGGTGGAGGTTGCAGTGAGTGGAGATCACACTACTGCACTCCAGCCTGGGTGACAGAGTGAGACTCCATCTCAAAAAAAAAAAAAAAATCATTTCAGACCCTGATCAATGCTAAGGAAGAAATGAAATGGAGTATTATGGTACGGAAGGATGGAGCTCTGCCTTGGTGAGGGAGGCCTTTGAGGAGGGGTCATCTGAATTGAGATGAGAATGATGAAGAGGAGGAAGCCATGTGGGGCTCTGGGGGAAGGGTACTCCAGGCAGAGGGAACAGCAAGTGCAAAGGCCCTGAGGCAGGAAAGTGCTGGAGTGTTTAAGGAACAGAAAGAAAATCGGTGTGACTGGAGATTGTTGAGCAAAGTAGAGAGTGGGTGATGGGGGTCAAGAAACAGGCAGGGGCCAAGCTACAGGGGGTCCTGTAGCTTCCTGACCACAGAAGGAACATGGGTTTTCTCTTATTTATGATGGGAAGCCAACAAGGCTAACAAAGACCAGAGTAGTAGCAGCACAGGGAGAAGCGGTCACGTTCTGAATAGATCCTTGTGGCTGAAACGACAGGAATTACTGATGGGTTGGACAGCAAGTAGACGTGACTCTTCAGAGGAGTTTTATAGAAGAGAGAAGCAGGAAAATCAGATGGTAATTGGAGGAGGAGGTGGAATTAAGGGATGATTTTTCAAAAGGGCCATATTATAGGCTGCTCATAACCCGATGGAATGACCCAGTGAGGGAGAAACTGATGATGCAGAGAAAGGACGCCTAATGAGACAAAGTCCTGGAAGGGTGAAGAGGGAGAACTCAGAGCACAAGAGTGGGCTTGGCCTCGCCTTCATTCCTATTGCGGCTGTCACAAGAGGCTTAAAACAGCACACATTTATTTTCTTACTCTTCATCATGCAACTTCTGCGGGTTCTCCGCTTCCGGCCCTCCTGAGGTGGGAAATCAGCAGCACCTGTTTTCAGAGCACCTGTCAGGACCCTGGTCACCACCCTGCTCATGGCAGCAGGATCTGGTCGAAACAAGGTGTGAAGAAGCTGGCAGAAACCAGAAACCAGCAGATGGAGCCGAAAGCAACCCCTAGCTGCCCTCACTACTCACAAACGTAGACACTCCCACCGGCGCCACGGTAGTTTACAAATGCCGTGACAACACGCCATGGCAGCAACCTGAAAGTTATAGGGTTTTGGAAACTCACCACCCCTTTTCTAGAAAATTCTAAATACCTGCCCCTTAATTTGCATGTAATGCATAGTGGCTGTCTGCGGCTCTGGGCACACTGCCTGTGGGGGGTCCTCCTCACAGGGAGAGCACCTCTGCTGTGCACTGCTGCTTCCGTGAGGCTGCTTTCTGCACCACTGGGTCGCCCTTGACTTCTTTCCTGGGCAAAGCCAAGAGCCCTGATTTGGAGGCTCACCTGCCCCACATCACTTATAGGTGGAAATCAAGGTGTTGGCTGGGTTCATTCTCTGGAGGCTCTGGGAGAATCCACTCACAGGCTCGTCCAGGCTGTTGGAAGATCCAGTTCCTGCATTATCCTGTCCCTCTTGGACATATGGTATGTATTTACATACGTCCATATGGGTAAAAACCCATGGGGAAGAAAAGACAGTCTTGCCTGATGTTGGGATGGAGGGAAATTTTTCTTTTCTTCTTCCTGTTCATCTGAACATTCTAATTTCCCACACTGAAAATCATTTATTTACTATTTATGTAGGTTTTTTAATTCACAAAACCCATGTATATTCACGTGGTGTTTTGTTTTAAGTTGTACATGCTGAAAATAAGGAAATCCCTGAGGCCCAAGAGGAAGGAAGGCTTGGGCCCCACCAGATCTGGTCAAAACACCTGGCCTGGTGGCTGCAGCGCCCCCACTCACTCCAGAAACCCTTACCCACCTGCGTGGAGCTCACTGCTGAATATGTGCAGGGCAGAGAAGGCGGAACATGCCAGGGCTCCATGGGGAGGGAGGGAAGGCCCAGACAGGCTGAGGCTCCTCTCCAGGGTTCAGGCGCCAGTCAGAGTCCCCACTAAGCACATACCAGAGGACCCCAGGAGGAAGCAGGCCCCAGAGCGGGTGTGACATCAGTGGGGCAACAGCACCTTCCCCCCCACTTCTCTGAGCCCAGCAGCAGTGGGTGGGGGAACAGAGCTGGGGCCTGTGGGATCCAGGCCCGCCTCGTAGCCTCTCAGGGTCTACGAGGGTGAACACCCAACTCCTGCCCCGAGAGCAGAACCAGGCAGCGGGGGAGAGAACAGGAGGCCCCTCTATGAGCTGGAAAGGACGCCCAGGCCTCCCAGGGAAGGCCTGCCCCTGCCTGGCCATGCAGGAGGAGGGAGGCTGGCCTGAGAGGGGTGTGGGACCAAAATAAGAACAGCACACCCCCACCTATAGGGCCGAGGAATATTCCCAAGGGTCCTGCGTGTCAGTGAAGTGCGTTTAAAGCTTCTGTCAGCCCTTTGTCCTTGGCTTTTCCTGTCAGGCTCCTGTAACTTCTGTGTTTTGACTGTTTTATTATTATTATTATTATTATTATTATTATTTTGAGATGGAGTCTTACTCTCTTACCCAGTCTGGAGTGCAATGGTGTAATCTCCACTCACTGCAACATCCGCCTCCTGGGTTCAGGCAATTCTCCTAA
This sequence comes from Ateles fusciceps, assembly GCA_036589455.1. NCBI lineage: Eukaryota > Metazoa > Chordata > Mammalia > Primates > Atelidae > Ateles > Ateles fusciceps. The sequence goes on along the minus strand of JAZHEH010001341.1, from coordinate 5,775,475 downwards.
CTCAGCTTCCAGAGTAGCTGGGATTACAGGCACCCACCACTATGCCCAGATAATTCTTGTATTTTTTGTTTTGGTAGAGATGAGGTTTTACCATGCTGGCCAGGCTGGTCTCGAACTCCAGACCTCAGGTGATCCGCCCACCTTGGCCTCCCAAAGTGCTGGGATTACAGGCGTGAGCCACCACGCCTGGGGACCCTGTTTTAAAGAACAATAGCCAATTGGAGAACATCCTGGTTCCCTCCATCTTGGCCAGGTTAAAAATCAAGATCCAACGTGGCCTCAGCCAGCAGCAGGGCTGCTCCAGGCCTGTTTTCCTCTCCAGGCTAAGCCCTGCTGAGCACCCTCAGAGCAGGGACCCAGGACCCTCTTCTTGGATTTGATGTCCTTGACCGACAGCAGTGGTGACCCAGGGAGTTGCCCCATGGGCCCCCTTCCTCTCCCCCTCCTCAGTGGCCAGGGAACCCATTTACTTGTGTTGCTAGAACTTTGTATATGTTCCCAAGCATTGCTATATTCTAGGAGCTCCCAAACTTCAGTCATCCCTAAATTAAGCCTAACAGTAAAATGTCATGCATGGTCCGGTTCTTTATGCATGCTCTACACATGCTCAAATTCCGCCGTCTTTTCAAGCCATTCATTGACTTAGTTAATATTTCATGGTAGTAAAATTGTTATGGTTTATTATATATTGTATATATTAATGTTTTAATTATTTTTTTTTTTGAGACAGAGTCTCACTCTGTTGCCCAGACTGGAGTGCAGGGGCCCAATCTCAGCTCACTGAAACCTCTGCCTCCCAGGTTCAAGCAATTCCCTGCCTCAGCTTCCCGAGTAGCTGGGATTATAGGCACCTGCCACCACGCCTGGCTAATTTCAGTATTTTTTTAGTAGACATAGGGTTTCACCATCTTGACCAGGCTGGTCTTGAACTCCTCACCTTAGGTGATCCACCTGCCTCAATCTCCCAAAGTGCTAGGATTACAGGCATGAGCCACTGTGCCCCAGCTTAATGTTTTAATTTTATAATATAAGTATTTATGATATTTTACTGTTAGACTTAATTTTGATTAATATTTGGTAGCACTAAAAATACAATTAGGCCAGGCATGGTGGCTCACACCTCTAATTCCAGCACTTTGGGAGGCCAAAGTGGGAGGATGGCTTCAGCACAGGAAATCAAGACCAACCTGGGCAACATCGTGAAACTCCCGCCTCTACTAAAAATATTTTTAAAAACCTAGCCAGGTGTGGTGGTGTGCCTGTGGTCCCAGCTACTCAGGAGGCTGAGGTGAGAGTATCACTTGAGCCCAGGAGGTCGAGGCAGCTGTGAGAAATGGTGCCACTGCACTCCAGCCTGGGCAACAGGGCAAGAACCTGACTCAAAGAAAGACAATTAAATTTAAAATACATTCATCTTTTTTTTTTTTTTTTTGACGGAGTTTCGCTCTTGTCACCCAGGCTGGAGTGCAATGGCATGATCTCAGCTCACTGCAACCTCCACCTCCTGGGTTCAAGTGATTCTCCTGCCTCAGCCTCCCGAGTAGCTGGGATTACAGGCGTGCACCACCATACCTGGCTAATATTTGTATTTTAGTAGAGACAGGGTTTCACCATGTTGGCCAGGCTGGTCTCGAACTCCTGATCTCAGGTGATCCACCCTCATTGGCCTCCCAAAGTGCTGGGATTACAGGTGCAAGCCACGACGCCCGGCCCAAAATACATTTATCTTTTAAAGGGAGCTTTAAGTCACTAACGTAAATGGAAAATGGTGTCCCTCCCCTAAGTCGAATGGGGCTCAAGAAGGAAATGGACTGTAAGTGTTAAAACCATAGGCCAGAATTCTAGCTAGAGACTCGCGCCTGGTAGAGGCTTTGCTTCCCAGGCCTGCAGTTGTTTGTTAGAAAGAGGGATAGGGAAGCACTGGGCAGGAGCTGAAAACACCATGGCACCAAGAGGAGAGTCTGTCCTTGAGTATGCAGAACGAGAGAGGAAAGTTAAAAACAAAGTCACTCACCCCACCATGGCATTCTCAGCCGGTAGGAGCTGCCTCTGTGAGGCAGGCAGGATGGGGACATTGCTCCTACTTTACAGATGAGGAAAACTGAGATTCAGAGGAACAACCAGCAGAGCCACGCTTCTCAGGGGTCTCCTCCTTCCTCACCTCCTGGGAGCAGGCGAGAGGCTACCTCAGTCCTCCACAGACCCGATCCCAAAGCCTGCCGCGGCGTTGGTGGTACGGTGGGACCCCCCCCCTTCCATAAACAGGGGTTGAGATGTAGTTCTGTGCCCAAGGCGCAGGCCCCTGAGGGCCTCCTGCCTCTGGAAATAGGCCCCAGGCTGCACTAGGGTGATAAGCCAGGCTATTTTCATTACTTCCTTCTGCCTGCTTCCGCAGCAGCCACCTCAGCTGTATCCCATAGAGTTGCCACGCAGGCCTCAGCCAGGACCTTTCAGGCCAGACAGGAGCGCCCGACCCAAGGCCTCAAAGGTAAGTGGCCCTCTGTATTACCCAGCACTGCCTCCCACAGGGAGAGAGGAGATCAGCTCCTATCACCTCTACAAAAACAGGGTTGGGTGGGGACATTCTCTCTAAGACATCATCTCCTTGGCTGAGTCAACATGAGTGAGTTGATTCAACGCCTATGCACTGGAAGCCTGCTGTGGGTGTGGGGAGCGCTGCTTGTGAAGGGGGAAACGCCTGGAAGGAAGAACCAAACAGAGGGCCAGGGTTCCATTCACAAGACCCGAGTGGGAGTCTGGCCTCTGACACCACACCAGGTGGCCCTGGGCATACTGCTTTCCCTCTCTGGGCCTCAGTTTTCCCAACTCTCGGTGTTAGCCCAGATGAGTGGCTTTCCAAAGGGAGCCCTACTGGGATCTCTTCCCTGCTCCAGCCAGTGTCCCCATCCCGTTGTCTTCTGCATCTGGGAATCAGTTAACAGCTCACTTAGCCAACGGGGGATGCTGGGTGCAGCCTGGAGGCCCCTCCAAGGCTCTTTCCTGGTCTCTGGGGACTGTGGTCCTGGGCAGGGACTCATTTAGCCATCATCTGCTCTTCTCATCCCCAAGCAGGGGCTGGGGTCTCTGCTAAGGGACAGGAAATCCCTTCCCTTCCCAAAAAACAAACTTACCCCCCAATCCACAGCCTCCCTCACTGCCCTGCCTTTGACGGTGCCCAGAGAGGGTCCACCAGGCCTGGGTTGGGCACACTCTGCCTTCCCCAGTCACCGGCCGGTTTCCCAGAGGAGAAGGCTGAGACCCAAGAAAGGAGGTGAGTGTGCCTCATCCCATGCCAGGCTCCGCTGCACCCCCGGTGCTCACTGTCCCTGAAGATGGGTGCAGGCTGCCAGGACCTCCCTCACAGCCCCTCTCTCTGCAGTCAGCCTGCCCCATGCCTGCCTGGGGGAGTCCTGTTCCTGCTCTGGGCCACATCAGAGGCCACAAAGGACTGCCCCGTCCTGTGCTCCTGCCGTGCCCTGGAAACCATGGGGCTGTGGGTGGACTGCAGGGACCGTGGGCTCACGGCCCTGCCTGCCCTTCCGGCCCACACCCGCCACCTCCTGCTGGCCAACAATAGCCTTCAGTCCATGCCCCCGGGAGCCTTCGACCACCTGCCCCAGCTGCAGACCCTCGACGTGACACAGAACCCGTGGCACTGTGACTGCAGCCTCACCTACCTGCGCCTCTGGCTGGAGGACCGCACACCCGAGGCCCTGCTGCAGGTCCGCTGTGCCAGCCCCAGCCTTGCTGCCCACAGCCCGCTGGGCCAGCTGACAGGCTACCAGCTGGGCAGCTGTGGCTGGCAGCTGCAGGCGTCCTGGGTGCACCTGGGGGTCTTGTGGGACGTGGCGCTGATTGCCGTGGCCGTGCTGAGCCTGGCTCTCCTGGCTGGCCTGCTGTGTGCCACCACAGAGACCCTGGACTGAGCCGGGCCCCCAGAACTCCTGGCCCCAGCCCAGGGGGCCAGTCCCTGAGGCAGGTCCCCAGACTCCAACAAGCCTGGTCACCCCAAAGTGCCAGAAGCCCAAAATAAACTGGCAACTCAGCCATCTTATGTAAGTTCAGAGATTTTTCCTTTTTTCCCCCTCTCAGCACTTGAGTCTGGCTCCTTCTGAAAACCTGGCTTCATTTTGTTATAACCAGACATCAATTGGGGCTTCCTTGTCCCTTGAGTTCCTAATAAAATGGACTGCCCACCTGCCCCACCCAGTCACTCTTAATTGCACAGTCTCTGGACCTCCCAAGCCAGGCCCTGGGACTCTGGGTCTCATGGCCTTTGCCATCTGCTTCCGGCGTGGGCCACCCCTGGACAGCCCAGGCCAGCTTCGCACTGGGGCCCAGCCCTCACCACATTCCCCAGAAAGTTCCCTCTCCCAGCACGGCAGTGAGCAGAGCAGGGTGTCCCGAAGGTCCTGGAGGGAGGAGAGGAGGGGGTTTCCATCCCCACGACAGAAATGGCTTGGCGGGCCCTTTTCCATCGTGGCCTCTGACCACTCCACCTTGGCCGTGAGGCTGCCGGGGGCTCACCTGGCCTGTCCTCTCCGTCTTTCTCTCCTTTTTTCTCTTCTCTGCCCTTCTCCTTCAGAAACAAAACAAATCCCTCTCTTTCTCATGGAAAACAAGCTCCTACAGGGCTAGCATCTGCACCTCCAAACCCTGGGGTCCCCCCTCCTACCCCAAGCCATGGTCACCAAATTCTTCAAACAAGACAACTCGCCCGCCTCTGAGGAATCCTGGTGCCAGATGTTAGAATAATAAACTTTTCTCCACCACCTGACGTAATATTTATGGGCCTGTTACTGGCCAAGCCAAATCCAAATATAATTACTCTGAGAACCCGCCCCTGGAGGGACTCCATGTGTAACCAGCAGACCAGCTTAGGTGGGCCTGTGGGTCGGAAGATTCCACCAGGCAGACCAAGCAGGCGCAGAGTGCAGCTGGCGGGCACCGACTCACAGAGCTCAGGTGGGAGCAGGAGCCCCAGACTCGGAGGCAGGGCCAGTAAGGAGTGACAGGGACTGTGGCAAACCAGGGAGCCCGCATTCCATCCAGAGGGCCTCAGCCTGTTGCCACCGTGTGGAGATGGGGGCCCAGGTGCCAGGCATCCCATTCTTCCACAGAACTTGGAAAGCTAGATTGTTATGTGAACTCTCTGAAGTCTTTAAGTGTTGGCAACTAAATAAAATATTTTAGGAAATACACAGGCAAGACAAATAGAACGCCAACCGATTGGATCAGGCTGAGTCTGTGATTTCTGCTGTGACACAGCTGCCTAAGAAGAGCGATCGTAAAAGCTGGCATCTGCGCCCTGGGCACAAGGTGTGTCCAAGGCTTGTGTGCAGCACCTCCCATGGGTCACCCTCAGGTTTCCCTGTGGGAGCCTGTGAGGAGGGGAGCTGTTCTGCCACCCGCTGCGTGGAAGAGGGTGGAGGCCTAGGTAACTTTTTACACGTGAAAAGTGCTCCCTCAAAAGCTTCCAGGCCCGTGGGGGACCCTGGAACTAAGACCCTTCGGTCCCCAACCCCTGACACGGGGTGCAACACAGATGCCCCTGCTCCGGTGCCTTCCTGAGGCTGTGTGTATGCACCGGCGATTACAGGCCCCTGTGCTGCTCGGTCCAGCGAGAACCTGCGGGCTGCCCGGGCCATGAGTCCCCTGAGGGTGGGGAGGGTGGAGGGCCCTCTGAAGCCAGGCAGGGATTTCCTGAGGTGGATGGCTGGTCACACAAGCACCCCAGGAGACGGTGACTCCCTGGAAGGTCATCATCTGCCTTTGCCAGTTTTTGCTGCTACAACCAAATGCCACAGTCCAGTACTGTAAAAACAGTGAACATTGATTTCTCATGGTTCTGAAGCCTGAGAAGTCCAAGATCCAGGCACTGGCATTCAGCGTCTGGTGAGGGCCCTCTTCCTCTCGGGGGGAAAGGGACGAAAGGGATAGAAGGGGCAGCCAGCTCCCCTCACACATTTTTTTTTTTTCTGAGACAGGATCTTGCTCTGTCGCCCAGGCTGGAGTGCAGTGGCATGATCACGGCTCACTGCAGCCTCCCGCCTCAACTTCCCCAGTAGCTGGGACTACAGGCATGCGCTACCACACCCAGCTACTTTTTGACAAAGACGGGGTCTTGCCATGTTACCCAAACTAGTCTCAAACTCCTGGGCTCAAGCAATGAGGCTGCCTTGGCCTCCCAAAGCCACCACACCTGGCCAACCTCAAGCACTTTTATAAGGGCCCTAATTACCTCCCAAAGGCCCCACCTCTAATGCAAGCACACTAGGGATAACATTTCAGCATCCAGCAGCACCAGCCCAGCCTCATTGCCTCCCCCCACCTCAGGCAGCGTTGGCCAACCCTGCCTCTGCACAGACAACTCCACCAGCAATTCACACAATCTCCCCTCCCTGACAGCCATCCACACCACCTCCCCTGCCGCCAGCCTCACACTGACCTCTGGGCGCCCCTGTCACCACCACAGTTTCTGACATCATCCCCTCAGTGCACACGTACCACCATTCCCCCACCGTCACCACAGCTGTTAGCCCTAGCGCCTCACAACTGCGTGCCCTCACCCCTCATAAGCAAAATGCCCATGGTGTTAGCAGCCTCCGTCTACCCCAAAAGTCAGCATGATGGCCTCCTCTTGGTTATCTCCTTCAAGAGGATTTTTAAGACCTGCCTGCTCATGGGGAATTTGCGAAGGTGATTTTTTTTTTCTTGAGACAGGGTCTCTCACTCTGTCTCCCAGGCTGGAGTGCAGTGGTATGATGATGGCTCACCACAGCCTTGGCCTCCTGGACTCAAGCGATCCTCCCACCTCTGCTTCCCGAGTAGCTGGGACCACAGACATGCACCTCCACACCCGGCTAAGTTTTGTAGGGTTTGATCATGTTGCCCAGGCTGATCCTGAACTCCTGGCTGATCGGTCAGCCTCAGCCTCCCAAAGTGCTGGGACTACTAGGCGTGAGCAGCCACTGCACCCAGATAGGGTATTTTACCAGCAGCTGTAACCACGACCCCACCCATCCGGCTGCTCTTCCTGATCACTGGCCTCTCTGCTGGCCACCTGCTCACTGGGAGGCCTCTTCTCTGCTGTAACACGAAATCCGCTCTCAACATATAAGACAACATGCTGTGGTGTCTGTTATGGAAGCGGAGTCTGGAGCTGCCGGCTAATTGTACAGCACTGGGCACAGGTGGCAAGTCCATCTTTCTAGAAACTGTCCTCCCGGTTTCTGAGACTCCAGCTGTCCAGCTTTCCTCCTGCCTCTCCAGCCACTCCACTTCAGTCTCCATCCGTCATGGACTCCCTCTTCCCCCTCATTTGTTCTTCAGTGGTTGGCCGCTCTCCTCTTCCTGCAGCGCCTAGCCCGCTCCCATGGCCCTGTCCCCCATCACGCAGGGCACGAGCTATTTCACCACAGGCCCCATCATGTGCTTCACTCGTTTGTGTTTCCTGCTGAAGAAGAATTGTCTTGAGCAATTCTTGAAATACTCTAATGATAGCTGATGAGCTTAAAAAAAAATCACAAAAAAAGTCATAATGTTTTACAAAGTTTATGAATTTGTGTTGGGCCACATTCAAAGCTGTCCTGGGCTGCGTGCAGCCCCACAGCCCACAGGCTGGACACACTTGTTCTAGGAGGATGTGAGGCAGCCTGTGCTGTACTGTACCATCAGTCTAGCATAAATTAGCTTCAGACCCACAGTGTCTTGGAATATCAGCCAGGGATTTTTATTTAAGCACTGAACTCTTTTCTCCAGTGAAATCTTGTGTGGAGCCCAGTCAATACATAAACAAACTTACGTGGAGCTACTAAGGTTAAAGCAGGTCTGTGGGTTCCTGGAGTCCCACCACCCCAGTTCCACCTATCCCCTGTGGTCAGCCCTGAGACGCAGCGAGAAACCACGCAGCTCCAAAGACCTCACCTCTAGTCCAACCCTGCCCATTTTGCCTTCAAAGAAAAGTCCCAAGAAAGGAAGTCACTTCACTTCCCAAGGCCACATAGTTAGGGCCTGTGACCGGCACGGTGGTTCATGCCTATAATCCTAGCACTTTGGGAGGCTGAGGCAGGTGGATTGCTTGGGGTCAGGAGTTCAAAACCAGTCTGGCCAACATGGTGAAACCCTGTCTCTACTAAAAATACAAAAAAGTTAGCCAGGTGTGGTTGCGGCACCTGTAATACTTGGGAGTCTGAGGCAGGAGAATTTCTTGAATCCAGGAGGCAGAGAAAGCAGTGAGCAGTGAAGATTGTGCCACTGCACTCCAGCCTGGGCAACAGAGCAAGACTCTATCGAAAAAAAAAAAGAAAGAAAGAAAAGAAAACAAAGTCAGGGGCTGAGATTAGGGCAAGATCTCCCTAACAAATCCAGGGTTCATCTCCACCAGGACACAGTTCTGGGGAAGGCACATCTGCCTGGGGCTTACATTCCCCCTGTTCGTGAGGGCTCCCACTGCCCACCTGTGCCCTATACCTTGCACCTGTACCCTCTGCCTTCCTAGGAGGAAAAGGCACTGACACCTGGGTGCATATCGAGCAGCCAGTGCCACTGCCCTGAGCACTGCTGGCCCTGTGCAGGGTGCTGACCTCACACTGAGATGCCCAGTTCACCTCCAACAGGCACAACAGGAGCACTAGGCTGTGTGTCCTTGGGGGAGGTGGTCTCCTCCAGGACCCAGGTCAGCAGTCCTGCTGTTGTTCTAGGTGTCCCACCAGGGACCAGTTCTGGTTCTGTGGAAACATTCTCCAGCCTACCAAGATTAGGGTCCAAGAGTCACACCCACTCCCAGACAATGAGTGACCTCCGGAGGGGCCTCTGGGTTGATTCCAACCTCAGCCACCTGCCACTGTTACAGTCTGCTTCTGATTACCCATCACAGAGCAACCATGAATCAAATCTGCCTAGCACACGTATTCATATGGCTCACTCAAGGCTTTTTAAAACTTTAAGTTTGTTATCAACATTCAATTTAGGAGATTTTACATAAAAATTGTGATTTCTGCCTTCTTTTAAAATGCCAGTGGAATGAGAGACAAAGGCACAAAAACTATTACAGATTAAAAGAGACTGGAAAAACATGACAACAAAATGCAGTGTGTTGGGCTAGTACACCTCCGGATTTCCTGGCTCTCTCCACTGAGAAAGATTGGAAGCAGTGACACCCCAGTAGCAGTGAGCACACCCAGCACCCAGACTTTGGTTTCTAAATACCATTCTCCAGTACTGCTGTTTTGCCCCTCAAGCCTCTCTGGCAGGACCCAGTCTCCTCCTTCAGCTCTCGCCAAACTCCCCTGCACTGTGACAGAAGCTCATGAGCATGCCCAGAAAAGACCTGGCTCAGCAGCCGAGAAACCAATACGGCCTGGGGTCACTAGAGTGGTCACATTCTGGGACAGAAAGTGGTTGGTGGCCACCAAAGCTGGGGGAGGGGGCACACAGGGAGTTAGTTTGGTGGGGAGACTTTCGGTTGAGAAGATGGAAGCGTCCTGAGATGGATGGTGGTGACTGTGGCACAGCAGTGTGAATGTGCCCAAGGTCCCTGCACTCTCCACTTTACGAATTTCATGGATGCTTAAAATTAGGAAAATTAGGAGCCTCTTGTAGTTTAAAAGTGTGATGATTGGCTTTCTTGCTCTTGTGTGAGTGAGATGTGCTTCTCTCAAAATACTGTTCTCTCGTAAATACTATGCCATGTATGGTTTGTTTTGGGTTTTTTTTTTTTTTTTTGCGATGGTCTCACACTGCTGCCCAGGCTGGAGTGCAGTGGTGTGATCTTGGCTCACTGCAGCCTCCGCCTCCTGGGTTCAAGTGATTCTTCAGCCTCAGCACTGTGAGTAGCTGGGATTACAGGCATGCGTCACCTTGCCCAGCTAATATGCGGATTTTTAGTAGAGACCGGGTTTTGCCATATTGGTGAGGCTGGTCTTGAACTCCTGACCTCAAGTGATCTACCCGCCTTTGTCTCCCAAAGTGCTGGGGTTACAGGCATGAGCCTCCATGCCTGACCTATGCCATGTATGTTTTACCACAATAGTAATAATTTTTTAAAAGTAATACAGCAATCTCTGTAAGCTCCTTTAGCCAAAGACAGTCACTATTAACAATTATTCTAGGCATCCCAGCTTTTCTCTTTGCTAACTCTAGAAAGGATACATTCTCAGAAAGTAAACACACCTGCATGAAGGCACAGAGGGAACAGTGGGGCTCGCCATGCAGTATGTCCTTCTGGTGTCCTTCTCTGAAGAGCTGTAAGTAGTGGAGATCATAACCACACAAATTATCTAGCCCAACTTTTTCCCTTTTTGAAAAAATGGAAACAGCTTTGTTGGTTTTCCTGGCCATATATAACTAATTCATGATCATAACCAAAAATTTTTCTCTAAAACTATAAAGAAAATTAGGAGCCTTTTGTAGTTTATAAGTGTGATGATTGACTTTTCTTGCTCTTGTGTGAGATGTGCTTCTCACAAACCTTGTTATGATATCAGCACGTTACCTACCAGACATGAAAAACAGTAATAAAAGCCCTGAAATCCAGCCCCCTCCAGAGAGATATTTCTTCCTAACTTTGGCTGAATATCCTTCCAGGCTTTTGTCCAGCATGTGTGTGTATATATATATACATACCCACATATTTAAATATATATTTAAGATTGTTTTACTTATGAGAGTAATTGAGAACATATTTTCATGGTCCTTCTGTTTTTACTTAGTCAATTTTTTTTTTTTTTTTTTTTTTTGAGACAGAGTCTCACTCTGTCTCCCAGGCTGGGTTGCAGTGGTGCAATCTCAGCTCACTGCAACTTGACCTTCTGGGCTCAAGCTAACCTCCCACCTCAGCCTCCTGAGAAGCTGGGACTACAGGAGCATACTACCAAATCCAGCTAATATTTTTTGTAGAGACAGGATTTTGCCATGTTGGCCAGGCTGGTCTCGGACTCCTGAGCTCAAGTGATCTGCCCACCTTGGCTTCCCAAATTGCTGTGATTACAGGCATGAGCCACCATGCCTGGTGTACTTAGTCATTTTTAATTTTATTGTATTCATTCATTTTATTTTTATTGTATTAATTCATCTCTTACTAAGGAACATTTAGGTTTGGGTGGGAAATTGCAGTTATAAACAGCTATTCAGCTTTTTTCACTTATTGGCATTTTCCAATCAGTATTAGAACTCCAATCACTACTTCTATCAAATCCTTCATGAAGATCATTTCTATGTCACTCCTGTTTTGGGATATCTAGGTTGTTTCCAAGCCTCCCTTTCCCCCGTAAATGGCATTATGTCTTAATCTGTTTGTGTCCCTATAAAGGATTACCTGAGACTGGGTAATTTATAAAGAAAAGAGGTTTATTTGGCTCACGGTTCTGCAGGCTGTTCAGGAAGCCTGGTGCCAGCATTTGCTCCTAGTGAGACCTCAGGAAGATTTCACTCATAGTGGAGGTGAAGGGGAGCTGATGGGTCACACGGTGAGAGGGGAGCAGGAGAGAGGGGAGGAAGGTGCCAAGCTTTTTTGGAAAATCAGTTCTCTTGGTAACTAATATAGTGAGAATTCACTCATTATCTCATTAGTGTGAGGACTGCACCAAGCCATGAGGGGTGCACTCCCATGACCCACCTTCCACCAGGCCTCACTTCCAACATTGGGGGATCATATTTCAACACGAGATTTGGAGGGGTCATATAGCAAACCAGGCCAGGTACAGTGGCTCACGCCTGTAATCCCAGCACTTTAGGAGGCCGAGGTGGGTGGATCACCTGAGGTCAGGAGTTTGAGACCAGCCTAGCCTAGCTAACATGGTTAAACCCTGTCTCTATTAAAAATACAAAAATTAGCCCGGCATGATGGTGGGCACCAGTAATCCCAACTACTTGGGAAGCTGAGGCAGGAGAATCACTTGAACTTGAGAGGCAGAGGTTGCAGTGAGCTGAGATCACGCCATTGTACTCCAGCCTGGGCAACAGAGCGAGACTCTGTCTCAAAAAAAAAAAAAGAAAGAAGGAAAGAAAGAAAAAGAAAATGCATCTGGGGCCAAGAATAGTGGGTCATGCCTGTAATCCAGCACTTGACCCACCAAGGTGGGTGGATCACTTGAGCCCAAGAGTTCAAGACCAGCCTGACCAACATGGTGAAACCCCATCTCTGTCTCAAAAAAAAAATTATATACTTGGCAGTACTAATTACAGTGGAAACTCCTCTTTGGTGAGCACCAGCTATTTGTTTCACATATATCATTATTATAGACACATTATATATCATTGCTTTCCTTCTTTCTTTTTCTTTTTGAGATAAGGTCCTACTCTGTTGCCCAGGCTGGAGTGCAGTGCCACAATCATGGCTTACTGCAGCCTCTACCTCTCCTACTCAAGAAATCCTCCCTCCTCAGCCTCCCAAGCAGCTGGAACCACAGGCATGTGCCACCACGCCTAGATACTTTTTTTTTTTTTTTTTTTTTGGTAGAGATGGGATCTCACGGTATTGCCCTGGCTGGTCTTGAACTCCTGGGCTCAAGTGATCCCCCCCCCCCTCCTCAGCCTCCCAAAGTGCTGGGATTACAGGCATGAGCCACGGCACCCAGCCATGTATATCATTTCTAATCTTCAGAAAACCCTGCAATATAAGAAGAATTATCCTCATTTTTTCAAATAAGGAAGAAAGTCAGCCTTCAAAGGTAACACTGCTGCATTTGAAGGAGCTGGAACTGAAAAGCATCTTTAGTTAACCCAAAGCACCAGGCCTTTTCCAGCCACCCAGCCACCCCTGCAAGCTGGGCAGGGATCACTCAATGTGGCAAGGATTACTTGCTTAGCCTCTGAATTGTCCTCCCCTTCTTTGCGTCTCCGGCCTCTAGGCTGTATGAAATGATTACAGATTTTGCAGAGAGGAACCACTCACACTGCTTTTGCATGCACACTTACACTTACTTAAACTTTAGAATTGTGATCTCCAGCCAACAGAGATCAGACACAAGGACAACCCCAAATGCGTAAAGGATAAATTAGTCTGTTTTCCTTTGTTCATTGTACTCTTGTGGCACAATGGCTAACAAGGGTACCCTTCCTGCAGTCCAGGAAGTAAAAATTGTGTTGCTAAAAGATCCTTTGTCTCAGTGCTAATTTTTCTTTGCGGCACCGAGCATCTATTTCCAACACCTACTAATTAGAAAACAGCTTTGAGACCGAGTGCAGTAACTCACACCTGTAATTCCAGAACTTTGAGAGGCCGAGGCTGGTGGATCACTTGAGGTTAACAGTTCGAGACTGGCCTGGGCATCAAGACAAACCCCATCTCTACAAAAAAATCCAAATATTGGCCAGGCATGGTGGCATGTACCTGTAGTCCCCTCTACTTGGGAGGCTGAGGCAGGAGAATCGCTTGAACCTGGGAGGCAGAGGTTGCAGTGAGCCAAGATCGCACCACTGCACTCCAGCCTGGGCAACAGAATGAGATTCCGTCTCAAAAAAGAAAAAAAAAAAATAGGAGAGAAGAGAAAAGAAAAGAAGAAGAGAGAAAGAAAAGAAAACAACTTTGACGGTTTTGGTTTACAAAGATTTCATAATAAAAAAGGGAAGGCAGGCTCTTCGGTTCACCCAGCCTGCCAAGTTTGCACCTACCTGTCAGTCAATACAACCAAGGCCAGAGCCTAGAATACACACTCTTCACTTGATGTCCTCCATTTCAGAGAAGCTCCGCGGGCCCCATCATAACCTGAAGAATCATTCCTTCTGGATTCTTCCACTGAGTTTAGAAAGTTGAGTGATCTCACAGAAAGGCTTTAAAAAAAATCAACTATTTATATATTTATGTTGTATCCTTCAACAGACATGTGGGTAATTTTATTCTGTGACTGAAGTCACCCATTCAGTTGCTTTTAAAAAGTCTAGAGTGCAGACTCAGGGAGCTGTTAAGTGGGTGTAAAGTTTCAGTTCTCAGGTGAGAAAGCTGTGGAGCCCAGCTGCCTAACAATGGGAACAGACTTAGCGCTACTCAACTGTGCTCTTAAAAAATGACAAAGATGGTATGTTTTATGTTTGTATATTTTGCCACGAGTTTTTTAAAAGTTGAGGAAAGATTCTCCAACGTCTTTAGCGCTAAGCCCCTTTCCAGCTTCTAGGCAGTAGCTTGTATATAAGATAAATGAGCCCAACTGAATCCTCCCTGATTCTCTGTCCCTGCCCCCCGTGGGCTTCTGGCAAGCCTGAGGACTTCTAAAAAGCCTATTTGTGCCACACAGATCCAGAGCTTTAGTTCGGCATTAAAATTTGGTTTATTGGCCAGGAGTGGTGGCTCACACCTGTAACCCTAGCACTTTGGAAGACTGAGGCGGGAGGACCTCTTGAGACCAGGAGTTTGAGAGTGGCCTGGGCAACATAGCGAGACTCTATCTCTAAAGAAGTTTTTTTTAATTTGGTTTATTAAAAAACAATTAGAGCAAAATATTGTTGAGAACAGAATGGTGTGAATAAACAAAAAATGTACCCGTTCATAACAGCAAGATTCATGTCTCCCAGATGAACCTCTAAATTCAGTTCATCCTAAGAATACCCTGACAAATTGCTTTCTGAGGAACTTACAAAGGAAGGGATGAGGCTGGTGCCACCTGAAACTCCTCATGAGTGATTTCAGCAGAAGGCTGGATACAGCCAGAAAAGCACTTTCCAGAGTATCAAAGTCAAGGATTAAAATATAGAGATTAGGCTGGGTGCAGTGGCTCGTGCCTGTAATCCCAGCACTTTGGGAGGCAGAGGTGGGCAGATCACCTGAGGTCAGAAGTTCAAGACCAGCCTAGCCAATGTGGTGAAACCCTGTCTCTACTAAAAATAGCAAAAATTAACCAGGCGTGGTGGTGCGTGCCTATAGTCCCAGCTACTCAGGAGGCTGAGTCAGAGAATCACTTGAACCCAGGAGCAGAGGTTGCCATGACCTGAGATTGTGCCACTGTACTCCAGCCTGGGTAACAGAGCGAGACTCTGCCTCAAAAAAAAAAAAAAAAAGTAAAATATAGAGATTAATCTCTAAATTTAACATTTTATTTGGGAAGCAAGAATTGCAATTTGGGTCTTACACACAGACCAAGTAAGTGGTCTTCAATATGTCTGAAGAACAAAGAGGAGGTTGGAGGTGTTATTAAAAGGAGAAATGTAAATACTGTTTTTTGGAAAGTTCATCAGCACCAATAAAATTTGGGGGCACTGGCCAGCTCTGGTGAGTGACAGCAAGTGAAACTCATCTTAGAGTCAAAGCAGGTGGTATGAGTAGCTATCAGATAAGACTGGCTTCTACTGGGCTCGGTGGCTCACGCTTGTAATCCCAGCACTCTGGGAGGCCGAGATGGGTGGATCACCTGAGGTCAGGAGTTCAAGATCAGCCTGACCAATATGGTGAAACCCCATCTGTACTAATTACAAAAAAGTTAACTGGGCATGGTGGTGCATGCCTGTAATCCCAACTACTTGGGAGGCTGAGGCAGGAGAATTGCTTGAACCGAGGATGGAGGTTGCAGTGAGCCGAGATCATGCCATTGCACTCCAGCCAGCAGCACGGCAACAAGAGCAAAAACTATGTCTCATAAAAACATAACAAAAACTGGCTTCAGGTTGGAGCAGGCAGCCTCAGCAGCCAGGCTACAGAGAATGACATTCCTGGGGCAGTGTTATGTGCCACCCTCCTGCCCCCGCCTCTGGACTCTGTTTTATTTGGGTGTGACAAAAGTGACCCAATTGGTATGATCAACTATCACAAGAGACAACCATCACAGATAACCTGTGCTGTGGGGGATGCCTCTGGGGCCTGCCCCAGGCTTCCAGCTACACCTGGCATATTGACCACATGGTGGCGGAGGGGAGGTCTCCTCTCCCCTGCCCACACCCCACCAGAATTCCTTGGCAGTTATTTTTATTTTTAAATTTAATTTAATTAATTTATTTATTTTTGTCTGTCACCCAGGCTGGAGTGCAGTAGCACCACCTTGGCTCATGGCAACCTCCGCCTCCCAGGTTCAAGCAATTCTCCTGCCTTAGCCTCCTGAGTAGCTGGAATCACAGGCATGCGCCACCACGCCCAGCTAATTTTGTATTTTTAGTAGTGATGGGGTTTCACCATATTGGCCAGGCTGGTGTCGAACTCCTGACCTCAGGTGATCCACCTGCCTCAGCCTCCCAAACTGCTGAGATTACAGGCGTGAGCCACCGCGCCTGGTGCCACTGCACTCTAGCCTGGGCAACAGAGTGAGACTCCGTCTCAAAACAAACAAACAAACAGAGTCTGGACATGAAAAGGTAAAGGGACCCTTAAGGTGATTAAGGGAAGGAGGATTTAAACCCCACAGGCAGAAACTTTTCTTTTTCCTCTCCTCTTCCTCTTCCTCCTCTCTTTCTTCTCCTCCTCCCAACTTCCTCCTCCCTGGGCGGGGTGTGGATCATCGTGGCTTTCTACATGTCCACTGAAGCTGTTATCTGCGTGATGCCAGTGGGCCTGCTGGAGGCCTCTGGCCACTGAGTTCTTTCCAGACCACTCCAAGTCCCTGGGCGAGACCCTCTGCTTTCTGGCACATGTTATACATTCTCTGCCCCAGACCTGGAGGCAGTCATTACTCCAAGGAGCTCTTGGGTGTTGTGTTGTTCTTAAAACAAATTTCTAAGTTCTCTCCTGTTCTTTGCCTGGCATTCCTTTCTCCTGTTTGTTTTAAACATTGTCTTCCATGTGAGGGCCGTTCCTTAGATCTGGGGACTCCTGGAAAGCCTAAGTGCCCAGATGGGGCTTATCAATGGGTGGGCTTCTCTCTGTTGAGTGATTTTGGACCAAGCTGCTCTTTCACTGGGGAGGGGTCCCCTAATGTCTGTAGCCAGAGATCTTTTCCCTGAGGCATTCCCATTTCTCCAGCACAGGATCTTCCTGAGAGTGGTGGGGATGGGAGAAACCCCATTGCCTGTGCCAGGTAGCCAGGCAGGAAGGAAGCCAGGCTTCTGCGGCAGTAAGTGTGGACCTTATCGTCTATTTTTGGCCTGGAACGAAATTCTTGTCATCCACTCTGGCTGCTGTCCCAAGCCTGGGGTTCTCTTTTCAATTTCTTCTTTTTTTTTTTGAGACAGAGTTTTGCTCTTGTTGCCCAGGCTGGAGTCCAGTGGTGTGATCTCAACTCATTACAACCTCCACCTCCTGGATTCAAGCACTTCTCCTGCCTCGGCCTCCCAAGTAGCTGGGATTCCAGGTGCCCACCACCACGCCCAGGTAATTTTGTATTTTTAGTAGAGACTGGGTTTCACCATGTTGGTCAGACTGGTCTTGAACTCCCAACCTCAGGTGATCAACCTGCCTTCGGTCTCCCAAAGTGCTGGGATTACAGGCGTGAGCCACCATACCCAGCCCAGACTCTAGTTTTTACATCACTCATAACATTTCTATATTTTGGTATTCTGAGTCATTCAGTGAATACTGCATCATAAGCATTTTTAAATGTTATAATGTTTTCATGACTCTTTCAAAGTTAACATAATATATACTTTTTATAGAAAACTGTAAAGTTTAGACCAGGCCTAGTGGCTCATGCCTGGAATCCTAGCACTAGGAGAGACTGAGGTGAGAGGATCACTTGAGCCCTGGAGTTTAAGACCAGCCTGGGCAACATAGCAAGACCCCATCTCTAAAAAAAAAAAATAGCTAATTAGCTGGGTGTGGTGGTACACACCTGTGGTTCCAGCTGCTCGGGAGGCTGAGGTGGAAGGATTCCTTGATCCCAGGAGGTGGAGGTGGCAGTGAGCTGAGATGGTGCCACTGCACTACAGCTTGGGTGACAGAGCTAGACCCTGTCTCAAAAAAAAAAAAATTCCTTCCGATAGATCCCTAAAAGGGGTGTTATTTTCAGAAAAGTTCATTTAGAATTGTGTCCATGTTGTTGAACCTAATCCTGATTATGTGGTAGCTGTCACTGCGGCCACCACCTCACTCTCAAATATCCAATGTCCACTCTCAGAATTTCCAGGGTTAAGGCCCGGGCCCTGGAACCCAGATGCACAGGGTTCTGCACTGACTAGATGTGCAGTTTGAGGCAAAGCACCTAAATTGTCTTATGAATTCTTGTACAATGCTGAAAACAATACAAGTTTGCAGAAACCTGGCAATCAGTATCAGCCCCACCACCTTGGGTGGCTGTAACCACTGTTGTGATAGAAGTTTGAAGATTCTAGATGTGGAAACTGAGCTGCCTTCAGCCAAATGTCTATTGACACCTGACAATGCACCATATTTGGCATCTATATGTGAATGTATGTCTTTTCTGCCCAAAGAGTCTACAGCGTCAGCTTGGTCAAGGATTAAGAAGAGATCAAGGACCATATTAGGTCTTACACAAGGTAACATGAAGAAAATTTAAAACAAAACAAAACAAAAACCTGACTATTAGGGATGACAAGTTCCAATGTTTCCAGGCAGAGTAGCTCTTGGATGATGACAGTGCCCTGGGAAGAGTGTCTGGGTGTCAGGGTGCTGCAGGGGCCCTGCTGACTCCATTCATGGTGCTGTCTCTGGCTATGGGACGGAGCTTGAGCCTTGCTAAGGAGCGAGGGGTGAGCCCTTTGACCTTGAAGTCTGCAGATAAAGTTGGCACCTGTAGGAAGGAAGGAAAAGGCACTTGACCAAGACATAAATAGAGATAAAATCCTTCAGGCCAATGAAAGAACCTGAAAATTCTAGGATGTCAGGGCCTAACCCTGGGCCACGCTTGTGCAGTGAGCAGGCTGTGTTAAGCAGAGTGTCTCAGTCATGTGCACACAATGAGGATCCCCCTGGGGATCTTTTTAAAATTCAGATTCTGGAAAATAAATAAATAAATAAAATAAAATTCAGATTCTGACTTAGGAGGTCTGGGTGGAGGCTGAGGTTCTGCAGTTTGTACAGGCTCTTGGATGATGTGCAGGCTGCTGGCCCACGAACCATACGTGGAGCAAAGCAGGAGCAGGTGGGCCACACTCACCCGGCTTCAGGGAGCTCCCCTAGGGCTGCCTGGCCACACTCTCTCTTCTCTTGGCCTCCTCTGCCATGTGCCTGCTTCTCAATGGGCCACACCTCTCCTGCTTCCCTCCAACCAGCACAGATCCTGGAGCTTCCTGGCAGGGTGAAGGGCCAGAATACAGCAAACACAATTACTGTGCTAAGAAACAAATTTTTTTTTTTTTTTTGAGACAGAATCTTGTCTTGTCGCCCAGGCTGGAGTGCAATGATACGATCTTGGCTCACTGCAACCTCCACTTCCTGGGTTCAAGCGATTCTCCTGCCTCAGCCTCCTGAGTAGCTGGGATTACAGGTGTTTGCCACCATATCCAGCTAATTTTTTGTATTTTTAGTAGAGATGGGGTTTCACCATGTTGGCCAATCTGGTATCAAACTCCTGACCTCAGGTGATGCACCTGCCTCGGCCTCCCAAAGTGCTGGGATTGCACGTGTGAGCCAGCACACCCAGCCGCTAGGAAACGAATCTTTAAAAATCTGATATGAGGCCGGGCACAGAGGCTCACGCCTGTAATCCCAGCACTTTGGGAGGCCGAGGAGTGTGGATTACCTGAGGTCAGGAGTTCGAGACCAGTCTGACCAACATGGTGAAACCCCGTCTCAAAAATAAAAAATAAATAAATAAAAACAGGCATCTTAAAAAAAAAAATCTGATATGAAATGGAAACCTCCAAGTCTTCAGCTTGTTCCCTGGGCTGACTGCTCTGAGGTGACAGTGACATTAGGATATATGGTCAGTCACAGGGGCACTGCCTTCCTTCAGGGGAATCCCTGAAGCCCCAGCTCCAAGTGTGGCAGGGACAGGACCAGATCCCAGGAGCCTAGGATGGGGGAGCTGATCCACCGTGGCCTCCGTGACCACAGCTGTAGACGGGGCTGCTTGCAGTGGGCCGCACCATGGCCTCTTGAAAGCACACAGTGGACACGAGCTGATTCTAGAGCTTCCTCTCAGCTGGGGCTTAGATCTCCAGTGGGAAACCACAGTCAGCAGCTGCAGCCACTGGGCAGGATGGGGCCTGGCCTCCTGCCCTCTGCAGGGTCACTGGAGTGTCTGGGAGCTCAGGGTCAGGGCCAGATGGCTGTTTCTGGGGCCAGGCCTCCAGCTCAGGCTGTTTGGGAACAGGAGCCCATCACACAGCAGAATGCCTGAGAATGGTCTGCAGGGAGCAGCTCAGTCTGAGGGTGGCAGAGCCACGTGTGGCTCTGGGTCAGGGGGAGAGTGGCCAGTGCTGGGCCCTCTCTAAGGAAGCTGAGGGCCACAAGCTCTGTGGAAAGGGTCTGAGCGAGGGAGTTGGGACCTAGCGGGTAGGGAACTTGATTGAGGACGCTCCCCTGTGGTCACAAGGGGAGGTCCAGGCAGGACCAGGTCAGGAGAAGGCTGGGGCAGAGGCCCAGGCAGGAGGTGGGTGGGCTGGGTGGGGACAGGAGTGTCAAGGGTATAGGTGAGGATGGGGAAGGGGCCCCCCTTGCCTCCTGGCTTCCCTGAGGGCAGGGCTGGCCAATCCCAGCCCTTAGCCGAGCCCAGGGGCAAATGTGTGCAGGGAGGAGGGGGCTCCAGGTTGGAGCTTTGGGAGCCCTTGGAGGCAGCAAGGCAGACTCGGCTCTGGAACCCAGCACCCGGCCTGGGCCTGCAGGCGGGGGCTCAGGAGTGAACATCGTGGGGGGCTCTGAGCAAGACCCTTCAGGCCCCAGCCTCAGCTTTCATACTTTGAAGTCGAGGGCTGGACCTGTGCTGTCTGAGTTTGCCCTGGGGTCTGGGCTGTCCTGTGGTTTGTGCAGAGGTCTCAGAGGGCCCTAGGGACAGACTCACCCGGTCTGAGCCTCTGGGGAGCACGGGGGTGGCCAGGCTCAGACAGGCCTGGTTACGGATTTTTCCTCCAAGGGGCACATGTGCACTCTGGTGCTTCCTGGCATTTAGAAGAGAGTGCGAAATTCAGACATCAGACTTTCCTTTTCCCTGGGTAGGATGGCAGGTGCCTGGAGCCAGGCCTGTCTTGAAAGCCAAGGGCTCTGGGCCTTCCTCCTCCAGTCCCCTGTTCCAGGCCTTCAGTGCAAAAAGTGCTCCCCTTCTGGGATCTCTTTAGGGCTCCCCCAGGATGCAAACAGGACAGGGATTAGGATCCCCACATTTGAGAAAACAAAGGCCCAGAAAGGAGAAATGACCTGCCCAGGGCCACAGGACAGGGCACACCTGGGTTTCAACTGCAGGCTGCTCCTAGCCCCATCATGTCAGTTTGTCTCAAAGTCGGGCTTGGCAGGGGCGTGCAGCACTGCCAGGACCCCTCTTCTTCCTCAGGGCGACTGACCAGCAGCCCTGCTATTTGAGAGTCTCTTTCAGCAGAGAACCCCTTATTTGAGTGACCAAGAACAGACCCCTGATTATCTTGGTGGGCGGACTATGGCGTTTATGGGCTTCCTGGTGCCAGAGACCTGATGCAGGCACTCAGCTAACCTCTGAGCACCTACTGTGTGCCTGGTAACGTCTCTGTGCTGGTCACATCACAGGAGCAGGAGCCCCTTATGGTACTGTTAGGTCCTAACTCAGATTAAGAGGTCAGAGCCCCCTCAGCCCCAGGCATAGGCCCTGAGCCCCTGGACATTGGCGTTTGTGTCTGAGAGGGGGTGGGAACACTTCTCTGTAGGAAATGTCTTCAGCCAGGGATCTAGGGGGTGGGGGGAACCTCGGCCATGGAGGTGGGGTTATTCCTGCTATCATGGAATCAATGTGGCTATAAGGCTTGGGCAAGGGACTCTTCACCTGGGCCTGCTCAGGAGAGTGACGCTTCCCTCATGTGGAGGTTGGGTTGAGGGTGCCCCTGCAGATCACCAAAGAACCCTCTCCAACACAAACCCAAAGTGGGAACCTGGGGTGTCCTTGGCAGAGAAGGGACCCAGCCCAAGCTTCCCCTTCCCCCTCAGGCACCAACTGCTTCTTGCTCAGGGGGTCCCCCAGGGGCCTAGGAGCAGAGGGAAGGTCTTGGAGGGCTCTGGGCAGCAGACTGGCAAGTGGGGGAGGCCTGGAGACTAGTTGAGGCAGGCGGCCACCTGGGCTGGCTCTGGGTTCAAAGATGAGAAAACCAGTCTTGGGCACAGTGGCTCATTACAGAAATCTGTTTAATGGTTTAGGAATGTGTACACTCTGGCTCTGCCAAGTTTCCATAAAGGCAACTTTTCCATGTTTTAAAAAATAGATTTGGTATAAAGATTTATATATTCATAAATAGGTGACATGAAAAATTACCAAATGCAAATAGAATCCTTGGGCTGCCTGAGGCCCCCGCTCACCCCAAGTCCAGGCCCTGCAGGGGTCAGAGGGTTCCTGCTGGAGGAGGCCCCAACTCCCGCAGCCTCTTGGGGAAGAGAAACTGAAATTCAATGTGAATCAGGAGCCCCTCCATCTCCTTAAGCCAGCGTCACACCAGCCCCACCCAGGTTTCAGCCCACTCCCCCTCTGCTTCCCCTGGCCACCTCCACCCTTACCCCCTCCCCTGCACTCTGGCCCCTGACCCCAACTGATCCTGCTCTTCAGCAACAAAGGAAGAGATGACGCTGTTCTCCTTCCCCACCAGAGCCCAGGCTGCGGGGGAGATCCTAGCCTGACGAGTGGAGGAAACAGGCTGGTTTTGTTTTGTCTCACACACTTCCCCATCTTCTCTCCCAGCCCACTCTTAAGGCCTGGAGGAGCAGTGGGGCCCCCCTCCTGGTGAGATATGGTAGGGCAGGAGCCCCCACGACCCCAGGTACAGGTTCTGAGCCCCTGGACACTGGCGTTTGTGCCTGAGACGGGGTGGGAATGCTTCTCAGTAGGAAATGGCTTCACCTCAGGATCCAGGGGTAGGGGAACCTTGAGCATGGGGTGTGTTGTTCCTGCCAGAGGGTCCTACAGCAAGGCCCCAGGGTGGGGCCAGTTCTAAGAGCTGTGTCCAGCTGGGCTATCTGTGACCCCAAATGGCATGAATAAAAGGGCAGGTTGGTAAGGGCCAGGGGTGGGCATGGAGCAGGGAGACCAGGTTGCCTTAGACAGGACAGAGGTGCTCCAAGACACAGGGTGCTGGAGTGAAGCCAGGCGGCACTATGGGCTTTCAAATATCTTGAGGGCCCAGGCCTGCCACGGGGTGACTGGGGCAGAGAAGCCCAGATGACAGCAGGGTGCCCGGGTGAGAAGTCAGGGCCTTTCTGGGGTGGAGGGAGAGGGGGCACAGTGGCAGCAGGGGAAGGAATGTGGAGTCCCAGGTGAGCCTGCCTTTCCAGGCCAAGCCCTTGGAGTGAGGCTGCTCCTGCCTGCGGGGTGAGAAATGAAGGTTCACAGTCCAAGGTGACAAATGAACCCATCATGGTCAGCTACCGTCCCTGTGAAGGAGCTGGGGTGGAGGGCACTGTCCAGGGCAGGAGGGTCCTATCCTCCCTCTCTCCCTAAGCCCTGAGGAAGATAACGCTTCCCCGCCACCCCCCAACCCACCACTGAAGCCCAGGCCTGGAAGCAGAGTACTGAGAGCCAGTCCTCTCAGAGATGGGCAGCGGGTGGTGGTGGGCAGTATAGGTAACTATGCTCGAATGGCCGGGACTTGCCCTGGAACTAGATGAAATTCAAACGGGGAGGCCCAGGCCTATGCCTCTTCTCCCAAGACCCTGTACAAACTCCCTGCTCCCCCCAAAACAGCAGAGCTCTGCAGGGGTAGGCTTCATGTGACTTCTCTTCCAGCGTGGGCCTGCAGTGAAAGCCCAGCTCAGCCCCCTCCTGATCATGTGACCCCAGAAACATCAGCCCCAGCAGAAAGGTTGTGGGCTGGAGGAAGGCACTGCCCACGGCACATCCAGTCCCACTGGGGTCTGAGGGCACCTCTCAGTTCCAGGCACTGTCTGCCCTGCAGGCAGAGCCTAGGCACTGCAGTGGAGGCGTGGGGGCAGGGCCCAGGCCCCATTCGCCTCCACTCTCACCCCTACCACAAGCAAGCTGCTGAGGAAGGGAGCCAGGCAGCCTCACCTCTGGCGTCTCCCAATCTGATGCACCCACACTCCCCTCAGTGCAGGTGCTGGCCCCCCAGCTCCTGGTTATCTTCCTCCCTTGCAGAACCAGACTCAGCCAACCACAGGTGGCCTCCCACCCAAAAGAGAGCCCAGCAAATGAGATGCTGGCTCCATCACCAGCATCAAGTCCTGCTTGCCTCAGTCTCAGCCAGGGAAGCCCTGTCCAGGCCCCAACCCTGCCTCTTGAGTCACCCTGGCACTGCTGCAAGGCCCGCTCTTGCCCTGTGGCCAGGCTTGCCAGGAGAGTGCTTAGTGCAGAAGGCAGGGAGGCCTGGGGGAGGCCTCTCACTGGCCCAGGGACTGCACTGATCCCTGCCTGGGAGCTGGACCACAACCCGATGCAGCCTTGCCTGTAGGTCTCAGAGTAGCTTATTTCTGGGGCACCCATGCTGAGGGGGCTTCAAGGTAGAGCTGGGCTGACAGAGGACTGGGATTGGCTAAGGAAGATCACCTGGCTCCTCCAGCCCTGGCCCTGGCCCTGGCTCTCTCCTCACTGTGATCCCTCTGAGCCACATGCCCAGAGAACAATGCTTCTTCCTAGATCCTCCCTCCCATTTGTGCCTTCTAACCTTGGTGCCCAACTCAGGATGAGGCAGTTAAGAGCCGGGGGAATAAAATGGGCCAAGCCAAGGACTGCCAGGGCCTCTCCTTTTTGTCTGGAAGACTCGAATCTATAAAGCTAGACTGGGACCCGCATACCGCTAGCAGGACTTCTGCTTGTGGGGTAAGGTTGGGTGCCCTGCAGCGCCCTCTCATCCTGAGCCTCAAGGATGCTAGCTTCTTTGTTTTTTGTTTTGAGACAGAGTCTCACACTGTTGCCCAGGTTGTAGTGCAGTGGCACCATCTTGGCTCACAGCAATCTCCGCCTCCTGGGTTCAAGCAATTCTCCTGCCTCAGCCTCCCGAGTAGCTGGGACAAGAGATGCGTGCCACCATGCCCAGCTAATTTTTTTTTTGGTATTTTTTTAGTAGAGATGGGGTTTCACCATGTTGGCTGAGATGGTCTCGATCTCCTGACTTCGTGATCCACCCGCCTTGGCCTCCCAAAGTGCTGGGATTACAGGTATGAGCCACTGCACCCAGCCGCTAGCTTCTACTTTGACCTTAAATGTCCACTTTCCCATTTTCTTCCCCCACCCGCCAGACTTCTCTGAGTGCCGGACTGAAGGATTAGCTAATTTTGCAACCTGAGTGGCAAAACACTGGGCCCCAAGCCAGCAGACAGTCCCCACCTGGCTGTGGACTATGACCCCACGCTGTGCCTATGAAAATGAGAAGCTACACGGAAAGCCAGGAAACTCAGAGGTCCTGATAAGGCAGCCAGCCAGGCTCCAGGGAGGTGTCTGTGAGTGCTGCACAGGCAGTAAAGGCAGGAAGCAGGTTCCCCCGCCTGGAAGGGGCTAGGGCTTCCCTGGAGCTGCACTCAGGCACCAAGTCTGTGGGTCTCATGGTTCTTGCACTGCTGCTACATGTGGAACCCCAGGATGGCCTGAAAGAACCCAGGGCACCAGCCACATCCCTGGAAAGCAGCAACCTGTTGCCACAGGTTAAGCAAACCCAAGAGAGGAAACAATTAGAGCCAGGAGGCGTGGGACAGGGAGGACCACCGGCCCCTCCTACTGTGGCACACACCGGTGGGCTCAGGCCAGTCCTGGAATGTAAAGATTGTGGAGGGCCACCTGCTGGATGGCAGGGTGGCCCTGGAGGGTACCCTGCTTCCCCTTCCTCAAGGAGAGCCTCCATCCCACAGCCAGGCCACAGGATGCAGAGCTCCAGGGTTTCACCCAGCTGCTCTAGTCACCGGTGCCTGGGAGGGCTGGCTCTGGAGGGCTGGGCTTGGCAGGCCAGGGAGAGCAAGGAGGTGGGGAGCCCCCAGCCTGCCGGCCCGGCCACCGGTCAGCACCCGCAGCCCCAGCCTTCTCCAATGTCCTTGCTGTTCAGCTGGATGTGGTCAGGGCTCTTCTCACTGAACAGGGGGCCTCCGTGCCGCATGATGAGTTCCGTGGCCACCCTCAGGAAGGCCTCCTCCACGTTGCTTGAGTCCTTGGCAGACGTCTCAATGGCACATAGAATGTCATAGTGCTCGGCCAGTCTCTGTGCCTCAGCCTGGGAGACCTCCCGAAGCTCACTGAGGTCTGACTTATTCCCTGCAGAGGAAAGCCAGGGACAACATGAGGCCATGGGGGCTAGGCAAGCCCAGTCTCACCTGGCAGGGCCACAGTGACAGCTCCACGCCATCCACTCCCCCTCCATCACTACAAATGGACACCCCTGGGCATGGTCATCTGTCTTTCTTTAAAAAACCTTTTTAGGCCGGGTACAGTGGCTCATGCCTATAATCCCAACACTTTGGGAGGCTAGGGCAGGAGGACTGCTTGAGTCCAGGAATTCAAGACCAGCCTGGACAACACAGTGAGACTCATCTCAAGTTACACAGCTCCTCCTAGAAGGTATGAGATGTCTTCATTATGTTCCAAATAATCTGTTAAATTGTTCCTTAACCCAATTTCTAGAATATGGTCGACTTTTGTAATGTGGTTATAAGGAAGACAAAAAAAAAAAAAAAATAAGAATCTGGGCTGGGTGTGGTGGCTCACGCCTATAATCCCATCACTTTGGGAGGCCGAGGCGGGTGGATCATCTGAGGTTGGGAGTTTGAGACCAGCCTGGCCAACATGATGAAACCCCATCTCTACTAAAAAAAAAAATATAAAAACTTAGCCAGGCATGGTGATGGTGACCTGTAATCCCAGCTACTCTGGAGGCTGAGGCAGGAGAATCACTTGAACCCAGAAGGCAGAGGCTGCAGTGAGCCAAGATCACACCACTGCACTTCAGCCTGGGCAACAAGAGCGAAACTCCATCTCAAAAAAAAAAAGTCTGTAAAGATCTAAAATTCCTTGGTAACCTTAATTGACGTAGCAACCAATTTCAAAGTGTGAAACTTATTTGGAACCTGGTCTTAACAAACTGGAAAAAATAAAGCACATACGAATTTTATGAGCAATTATAAATCTGAATACAGACTGGCTATTTGATATTATTAAGGAAATGTCAGTATTTGTAGATGAGAAAATAATATTGTTGTTTTTTTTTAAGTGTTTACATATTTTGTAGGTTCATGCTAGAATACTGCCAGGTAAAATGGTTTGATGTGAATTTGTCTCGATAATACGAGGTGAGGAGGTGACATGGTACAGATGAAAGGAGGTTGGACTTGAGTTGCTAATTGCTGAAGCAGGATGATGGGTACCTAGGGGCTCGTTATTATACTATTCTAAGCCAGATATAGTGGCTCACGCCTGTAATTCCAACTACTTGTAGGTTAAGGCAGGAGTATTGCTTGAGGTCAGGAGTTCAAGATCAGCCTGGGCAACATAGCAAGACTGCATCTCTAAAAATGTGTGTGTGTGTGTGTGCGCGTGTGTGCATGTGTGTGTGTGTGTGTGTATGTATGTATAAATAAATACATAAAACACATTTTTGTCCTGCATAAAATGTTTTATAATAGAATATTTTTTAATTAATTAATTTTTTGGGAGACAGAGTCTCCCTGTGTCACCCACACTGGAGTGCAGTGATGCAATCTGGCTCACTACAATCTCCGCCTACCAGGTTCAAGCGATTCTTATGCCTGGCCTCCCCCATAGCTGGGATTATAGGTGTGCACCACCATGCACAGCTAATTTTTGTATTTTTAGTAGAGACAAGGTTTCACCATATTGCCCAGGCTGGTCCTGAACTACTGAACTCAGGCAATCTGCCCACTTCGGCCTCTCAAACTGTTAGGATTACAGGTGTGAGCCACCACGCCTCACTAGGATATTTTTCAGAAATGTTCTGAATAGGTCAAGCACAGTGGCTCATGCCTATAATCCCAGCACTTTGGGAGGCCGAGCCAGGTGGATCATGAGGTCAGGAGTTCAAGAGCAGCCCTGTCAACATGGCGAAACCTTGTCTCTACTAAAAATACAAAAATTAGCTGGGCACGGTGGTAGGCGCCTGTAATCCCAGCTACTCAGGAGGCCGAGGCAGAGAACTGCTTGAACCAGGGAGGCGAGGCTGCAGTGAGCTGAGATAGCACCACTGCACTGCAGCCTGGGCAACAGAGCGAGACTGTCTCAAAAAAAAAAAAATGTTCTAGATAAAAGGGAAATGGTTAGGCCAGGGAGGGAAAGCTCCATTCCTGCCAAGCTCCATCTCCCAGTCCAAGCAGGCTGTGGAAGGCAGGCCACATGGAACCAGGCACTACCCTCTTCCCAGCTAGAGTCAGGTCCAGGCCCTGTCTGTACATTTGAGTCAGAAGAATCAACCTGTTGGCCAAGCTACTTGGGAGGCTGAAGCAGGAGAACTGCTTGAACTGGGGGAGGTTGCAGTGACCCAGGATCTTACCATGGCACTCCAGCTTGGGTGACTGAGTGAGACTCCATCTCAAAAAAAAAAAAAAGAATCGGCCAGGCACGGTGGCTCACGCCTGTAATCCAAGCACTTTGGAGGCCAAGGCAGGCGGATCACCTGAGGTCGGGAGTTCAGGACCAGCCTGACCAACATGGTGAAATCCTGTCTTAAAAAAAAAAAAGAATCAACCTGTTGGGGCAAGGACCCCAGGGTTAACATAAGGGCTAAAGAGCTTCCCTAGTCTAGGTCTGGGAAGGTTACATAGAAGGAAAACAGAGGTAAACAGCATCCTTTCATAGCAGCAGTTCTCATAGTGGGGTCCTTGGACCAGCAAGGTGGGCGTCCCATGGGAACTTGTTAGAAATGCACATTCATGGGCCCTACCCAGCCCTCCTGGATCAGACCCTCTGGAGGTGAGGCCCTGCAGCTGCACTTGAAGAAGGCTTCTGTGAGATGCTGAGGCACACAAGCCATCAAGTGTCCCTGCTCTGTGAGCGGCATAACAGAGAAACCCACAGACTCGAGGTCAGCAAAAGCAAACTCAAAGCCTACATGTGTATGCTCATACGCAGGGTGGACCCAGATAAGTTACCCCACTTTTCTGAGCCTAGCCCCAGCCTCTGTCAAATGAGGAGAAGCTGGGGTACAAGAAATAAACTTTGACACATGTGAAGACGGATGTGGTACAAAGCCTATGGAAACACATGAGAATTGCAGAGCAAACTTCAGCTCCCTTTCTTCTTTCCTCTAACTCCAAATCTGAATATTACTGTATAAGTGTTTAGCAGGACGAGGATTTGTAAAACAATGGCTCAAACTCTGGCTGGGACTCCCTCTGGACTCAGGCTTACCCTGTGTTTAAAAAGCAGAGGGAGGCAGAGATAGGCAGAGTGATGGGATTTGTGGTTCCAAGGAACCCCTCACTCACCGATCAGCAGCTGCACGATGTTGGAGCCTGCATACTTCCTCACATCCCCCAATCCAGAGAGGCACTGACAGGAAGGAGCTCCTCTTGGTGATGTCATAGGCGAGGATGGCCCCATTGGCACTGCGGTAGTAGCTCTGGGTGATGGTGCGGAACCGCTCCTGGCCGGCTGTGTCCCAAATCTGCAGCTAAAGAAACAGGGTTACTCAGTGAACCCAGTGGCACAGGCTGAACATGGGGGACAGGCAGAGCGACCCCATAGACCCACACCCAGTGTCATGGTTCTACTGGGCTAGGAGGTGCACACACACAGAGAGAGGCCTTCTGAGCCCTTAGAAAGCAACTCAGTGGCCCAACCTTATTGAAAAAAGGATGCAAAGGGAAGGTGAGTAGGCCCTATCCTGGCCCTCTAGGGTCTCCAGGGAAAGGTGGAGGAAGGGGTATACTCTGAGCTGGCCCAGATCTTCTGTGTGCCCCTCTCCCCCTCACCACCGGGCCCACTGCTGGGAATACAGAACTACCAGAGCTCAAGCGGCTGGCGGCTGGAATGCTGGCTCCAGGTGTGCTGCATAGCCGGCAGCGCACACAGCCGGGTCCCCTCCCCTGCAAGAGCACCATGTACCCAGCTGTGTGTAAGGCTCATCCAGCATTAGGGTTCCCTCAGGACTGTACAGCTTGGTGATGACAGCTATGGGAAGGGTGCCTGGTGGTGGCAATGGGCAGAGTCCTCCCACAGGGCCTTTGAGTACAAGACAGTTTCTATCAGCTGACCCAGCTTGGCCAAAGCAAGGAGCCTGGGGGCTTTTCCCACCCATGTCTTCATTTAACACCTACTCCACCCCCACCTCCCACCAGATGTGGGCTGTAGAGGAGAGATACCTGTGGGCAGGTGGAGCTTCCCTAGCGTCTTTTAGAAGCAGAGTCTGGCAGGATGGACGCCAGGCAGGGGCAGAGGCCTGTGTGGGGCCAGGAGGCCGCCCACTCTAGGCAGAGATCACCAGCTGTGGGCCTGGGAAAGCCTGGACTTTGGGCAGGCATCCAAGAGGCATGTGCTGGGGCTCTCGGTGACCAAACGCCTCAGGGGATTGGGCGTGCCTTCTCTGCCCCACCAATCACAGGTTCTCGTGGCTCTCTGAAGTCAGACACTGAGCCTGTCGTGCGTGCTGAGCTGCAGGTCCATCAGAACCCTTTGCAGGCACAAACACTCGGGTGCCTCTTTACCTAGTTCTCAAGGTAGGGAAGAAAGGTCTTTCAAGGTCTGTCTGGGGTAGGGAAAGACCACAGAGGCCCAGACAGTTCCTGAAGGCAGGGCCTCTGTCCCTGGCGCTGTGGAGGTGACCACCATTTTCCCAGCCCCAACAAAGAGAAGTCTGAGAGTTAAAGCTCTGGGCCCTTTCCTGAGTTGTCCCATTTACTCCTCAGTGAGTGGCTCCAAGAAAACCAGGCCTATAGTTCATGCATCTAGCAGCTCACACGTGGTAGCATGGGGTGAAGTGCAAGGTTTATGTGTGCGCCACACAAGCCTGAGATCCAGACAACCTCTGGTGTGGAGAAGAGTGAGGAGAACACGTAACATGAAAGACACAGGCCAAATAACAGCAAAAGCGCAATGCGGAAGAAACAAACAACACAGAGGCAAAGTCCTCAAACAATCATCAATATTTCAGAAATAGGGAAAGACCCATGAAACAAGAAAAGAACACTATCTTTTTTGGCAAGGGGCATTCAGAAAGAAAAATAAGCTCAATTAAAAATATGATAACATAAATGAAAAATGCAACACCAGGGTTGAAGATAAAGTTGAAGAAATCCCTCCGAAGTAGAGAAAAATATAAAGAAATGAAAAAAAGAGAAAATAAAATTATACACTGGGCACAGTGGTCCATGCCTGTAATCCCAGCACTTTGGGAGGCCGAGGCAGGAGGATCACCTGAGATCAAGAGTTCGAGAACAGCCTGGCCAACATGGTAAAACCCCATCTCTATTAAAAATACAAAAATTAGCTGGGTGTGGTGGTGCACACCTGTAATCCCAGCTACTGGGGAGGCTGAGGCAGGAGAATCACTTGAACCTGGGAGGCGGAGGTTCTAGTGAGCTAAGATCGCGCCACTTCACTGCAGCCTAGGTGACAGTGAGCGAGACTCTGTCTCAAAAAAAAAAAAAAAAAGAAAAAAGAAAAGAAAATTATAGAACCAGCCTAGGAGAGCAGGATAATCAGAGTTTCAAAAAAGAGAATAGTAAAATCAAGGAGAGGAAATCAAACAAGTATCCAGAATTGACTAAGGGGCCCACCAAGCACACACAGAATGGGGCAGAGCAGACCACACTGCATCCATAGGTGGAAATTCTAGAACAAGGCAAGAAGAACGAACACAAAACCCATGTGGCATTAGATAGCCAACGAAATAATGCCTTAAAATGAGGAAAACAATTATTTCCAACCTAGAATTCTCTACCCAACCAACCAATAGTGAAGTGTGAGGGTTTAATAAAGGCATTCCCAGACATACACTCCTCAAAAAATTCACCTTTTTGGCACCCTTCCTCAGGGAGTGACTGAAAGTTTCTCTACCTAAAGAAGTCAACCAAAAATAAGAAAATGTGGAACCCAGAAAAACAGAGAGTTCAACTGAAAAGGGAGGCAAAGGGAGATGCCAGGATGATGGAGAGATCCCAGGATAAAACCTGAGCAGCAGCCTAGACGTCAGCCAACCTGGAGCCGGTCAAAGGGCTCCTGGAGCAGCTTCCAGCCATGGCAGCATCGCTGGGGGCACAGTAGCCCTCCCTCCATACACAACCACAGGACTGGAGGAACTATATAGAGGCTGTTGTTTTGGGAATGTAGACAAGCAGCACGAGACCATAACCCCTAAAAGAGGCAAAACTCATGAAAGGCACCTCATGATCATCGCAACGCTCTACCTGGGAGTTTTCTGACCATGGGGCTAGAATCCATGCAGAACACAGTGGTCCCATTGAGCTAAGGAGGCAGAGATCAGGGTCTGGAGCAGATGATGTGACGAAATGAGGAGTCATACATAGGGGGAGCCCAAAAGTCTGTGAGGTATCCCAGTGAGCCCTTGACCAGAGAGTGCCCCCTCCAGAGTTGAGAACTGACCAGAGATAGAGGTTCAGGAGTGCCAGGGGATGTTGAAGTTCCAAGCCAGACACAGTGAAGAGGCCTCATTAGTGTCTCATTAGTGCCTTGTACATGAGCTGAGCTATCAGAATGTCACTATGAGTGAGTGACCATGCCTAAAGAAAGGTCTCCATAGACCTGCCCTAACCAACATAAGTCTCGGGTTTGGAGGTTGAGTTCTGCCACATTAGAGAGGCTGAGGAAACGCCTTAGTCTTTCCATATATCCACCCTAACAAAACATAAAAATAAGTCTAAACAAACAAGTTCAAGGTGACGAGCCACTAACTGAATTGACTAGGACAAGAATCAACACTCTTCTAAAGAAGATAACAATCCAGAGTCTCATTATGAACCACAATTTCCAGATACTACTGAAAATTGCTAAACATGCAAATAAATAGGAAAATATGAACCACAGATAAGGGAAAAAGCAATCTATAGGCACTGATGCCAAAATGGTTCAGATTTTGCATTTAGTAGGCAGACTTTAAAACAGCTATTTTAAATATGTTCAGACAATTATAAGAAAAGTATGTTCAAAGAATTAAAGAAAAATATGATCATACTGAGTGGACAAATATGGGATTTAAGGAAAGAAAGAAAAATTATTTTTTAAAACATTAAAAAATGTTTTGTTAAACTATTTATTATTATTAAAATTACTGGCCAGGTGCAGTGGTTCACACCTGTAATCCCAGCACTTTGGGAGGCTAAGGCAGGCAGATCACCTGAGGTCAGGAGTTCGAGACCAGCCTGGCCAACATGGTAAAACCACATCTGTACTAAAAATATAAAAATTAGCCAGGCATCGTGGTATGCTCCTGTAATCCCAACTACTTGGGAGGCTAAGCCATGAGAATCCCCTGAACCTTGGAGGCAGAGGTTACAGTGAGCCCAGATTGTGCCACTGCACTCCAGTGTGAACAACAGAGTGAGACTGTCTCAAAAATAAATAAATGTGTGTGTGTGTGTGTGTGTGTGTGTGTGTGTGTGTAAACTTGTTTTTAATGAGTGGAAATTCTAGAACTAAAAATTATATTAAGTGAAAAATTCACTGGATAAGCTCAACAGTGGATTATAGATAGCAGGAAAAAAAAATCAGTGAACCTGAAGAAAAATCAATAAAGAGTTAATTTGAGGAAGGGGAAAAAAGATTGAAGAAAATGAATAAAATTGCAGGGATATGTGAGATAATACCAAACTGTCTCGTATTCACATAATTGCAATTCCAGGAAAAGATGGTGATAATGGGGGAAAATATTCAAAGAACAAATGGCTAAAAAATCTCCAAATCTGATGAAACACACTGGCTTAAAGATCCAAGAAGCTCAGCAAATCCCAAGCAGAAAAAAGACAAAATACACCAAGGCAGATCACAGTCAAACTAACAGAAAGCAAGAATAAAGGGGAAATATGAAAAGCAGTCTGATAAAAGACATATTCCATACATGAGAACAACAATACAAATGACAAATAACTTCTCAGAATAATGGAGGCCAGAAGACAATGCCAAGAAGTGCTAAAAATAAAAAAAAAAGTGCAGAAAGAAAAAATTCTCAACACTGAAGTCTGTCAAACAAAATTTTCCCTCAAAAGACAGGGTCAAATCAAGACATTTCCAGATAAATGAAAGTAAAGAGAAGCTCCTTGGAAAAAAACTTCCCTGCAAGAAATGCCAGATGGCACCACGGCACTCAAGACCCTATTTTAAAAGAAGAGTTGGAAGTGGCTGCCCTAGGGCAGTTGGGGGTATCCTAAGACCTTCTGGTACCAGGGCTTGCAGAACCAAATGACTCCTCAAACCATACACAAGTGTAAGTTTGCTTAAAATAAAAACTAAATGAGCTCCAAGCCTGGTCTGGTGCTTTGGATCTGTTTCTATCAGTCCTTACAGCTGCTCATCAGACCCCAGGAGCCAAGATGGTGAAGCAGATCGAGAGCAAGGTTGCTTTTCAGGAAGCCTTGGACGCTGCCGGCAATAAACTTGTAGTTGCTGACTTCTCAGCCACGTGGTGTGGGCCTTGCAAAATGATCAAGCCTTTCTTTCATTTCTATCTGAAAAGCATCCAACATGGTATTCCTTGAAGTAGATGTGGATGACTTTCAGGATGTTGCTTCAGAGTGTGAAGTCAAATGCATGCCAACATTCCAATTTTTTGAGGAGGGACACAAGGTGTGTGAATTTTCTGGAGTCAATAAGGAAAAGCTTGAAGCCACCTTTAATGAATTAGTCTAACCATGTTTTCTGAAAACATAACTAGCCATTGGCTATTTAAACTTGTAATTTTAAAAAATGAACAAAAGAAAGAAAAAAAACTTGTAAGTTTTTTAATTTACAAAAAATATAAAGTGTCAAGACTATAAACCCAATTGCCATCTGAGTAACAATAAAACATTCTAACACTTAAAAGAAAAAAAAAACTAAATGAAAAACCAACAAAATAACTACTGATTAAGGTATGTAGGCCAACCAGCTGGTGAACTGTGGGCAGTAATGGAGGAGATATTTTGGGAAAGTAGACTCTTCCCGTGGCTGGTAGTATTCCCATCCTACTTCCCCGAATTAGAGGAAGGGAAGGATACAGGGCAGCAGCGATGCTATGAGGCCAACAGGCCTGAGTTCATGACTAGATGCTTTGTCACCAGCTTCATGTCTCTAGGTTACAACTTCATTCTGTTTTTCATCTGTACAAAAAGGTACTGTCAGGGTCAGGTGACCAAACTCATGTGCCCAAGTGCAAGCATGGAGAAGGTGCTGATAAATGCATCCGTTTAACAATATTTACTAAGCTATTACAATTTTGTGGCAAATGTTTTTAATATGCACAAAGGAGCTTTTTTTTTTTGAGACAGAGTCTTACTGTGTCACCAGGGCTGGAGTGCAGTGGCGCAATCTCAGCTCACTGCAACCTCCGCCTCCTGGGTCAAGCAATTCTCCTGCCTCAGCCTCCCAAGCACCTGGGATTACAGGCACCTACCACTATGCCCAGCTAATTTTTTGTATTTTTAGTAGAGATGGGTTTTCATCATGTTGGCCAGGCTAGTCTTGAACTCCTGACCTCGTGATTCACACACCTCAGCCTCCCAAAGTGCTGAGATTATAGGCATGAGCCATCACGCCAGGTCACAAAGGAGGTTTAATGCAAAGGAAAATATATAAAGTACCAAAAGAAAAATATATTGGGCTGTGTGCATGAGTCGTTTATTTTTCATTCAACATGTGCTGAGCTCCTGCCTTGTCCTAGCCTCTGCTCTGGGAACTGGAGATACAGCAGGGAATGGAGCGACACTAGCTCCATTCTAATAAGAGAAGACAGAATATGTCACAGATCCTTTTAAAAGGTGATCATGAGCACACTACAGAATGTGAAGGTCAGGGAAAGAGCCCTAGCGGTGGGGGCCAGCCTACTTGATGATCTGAGCTGAGGCGTGAATGATGAAGAGCCAACCACAGGGACGGTGTTCAGGCAGGGGAACAGGACAAAGGCTCAGAGGCAGGAGAATGCTTACCATGTTAAAGACATGGAAAGGGCAGTGTGGCCAGATGGCCATGAAGAAACTGGGAGATGTGTTCAGACACATGGGCGAGAGCCAGAGCATACAGGATCTTGTTGGCCAAAGTCAAGAATGTGGATTTCATTTTTCTTGCAATGTGAAGCCACTGGAGATTGAGGCAGGAAAATATGAGCTGGTCTCCTCTTTCTCCCACTCACATTTCTTAGCAGTGTACCCTGCACTCCAGCAGCTGCTGCAGCAACCCACTTTGTACACACACAAAGGCCTGCCCGCACCTCACCTGTCACTCTCTGCCTGAGAGCATCCCCTGAGTCTGGCCAGAGAGGCCTGCTGGAAACCACTGTGTGCTCATGCCTCCATAACCCAGAAGAGAGGGGCCTTCCCACCCTAGGGGTGTCATCCATGACTAACGGAGAACAGGGGGATAAAGCTCTCCTCTCCCACCTCTCAGAGGGACCACTGTGAGACACATTCTGTATGCACCTTGGGAAGTCCTCAGGGTCAAGGCCACTGCCCATGGCAGCTAATTGAAAGATACAGCTCTATCTAAGCCCTGCCTCCTTCCCCGGGG
This sequence comes from Ateles fusciceps, assembly GCA_036589455.1. Taxonomy (NCBI): domain Eukaryota; kingdom Metazoa; phylum Chordata; class Mammalia; order Primates; family Atelidae; genus Ateles; species Ateles fusciceps. Next base: position 5,738,891 of record JAZHEH010001341.1, on the reverse strand, counting down.
CCAGTCTCCAAAAACAAAAGCGATGCACATGAGCCCTTCTCTCGGGCTCTGTTTTCCAGGGGGAAGCCTGGGCTAAGATGTGCTCTGGTTTGTTTTTAAAATATCACTCAGGCCACTGGGTAGAGAACAGTCCTGTCATGGGATCACAGAGAGGGCACAAGAGAGGGATCAAGCTGTCTGTTACATTCACAGGCAGCTTGATCACTTCACCCATGCCTACTATATCCCAAAAGAGGAGGGAGAAGCCAAGCCAGGAGAGCCCCTTCCCCAGATCAGACCCCTCCCCCACCCCCCACTAGGCCAGTTGGCCATTAGGCAGCACCCAAGGGAGGCTGGGTGAGAACTGAATGCTTCTGATTTGCCTCTTTAGCTACTTGAGAAACAGGGAGGCGACAAGACACAACAACCAGGAACCATCAGACCACCTATTGGAGAGGCCAGGCCTAGGCTCAGTGTCTCAGAAGGTGAGCAGACCCACCCTGTGGACTCTGTGGGGGTCCTAGCCATCTCACTCATCCTTGCCACTGCCTGCAGGCAGAGATCAGGAGCCAACATTATGGAGGAAAGAGAAAGGCTCTGAGGGGTGCTGGAACTCGGCCAAGGCATCCCAATGCAGAGTCCTGGACTCCAGACTGCCCGTCTCTCTGCCTTGGGAGAGGCCAGGACCAGCAGGGACAAATGAGCTCTGAGTCTCCACTGCATCTGCCCTAGCTGTGCCCTCCTCCTGCCTGTTTGTCCCCACCTCCCTACTGCCACTCCAGCCTCTTACCAGGGTCTACACAAACGGCCTCAGGCCTGTCTCCATGCCTCCACTTCATCCAATTCATTTTCTGCACACAGCCCAATGCAGCTTCTGAAACAGTGCTAGGATCTTGTAACTCCTCTGTCCTCAACCCTTGGGTAGCAAGCCCAGGATCTGCCAGTTGCCTACTTGCCATTCCTGGAGTACTCCAAAGCCTCTCTCTGCACCAAGGCGCTTGCCTTTGGTGTTCCCTGCCTGAAATGCTCTCCCAGACGCCCATGTGACTCGCCTCCTCATTCATTCCCATCTATGCTTGTTTTTTTTTTTTTCTTTTTTTTTTTTTTTTTTGAGACAAAGTCTCACTCTGTCACCCAGGCTGGAGTGCAGTGGCATGATCTCGGCTCACTGCAACTTCTGTTTCCCAGGTTCAAGCAATTCTCTTGCCTCAGCCTCTTGAGTAGCTGGGATTATAGGCGCGTGCCACCATGCCTGGCTAATTCTTATATTTTTAGTAGAGACTGGGTTTCACCATGTTGGTCAGGGTCTCAAACTCCTGACTTCAGGTGATCCACCCACCTCGGCCTATCAAACTGCTGAGATTACAGGCGTGAGCCACCGCGCCCGGCCAAGAGGCCTTTTTTAAAAGAACAGCCCCAAGCCAAGGGCAGGAGTTCAAGACCAGCCTGGTCAAGATGCTGAAACCCCATCTCTACTAAAAATGCAAAAATTAGCCAGGCGTGGTGGCATGCAACTCTAATCCCAGCTACTCAGGAGGCTATGGCAGGAGGATCACTTGAACCCTGGCGGCAGAGGTTGCAGTGAGCTGAGATCGCACCACTGCACTCCAGCTGGGAGGACAGAGCAAGACTCCATCTCAAACATTAAAAAAAAAAAAAAAGCACTCCCATCTTGTCCCAATCCCAATTTATTTTTCTTCAGTGTACCTCACTGCCTGACATGCACACACACACATGTGCACACACTTTTTAAGTGTTTACTCTCTCTGTCTCATGAGTTCCACAAGGGCACGGGCTGTGTCAGTCTGGTTTTTGCAATCTGCGCAGCACCTAGTACATTGCCTGGCATGTAGAAGGTGCGCAACAGAAACATAATCTGGAGGAATGAGTACTGAGGACCATTTTGCCCTGTAAGCCTTTTACACTGCCGGCTGAGTTTGCTGCACACTGTTATGGCTGAGTGTTTTTCACTGCCCAGAGGACATAAACGCCCTTAAACTGCTGAGAACATCTGCCAAGTTGAGAGTGAGAATCCCCACTTCTCTACTCCCCACCCCCAAGCTCTCTTCCTGCACACTCACCTGACCAGTTGCTCACCTGACCAGTTGCTCACCTGACCAGTTGCTCACCTGACCAGCCACTAACCTGACCAGCCAACAGGGACTCTAAACTGAGAATGATCTCCAGGCCCTCTCACCTAGCATATCACCAGCTATTTGAGCTTTTCCTGGTAGGCTTTCTTGTCTTACAACTGACCTTTGGGGAAGGGTGAAGTCCAGAGGCATCTGCTGGACCCACAGGGTATAAGTGAGGCCTCATTAGGAAGGAAAAGGGCTCCCAGAGTGTGTATGCTCAGAAAAGCAGCGCTGCCCCTCCTTTCCCACTCAGCAAGGGCTATAGGTAAGTTTCACGTGGGATTTCAAGGCTGCAAGGGCTTCAGTCCTGGGCTTCAGGCCCTTATTTCACCTAGGTGACACAAGAGCTCGGTCCTGCCCATTGCTGCCTCAGTCGGGAAGCACATGTTGGGTGAGGGATGAGGTTTCTTTCCTCTTCTAAGTTCCAACTGTAACTCCCAGCTTACGCTACCCTGAGTGTCCATATCCACAAGGCAGTGCTGTTCTCACCACTATCTTTTCTGGGATAAACTGTATTCATCTTAACCTTTTGGTGCACTCCTATCTACCCTTCAGGACCCCAGTTCAAAAGTCTCTCACTTTCCCTGACACTGTGGGCCAATGGCCCAACCCTGAGCAGAAGTAACTCTTCTTTCCTTCATGTTCCCATAGCCCTTTACTCTCGCCCCTACAACAGCACACATCACAGAGTGGGTTATCCACCTAAGTCAAATGTCCTGCACTACTGGGCTTTGGGGGCCAAGCAAGGGACATAAAAGGCAGTAAGAAGACAGGACTGGTGGGAACCGCTGGCAGTCAGAAAAGGATATGCCATCTAAAGAAGTTCAACCGTAACAAACCAGCAAACCACCGGCAGAATTGCCGGTCAAACAACACGGGCTTTAGGCCAGGCCCGGTGGCTCACTTTAGGAGGCCAGCACTTTGGGAGGCCAAGGTGGGCAAATTACCTGAGGCCAGCAGTTTGAGACCACCCTGACCAATGTGGTGAAACTTCATCTCTACTAAAAATACAAAAATTAGATGGGTGTGGTGGTACATGTCTGTTATCCCGGTTACTCAGGAGGCTGAAGTGTGAGAATTGCTTGAATCTGGGAGGTGAAGGCTGCAGTGAGCAGAGATCGTGCAACTGCACTCCAGCCTGGGCGACAGAGTGAAACTCCATCTCAAAAGGAAAAAAAAAAAAACAGGGCTGGGTGCAGTGGCTCAAGTCTGTAACCCCAGCACTTTGGGAGGCCAAGGCAGGTGAATTATCTGAGGCCAACAGTTTAAGACCAGCCTGGGCAACATGGTGAAACCCCGTCCCTACTAAAAATACAAAAAGCCGTGCATGGTGGTGAGTGCCTGTAATCGCAGCTACCCGGGAGGCTGAGACAGGAGAATCACTTGAACCCGGGAGGTGGAGGTTGCAGTGAGTTGAGACCATGCCATTGCACTCTAGTCTGGGCAACAAGAGTGAGACTCCATCTCAAAAAAAAAAAAAAAAAAAAAAAAAAAAAAAAAAAAAAAACAGGCTTTGTAGTAGAAATCGGCCTTGGGCCACTGCTTGGCTCCTCGTTCCTATGTCCGTCTCTTGCCATCAGGAATGGGATCTCTGAGGAGAAAGACCGTCTTATTCCTCTTGGCACCATCAGTACTTGCACAGTGCCTGGCACAGAGAAGGGCCTCAACACATCAGCAGTCCACTATGTGCAGGTCCTGGTAGTCAGGCCTGTGCAGCAGGGCCAAAAGCTGCTTTCCAGGGATTCCTGGTTCATGTTCCCACTGAGTGAGTTCAGATGTGTCCCAGTGGGGAAATCAACCCGCTTACTAGGTTAAAAGCACCACTGAAGCTCAGCTCTGGGACCTGTGTCCAGCACCATCCCTCCCAACAAAAACAGAGGAAGGTTTTATTTGACGGGACTTTCTCCTGAGTAACAAAGCAGGAGGTGGAAAGTTCCTGCTTCTTCATATTAGAGAAGGACCTTGGAAAAGTTAGTTCTCAGGACAAACTCTGAAAACTGGTCAGACTGACCCAAATACAAGTTCCTGAGCTATTTTTCATTGTGTCTTGAGATGTGGTGAGTCAAACCAGGAGGTGGAGTTTGTGGGCCACGCCAGCTCCTTACTGCCGCTGCCCTCCTCCCCACCAACCTGCAGTCCTCCAGGGGAAGGGCTTGGCCCTGGGCTTGCAAGCAAGCCGCAGGCTAGGGAGTGAAGCACTGTGAACTGCCAGGGTAAGACGGCAAAACCTCCAGCATGTTAACTAGCTAAGGGCACAGCCTGCCACCATCTGGGCAGACAGGTGGAGAGAGACAAAGCGAGGACGAGAAAGGTGAGACCAAGCTAGACCAGCAACACAGGCTGGTGGCAAGCAAAACAGACTGCAATGCAGCCCAATGTCAGGGGCGCAAATTCTCCTCTGCAGGAGGGGAGTAGAGGACCAGTACAGGCTCTCGTGCACAAAATTCCTTCTGTCTCTTAAACGTGGGTGCCTCAAGGTCCAGCATGAGAAATGGCTTTCTTTGTCCCTTATTACAATGCAGCTCTCCTGGGGAGGCTTAGTGGCGATGCAGAATGAAGTAAAATCCAGGATGTGCATTCCTGTCTGCTCCACCAGCTGCATGATGAGGGACGGCCCCATCGGCTTCTTATAGTCTGAGTTTCCTCCCCCAGTCACCCAGGAACCACAGTGACCCACCATGTTTTGCAGGGCCGGTGAAAGCAAGGGATCAGGGCCCTGAAAGCCAGGAAGGCAGAGTTCTGTGGGTGCCTGGCACTGTCGGTGCTCCCTGTGTGTCAGGCCACTTCATCCCACGACAACCCTAGGTCGGTCTCATTACTCCTTATGTCTGAGGAGTCACAGGAATCAAGTGTCGGCAGAGGTCTGCCCGAAGCCTAGTGTCCTTCACCATGCACACAACTCCTCCACAAGCACATAAAAACTGCTTCTGCCACTGGCACCTCCTACAGGAATCAAACCCTTTCCTGAATAGCTTGGATGGGAAGAAAGGGCACTGTGGGAAAGGACCCCTGCCTCTGGCCAACAAATCCTGCCTCATCCACTTGCCAAGTGCCACCTTTTCCAGGTATTCCTCTTCCTCGCAGGAAGCTAAGGGCATCCACGACCAGGCTGCTGCCACCCAAACACCTCATTCACTCAGGCGCCTTTCAGCACCAGGGGGAATACCTGCCGTAATGAGGAAACCAAAGCAGCATGCAGGAGCTCGCAGTGGGCACCGCTTGGCCAGGGGGGTGGGCAGTGATAAATGGGGACACCATAAGCCCCTGGTGGCGAAAAGGCCCCTGGGGAAGGGGTTTCAGCAAGGAATGACAGCATCCTCAAAGTCAGGGCTGCAAGTGCCAGCATCCCTGGTAGACAGCCTCTCAGAGCCCCCACAGCCTCCACAAGAATTCCCACAAACCCACACCCCTTTTCCCCCAAATTCCTCAGCTGGAAGGCTCTGGGCACAAGAGACTCAGATGTCCTATGGCCCACACTGAACGACTCCAACCCTCAAACCATCCCTCCAGTACCCTGCTATTTTGCTCATGCAACGATGGCCCGGATTGGCCCCAAGTGTCCCTCACCCTGACCCTCCACGTCACTCGGTCATGACATCAACTCTAGAGTAAACCTTCTTCCCTGGGCTCCCAGGTCCAGCTGGCCATTTCACGGCCTGCATCCCCCAGGCCCATAACCTGCCAGTGCCACCAGGCAGGCCCCTGTACTTGCCAAGCTCTCATCTGCCACCATTCTCCAGCTGCACGCAGCTTGGACAAACATCACACTTCTCCCCTCCCAGCACCACAGCTCTACACAGAGGCAGCCATGGTGTTCAAAGCCCTGCCCATCTCTCCTCCCTAGGAATCTCTCATGCATCTTCCAGGGCCTCCCCTCCCCCTCACAGCTCTGTGGCCCTGAGGAGTGTGGATTACAGCCCCCAACCAAGCTCTGCAGCACTCAGCACGCCTCCCTAGGACAGCCACGGCAGCCACATGGTCCTGCCTTCCGGGAACAGCCCTGACTGTCCATGTTTGGCCGGCTGTCACCATAATGTGTGGAGGTGAAAGATGGGTACTTGTCGAGCCATGCGGTCCAGCTCTTGGTTCAGAAGTCTGAGTCACTACATCCACAGCATTAATAGCATCGCAAGCTAATTACCTGTCTACATATATTTTCTCCACCAGAGGTGAGTCCCCAAACAGAGACTGCCTCTTACTTACTTTTCTCTCTCTCTGGTACCTAGAACAGTGACTGGGAGAGAGGAGATACCTAAGGAATGAGCAAACCATGCACAAGTCGCCATGCTATGTACTTTACGTACAGGGTGTTAGATGGGTAATTCCTAGCCAATAACCATAACTAAGCTCGACAGAGCACCACCTTCCAGGTTTCAAGGGTTCTTCCCTTTGAGCCCATTTCAGCTTGTCTATTGCTCCAGACGGAAGGCTATGGCTCTTAAGCAATCGAGAAACAATTCAAAAGAGCAAAGAGGAATCTTTAGAAATCAGCAGAAATGGGCTGGGCGCAGTGGCTCACACCTGTAATCCCAGCACTTTGGGAGGCTGAGGTGGGCGGATCATCTGAGGTCAGGAGTTTGAGACCAGCCTCACCAATATGGTGAAACTCCATCTCTACTAAAAATATAAAAATTAGCTGGGCGTGGTGATGGACGTCTATAGTCCCAGCTACTCGAGAGGCTGACATAGGAGAATCACTTGAACCCAGGAGGCAGAGGTTGCAGTAAGCTGAGATTGTGTCACTGCACTCCAGCATGGGCAACAGAGCGAGACTCCATATCAGGGAAAAAAAAAATCAACAGAAAGGGAGAAAGCTGGTAAACACCACCCTAACCATGTGATCAAACAGGCCCCATTACTAGTAGGCAACCTGGCATCGGGGGGCTGCATCCCGTGTTGCCAGATGAAGCCCACAACATCCCCTAGGACTCATTCTTGCCGGAATGGTTTAACTTGAGGCTCATTGAGTCCCCCACACTTTCAGCTTATAGGAAATATGAGGAATAAACAAGTGAAAAGACACCATGAGGAAACCATGAGAAAAAACTAGAAGGTGACTCTTACCAAAAAAAAAACAAAACAAAAAACAACAAAAAAACCATGGCTTGTACCGATCTGTAAATTAATTTTAAAAAATCAATGTCATTAAAAAAAGGAGGTGTTGCTCTGGACTAGAGACTGAAGAGGCACAAAACCAAATGCAAAGCATGGACTCATACTGGACTCCAAGTGGGGGCAAGGGGGGAACACCACAAAAGACATTTCAAGGGGAGTCTGGGAACTTTTGTGTGGTTTTTTTGAGACAGGGTCTCATTCTGTCCCCCAGGTTGGAGTGCAGTGGTGCAATCACAGCTCATTGCAGCCTCGACCTCCTGGACTCAGGTGATCCTACTTCAGCCTCCTGAGTAGCTGGGACTACAGACAGATACCAGTACACCCAGCTAATTTTTATATTTGTATTTTTAGTAGAGACAGGGTTTCACCATGTTCCCCAAGCTGGTCTCAAACTCCTGGGCTCACACTATCCCTCACCTTGGCCACCCGTGCTGGGATTATAGGTGAGAGCCACTGCACCCAGCCAAGTTGGAGAAACTTAAAAATGGACTAGACAGGAGATGCTATCATGAAAATATTAATTTGCTTAGGTTTGACATGAGTATTGCGCTTTTTACAATCCTTATTCTTAAAAGTTGCATGTTAAGGTATTCAGGGGTGAAGTATGATGTCTACAACTTACTTTCAAAATTTTAAAAATGTATATTACGGCCAGGCATGGGCTCATGCCTATAATCTCAGTACTTTAGGAGGTTGAGGCAGGTGGATCCCCTGAGGTCAGGAGTTTGAGATCAGCCTGGCCAACATGGCGAAACCCTGTCTTTACTAAAAATACAAAAATTAGGGCCGGCATGGTGACTCATACCTGTAATCTCAGTGCTTTGGGAAGCAGAGGCAGGCAGATCATGAGGTCAAGAGATTGAGACCATCCCGGCCAACATGGTGAAACCCTGTCTCTATTAAAAATACAAAAATTAGCTGGGTGTGGTGGTGTGCCTGTGGTCCCAGCTACTCGGGAGGCTGAGGCAGGAGAATTGCTTGAACCCAGGAGGTGGAGGTTGCAGTGAGCTGACATTGTGTCACTGTACTCCACCCTGGGCAACAGAGCGAGACTCCATCTAAAAAAAAAAAAAAAAAAAAAAAAAAAAGGGGAAAAGGAAAGAGACCTGGAGGACAACCTCCAGAAAAGAGAACAGAGAGATGACAAGAAGCAGCTAATCAAAGAAATAAGAAAATTCTCACCAGGCGCTGTGGCTCACGCCTGTAATCCCAGCACTCTGGGAGGCTGAGGTGGGCGGATCATGAGATCAGGAGATCAAGACCATCCTGGCTAACACAGTGAAACCCCGTCTCTACTAAAACATACAAAAAATTAGCCTGGCGTGGTGGCACGCACCTGTAGTCCCAGATACTCAGGAGGCTGAGGCAGGAGAATCACTTGAAGGAGGCAGAGGTTGCAGTGAGTGGAGATCGTGCCACTGCACTCCAACCTGGGCAACAGAGTGAGACTCCATTAAAAAAGAAAACAAAGAAAAAGAAAATTCTCTAGAGGGCTAGAAACAGGAATTTTCACACTGGCTATATTTACCAGGTTCAGAGCAGGATGAATGAAAAAAATATCCTACATCTAGACAGGCTGTGGTAAGACTTTAGAACACCAGAAGTAATTTTTTTAAAACCCTAAATATTTCCAAAAGTAAAAAATGAGTTAACAAGAAGCAAACAATAATTCAACTAGTTATCAGACTTCACATCAGCCGCAGCATTAGGCTGATAATGTGTTGGTGGCTCCCAACACATTACTCATGAGCTTGTGGTGATGCTGGCAGAAACAAGTCTCCTCCTCAACAAGAGCCTCAGGCAGGCCCTTCAGGAGGCCTCCAGATGAGGGCAACGTCATCACAGGAGGTCACAGCTCCATGCGGGTTACTGCCCCTGGAGACCTTTCAGTGGTCGGACAGGATGTGGAGGAGAAAAACAACAGAATCCTGACCCTGTGTAGGCTTAGGCTAATGTGTGTGTTTTGTGTGTGTTTGTCTTCGTCTTTAATAAAAAGGTACAATAAATAAATGTTTTTTAAATAAACATATAATAGGATATAAAAATATATATGTTTATACATTTGTACAATGTGTTTGTGTTTTAATCTGTTATTACAAAAGAGTCAAAAGTTTAAAATATTGCTGGCTATGAAAAAAATTAAAAAACAGTTTAACACAAGCTCGTCCAACCTGTGGCCCACAACAGTTTTGAATGCAGCACAACACAAATTCATAAACTTTCTTAAAACATTGTGAGATTTTTTTTTTCTAGGCTCATCAGCTATTGTTAGCATATTTTATGTGTGGCCCAAAACACTTCTTCTAGTGCAGCCCAGGGAAGCCAAAAGATTGGACATCCTTGGTTTAACAGTTTATAAAGAAAAAAGGACCAGGCCTGTGGCTCATACCTGTAATCCCAGCACTTTGGGAGGCCAAGGCCAGATCACCTGAGGCCAGTCTGGCCAATATGGTGAAACCCCGTCTCTACTAAAAATACAAAAATTAGCCAGGCGTGGTGGCAGGTGCCTGTAATCCCAGCTACTCAGGAGGGTGAGGCAGGAGAATCACTTGAACCTGGGAGGTGGAGTTTGCAGTGAGCTGAGATTGCACCATTGCACTCCAGCCTGGGCAACAAGAGTAAGACTCCATCTCAAAAATAAAAAAATTTTTAAAAAGAAAAAAAAAGTTTATAAAGTAAAAGAAAGCTACAGTAAGCTAAGGTTAATTTATTATAGAAGAAAAATTTTCAACAAACTTACATTTTCAATAAATGTCCAGTGTTCATGAAGTCTACGGTAAAGCACAGTCATGCCCTAGGCCTTCACAGTCACTCCCCTGCACTCTTTCATTCACTCAGAGCAACTTCCAGTCCTGCACGCTCCATCCATGGTTAGGGCCCTATACAAATATTCCAATTTTTAGCTTTTATACTGTCTTTTTACTGCCTCTTTTCTATGTTTAGCTATGTTTACTTTAGCTCCACAAATACTTGCCATGGCGTTATAACTGTCTACGGTGCTGAGTACAGGTTTGCAGCTTAGGAGCAACAGGCCATTCCATATAGCCTAGGTGTGTAGGAGGCTATGCCATCTAGGGTGTGTAAGGACACTCTACAATGGGCACACGATGAACTCGCCTAACGACATATTTCTCAGATCATATCCCTGTCTTTAGTTGAGTAAGAGTTCTCAGGAAGATTATTTTGTACTTAAATTTCTGTATCTAGTAGAGCTAACATTTAAGTGACGGAAAAATAATATTGGATATGTGGTTACTGAAAGTTTATCAACTACAGACTTTTTCTGTAAGAATTGGTTTAAAAAAAATTCAGACAAAACTAAAATGAATCAAAGAAATAAAGAACAGTACATTTAAAAATAAAACAGAATTAAATCTAATTAACTGTTGGTGCATAATGTAAAAAAAAGAAAAAATTGGAATGGGCAATGAGGAGAAAGTAAAAGTGTGCTTGGTTCTTGTCTGCTTTTTTTTTGAGACAGAGTCTCACTCTGTCCCACGCTGGAGTGCAGTGTGTTGTTGTGCGATCGTGGCTCACTGCAGTCTCGACCTCCTGGGCTCAAATGATTCTCTCACCTCAGTCTCCTGAGTAGCTGGGACTACAAACACACAACACCACATCTTGCTAATTTTTTTATTTTTTTGTAGAGACAGGGTCTCCCTATGCTGCCCAGGCTAATCTCAAACTACTGGGCTGAAGCAAACCACCCACTTCTGCCTCCCAGAGTGTTGGGATTATGGAGGTTCTTGTCTTTATTGTCTTCTTTAGGTGAAAAAAAAGATGCTAATTCTAGATAAATATTTAAACATGAATTTAAAACTTAATACAATGGGTAGAAATAGTACATGTATTTCCAACTTACTAGAAGGCAACATGGAAGAGAACTGATCAATTCAACAAAAGCAACCCAAGAAGTAGTTGGGTAAATGGGGAAAGAGTGTGCTTCCTTCCTGCCTGCCTTCATTCATTCAGCAACCAAAAGGTAAAGTACACTGTGCCAAGTGCTTTGATGCCTAAGACAAAGTCCATGCCCAGCAGCGCTGAGTGCCTGGGGGTGGAAGGAAGCAAACAGTAACAAACAAGTGAAGTATGACTTGGGGCAATGCAAAGTACTAGGATGAAAAAACAAAACAAGGCAAGTAAGGGCATAATGTTGAAAACATTCTGCACAGTCCCACTTATGTATAATGTCTACAATAGGCAAACCTACAGTGAGAGAAAGTAGCTGAGTGGTTGCCATGGGCTGAGGGGGATCAAGAAGTGAGAGCATCTCCTTGTGGGGGATGAGGTTTCTTTTGGGGTGATGAAAATATCCTAAAATCAACTGTGGTGATGACTGCACAACTCTGTGAGTATATTAAGAGAAAAATGACACTAAATTGCACAGTTTTAAGTGGGGGAATTTTTATCGTATGTGGATTATATCTCAATATTGGAAAGATTTTTTTAAGGCACTTGGGAGAGTGCTACTTTAGACAGGACTGTCAGGTAAGATAATTCAGGGAAAGCAAAGCATCAGTCTGTTGACGTATACACATGGACCACAAATGTACAACAAACTGGCCCCAAGCCTCTCTGGACACACCTCATCTTCCACCCATCACCATGGGCCTTCCCAGGGGGAGGGGACTCCCCAAATTCCTAGGAGGTCTTTTTTCACTTCACATGCATTTTTCCCTCCATGTGTTCTGCTAAAATGTGCAGGGTGCCCTCCAGCCCTTTCCTAAACTCTTCTAGTAGAGCTTCAAGAGTCCATGGCTGGGCATGGTGGCTCATGTCTGTAATCTCAACACTTTGGGAGCCTGAGGTGGGCAGATCGCTTAAGGTCAGGAGTTTTGAGACCAGCCTGGCCAACATGGTGAAACCTCATCTCTACTAAAAATAAAAAAATTAGTCGGGCGTAGTGGTGTGCACCTGTGGTCCCAGCTATTCAGGAGGCTGAGGCAGGAGAACTGCTTGATCCTGGAAGCCAAAGTTGCAATGAGCTGATATTGCACCACTGCACTCTGCCTGGGTGACAGAGAGACTCTGTCTCAAAAAAAAAAAAAAGAGAGAGAGAGAGACCTGTGTTGCCAACCGTGGGATCCAGCAGGGACCCTCCCATCAGACGTTGCTCCTGCTCCTCATTTTCCCATTCCTGCAGCCAACATGTGTTAAGGGCTTAATCTGGTGGAAAAAAAAAAACAAAGAAAACTGTAGGGTCAGAATTTATACTGAAGTATTTGCCTTGAGATTTCAATAATAAAATTGATTTTTTTCTAAGAGATTTTTCTACGTATTTTGTAGAATGTTCATGTATTTCATAAAATTGATTCTGTTTTGCATAAACATGACAGTCTCATTCTTACTGGAAGTATTGAAAAAAATAAAATAAACATGACAGATATTAACAATGCCTAACTACAGAACAGGAAAGAAAGGAATAAAAATAAAAATAAAATAAATTAAAAAAAAAATGTCTAACTAACAAAGTGAAGTTTATTCTGACACTGAGATCCATTTTTTTTTTTTTTTTTTACACAAAATCATCCACTATTTAGGGACCCACACATAGTTAAAAGCCAAAACTAAGGCCAGGTGCAGTGGCTCACACCTGTAATCCTAGCACTCTGGGAGGCTGAGACAGGTGGATTTGCTTGAGTTCGAGATCAGCCTGGGCAACAGGTGCAAAACCCCATCTCTACTAAAAATACAAAAAATAAGCCGGGCATGGTGGTGCATGCCTTGTAGTCCCAGCTACTCAGGAGGCTAAGGTGGGAGAATCACCTGAGCCTAAGAGGCAGAGACTGTAGTGAGCTGAGATCGTGCCACTGTACTCCAGCCTGAGCAACCAGAGTGAGACCCTGTCTACAAAAAAAAAAAGCCAAGAATAAAAAAACCCCAAAATCAAAGGTTTTAACTGGAACTTGTAAACAGAATTTTTTAATTTAAAAAATATCCAATATTTTTACTCCATAGCCATAAAAATGGTGGGCATGGAGGTTATCTGGCTTGAAATGACAAGGACCTTTTTTCAAAGAGTAACAGAGCCTGGAGAGAGCTTCTGGAGATCACCCAGTCCCACTTCCTCATGCAACAGCAAGGAAGCTGATGCAAGGAAGAGAAATGACTCCGAGCCCTCGTGCTGTTAGCTGAAGTCCAGGCTTTTAGGTCTCTCCAATCAAAATGCACCTTGACCCTTAAAGAAACATCACCTCAGAAGGCATACTCCAACAGCTGCCACCGATCATCACTTTACTGATAGGACAAGAGGTCAATGAAGTGACTTGCTTACAGTCAGCTGGGCAACGAGGCTGAGAAACCAAGCTTCCTGACACCCATCCCCCCCATGCCAATCTCTCTCATCAGGCGGTTACATACCAATATCAGTTCCCATCTGTGAATGATCCACTACGGGCCAGGTCCTTAAGGGCAAGGGTTTGCAGGTAAGACAGATTTGAATAGGTGAAGTTACATGCCTATGGTACAGATATCCCCCACTTATCAGTGGTTTCACTTTCCAAGGTTTCAGCTACCTGCCATCAAGTTGGCTCTAAAAACACGAAGTAGGACCAGGTGCGGTGGCTCATGCCTGTAATCCCAACACTTTAGGAGGCTTAGGTGGGTGGATCACCTGAGGTCAGGAGTTTGAGACCAGCCGGCCAACATGGCAAAACCTCGTCTTTACTAAAAATACAAAAAATTAGCTGGGCATGGTGGCAGACGCCTGTAATCCCAGCTACTTGGGAGGCTGAGGCAGAATTGCTTGAACCTGGTAGGCAGAGGTTGCAGTGAGCCGACATCGCACCTCTGCACTCCAGCCTGGGCAACAGAGTGAGACTCTGTCAAAATACATAAATAAATACATACATACATACAAAATTAGTGGGGCATAGTGGTGTATGCCTGTAATCCCAGCTACTCAGGAGGCCGAGGCAGGAGAATCGCTTGAACCCAGAAGTTGGAGGTTGCAGTGAGCCGAGATCATGCCATTGCACTCCAGCCTGGGCAACAAGAGCAAAACTCTGTCTCAAAAAATAAAAAATAAAATAAAATAAAAAATAAAAATATGAAGTAGGCTGGGCACAGTGGCTTACACCTGTAATCCCAGCACTTTGGGAGGCCCAGATGGATGGATCACTTGAGGTCAGGAGTTTGAGACCAGCCTGGCCAACATGGTGAAACCCCATCTCTACCAAAAAATACAAATATTAGCTGGGTGTGGTGGCGGGCATCTGTAATCCCAGCCACTTGGGAAGCTAAGGCAGGAGAATCTCTTGAATCTGGGAGGTGGAGGTTCCAGTGAGCCGAGATTGAACCACTGCACTACTGCCTGGATGACAGAGCAAGACTCTGTCTCAAAAAACAAATAAAAATATTAAACAGAAGAGTCTAGAAATAATACATAAGTTTTCAATTGCACATCATTCTGAGTAGCATGATGAAATCTCACACCATCCTGCTCCATCCCATCTGGGATGTGAATTATCCCTTTGTCCAGCGTGTACTCACCCATCACTTAGTAGCTGTGTAGTGGTATCACAGTGCCTGCGTCCAAAGAATCCTTATTTTACTTACTAATGGCCACAAATCACAGGAGTAGCGATGCTGGTATACTGTTATAACTGTTCTATTTTGTTATTAATTATTGCTGTTAATCTCTTCCTGTGCCTAATTCATAAATTAAACTTTATCACAGGGATGTATGTATAAGACAAAACATAGTCTGTATAGCGTTCAGTACCATCCAGGGTTTCAGGCACTGGGGTCTTGGAACATATCCACTGAGGATAAGGGAGGACTACTGATATATGTGGCAAAGCCAAGATAGTACTGTACAACTCTAAAGCTGGCCCTCTTTCCACTATCTTTCCCACCATACATGCTGCCTCAGGGGACTAAGAAACCTCCAGTGGCAAGGTTTATTTTGCAGTTAGGATGGCCGTCCCTGGCATCAAGAACAGATTTCTTCAGACAATCAGCATGACCTAGAACTTCTTTCTTATCTAACAGTCCTTTTGCTATTTCTGATGAAAATTGAAAAGTCAAACAGATTTTATCCAAATAGGAAAAAAACAGATGAGCAGAACTAGACTCTTGATTGGAAGGACTGAGAATGCAAACTTTAACCAGAAACCATTTCCTCTTATCCCACCCCGTCCCCTCTTTTGAAGCGCCAGGAGCAGCTACAAAAACAAAGATGACTCCTAGGGCCAAAGGAAGCTTAAGAGCCAAGGCCAAAGGTCCTGAAATCTGGAGGTCCAGGCCCAAGGGCACAGACTTTACCTCTATGAAGGAGAGATCTGGCAGCATCCCCCGGAGAGCAGACAGCGAGCCCGAGAGAGAGCTGAATAGAGGGGTACAGTTCCACAAGGCTGACCTCTGTACTGGACCCTGAGGCCCGTGTGCCTAGTGATCTGCAAAAATGAGTTTACATAACAGGCCTTTGTGTTGTCCCAGATAAGAGTGAGTGGAGGAGCTTCAGAATGTTCTAAGGATTTAGAGCCAGCTGAGATTTCCTGAGGACACTGAGGTGGGGAGGAGTGGTATGGGGGAGGGGCAAATTCAGACCTAATCTGTCTCCTCTAGGAGGAAAACAATAACTGCAGCAATAATAATATATATATATATTTATATTTGTTACATGTACTTATATTTACTATGTTTATATTTATAAATCTTTGTTTCTAAATAAGAAATGGGTTGCACTAATGGGTTCTTCTTAGAGGACACTGGGTGGCTGAAGGGACAAACACAGGGAGGGAGACTTTTCACCGCATACTCTGAAGTTTTTAAAATTTTGAAATTTGAACCATATGAATGGTTTAGCTATTCAAAAATAAGGTAACTTTAAACTATTTTAAGCATGTCCAAAGTTTTCCAACAACCCTAAGAAGGAGGCAGAGCAAAGATTATTAGTCCCATTTCACAGATGAGGAAGTCAGAGGCTCCAAGGGGGAAAAAAATAATTGCCCAAGATTGTGGCAGGGTTGAAGACCCAGATTCTTCAGACTCCTAGTCCAGTGCTCTCTGTCAGGGACTCCATAGTATGTAACAGAAGCAGCACTCAGATTCACTTTCTAAGTCCAGTTCTCATAGCTAGAGCCAAATGCATCCACAAGAACACTGAAAATAACCACCATATACAAACCCTTACTGACTCGTACAGCAGCGTCTGTGAGCTGTTGGGTATATCTACATGTTCTTGTTAATAACTGATAAATACCCTAAAACTCTTCAACTGTCAAACCAAATCTTTCTAAAATGCCCCATTCCACATTCTTCTCTCAGTGAGTACAATGGCCACAACTGCATTTTTATTAGATCCATTCACTCAGAGAATGAATCTCAGGGTCATCTTTATGAACTCAGAGCAAATCAGAAGGGTGGTCAAGTGTGAAAATGAGGACTGGGCTTAGGAGCCAGCCAAACCCTGGATTTTGCCATAGACTTGTAAGTGATCTTGGCCTCAGCTTCTTCTCTATAAAGGAACCAATAAACAGGCACATATTGGACACCGTGTGTTTAACACTGGCCCACTGGATTCCTGTGTCTTCAAAGAGCTTACCTTCTAAAGGGAGAGACAAACAAACCAGTTAATTTGAAGCTCTGGTAAGTGTTATAACCAGACACAATAGAGTTACAGAATAGAGGACCTGGGAGGTCAGGGAAAGCCTCTCGAAGATGTAGCAGTTACATGGAGATCTAGAGGCAGAGTATGATGGGCAGGGGATCAGATGCAAAGGTCCCGAGGCAGGGGTGAGCCTGGTATGTTGAAGGGCTAGTGAGGCTAGAGAGCAGGCGGTAAAGGGTAGAGATGGGCCTCTGTCTGCCTCTTCAACTTCGTCTCCTTCCAGAGGTCCATCTCTTTGGGGAAGGTGTCTGAAGGTGTCTGGTTGTAAATGGGAAGTGGCTACAGAAATAAAGTAATTTGATTAAATCTGTGATTCTCAAATGTTTTATTTTTATAGCAGCAAAACTCTTTAGTCAAATAACAAGAAGTAGAACTTCAATATACAACTAGATAAAGGTACTGCTCTGACTGGTTGGGAAGCTAGTTAAAGCCCTCTGACCCTCTCTCTGCCCTCTTGGCCTTTCTCCTTACCTTTTGGTACCTCCAAGCTCAGAAGAGCTGGAAAACCACCAGGTGATCCATCTCTAAGCTTCCTCAAGCTCTAATAAAACCCAGCATCATTGTAAAGAATCACAGGGAAAGCTCTAGGAGATTAAGACTGGATGCTTGTTAGACAAGCATCCCAGGCTTCCAGGACAGGCCCTGGGAAGGTTTATTTTATAACAGATACTGAGTCTCGCTATGCTGGTCAGGCTCATCTCGAACTGCTGGCATCAAGCAATCTCCTGCCTCAGCCTCCCAAAGTGCTGGGATTACAGGCATGAACCACCACGCTGAGATCCTGGGAAGGTTTTAAACTAAATCCCTGATGTGCACTTGCTTTTCACAGAAAAAAAACAACAATAAACTCTGGCTTCATCAATGGTTTCAGTTAAAATCACACTGCTGAAACTACAGGGACAAAAAACAGATCAGGGGGTTGCCAGAGGATGGGGTGAAAGGAACTGACTACAAAGGAACAAAAGGAACTTTCTGGGTTGGTGGAAAAATTCTCGATCTTGTTTATGGTGTGGTTGCATGTCTGTGTATGTTTGTCAAGTTTATAGACCTGTGCACCTCAAGTGGTAATGTTTTACTGTGTGTAAATTAGACCTCAAAAAACTTGACTTAAAAATCACACTGCCGAAAGACTACTCAGAGGCATTTTACAGATGGAGGAGGGAAAACGGCTTGCTCCTGCTGAGGCAGTGGACCCCAGGAATACTGACTCGAAGGACAGTGTTCCCTCAGGTTCACAGCTGCCCAGCTTTAATTTGGAGCCTCTGGAGTGGGCTAGACTTCAGGTTTTCCTGACTGCAAAATGAGGAGGTAAACAACTGCCAGAGGCTTCCCCACTCCAGACAATGTGATTCTGAAAAGCTCTTTGTTGGCTGTAGGGGAAAAACTCCTCCTGCTTTGGAGTCAGAAAAACTGGGAAAATATTCCCACCTCTGTCACTTCTTAACTGCGAGCCCAGGCTCCATCCTGTATGACTGGGGCTAAGAATTCCCACCAGTCAGCAGAGAAAGCACCTGTAACCTAGAATTCCCCACCAGTCAGCAGAGAAAGCACCTGTAACCTATCTGGCTCCCAACAGCCTCTCAAGAAGGGCAGCAGCTATAACTTGGCCAGGTTTTACCACAGCTACACAGCTCTTCTGCTTCCTGGCACACAGGCTGCCTCCTAGGAAGGACAACCTGGAGGCAACCATAAGGAAAGGAAATAACGAACTGCCCAGCCCTGCATTGCATAACCTGTGCACAGTAAACCGGGAGCTCTGCTGGGGCACAGGCTGTTATCTCGACAGGTAAACAGGAATCCTGTCCACTCCCTGACCACCATCAGCACTGGGCCACCACAGAAGCTCCAGGCACAGGCCGACAGCTCGTGAGGACACCACTGCTCTTTGGCCTGTATTTTCACACTCCCCTTTCCCTGCAGCTGCTGGCATCATCACTGGGCACACACTCATTAACGGACACTACACCCACTCCAGCCTTTCCCTGTCTACTTGCTCCAAAAGGGGGGTCCCAAGTGACTCAAAGCTGCCTTCTGCACCTTGCTCTTTTCCATCCACGAAGACCAAAACACAGACCCCAAAAGACTATTAAAAAAAAAAAAAACCCTCAGGCAGGAGTTTCTGCTTCGCTGTCACATCTGAGAGGCACTGTGGTCACATAAAGGCTGTTGACTTACTTTTTTCTCCATCGTAGGGCAGGAGGGAGGCAACACCCAGAAATTATCCCAATTTTACAGAAACAAAGACAAAGAGCTACGTGTCCTAGCCAAAGGCAACAAGGAGCAGGCCTACAGCACTCCGAGAGGTAGAGCCAAGCAGCAGCAAGGCTCAAGTGACTCCCCATCTCCCCTGGCAGAGATCGTCCGGTCCCTGTGCTCTGAAAGGTGTCCTGAAGATCATGGGGGACTCGAAACCATGAAAGCAACCAAAGATTGCTGTACAGTGCGGTTCAGAAAAGTTACTGACTGCCTTCCGCCCAGGGTCTCCTAGTTGATTAGGGAGTACTGACACCTAGGTTAAGAAACTCTGATTTCATTCATTACAAATATTTATCAAACCACTGCCAGGACAGTGTGGCAACCACATCCTGCTGTTTTTATTCGGAGCCATTGCCAAAGCTTGATCCTCTCCCCCCACCTTCCGGTATCTGTGAAGTTTTCAGTTTCTATCAAACTCTAGCTGGGGGGAGGGAACCGGGGCTGGCCCTGGCGGAGTAAAGTTCCACCACCAGGTCTACAAAGAGACTGCAGGGAGGCGTGGCCAGGCCGGAAATTCTGACAAAAAGTTTTGGCCCTCCGGTGCTACAAGCAACTACTTCCTGATCGCTCCTAATCCTTAGGGGGTGCAGTTCTCTGGCTGAGTGCCCCGCCGATGGGCCGAGCTGGGGGCTGCCACCGCGGTGGGGGCGGGGGGGCGTCTGGTCTCCCGCACTCCGAGGTGCTCCGCTGGTACCTGGAGCAGGGAAGTCTAACCCCCTGCCTCCCAAAGGCTAAAGTTATTTTGGAGCACAGTCCCCCTAGGGTGTGAGCTCCAGAGGGCAGGGCCGCCTCCTCCACACTCCCTCACCCCCTCCCAGCAACCCAAGGCCTGCGCTTTGAGGACTCGAACCCGGCCCAGACCCCGGGGCCCAGGATTGCTCCGACCCGAGAAAGGAAAGAGGAAGCCAAAGGAAACCTCAGACGGACACGGGGGGCGCTCGCGGCGGCCTGGGGCTCCGCTGCCCCGGCCCTGCCCGCCGAGAGAGCGCCTTCCAGGGGCCCTGGCCGGCCTCCCACCTTGACCCGCTTGCCCTGGATCTCCAGCGTCTTCATGGTGAAGTCGACGCCGATGGTGCTTCCCTGGCGCTCCGAGAAGGCGCCGGTCTTGAAGCGCTGCACCACGCACGTCTTGCCCACGCTCGCGTCGCCCACCAACACCAGCTTGAACAGGAAATCGTACTGCTCGTCCGGGTCCCCCGGGCCTGGGCCCGGCCCCGCCATGGCCTAGAGGAAGCCGAAGGACAGGCGCCCTGGACGCTGGCACCGGCCTGAGCTCACGCAAGCCTCGGGCCAAGCTCCGCTCGCTCCAGCCTACCCGCCGCCTGGCTACGTGGAGCAGCGGCAACACCTGAACCCCCGGCGCAGCCGACCGCCTGCCTCGGCCTCGGCCCCGCCCCACCCCCGGCTGGGTCCCGCCCCGGCTCGGCTCGGCCCCGCCCGGACCCGGAGCCCCGCGGGTTCTGCTCCGCCCCGGACCCGCCAAACCCGGCCCTCCGCAAAACTCCGGCCGTCCCTCAGCTCCTCGCCAGGCCAGTCCGGCCTGTAGGCCCGCCCCAGCCTGCCGCCGACTCCGCCCCACCCCCGGCTCCCCCACTCAGCCCGGCACCCACTCCGTCCCCCGGGCCCGACCCTCCGGCCCACCTCAGCCCGACCCCGGTTCCGCCTACGTCCCCGCCCCCGGACTCCGCCCTCAACTCCGAACTCGACTCCGCCCTCAGGCCCACCTCAGTGCACCCCGACTCCGCCCTCAGGCTTACCTCAATCCGCCCCGACTCCGCCTTCAGCCCGACCTCGACTTCGCCCCTAGCCCCGACTCAACTCCGCCCTCAGGCCCACCTCAGCCCACCGCTCCGACTCCGCCCTCGGCCCAACCTCGACTCCGCCCACAGGCCCACCTCAGCCCCGACCCCGCCTCCGTCCGACCCGACTCCGCCCTAAGCCCCGCCCCCGACTCCGCCCGACCAGACTCCGCCCTAAGCCCCGCCCCCAGACAGACCCCGCCCTCAGCACCCTTGCCCCCTCCTTGGTCAACACCCCGGCGCGCCCACACCGCGGATCCGCTTGGCCCCTAAACCACTGCTCACCAGGACCCTTCCTCATCTGGGACCCCAGGTGGTATCCCGCGCCACCTGCCTGCCCCCCCACCCCAGGCCGGGTCCACCTGCCCAGGCTCCCCTACCTGCTGCCTCCCAGACCTCCAGTCAGGAACAGGCAGAGGCCATGACGGGAGCTCCGGGCCGACAGGCCTGGACTTGGAATGACCCCCTAGGGAATGGATCACGGGGAAGGGGGACGACCATGGCAGTGTCACCTGAATGGCCACTCTGACGAACGGGCAGTGCAGAGTCCCCCCTCCCCAGCAGTGGCAGGGGTCACTCTTCCCAGGGACAGAAGGGAAGGGAGGGAGCAGGCTGCAGAAGGCCAGAATCCAGGCTGGCTACAAAACTGCAGAGAGGCCAAAATCCTTGTGAGGAGAGGACCCCATTTGATGGGAAGCTAAGCCAGAAGGAGGAGCTGGGACCTCTCATCTCCAAAGCAGCTGTGAAACGTCTGGATGGCCCAGCTCAGAACTGCTACAGGCCCAGCTGGGAAAGTGACCCAGCCAAAAAGCATGAGTCTAGGAAGAGGAACAGAGAGACTGCCGAAGGGCATATCAGCTCCTAAGTTGGCTCAGGGAACTAGGGCCCCTCAGAGAAAGGAGATTCAAACATCTGTAAGAAGCTTACACTAGATCCAATAGGACTAGGCCTCCCAGCTCCCAAGATGGAAAGAATTGACAGCACCCCTGAGCCCTCCAGGCAGCTCCCTTGTGGCACTCCAATTCCAGGTATTCAACACATTTGATGAATGCCTATTACAAGCGGGCACTCTCCTGGGGCCTTGTAATGCACCTGTGGACAAAGCAGACAAAAATCCAGGAGAAAAGGGGAGGGTCTTCCAGAAGCTGAAGGAGACTCCACAGAGAGCAAGTCCCCCAGTGCCACCATGAGGACCCCAGCAAACCTTTCAAGTCAAGACAGGAAAGGACTGAATGAGCAGTCTGCAAAGGCAGACCCCATGGAGAAGGCAGAAGAGTTGTTTGTTCTGAAAGGTTGTACTCCACTCCCATGGGAAATACCCAACAGAAGCAGACAGGAAACCCCAAAGTGGCACTGAAAGGCAATTGAGAGCCCCACTTTGGTACACCTGATGGGAGCGGAGAGCTAGAGCGGCAGGAAATAACCTCCACTCCAGGGTAGAAGTAGACAAAAGGAAATGGGACAGAAGTTTCTGCATGCTGGGGCTAGCTCAGGTCAAAGTCCAGAACTCCAGAAAACAAGGCCTGCCCCCAGCTCAGAGCAGCTACCACGGCACAAGGTGGTGTGGAATCCAGGAGCCAGGATGAAGTATGGGGGAGGATAGTGGCTGGATAGCTAACTGGCCTTTCCACTGCCCTAGCCTGGAACCGATTGGGGTCCATGCGGGACATGTTGGTCTGAGTATAGATTTTGTCAGAAAGCCCAGCCACCACTCCCTTGCCTTTGTGGGGTGATTCTAAAACTGGATTGTGGTAAGGGTTGCATAACTCCAGAAGTTTATTAAAATCATTAAAATGTAAACTTACAAAGGGTGGGTTTTACGGTATGTAAATGATACCTCAATAAAGCTGTCTAATATCTACATTTCCTCTTTCAGTGGTAAATTCCTGAGTAGCGCAGTGGCATTTTATTTGAAATGAAATCATGCTAATTTGAAATGGAGCAATTAAAAAATATTT
The DNA here is from genome assembly GCA_036589455.1 of Ateles fusciceps. Taxonomy (NCBI): domain Eukaryota; kingdom Metazoa; phylum Chordata; class Mammalia; order Primates; family Atelidae; genus Ateles; species Ateles fusciceps. The sequence goes on along the minus strand of JAZHEH010001341.1, from coordinate 5,716,036 downwards.
GTTTCATTTAATGCACCAAATTTGAAAAAAATGCGTATCGCAAATTTTTTTAAATAGGTCAAGAATTTAACATTCTTAAAGCTAGTGGTGGGTGAGCTGACTGCATTTTAACTGTTTGTGTCATCTCAGATGATAAAGAGGGTATCCCATAATGGAAATGTTCCCTGGATCAGACCTCCTCCAGGTGGCTAGAGGGACATTCATACCTGGTTTTCTCCTTCCTTCTTTCTCCTTTCATCTTTTTCTTTCTACATTTGCCATTATTAAAATATAAAATATAAACCTACAACACAACACTATCAGACAAGTTTTCTCCTTTTTTTTTTTTTTTTTTTTGAGGCAGAGTCTTGTTTTGTCGCCAGGCGGCAGGCTGGAGTGCAGTGGCGCGATCTTGGCTCACTGCAACCTCCGTCTCCTGGGTTCAAGCAATTCTCCTGCCTCAGCCTCCCAAGTAGCTGGGACTACAGGCGCGTGCCACCACGCCCAGCTAATTTTTGTATTTCAGTAGAGACAGACTTTCACTATGTTGGCCAGGATGGTCTTGATCTCCTGACCTCGTGATCTGCCTGCTTCAGCCTCCCAAAGTGCTGGAATTATAGGCGTGAGCCACCACACCCGGCTTTTTTTTTTTTTTTTGGAGACAGGGTCTCCCTCTGTTTCCCAGGCTGGAGCACAGTGGCACAATCACAGCTCACTGGCACTTCAAATCTCCCGGGCTCAAGCCGTCCTCCCAACTCAGCCTCTTGTACTCGACCACAGGCCTGGGACTACAGGCATGCATCACATCCAGCTAATTTTTTAATTTTTTGTAGAGAAGAGGTCTCATTATGTTGCCCAGGCTGGTCTTGAACTCCTGGGCTCAAGCAAATGATTCTTCTGTCTTGGCCTTCCAAAGTGCTGGGATTACAGGTGTGCACCACCATGCCCAGCCCCAAATATTCTTTATGTGGTGATGCCAAGGCTAATGCTGAAAATGTGTTCCCAATCAGAAAAAAAAGGTGAAAAAACATCATGAAGGCCAGACGCCAACCACAATACCCTGTGTCTTTCATATAGAAGGGTGCTTGCTACGAAATATTAGAAAATTAAAACCAGGAATAAAGCAGCAATTGGCTACAGCAGTCATAAACTTCGCACTCTGGCTGGTGCTGGCTGTTGACTGGAAAGGCTCCTCCATAGACAGCCCATCTGCACTTACCTGGTGACCAGAGAAAACACAGGCATCCATTCTCTCCTCCCAGAATCCTAAAATGTCATAAATATGGGCCAAATGAGCACCTCCACTCTCGCTGCTTCTGTTGATGGCACTGGTCTCACACTTGAGGGTCTGACTCAAAATACAGGGGTCAGCACCTCAGTATCCCAACTCACACCTCTACTGCTAGCCCCTGACCAAACCCAGCCATCCCTTAGAGAATCAGATTGGCTTCCTTCCTGTTCTGTTTCTAGTCCTCCCAGCACAACCCCTACCCTTACCCAATCTGCAGCTAGATGGGATCTTACAAAGGCATCTCCTGCTCAAACAAGTTCAGGGCTAAGCCCCAGACTCTCAGGAATGTACACACATTCAAGGCTCCTCTTCTCCCAGCATCATCTCCTCCCCCTCACAGCCCCTCACCTGATTTCCCAGCCACTCAAACACACCAGTTTTTCACAGACTTCTATCCTGGCTCTGCTAGAGAGAACTGTAAGCAGCTCTGCCCTTTCCACAGCTCATTTAGCGGGAGAGGAAACCCAGGCTCAGGGACTACAGGACCTGCTAAAAGCCCCAGGAGTTGCGGCAGAGAAGCAGAACTCAGCACCAGGCCAGCCCTCCAGGGACACCACACTTCGAATCCTTTTGAGTGGAGCACGCAGGCAGCAAGTGTGGAGATGCCAGAAGGGGCTGGGTGGCATCGCCCACCCCCGTAGATCCCTCTGCTTGAAAGTCAGCTGGGTGCTGGGCCAGGCCTGATGTCCATCCAGGTGGGTTCCTGCTTTCAGTGCTGTGCAGTGAGCAGGGTGAGAAGCCCCAGCTCTGTGTCCAGAACCTGCCAGGGTTTCAGGGAATGGGGTGGGCATGTGCAGGACTAGGGGGTGAGTGCAGGGCAAGAGGAGAAAGGATTTCATCTTTTCCTTGTTTATAAATTGCCCAAGGGTAGGTGGGGCCAGGCAGTTGGGGGTGCAGGAGAGGAGGTCCAGGAGGAGGGCAGTCTCAGGCCTGGGTGAGGATGCTGTGACTCGTCTTAAAGCAAAACAGGAGGGAGACGGTGTGTTTTAGACACAGGAGGACAGGCAATGTGAGAGAAGGAAGTTGATGGAAACGTGACTATGAAAAAGTAGCTTTTCGGGAAACCACAAGCAGAGCCAAAGCCTTTTTTGATTAACCATTTTTTTAAAAAACCATTCAGCAGATCTTATTAACCAAACAAAGCCTCCTGAGACTGGTTTGGTTGCCTTGATGACCACACCCACCAGCCACCTTCCCCCACCCCCCAGTTGTTTCCAGGCCTGGGGCTGGAGCCCTGCTGAGACCCTGTCCCACCTCTAGGGCCTTTGTGCAGATAAGCAGCAAGGGCCTCTGCCAGGGACACCTAGAGGATGTCCAGCGGGGTGCTTCTCCATTCTCAGCCTGTTTCCTCAAATGTGGAATCCTAATCCCCGGCCCATTTTTGCATCCCGGGGATCCCTGAAGAGATCCCAGGAGGGGAGCACTTTTTTGCACTGAAGGCCTGGAACAGGGGACTGGAGGAGGAAGGCCCAGAGCCCTTGGCTTTCAAGACAGGCCTGGCTCCAGGCACCTGCCATCCTATCCAGGGAAAAGGAAAGTCTGATGTCTGAATTTCGCACTCTCTTCTAAATGCCAGGAAGCACCAGAGTGCACATGTGCCCCTTGGAGGAAAAATCCGTAACCAGGCCTGTCTGAGCCTGGCCACCCCCGTGCTCCCCCAGAGGCTCAGACCGGGTCAGTCTGTCCCTAGGGCCCTCTGAGACCTCTGCACAAACCACAGGACAGCCCAGACCCCAGGGCAAACTCAGACAGCACAGGTCCAGCCCTCGACTTCAAAGTATGAAAGCTGAGGCTGGGGCCTGAAGGGTCTTGCTCAGAGCCCCCCACGATGTTCACTCCTGAGCCCCCCGCCTGCAGGCCCAGGCCGGGTGCTGGGTTCCAGAGCCGAGTCTGCCTTGCTGCCTCCAAGGGCTCCCAAAGCTCCAACCTGGAGCCCCCTCCTCCCTGCACACATTTGCCCCTGGGCTCGGCTAAGGGCTGGGATTGGCCAGCCCTGCCCTCAGGGAAGCCAGGAGGCAAGGGGGCCCCTTCCCCATCCTCACCTATACCCTTGACACTCCTGTCCCCACCCAGCCCACCCACCTCCTGCCTGGGCCTCTGCCCCAGCCTTCTCCTGACCTGGTCCTGCCTGGACCTCCCCTTGTGACCACAGGGAGCGTCCTCAATCAAGTTCCCTACCCGCTAGGTCCCAACTCCCTCGCTCAGACCCTTTCCACAGAGCTTGTGGCCCTCAGCTTCCTTAGAGAGGGCCCAGCACTGGCCACTCTCCCCCTGACCCAGAGCCACACGTGGCTCTGCCACCCTCAGACTGAGCTGCTCCCTGCAGACCATTCTCAGGCATTCTGCTGTGTGATGGGCTCCTGTTCCCAAACAGCCTGAGCTGGAGGCCTGGCCCCAGAAACAGCCATCTGGCCCTGACCCTGAGCTCCCAGACACTCCAGTGACCCTGCAGAGGGCAGGAGGCCAGGCCCCATCCTGCCCAGTGGCTGCAGCTGCTGACTGTGGTTTCCCACTGGAGATCTAAGCCCCAGCTGAGAGGAAGCTCTAGAATCAGCTCGTGTCCACTGTGTGCTTTCAAGAGGCCATGGTGCGGCCCACTGCAAGCAGCCCTGTCTACAGCTGTGGTCACGGAGGCCACGGTGGATCAGCTCCCCCATCCTAGGCTCCTGGGATCTGGTCCTGTCCTTGCCACACTTGGAGCTGGGGCTTCAGGGATTCCCCTGAAGGAAGGCAGTGCCCCTGTGACTGACCATATATCCTAATGTCACTGTCACCTCAGAGCAGTCGGCCCAGGGGAACAAGCTGAACACATGGAGTTTTCCCTTTCTTATAAAAATCTTTAATAAAATAGGTCCCTGCAAAACAGGTTATAAAAGAGGAGTAGTAAACTCAAATTCCTGCCACCCAGGGAGGAATGAGTGGAGCAGGCGGAGGGGTGCACACAGAGAGTCCAGAGCAGTACCCGACACAGAGGGATCTGGTCATTGACCTGTGGGGTATGTGCCCAGGGCTGACACATCACTCATTTTTCAAGAGAAGATGGCTCTTTTAGAACAACTGTATTTTTGGGAAAAGGAAATAAAAAAATATTAAAAAAAAAAAAAGGAAAAAAAATTGCATTTTTGTTGGTTTGTTTATTTGAGACGGAATCTCGCTCTGTTACCCAGGCTGGAGTGCTATGGCACAATCTCCGTTCACTGCAATTCTTGAGCCTCAGCCTCCTGAGTAGCTGGGATTACAGGCGCGCGCCACCATGCCCAGCTAATTTTTGTATTTTTAGTAGAGACGGGATTTCACTATGTTGGTTCAGGCTGGTCTAGAACTCCTGGATCCTCCCGCCCCAGCCTCCCAAAGTGCTGGGATTACAGGTGTGAGCCACCACGACCAGCTGAAAAATTGCATTTTAAAATGTTAGCCACTAATTGATTATTCTCCTCACAAAATCACAGTGCAAGGCAAAATAAGACACAGGCAGCCAGTTTGCAACCTGTTGTATACACTCCACAATAAAAAATAAATGGATCCACACAGTAGCAAAATATGTGTACAAAACCTACCAGGGAGGCCAGGGACAGACCCCTACCCCCGGGTCAGCACAAGATAAGAAGAAGGAAGAAAGGCGGAGAACAGGGCAGGAGGCCTCACAGCAATGGCCTGCCTGTCTGCAGCCTTGGATCTTGCAGGGCTACTGGGGGATGGAAGAACTCTAAGGAGAGCCCTAGCTGGGCCCTAATACCCAGGAGCCTTCTGGCTTCTTCACTCTGGGCCTGCAGGGTCTCGCTTGCATACTTCTGGAGGAGTTCCATTTTCTTCCTTCGCACTAGTGCCTCCTCAATCTGTGGAAATTAAGAGTGCAGGGCTCACTCCTTAGCAAAGCCCTTCAACCCCTGCCAGACTCAGCCAGGAGGAAGTCCCCATGGGAAAAGTCCATTAAGGAGTCTGATTTAAATACCCAGAATAGTCTCCAAGAGTCCCAGCTCCCTCCATTGGAAAAATTTGAACAATAGAATGGTCTAGAGCAGAAGGTCCTGCCCTTTTTGGATCCCATACCCTATTATGAGTACAACCACAGGTGTCATGTGGTCAGGATCCTGAGCTGTGCTGATGGGTAGGAAGGACAATGAATAGCGCTCTGTGCAGTCTGCTTTAGAGAAGCCCCTCGTGCCGGGCAGTTCTTAGCTGTGGTCCTACCTCTTGCTGTGAGGGCACAGGGACATGCGCAATGAACTTCTGCTGGCCATCATCCCCCTCCTTTCTCCTGGCTGCCTTCGTCGTCGGACTACAAACAGAACAATCGAAAGTGCATCAGTAGGTGCCCAGCTAGATAAATGCTCGCAACTCTATAAAACACACTATTCTGCAGCTATTTAAAAGAAAAAAGAGATGAGGAAGTTCTGTACTTACAGAAAGACACTCGAGCCACAAGATTAAGTAAAAAAAAAGCCATACAACATGGTGTACATTATGCTACCTTTTGTCTAAGGAGGAAATAAGAATAGAAACTACTGATAGCAGTGAGAACAAGGCAGATGAGGGACAGGAAGAGGAAAGAGAATCTTTGTGGAATATCTTTATATACTTTTTCACTTTTGAACCTTGTGAATGTATCACTATTTTAAAAAATTTAAATGGAAAATAATGTATCATGTATAAAAAAAGATCAACTCAGAGGTTTCTTATGGGTCAATACAAATTTCTAACAACAAAGAAAACAACGGGGACTTGGAAAGAGAGAGGGGGTCTGGTGGCGAGCTAGGCGTCCACTGCTTGCCGGGCTCTGCCAGACACCCTGCATGACCTGTTCCCTGACTGGCTCCCAGTGGGGGTGGCCTGAAAAGACTCTTGGGGAACCTCTCATCCACCGCTGGCATTTGGAGAAACTGGTTGTATCTAACACTAAACACACACCTACCCTGATCTGGTGGTTCCACTCTTCAGCATGTACTCAACAGAAACACTGCACGGGAACGAGAAAACTCCCAGCAGCTCTATCTGCCAAAGCTCCAAGCTGGACACAACACAAATGCCCACGAACGTCAGCCACAAAAGAGTACACATGACTCTACATATGTAAAGTTCAGACACGAGTGAAACATATGGGTCATGAGAGATCAGGAGGGTGACCCTGAGGCAGCAGTGAGCTTCTGGCGTTGTGGTCCTGTTCTGTTTCTTCACTGGTATTTGCTATGTGTGTGTGTTCACCCTGTGAAAATCCAGTGACCAACACATTTAGGAGGTGTGTACTTCTCTGTATATGAAACAGCACTCAGAAGTGAAAAGGAATCAACTACTAACTCAACAACCAGAGGGATGGCAAGGGCATTGTGCTGAGTGTCAAGGCCATCTCGAAAGGTGACCCACAGCACGATCCCATTTATAAAACATTCTGGAATGACAAAATCACAGAGATGGAGAACATGTTAGGGTTCAGCTAGGGCAAGAGACGGTGAAGACGGGGAGGTGTGAACTGTGAAGGTGCGGCACCAGGGATCTTTGTGGTAAGGGGACAGTTCCCAGGCTGGAGTACTATGGTACAATCACAGCTCACTGTAATCTCAACCCCCTGGGCTCAAGTAATTTTCACACCTCAGCCTCCTGACTAGCTGGGACTATAGGCATGTCCAACCACACCCGGCTAATTGTTTTTATTTTTGGTAGAAACAGGGCCTCATTGTGTTGTTCGGACTGGTCTCAAACTCCTGAGTTCAAGCAATCCTCCCACCTCAGCCTCCCAAAGTACTAGGATCACAGGCATCACCACCACCCCCGGCCAGTTCTGTATCTTGATTGTCATGATGGCCACGTGATCTTCACACATGGAGACAAATGACACCGAACTCCACACACTCATTATGCCAATGTCAACCCAGTTTTGCTACTGTGCTAGAACTACGTGAAATGCAATCATTGGGGGAATCGGGTAAAGCATACACAAGATCTCTCTGCCCTCTTTGCAACTTCCTGTAACTCTGTAATTATTTGAAAAGAAAAAAAAATTCTACAGTTCACAGTGCTCTTTCCCATGACATCAGCTCCCCATCAGCATCCACTCACACCCAGCACCCACCCTCTGCACTCCAGGCCACTGGGCTGTCCTTTGTCTCTCACACTCATCACAGGATCTCTCAGCATGCAGTGCGCCCCTGCTGGAAGCCCTCTCTCCTCAACTCCTCCTCCCTTGGTTAAGTTCCCTGGATCGTCCTGACCTCAGCTGAGGGGTTAGCTCCCCAGCAGAGCGTCTGTGCTGTCCCTGCACCAGGCTCAACTGAGGGGCTGCTGCTCACTGTCTCTCTTACTGGACTGCCTCCCCCTGGACTATGAGCTATACACCAAGCCTCTGCACCACCATGCCCCTATACCTGGAATGGGGATGGCTCACAGGAGCCATGAATTAAACACCTGCTGAGAGAACAAATGAGTATTTGTACCTAGAGGAAATCCTCCTACGGCATGCTGCCATCCTGCTTCAGATCTGCACTGAACCCCACTGCTGGCCCAGCTGGACCTGAGCAGGAACGTCAGCCCTGTTATATCCTGTGTGACATTGACTAAGTCACTAAACCTGAGTCTGCTTCTTCACCAGTGGTGTCTTAGCAAGCTCCTCATGTGGAACCTGAGCCATCATCTGTGTGTGGATGATCCCCTCCCTTCTCTAAGTCCAGCAAATCAGATCCACCTGGATATGTGCAGGCAGCAAGGACTCTAAACACAGGGCCCTGCAGAAGAGCTCTGCCTGGGAGGCAAGGATTTCAAATGCTGAGTTTTCCTTGTTTCAGAATACCTCCTTTAATGCAGTGAAATTTTGGTAATGTTTCATAAAAAAAATAAAAGGTGTAGCACAGACAGACGTGTCAACATTACTTATATGGTGGCTATAATAAAAACTAGTAACTATAATGAGTATTTCCTATAGATCAGAAAATATGCAAAAGGTCTGAAATTATGCAATGATTTCCCAACCATGACCCTCTGAGAAAGTCTCTTCTCTGCTCTGGGTTTGTTTCCATCTGTAAGATGGGGATGTTAGGGCCAGGCATGGTGGCTCATGCCTGTAATCCCAACACTTTGGGAGGCCAAGGCGGGCAGATCATCTGACCTCATGAGTTCGAGACCAGCCTGGCCAATATGATGAAACCCCGTCTCTACTAAAAATATAAAAATTAGCTGGGTATGGTGGTGCTCGCCTGTAGTCCCAACCACTTGGGAGGCTGAGGCAGAAGAATCGCTTGAACCCGGGAGGCAGAGGTTGCAGTGAGTTGGGATCGTGCCACTGCACTCCAGCTTCGGCGACAGAGCAAGACTCCATCTCAAAAAAAAAAAAAGATGGGGGTGTTAGACTACAGAAGAGCTACAGACTCCCATGTGAACAGAAGTGATGAGGTCATGGACTAAAGCTCATGGCTTCCCCTGTGTTTATCAATCCAATTCCAGTTTATGCAGGAGGGCCTGTCTCTAAGAAGGAAGGAAGGAAGCCCTGGTGTAAAGCACAGCCGACAGGGCACTCCCATGGCTGTTGCCTCCTGAAACTCTCCTGTAATCTCGTAAGTGTTTTCACAGTCATCCTGCAGGTGAGCAAGCTGGGCTGTGAACTCTGACTCTACATTTTGGAGCCCAGCTTCCTCCCGGCCGTACTTCATGGTTTGGAGCAGATGGCAGTGAGTGTCAGAGGGGACCAACGCCCGTACCTCCTCCTCGGTGACTGCATAGATGTTGATTTCTTCCTCCTCTTCTTCCTCCTCTTCCTTTTCTCCTCTTGCCAGTCGAGCCTCTCTCTCTGCTTTCCACTTTTCCACTAAGTCAGCTCTGACTAAAGACAAGAGAGGGTAGGTACTATTTATTCCAGTCTCTAAATGAGCTTTCAACACTATACAGGGAAAGGCCAAGATGTCCCCTCTAGACAGGGACGCCCTTCATTCTGCCCCCTGGGTGGAAATGGATGTGAGGTGTGGTAGTCCTAAAACAGCTCTGGCTTTCAGTGCCACAAAGCAGCTTTTAGGGAACATTCACAAATCCTCCCCAGTGCCACAACCTGAGTGGCTTCCCAACACACCCACATAAAAACAGAGGAGGCAGGGGCAGAGCATGCTAGAAAGCAGCTCCAGCTTCAGACCACTTGATTCCAAAGTCCTGGCTCGATGTGTCACATGGGCACTGGTATTAGCATGAATCCAGATGGTGACCTCCTGGCAGACAGGGACCAGTCGGACTTGGCTCTTGTGGCTCCCCTAACCTGCCACCTCTGGTCCACACAGCCTTGACTGCCTCTCAGGGGTTAGGGAATTAGCAGACCATCATGCCTAAAGACCATTAGCAACAAAGAAAACTCCCTTATGGCATAAAGCACTATTCAAATTCCCGTTTTCAAAGGAGACAACAGAAAACAGATGCCATCTATTATGAAATGAAATGCCCAGAGACCTACGTTTCTTTTCATATTCCTGTTCCAAAGGCACAATAACACCATCATCTTCATCTAGGTAACCATAGTACTCAAAATCGATTGCCTTCATGAGCTCAGCACGTGTCTTTCTGGGAGGAGGAAGAGCTATAAGAAATAGAAACATAGTTGAGCTCCTAAGTCACAATCACACTCCAGTGAAGCTGTTTCCTGATACAATGCTACACAGCCACGTGGCAGGTATGTTCATGAAAATACCATGGATAGGTACTTTTCTATACTATTAATGGGATTATATAAGTGGTAGAGCCCTTTTTAAAATCAGTACTTTGATCTATTAGTCCATTTAAAAGCAATCTACCTGGCTGGGCGCAGTGGCTCAAGCCTATAATCTCAGCACTTTGGGAGGCTGAGGTGGGTGGATCACCTGAGGTTAGGAGTTCAAGACCAGCCTGGCCAACCTGGTGAAACCCCGTCTCTACGAAAAAATACAAAAGTTAGCTGGGCGTGGTGGTGGGTACCTGTAATCCCAGCTACTCAGGAGGCTGAAGCAGGAGAATGGCTTGAACCCGGGAGGCAGAGATTGCAGTGAGGTGAGATTGCGCCACTACACTCCAGCCTAGGTGACAGAGCAAGATTCCGTCTCAAAAAAATTAAAAAAAAAAAAAAAAAGAAATCACCAGGTGCGGTGGCGCGTGCCTGTAGTCCCAGCCACTCGGGAGGCTGAGGTGGGAGGATCACTTGAGCCCAGGAGTTCTGGGCTGTAGTGCGCTATGCCGATCGGGTGTCCGCACTAAGTTCACCATCAATACGGTGACCTCCTGGGAGTGGGGGACCACCAGGTTGCCTAAGAAGGGGTGAACCGGCCCAGGTCGGAAACGGAGCAGGTCTTAACTCCCGTGCTGATCAGTAGTGGGATCGCGCCTGTGAAGAGCCACTGCACTCCAGCCTGGACAACATAGCAAGACCCCATTTCTAAAAAAAAAAAAAAAAAAGAAAGAAGAAATCTACCTAAACAACAAAATCAAATACAAAACAGCAAAAAGCTTCATAGACAGAAATATGCATCACAGTATTATTTATATAATAGAGAAAACTTGGGAATAACCTAGGATTGTAAACTGCAGAATGTGTATGGGATGGGATATCCTGCAGCCCCTATAATGCTATTACACAAAGTATTTTAGTAACACAGGAACTGTCATATGTTTAATGAAAAAGCATGACAGGAAACATAAGTAAATAAAAAAGACAAAAGGAACTATAAGCAAACAAAAAAGATACATGAGAAAGTCCTAAAGAAGATACCTTCAGACTAGGACTACTATCCAGAATATTTAAGTAATTCATTTTTTTTTTTAAGATGGAATTTCGCTCTTATCGTCCAGGCTGGAGTGCAATGGCACAATCTTGGTTCACTGCAACTTCTGCCTCCTTGGTTCAAGTGATTCTCCTGCCTCAGACTCCGAGTAGCTGGGATTACAGGCACCTGCCACCATACCCAGCTAATTTTTGTATTTTTAGTAGAGATGGGGTTTCACCATGCTGGCCAGGCTGGTCTTGAACTCCTGACCTTAGGTGATCCACCCACTTTGGCCTCTCAAAGTGCTGGGATTACAGGTGTGAGCCACTGTGCCTGGCCAAGTAATTCTTAAAAATCAAAAGGAAAATGACAACCAACCAGATTGGTCAAAGAATAAAAGCTAATGGTATGCTAACAGTCACCTGGGATGCTTGTCAAAAGTGCAGATTTCAGGCCGGGCTCGGTGGCTCACGCCTGTAATCCCAGCATTTTGGGAGGCCAAGGCAGGCAGGCAGATCACTTGAGGTGAGGAGTTCAAGACCAGCCTGGCCAACATGGTAAACCCTGTCTCTACTAAAAATAGAAAAATTAGCCAGGCGCGGTGGCAGCCGCCTGTAATCCCAAGCTACTCAAGAGGCTGAGGCAGGAGAATCACTTGAACCCGGGAGGCAGAGCCTGGAGTGAGCCAAGATCACTCCACTGCATTCCAGGTGCCACTGCACTCCAGCCTAGGCGACAGAGTGAGAGTCCAACTCAAAACAAAAAAATTAAAAAAAAAAAGAAAAATAAAAAGAAACTGGAAAATAAAAGTCTGCAATGGACTTTTATGTTATGTCAGGTATGGTTAATCTATACCATGATACTCTAATCCTTCACACCCAATAACAGAGTTCTAAGTACATCTGTGGGAGGGTACCAATGGCTATCACAACACAACAGTTATGGGAGAGCCACTGTCATTTGGCAGACCTCTATCTATCATGCCACTGTTGGTAACAGCAACTCTGTCCACCCTTCTGCCACTCTTGGGCCATGTCGTGTAAGTGGCGGTCACCACGCTGGCCGGAACCAGGAGAGAGTGAAGGTTGAAGCCTGGCTGGCTCAGAGTACTGCATTCCTCCTGGCCATAGGGGTGGCATATGGATGGAATTATAACCCAATGAAAACCAACTACACTCAGTTCTGGGAATTTTGCTTGAGCTGTTTGGGAGAAAAATCTGTTGCTGAAAGAACAAGATGTAAGTGGATGACAGATGATTGCCACAAGTGGAAAGCTAGGCAGAGTAAGAAGCTCACACAGTGGAAGTCAAAACTGCAACACAGAAATGTGAGTCAGATTCAGCCATGCCTGAAGGCAGACTATCCTGGGATTTCCTTGGAGTTAAGTCACCTGTCACTTATACTGATGAAATACGCATGTAACTGCCTGGAAATGGGACTGGAAGAAGACTGAGTGCAGGGTTTCAGGCTTGTAATCCCAGTGCTTTGGGAGGCTGAGGCAAGAAGACTGCTTGAGGCAAGGAGTTCAAAATTAGGGAACATAGTGAGACCCCCATCTCTACAGAAATTTTTAAAAATTAGTCAGGGGTGGTGATACCTGCCTGTGCTCCTAGCTACTCAAGAGGCTGAGGGAGAAGGATGCCTTGGACCCCGGAGTTCAAGGCTGCAATGAGTATGATTGCACCACTGTACTCCACAGCCTGGGTGACAGAACAAGGTCCTGTCTCTGAAAAAAAAAAAATTTTTTTTAAGGCCCAGAAAGGAACATACCAAACAGATAATAATGGTTATCAGTTACCTCTGGGGGGTGGGGGGGCACTGGGATGAGGGTAGAGGTAAGAGGACTTTAACTTTGTATTATATTTGAATTATACTCAGTAAAATTCACTTAAGCATTTTCTTTCTTTCTTTATTTTTTTGAGATGGATTTTTGCTCTTGTTGCCCAGGCTGGAGTGCAATGGTGGCGCAATCTTGGTTCACCACAACCTCCGCCTCCCCGGTTCAAGTGATTCTCCTGCCTCAGCCTCCCCAGTAGCTGGAATTATAAACATGTGCCCCCATACCTGGCTAATTTTGTATTTTTAGTAAAGATGGAGTTTCTCCATGTTGGTCAGGCTGGTTTCGAACTTCCGACCTCAGGTGATCTGCCCCCCTTGGCCTCCCAAAGTGCTGGGACTACAGGCATAAGGCACTGTGCCTGGCCAGCATTTTCTTTTTAAAACAAAAATCTTAGGACAGGTACGGTGGCTCATGCCTGTAATCCCAGCACTTTGGGAGGCTGTGGTGGGTGGATCACCTGAGGTCAGGACTTTGAGAACAGCCTGACCAATATGATGAAACCCCGTCTCTACTAAAAATACAAAAATTAGCCAGGCGTGGTGGCATGCACTTGTGATCCCAGCTACTCGGGAGGCTGAGACAGGAGAATCACTTGAACCTGGGAGGCAGAGGTTGCAGTGAGCTGGGATCACACCATTGCACTCTAGCCTGGGCAACAAGAGCAAAACTTCATCTTGAAAAAAAAAAATATAACAACCTTTTCCACAGATGACAAAAAAGGAAAAATAAATTTAAAAACCTAAAAATCTATGACTAGAATAAACAAAAATACATTTAGAAAAATATAAATTCAAAAAAATCTAACATATAGAGCATAATCACAATATAGGAACCCCCCCCCAATACAACCCTTTAGAAACTGGAGGGAACAGCCAGGCAAGGTGGCTCACTCCTGTAATTGCAGCACTTTGGGAGGCCAAGGTGGGCAGATTATGATGTCAGGAGTTCGTGACCAGTATGGCCAACACAGTGAAACCCCATCTCTACTAAAAATACAAATTAGCCAGGCATGGTGGCATGTGCCTGTAGTCCCAGCTACTTGGGAGGCTGAGGCAGGAGAATCGCTTGAACCCAGGAGGCAGAGGTTGCAGTGAGCTGAGATCGCGCCACTGCACTGCAGCTTGGGCAACACAGCAAGACTCCATATCAAAAAATAAATAAAAAAAGAAACTGGAGGGAACAATGCCCCAATGTAATAACAATCATCACATATGAGGTATGAAAATGTGGGGGGTTTTTTTTGATCTTCTGTATTTTATAACTTCTCTGTAATAAAAATATATTGCTTAATAATTAATGGCACAATATTTAAACTCTGAATTATTTTTAAGTGATGGTAGTGACCTATGCAAAACCCCTTTGGAATAATGAATTTTAAAATAAGCAGGGTTTAATAAAAGTAGAACTATATATTTTTAAAAATAGAAAAACCAACCAGAAGGAGATATAACAAAACGCTAATAGTGGCGAGAATACTGGCATCATTATTCTTTGCTGCTCGTACTTTTTCTATGAAATGTTTAGACTGCCATTCTAAAAGACAAAATTAAAATAGACTAAAATTCTAGATTAATAGTTCCAAACAAAATTCTAGAGGTTTGGCTGAAGCTTCCTGCGCCCATGACAGGAAGAGGGAGGAGAGGTAGGGTGCGCTACTTGGATTCACACAAAGCAGCTCCACTTTTCTCCACTTTTACATGTTAGGGTTAGGCCTAAGATTTTATTTGCTCTTCAGTTATCATTTTTTCAACTAATAAGTAACTGAAACATAAAAGTGATTCAATGAACTTCAGAGCCTGCCCCAATCATTCCGGGAAACTTCAAATAGGAAAACTCCTTCTCCAGACTGATAGATTAGCACCTGTCAAAGGCAGAATCCTGCACCAAACAATCCTGGGCGCACTTTTCAGTCCCAGTTGTATGGCATGGGCCTATGATTCCATCCCAGTGCTTAAAAATTCTCAGTTAAGGGGGGCAGGAACGGGAAAAAAAAATTCTCAGTTAAGGAAGACCAAGGCGGGTGGATCACAAGGTCAGGAGATCGAGACCATTCTAGCCAGCATGGTGAAACCCCATCTCTACTAAAATACAAAAAAAATTAGCAGGGCATGGTGGCGTCCCCCTGTAGTCCCAGCTACTCGGGAGGCTGAGGCAGGGGAATTGCTTGAACCTGGGAGGTAGAGGTTGTAGTAAGCTGAGATCGTGCCACTGCACTCCAGCCTGGTGACAGAGTAAGACTCCGTCTCAAAAAAAAAAAAAAAAAAAACTTAGCATACAGTGTATCTACTTATGATTATTACCAACAAAAGGCTAAAACCGTCACAAACTTAGTTACTTACGTTCTTTTTCAAACAGCTCTCTAACACCAGGCAAATCTTTTGCTGCTCCAAAGTACTTGTAACCTCGGTTTCCTGGGACTTCTTTTCCTTCATGATCCAGCATTTTAGGGCCAACTTTCTTATTGGGAAGAAAAAGAGAAAATGGATCTGATCTTTATTTTTTTTTTGAGACAGAGTCTCGCTCTTGCCCAGGCTGGAATGCAGTGGCGCAATCTCGGCTCACTGTAACCTCTGCCTCCTGGTTTCAAGTGCTTCTCCTGCCTCAGCCTCCCAAGTAGCTGGGATTACAGGCACATGCCACCATGCCCAGCTAATTTTTGTATTTTTAGTAGAGACAGGTTTCACCATGTTGGTTAGGCTGGTCTCAAACTCCTGACCTCGTGATCCGCCCACCTCGGCCTCCAAAAGTGCTAGGATTATAGGTGTGAGCCACCGCACCTGGCAGATTTGATCTTTAAATTCACTATTTCCATGTTTGCAAATATGTTTCAAGATAATAGCCAGATGCAGTGGCTCACACCTGTAATACTAGCACTTTGGGAGGCCAAGCTAGGTGGATCACTTCAGCTTAGGAGTTCAACCACATCTCTACAAAAAATACAAAAATTAGCCAGGGGTGGTGATGTGCTCCTGTAGTCCCAGCTACCTGGGAGGCTGAGGCAGGAGGATCCAGGAGGTCGAGGCTGCAGTGAGCTGAGATTGTGCCACTGCACTATAGCCTGCACAACAGAGTAGGACACTGTCTCAAAAATAAAAAACAAGAACCTAGGTGCTGTGGCTCATGTCTGTATCAGCATGTTGGGAGGCCGAAGAAGCAGGCTCATTTGAGTCCAAGAGTTCAAATCCAGCAACACAGAGAGACACCATCTCTTAAAAAAAAAGAGAAGAGAAAGAAAAAAAACTTAGCCAGGCATGGAGACACATGCCTGTAGTCCCGGCTACTTGGGAGAAGGATTACTTGAGACCAGGAGGTTGAGGCTGTAGTAAGCCATGATCATACCACTGCACTCCAGCCTGGGCAACAGAGCAAGACACTGTCTCCAAAAAAAAAAAACAAACAACCTAAATATCTAACAAGAAAAGTAGGAGGATGATCTAAGTAAATTATATTCATTGATGGAATATATTCTATACTTTAAAAAATGCTTATGGGTCTGGGCGTGGTAGCTCCTGCCTCTAATCCTAGCACTTTGGGAGGCCGAGGTGGGCAGATCACCTGAGGTCAGGAGTTCAAGACCAGCCTGGCCAACATGGCGAAACCCTGTCTCTAACAAATACACAAAAATTAGCTAGGTGTGGTGGTACACACCTGTAATCCCAGCTACTTGGGAGGCTGAGGTAGGAAGAATTGCTTGAACCTGGGAGGTGGAGGTTGCATTGAGGCAAGATCGTGCCATTGCACTCCAGCCTGGGCAACAGAGTGAGACTCTGTCTCAAAAATAAAATAAAGAGCCATGCACGGTGGCTCATGCCTGTAATCCCAACATTTTGGGAGGCCAAGGTGGGCGGGTCACCTGAGGTCATGAGTTGGAAACCAGCCTGGCCAACATGGCGAAACCCCGTCTCTACTAAAACTACAAAAATTAGCCGAGTGCAGTGGCGGGCGTCTATAATCCCAGCTTCTCAGGAGGCTGAGGCAGAAGAATTGCTTGATCCTGGGAGGTGGAGGTGGCAGTGACCTGAGATCGTGCCACTACACTCCAGCCTGGGTGACAGAGCAAGACTCCGTCTCAAAAAATAAAAAAATTTAAAAATAAAATAAATAACACTTATGGGTTGGGAAGGGTGGCTCACACCTGTAATCCCAGCACTTTGGGAGACCAAGTTGGGAAGATCACTTGAGGCCAGGAGTTCAAGATCAGCCTGGGCAACGTGGCAAAACCCTGTCTCTACAAAAAAATGTAAAAATTAACTGCGCATGGTGACACATGCCTATCATGCCACTGCATTCCAGCCTGAGTGACACAGCAAGACCCTGACTCAAAATAAAATAAAATAAAATAAAAATAAAGGCCTTCAGCCTGGAAAGCTGTCAGCCCCCGAGGCTCTCAGCTCAATAGGCTGCTGGCTCTAAAAAAAAAATCAAAATAAATAAAAAATAAAAAAAACACTTAGGATATTAAGTGACAAAAGCCTTAAAAATACTACAAACAACCTAAATGACAATCAGTAGAAAACAAATGAAATACATCCAGAAGATACAACTATATCCATTAAAAACTGATGATTTGACAACTACATGTAGTATGTGACCCTGGACCACGTCCTGTACTGCAGGGGAAATGCTACCAAGGACATTATTGGGAAAATTGATGAAATGGCCACGTGAATTAAATTACTGTAGCCAGGTTAAATTTCTTAGACTTGATAGCTACACCATGGTTATATAAGAGAATATTCTTCTCAAAAAAAAAAAAAGAGAAAATATTCTTCTTCTTAGGAAATACACATATATTAAAGGGTAAAGAAGCATGATGTATTTAAACCTACCTTTCAAATGATTCACAAAAAATAAATATCAAGGTACATAAAGAAAATAAAGCAAATATAAGCAAAATGTTAAATACTGGTAAATCTGTATAAAGGGTATATAAGAGTTCTCTGTACTATTTCTGCAATGTTTTGTGAGTTAAAAACATTTTTGGCCGGGCGCAGTGGCTCACCCCTGTAATCCCAGAGGCCGAGGTGGGCAGATCACGAGGTCAGGAGATTGAGACCATCCTGGCCAACATGGTGAAACTCCATACAATTTGGCTGAGCATGTGGCTCACGCCTGTAATCCCCAGCACTTTGGGAGACTGAGGCAGGAGGACTGGTTGAGTCCAGGAGCTCAAGTCCAGCTTGGGCGACATAATGGGACACTATTTCTACAAGAAATTTAAAAATTAGCTGGGCATGGCCAGGTGTCGTGACTCACAGCTGTAATCCCAACACTTTGGGAGGCCAAGGTGGGCGGATCACTTGAGGTCAGGAGTTCAAGACCAGCCTGGTCAACATGGTGAAACCTGTCTCTACTAAAAATACAAAAATTAGCTAGGCGTGGTGGCGGGCACCTGTAATCCCAGCTACTCTGGAGGCTGAGGCACAAGAATCACTTGAACCCAGGAGGCAGAGGTTGCAGTGAGCCAAAATCACACCACTGCACTCCAGCCTGGGCAACAGAGTGAGACTCTGTATCAAAAAAAAAAAAAAAAATTAGCTGGGCATGGTGGCACACACCTGTTGTCTCAGCTCCTCAGGAGGCTGACGTAAAAGGATCACTTGCACCTGGAGTCAAGGCTGCAGTGAGCCATGATCATGCCACTGTACTCCAGCCTGGGGTGACAGAGTAAGAACCTGTCACAAAAACTAAACTAAGAGGCTCAGTGCAGTGGCTCACACCTGTAATTCCAGCACTCTGGGAGGCCGAGGTGGGTGGATCACCTGAGGTCAAGAGTTTGAGACCAGCCTGGCCAACATGGTGAAATCCCCTCACTACTAAAATATAAAAATTGGCCAGAAGTGGTGGCGAACACCTGTAATCCCAGCTACTCAGGAGGCTGAGGAACGAGAATCGCTTGAACCCAGGAGGCAGAGGTTGCAGTGAGCCAAGATCGCACCACTGCACTTCAGCCTAAGTGATGGAATGAGACTCTGTCTCAAAAAAAAAAAAACTAGGCCGGGCGCGGTGGCTCACGCCTGTAATCCAAGCACTTTGGGAGGCCAAGGTGGGCGGATCACCTGAGGTTGGGAGTTCAAGACCAGCCTGACCATCATGGTGAAACCCCGTCTTAAAAACAACAACAACAACAAAAAAAAAAAAAAAAAAAACTAAAGGTTTGGATCCGAGTCACAGCACCAAAAAAAAAAAAAAAAAAAAAAAACTAAAGTAGAATAAAATAAAATAATTTAATATACATATCTACCTTAATATATGGTAATTTATTGACATGAAACTGTATTCCTGATACATATTAAGAGAATAAAGCATGTAGTTAGAATATTAATGATTTCCTATAAAAGTAAACATATGAATTAATCCGAGTGAAGCGAGCGAGTCGAGTGGTTGTGTGGTAGCGTCTCGGAAACCGGTAGCGCTTGCAGCATGGCTGACCAACTGACTGAAGAGCAGATTGCAGAATTCAAAGAAGCTTTTTCACTATTTGACAAAGATGGTGATGGAACTATAACAACAAAGGAATTGGGAACTGTAATGAGGTCTCTTGGGCAGAATCCCACAGAAGCAGAGTTACAGGACATGATTAATGAAGTAGATGCTGATGGTAATGGCACAATTGACTTTCCTGAAATTCTGACAATGATGGCAAGAAAAATGAAAGACACAGACAGTGAAGAAGAAATTAGAGAAGCATTCCGTGTGTTTGATAAGGATGGCAATGGCTATATTAGTGCTGCAGAACTTCGCCATGTGATGACAAACCTTGGAGAGAAATTAACAGATGAAGAAGTTGATGAAATGATCAGGGAAGCAGATATTGATGGTGATGGTCAAGTAAACTATGAAGAGTTTGTACAAATGATGACAGCAAAGTGAAGACCTTGTACAGAATGTGTTAAATTTCTTGTACAAAATTGTTTATTTGCCTTTTCTTTGTTTGTAACTTATCTGTAAAAGGTTTCTCCCTACTGTCAAAAAAAATATGCATGTATAGTAATTAGGACTTCATCTCCTCCATGTTTTCTTCCCTTATCTTACTGTCATTGTCCTGAAACCTTATTTTAGAAAATTGATCAAGTAACATGTTGCATGTGGCTTACTCTGGATATATCTAAGCCCTTCTGCACATCTAAAGTTAGATGGAGTTGGTCAAATGAGGGAACATCTGGGTTATGCCTTTTTTAAAGTAGTTTTCTTTAGGAACTGTCAGCATGTTGTTGTTGAAGTGTGGAGTTGTAACTCTGCGTGGACTATGGACAGTCAACAATATGTACTTAAAAGTTGCACTATTGCAAAACGGGTGTATTATCCAGGTACTCGTACACTATTTTTTTGTACTGCTGGTCCTGTACCAGAAACATTTTCTTTTATTGTTACTTGCTTTTTAAACTTTGTTTTAGCCACTTAAAGAAAATCTGCTTATGGCACAATTTGCCTCAAATCCATTCCAAGTTGTATATTTGTTTTCCAATAAAAAAATTACAACTTAAAAAAAAAAAAAGTAAACATATATATTTTGAGAACAAATTCTAGAAAGAGAAATAGAAAATGTTAATTACAGTTATTTTGGGGACTAGGAAAATATATATCTATAATGTATACACTAATATGTATTTTTTGTAATTTTTGTATATTTTCTTTTCTCTGCACAAAAGTATGTACTCTTTATACAATCAAAGTTACCATTTTGAAAAGGAAAACAAAACCTAGAACCAAAATTGTACATACAGTGAGTATAGTTTCAATTATGGCATTCATACAAAAACAATGGAAGGAAAAAAAAAGATTAAAAAAAAAACAATGGAAGAGCATATTCAAGTGGGTGCACTTAGGTAATGGGATTGTGACTGAGTGCTGTTCTGCTTCTTTGTACTTTTCTGAACTTAGTGATAACATATTACTTTTGTATGGAGAAAATAAAAATGAAATTATTAAGCATTAAAAATCTCTGGAAGGAAATATAGAAAAACATTAACAGTGTTGAATTTGGGTGGTGGAACTTAACATTTCACATATTAATTTTTTCATACGTCTGATGCCACTTCCGTAGGTGGATTAATGAGCTGCTTTTAAGCAGCTTCACAGGTAAAATAAAATCTCCACTACAGAACTGTTGAAGAGGTCAGACAAGTGCTCACTCTGGCAAGACATACACTAAAATCGGAATGATACAGAGAAGATTGGCATGTAAAAATAAAAAATAAAATAAAAAACAACAAAAATAAAACAAATGAAAAGAAGAAAAGAAGTTAGGCAAGACGCCCAAGAAAAGGCTCCTAGTGCAGTGCCTGGACACAAGAGGTGCTGCAGAATCGGGAGTCTTTCCTCTTCTGCAGTGGGAAGGCTGAATGCTCCATCTGTATGTACTAGAGTGAGAATTATGGTTATGTGTTAAGACTTTCTCAAAGGTGAAAAGATCAACAAGTAGAAAAACTGCATGTTTCTTATACAACACGTTATAGTCCACTGATTAAATATTACTGTTTCCAGTGATCTGAGGTAGGTCTCACCACAAAAGTGTGAACGAATTAGGCTCTGGGGCAGGAATTTTCAAAGCCAAGACCCATTAGTGCATCATGAAATCAGTTAAGCAAGTCACAAACATTAATTTTTTAAAAACCAAAACAGAACAAAATAAAAAATATCAAAGTATACCATACTTAGTGTTTTTTTCAGCACCTTTCTGTGTGTGCTGGGTTGTGAATTGTGTGTGTGTGTGTGTGTGTGTGTGCTTTACAATGAGCCATGTTCCTAAAAGTTTGAAAGATATGGTTCTGAAGTATTGCCTTTATACAAGTCCAAAAAAAGGACAGAATGGAGTGTCTCTAAGGCCCCCTCAGATAACAAAGCCAACAGATGGCTGTCTCCAGTTCCTAAGGCGCTCAAAGAATGTGAGGAACCATGGTCATTTTTTTTTTTGAGACAGGGTCTTGCTCTGTCACCCGAGTGGTGTGATCACAGCTCACTGCAGCCTCCACCTCCCAGGCTCAAGCAATCCTCCCACCTCATCCTTTTGAGCAACTGGGACTATAAGCATGTGCTACCCATGCCTAGCTAATTTTTAAATATTTTATAGATTCAGGGTCCCACAGTGTTGCCCAGGCTGGTCTCAAACTCCTGTGCTCAAGTGTTCCTCCTGACTCAGCCTCCCAAAGTGCTGGGATTATAGGCATGAGCCACTGTACCCAGTGAAGGACCATGGTCATTTTTTTTTTTTTTGAGACAGAGTCTTGCTCTGTTGCCTAGGCTGGAGTGCAGTGGTGACCTTGGCTCACTGCAACCTCCGTCTTCCAGGTTCAAGTGATTCTCCTGCCTCAGCCTCCCAAGTAGCTGGGATTACAGGTACACGCCACAACACACAGTTAAATTTTGTATTTTTAGAAGAGGCTTTTGCTATATTGGCCAGGTTGGTCTTGAACTCCTGACCTCAAGTGACCCGCCCGCGTCAGCCTCCCAAAGTGCTGGGATTATAGGAGTGAGCTACCCCGCGCTCGGCCTCATGGTCATTTTAAACACGAGGCCCAGAGATGAAGCAGCTTCTACAAGGGCTTCTGGCTGGTACATACAGATGCCCCCTCTGCTCTGATATATGTGCTGTGGAGTCTTCCAGCATCATCTTACCCAAGCTGTTCATAGGTTTCCTAAATTAAGGAACTACTATGGCAGGAATAGGCTGGAAACTGCTGGGGCTAGAAAAACTAGACGAGATTCACCACTGGGGCTGCCATATACTCACTCCATAATCAGGACCCCCCAGCTCCTTTATCCGGACCTCCCAGTGTCCTTTCTCCCGTAGCAACTTGTTAATTTCATCATTCAGGTCACGAATTCGAAATTCACCTAAACCAGCTAGAAAACAAAAAAGTCAACAATATCATTCCATAAAAATCAATGTCAACACCTCCAACACATACACTCAGTATCATACTCTTAAAATGAATGTCAACACCTACAAAGGTATACTACATAAAAATACTCATCTAAATTGATAAGAAAAACCACCCAAATAAATAAAAGGACAAGAATTATAAAGAGTTCCCACTAGCGTAATAAGAAAAAAAAAATCCTTGAAAATAACGTCATCCTCATTAGCAATTAAAAAATATAAACAACTCTGAAATGACCCAGCAGTTACATTTATACAACTACTAAAATAACAAGCTCCTAAGAGCGAGGGGAGACAGCATCCAAGGTCAGCAAAGACATAATGAGGCTGGGATGGGCACCCAGGGCTGGCAGCATTCCATGATGATTTAGCCTTTTTAGGAAAGCAATATATTGCTATATGGGAAAATTTTTTAGCAAGGACTACATGCCTGAGAATTAAGCCTAAGGGACTAATTGAAAGGAATGTGCACAAATTTCACTGTGGTGCAGCTGGGGCATCACACCACAGAGGAGGGAAAATGGTTAACAAACCTTAATACATTGAAATGAAACAACCTATGGCTGCTGGAAGGGGCAATTTGCACACAGTGGAGACACAGCAAGGCCTTTATGAAGTAATGCTGGATGTGCCCAGCAAGGAGGAAAAAAAATAAAAAATAAACAAAGAAGTAATGTTAGATGACAACAGCAAGCCCAGGAGGGCTCTTACATCTGGGTTACAGCTAAGACCGATGCTCTAGCAGACGGGCATGAGAGAACCTCCCGGGCTGATGGATATTGCTTGTGGAGGTGGTGGCTTACATGAGTATACAAATCTGCTGCAACTCATCCAACTCTACATTAAAAACGGGTGAATTTTATTGTATGTAATTCTTGCCTGGATAAAGTCCATTTAAAAAAAAAAAAAGTCAAACAGACCAGGTATGGTGGCTCACACCTGTAATCCCAGCACTTTGGGAAGCCAAGGTGGGAAGATCACTTAAGCTCAGGAGTTCAAGACCAACCTGGGCAACATGGTGAAATCCCATCTCCACCAAAAATATGAAAAATTAACTGGGTGTGGTGGCACATGCCTGTGGTTCCAGCTACTTGAGAGGCTTAGATGAGAGATTCACTTGAGCCCTGGAGGCAGAGGCTGCAGTGAGCTGTGATCGCATCACTGTACTCCAGCCTGGGTGACAGAGTGAGAACTCCACTCAAAAAAAAAAAAAAAAGTCAAGTAAAAAGAATACATTGTAACTGGGTGCAGTGCCTCACGCCTGTAATCCCAGCATTTTGGGAGGCTGAGGAGGGTAGATCACTTGAGGTCAGGAGTTCAGGACTAGCCTTGGCTAACATGCGGAGACCCTGTCTCTACTAAAAACACAAAAATTAGCCAGGAGTGGTGGCACACACTTGTAATTCCGGCTACTTGGGAAGCTGAGGCAGATTGCTTGCGTCCAGGAGGCAGAGGTTGCAATGAGCCGAGATTGCGCCACTGCACTCCAGCCTGGGCAACAGAGCGAGATTCTGTCTCAAAAAAAAAAAAAAATACATTTTACAACCTCCCACTCCCATGTTCTGTTCTGTTAAGAAGGAAAAAGACAGCAAGACAGCCGAGCACAGTGGCTGCCGCCTGTAATCCCAGCACTTTGGGAGGCCAAGCAGGCAGATCATGAGGTCAGGAGTTTGAGACCAGCCTGGCCAATATGGTGAAACCCCATCTCTACTAAAAATACAAAAATTAGCCAGGCGTGGTGGCACGTGCCTGTAGTCCCAGCTACTCTAGAGGCTGAGGCAGGAGAATCGCTTGAGCCCAGGAGGCGGAGGTTGCAGTGAACTGATACCACACCATTGCACTCCAGCCTGGGTGACAGAGGGAGACTCCATCTCAAAAAAAAAAAAAAGAAGAAGAAGAAAAAGAAGAAGGAAAAAGACTTGCCACCACCACCATGGTGAGACTTTCCAGTGCTAAACACACAGAGAACTCAAGGCAGTCAACCCTCCGAGGGCCTCAAAGCAAAGTGAGGGGTTCTGGAATCCTCTCCCAAAGCAAAGCCAAGGCAACTTGAAGAAAACAAGAATCACACGTTTTATTATTTTCTATTGACTTGTCAAAAATCTACATATAAAAACATTACTTTTTGGTACACAATTATATGAGTTTTCACAAATGCATATAATCATGTGATCATCACCACAATTAAGACACAGAAAGTTCCATCACCCCAAAACATTTCCTTATGCTCGACTATAGTCACCCCCTCCCCCTACCCGACTCCTGGCCACTAGTAAACACACTATATTGTGTTCCTGTAATTTTGCTTTTCCAGAACATCATATAAATGGGATCATAAAATATGCAGCATTTTGAGTTTCGTTTCTTTCTCTAGCACTAAGCTCAAAAGCATGCTTTTGAGATTTCATGTTTTTTTTTTGTTTTTTTTGTTTTTCAATAAAGATGAGGTTTCACCATGTTGGTCAGGCTGGTCTTGAACTCCCACCCTCAGGTGATCCGCCCACCTTGGCCTCCAAAGTGCTTGGATTACAGGCGTGAGTCACTGTGCCCAGCCCCATATGTTTTAATTTTATTTATTTACATTATTATTATTATTTACAGAGATGAGGCCTTACTATCTTGCCCAGGCTAGTATCCAACTCCTAGGCTCAAAGCAATCCTCCCACCTTGGTCTCCCAAAGTGCTGGGGATTATAGGGATGAGCCACAGTGCCTAGCCTATATGCTTGTTATTATTTAGTATTATTTTATTATATAGACCTCAGTTTGTTTATCGATTCGCCAAAAGGACCTTTGGGTTGCTTCCAGTTTTTAGCTACTATAAACATTATGTATGAGTTGTTGTATAACAGAAAAGGATTACATTTCTCTTGGACAAATACCTAGGAATGGAAATGCTGGATCATACGTTAAATGTATGTTTAACTTTACCAAACCCCACTCTAAAGTAGTTGCTCCATTTTGCCTTCTCACCAGCAGTGCATGAGAGCTCGTTACTTCACATATTTGCCAGCACTTGGCATTGTCACTGTAAGGGTTATTGCCGAGTTTAAGATGAGGAAACTTATACTGAGACCAGTATAAGAAAATGAAACACCAATTTATTCAGCTACCGGGTGAGGTTCTATGGTCCGGGAGGGGGCCAGAGAAGTCACGCCTAATTTTTTAGGGCAAGGGGTTTTATAGGGAGTAAAGGCGTTTAATTGGGAACTGAGGAGACAAAGCATAAGGCACTTGATTGGATATTGGAACACAGGACGTGGAGGAGGCAAGCTGTTACTAGTGGGCAGGCGGGATTTTTGGTGAGTGGGCAGCCTTGGGGAAAAATGACCTTGACGGGGCAAAGTGCTTATCGGGCAAGGGAGTGCTATCAGGCAAGAAAGTGCTATTGGGCAAGGTTTGTCGGGGCTTTCCAAAAATTCTTGGGCGGGGGTTTCCAGTGGCGGGCTAGGTGTCGGTGCGGAGTTTGCTTCAGGGGTGCGTGTTGGGGAGGTTATGTGGAGGAGTTAAATGTTGATTGCTGAGTGGCGATGTAATTCCCAGACGCTGGGAGGAATGGGCGTGTCCGAGCTCCCAGCAAGGCAACCTGCCTTACAGTCACTATTTGTTTAAGTCATTCTAATAGGTGTGTAGTATCCCACCGTTGTTTTCTTTTTTTTTTTTGAAACTCGATGCTTATTTTCCATGAATCTTATATGTTGTTCCCACTGTTGTTTTAATCTGCATTTCCTTTATGACTATTACGTTAAACACATGAAAAGATGCTCATCTGCCTCTACATATATATGTATTTTTTGAGACAGAGTCTTGCTCTGTTGCCTAGGCTGAAGTGCAGTGGCACAATCTCAGCTCACTGCAACCTCTGCCTCCCGAGTTCTAGCTATCCTCATGCCTCAGCCTCCCAAGCAGTTGGGATTACTCCCAAGCAGTTGGCATGAGCCACCACATCCAGCTAATTTTTGTATTTTTAGTAGAGACAGGGTTTTACCATGTAGGCCAGGCTGGTCTCCAACTCCTGGCCTCAAGTGATCCACCTGCCTCGACCTCCCAAAGTGCTGGGATTACAGGCGTGAGCCACCGTGCCCAGTCTACATATTTTCTTTGGTAAAGTATCTGTTCCAAATTTTGTTCACTTCTTAAAACAAATTATATTTTCTTACTGATGAATTTTTAAGAGTTCTTTGTCTCTCTTCTCTACTGAATTGTTTTCATACCTTTGTCAAAAGTAAACTGACCAGGCCAGGCACAGTGGCTCCTGCCTGTAATCTCAACACTTTGGGAGACACGTATGGGAAGACTGCTTGAGCCCAGCCTGGGCAACACAGCAAGAGCCCATCTTTACAAAAAATTAAAAAAAAAAAATTTTAAATTAGCCAGGCAGGGCCAGGCATGGTGGCTCACACCTGTTATCCCAGCATTTTGGGAGGCCGAGGTGGGTGGAACATCTGAGGTCAGGAGTTTAAGACCAGCCTGTCCAACGTGGTAAAACCCCATCTCTACTAAAAAAATACAAAAATTAGCCAGGCATGACGGAAGGTGCTTGTAATCCCAGCTAGTCTGGAGGCTGAGGCAGGAGAATTGCTTGAACCAGGGAGGTAGAGGTTGCAGTGAGCCAAGATCGTGCCACTGCACTCCAGCCTGGATGACAGAGTGAGACTGTCTCAAAAAAAAAAAAAAAAACCATTTCTCTTAAGTGAGCTTCAGCTGACGGTTTGTGTCTTATAAGGAATTGACCTGTTTCAACTAAGCTGCCAAATTTATGGGGATAAAATTGTCTGCAATATTTCCTTATTATCCTTTTAATGTCTGTAGAGTCTGCAGTAATATTCCCAATTTAGTTCCTAATATTCTTAATATGTGTACATTTTTCCTTGGTCAGTCTCACTAGAAGTTTATCAATTTTATTGATCTTTTCAAAGAACCAGCTGTTGGTTTATTTTCTCTATTCATCTTGTTTTCAATGTTTTTGATTTTTTACTTTTACTATTTCCTTCCTTCTGCTTGCTTTGGGTTTAATTTGCTCTTCTTTTCTAATTTCACAGGGTAGAAGCTTGGATTACCAATTTGAAAACTTTCTTAATTTTCTATTGTTTCAGTGCTATACATTTTTTTCTTTCTTTTTTTTTTTTTGTGACAGAGTCTCACTCTGTTGCCAGGCTGGAGTGCAGTGGTGTGATCTCGGCTCACCGCAACCTCTGCCTCCTGGGTTTAAGCGATTCTCGTGCCTCAGCCTCCCGATTAGCTGGGATTACAGGCACACGCCACCACATCCAGCTGATTTTTGTATTTTTAGTAGAGACAGGGTTTCACCACGTTGGCCAGGATGGTCTCTATCTCTTGACCTCACGATCTACCTGCCTCTATCACTGGCCTCCCAAAGTGCTAGAATTACAGGCATGAGCCACCGCGCCTGGCCAGTGCTATACATTTTTATCTAAGCGCTATATCCCATAAATGTTTTCATTCCCTCAATTTTGACATTACATTTTCCCTGTAATTAAATTCAAAATATCTTCTAATTTCCTTGCTGTTTCCTCTTAGACACATGAATTATTTACAAGTGTGTTGTTTAATTTCCAAATATTTAGGGATTTTTCAGATATGAATCTGTTGTTATAATCAGAGAAAATACTTCGTATAATTTCAAATATTTTAAATTTGCTAACATTTGTTCTGCAGCCCAGAATATGTTTTATTTTGGTGAGTGTTCCATGTGCTCTTAAAAAAAACCATGTATTCTTTTTTGTTAGGTAGAGTGTTGTGAGGTAGAGTAGTCTATAACTTTCAACTAGATCAAACTGACTGATCATACTGATCAGCTCTTCTGTGTCCTTACTGATTTACTGTCTACTTGTTCTATTGATTATTGTGAGAGGAGTGTTGAATTCTTCAAGTCTAATTGTGGATTTGAGAAACAACCACTTTAAAGGAACAAATTCACTTACCATTCTGAATCTGAGCCACCTTTTTAGAGATCTCTCCAATGATCTATTAAAAAAAAGTAATACATTTTAATGATTTTTGAATATGTTAGAAAGCACAGAAAAACTATAATTCAAAATTAGTATTTAAAAATACTTAGGCTTTTGTTTTAACAGTCATTTAGATAATAAGAAACAATGAGACTTGTTACTTCTACTGAAATCAGATTTACCCAGAACATACCTGTCGTCTCCATTTCTCAGCTTTGGGCAGCTCAGTACATTCTGAGGCCAGAAAGGGTCTTCGTTCCTAAGGAGAAAAAAATAACACATTGCCATTATACTACTTACAAGTTTCATACAACATTCACAACTGATTCAGGCCTTAAGCCTAAATCATCTAATGGCCTAAATACAGTTGAAGTTTTCATTTCAGATGATCCTCATCAAGCCTTAAACGTCATTCTACTATCTCTCCTTAAGAAAAACATTCATTGCATTGTATTTAGTACTGGAAACAACTTAATCGTCCTGTAATAGAGAGACAGCTAAACTAGGTTCTATCTATTTCATGGCATATTTATACTACCTTAAGAAACAATGTCTATCAGTGTTTAAAACAAACATACATAAATATGAGTGTATACATATACGTGTGTATATAAACTTTAAAAAAAAATTCAAAGAATGGTATACATTATCTCTAATCTGGCTGTCTCTAAGAGATGAAATCATTTACTGGTTTCAGCTTACGGCTGTTCTCCACATCATACTCCACTCCCTATTATTCAATATTAGAGCTGGAGTAATAAAGGACCCAGCCATTGTAATACAGAGGAAACTGAAAAACAAGCAGCCAGATCCATCATCGTGCCTCAGCTATCGGGAGGTACTGGAATTCAAGTGTACAGACTCTCAAGAGTGTCAGCAAGTACAGACAAGAAATAGGAAAATTTACAGTTTGAAGTCTGTCCAGCTGGAGTGCAGTGGCGTGATCTCAGCTCACTGCATCTTCAGTCTCCAGGGCTCCAGTGATTCTTCTGTCTCAGCCTACTGAGTAGCCAGGATTACAGGTGCCCACCACCATGCCCAGGTAATTTTTGAATTTTTAGTAGAGACAGGGTTTCACCACGTTGGCCAGGATGGTCTCAAACTCCTGACCTCAAGTGATCCACTCCCCCTCAGCCTCCCAAATGTTGGGATTACAGGTGTAAGCCACTGCACTCAGCTTTTTTTTTTTGAAGACAGGTGCTCACTCTGTCACCCAGGCTGGAGTACAGTGGCATAATCATGGCTCACTGTAACATAAGACTCCTGCATTGAAGCAATCCTCCTGCCTCAGCCTCCCCAGTAGCTGGGACTACAGGTGGGTACCACCATGCCTGGCTAGGCTAATCTTTGTATTTTTTGTAAAGAAGGGGTTTTGCCATGTTACCCAGACTGGTCTCAAACTCCTACACTCAAGTGATCCACCCACCTCAGCCTCCCAAAGTACTGGGATTACAGGCATGAGTCACTGTACCCATTCTGCATTTATTCTTGATACTTTACAATTCATGAGGAAGATTTACACCAACCTTCACTTTTCCTTCTTCCAGCTGAGCCTGGCGAAATCTTGCTAAGGCCGTCCTACCAGGGATATAAGAGACTCCATTAGATCCTGCTCACACAGACTTCTCATTACCCATGTTCCTGGATGGGATAGATCTGCTTATGACCATATTTAATGTCATTCATATATATATATATATATATATATATATATATATGCAATTAAGAAACCACAGTGTAGTTAGGGATTTCCATGTTCTCAGGAGTAGGGTTTATGATGCAATTTGTACTCCTGAACACCCAAGTATCTATTTTACTTACACTACACATAAGGACTGTGGCAAACTCTACTTATTAGACCACTGTGATGAGCAATACATCCAGGTGTTAAAAAACTAACATCATGGTGTTCTCTAGCTGTCACTCTTACAACCCCTGTACCAACCAGAGGTGAACAAATGTTCATCCTGTATAAGTCCTGGAAACTGTGAGAAAACGCAAAAGGAGAAAACAAATGGACAAATATGGGAATGCTACTATTAACATATGTAGAGAAAGAAACAGCTTCTCAAAAGGCTAACGAAAACAGGAAATACAAAAAAAGTTACATGGTGGTTATTTACAAAAAATGTACAGCCAAAAACAAGTTGATACTTACATGGCCTTTTCTGCATTTCGGGCCTGGAAGGAGAGAAAAGGGAAGAAAAATCTCCATGTTTATAATATATCTTTCTCTTTCCATTTACTTTTTAGTGAAAAGTATTACAAGGATATAGTCACAAGCAAATCACCTGAACTACTGTGTGAACAACAATAAACAACAAAAATCAAAAGATGTCCCAATCCTGTGACCTGCTGCTCCTCCCTCTACTTAAAATCTTTACTCCTCCACTGACCCTAACACCTTGTATCTGGCTAACTTCCATTATTCTTCCTTCAAATTTTACTTGTATTAGGACCACCCAGAACATTATTCTGTGACCCCTCCCTTCCCAGTTAGGCTGGTGTCCTCTATCAGGGATTATACTTACTGTGGCACTTAACACCCAGCATCACAATTTTCTGTTCCCTGCCAGTGGTATCTGACTGCCTTTTGTAAAGTGAGTTTTATCTAAGTGCTGTCACACTAAATGTTAACTTCGATTATCCCTGAAACACAGTGTCTGGCAGAGAACGAGTTGTCTGGGTTGCAGTTTAGGTAGAAAAAGTCCTGGCTAAGTCAGGGACTTACGTTCCCAGTTCTTCCACTTACCATCTCTGAGAAGTAGTCTCTCTATACCTGTTTCCCCATCTTTATAACAGAGATCACACCTCATCTCAGAGGTGTCAGGATATCTTCACAAGATAAATACACCAGGCATGCAGTTTATAGACACTCAGCAAAAGTGAGTTCAATTTAAATCTCCTTTGAGACTCTGTCCTTAAACTGACACATGAACAAACGTGGCAAATGCTTGGTAGATAGGTAAACACGGCAGTAATTTGGGACATATCTTCGCACAAAAAGGGCTACTTCTACTTTACTGGTTTCTCTTTTCTTGGGAGCGTGTCCTCATCAATCTACAACGGCTTCCAATATATCTCCTATAACCTAACCATGACGTCCCGTGTTTCTTATAGGGGCTTCACTTAATGAAAATAATACAGTAGCCAATATCACAGTAACCAATCATCATATTTGTACCGGCACTGGGTGTATTCTCATATTTACACGTCGTAAATGCTTCTTGAAGAAATGAAGAAACCAACAAATGACGCCAGACCACAGAGATCACACCCTCATAGAACATTTATTGTCTATGCCATTCGTTTATTCAATAGTTACTGAAGATCTACAACGACTCTGTTAGACATTAAGGAAGCAATAATGAAAAGACTCTACCCTCGGGGATGTTTGTGTATTATGGAGCGACTGAGAACGGACGTAAATGAAATAATTCCAGAAACATATGGTCACAACTGCTCTTCATCTTCTCTGTGGTATTTACGACAAACAGCCGACCACACACTATATGCACCATAACTCGGAGCGGGCCCTAGCGCCTCTGCGTCTCAATTTCCCTCTCGATAACGTAAAGAGCTTCATCGGGATTAAGACACTGTCCAGGTCGGTAACGCGGCTCCCGGGGTTCCAGTTTTCCAGTTTTCCAATTTCTGACAGCTAAGCGAGGCAGGAAGAGAATCCCCCTCTTTACACCAAGGAACCTGAAGCCCTTGGCATTGCAAGCCTGAGCCCCTACGCCATGAGCTACCCGAGCGGCTGGGTGGCCCCATGGCCTGCCCATCTATCCACTCGCTCCCTCACCTGCCCACCCCACTCACCATGGTGTCGCTAAGGGCGCAGTCCTGGAGCCCCGCGGACCCTGTCCGAGAAACTCCACAGGCCCAGACGAAGCCGACGCTCAAAGGAACTGAAGATGCTAACCGCCCACAGAGACTGATGTTTTGTCGGAAACGTAAAAGAAAGGGACCGGAAGTGAAAGGGAGATTCGGCTAAACGTTGGGAGAGACATTGGCAGCGCACTCTGACAGGCAGTCTTCCGGGAGCGCTAGCACGCGGCACCATCGCACGCGTACGTGAGAGCGGGCGGGGCAAAGTTGCGCTTGCGCAGCGGGACTGTTTTCGGACTTTTCCGGGCGGCGGGTCTTGCTCTTGAAACGAGCGGAACAAAGTGTTTTGCGTTCACTATCGGCACTGCGGGGGCAGGCGGTGCTGGGCGCGGTTGTGTGGAAGGCTGAGTTATTGCCACTACTCTAATTCCACCGGCTTCCTTCTTGGTT
This sequence comes from Ateles fusciceps, assembly GCA_036589455.1. Lineage (NCBI taxonomy): Eukaryota > Metazoa > Chordata > Mammalia > Primates > Atelidae > Ateles > Ateles fusciceps. The sequence goes on along the minus strand of JAZHEH010001341.1, from coordinate 5,683,090 downwards.
CTTCTGTGAGAGTAAATACCCCTTTTGGAAATTACTCGACCTCATCTCTGACTGCGAGGAGGGATCTACGGCCCCAACAGCTCCGGTAGTGGGAGCTGGAGTGTGCGTCCTGCAGGAGTTAAAGCTGGCTGGGCTTCGTAAACTCCTTCACGTTTCTCTGTTACTTCTTAGGGCCTTGTCTACTTTTTCTCAGGTCGTCTGCTGTAATCGCGGGGCCTTTCAGAGCTGGACAGTGCTTGAGGTCATCCCCTTTTAAAATAAAAATTTAAGTTTCAGGCAAAAAGTGCCACTTACTTAGCGGAGGAGGGTGGTTCAGAAGTGCGGTCACTGTGTCTTGGGCACATTGCTGGGACCCGAAGATCCTTAGACAAGGACCAGGAAGACAAGAGAGGTCCCTGGTAGGAAAGGTTCTGATGGTTACTCCCGCATGGTGTCAGCAATGAGAGCTGTGGTGTGGAATTAAGTTGAGGACCGGCAGCAAATTCAGTTACAGCCGCTTTCCCCTTTCAAACATGGTGCCTCAGCTGCAGGTACTCCCTCCACCAGGGGACCTAACTAGTGATAGGCACCCTAGCAGCAGCCAGAAGGCACAAGCCAGAGAGAGAAGCAGCTGACATGTAGTTCAGGGTCAGAAAGAACAGGAAAAGTACTTACAATAGTCACCAGAATCTCATGTCTGAAATGTGACAAGTTTTAAGTGGGCATATGACCACCCCACTACAGACCCCATCTTCCCACCTGTCTGGTTTATGATTTATAATGGCTAATGAGAATCGAGTCAAAGAGCTGTGTGTCACTTAGACGAAGTCATGACAAAAATATACATCCCTTGCCCTTTCCCTTCTCTGCTGACTGAGAGGTGTCCATGGATCAGCCAACCTGAGTTCAGAAATGAAAGTATTGTGAAGATGCCACAGTCCCCCCTTCCAGCTCTGGAACACTGAGCTCTGTAAAATGAGAAAAATAAAAACATGTCTTGTTAAGGCCTCTGCATTTGGGGGGGTCTTCTGTTCAAACAGGTTAACTTTTTTTTTTTTTTTTTTTTTTGAGTCTCTCTTTGTTGCCCAGGCTAGAGTGCAGTGGAGTGATCCGGCTCACCACAGCCTCAACTTCCCGGGATCAAGCGATTCTCCTGCCTCAGCCTCCCTAGTAGCTGGGACTACAGGCACGTGCCACCATGCCCAGCTAATTTTTGTATTTTTAGTGGAGATGGGTTTTCACTGTGTTGGTCAGGCTGGTCTTGAACTCCTGACCTCGTGATCCGCCAGCCTCAGCCTCCCAAAGTACTGAGTTTACAGGCTTGAGTCCCGTGCCTGGCCTCAAGCAGCTTAACTTTTACGTTAAATATCTGATCTCAAACAAGCAGGGTCATTCCTCACTCAAATGAGGCTTTCTCAACATGTCCATACAACCTTTATCCATTAAATCTCCGACTCTAGGATGCAGAGATCACATACTAACAGGATTCAAGAGGTGTTACCTATGTTGTCCTAGCATCTGCTCCCCCCTACCCACTTATCTCAGTTCCATTTGGGGAGCTGTCTGGTTGTAGGGAAGGGAACTGCATCCCTAGCTTTAAGTGTGGATCAAGCACTAGATTAAGCTAATCCATCCATCCTATCTCCCTAGGCATGGTGACTAGTGGGCTTAAGACCCAAGCTGACCTAGTCAGAATGAGTCTTGAGATCTGCTTGCAATGCTGGAGAAAATACATCCTGCGGGATGTCAGACAAAAGAATACCAACTGTCAGTCACTTCAGAGCTCAGGAGACAAGATTTAGTGTTTGGTGACATCATTGGGTAGATGAAAATGAGGCCTTGCCTCCAGCCCATTATTAAATCTTCAGTTATGTGAAGGTTTATGTAAAATTCTTTAGGGTTGCAAGCAATAAAAGTCAGACCTATCTTGCCAGTCTGCTAAATGGCCTTCCTTTGTCTGCTCACACTGATTCTGCCTTTGTTCATGCTGCTCTTTTTGCCTGCAGTACCCCTTCCTTTATGCCCTTGCCACTTGACTAATCTGACTGGTTGATGCCTACTTCCCGTTTGAGACAGTTTAGACATCTGGGATTCATAACCTGGTTTCACCACTTATTAGCTCTGTGGCCTTAGATGACTTACTCAACCAGCATAATTTTTCTTCTGCCATGAAACTGGCATGATAGTGCTTACCTCTCTGTTCTCATTTTTCCTCTTGCATGATACATAGACAGAGCTGTTGTTTTAAAGGAGACACTGTGCTCAGATCTATGTAAAGTTCGCAATAATTAGTTCAAAAACAGCCAGACGTAGTGGCTCATGCCTATAATCCCAGCAATTTGGGAAGCCAAGGCAGGCAGATCACTTGAGTTTGAGATGAGATAAGCCTCGGCCACATGGTAAAACTCCATCTCTACCAAAAAAAAATATTAACTGGGCATGGTGGCACACACCTGTGATCCCAGCTAATCAGGAGGCTGAAGTGGAAGGATCAACTGAATCCAGAAGGTCAAGGCTGCAGTGAGCCATGGTCACCCCACTGCCACTGCACTCCAGAGCCTAGGTGACAAAGTGAGATCCTGTCAAAAAAAAAAAAAAAAGAAAAAAGAAAAAGAAAAAAACTGCAGATTTATTAATGAGGCCCTACCAATCATATATGTGTAGTCAGCTGAGCCAGGCACAGGTCCTTGCAGGACTTTGGAAAAACTGTTAGCCTTTAAATCACCAAACTTCAGATTTACAGGCCTCTCTCTACTTGAATCCTATCTTGTATTTTTACTTTTTACCTCCAACTCCACCCCTGGCACAGGTCTGGCATATAAGATTTGATGGCTGCCAGACGAGGTGGCTCACGCCTATAATCCCAGCACTTTAGGAGGCCAAGGCAGGTGGATCACGAGGATGGATCACGAGGTGGATCAAGAGATCAAGACCATCCTGGTCAACATGGTGAAACCCCATCTCTACTAAAAATACAAAAATTAGCTGGGCATGGTGGCGCACACCTGTAGTCCGAGCTACTCGGGAGACTGAAGTTGCGGTGAGCTGAGATTGTGCCATTGCACTCCAGCCTGGGTAACAAGAGCGAAACTCCATCTCAAAAACAAACAAACAAACAAACAAAATATTTGATGGCTGAAACAGTAAAGGAGCAGAAACAATGGCACTGCCCGGACTTTTTTCTGTGCTAATAGTCCCAATTTATATTGTTTCCTAGTCACCCTGTAAGTATGAGCAACATTTTTGTAGTATAAGGACTCTGTACTCATTATCAAAATATGTTTCTAGGTATTTTTATTTATCTATAGTTATCCCTCAATATCTTCAGCGAACTGGTTCCAGGATTCCCCATACATGCACACCAAAATCTGCAGATGCTAAAATCCCTTATGTAAAATGGCATGCTATCTGCATATAACCTATGCATATCCTCCCATATATTTAGGTACTTGAGGTCAGTAGTTCAAGACCAGCCTGGGCAACATGGTGAAACCTCATCTCTACTAAAAATGCAAAAATCCCAGCTACTCAGGAGGCTGAGGCAGGAGAATCGCTTGAACCCAGGAGGTGGAGATGGCAGTGAGCTGAGATTGCGCCATTGCACTCCAGCCTGGGAGACACAGCGAGACTCCGTCTCAAAAAAAAAAAAAAAAATCCTGCTGGTGAGGGCTCAGAAGGAAGGAAGGAGCATGCTACTGGAAACAGAGGAAAGGGGTCCTCAAATAGCGGGAGAAACTTAGCCTGAATTGTATCTACAGTTATGAGGAAAGCAGAACTTGTAAACAATGAACTTGGATATCTAGCTGAGGAAGTTTTCTGGTTTCTTCCTGCTGCTTATGGTAAAATGCAAAAGAAAAGAGAGAAATGGAGGAAGAACTATTAAGCCAAAAGGAAGCAGTAATTAATTTGGGAAATTCTCAGCCTTCCATATAGCAAAAGATGCTATAATTAGGTGATTCACTGTCAAAGAATGTGTGCTCTGGACAAAAAGCCAAGGGTGCAGTTGTACAACCTTTTTCTAGTGCCTCAGAAAAATCAAAAGATCAGAATATTCATTCATACTGAGGGCTCTTTGAAGAGACTAAGCAAATGGCACAACCATCTCAGCAGAAACCAGAAATAGAGATGAGATTATCCCATCTCTGTCAGTGGAGGAGCCTCCTGTTTGTCTAATGGAATGAATTCCCGTGACACACAAGGGAGACTCACAAGGTTCTTGAGAATTTTATACCAGCAGAAACACTGCCAGCTTGGACTGTGAGAAAAAGGGCAAAACATAAGAAAAGCCTTGAGCCTGAGGATATCCTCAGGTGAAGGTGATGAGATGTAGATGAGATTTTACACCACGACCCCCACCCCAGTAATCAAAGATTTACAAAAGTATCAATGGGCTGATACTTTGGGTAATTTGGAATAGAATGAATGCATTTTATATGTTCAACAGATGTGAATCTTTGGGGGCCAGAAGCCAGACAGAATAGTACAGTACCCTCCCAAAGATGTATATTTTCTAATCCCCCAAACCTGTGTACATGGCAAAGGACCACATCTATAGATGTGACTAAATTATAACATCAACAGTAAACTAACAAAGTTCTTGACTCCTTGAGGCAAGACAAAAAAATCTGAATGGATCCTGGAGCATTCTGTTCTTAGCAGAAAAGGATGTGACAATTTGAGCATAAAATAATTTGTAAATGACCATGAGTTCATAATTTTGCTAAATTAACAACTATATGGGCCGGGCCCAGTGGGTCACGCATATAATCCTAGAACTTTGGGAGGCTGAGATGGGTGGATCATCTGAGGCCAGGAGTTCGAGACCAGCCTGGCCAACATGGTGAATCCCCATCTCTATTAAAAGTACAAAAATTAGCAGGGCATGGTGGCAGGCACCTGTAATCCCAGCTACTTGGGAGGCTGAGGTAGGAGAATCACTTGAACCTGGGAGGTGGAAGTTGCACAGTGAGCCAAGAATGTGCCATTGCACTCCAGCCTGGGCGACAAGAGCAAGACTCTGTCTAAAAAAAAAAAAACAGACCTGAACACCACCTATGGCCTAATGTTAAAAAATAATATTCTAATAGCCAGTTAGCTATAGTCAGATACCACCATTAAATCGAGGGTCTAACATTGGAGCCAATGAGTCATAATGATACATGTTAGGCAGAGACCAGAGATTTTATGAACACTTTGTTTCTGGGAAAAAGGTCTCGCAGGTTTAAAATGTGTTTGAAAGAGATCAAGACATCCATCATGTACTAATGTACTAAGGTATACTGTTATGAAAAGGGGATTCAGCCCCACTTCCAGCAGCTCGTTTCAAATATCTCTGGGCAACAAGCTTGTGTGTCCCAAACTAGGGTCCTAGCAGCCAAACAACCAGAAGCTACCATGCTGATGATCTGAGATAGCATTCTACCCAGCACTTTGGGAGGCCCAGGCAGGACTGCTTGAGCTCAGGAGTTTGAGACCAGCCTGGGCAACAGAGCAAAATTCTGCCTTGAAATATATATATAAAATAGGCCAGGCGTGATGGCTCATGCCTGTAATCCCAGCACTTTGGGAGGCTGAGGCAGCCAAATCACTTGAGGGTACGAGTTTGAAACCAGACAAACATGGTGAACCCCATCTCTACTAAAAACACAAAAACGGCCGAGTGCAGTGGCTCATGCCTGTAATCCTAGCACTTTGGGAGGCCGAGCAGGTGGCTCACCCGAGGTCAGGAGTTCAAGATCAACCTAGACAACATGGTGAAACCCTGCCTCCACTAAAAATACAAAAATTAGCTAGGCGTGGTGGCACACGCCTGCAATCCCAGCTATTTGGGGGGCTGAGGTGGGAGAATTGCTTGAACCCAGGAGGTGGAGGCTGCAGTGAGCTGAAATAGCACCACTGCACTCCAGCCTGGGTAACAGAGTGAGATTCCATCTCAAAAAAAAAAAAAAAAAAAAAAAATTAGCCAGGCTTGGAGGTGGGTGCCTGTAATCCCAGCTACTGGGGTGGCTGAGGCTGGAAAATTGCTTGAACACGAGAGGGAGAAGTTGCAGTGAGCCAAGATCGTGCCACTCCATTCCAGCCTGGGCAACAGAGCAAGACTCTGTCTCAAAAAATAAAAAGAAAGAAAAAAATATATATAATATAGCATTTTCTCTTCAGCCTAATAAGTATTAACACTAAAGTATGAAAATGTAATCTAAAATGGAAATCCTTAGGAAGATGTATGATTGAAACTCCACAAAGGTACAAGAAAAACTTGGCGCGGTGACTCACGCCTGTAATCCCAGCACTTTGGGAGGCTGAGGCAGGCAGATCACCTGAAGTCAGGAGTTCAACACCAGCCTGACCAACATGGTGAAACCCTGTCTCTAAAAAAAAAAAAAAAAAAAAAAAGTAAAAAAAAAAAAAAGAAAGAAAAACTTTACTTATAGGATACATAACCTCTATATTTGCAGGATGTTTCTATTTCAAACTTTCAAAGCCAAATTAAATTCCTAGTCACTTTAAATTGTAAACAAATTTAGCATCAAGATGCCCCTCAAAAAAAATTGTGTTTTCTATTTTTTTTGAGATGGAGTCTCACTCTGTTGCCCAGGAAGGAGTGCAGTGGCACAATCTCTGCTCACTGCAACCTCCACCTCCCAGGTTCAAGCGATTCTCCTGCCTCAGCCTCCCAAGTAGCTGGGACTACACCACTGTGTTGGGCTCATTTTATATTTTTAGTAGAAACGGGATTTCACCATGTTGGCCAGGCTGGTCTGGAAATCCTGACCTCAAGTGATATACCTGCCTGGGCCTCCCAAAGTGCTGGGATTACAGGCGTGAGCCACCATGACTGGCTATCCAAAATTTTAAATGCCCACCCACAAAACTGATTTTCAAACTATTGCTCAGGTTTTTAAAATTATGCACTAGGCCAGATGTGGTGGCTCATGCCTGTAGTCCCAACACTTTGGGAGGCAGAGGCGAGTGGACTGCTTGAAGCCAGGATTCGAGACCAGCCTGGCTAACATGGTGATACCCCATCTCTACTAAAAATACAAATTAGCTGGGCGTGGTGGCACACGCCTGTAATCCCAGCTACTCGGGAGGCTGAGGCAGGAGAATCGCTTGAACCTGGGAGGCAGAGCTTGCAATGAGCTGAGATCAGGCCACTGCACTCCAGCCTGGGCGACAGAGTGAGACCTTGTCTCAATAAATAAATAAAAATTATGCACTTAACAAAGTTTAAAGTAATAGATTGCTCCCTTCATCCGCCAAAGCCTTGGGGGCATTAAAAAGTCTACCCAGTTAAGGGGGAGACTCCTATAGAGGTATAGGCGTAGCCTCTTCCCCCAGTTCCCGACACCACCCCCTCTATTTCCTAGCTGACCAGCTTCACTCATCTGTAACACTCGGCTTGCTCCCCCAAGGCCCTTGAGTTAGTGGCCATGTTAAAACATGTCCCTGAACTAAGCCAGGCCTATGCTTTCACTTTGGGAAAGTGAAAGAGTACTAAGCCAGCTTTTAGAAATTACACACATATTTGCCAAATATGCTGAGGTACTCCTCTCATGTGGCATGAGAATAAATTGCAAAGAACCTGGTGGCACTATAGGAAGAGTTTCAATAAAAATAGTAGCAGAAAAAAGTAAAAGTGGAACCACCATATGACCCAGCAATTCCACTACTGGGTACATAGCCACAAAAAGGAAATCAATGTAAAAAAGTTATCTGCAGTCCCAGGTTTACTGTAGCACTGTTAACAATAGCTGACATATACAACCAACCTAACTGCCCATCAGTAGATGAATGGCTAAAGAAAAATATATACATACACAATGGAGTATTCAGCCATAAAAAACAATGAAAACCTATCATGTGCAGCAACATGGATGGAACCAGGCCATTAAGTGAAATAAGCCAAGCAGAGAAAGACAAATATCACAAGTCCTCACTCATGTGGGAACTAAAAAGGGGATCTCATAAAGAGCAGACTGATGATTATGAGAGTCTGGGATAGGTAGGAGATGGGGATGAAGAGAAACTGATAAATGTGCACAAACGTAGTTTGACAGAATAAAACCTAGTGTTAGATGAGTAGTGACTATAGTTTACAATTATCTACATTTCAAAATAGCTAAACGAGAAAAAAATTTTTTTTTTCTTGAGATGGAGTCTCAGTCTGTCACCCAGGTTGGAGTCAATGGCATGATCTTAGCTCACTGCAACAGCTGCCTCCCAGGTTCAAGCAATTCTCCTGCCTCACCCTCCCGAGTAGCTGGGACTACAGGTGTGCACCACCATACCTGGCTAATTTTTGTATTTTAGTAGAGACAGGGTTTCAACATGTTGGCCAGGCTGGTCTCAAACTCCTGACCTCAGGTGATCCACCCACCTCAGCCTCACAAAGTGCTGGGATTACAGGGGTGAGCCACCACGTCCAGCCTAAAAAGAGAAAAATTTGAATGGGGTTCTAGCATAAAGACAAATACTTAAGGTGACAGATACCCCAAGTACACAGATTTGATCTTTACAAATTATATGAATTTATTAAATTATCACATATACCCTGAAACTATGTACATTATGCATCACTAAAAATAGTAGGTACCATGTATTATCCTAAGGACTAAGTAGGCCTTTTACCAACGTTTCACATAATCCATCACAGCATAGAAGTATTGTTTTGTTTTTGAGACAGAGTCTTAGTCTGTCTCCTAGGCTGGGGTGCATTGGCCCAATCTTGGCTCACTGCAACCTCCGCCTTCCAGGTTAAAGTGATTTTCTTTCTGCATCAGCCTCCTAAATAGCTAGGATTACAGGCACCCGCCACCATGCCTGGCTAATTTTTGTTATTTTTAGTAAAGACAGCGTTTTGCCATGTTGGCCTGGCTGGTCTCGAACTCCTGTCCTCAGGTGATCCACCTGCCTCAGCCTCCCAAAGTGCGTGGATTACAGGCGTGAGCCACCATATATGGCCAGAAGTTATTTTCACTTTACAGATAAGGGAACTAGTTTAGAGGTATTCACTCAGCTTCCATTCTAACACAACTAGTGAGTTGGTGAAGACAAAATTCAAATGAGGTCTGACACCAGATCCTTTATTTACATGATGCCATGCGCTCTCAAAAATGAACAAGGCTCTGCTGCTCAGACCAGAAGGGGCTTGGGGGCTGAGGTACAGCAGTATCAAGACTTTGGGAAAGTGAGAGTATTAGGCCAGCTTTTAGAAATTACACACATTAGCCAGGCACCATGGCTCACACCTGTAATCCCAGCACTTTAGGAGGCCAAGGCGGGTGGATCAACTGAGATCAGAAGTTTGAGACCAGCCTGGCCAACATGGCAAAACCCCATCTCTACTAAAAAATACAAAAATTAGCCAGGCATGGTGGTGCGTGCCTGTAATCCCAGCTAGTATGGGGGCTGAGGCAGGAGTACAGCTTGAACCTGGGAGGCAGAGGTTGCAGTGAGCCAAGATGATGCCACTGTACTCCAGCCTGGGCAACAGAGTGATTGTCTCAAAAAAAAAAATAATAATAATAAATTACACATTAATTCCTGGGAGTCTTCTCCCCCTGGGCTTGCATTTCAAAGGACTGAGAATTCTTCCAATTGTTCCTCATGACTGAATTCATCCAGGTATCTATCATCCATGGCTCTCAAACCGTAAAAACCATTTGGTACAAGATTAATGGGGAACTTCATGATGAATGGACAAAACTGAAATCACCAAACCCACTGATGATGCTTATGGTCACCAAAAGTAAAACCTGACATTTTGTACCTCTTCATATGATGCAACAGGAAGCACACTGCGTCTCCTATATATTCTTGTCTAAAAGAAAGAAAAAGGTAGGGTGCACTGGTTCATGCCTGTAATCGCAACACTTTGTGAGGCTGAGGTGGGTGGATCATTTTAGGTCCAGGATTCGAGACCAGCCTGGCCAACATGGGGAAACCCCATCTCTACTAAAAATACAAAAATTAAGTGGGCATACTGCTTGCCCTGGGAGGTGGATGCTGCGGTGAGCTGAGATTACACCACCACGGCACTCCAGCCTTGGCGACCGAGTGAGATTCCAATGCAAAAAAAAAAAAAAAAAGAAAATTAGCCAGGAGGGGTGGCAAGATGCCTCTAATCCCAGCTACTTGGAAAGCCAAAGCAGGAGAATCACGTGGGAGTCAGAGGTTGCGATGAGCTGAGATAGCGCTACTGCACTCCAACCTGGGCAACAGGGTGAGACTCTTGTCTCAAAAAGAAAAAAAGAAAGAAAAAGAAAAGAACCTATATATACATATATAGGTTCACATATATGTAAAATTAACCTTCTGAATCTACCACTTTACAAAAACGATGGGGGCTAAAAATTATGTGAAACGTATCACAATGATACAATGAGCCAAATACAGGTCACAGGATCAATCCCAGGTTTTCTCCAGTCAAGACAGGAAACTGTTAGAGACTTGGACACTTACAAAAAAACAAATTAGAAAAATTTTTTCGTCAAGTGAAGAAAATTAAACACAGACCGAGTCTTCGTGCTACTAAAGAATTATTAGACCGGGTGCAGGGGCTCACGCCTGTAATCCCAGCACTTTAGGAGGGCAAGGAGGGTGGATCACGAGGTCAAGAGATCGAGACCATCCTGGTCAACATGGTGAAACCCTGTCTCTACTAAAAATACAAAAATTAGCTGGGTGTGGTGGTGCATGCCTATAGTCCCAGCTACTCAGGAGGCTGAAGCTGAAGAATTGCTTGAACCGGGGAGGCGGAGGTTGTGGTGAGCCGAGATGGCACCATTGCACTCCAGCCTAGGCAACAAGAACGAAACTGCCTCCAAAAAACGAAAAAAAAGAATTATTAGGTTGGACACAGTGGCTCTTGCCTACAATTCCAGCACTTTGGAAGGCCAAAGCAGCAGGAGGATCACTACAGTAGTTCGAGACCAGCCCAGGCAACACAGCAAGACCTCATCTCTCTTTTTTTTTAGGGGGTGGGGATGGGGCATAGTCTCTCTATCCCCCAGGCTGGAGGGCAGTGGCCCAATCTTGGCTCACTGCAACCTCCAACTCCCAGGTTCAAGCGATTCTCTGCCTCAGCCTCCCGAGTAGCTGGGATTACAGGCATCTGCCACCACGCCAGGCTGTTTGTATTTTTAGTAGAGACAGGGTTTCACCATGTTGGCCAGGCTGGTCTCAAACTCCTGACCTCAGGTGATCTGTCCGCTTGGCCTCCCAAAGTGCTGGGATTATAGGCATGAGCCACCGTGCCCACTGCAAGACCTCATCTCAACAAAAAATTAAAAAATCAGCCAGGCTTGGTGGCATATGCCTGTAGTCCCAGCTACTAGGGAGGCTGAAATGGGAGGATCTCTTGAGCCGAGGAGTTGAAGGCAAAGTGAGCTATGGTTGAGCCACTGCACTCCAGCCTGGGTGCCAGAGCAAGACTGTCAAAAAAAAAAAAAAAAAAAAAAAAGGCAAAAACTTTCAGCTTAACCTAATAAGTTAACCTCTAGACTAGAAAACAGATATACAGAGAAACAAGTTAAATGATACCATACGAAAACAACCAGTAAACAGGACATTTGGCCAGGTGCGGTGGCTCATGCCTGTAATCCCAACAATTTCAGCACTTTGGGAGGCCAAGGCGGGAGACTGACAGTTCGAGAACAACCTGACCAACATGGAGAAACCTCGTCTCTACTGAAAATACAAAAACTGGCCAGGTGTAGTGGCGCATGCCTGTAATCCCAGCTACTCAGGAGGCTGAGGCAGGAGAATCGCTTGAACCCGGGAGGCAAAGGTTGCAGTGAGCTGAGATCAAGCCATTGCATTCCAGCCTGGACAACACGAGAGACTCCATCCCCCCTACCCAAAAAAAAAAGGACATTCAAGAAAACTGTTACAGTCTCCCAACAGTTAGGTTAGGAGAGGTAAGACAGACTAAAGAAACCAATTAACTTGGCCGTGTATGGTGGCTCACATCTATAATCCTAGCACTTCGGGGGGCTGACGTGGGTGGATCACTTGAAGTCAGGAGTTAGAGATCACCCTGACCAACAGGATGAAACCCTGTCTCTACTAAAAATACAAAATTAGCTGGGTGTGGTGGCACGTGCTTGTAATCCCAGCTAGGAGGCTGAGGCAGAATTGCTTCAACCTGGGAGGTGGAGGTTGGGATCAGCCAAGATCACGCCATTGCACTCCAGCCTCGGCAACAAGAGTGAAACTCCGTCTCAAAAAAAAAAAAAAAAAAAACAAAGATATTAGATGATACAAGGGAATAATGTTTAGATATATTAAGTATGACAATGGTATCGTAATGAGAATATCTTGTAAAATGCATGATAAAGTGAAGTGTCATGTCTATAATTTACTTTCAAACTATTAAGATGGAGAGAACACACAGGTGTTCATGGCACTGCTTTTTTTTTTTTGAGATGGAGTCTCACTGTGTCCATCAGGATTGAGCGCAATGGCATGGATCTCGGTTCACTGCAACCTCTACCTCCTGGTTCAAGCAATTCTCCTGCTTCAGCCTCCCAAGTAGCTGAGACTACAGGCACACACACCACCACACCCAGCTAGTTTTTGTATTTTTTGTAGAGACTGGGTTTCACCATGTTAGCCAGACTCATGAACTCCTGACCTCATGATCCACCCATCTTGGCCTCCCAAAGTGTTGGGATTACAGGCGTGAGCCTCCGCACCCATCCTTTTTAATTAGCCTGATTTCACTGTAAAATACATTTTCATGTTGCACTGCTTGGCAGTCATCAAGGTCAATGCAAATAAACTTTATCTTACGAAGAACTTTGTGGTCTCCTGTGAATAGGTCCTTAATTAATGCATTTCAAAAGGTCTCAAAAGGCAAATAAAGTACTACAAATTCAGCACAAGGAATGACTGCATGAAGCAAGAGTTCTACATTTTAACCAACCCACTCTACTTCTTCCCTTCCCAACACACAAAGCTGTGATTAACACAGGAGATTCTCCTGCCTCAGCTTCTCAAGAAACTGGGACTACAGGCACGCGCCACCACACCCAGCTAATTTTTATATTTTTAGTAGACAGGGTTTCACCATGTTGGCCACGATGGTCTCGACCTCTTGATCTGCCTGCCTCAGCCTCCCCCAAAGTGCTGCGATTACTGGCATGAGCCACTACGCCCAGCCAGGAGAAAGGATTATTAACCACAACTAAGTTGCCCGAAAATGCCGTAACAGCATACCCCATTTGCTGTTTTAGGTTTTCCTACATGAGGCCCAGAATTTGGGGGAAATAACTCCATGTGCACATCAGCCCCCAAACCTCATTTAACAGTGATGCCTTCAAAGTAAGTCTTTCCTTATGCTGTTTCATACATGTGGTAGAAAATAAAATTGTCAAGATATTTATTGTGTTAACATGTGAGACATACAATTTGTTCAGTAAAAATAGCACATGATGAAAAAATATAAGCTTATATTCATAAAGAAATGAGTATGCTATTACCTTTTCTTGCTTGCTCTGGACTACTAATTTAACAAGGTTGGAAATGTGCACAGCACAGCTGAGACACCACCATTTCAACACTGAATCGCTATAACATGAACTGACAGAAGAATCCTGCATGAAAGATGAAAAACTCATACCCAAAGAATCACACATAGCAACATGGAGGGGGAAAAATGAACTAAGTGGAAAAAGTATGTGACACTAACTGCATTTAACTTGGGAGTCGGGAAACAGAGGACATGGGGTGGGAAGAATTGTTGAGGTTCAGGCTCTAACAAACTACATCCTTATGCAAATTAAGGTTCTTTTAACTCATCTATAAAGTGAGTTAAACAGGTAAGTTCTAAGGTCCATCTCCACTTTAAATAAGATCCTAGCAAAAACAAGGAATCCACAACTTCAGATCCTTACGCAAGTCAGGAAAAGGCTGGGTACAGTGGCTCACCTGAGGTCAAGAGTTCGAGACCAGCCTGACCAACACAGTGAAATCCCAACTCTAATAAAAATACAAAAATCAGCTGGGTGTGGTGACACATGCCTGTAATCCCAGCTACTTGGGAGGCTGAGGAAGGAGACTCACTTGAACCTGAGGGGGAGGAAGCTGCAGTGAGCTGAGATCACACCATTGCACTCTAGCCAGGGCAACAGAGCAAGACTCCATCTCAAAAAAAAAAAAAGGAAACAAACACTAAAACAGCAATGGTATTAAAATTGTTCAGAATGAACACAGACCTAAAGGGCATTATTATAATGGATTACAAAGAGGATTTCTATAGCTTTGCAAAAGTATCTAAATCCTATACATCCTTTTAACAGCAATTTTCATTATTGAAGATATGACTTCAGTACAAAAAGAAAAGTCCAAACTGTCAGCTTTCAGTCCTCCACATTCCCCTCTTTAATATGGCATTTTGCACTATATACATTAATGAAACTTTGAAACAAACAAAAGAACTTTAGTCAAACTCCCCTTCCTCCTCCAGCTTTATTGGAATAGTTTAAAATTACATTTCTATTTTCTAGGACTTCAGTTGCTTTTTCCATCTGACTTTTAAAAACTGATTACAGCAAATGAAACACAGTTGTCTAAGTGATATAGTATACAAAAATAACATCTTGATTTCTGTGAAAATGCATTTCTCTGCAATTCCTGAATAGCTCCAAATTATGCTAACTCTGAGCATTGATGTTTACTCTGGGTTTTAGATTTAGTCTTTGAAAAAATGTGTTCTAAACCTTTGCCATCACCATCTATGTGTCCAACATCAACACTGTGATGAAGTTGTTCCTGTTTAGGCTTTTATTCCGATTTCTCTCGCACAGCCATTAACACGCATGTTTGTCTTTTCATTTTGTTTACTCCCACTCAACTGTATGTTCTATGTAGGGCCTGATACAGATGTTACTTGATGTTATTTATTAGCTACTGAGGTCAGACAATCCAAGGCCATCATTATACTAAAATTAAAGTTATTCATGGAAGTTCATCGACACTTCCAGAATTGGTTTTACCTCCTACATGGGAACATGTTCAAGAAACCCAGGACGGGCTTACTGGTCTGACTCAACTCTTCCCATTCATCAATCCCTATTCACCAGTGGCACGGAAAGGGGGTTCTTTAACAAAGCATTATACATAACACCTCTACCAAACTAAACATAAACTTTTTTTTGTAGTTAAATGCAGAAAGTCGTTTTTTCCACCCCTTTCCTCCTTTTACACGGCAAGTAAAGCTCACTGGCCTGGGAGTTGCCTCTATCTGCCAACCTTTGGCCAGTGAAGAGGATTCAGAGAAAATAATACAACCATCAATCAGAAAAAGGAGGGGCGACAAAGGAAAATAATTAGGCTGTAGCCTCAATTGTGCATTCCCGTGCAAGGTGCCCTGACTCGCCACAGCGGTAACAGTTGACTTCACTTGTCTTGCTGCAGTTGATGGCTACATGACCAGTTTCACCACACCTAAAAAGAAATTAAAATAGTTTTCACAATGGGCCTCAGAACAAAACTGTCTACCAAAGCAACAGTCACGGTGCAGAAAAGCCATTAATAAACCAAGCAGTACACTTTTCTATTCAAGATAATAAATGTTTATACTGGCCAGGCGCAGTGGCTCACGCCTGTAATCCCAGTAGTTCGGGAGGCCAAGGCAGGCAGATCATAAGATCAGGAGTTCAAGACCAGCCTGGCCAACATAGTGAAACCCCATCTCTACTAAAAATACAAAAATTAGCCAGGCATGGTAGTGCGTGCCTATAGTCCCAGCTGCTTGGGAGGCTGAGGCGGGAGAATTGCTTGAACCTGGAAGATGGAGGTTGCAGTGAGCCAAAATCATACCACTGCACTTCAGCTCGGCAACAGTGACACTTCGTCTCAAAAAACAAAACAAAACAAAACAAAACAATGTTTACATTAATAAACTGAGGGCAGGAAGGAGAAATAAAATAATAGTGCTACTCGGCTGGGCAAGGTAGCTCATGCCTATAATCCCAGCACTTTGAGAGGCCGAGGTGGGCAGATCACGAAGTCAAGAGATTGAGACCATCCTGACCAACATGGTGAAACCCCTCCTGGCCAACATGGTGAAACCTCTTCTCTACTAAAAATACAAAACTTGGCTGGGCATGGTGGCGAGCACCTGTAGTCCCAGCTACTTGGGAGGCTTAGGTGGGATAATCACTTGAACCCAGGAGGCAGAGGTTGCAGTGAAACGAGATCACGCCACTGCATTCCAGCCTGGTAACAGAGTGAGACTCTGTCACAAAAAAAAGAAGATACTCAACTGTATAGCCTACGCTATAAAATTAAAATTTTTGCCATTAAGAGATAATCCAACATTAAAACTAAAACACTGATTAAGATCTTTGTCTTCATGCAATTAAGGTTTCACAGGTATATACACAGTAACATTTATTAAATAATATACTTTACATGTCACAAACAAAGATTTCTGGTTACATGATAAAGGATTTATGTATGTTAATTACAGAGCTTTCTATAAAGTCTCTCGAAGTTTCTAATTATAACACTCTTACATATTTAAAAAGTCCAGTTGTGAAAACTGTCCAGGCGCCATAAGTCACAGAATATCAGGGCAGAATGCAGAATTATATACAGGTAGACTGCCAGTTACATATGCTGAAAACTGGTCTTATCTGGTCACAGCCAACTTTCACTGAATTTACTAAGGGCCTTCCATTTATAGCTAATTCATCTCTAGAAGAATCTCTGCAATGAGATTTCCTCTAACAACATTCTAACACCTTACCTATAGCACTTCACTTTGGTGCAGTCTTTTTGAATGTGTCCAAATTCTCCACAAGAATAGCACTTCTGCTCATCTGCATGGTCGCAGTCACGAGCCAGATGGCCTGGTTTGCCACAGTTGTAGCAGCACTGCTCTCGCTCTCTCTTGGGCTCCTTGCAGTCCTTGGCAATGTGGCCACCTCTACCGCAGTTATAGCAGGCTTCAACAATAAGGAAAAGAAACAGACCAAGACTATAAAACCTTTACAAAGTGTTACGTTTTAAGTTATAAAATACAAAACCTGAAAGGTGGAAAAGCTATACGCAGTTGCACGTGCTAACCTCTCCAAGCTCTAGAGGGGTGTGAAAGGAAGTGTTAAATACTTACCATCCTCCTGAAGATCACAATCCTTGGCAAGATGACCAGACTCACCACAGCGATAACAGATGTCTGGAAGAGACGAGGAAACAAACTGGAAACCTGTTTTGAGCAAAAACAAAGGGAATTCGGCTAGTCAGACCAGTCTTAATACTAACAAATACTGAAGTACTTCAAATTTTTGTATTCGACAAAATACCTCTATCCGAGGTAAAACCACCTCTGCCACGGCTTCTCATTCCACGACCACGGCCTCCACCAGTAGGGCATTCCCGGGCCCAGTGGCCAGATCGTCCACACTTGAAGCATTCATTGCTGCTCATGGCTGCAGTCAGATCTTTGAAATATTAAGAGTAACAACATTAAACCACTGAAATTTCTTTTAACTTTTATTCTCCATTAACCGTATTTTTGGAAAATTATTCTGGGGAAAAAAGCTAATATTTTGGTTAAAAAATAATCACACAACTACATGCTTGGGCATTATAGATCTATTATAATACACACATTAATACAGTTATTGATGGAGTGATGGAATTTACAGGGTTAGGGTCAATTAAAATTCATTATTAGAATTAATTGGTAGAGACTGGGCATGGTGGCTCACACCTGTAATCCTAGTACTCTGGAAGGCCAAGGCAGGTGGATCATCTGAGGTTAGGAGTTTGAGACCAGCTTGGCTAACATCTGGCCCATCTCTACTACAAAAAATAGCTAGGTGTGGTGGCACACACCTATAACCCCAGCTACTAGAGGGGCTGAGACAGGAGAATTGCTTCAACCTGGGAGGCAGAGGTTGCAGTAAGCTGAGATCGTGTCATTGCACTCTAGCCTGGAGGATAGAGACTGTCTCGGCCGGGCGTGGTGGCTCACGCCTGTAATCGAAGCACTTTGGAGGCCAAGGCGGGTGGATCACCTGAGGTCGGGAGTTCAAGACCAGCCTGACCAACATGGTGAAACCCTGTCTTTAAAAAAAAAAAAAAAGAATCTGTCTCAAAAACAAAAAAAAAGAAAGAAAGAAAGAAAAGAAGTAATTGGTAATAATACTCATTCCAGGTCCAGCTTAATGGACACATTCGCAAACAGAAGTCTTTATTTACTCATCAGAAAATTGGAATAACCCAAACCAATGAAGCTATAAAATGGATTCTCAGGGTGAGGAGTCAGTGAAGAAATATACTCTCTTAACCTTAGCACCTGATATAGTACCTAGTTATACTGCAGCACTTGCCTGGTGACTGAGATATTCCTTAGAACAGATATGCTAAAACAAATGCAAGATACAAATTTTATCTCTAGAGGGTACAAAAGTACAGTAGGCCCTCTATATCCATGGGTTCTGCATCCATGTTCAACCAACCTTGGAATAAAAATATTCAAGGGAAAAAAATGGCATCTATTGAATATGCAGAATTTTTTTCTTGCCATTATTCCTTAAACAATACAATGTTAACAACTACTTATTCAGCACTTACACTGTATTAAGAATTTTTAATCTAGAGATGATTTTAAAGTATATGGGAAGATGTGCAAAGGTTGTAATGCAAGTACTACACCATTTTATGTCAGGAACTTGAGCTTGGAAGGATTTTGATATCTAAGGGAGGTCGTGGAACCACTTCTCCACAGATACCAAGACACGATTATATAATAAAAATACTAGGAAAATGACCATGAGTTACACCAAACTGCTAATAGCACCTATAGCACTGAGAATACTTGTGCTTTGTTTTCTTTTATTCTCCCATTTCCAAATGTTTCTGTAATGTAATTTTACATTTTAAACAAGGCTACTTAGAATTTCATAATAAATTCCTTTAATTGGGTATCATTTTAAAATAAAAGTAAAACTCCCACTAAAGCAAATGGATTTTGTACTTCTTATGTAACAATCTAAAAATAAATTGAGGCTATTCTTAAAATAGAATGAAATGGAATTGAACGGAATGAAAACAGTGTAACTATATTTTCACACTTCCGTATCTAAATATTTTTACCCTTAATTCCACTGTCAAACAATGGCACACAAAGTCATATTTTAAATATCCTCTCAAACCTAAGCACGGGTACCATCACCTAGAAAAACTTATTTCCAACTGAGTAAAACTAACTGGATGATGGAATTGGCTAACCCAACCACAACACCAAAGACCCAAAAGGCAGTCAGAAAAATGGCAAGGTTCCCACTTTCAGTAACTATTTAATCATTAACTTGTGGAGAAATTTAGTAACTAAAAATTAAGCTAAAGTTCAGTTTCAAAAAGTTCCCATTGTCAAATATACAAAAGGAAATAACCCTTATCTCCAGGTGGATAGTGAAAATAAATAAATTAATTAAGAAAATAACCCAATACTCACTTATCCCAACTCTGTGCAATCTGATTCAGGATAAATTCTTAGAGAAATCTTTCTACTAACTCTTGTCACATGCCTACAAACATATTACCAAAAAAAAATTGTTTGGCTATGAGTTATTTGTGGTTTCAGATGTATAAAACATTATTTCTAGTCAGAAGAAACCAGCCAGTGAAGGAGATTAGAAACATATTTTTACAGAATTTGAAAGAGTATCTGCTGGGCCAGGCACGGTGGCTCATGCCTGTAATCCCAGCACTTTAGGATGCCAAGGCAGGAGGATCACCTAAGGTCAGGAGTTTGAGACCAGCCTGACCAACATGGGGAAACTCTGTCTCTACTAACAACACAAAATTAGCTGGGCATGGTGGCACACGCCTGTAATCCCAGCTACTCAGGAGGCTGAGGCAGAAGAGTCACTTGAACCCAAGATTAATCAGTATATGATTTCTCACAAACTGTTTCTCCATTGTCTTGTTTATCTCTAGTCATGGGACCCAGATCTAGTATAAAGGTAGGGGGGTAGAAGGAATGACAGGAACAAATATTTCTGGAAAGGAAACTATTGGCTAAAATAACATGTTAAGACTTAATATTAAGCTCTACATCCTATTTCAATATGAACTACCAATGACATTTAGGGAAAGCAGTATTTCTCCACTTAGTCAAGCAAATAAAATAATCCCATTAAAAGTGTCTCACAAGACTGCAGTCAAGTACTATTCTGTAAAACAAACATGTACCTCAGTGGCAAAGGCAGAACTTTACACACTACAACAGAAATTTTAGATATTTTGCATTTTTTAGTCACACATAATTATGTTTACTAGAGTAAATGCTAAAAACAAAACAAAAAAACCACTAAGTCTTAGAAGGGAAGAATTAATGTTTTTAGCCCCTAAATGTCATCAATACGACACATACTTTTTAAAGAGGTCTTTCAGTGGCCTTAGGTACTTATGTATGCAATCTGCCTTCTCCCTTGGCCAACTCTACTGCAGTGAATCAGGTGGTTTACAGTTTCACTGATAACTGGTCCCTTGTGATAGGCTTGTCTTTAGTAACATTATTAAACTAACCACTTTCCATAATGTTTTAGAAACACACTACTTATTTTAATTGCATTTTAGGTTTTGGGGTACATGTGAAGAACATGCAAGACTGTTGCATAGGTACACACATGGCAGTGTGATTTGCTGCCTTCCTCCCCATCACGTATATCTGGCATTTCTCCCCATGGTATCTCTCCCCAACTCCCCACCCCCTCGCTGTCCCTCCCCCATTTCCCCCTGACAGACCCCAGTGTGTGATGCTCCCCTCCCTGTGTCCATGCATTGTCATTGTTCAACACCCACCTATGAGTGAGAACATGTGGGAAACACACTACTTATATTAGGCAGCAGGTCCCCATCCTAGTACTCATCTCAGAAGAATATAGTTAAAGGTCTTTACAGAATTCTGTGATATTCCTTAGTAAAACCAGGGTAAGGTAAGACAGCTGAGAATCATGGCCCCATGAGTCTGTCTCATTGTCTGACTGCTGCTGGCTGGAATTTCATTTGCACTATCCTGGTCTCCCCCTGCTCCTTCTTCACCTGTCACAACTTTTTCCAACCTTCATGGGCCAACTCAAATGTCAACTCTATAAAGAATCTGGGCTGGGCGCACTGGCTCACACCTGTAATCCCAGTACTTTGGGAGGCCGAGAGAGATGGATCACGAGGTCAGGAGTTTGAGATCAGCCGACCAACATGATGAAACCCATCTCAATTAATAATACAAAAATTAGCTGGGTGTGGTGGTGTGCGCCTGTAGTCCTAACTGACCGGGAGGGTGAGGCAGAAGAATTGCTTAAACCCAGGAGGTAGAGGTTGCAGTGAGCTGAGATCGCGCCACTGCACTCCAGCCTGTGCAATAGAGCAAGACTCCATCTCAAAAAAAAAAAGAATCTGACTACATCTCCCAGCTGGGAACTATCCTTCCTATTAAGTTCTAGGACACTCTGTTAATATCTATCTAATGGCAGTACCATATTGCCTCGTATGATATTCCTTGAAGGTAGAGACCAAGTAATTCACCTTTGAATCATCAAACACCCCATATAGTTATCCGTTTAGTAGCCATTATGTAACTCAGCATTTTAATTAATTTTTGGGGGACAGGGGTCTTTAGTAATTTGGTGAATAAACTACTGACCCAATCCAATCTAACCAAGCACTAACAATAAAGCACCTAAATTACTGCTATCAGTCACAAGAGTTACTGCACCATTAATTTAAAGTAATGATGTATTCTCAATTTTATACTCATTAAGGACTGACTACAGTCACTCCTGAAAATCTCAGCTTTCTGAAATCATAGGTAAGATTCTGCACAGATGAATTTTTAGGATCCACAACTTTCAGCTTCTGACAGGGATTAAGGCCAACCACTCAAAGGACATTTCCAATGTAATGTTTTTAAAAATCCGTAACAGAAGTTATCTTCTACTTATAAATGTTATTTTGGGGGATTCCAATCTATAATAAAGCAAAGACTGGAAAATATTAAAGCAAAAAAAACGGATGAATCATAAAACCATGAAAATTAGATTTTTTTCAGATTAACACAATCCCCACGTGTGGCTGAGAAATTTACACCCAAGACAACTAAAAAAGCCAGCAGCCAGGCCAGAACCTCTAACTTGTCATCCAGGTTCTATTAGTCCAAGAATTCATAATCAACTAGACTTCAGTACTATTTTTATGCAATGCTACAAAACACACTAACTTCAATAAAAAACAAAATACTGTTTTTCACTTTTTGTCAGCCAGCAGGAATACATGTATTTTCTTCCTTTTGCCAAAAACCACTAATATGGGGCTGGGTGCAGTGCCCCATGCCTGTAATCCCAGCACTATGGGAGGTCGAGGCACACATATCACGAGGTCAAGAGATCAAGACCATCCTGGCCAACATGGTGAAACCCTGCCTCTACTAAAAATACAAAAACTAGCCAGGCATGGTGGTACACTCCTGTAGTCCCAGTTACTCGGGAGGCTGAGGCAGGAGAATCACTTGAACCTGGGAGGTGGAGGTTGCAGTGAGCCAAGCTGGCACCAGTGCACTCCAGCCGAAGCAACAGAGTAAGACTCCGTCTCAAAACACAGCAACAACAACAACAACAAAACCCCGCTAACCTAAGGGACCACTTATTAAAGGTTCCTTGGGTTTGTGTTTTCTCTGGAAAAAAAAATTTTTTTTTTTAAATAAAGACAGGGTTTCACCATGTTAGTCAGGCTGGTCTTGAACTCCCAACCTCAGGTGATCTGCCCACCTTGGCCTCCAAAGTGCTTGGATTACAGGCGTGAGCCACCACACCCGGCCTGGAAAAAAATTTTTATAAAATCTGATACATCTATACTACACTGATGTAGCCTGCCTGTCACTATAAAAGAGATTTTAGGACCATACTTAACCTGGGTTAATCACTTAACCCAGTTTAACTACTTGCTGTGTTACCTCAAAGACATTTGACTGCTCATCTGTCTTATTTGTAAAAAGAGATAATAAAACTGATGTGTGTGTTAAGAATTGTTACACAGTACTTTGTGCTTAACAGGTAATCAATTAAAAAACCTATCGGCCAGGCAAGGTGGCTCACGCCTGTAATCCCAGCACTTTGGGAGGCTGAGGCGGGTGGATCATGAGGTCAGGAGATCGAGACCATCCTGTTGAACACAGTGAAACCCCATCTCTACTAAAAATACAAAAAAAGTAGCTGGGCATGGTGGCATCCGCCTACAGTCCCAGCTACTGGGGAGGTTGAGGCAGGAGAATCATTTGAACCCGGGAGGCGGAGGTTGCAGTGAGCTGAGATCATGCCACTGTACTCCAGCCGAGGTGACAGAGCGAGACTCCATCTCAGGGGAAAAAAAAAAACCTATCCAAGTTTTGGTCTTCTGAGTACATAGTTATTCTTTCCATTCTTTCCCCAATTACCTTAGACTGCTCACAGGTAGCAGACAGAACTGAGTCCAAAGTCTATTACATAGCAGAGTGGGGCTAACTGCTTATACTCATTTCCCACCTTACAGTCTATTTCCTGAATGGAATGGAAAAGAGATTAAGAGGAGAAAAGCAGGTGAGTTCCAAATCAGTTCACATTTTCAACTACCAGACATCAAGACATCTGTTCTAAGTTTCAATTTTTGTGTATCAAATTTTTATAACACAAACCACTTTAAAAGGTGGTAGGAACACAGAGCATGCCAGGCAGGAGAAGGAATGACTAAGAAAGTCAAGGTAAGGTCTGGGCAGGGTATGGTGGCTCACGCCTATAATCCCAGCACTTTGGGAGGCTGGGACGGGCAGATCACTTGAAGTCAGGAGTTCAAGACCAGCCTGGCCAACATGGTGAAACCCTACCTCTACTAAAAATACAAAAATCAGCCGAGTATGGTAGCACATACCTGTTATCACAGCTACTTGGGAAGCTGAGGCAGGAGAATTGCTTGAATCCAGAAGGCAGGGGTTGCAGTGAGCTGAGATCACGCCACTGCACTCTAGCCTGGGAAACAGGGCGGGACTCTGTCTCAAAAAAAAAAAAAAGTCTGACAAGACTGTGAGGGGCCATGTATGCTAAACTAAGAGGTATAACTATTTTACTCCCACAGGAGGGACCACTGGGGGGGAAAAAAAAGAAGAAAAAAACTATTTTACAAATTTTGTATTTATTTAGGCTTTAAAGATTAAATATTGGAATTAAAGAAACCACAAATGGTTATTATACTAGATTTGTCTTCCTTAATGTCAGTAATTGTACCATACTATTGATACTAAGAACAAATCTAGTAAACTACTAAAACCTAACAGTATGTGGTCAAGACTAACAATAAATAGAATGATCATAACTCTATCCTAGAAAATACATTTAAAATAAGTAGCAACAGGAAAGTTGGGGATAAAAAATGATACCAGCAAAGTAAGGTGTGATTCTGGCTATCTTTATTATTTTATATGGTTTTCCTAACACAGCTGGACACATTCACATTTGTATATATCCTTAATAACTTCGCAAGGATTATCCCTGACTCATTCATGTTGTTGACCTAACTGCACTGAGACCATATTGGAGCTTTTGCCCTCTGAATGTATATACTCAGTATTATGTGCCATTAAGTCAGTTTAGCGTTCCAACATGGTACTGGAACACTTCAGACTGTTTTAATAAAAACAAACTACGGATGCAATGAAAGGAAGCAGTATACATTCTGCTTTACCTGCATTCCAGCCAGAATAATGGAAAACAGAGTACTTACCTGGGGGGACAATTCTACATTCTTATCCTGGTTCCTGCATTTACTGCCTGACCTTGGTTAATTACATCCATTTCTGCCTAGTCTGATTACTTCTTGAAGGGTTTTAATACCTGGATATCTATCTATGAGTCACGCATTAATAAACATATATATAATCTTACTACCTTACAAGTTATGTATTCTTGCTCCATTTCAATGACAAACTAAAGATATGACACCAAGCGACTTACCCAAAGCCACACACCTAAAGTACTACAATCAGGATTTCAAGAGTCTGGCTCTCAACCCTCTGCAGAGGCTTTCGTTAAAGAGTTGAGGCCGGGCGAGGTGGCTCACGCCTGTAATTAATCCCAACACTTTGGGAGGCTGAGGCAGGCAGATCACCTGAGGTCAGGAGTTCAAGACCAGCTTGGCCAACATGGTGAAACCTGTCTCTACTAAAAATACAAAAATTAGCCAGATGTGGTGGCGGGCACGTGTAGTCCCAGCTACTTGGGAGGCTGAGGCAGGAGAATGGCTTGAACCTGGGAGGCAGAGGTTGCAGTGAGCCGAGATCATGCTATTGCACTCCAGCCTAGGTGACAGAGCGACACTCCATTTCAGGAAGAAAAAAAAAAGAAAAAAAGAGTTAAAGTACACAAAAATGCTATCATAATACATGACAAAAATGCCATTGTGTAGTATTTTTAAAGTAGGGAATTATACAATTTACTCCCTACTTCAAAATATTACATAAAGGTAATACTATCTATCTAGTAACTTTAAAAAAGCCATGGCTGGGCGCAGTGGCTCATGCCTGTAATCCCAGCACTTCGGGAGGCCAAGGCAAACAAATCACAAGGTCAGGAGATCTTGACATTCCTGGCCAACATGGTGAAACCCCATCTCTACTAAAAATACAAAAATTAGCCAGGCATGGTAGTGTGTACCTGTAATCCCAGCTACTCGGGAGGCTGAGGCAAGACAATCACTGGAATCTGGGAAGCGGAGGTTGCAGTGAGCTGGGACTGCACTCCAGCCTAGGCGGGTGACAGAGCCAGACTCAGCACACCCGCGCCCCTCCCCGCCCCCCCGCAAAAGCCACATACAGTTGCACTGTATTCATTCTGTATTTCTCTTTAGATAAAAATCAAAGTAAAATTAGAACTGATAGCTTTTTAAAAAAATCTACAGTCATAATAATTGTGACTTCATTCACACAGGTTTCTTGAATTTTAAGCTAAGACATTTTCCTTAACTTCATGGCAGAACTTACGAGTCTCACCAAACACAGGTAACTTGATTTCGCTAGTTAACACCTCACTGTATTTATGGAGCCATTCCAGGTGATCATTGTAGCACTCTCATATTCCTAACAAAATCCTTCTAATTACAACTTGAAATTTGGTGGCCCCAAGTTCTCACTTTATTATCCCAGTAGTTTTAAACACGAAAATGCTGCATAGCTTACTGCAATCACTCAATGGCATTCCCTTGCTGCAGCAGCATCTGACACTGCCAGAATAAGTTCTATTAAGTAAGACAGTAGGGAAAGAGCGTTCTCCACATAGCAGGCCAGAATGCCTTGGCATCATTCTCCTGGCTCTCTACTTACTGTCAGGAGGCTAGGAAGAGAAAAAGAGCTAATCATTTTTTAAACTCCCATTCCTGCAGGGAAAAAAAAAAAACGCGAAATCTCTGTGGTGAACTGTTCAGCCAATAGACCATTCAATCCAATTAGTCCACTGGTAGTTTCATTGCTTTTAGGCACCAGTTTGGTACTATCCCATATACATGCCACATATTTTATTGAACTTTAAAAGCCAGGTAGAATTGTCATAAATCATATAACAAAACACATTTATACTTTAAGATAAAGGTATCCCTGGCTGTTTCAGATGTTCAAATGCCAGTGTAAGAAAAACCCCTGGTCTTCCACTGATTTAGTTCAAAATATTTTACAGACCGCACCATATGTTTGAAATATATTACCTCTCCTGTTACCGTTACGAAAAGAAACGTGGACTTTTGGTTCCTCAGAAAAACACAAATGTAACTGTTACTTTTTTTTAAAGAAAAACTGTTATCAAGAGATGAAATCTGGAAAACTTAAAGTCTTTAATTCTGCCCCTAGGAATCTAATAAATTATTCCTTTTATATTCCAATACACAAAGAACTCTTGTAGACAAGAATCAGACTCAACAAACTAAAAATAGCATGTACCTAGGATCCTGGCAGTTTACAGGTGTTTGATTAACCTTAACTAGAGCAACTCATTAAAAGCATTTAAAACTATTTAGAAGTGGGGGAGGGGGAAGCCTAGGTGATAAGAACTACATCTCTTATCTTTTTGAAACCCTCAAAGCTCTACACTCCATTTATACTGCTTAAGCAAACAAATAACATAAAATTGAGAATTTAAATTCTAAGATTAATTCCTTGATGGAAACATTAACTGGTTATGTTTCACTCCAAAATTGGGTCAAACAATAAGGGGGAAAATCTACCTTTAAAAATGTAATTTAAGAGCAAGATGGGGATATGCATTAGACGACCTTCACTTTGAAAAAGACAAAAAACAAATTTAGAGTTTTGGCTTCTTTATCTCTTCTGAGTCCTTCAGAATAATGCCCGAAACACACTAGCTGAAATCACAGACGATTACTGAGCAATGTTCTCTTTTTACAAGACCCCCAAGACCAGTAGTCACTTCCTTTGGAAGTGCCCTGTGGCTGAGGCCATGTGGTTAACATGTGGCAACAAGCACAAGCCTTACCCATCAACACCTAAACCCAAATGTGGACGATTATGCCATTCGAAAATAGGTTTTCACGATATGGAAAAATCTAGATGGAGGATGGCTAATCGAATTTCATGTATCGTTTGTAATTACATCTGTTTCATTAATCCAAGAAATGATGCAAAGACCACCGACTGCTGCTATGGTTTTGGAGGTTTGACAAATTCGTGTTTTTTTTCTGGTAATGGCGCTTTTAAAGGATCCCAGCAACTTAAATCGTGTTGACTTAGGGAAAGTGAGCCCCATTAGCCCCTTTTCGAATGCTAATGTAAGACAAGCAATTTAGTATCTAAACGACGATAAGAATACTAGAATCGGGAAACCATCAGGTATGGGGGAGTACAAACTAAAGGCTCCCAAGTCTTCCAGCAGTGTCTGGCCACCGGAAACACAAGGGCTTCTTCAAAAACCCTTTTCTTTTCTTTTTTTTTTTTTTTTTGTGAGACGGAGTTTCGTTCTGTTGTCCAGGCTGAGTGCAGTGGCGCGATCTTGGCTCACCACAACCTCCGCCTCCCGGGCTCAAGCGATTCTCCTGCCTCAGCCTCCCGAGTAACTAGGCCTACAGGCGCGCACCACCATGACCGGCTAATTTTTTTATTTTTAGTAGAGACGGTTTTCCACTATGTTGGCCAGGTTGGTCTCGAACTCCTGACCTCGTGATCCGCCCGCCTCGGCCTCCCAACGTGTTAGGTTTATAGGCGTCAGCACTGCGACCGGCCTAAAAACCCTTTTCTAAGGCCCCCAAAACCCTTGGCACATTGCCCGTCAGGCTCACGACCCAGCACACGGTCTGCACGACTATACCCACTCCATTCCCCCTTCGTCCTCAGCCGGGAGCCTTTCCCCAAGACGCGGACTCCTTCCACCGAGTTCCCGCCAAATCCACCCTCTGTCCCTCATTCCGCGACCCTCGACGCATTAGGGCCTCAGCCCGAAGGGCGCACGGGCCCGGGCCTCCCCTACCCTAAGCCTGCGGCCTGGGGTGCGGCCCTGGCGCCGAGAGGCCCCCGTGCTCGGCGACCCAGCTTCCCAGGACGAAAAAAGGGCAGAAGTGTCGTCCGACAGCGGTGGGCCAGAAACTAGGGTCCGAGGAGGCGGCAGCAGCCGAGCTTCCCGCCTGACGCAGCAGCGGCGCAGGCCAAAGTGCAGCCGCCATCGCCGCCTCGCCGCTCCCTACCCTCTCTGTCCGCCTCAGAACCGGTCCGCACTGCGGTTCCCTCAGCGCCGGCCCCCTCCCCCAGCCCTCACCTTCCCGTCGGAGCTTGCCCGCAGCGACAGAGTCTCAGACGCAGGCCTGTGGAAGACGGCTCGCAAGGTAGTGGCTGTTTATTTTGAGGGTCCTTGCCTGCGCCACACGCGGATCTGCACACGGCCCCACATACGCCGCTGCGCACGGCTCTCCTCCGCCTCGCCCACGCGGCCAATCAGCGCGCGGGGTTCGGCAGTCCAATCAGAGACGCCCGCGGGAGGACCGCCCAGCTGGAGCGCGGCGCGGAGCGGGGCGGGACTGGTGTTTTTGCTGCCGCTGCCTTGCGCGCCGCTGCCTTGCGCGCCGCTGCCTTTCCCGCCGTGCCACGCGCGCGGCCTTTCCTGCCGGGATTATAGTCCCAGTGGCCCTCGGGCCCTTCCTAGATGGGTCCGGGCTCTGCCCGACTGGATGGAAATCTGGCTGTCCCCGCCTTGGTGGTCTCTCTTGTCAGCTGGAGCCTAGGGATGCCAGGGGAACGGGTCTCGGTGCAGTGACTGCGATTATCATGGAGCCACAGAAAGTTTCTCCTCGTTCTCGGACTCCTACCAGGCCGTTGGCTTTCAGAGCCAGGCCCGATTTCCAGATACGTTTAAGTTTGCAGAATAGGGGTGCCGGGTCACGGTGGTCACGGCTGTGGGATACAGGCTCTAAGATTTGTATTGGTTTTTGTGAGCCGCGGAAAGGTCTTGCTGCTTTCTCCGCCAGGACTGATGTATCTTCCCAAGATGAGAGTGCTTGGTGAGGGCGAGGGACCTCCGTGGGAAGGTCATGAGCATGGAAAGGAGTGGGGCCCAGACTATGACGTTTATCTCGTTTATGAGTGACATCCCCCCGGGAGAGCCAGGAGAACCATTTGACCTGGTCTGTCGTATTCAGGAGTGAACTTCAGTTTAGATTTGGTATTTTCTCCAAAAGGGATGTGTGTATATAGTCCTAGATAGTCTTGTCAAGATGAAACCCAATTTCAGTTGTTCACTATAAAATATTTTAGAATTTTGTGCCTCATTCTAGAATGGCTTTATTTGAAACAAGCAAAACAAGGAAGAGTCCCAAGTCTCATTGTTTTGACCCAAGTTTCATCTCAGTGGGATTCCCCCAATTCAATGCCATGATTTCTTTTTCTTTTTCTTTTTAAGCGTGGGGTCTCGCTCCGTCTCTGGGATTACAGGCATGAGCCGCCTCTCCTGGATCCCAGTGTTATGATTTTTGAAATCATGGTCGTGAGAAGGCAGAGCACATATGTTGAGAGTCAGACATTAAACCTGGGTTCAAATCACTAGTGATTACTTAATCATGGTAAAGCAGTTACCAGATTGTGTTCAATATAGCAGTTATCGAAGAATGAAGGTATAACTTTAAGGACCAAAGATATTTTAAACTTTTTTTTTCTTTTTGAGACGGAGTCTCGCTCTGTCGCCCAGACTGGAGTGCAATGGCACGATCTTGGCTTACCGCAACCTCTGCCTCCCACGTTCAAGCGATTCTCCTGCCTCAACCTCCCCCCTCCCGAGTAGCTGGGATTACAGGCATGCGCCACCACGCCCGGCCAACTTTGTGTTTTTAGTGGAGTAGTAGAGTTTCTCCATGTTGGTTAGGCTGGTCTCGAATTCCCTACCTCAGGTGATCGGCCCACTTCGGCCTCCCAAAGTGCTTGGATTACAGACGTGAGCCACTGCGCCTAGCCCAACTTTTTTTTTTTTTTTTTTTTTAATGGAACGTTTCACGAATTTGCGTGTCATCCTTGCGCAGGGGCCATGCTGATCTTCTCTGTATCGTTCCAATTTTAGTATAAGTGCTGCCGAGCGAGCACCCAGCCCAACTTTTAAAATTTTTGAGACAGTGTCTCTCTCTTGTTACCCAGGCTGGAGTGTAGTGGTGCCATCTCAGCTCACTACAACCTCTGCCTCCCAGGTTCAACCAATTCTGCCTCAGCTTCCCGAGTAGCTGGAACTACAGGTGCCCACCACCATGCCTAGCCAATTTTTGTATTTTTAGTATAGATGGGGTTTCATCATATTGGCCAGGCTGGTCTTGAACTCCTGGCTCAACCGATCCAGCTATCTTAGCCTCCCAAAGTTCTGGGACTGCAGGTGTGAGCCACCTCACCCAGCCTTAAACATTTTTTTTTCTTTTTTTTTTTCTAAGATGGGGTTTCACCATATTGGTCAGGATGGTCTCGAACTCCTGACCTCAGGTGATCCGCCCACCTCAGCCTCCCAAAGTGCTGGGATTACAGGGGTGAGCCACTGCGCCCGGCAACATTTTTTTAAATAAAAGCAACCTAAGGTAAAATTTTTTAATCAAAGCAATCTAAAGTAAAAATGTTTTCAGATTCAGTATAAAAAGTCCCCATTTCCGATCAGATTGAATAAATGCCTAGCAGCTTATGTATTGTGCTAAAACACAATATATTATTTGCCAATAATAAAACAGTATTTTGCGTTTATATGGTTTTATTACCAAGAAGCTTACTCAGCTTTGTAGATTTCCCCTGTGTAATCTGATTAATCTTTATAGTATCTTGAGGTAATGTACCGTGTAGCAATCAGACACTGAGGTAGTGACTCCTGAGCTCTAACAATGAGTCAACATAATGCAGGAGGCTGTGTGTGAAGTCCAACCTGGGTGCGTCCACACCACACCAAGAGGACAAGTTAAAATTACCATAGGAGCCAAAAATTAATATTTCTGACTTATTTTTGTTTATCATTCCAACCATAGTGCTATATAAAATATTTGCTAATCCTTATAGATGCTGGAATGGAATATTCCTAATATTAAAAATTTTTTTCTGCATGTAGGCAAGCAAAAAAAAGTTTTTTTTACAGCTATAGAAAATGAAAATGAGTGTGAGAAATAGAGGTACTGGACATAATGTTCTATAGGTTTTCAAAGACTTAAGGAGAAGAAATGGAAATATAATGTGGTCTTTACTTCTTGGCACTGGAGTAGTAATAGCTAATGGCTCTTTCTACCTGGCATGCAGCTTCCTGTAATGACTATCATTAATAGAGCCCGGCTGATTGTGAGGCACCATGACTACCTCCAGGAAAGGTGTATGGTGGAATTTAACTACAATGGCTTCTATTGCCTGGATATGCCCTTTGGTACACCTATTTTACTAGAGCTGTGTGAAAATAGGAAAAAGTCAGCTCACTCAAAAGATAAGCTGCCAGTGGGACTTTAAGAGGCTCCCATGGCCAGGCGTGGTGGCTCACGCCTGTAATCCAAGCACTTCGGAGGCCAAGGCGGGCGGATCACCTGAGGTCAGGAGTTCAAGACCAGCCTGGCCATCGTGGTGAAACCCCATCTTTTAAAACAAAAAATTAAAAAAAAGAAAAAACAAACAAACAAAAATAGCTGGGCCAGGCGCGGTGGCTCACGCCTGTAATCCTAGCACTTTGGGAGGCCGACGTGGGTGGATCACCTGAGGTCAGAAGTTCAAGACCAGCCTGACCATAATGGTGAAACCCCATCTTAAAAAAAGAAAAAGAAAAATAGCTGGCCAGGTGCAGTGGCTCACACCTGTAATTCCAACACTTAGAGAGGCTGGGGCAGGTGGATTGCTTAAGCTCAAGAGTTTTGAGACCAGCCTGGTCAACATCGTTTTTTTGTGTGGTTTATTTTATGTATGTATGTATGTATTTATTTATTTATTTATTTATTTAATTTTATTTTATTTTATTTTTTTGAGACAGAGTCTCGCTCCGTCGACAGGCGCCAGACTGGAGTGCAGTGGCGCGATCTCGGCTCACTGCAACCTCCGCCTCCCGGGTTCAAGCAATTCTCCTGCCTCGGCCTCCTGAGTAGCTGGGATTACAGGCACGCGCCACCACGCCCAGCTAATTTTTGTATTTTTAGTAGAGACGAGGTTTCACCATGTTGGCCCGGGTGGTCTCCATCTCCTGACCTTGTGATCCGCCCGCCTCGGCCTCCCAAAGTGCTGGGATTACAGGCGTGAGCCACCGCGCCCGGCCGTATTGATTTATTTTTGAAACATAGTCTCGCTCTGTTGCCCTGGCTGGAGCGCAATAGTGCAAATCTCAGCTCATTGAAACCTCTGCTCCAGGTTCAAGTGATTCTCCTGCCACAGCCTCTGGAGTAGCTGGGATTACAGGTGCCTGCCACCACACCTGACTAATTTTTTTTTTTTTTTTTTTGAGACAGAGTCTCTCTCTGTCACCAGGCTGGAGTGCAATGGTGCCATCTCGGCTCATGCTACCTTCAACTCCCTGGTTCAATTGATTCTCCTGCCTTAGCCTCCCAAGTAGCTGGGATTACAGGCACATGCCACCATGCCCAGCTAACTTTAATATTTTTAGGAGAGACAGGTTTTCACCATGTAATTTTCTGTATTTTTAGTAGAGATGGGTTTCACTATTTTTTTTAACATTATAAAAAAATATGGAACACTTCACGAATTTGCGTGTCATCCTTGCGCAGGGGCCATGCTAATCTTCTCTGTATCATTCCAATTTTAGTATATATGCTGCCAAAGCGAGCACGGGTTTCACTATTTTGACCAGGCTGCTCTCGAACTCCTGACCTCGTGATCTGCCTGCCTCAGCCTCCCAAACTGCTGGGATTACAGGTGTGAGCCACTGCACCTGGCCATAATTTTTGTATTTTTAGTGGAGACAGGGTTTCACCATGTTGGCCAGGCTGGTCTTAAAGTCCTGACCTCAGGTGATCCGCCCACCTCGGCCTCCCAAAGTGCTGGGATTACAGGCGTGAGCCACTGCCCAGCCTTACTTAGCTCTTAACAAAAGCCTCTGCAGAGGATTTAGAGCCAGACTCTTGAAATCTTGATTCTAGTACTTTCTAGCCGTCTGGCTAGAGTTTGAGACCAGTCTGGCCAACATGGTGAAACCCCATCTCTACTAAAAATACAAAAATTAGTCAGGCGTGGTGGTGGGTGCCTGCAATTCCAGCTACTCGGGAGGCTGAGGCAGGAGAATCAGAGGGGGAGGTTGCAGTGAGCTGAGATCACACCATTACACTCCAGCCTGGGTGATAGAGCAAGACTCCATCTCAAAAAGAAGAAGAAGGAGAACTAATTTGTGAAGATTAAATTGAAAAAGAACTACTATATAGATGGCTGAATTAGAATCTAAGATCCAGAGGAGTATTTAGTCTCATCTCAGATATTTAGTCTAATCCATTCATTTTAAATGAGAAAAGGAGACTTATAGAGTTGCACGGAGTTCCTGCAAATCCCAAAAAGGGCAGATGTTTTGAACATGAGCTAAACTAGGGTAACAGCCACATCTCGTAAAGGGCTTAATGCCTGATTAATCCAATTAATTGCAGTGCTGGTAAGAAGAGCAGAGCCCAGGTTTTGTACTATCCATTTGCTCATTGAGTCTCTAGCCCCTTCCTTTGGAAATTAACACAAATGGTCATTCTAGTTTATAAATTAGTCACTCATGAATTTGGCAAGGCTGAATCAATAAATACTTCAGTGTTTTTCTATCTTGAGAAATGCGCTAGTATCACGTGACACTGGTAAAAAAAAAAAGAGAGAGAGAAATGTGCTCAGACCTCAATTTATGAAACATTAACTTAGACTCCAAATTTTTATACTATAAAAAATCTTTCAATTGGTAATTGTAACTACAAAAGAAAACGTTTGTGTTTATACTTGGCCAAAGAATGACTTTTAGATAATTAAAATATTGCAGATATAGTTAACATTCCCTTCAACCACCCTCCCCCCAAGTCCCACTTATTTTCCTTCCTCCCAATGTTATAAAAATGATATAAACTGGGCACGGTGGTATGTGCCTATAGTCCCAGCTATTCGGAAGGCTGAGGTGGAAGGACCCTTGAACTCAAGAGTTTAAGAGCAGCCTAAGCAACATAGCAAGACCCAGTCTCAAAAAAAAATCATGTATATCCTCCTGGTCCATTTTTAAATATTATTTTTTAAAAAGTATGGCTACTCTAGGCACCCTGCTTTTAGGGTAGCCCTGCTCTGCAAGGGGCAGTTAAAAAAATGTATGTACACATTAATATATGTGTGTGTATATGTGCTATACATCCCAAACCATACATGCACCCTTAACATTTTTATATAAATAGTATCATGTCTATTTGCTTATTTGTGTTCTCTTACAAGAATGTAAAATGTGTGAAGCAGAGACTTTGTCTTGCTTTGTCTGTTTTCTGCTGTACTAATAGCTCCTGCTGTACTAACAGCTCCTACCTAACACATGGTAAGCACCCAAATATTTGTTGAATAAATAAATATCAATCCGTAACTTGCCTCTTAAATTTGGGGGTGTGTGTGTGTGTGTGTTGTGTTCATGTGTTCATCTCATCTAGTTCATTAATTTTTACTGCTTTGTAAACTGTTTTATTTGTCCATTCATCTATTAGAGAATATTTACATTATTTTCACTCCTTTGCTGTCATAAACCCTTACACACAAATTTGCAAATTTTTTTAGGCCGATGCAGAATAATTTCTCTAGGGTATATATGCCCCGGAAGGTGAATGTTGAGCAATGAAGGGTGATATTTTAAATTTCACTGGTTGCTTGTCATGTTACTCTCAAAAGTGGTCATAGCTAATTATACTCTCAGCAGCAGTGGAAGAAGGCTTCATGTTTCTTACATCTTGCCAAAACTTTATACTGTGAGATTTTAAAATTTATTTGCCAATCTCATGGGTGAAACATGGTGTCTTTTTTTTTTTTTTTAGGAGCTGCTTCACAGGGCCGCCCAGCCAGGGGTAGCCGAGACGAGGCAGCGCCGGTGCCTCTTTTTATTTAAATTTTTATTAGGCCGGGCGCAGTGGTTTATGCCTGTAATCCCAGCACTTTGGGAGGCCGAGGCGGGCAGATCACAAGGTCAGGAGATCAAGACCATGCTGGCTAACATGGTGAAACCGCGTCTCTACTAAAAATACAAAGAAATTAGCTGGGTGTGTGGTGTGCGCCTGTAATCTCAGCTACTCTGGAGGCTGAGAAAGGAGAATCTGAAACTCCGTCCCTACTAAAAATACAAAAAAATTAGCTGGGCATGTGGTGTGCGCCTGTAATTTCAGCTACTTAGGAGGCTGAGACAGGAGAATCACATGAAGCTGGGAGGCAGAGGTTGCAGTGAGCTGAGATTGTACCACTGCACTCTAGTCCAGGCAACAGTGTGAGACTTTATCTGAAAAAAAAAAAAAAGGAACCTTGCAGTATGTAACTGTTAGAGACTGGCCTTTTTCACTCAGCATATTCAATATACAAGCTGTTGTATATATCAGTAATCCAAGGCTGGGCGCGGTGGCTCATGCCTGTAATCCCAGCACTTTGGGAGGCCGAGGCAGGCAGATCACTTGAGGCAAGGAGTTTGAGACCAGCCTGGCCAACATGGTGAAACCCTGTCTCTACTAACAAAATTTAGCTGGGCATGGTGGTACATGCCTATAGTCTCAGCTACTTGGGAGGCTGAGGCAGAAGCATTGCTTGAATCCGAGAGGCAGAGGTTGCAGTGAGCCAACATCACACCAGTGCACTCCAGCCTGGATGATAGAGCAAGACTCCAGCTCAAAAAAAAAAAAAAAATCCATCCCGTTTATTGTTGGTATTCCATGGTATGGATGGACCACAATCTGTTCAACCATCACTCATTGAAGGAGCTATGTTTATTTCCAAGTTTGGGCAATTGCAAATAAAGCTGCCATTAATGCTTATGTATAGGGTTTTTTTTTTTCTTTCTTTTTTTTTTGAGACGGAGTCTTGCTGTGTTGCCAGGTTGCGGAGTACAGTGGCACAATCTTGGCTCACTGCAACCTCTGCCTCCTGGGTTCAAGCAATTCTCCTGCCTCAGCCTCACGAGTAGCTGGGACTACAGGCGCGTGCCACCATGCCCAGCTAATTTTTGCATTTTTAATAGAGATGGGATTTCACCATCTTGGCCAGGATGGTCTCAATCTCTCTCTCTCTCCTTTTTTTTTTTTTCAGAGACAGGATCTCACTATGTTGCCCAGGCTGGAATGCAGTGGCTATTCACAGGCACGATCCCACTACAGATTAGCACGGGAGTTTTGACCTGCTCCATTTCTGACCTGGGCCGGTTCACCCCTCCTTAGGCAACCTGGTGGTCCCCTACTCCTGGGAGGTCACCATATTGATGCCGAACTAAATGCAGACACCCCGATCAGGATAGCACACCACAGCCCAGAACTTGTGGACTCAAGTGATCCTCCAGCCTCAGCCTCCAAGTAGCTGGGACTACAGGCACGTACCACCATGCCCGACAGTCTCAATCTCTTGACCTTGTGATCCACCGGCCTCAGCCTCCCAAAGTGCTGGGATTACAGGCGTGAGCCACTGTGCCCATCCTTATGTATAGGTTTTTGTGCAAACATAAATTTTCATTTGGTGTCTCATTTTTTCAATTACCGTTTCCCAGATTACCAGTGGGGTTGAACATCTCTTCATATGTTTGTAGACTATTCAGGTTTCCTCTTTTGATAAGGGACTATTTTGCTTATTTTTTCTGTTGGGTTGTTTGTCTTTTTCCCACTAGTTTGTAAGATTTTTTTTTTGAGACAGAGTCTCACTTTTGTCACCCAGGCTGGAGTGCAATGGCGCAATCTCAGCTCACCACAACCTCTGCCTCCCGGGTTCAAGCAATCTTCTGCTTCAGCCTCCCGAGTAGTTGGGATTACAGGCATGCACCATCACACCCGACTAATTTTTTTATTTTTAGTAGAGACAGGGTTTCGCCATGTTGGCCAGGCTAGTCTCAAACTCCTGACCTCAAGTGATTCGCCCGCCTTGACCTCTCAAAGTGCTGGGATTACAGGCATGAGCCACCGTGCCCGGCCTGAGTTCTTAATATGTTCTGCTTAGCAATCCTTCGTCAGTTATATGAGATTGTTTGTGTTGACATTTTGGTGGTCATTGTTTCTCAATGTGCTGTAAAGTTTAGGAATAGATGAAGAATTTCTGAAACTTGGATTTGGATCATTGATGAAGTGACGAAGGAATTTCATTTGGGGCTGCCCACCTTGTGGAGCTTTGGGCCTGCTGCACCTCACATGTAGCAGCATTTTCTTTGCATCCTTGTATGCCAGAGATACACTGTAATTGGTGGTGTGTTAGGTTCTAGGCACACCATATCAAAACATCTACCTGCTTGAGGGCAGATGTCATGATCACAAATCTTTGCCCCTTTTTTGGGAACATTCAGATACATTCATTGCATTGTAAAACTAGCCGTGTTTTCTGGCATTTTGACCAGCCCTCAGAAACTGCTGACATCATGATGCACTCCTTGCCTGGTGTTTCCATTTTCCCCAGCACTGCAGCCAGAATTTAGAATCCTGACTCACCCTTCAGCCAGCCACAGAGAATGCTGATTATTCTGGTACAGTCAATGCTCACGAAGTGACTTTGAAAAGGGGAAAGAGCTTTTGGACAAGTCAAAGCCAGTGCAATTTCAGATAATAGCCAAGCTTTTCTTTTCTAGCTTTCTCATCTGCTCAGCTGCGCTGCTTTCTCCCCTGACGGAAGCGGAAGCCATGATTCTGCAGTCCTGGCCATAAAGCTGTGGATTGTACAAACTGGCACGGCCAGTACTGCCCTACTGAGTTCACTGAACTGGCCTTCTGATCTGCACTGAAAGAGCCCAGCCGTGGTGCAATGCTCACAGTGAAGCCGTCTGCATGGCTGAGCTAACAATCCAAACTTCAGTTCTCATTTCAATGAATTATCTTATAAAACACTCATGACCAAAATTACCTTGAGTAGCTTATTTATATGAATTTTGCAATTAACCCAAATTACCCATGGAGAAATTGATATACAATGCTTCTTATAATTTCCCCCTCAAACCATAGCAAAAACATGAAGGCAAGTACTAGGATTTCTGGGAACATGGAATTTTTATCTATGCCACACAAACAATGTTAAAGAACACAGGCTTTGGATATTTTCAAAGGACTCTGGGGAGGATTAAATTAAGGTATAATATATGAAAATGTTTTGTGAATTCCAAAATGTTTTACCAAGATAAAAGATTATTAAGATCAGTTTCTGTCAGTCTCGTAAATCCAAGTCATGAAATCAAGTCTACAATGATTTACTACATATAACGAATATTTCTGACATGTGAATAGGCAATCATAGAATTTCTATTGTATTTCAAATAATGATCAAAAGTAATTTTCTTTTTGAGGTTTTGACTTCCCCATTTGAGGTAATATTCTCAAGGAACTAAATGTTACTGATGTTGAATATTTATCCCAAATGAGCTTTGCTTTGGGTGACACAGAATTCAAAGACAGCTCTGAACAAAACTGAAATGGTGGCTAATATGATCCTTTCTGTGCCTCCCTTTTCTTTCCTTTTGGATACTTCAAATACACAGCTAGTCTCCTTGGGACATCTTAGGGTAGTCAAGGCCATTTCCTTCTCTCTCCAAGACTGACCTGCCGCAATCCATCAAGGACTATGATTTTCTTGTAAGTATTTAGAAAGATGGTGCACAACAACAGATATATTTGGCAAAAACTGAGCTGATGGCATTCAAATGGAGCCAAGTGTGGTAATTCACACTTGGAATAATCCAAAAGAATGTTTAATGGTGGAAGAAGAGAAGCACAGGAGATGGGGCAGCATTTTCTTTTCTTTTTTTTTTTTTTAAAGATGGGGTTTCACCATGATGGCCAGGTTGGTCTTGAACTCCTGACCTCAGGTGATCCACCCACCTCGGCCTCCCAAAGTGCTAGGATTACAGGCATGAGCCACCACGCCCGGCCTTGGGGCAGCATTTTCAGGGTCTCTCACCTATTGAAATATTGGTATCTTACACGCTTAAGGGTCATTTGTTGGATGATTCATGTGCTAATTCTGTGGGAAGAGAAGATTTTCAAGAAATACACTATTGCCATTAAAAGTAAAACACAAGATTGTTTCCTCCCTTGAATATAGCAAGAACTCTGTAGAGTAATCATAATGCTTTGGCCAGCTATGCTTGAGAATTAACCATGTTTTTTTAAAACTGCAGGGAGAAGAAAAGAGGACAGAAACAAGTTTCTGTTTCATATTCCTTCTGTGTGGAGTTAGAGCAGAAGAACCTTAGGGAGTCCAGAGCTGGTGCCTGGGACACGTGAATGTGTGCACACTGGCAGTTCAGCAAGCTTTTCCTGTTGGCCTGCTATTCCCAGGAAACTGTCTATGGGGCTGTTTGGCAGGGGTGCGGAAGGTGTGTATGTGTGAAAAATTCAGGATAGACACAGCCAACACCCCAAGTTTTGAACAACAATCCGTGTATGTGTGTATGTATGCGCCCCCATGCTCACACCTGCACATAGCACCTTGCACTTCCTTGATTAATGGAAAACTGGAAGAATAATACAGGAGGATTAAGCCCCAGGGTATTGACTGGGACTCAGAGAGTCCTAAGGCCCACCTAGAGAGTGGAATTTTTCTTTAATTTCTGCCTTTCTTTTCACATTTCCCTTTCCCTTTCCTTTCTGTTTCCTTTCCAGTACTCTTAGGTTGTGGTCCCAGCTGAATAAGAGCCAATAAATAACTTCCCATTGAGAAGTTAGGGGACATTGGCCAAGGTGTTAGCATTTCCAGGGTTTCTTCCGAGAGTCTTTCTTAAAGACCCCATTAAATTTCTTGTGGTAGATTTCCTAGAGAAGCCAAGGAGCAGTCTCCTTGAGTTTCCTCACATCAGACCTACAGACCCTTACTCACTTTCTCCTAATACCTACTTTGACATATTTCGTTTTTTGAGACAGGGTCTCACTCTGTCACCCAGGCTGGAGTGGTGCAGTGACACGATCTTGACTCACTGCAACCTCCACCTCCTGGATTCAAGCGGTTCTCCTGCCTCAGCCTCCTGAGTAGCTGGGATTATAGGCGTCTGCCACCGTGCCCAGCTATTTTTTTTTTTTTTTTTTTTGAGATGGAGTCTCACTCTGTCACCCAGGCTGGAGTGCAGTGACATGATCTTGGCTCACTGCAACCTTCGCCTCATGAGTTCAAGCGATTCCCCTGCCTCAGCTTCCTGAGTAGCTGGCACTACAGGTGCCCACCATCACACCCAGCTAATTTTTTTTTTGTATTTTTAGTAGAGACAGGGTTTCACTGTGTTGACCAGGCTGGTCTTGAACTCCTGACCTCAAGTGATCCACCAACCTCAGCCTCCTAAAATCCTGGGATTATAGGAGTGAGCCCCTGTGTCAAGCAATATATTTCTATATGAAGAATAGTACATTGGGTTGTTATACAGGGGCATGAAAGGAATTTTAATATTCACAGTAGAGAGGGAAAAAAGTTAACTCTGCCAATTAAAATCATAGAAAGTCTTGAAAATAAATCTCATTTCATTATATGTTTATAAATTGCAGGCTGGGTACAGTGGCTCACTCCTGTAATCCCAGCACTTTGGGAGGGTGAGGTGAGATCACTTGAGGCCAGGAATTTGAGACCAGACTGGGCAACAAAGTGAGCCTCCTGTCTCTATGAAAAAGTTAAAAAATAAAAATCAGGTTGGGCATCGCAGCTCACGCCTGTAATCTCAGCACTTGGGGAGGCCGAGGCAGGAGGATCAGGAGGTCAGGAGTTCAAGACCAGCCTGGCCAGCATGATGAAACCCCGTCTCTACTAAAAAAAAAAAATACAAAAAAATTAGCCAGGCATGGTGGCACGTGCCTGTAATCCCAGCTACTCGAGAAGCTGAGGCAGGAGAATTGCTTAAACCTGGGAGGCAGAGGTTGCAGTGAGCCAAGATTGTGGCACTGCACTCCAGCCTGGGTGACAGTGAGACTCCGTCTCAAAAACAATAGATAAAATAATAATAAAAATTAGCCGACTGTGGTGGCACATACCTAGACTACTCCAGCCTGGGTGACAGAGCAAGACCCTGTCCCTAAAATAAAATAAATCAACAATATATAGCAGACTCTACAGGCCCAGCGTAGGCAAGATCCCAGTATCTAACAGCATACTTGGCACATGGGCCTTCAATGAGCTATTATTGAATACATACCTCATTCTCCCTCTTGGCATCACACCTGAGATTGCCCTATTTATACGTTGTCCTCGGAGCCAGCATTTATTACAGTGCATTTTAGAGTCGCTAAGACAAGGCATTTTCCACAGGCTTTTCCTGTTTTGTAAGTACTTTCCAACCTTGATTTGCTGGTAACAGCACTTGGATTGTGTTTTATGCTGGCCTTTGCAATGATACAGCAAATGGAATCTGGAATCTCCAGAACTGATGTCAATATGAATGGTTTCTAAGTGGAGCTGCCATACAATGAGAAAATTATCACTTACCCACAAGAGGGCTGTGAGTTTGGAATCATGTATATATAAGAAGTACTTTGGCTGGGAGTGGTGGCTCACGCCTGTAATCCAAG
This sequence comes from Ateles fusciceps, assembly GCA_036589455.1. Classification (NCBI taxonomy): domain Eukaryota; kingdom Metazoa; phylum Chordata; class Mammalia; order Primates; family Atelidae; genus Ateles; species Ateles fusciceps. Next base: position 5,640,943 of record JAZHEH010001341.1, on the reverse strand, counting down.
CACTTTGGAGGCCAAGGCAGGCGGATCACCTGAGGTCGGGAGTTCAAGATCAGCCTGACCAACATGGTGAAACCCCATCTTTAAAAAAAATAAAATTAAAAAAAAAAAAAAAAGAAGTACTTTTTACACTATAATGTGCTATTCAAATGTTTTGTTGTTATTATTATTATGTCAGAAAACAACTCATAGGACCTTATAAAGAATAATTATTCCAGTCATGTTCATCCTCTGTGACAAAGCAATGTTTTTCCAACATTTTTGATCAGTTAATCACTTTGGCAAAATACCTCAAAACTTCTTATCTTGCCGGGCACGGTAGCTCATGCCTATAATCCCGGCACTTTGGGAGGCCAAGGTGGGTGGATCATGAGATCAGGAGTTCAAAACCAGCCTGGCCAACATGGTGAAACCCCGTCTCTACTAAAAATACAAAAATTAAAATTAGACGGGCATGGTGGTGGGTACCTGTAATCCCAGCTACTCAGGAGACTGAGGCAGAGAATTGCTTGAACCTGGGAGGCGGAGGTTGCAGTGAGCAGAGATGGCGCCACTGCACTCCAGCCTGGGCAACAGAGTGAGACTCTGTCTCAAAATAAATAAATAAATAAAATTTTGCCTGGCACGGTGGCTCACGCCTGTAATCCCAGCACTTTGGGAGGCCAAGGCAGGCGGATCACCTGAGGTCAGGAGTTCCAGACCAGCCTGACCTACATAGTGAAACACCGTCTCTACTAAAAACTACAAAATTAGTTGGGTGTGGTGGCGCATTCCTGTAATACCAGCTACTCACGAGGCTGAGGAAGGAGAATTGCTTGAATCCGGGAGGCGGAGGTCGCAGTGAGCCGAGATCGTGCCATTGCGCTCCGGCCTGGGCAACAAGAGCAAAACTCTGGCTCAAAAAAAAAAAATTCTTATCTCAATTACCCATACTACCCAGTGCAAGAGTTTTGCCAGAATAAATAGGAAGAGTAGAGCTACTTTTAATTTCTGGTTTCCAGTAGCCTTCTGCTGGGAAAGAGAAAAGGGATAGAGTGGAAAAGAGTTTCTAGTACAAAGGTCCGTGACCTCCAAAGTCAAAAGTCTGTTGATATTCTTGATGGTGAAGCAACAAGACAAGAAGCCAAGCTAAACATTGGCAACCCAGAAAAGGCGGTGGGAAGGCCAGCAAATGCAAGACCTGCCACCCTGTGCCTGCTTTCACCTGTTCATTTGTACTTGCTGGTGTTTCTGAACAGTCTGTCCTTTGCAGTGTCCCTCCTTGCTCTCTAGAATCTTTGTTTCAACTCCCATCTAAGATGAAAGGAGTCAACTAAGCTTACTTCAGGGTAGCTAGTCATTGCCTTTGGAGAATATGAGATTAGGGTTGCCAGATATCTGACTTTTTGGCAGAAGTTGAAATTCTTGATATTTTTCAGAATCTTCTAATTTTCTTTTTTTCAATTTAATTTAATTTTTTAACTTTTTTTATAGAGATGGGGTTTCACTATGTTGGCCAGGCTTGTCTTGAGCTCCTGACCTCAAGTGATCCACCAGCCTCGGCCTCTCAAAGTGCTAGGAATACAGATGTGAGCCACTGTATTCTTCCCACCTCACCAAATTTTAAGTTGATTTTTTTTAAAAGGTCAGTGTTCAGTAAAGGAAGACTAAGCAGATTTCTGGTTGTTTTTGTTGCTGTTTTAGAGACAGGGTCTCCCTCTGTTGCCCAGGTTGGAATGCAGTGGCACAATCTTAGCTCACTGCAACCTTGAATTCTTGGGTTCAAGTGATCCTCCCATCTCAGCCTCCCAAGTGGATAGGACTACAGGTGTATACCACCAGGCTTGGCTAGCCGATTTCTGTTTTATAAGCCAAGACCTTCTGTGTAGCTTTGGAGTGGATTCTCCATCTGAATATTTTATTGCGGTAAAATATACATAACACAAAATTTACGACTTTAAGTGGAGAGGTCAGTGGCACTAAGTACGTTCACATTGTTGTGCAGCCATCACCACCATCCATCTCAGAACTTTTTGTTGTCCTCAACTGAAACTCTGTCCCCATGAAACACTAACTCCCCATTTTCCCTCCCCCACTCTCTAGCAGCCATCATTCTGCCTTCTTGCTTTATGAATTTGACTACTCTAGGGCCCTCATGTAAGTAGAACCATAAAGTATTTTCCTTTTGTGACTGACTTATTGACTTAGCATGAGATCCTCAAGGTTCACCCATGTTGTAGCATGGCTCAGAATTTATTTCCTTTTTAAGTCTCTAGCTGAATTCTTATCCTTTCATTTCACTTCAAATTAAAACAACACAAGTCAGTCCTGATTTTGCAAACAAATGTGCCAAAGTGAATGTGCTAAAGGTACAACGCAGCCTGAGAGGCCTGTCCATGCTGGCTGCCAGCCACTGTCTCCGGAGGCTGCTTTTGCAAGGATGATCATTTGGACAAGGGGCTTGAAGCTCTCCCTATTGATGGTGGCTAAGAAATAGCAGAGCATTGTTAAGTTTTCTTTGCCAAAACAGAATCCAATTGTGCTGAATCACAGCAACTATAAACATTGTTTGCTTTTAAATGTTTTACTTTATCCAGTAGGCTTTCAGTTAATCAGCCTGTGTTCTGGAACTGTCTTTCTGAGAAATAAACACAAATGAGTTGGCAGAGTCCACGTACAAAATATCTCAGGCCCTCCTAGCTCAGGACAAACCACATAAATATAAATCATGGATTTATATAAATCTTTATAAAAGGAATGCACTGGGCCAGGCTGGGTGGCTCACGCCTGTAATCCCAGCACTTTGGGAGGCTGAGGAGGGTGAATCACCTGAGGTTGGGAATTTGAGACCATCCTCACCAACATGGAGAAACCCTGCATCTACCAAAAATACAAAATTAGCTGGGCGTGGTGGTGAATGCCTGTCATCGCAGCTACCTGGGAGGCTGAGGCAGGAGAATCACTTGAATCTGGGAGGCAGAGGTTGTGGTGAGCCGAGATCCCACCCTTGCACCCCAGCCTGGGCAATAGAACAAAACTCCATCTCAAAAAAAAAAAAATGGAATGCATTGGTGGTCAGGCGCGGTGGCTCATACCTGCAATCTCATCTATTTGGGAGGCTGAGGCAGGAGAACTGCTTGAACCAGAGAGGTGGAGGTTGCAGTGAGCCGAGATCGAGATCGTGCCACTGCACTCCAGCCTGGGTGACAGAGCAAGACTTCGTCTCAAAAAAAAAAAAAAAAAAAAAAGGAATGCATTAATTGATTCAAAGACATTTGTAGTCTATGTGAAACTAGCAATGCATAAAGTATTTTGTGCTTTATTCTTAAACTTTAATATTCTACTATATATATTTATTTAATTTATTTATTTTTCAAGATGGAGTCTTGCTCTGTCTCCCAGGCTGGATGGAGAGCAGTGGTATGATCTTGGCTCACTGCAACCTCTACCTTTTGGGTTCAGACAATTCTCCTGACTCAGCTTCCTAAGTAGTTGGGACTGCAGGCGTCTGCCATCATGCCTAGCTAATTTTTTTTTTTTTGAGACGAAGTCTCACTCTGTCACCCAGGCTGGAGTAGAGTGGCGCGATCTTGGCTCACTGCAACTTCAGCCTCCTGGGTTCAAGTGATACTCCTGCCTCAGCCTCTGCTGGGATTACAGGCCCATGCCACCATGCCCAGCTAATTTTTGTATGTTTAGTAGAGACAGGGTTTCACCATGTTGGCCAGGCTGGTCTCGAACTCCTGACCTCAGGTGATGCACCTGCCTTGGCCTCCCAAAGAGTTGGGATTATAGGAGTGAGTCGCTGCACTCAGCCAGCTAATTTTTATTTTATTTGAGACGGAATTTTGCTTTTGTCACCCATGCTGGAGTGCAATGGTGTGATCTCAGCTCACTGCAACCTGAAACTTCTGGGTTTAGGCGATTCTCCTGCCTCAGTCTCCCAAGTAGCTGGGACTACAGGCATCCGCCACCACGTCCAGCTAATTTTTGTTTTTATTTTTATTTATTTATTTATTTATTTTTGAGACAGAGTCTCACTCCGTCACCAGGCGCCAGGCTGGAGTACAGTGGCGCGACCTCGGCTCGCTGTAACCTCCGCCGCCCGGGTTCAAGCAATTCTCCTGCCTCAGCCTCCCGAGTAGCTGGGACTACAGGTGCGTGCCACCACGCCCAGCTAATTTTTTTGTATTTTTAGTAGAGACAAGGTTTCACCATGTTGGCCAGGATGGTCTCGATCTCTTGACCTCATGATCTGCCCGCCTCGGCCTACCAAAGTGCTGGGATTACAGACGTGAGCCACTGCGCCTGGCCTATTTATTTATTTATTTTTATTTTTATTTTTTTGAGATGAAGTTTCACTCTTGTCACCCAGGCTGGAGTGCAATGGTGCAATCTCCATAACTGCAACCTCTGCCTCCTGGGTTCAAGCCATTCTCTTGCCTCAGCCTCCTGACTAGCTGGGATTACAGGTGCCCTCCATCACGCTTGGCTAATTTTTGTATTTTTAGTAGAGACAGGGTTTCGCCGTTTCTCCAGGCCGGTCTCGAACTCCTGACCTCAAGTGATCGCCCACCTCAGTCTCCCAAAGTGCTGGGATTACAGGAGTGAACCACCGTGCCCAGCTCTTCTATATATATATTTCATGCAGTATTTTCTAAGTACAGTAATTTCATCACCTCTTCCGGTTGTAAGTTAAGCCGAAGTCAAAGAAATAACTGGTAGTTCTCTAGAAAACAATCCAACCAGCCAGGTGCAGTGACTCACGCCTATAATCCCAACACTTTGGGAGTCCGAGGTGGGTGAATCTCCTGAGGTCAGGGGTTCAAGACCAGCCTGGTCAACATGGCGAAACCCTGTCTCTACTAAAAATACAAAAAATAGCTAGGTGTTGTGTCGCATGCCTGTAATCCCAGCACTTTGGGAGGCCGAAGCAGGTGGATCACCTGAGGTCAGGAGTTTGAGACCAGCCTGGGCCACATGGTGAAAAGCAGTCTCTACTAAAATTATAAAAGTTAGCCAGGTGTGGTGGTGGGCGCCTGTAATCCCAGCTACTCGGGAGGCTGAGGCAGGAGAATAGCTAGAATCTGGGAGGCGGAGGTTGCAGTGAGCCAAGATCACACCACTGCACTCTAGCCTAGGCAACAGAGCTAGACTCTGTCTCAAAAAATAAAAATAAAAAAATAGAGTTAAACATAGATTTACCACATGACCCAGCAATTTTACACCCACGTGTATACCCCAAAGAATTAAACACCAGGACGCAAACATCAATAGTCATTGAAGCATTAGCATTGTTCACAACAGCCAAAAGGCAGAAACAACTCATGTTCGTCAATAGATGAACAGATACACAAAACATAGTATATACTATTCAATGGAAGATTACTTGGCCTTAAAATGGAATGAAAATCGGAAATAACAAGTGGTGGCAAGAATGTGGACAAATTGGAACCCTCATGCATTGCTGGTGGTTCTCTCTGGAAAACAGTTTGGTGGGTCCTCAAAATTTTAAACCAATTGCCATATGATCCAGCAATTTCATTTCTAGGTATATATTGCAAGGAATCAAAAGCAAGGGTTTTAACGGTTTTGTATATACCAGTGTTCAAAGCAGCATCATTGACAATAGCTGAAAGGCCAAAGTAACCCAGACGTCCAACAATGGATTAATAGATAAACAAAATGCAGAATGGAGTATTACTGCACACACAATGAGATATTATCCAGCCTTGAAAAGGTGTGAGATTCTGACATATGCTGCAACAGGGGTGAACTTTGAGAAACTATGCTAAGTGAAATAAGCCAGCTACATATGGACAAATGAGAATCCAATTGTATGAGGTATGTAGAATACTCTAATTCCTTGAGACAGAAAGTAGTGGTTGCCAGTGGCTGAGGTGAGTGTTTAATGGGTACAGAGTATCAGTTTGGGGAGATGAAAAATTCCGGAAATGGAGAGTTGTGATGGCTCACAACAATGTGAATGTACTTGATGCCACTGAATTTTACATGTAAAAATGGTTTAAATGATAAATTATATGTTATATATATTTTACCACGATAAAAATAAACAAAAACGTCCCCCCTGGGCCTCTCATAGTACCCTATGCTAGAGCACACAGTAGCCCCAAACCATTGCCTGGCCTGTGTGCCCATAGGCTGCTGGCACTGATGTGGGTTGCAAATGGATAACGAAAAAAAATTAAAAAGAAAAAAAAAATAAAAATAAAAATAAACAAAAACATGATATATTCAGTCCTCCCCCCCGCAAAAAAAACAAAAGGAATGGTTGGGCACGGTGGCTCACGCCTGTAATCCCAGCACTTTGGGAGGCCGAGGCGGATGGATCGCGAGGTCAGGAGATTGAGACCATCCTGGCCAACATGGTGAAACCCTGTCTCTACTAAAAATACAAAAATTAGCTGGACATGGTGGTGCACGCCTGTAGTCCCAGCTACTTGGGAGGCTGAGGCAGGAGAATCGCTTGAACTCGGGAGGCAGAGGTTGCAGTGAGCCAGGATCGTGCCACTTCACTCCAGCCTGGCAACAGAGAGAGACTCTGTCTCAAAAACAAAAACGAAAAGGAATCAAATACTGATACATGGTAGGTAAAACATGGATGAATCTTAAAAACATTTCTAAGTGAAATGTGCCAGGCACAAAAGGACAAATATTGCATGATTCCACCTATAAGAAACATCTATAATAGGCAAATTCCAGGGAATTTGAGGCTGCAGTGAGCCATGATGGCACCACTGCATTCCAGCCTGGGTGACTAAGCAAAACACTGTCTTAAAAAATTAAATAAAATGGGACAAATTCATAGAGACAGAAAGTAGGAGTTATGGCTTAAAGTATATGGAGTTTCTGTTTTTGGTGATGGAAAAGTTTTGGAAATAGCTATTGGTGATAGTTGCACAAATGTAATTAGTGCCACTGAACTGCTACCTAAAAATGATTGAAATGGCAAATTTTGTTATATACATTTGACCACCAAAACAAGAAAGAAAACAAACCAACCAGCCCTTCAGTGACTCTGCAGCATTGCAGAACTAAAACTCCACAGCCCCATGACTGGCAGGGAGGCCTCATGCTGGCTCCGCTCGGCCTCTGCAGCCCTCTCTTCCCACCAGTTGCCTCCTCAGATCCTTCCTGTGTAGCTTCTAGGCTGCTCATGGCCTGAGTCCAAAGCCAACTGGCCCTGCTCCATAAAGCCTTCCCAGGTTCCCGGTCTGAGAGCCTTTCTCCCTCTTGTGAGTAACCAGGCACTCCTGCACCACCCACTACCCCACCCTGACCCTCCTAACCTTCAGCTCTGAGTCAGCTGGGCTCACCCAGGGCTTTCTGCTCAGTCATCATAAAGACCGGGAGAGGAAGCCAAGCAGGTGGAGGCAGGGCTGGCCATGGCCAGGCCTTAGGACCAGAGTTGCACTAGTCAGGAAGTCGCAGGGTTTAGTGTGTCTGCCTCCAGCTCAGCGTCTCTGTCTCCAGCTCAGCCTCTCTGTCTCCAGCTCATTGGCGGCCCTGGAAGAGCCTCTGCCTGCTTTGGGTCTGCTTTCTCTTCTGCAAAATGAGAGGTTGGCTGAGACTGCAAGGGTGTTTTTCATTCCAGGGCTTTGTGACTAAAATTGGGAAGGAAAGAACAGCTGGGTAGAGGTAACCTTCTTCAGAGGAGAAAGCCTTCCTGAAATGTTTAGTTGACAATTTTATTCTTATTAGGGCACCTGGTGCAGTCTTTAAAGTTTCTTGAGAGAAAAATGGAAACAAAATCTTTTTTTTTTTTTTTTTTGAGACAGTCTCTATGAGTCACCCAGGCTGGAGTGCAAATGGCGTGATCAGGCTTATTGCAGTTTCAGCCTCTCAGGAAGACCAGATCTTCCTGCTTCAGCTACCGGAGTTGCTGGGACCACAGGTGTGCACCACCACACCTGGGTAATTATTATTATTATTATTTTGTTAGGATACAGTCTTGCTATGTTGTCCAGGCTGGTCTTGAACTCCTGGGTTCAAGAAATCCTCCTGCCTTAGCCTCCAAAAGTGCTGGGATTATAGATGTGAGCCACCACATCCAGCTGAAAAAAATCTTTAACTCATCAAAATTAGGAGTTTTGATACTTAGTCAAGAATTTTAGTGTTTGTTAAGGTATTAGAATTTTCACAAAAGAAATTATCCAAAAGAAATGATAGTTATTCTTGCTGGCCCTAGCTCACCAATGTAAGTCTAGGACTTTGGGTAGAATCTGGATATTAGCAACACGTAGTTGAATGCAGAAGCAACTGCTGGGCCTGGTAACATGCACCTGTAATCCCAGCTGCTTGGAAAGGTGAAGCAGGAGGATCGCTTGAGCCCAGGACTTTGAATCTAACCTGGGCAATGTAGCGAGACTACATGTCAATTTTTAAACATTTTATAAGCAACTGAAAGGAGGTGGTGAAACACGTGGGGTCATGGAATACTATACAGCAGTGAAAATAAACTAAGCACAACTGCCTGCAACAACATGAATGAGTCTCACAATCATACACACTGTATGACTAACTCCCTTTATAAAAAAATTAGAAATGGGTGAATATAATCAATGGTGTTTTTCCTGATTCCAGTTTGGGTTAACATTTTGTTGTTTTTGTTTTTCATTTTTTTTGAGATGGAGTCTCACTCTGTCACCCAGGCTGGAGTGCAGTGGTGTGATCTCGGCTCACAGCAACCTCCACCTCCCAGGTTCAAACAATTCTCCTGCCTCAACCTCCTGAGTAGCTGGGATTACAGGTGCACACCACAATGCCCAGCTAATTTTTGTATTTTTAGTAAAGATAGAGTTTTGCCATGTTGGCCAGGCTGGTCTCAAACTTCTGAGCTCAGATGATCTCCCAACCTTGGCCTGCAAAAGTGCTGGGATTACAGGTGTGAGCCACTGCACCCGGCCAACACTTTGGTATTTAAAATGCAATATGAAGCTGGGCACAGTGGCTTACACCTGTAATCTCAGCACTTTGTGAGGCCAAGGTGAGAGGATCACTTGAGCCCAGGAGGTGGAGGCTGCAATGAGCTATGATTGCACCATTTTACTCCAGCCTGGATTACACAACTGAGACCCTATCTCTAAAAAAATAAAATATAGGCTGGGCGCAGTGGCTCACGCCTGTAATCCTAGCACTTTGGGAGGCCGAGGTGGGTGGATCACCTGAGGTCAGGAGTTCAAGACCAGCCTGGCCATCATGGTGAAACCCCATCTTAAAAAAAATAAATAAATAAAAATAAAATAAAATATATAACAACTGGACAAATATTTATTATTTTATTTATTTTTTTGAGGTATGTTTTGGTTGTGTCGCCCAGGCTGCTGTGCAGTGATGCGATCACGGCTCAATGCAGCCTCAAGCTCCTGGGCTCAAGCTGTCTTCCAACCTAGGCCTCTTGAGTAGCTGGGACTACAGGCATAGACCACTACACCCAGCTATTTTTTCTTTGTCTTCTTTTTTTTTCTTCTACCTGGTGTCTGGGTACCACCAGTTATTTTTTTTTTTAATCTTCTTCTTTTTTTTTTTTTAAGCAATTCTCCTGTCTCAGCCTCCCGAGTAGCTGGGATTACAGGCATGTGTATTGAGAATTGTTGTATTCTCTTTTTTTTTTTTTGGGGGGGGGTGGATCACAGCAAAGTAAATGAGTGGTTTTTTTTTTTTAAGAAAGAAAAGAAAGAGAGAAAGAAAGAAGGAAAAAAGAGAATGAAACAAAGGGAAAAAGAAGAAGAAAAGAGGGAGAGAGAACAGGAATCTTGCTCTATTGCCCAGGCTAGAATGCAGTCTAAAAATGGGTATTGAAAAGCTCTTTTATACTAATAATTGTGTTATACAATGGAGACAGGAAGGAATAAGGGAGGAAAATAACAAACAGCCAACCAATATTTCATTTAAACCTATAAAATGCTATGCAATTGCTGGGGAGTGATCTACTCCCAACCATGTGGTCACTTTTAGAATAGATGTGATGTGTTACTGAAGAAAATGTATGTTTTGTGGATTTGGAGTAGAGAGTTCTGTAAATGTTTATTTACTTGTTCGAGGTCTAAGTTCAAGTCCCGGGTATCCTTGTTAACCTTCTGTCTCATTGATCTGTCTAATATTGACAATGTAGTGTTAAAGTCTCCCACTATTATTGTGTGGGAGTCCAAGTTTCTTTGTAAGTCACCAAGAAGTTGCCCTATGTATCTGGGTGCTCCTATATTGGGTGCACATAGACTTAGGATCATTAGCTCTTCCATTACATTGATCCCTCTACCATTACACAATGTCCTTCTTATCTCTTTTGGTTTTCATTACTTTAAAGTCTATTTTATCAGAGACGAGAATTGCAACTCCTGGTTTTTTTTTTTTTTTTCTCTCCATTTGGTTGGCAAATCTTCCTCCATCCCTTTGTTTTGAGTCTCTGTATATCCTTGCATGTGAGATGGGTCTGGATGCAGCTTACCGATGGGTTTTTTGGAATGGCTGATACTGATTGTTCCTTTCTGTATATAGTGCTTCTTTCAGAAGCTCTTGTAAAGCAGGTCTGGTGGTAATGAAATCTCTGAGTACTTGCTTGTTCGTAAAAAATTTTATTTTTCCTTCACTTATGAAACTTAGTTTGGCTGGATATGAAATTCTTGGTTGAAAGTTCTTTTCTTTAAGGATGTTGAATATTGGCCCCCACTCTCTTCTGGCTTGTAGGGTTTCTGCTGAGAGATCTGCTGTGAGTCTGATAGGCTTCCCCTTGTGGGTAACCTGACCTTTCTCTCTAGCTGCCCTTAGTATATTCTCCTTCATTTCAACCCTGGTGAATCTAATGATTATGTGCCTTGGGGTTGCTCTTTTTGAGGAATATCTTTGTGGTGTTCTCTGTATTACCTGGAGTTGAGTATTGTCCTGCCTTGCTAGGTTGGGAAAGTTTTCCTGGATAATATCCTGAAGAATATTTTCCAGCTTGGATTCATTCTCTTCGTCACATTCAGGTACACCTATCAAACGTAGATTAGGTCTTTTCACATAGTCCCATATTTCTTGGAGACTTTGCTCATTCCTTTTTACCCTTTTTTCTCTAATCGTTTCTTCTCGTTTTATTTCATTAAGTTGGTCTTCGACCTCTGAAATCCTTTCTTCTGCTTGATCAATTCGACTGTTAAAACTTGTGCATACTTTGCGAAGTTCTCGTATGGTGTTTTTCAGCTCCATTAATTCACTTATATTCCTTTCTAAATTGTCCATCCTCTTTAACATTTCGTCAAATATTTTTTCAAGGTTCTTAGTTTCCTTACATTGGGCTAGAACACGTTCTTTTAGCTCACAGAAGTTTCTCATTATCCACCTTCTGAAGCCTAATTCTGTTGATTCCTCACATTCATTCTCGATCAGGCCTCGCTCAATTGGTGATGAGGAACTGCAACCTTCTGGAGGAGGAAAGGCATTCTGATTTCGGGTATTTTCAGCCTTTTCGCGCTGGTTTCTTCCCATCTTTGTGGATTTATCCACCTGTCGTCTGTGTAATTGCTGACTTTCAGGTTAGGTCTCTGAGTGGACGTCCAGCTTGTTGGTGGTAAAGTTTTTCCTGTTTCTTAGTTTTCCTTCGGCAGACGCCCCTCCCCCACGGAGCTGGACCTTCCCGGGTTCAGCTGTACTTGCTGTGAAACTCTCAATCCTCAGCAGTTCCGATTGCTGTTTTTTTTTTTTTTTTGTAGGGCGGGGGCCAGCCTTCCCCTGCGGCGACCCACTACGCCGGCTGAAACAGCGGCATTAAGATTCGTGGCGCTTTTCTGCCCGGGAATCTCCCCGTCTAGTTCCCCACTTCAGTCCGCTTTTCAATCAGCTGAATGGGAGACTCTGCCTTCCCGGAGCTCCAACGCCAACCAAAGGGCACTCAGTCCCGTATACTCCGGACTGAGAACCGCCGCGCCGGGGGCGCCTGCAAAACAGCCGCGCTGGCCAAAAGAGTCATGCTGGCGACCCGTGGGGCTCCTCCGCCAGGAATCTCTTGGTCCGTGGGCAATGAAAATTCGTCTGAAAATGTGGCGTCCACTCACTCTCTGTGCTTTCAGTGGGAGGTACAATCCTGAGCTGCTGCTAATCGGTCATCTTGGATCTCTCTCCCCCACCAGCTATTTTTTAATTTTTGTGTGTGTGTGTGTTTGTGTGGAGTTGGGGGGTATCCTGGTGTTGCCCAGGCTGGTCTCAAACTCCTGGCCTCAAGTGATCCTCCTGCCTTGCCTCCCAGAGTGTTGAGATTTCATGTGTGAGCCGCTATGCCCAGCCTGGATTTTTTAATAATATTGAAAAAGAATTGCTGAGCACGGTGGCTCACACCTGTAACCCCAGCATTTTGGGAAGCCGAGGCGGGTGGATCACCTGAGGTGGGGAGTTTGAGACCAGCCTGACCAACATGGAGAAACCTCATCTCTACTAAAAATACAAAATTAGCTTGGCGTGGTGACGGCGCATGCCTGTAATTTCAGCTACTCGGAAGATTGAGACAAGAGAATTGCTTGAATCTGGGAAGTGGAGGTTGTGGTGAGCCGAGATTGCGCCATTGCACTCCAGCCTTGGCAACAAGAGTGAAACTCTGTCTCAAAAAGAAAAGACAAGAAAAGGAAAGAAAAAAAGAAAAGAAAAGAAAAAGAACAAACAACCTAAATGTCTAAAGGTATGGAATTGGGGTGTGTGTGTGTGTGTGTGTATAATACATAATGTATATGAAATGTTGATTAATACATATATCAGTATATAAATATATCAATATATGTCAGATATATATAAGTAATATATAATACAAATAATAGTTAAACACATTTGTAGTACATAAATGTATGTTTATTTATACATATGCCAGTATATCAGAACAATGAATTTAAAATTTTGGAGAAAAATATTTTAAAATATTTACTAGACCTGTATGAAGCACTTTATAGACATTATTTTATTTAATCTTAACTATACTCCTTGTGATTAAGATACCTGTATTTTTGGCTGGGTGCGGTGGCTCACGTCTGTAATCCCAGCACTTTGGGAGGCCAAGGCAGGCAGATTGCCTGAGGTCAGGAGTTCGAGAGCTGTCTGACCAACATGGTGAAGCCCCATCTCTACTAAAAAAAAAAAAATTAGCCCGGAGTGGTGGCGTTGTACCTGTAATCCCAGCTACTTGGGAGGCTGAGGCAGGGGAAGTGCTTGAAACAGGGAGATGGAGGTTGCAATGAGCCAAGATCATGGCACTGCACTCCAGCCTGGGTGACAGAGGGAGACTCTGTCTCAAAGAAAACCCACAAAAAACAAACTTGTATTTTTATTTTTGTGATGACAACACTGAGGCATGGGGAAAGTGAAACCTACTCAAGACTACCTAATTAATCATTTCTGGGCAAACTCAGAAATATGTCCACTAATACATGCTTACGTGAAAAATAAGGTATGCAACAGTATGCATAGTATTATCTTAATTATTGCTGTATTTTTTGTTTTAACGTTTTCTTTTTCTTTTTTTTGAGACGGAGTCTTGCTCCGTTGCCCAGGGTGAAGTGCAGTGGCGCAATCTCAGCTCAACGCAACCTCTGCCTCCTGGGCTCAAGTGATTGTCCTGCCTCAGCCTCCCGAGTAGATGGGATCACAGGCATGCGCCACCATGCCTGACTAGTTTTTGTATTTTTAGTAGAGACAGGATTTCACCATGTTACCCAGGCTAGTCTCGAACTCCTGACCTCAGGTGATCCACCCTCCTTGGCCTCCCAAAGTGCTGGGATTACAGGTGTGAGCTACCGCGCCTGGCCTCTTCTAACTTTTTCAAAATATGTATCTGTGCACATAAAACATCACAACAGGCTGGGCGCAGTGGTTCACACCTGTAATCCCAGCACTTTGGGAGGCCAAGGTAGGTGGATCACCTGAGGTTGGGAGCTCAAGACCAGCCTGGGCAACATGAGGAAACCCTGTCTCTACTAAAAATACAAAAATTGCTGGGTGTGGTTAGCATATGCCTGTGATCCCAGTTACTTGGGAAGCTGAGGCAGGAGAATTGCTTGAACCCAGGAGTTGGAGGTTGTGGTGGGCCAAGATTGCACCATTGCACTCCAGCCTGGGTAACAAGAGCAAAACTCTGTCTCAAAAAAAAAGGAGAGAGAAATTGTGATTTTCTTCCTGTTCATCTATACATGTAGAGTGGGTTGTTATATGCCCTATGTGACCCAGTGAGGGTCAACACATCTTTTATCACTATCAATATACTGGGACTGCCTATTTACATATTCATAAAATCTACATCAGAGCAAGGGGTGCACCTGTCGTATCTGGGACCCGCATACTAGGGTTTACTAATTTGCAGGTAGCCCATCACAGCAGTTTATGCGAGATAACACCCCTGAGGAAATCAATCTTGGAAAGCCATTCCACACTCCAGAGTGCAAGAGCCCTGAGCTTGTAGAGCTTGGTGTCATTTGTGCCCACCACAGCAGGAGTGGCATGTGGTCCCTCCACTGTCCTAACCCTTGAAGTTGGAGAGTCTCTGGCTGAGGGTTCTGGCCCTTCCCCTGATAAGGGAGCTCTAGTCCTGGATCCAGCCCACAGGAAGGGAGCACCTCGGCAGCGGCAGGGAGGGAGCATCCCTAATGCGACACCCCCCCTGGAAGCAAAGGGACTGTCTGTGGCCCTACTCTGCAGCAATGTGCCTGTGTGTGCTGTTGTTTTGGCCAGATCAGATACTTTTATCTGATACTTTTATCAGATACTTTTGGACAATGTTTTGTTACATTGAATAATTTTATTAAAAATATAAGTAGTTTGAAAAAGTTGCCTCTGTTTCCACATCATTAGGTCAAAGCCAGTGGAGTGACTAATTTACCACACTAAATAGCTTTGACATTGTCTACCTTCTTTTTTTTTTTTTTTTTTTTTTTTAGAGATGGGGGTCTCGGTCAGGCGTGGTGGCTCATGCCTGTAATCCCAGCACTTTGGGAGGCCAAGGTGGACAGATCGCTTGAGGCCAGGAGTTTGAGACGAGCCTGGCCAACATGGTAAAACCCTGCCTCCACTAAACATACAAAAATTAGCTGGTGTGGTGGTGCGCACTGTAGTCCCAGCTACTCGGGAGGCGGAGGCAGGAGAATTGCTTGAACCCAGGAGGCGATTGAACCCAGGTGGTTGCTGTGAGCCCAGATTGTGTCACTGAACACCCGCCTGGTGACAAAGTGAGACTGTCTCAAAAAAAAAAAGAGAGAGAGAGAGATGGAGTCTCACCATGCTGCCCAGGCTGGAATGAAATGGTTATCCATAGGCGCTATCACAACTCACTGCAGCCTCAAACTCCTGGGCTCCAGCCATCCTCCCACCTCAGTAGCTGGGACTACAGGCATGTGCCACCATGCCCAGGCATGACTTGTAAAGTTCTTTTTCTTCAAATCCAAAATATGTTCGCTGAGTTTGTGTCCCACGCACCTTGACTTGGGGCACTTCCAGTGCTGCTTCCATCCGAAGGAGTGTCCTTCCAGGAGCCCCACTTCGCTCCTGCGGGCTGGCAAACAACAGTGGAGCAGCCAACACACAAAACTACAATTGGTGCATGGTCAGAGGCCGTGGTGGCTTTCCAGCATCCTGGCGTTTCACATCTGTGAGGGAGGAACTGAGGCTCCACGCTAGGGACTTCTTGTGTTTCCTCATCTCTTCTTCTGCAGGGGAATGAGGGATCTCCTTTCCGAGAGGTTTCTCCTGGGGAAGTCTTCAGCACCAGAAAGTCTGATTTGCAAATAATGTACCCACAGTGTTATTTTAAAGTTCTTACTTTAAATAATTAATACTTAATCACTCTAAAAAAATAGCTTTTTACAGACTGAGGGAATTAAAAAAAAATTTTTTTTAAATAGCTTTTACTTGATTTTACTTGTTTTTTGGATTGCCATTGTTTCCTGCACCCTATTTCTTTTGCACATCCTCAGTTTTCTTTCTAGAGTGCCTCTTCTACTTTTTTTTTTTTTTTTTTTTTTTTTTTTGAGACAACGTTTTCTTCTTGTTGTCCAGGCTGTAGTGCAATGGCACGATCTCAGCTAACTGCAGCCTCCACCTCCTGGGTTCAAGCGATTCTCCTGCCTCAGCCACCGGAGTACTTGAGATTACAGGCATGCGCCACCATGCTGGACTAATTTTGTATTTTTAGTAGAGACGGAGTTTCTCCATGTTGGTCAGGCTGGTCTCAAACTCCCAACTTCAGGTGATCCTCCTACCTTGGCCTCCCAAAGTGCTGGGATTATAGGTGTAAGCCACCGCACCTGGTCTTTTATTTTATTTTATTTTATTTTATTTTTTTTGAGAGAGAGTCTTGCACTGCACTGTCACCCAGGCTGTACTGCAATGGCGCGATCTCAGCTCACTGCAACCTCCGCCTCCTGGGTTCACATGATTCTCCTGCCGCAACCACCTGAGTAGCTGGGATTGCAGGTGTACACCACCACACCAGGCTAATTTTTTTGTATTTTTAGTAGAGATGGGGTTTCACTATATTGGCCAGACTGGTCTTGAACTCCTGACCTCATGATCCACCCACCTCTGCCTCCCAAAGCGCTGGGATTACAGGCCAAGCCACTGCTCCCAGCACTGACTTGTTTAAAGTTTTTAAAGGAGAAATCAGTCCTGAATAGCAGCTGACACCGCAGTGGCCAAAAATTGTTTCAAAACCTGATGTTTCTCTGAGATCCAGACACATCCTTTTCTTCCATTCCAGTTTCCTCTGCTAGGCCCCTCGCTACCTGGACATTGTCATCAGTCTGCACACTACCATGACTTACCAGGTCCGATTGTACTTACATCCTGCAGTCAGCTCCCCGCTGATATGGGATGGAGTCTAGCCCCTTGCAATGGCGAGCGAGGCTCTTGGTGACTGGCTGCAGCCAGGTGTACCAGATCCAGCCCACCTCCATCCTGACCTATGCTGAGCTCACCATGCGGCCCCTTCCAGTGTCCAGCTAGCAAAGGCACAGCCAGCTCTTCTTTTGATGAATTCAAAGTGGGAAGAGGAGCTGGGTTCAGTCAGGGAGACTAACACATAAACAACCCATGAAAATCAGTGGTATGAGGCCGGGCACAGTGGCTCACGCCTGTAATCCCAGCACTTTCGAGGGTGGAGCAGGTGGATCTCTTGAGGTCAGGAGTTCGAGACCACCCTGCCAAGATGGCGAAACCCTGTCTCTACTAAAAATATAAAATAGCTGGGCATGGTGACACACGCCTGTAATCCCAGGTACTCGGGAGGCTGAGGCAGGAGAATCACTTGAACTTGGGAGGTGGAGGTTGCAGTGAGCTGAGATCATGCCACTGCACTCCAGCCTGGCAAGAGAGCAAGATTCTGTCTCAAAAAAAAAAAAAAAGGAAAGGAAAGAAAAAAAGAAAATCAGCAGTGTGAATGGTGTCACAGAAAAAGGAGTCATCATGCCAATAGAGAGAACTGCTTGTAGAAGGAGGCATGTCTGACTTCTCTTCAAGACTTCTGAGTCTTGAAGAACTGAGGAGGAGCTCCCAGGAGGCCAGGAAGGCTGTGGAAGGGCTTCTGTAAACTAACAAGCTCCACACATGCCACTTCACTTGTAGTTGCAGAGGAGGGACCCTGGGCTTTGGAGTACAGTCAGAGTTGTGATACAATCAGCTGTAAAAAGGAGATAACAGGGTGGGTGGAGAACACGTAGATAAGGGAGAGAGCAAGTTCAGTACAGGCGACACCAAGAGTCAGTTTCTTTTCTACCCTGAGCAAGAGGTTCCTGCCACCATGCTCAGCTATTTTATATTTTATGTGTCGTTTATGTGTGAGGGTTCTTTTTTTTTTTTGTCTTACTCTGTTGCCCAGGCTGGAGTGCAATGGCACGATCTTGACTCACTGCAGCCTCCACCTCCCGGGTTCAAGCAATTCTCCCTGCCTCAGCCTCCCGAGTAGCTGAAACTCAAGGTCTATTGTTAAGTGTCGTTTTATACTAAACTATGAAATCCTTGCTGATGTTAAGCTGGTATTTCCTTAAATTACTAGTATAGTCTTTAAATTACATGTCTATTCAAAACCTAGGGCCTTACTCCTGGGAAATTATTGAAAGTAATTCATTGAATAAGGAGAAAAAGGCATGTGCACAAAGATGTTTCAATTAAAAATGAAAAATAGAACAATCTAAATATACAGGAGAAGATTACTTTTAATTAATTTATGGGCCATCCACTGGATGGGTATATTATGCAGTCATTAATAATTATAATTGGCCGGGCGCGGTGGCTCACGCCTGTAATCCAAGCACTTTGGAGGCCAAGGTGGGCGGATCACCTGAGGTCAGGAGTTCAAGACCAGCCTGACCAACATGGTGAAACCCCATCTTTATAAAAAAAAAAAAAAAAAAGGGAAACTAACAAACACAAATCAAAACATCAACATCAACAAAAAGGACAGCCATATAAAAACCCCATCCAAAGGTCATCAGCATCAAAGATCAAAGGTAGATAAATCCAGGAAGATGAGGAAAAGCCAGCACAAAAATGCCGAAAATTCCAAAAACCAGAATGCCTCTTCTCAAGACTCCAGTGGATGGAGACAGAATGAATTTGATGAATGAAAGAAGTAGGCTTCAGAAGGTAGATAATAATGAACTCCTCCAAGCTAAAGGAGCATGTTTTAACCCAATGCAAGGAAGCTAAGAACCTTGATAAAAGGTTACAGGAAACGGACCAGAATAACCAGTTTAGAGAAGAACATAAATGACCTGATGGAGCAGAAAAACTTAGCATGAGAAATTTGTGAAGCATCAGTAACTGAATCAAGCAGAAGAAAGGATATCAGAGATTTGAAGACCACCCTGATAAAATAAAGCATGAAGACAAGATTAGGGAAAAAAGAATGAAAAGGAACAAACAAAGCTTCCAAGAAATATGGGACTATGTAAAAAAATAATAATAATAATAATAATAATAATTATGATTTTGAGGATTGCAACAAATGGGAAATATTTGTGTCTTATTTATTTATTTTTTTTGGAGACAAGGCCTCGCTCTGTCACTCAGACTTGAGTGTGGTAGAATGACCATAGCTCACTGCAACCTTGAACTCCTGGGCTCCAGAGACGCTCCCACCTCAGCCTCTTGAGTAGCTGGGACTATAGGTGCAAGCCACAAGGCCCAGCTTTGCGTGTGTGTGTGTGTGTGTGTGTGTGTGTGTGTGTGTGTGTTGTAGATTAGAGACGAGGTCTCACTTGAGCCCAAGCTGGTCTTGAACTACTGGGATGAGGTGATTCTCTGGCCCTCAGCCTCCCAAAGTGCTAGGATTACAGGCATGAGCCACTGCACCTGACCACTTACATCTTAAATGAAAAAAAAATACAAAAGAAATAAAAAATGTATGATGCTTATCAGGGAATCCAGAAGCTATGGAAGCAAGCGAAGATATTCATATTTAACTACTTAAAATGTTTAAAGTTTTGTGACAAAAGATACTATAAAGTCAAACAACAAAGCAAAGAGCAAAAAAATAAAACAGTTATAACACCTTCAATAAATGTTTTCTTTTTTTTTTTCCTTTTTGAGATAGTGTGTCACTCTGTCACCAGGCTGGAGTGCAGTGGCGCCATGTCGGCTCAGTGCAATCTCCGCCTCCCAGGTTCAAGCGATTCCCCTGCCTCAGCCTGCCAAGTAGCTGGGACTACAGGCGCACACCACTATGCCTGGCTAATTTTTTTGTATTTTAGTAAAGACAGGGTTTCACCATGTTGGCCAAGGTGGTCTTTGTCTCCTCACCTCATGATCTGCCTGCCTCAGCCTCCCAAAGTGCTGTGATTACAAGAGTGAGCCATTGCGCCCAGCCAACACCTACAATAAATGTTAATATCCAAACAAAAGAAAAAAAATGTTAATATCCCCAGAGTACCAAGAATTTCTACAAATTAAAATCTAATAGAAAAATGGGTAAATAATATGTACAGATAATTCATAAAAGGAAATACAAGAAACATAACCTCAGTCATCAAGGAAATGCAAATTTAGGCAATAATGAGATGATAATATTCTTTTGTGAGATTGGCATAAACTAAAAAGGGAAAAAAAATCCAGTACTTGCAAAGATTCAGGAAAAACCCCCCAGCACTTTGGGAGGCTTAGGCAAGCAGATCACCTAAGGTCAGGAGTTCGAGACCAGCCTGGAAAACATGGTAACCACCCCCCGACAACTTCTCTACTAAAAATACAAAAACATTAGTGGGGCATGGTAGCTTGAGCCTGTAATCTTAGCTACTCAGGAGTCTGAGGCAGGAAAATCACTTGAACTCCGGCTCAAAAAAAAAAGAAAAAAAAAAGGCCAAGCGCAGTGACTCACGCCTATAATCCTGGCACTTTGGGAGGCTGAGGCAGGTGGATCACGAGGTCAGGAGTTTGAGACCAGCCTGGCCAATGTGGTGAAACCCCA
Organism: Ateles fusciceps; assembly: GCA_036589455.1. Taxonomy (NCBI): domain Eukaryota; kingdom Metazoa; phylum Chordata; class Mammalia; order Primates; family Atelidae; genus Ateles; species Ateles fusciceps. The sequence continues at coordinate 5,620,539 of JAZHEH010001341.1, read as the reverse complement.
TCTCTACTAACAATACAAAAATTAGCCAGGCATGGTGGCGGGCACCTGTAATCTCAACTACTCAGGAGACTGAGGCAGGAGAATTGCTTGAACCCGGGAGGCAGAGGTTGCAGTGAGCCAAGATGACACCATCGTACTGTAGCCTGGGTGACAGAGCAAGACTCCGTCACAAAAAAAAAAAATCCAAAAAGTTTCAGGGAAAATGAAACTCCCATTCATTGCTGGTAGGAATGTGACCTGCTAGAACCATTTTTTTTTTTTTTTTTTTTTTTTTGGTGCCGGAGTCTCTCTCTGTTGCTCAGGCCAGGGTGCAGTTGTGCCATCTTTGCTCTCTACAACCTCCACCTCCCAGGTTCAAGCGATTCTCCTGCCTCAGCCTCCTGGGTAGTTGGGATCTCAGGCATGCACCACCATGCCCAGCTAAGTTTCCACCACATTGGCCAGGCCGGTTTTGAACTCCTGACCTCAAGTGATCCACCTGCCTCGGCCTCCCAAAGTGCTGGGATTACAGGCATGAGCCACCTTGCCCAGCCTGTAACCTTTTTGGAAAGTAATTTGGTACTATCAAAATTACAAAGATATATGTTTGTTAATCTTGGAAGTATCATTAGGAGAATCCAGCCTACAGAATACAGGCACCAGTGTAGAAAGATGTATGTTGACAAATGTTTTACTGCAGCACTGTTTTGTAGAGGCAAAAAACTAGAAACAATTGGAATGTTTATTATTGAATAAACATAAATAGTCATAAATAGTAAATCACTGAATAAATTTTAGTAGATCCTTACCATAGAATATTATAAACCTATTTAAAAGAATAAGTTTAAATTTGTACTATTGACCTGCAGAAATATGCATGTCATGTTTTAAAAAAAAAAAGCAACTTGCCAAGACATGTGCATAGTCCATGTTCTCCCTATTTTTTTTCTTTTTCTTTTTTTTTTTTTTTTTTGAGACAGAGTCTTCCTCTGTCACCCAGGCTGGAGTGCAGTGGCTCGATCTTGGCTCACTGCAACCTCCACCTCCCGGGTTCAAGCAATTCTGCCTCAGCCTCCCGAGTAGCTGGGACTACAGGTGCGTGCCACCACACCCAGCTAATTTTTGTATTTTTTAGTAGGGATGGGGTTTCACCATGTTGGCCAGAATGGTCTCAATCTCTTGACCTTGTGATCCGCCTGCCTCGGCCTCCCAAACTGCTGGGATTACAGGTGTGAGCCACCACACCCAGGGAATTCTTTCAATTCTTTTTTTTTTTTTTGAAAGACAGGGTTTCAGCCGGGCTTGGTGGCTCACGCCTGTAATCCAAGCACTTTGGGAGGCCAAGGCGGGCGGATCACCTGAGGTCAGGAGTTCAAGACCAGCCTGACTAACATGGTGAAACCCTGTCTTTAAAAAAAATAAAATAAAATAAAATAATAAAAAAAAAAGGGTTTCACCATGTTGGCCAGGCTGGTCTTGAACTCCTGACCTCAGGTGATCCGCCCATCTCAGCCTCCCAAAGTGCTGAGATTACAGGTGTGAGCCACCACACCCGGCCCAATTCTTTCAATTCTTAAGGAAAACTTAAGGAAAAAAATGACAAAGACTATAAGGAAATACTAAATTTTTATAATATAAAATGACAACAAAAATATTAAATTTAATTCCTGCTTTATTCACAACTGTAAAAACTAAATATTCATGTGAATAGGACTGGTAAGGAGAACTTATAAGTTTTTTAGGGTTTTTTAGAGTGCTAGGAAATATATAATCTTTTTTATTTTAGTTTTCTTCTGTACCACTTACAAGCTAGGATATAGTCTTTTTAAAATAAATACTTGTGAATCCTTGTGGGGAATAACCATAATAATTCTATTATGTAAAAAATGCAAACTATGGATGCAGTGGACAAAGTATATAGATAGAAAATGCAAAAACTGGCTGACTGTGGTGGCTCACGCCTGTAATTCTGGCACTTTGGGAGGCTGAGGCGGGTGGATTGCTTGAGCTCACGAGTTGGAGACCAGCCTGAGCAACATGGCAAAACTCCATCTCTACAAAAAAAAAAATACAAAAAATTAGCTGGGCATGGTGGCAAGTGCCTGTAGTCCCAGCTACTCAGGAGGTTGAGGTGGGAGGATGGCTTGAGCCCAGGAGGCGGAGGTTGCAGTGAGCGGAGATTGCACACACCACTGCACTCCAGCCGGGGCGACAGACCCAAATCTGGTTTCAAAAAAAAAAAAAAAAAGTTGTTAAATAAGGATGATAGGCTTATGAATAATTTTTTTTTCAATTTTCTCAAACTTTATGTAATATTGCACTGCCTTTAGAATAAAAAGTAGCTCCTACCCTATAAAAAGCTAGGTTTCCTTCTTTTGGAATTTATTAGAGGAGAGAGGACAGATCAGAAATTTGTATCATGCTACAATTACAGTGTTGTCAAAGTATCAAAATGTAGTCCTAACTGGATGAGGACTGAAGGGGGAATGCTGAGACTGTTGAGGGTTTTTAAATTTTTATTTCCTTTCCTGTTCTATTCCAAAAAGATACACATCAAGAATGGGAGGAAATCCTTTTGATTTGGGTAGCAAAAAAATAAATGAAAAAAAAAAAAAAGAATGGGAGGAAAGAACCTTTAATTTGTTTTCTCAGTTTCCAGATGTTCTATCTTCTTTTTCAAATTATAAAAATTCTCTTTTTTTTAAATACAAGCTGACTGGGGCATCTCTGAAACACATTAGCTCAAGCTTCTGACCTTTGGAAAGCAAATCAGAGACTATGTTGGGAAAGAATTATAATCAGCCTCAGCTGCTGTGAGAGTTATTTAGGACACAGCGTCTTGCTCAGTTACAGCTCTAGGCCAGGGCCAGCGGGGCACCGGGACATGCTGGTAGCCACTGCATGCTGGGCACCGGAAGGAGAATCTGCAGCAAGTTGGGACGTGGAAGGAAGCCACAGGACTTCCTCGGCAAGCTCTGCCAGGCCAAACCAGTGCTATCTGCCCTCGAGTTTGTTTTTGCCATGGCTAAACAGGGACTGCGAAGTGAATGTGATCCAAGCACTGCCCTGCAATTTTAAAAAGCCAAGTCAATCCTAGACTTGACATGGTTCAAATCAGTTGGAACAGGGTGTCTCAGGGGGTGACAGACACTTGGGCTACTTCTAATTTTGTTTACTGAATATGAAGAAATAGCAAATACAACTTAAAAATTGTGTTATGCTTTATTTTATTTATATATATATATATATGTATTTTTTTTTTTTTTTTTTTTTTGAAATAGGATCTCAGTCTGTCTTCTGGGCTGGAGTGCAGTGGCACAATCATAGCTTACTGCAGGCTCAAACTTCTGGGGTCAAGCAATCCTCCTTCTTTAGCCTCCCAAAGTGCTGGGATTGTAGGTGTGAGCCACTGTGCCTGGCCAAGTTAGCTTATTTTAAAATAGTGGTATACATTTTTTAAACCTCTAACCACATTTTCAATTAAAGCACCTCTACATTTAAAACAATGGAGTTACCCAGTCATAGTGACGCATGCCTGTAATCCCAGCACTTCAAGTAGCCAAGGCGGGAGGATCAATTGAAGCCAGGAGTTCAAGACCAGCCTAGGCAACAAAGTGATACCCCATTTCTACAAAAATTGTTTTTTTTAAAAAAAAAACCCAGGCACAGTGGGGCATGTCTGTAGTCCCAGCTACTGGGAAGGCTAGACAGAGGGTCACTTGAGCCCATGAGAAGAGATCACACCAGTGCACTCAGTCAGGGTGACAGAATGAGACCCTGCCTTAAAAACAACAACAAAAACCCCACAAAATACAATAGAGTCAATTGTTAATTTAAAAAACTATAGTAAATATGCAGAAACATTATATACATATATATATATCTCCTATCTACTCATAGTGTATTTCAGGTGTTCTGGTTGGATAAAGAAAGACAAATTCAAGGTAATATGATAAGCATGTTCTTTTAATCCTGCCAGCGTGTCTCTGACTCATGCATACCCTTGTATGGAGAGGAAGCTCTTGGAGAGTGCGCAGCCTGGCCACCTGCCCATGGCATGCCCTGCTGTGGGAGAGCCAGAGCAGGGAGTGAATAGAGCCTGCGATTTGGAATCAAAGGACTCAGGGCGGAATTGCAGCTCTGCCATTTCTTGTATCAACTCTGAGCCTATATTATACACTGTAAGATGGAGATAGTAATAAAACCTTTGTCACAGAGTTGTGGGGAAGATTCACCAAGATAACACATGCGAAAGTCCACAGCACACTTTAGCATGTAGGTTGCCCAAATGTTTGCTTCTTTAGACTGTCTCTTCGTGGCTGGATGTGAGGATTATGTTGGATGATGTATGTGAAAACAAATGTTATAATTAGGAATAGGTAATAGGGGCCGGGCACGATGACTCACACCTGTAATCCCAGCACTTTGGGAGGTCGAGGTGGGTGGATCACCTGAGGTCAGGAGTTTCAGACTAGCCTGACCAACATGGTGAAACTCTGTCTCTACTAAATACAAAAAATTAGCCAGGCGTGGTGCTGTACGCCTATAATCTCAGCTACTTGGAAGGCTGCAGTGAGCTGAGATGACGCCACTGCACTACAGCCTGGGTGACAGAGCAAGACACTGTCTCAAAAAAAAAAAAAAAGTTTTATTAGCTTCTCTATGTGCTTGTCTCTGTGTTATTTGTGTGTGGCTGGTTGTGTATCTGTGTAGTGGGCGGGGGCAGGGATGTAGAGGGGTGCAGAAGGAGATCATAAAGATTCACTCCCTGAACACTTCCCAAGGCTGTTCCTGTGGTCAGAGATCACGAAGGGCTCCCAGTGAAGCAGCAGTCCAGGTGCGGGAGGTGAACGTCAGTGTTTGGAGGTTTTGAAAGCAAGGTCTGTGGGTGCCCAGAAAGAGCATGGATAACTGCCCCTGGTGACATGGGAAGGCTTCCCAATCCAGGAAGTGGCTTTTGAGCTGAGCATCAGCTGTGTTCTAGCAGTTGTTTTAAAACATAGCGAAGCTGGCAAAGTGATTTGGTTATTTTCTCGTGTGATGTTCAAGGCCATCCCATGAGGTATTAATACAGTCATTTTATAGCTTGTCACTCGTCACGCAGCTTGTGAAGGACCATCACACCCAGGCTAAAAAGAGTACGCTTCTGCAGACCTCAAAGCCAGCCTCACTGCTGTCTCCGTGGCCCCTGAGGTTTGGGGCCAAATCTCCTGTCCCTAGGCCCTAGCAAGGACATGCCCGACTTCCCAGGTCCCCAATTCCACAACATCACTACTCTTTGGGAGAGACAGAGAGAGAGAGAAGAGAGAGATGCAGGTCTGTGTGACCCTGAAGCTCGTTCATGTTTTAAAAACCCAAACCAAAACGAACTCCACTCTATAAAAACCTAAGTTTAAGTAGAAAGGCTTTTCTCCTACCTTTTTTCTTCTTTGAAGGGAATTCAGTAAATTCAAAGTGATGACACAGTTTGTCTCAAGCAGATTAGAAGCGATGACTGGTTATTTGAGAGTAAAAAAAAATTTCTTTTACAAATAAACATATTAAAATTTCATACTGGACACAGTGACTCATGCCTGTAATCTCAACCTATTGGGAGGCTGAGGCAGGAGGATTACTTGAGCCCAGGAATTTGAGGCTGCAGTGAGCTATGATTGTGCTGCTACACTCCTCCAGTCCAGGGACAGGGTGAGACTTTGTCTCAAAAAAAAAAAAAAAAAAAAAAAAAAAAAAGATTAAATAGGGAAAGTGGGGGATTCTTTTACTTCCCAATTTTTTATTATAAAAAAAGTCAAACAGGCTGGGTGTGGTGGCTCACGCCTGCAATCCCAACACTTTGGGAGGCCAAGGTAGGTGGATCACTTGAGCCCAGAAGTTCGTTCAAGACTAGCCTGGGCAACATGGCAAAACCCCATCTCTACAAAAAATACAAAAGGGCTGGGCGTGGTAGTTCACGCCTGTAATCCCAACACTTTGGGAGGCTGAGGCAGGTGAATCACCTGAGGTCGGGAGTTCGAGACCATCCTGAACAACTTGGAGAAACCCTGTCTCTACTAAAGAAACATTCAGAATTAGCCAGACTACTCAGTAGTCTGAGGCAGGAGAATCACTTGAACCCAGGAGGCAGAGGTTGCAGTGAGCCGAGATTGTGCCACTGCACTCCAGCCTGGGCAACAGAGTGAGACTCCGCCTCAAAACCAAAATAAAACAAAACAAAATACAAAAAATTTGCTGGGTCTGGTGGCCCATGCCTGTAGTCCCAGCTACTTGGAAAGCTGAGGTGGGAGGATTGCTTGAGCCCAGAGGTGGAGGTTGCAGTGAGCCAAAATAGGGACACTGCACTCCAGCCCGGGTGACACAGTGAGATCCTGTCTCAAGAAAAAAGAAAAGAAAAAGTGAAACATACAGAAGAGTTAAAAGATTCAACAGTTGTTGATAAATTGCTATATTCATTTTATGTTGTGTGTTTGTGTGTGTGTTTTCCTCAAAGGTTTAGAGGTAATTTCAATTCTCCTACATAACCACTGTAACATTGTCACACTGACGAGTATTAATTATATTTAGACAGACTCTTTGAAGAAGGGTTTTGGGGAAGGAGATAACTGAGATATCTGAAATCACAAGAAACTTAGCCAGGGTGCTAGGCCAAATGTAGGGTGTAGGAAGGAAAGGGCTTCGTGCTTCTTGAAGGCCAAGACAAATGTGTGAAGTTAGCATCATTCAAAGGTGTGCTTAAAGTCATCTATGGGAGACCTCAGCTGCCAGGATCTTGAGCACATGTAATTAACTGCCTTGTGTATTGGCAAGCCCTGGGAACACCACACTGATGAGCAGAGTGAACATGACATGAAAAACAGATGTGAATAGGCCTTTGAGAGATGAAACAAATTATAGCCACAAGTCATCCTAGCAAGCAAGTGGAAAAAGAGAAACGATTCAATGCAGACAATTTCTACTATGAATGAACCCAGATCTTCCCAGGGGGGAGCGCTGGGTGGGGGTGATTTGCCGAGGAAGGAAATGAGGCTCCAGGCAGGAGGAAATTCTTTCTTTTTTTTTCCGAAACAGAGTCTCTCTCTGTCACCCAGGCTGGAGTGCAGTGGCTCCATCTCGACTCACTGCAACCTCTGCCTCTCGGGTTAAAATGATTCTCCTGCCTCAGCCTCCCGAGTAGCTGGGATTACAGGTGCCCACCACAACACACCTGGCTAATTTTTGTATTTTTAGTAGAGACAGGGTTTCCCCATATTGGCCAGGCTGGTCTTGAACTCCTAATCTCAAGTGATCCATCCACCTTGGCCTCCCAAAGTGCTGGGATTATAGGCATGAGCCACTGTAAGCCTTGGCAGGAGGAAATTCTTTACTGTGTTAAATCAGTAAAGAATGTGCTGGCTGGGCATGGTGGCTCACACCTGTAATTCCAGCACTTTGGGAGGCCAAAGCTGGCGGATCATGAGTTCAAGAGATCAAAGTCATCCTGGTCAACATGGTGAAACCCCGTCTCTACTAAAAATACAAAAATTAGCTGGGTGTGGTGGCGTGCACCCGTAGTCCCAGCTACTCGGGAGGCTGAGGCAGGAAAATCACTTGAACCCAGGAGGCAGAGGTTGCAGTGAGCCAAGGTCGTGCCACTGTACTCCAGCCTGGCAACAGAGTGAGACTCCGTCTCAAAAAAAAAAAAAAAAAAAAAAAAGAATGCATGAATACACTACTCTTCCCACCTGTAGCTCTGGCTACAGGGAGTCCTTCCTGTCCTGGAAGGTTTTTGCAGAACATTCTGTGCATTCTGTGACTGGGTGAAGCCCACAGCCCACCTTCTTTTCCTCCAGCCCTCTTGCTCCCTTTCTATTCCCAACAGACAGTTTTTCTTTATCTGAGTCCCTAAATTTCCTTACCCATAAAACAGAGATGGTGGTGTCTGCTTGCAGGGCAGTTCTCAGACACGGGTGTGTGGGATGGCAAGGGGGGATGTGCCTGGCACAGAGTCAGGCTCAGTGGAACAGGCCCCAGGTGAATGGTATCTGACAATTTCCTAGGGGTCCCCACCCTTGTGAACACTGCATTCCCAGGCTCCCTTGCCAATAGTCTTAGGCTGGGTCTAGCCACTGGGGGGATCCATTTGGGAGACTGGTGGCTTTTGGGAGGGAGAAGCCAGGGTATTTCTTCCTTTCTCCCTCTGCCTGGGTGGGACAGCAGCTAATTCTCCCCCTGAATTCTGGTTCCCAGTAGGACAGCCCCTCTCTCTGTGGCTGCAGTACCTACTGGGTGGCCCCCATCACAGCCTTGGTTCCTGCAGATGGCTCCAGCCCCTGGGCTCCACTCCGCCTCTACCTTAGAGGCAGGAGGCTTCCTGTCCTTCCTACTGCTGATCTCCGAGTTTCCTCACTGCTTCCTGCTTGGCTTCCCAGCTCCTCAATTCCTATGTAACAATTCCTTCTACTGAATTCTGCCTGCTTCTGCCTGGGCTCTGGCTGATACACACCGTAGTCGTTCAGACCAAGCTATGCAGTAGAGAGATGACTCAGCAGGCTTGCGATGCTCAAACACTGCACATTCCAAAGACCAGCTCCTGGGAGATAACCTATAAACAGTTGAAATATCCTGCCTGATAGAGTGGCTTTGCATACGTGGGGCCTTGGGCCCTGCCAGATAGTTGGTACTAACAATGTGCTTTGGGGTGAACGCCCGTTTCTGTTTGCCTGGGGCCTTGGGCCCTGGGCCACACTGAGTTTGATGCAGTTACAGGGCCGTGCTAGGGATTAAGATCAAGCAGGTGGGTGCTCCATGCCCCTGTGACTGGCCCTCAGTAAAAATCCTGCACACCAAGGCTTGGGTGAGCTTCCCTGTTGGCAACAATCCCTGCAGGCTGCCACACATCCTTACAGGAGAATAAAGCGCAGTCCCTACAACTCTTCCGGTAAGGCCAAGTGGAAACTCACACCTGCTCTCTCCCGGATTCTGCCCTAGGCACATTTTCCTGTGCTGATTTTAATTTGTATCCATTGCTGTAATAAACTATAACCATGAGTATAGCAGCTTTTCTGAGTTCTATGAGTCCTCCTAGCAAATCACTGAACCTGGGACCTCCACACACTAGTTAAAAAGGATATTTTTATCAGCCAGGTGCAGTGGCTCACGCCTGTAATCCCAACACTTTGGGAGGCCGAGGCAGGTGGATCACGAGGTCAGGAGTTCGAGACCAGCCTGACCAACATGGTGAAACCTTGTCTCTACTAAAAATACAAAAATTAGCCGGGCGTGGTGGTGCTTCCCTCTAATCCCAGCTACTCAGTAGGCTGAGGAAGGAGAATCACTTAAAGCCGGAAGGCGGAGGTTGCAGTGAGCCGAGATGAGACCACTGCACTCCAGCCTGGGTGACAGAATGAGACTCGGTCTCAAAAAAAAAAAAAAAAGGACACTTTTTTCTTTTATAGACAAAACGTCAAGAGTCCCCAGAACTTAAGTAACTTACCTGAACTAAATGTACGTTGTGACTTTGAAGCCCTGTCTCTTGCCGCCCTGCCCTGACTCCCACAAGGATAGGCCAGGTAGTGGGAATGTGGAAGCAGAAAGACCACATGACTGAGAATTTAAAGTACAGCCATGTGTCACTTAACGGTGGGGATATGTTCTAAGAAATATCTCCTTGGGCAATTCTGTTGTGTGCATATCACAGAGTACATGTACACAAACCCAGCTGGTAGAGCCTACTGCACACCTAGGCTCTATGGAACAGTGTATTGCTCCCAGGCTACAAATCCATACAGCATGTGGCTGTGCTGAGTACTGTAGGCAACTGTAACAAAATGGTAAGTATTTGTGTATCAGAATACATCTACACACAGAAAAGGTACAGTAAAAATAAAGTATACAAGATAAAAAAGGGGCTGGGCGCCGTGGCTCACAGCTGTAATCCTAGCACTTTGGGAGGCCTAGACGGGCAGATCACTTGAGGTCAAGAGTTCGTGACCAGCCGGGCCAACATATTAAAACCCCATCTCTAGTAAAAATACAAAAATTAGATGGCCTTGGTGGTGTGTGCCTGTAATCCCAGCTACCTGCGGGGCTGAGGCAGGAGAATCGCTTGAATCCAGGAGATGGAGGTTGCAGTGAGCTGAGATCACTCCACTGCACTCCAGCCTGGGCAACAGAGCGAGACTGACTCAATTAAAAAAAAAAAAAAAGATAAAAATGGTGCATCGGTATAGAGCACTTACCATGCATGGAGCTTGTGGGACTGTAAGCTGCCCTGGGTGAGTCATTGAATGAGTGAGTGGTGAGTGAATGTGAAGGCCTAGGGCATGACTGCGCACTACTGCAGACTTCATAAACGTCGTACACTTAGGCTGCACAAACTTACAAAACATATTTTTCTTTCTTCAGTAGTAAATTATGCTTAGCTTATTATAACTTTTTTACTTTATAAACTTTTAAATGTTTTTAACTTTTTGACTCTTTTTAATAACATGTAGCTTAAGACAAGCACATTGGGCCGGGCGCAGTGGCTCATGCCTGCAATCCCAGCACTTTCAGAGGCCGAGGCGGGCGGATCACAAGGTCAGGAGTTTAAGACCAGTCTGGCCATCATAGTGAAACCCTGTCTCTACTAAAAATGCAAAAAATTAGCTGTTCATGGTGGCGCATGCCTGTAATCCTAGCTACTCGGGAGGATGAGGCAGGAGAATTGCTTGAACCCAGAAAGCAGAGGTTGCAGTGAGTCGAGATTGTGCCATGGCACTCCAGCCTGGGCAACAGAGCAAGACTTTGTCCTAAAAAAAAAAAGACAAACACATTGTACAGCTGTACAAAATTGTTTTCTTTTCCTATTTTTTTTTGTAGACATGGGGTCTCTCTACGTTACCCAATTTCTTTCTTTATGTCCCTATTCTATAAGCCTTTTCATATTTTTTTTCCTTTTTAAACTTTTTTGTTAAAAACTAAGTCACAACACACACATTAGCCGCGACCCACACAGTGTCAGGATCATCAATACCTCTGTCTTCCACCTCCATATCCTGTCTGACTTGAAGGTCTTCAGAGGTGGTAAGCATGGAGCTGTCATCTCCTATGATAACAATGCCTTCTCCTGGACACCTCCCGAAGGACCTGCCTGAGGTTGTTTTATAGTTAACCTTGGTTTTTAATAAGTAGAAGAAGGACGGATGTGGAGGTGCATGCCTGTAATCCCAGCATTTTGGGAGGCTGAGGCAGGCAGATCACTTGAGGCCAGAAGTTCACGACCAGGCTGGGCAACACGGCGAAACCTCGTCTCTACAAAAAATACAAAAATTAGCTAGGTGTGGTGGCGTGTGTCTGTAATCCCAGCTACTCAGGTGGCTGAGGCATGAGAATCGCTTAAACCCAGAAGGCAGAGGTTGCAGTGAGCCAAGATCGTGCCACTGCACTCCAGTCTGAGTGACGGAGTGAGACTGTCTCAAAAAAAAAGTATAGTATTGGCTGGGAATAGTGATTCATACCTGCAATCTCAGCACTTTGGGAGGATGAGGCAGGAGGATCGCTTGAGTCTAGGAGTTCAAGACCAACCTGGGCCACATATTGAGATCCATCTTTATTATTATTATTGTTATTATTTTGAGATGGAGTCTCACTCTATCACTCAGGCTGGAGTGCAGTGGCGTGATCTCAGCTCACTGCAACCTCTGCCTCCCAGGTTCAAGCAATTTTCCTGTTTCAGCCTCCCAAGTAGCTTGGACTACAAGCACATGCCACCATGCCCAGCTAATTTTTGTATTTTTAGTAGAGACAGGGTTTTGCCATGTTGGCCAGGTTGTTCTTGAACTACTGATCTCAGGTGATCCACCTGCCTCAGCCTCCCAAAGTGCTGGGATTACAGGCATGAGCCACTGCACCCAGGCTTGTTTTTTTATTTTTTATTTTTAAAAGGCCTCACTTCCTGGCTGGGAATTGAACCCAGACTGCTGCAGTGAAAGAGCATAACATCAGCTACTGGCCCACAGCATGGGAGTCCCGGTCCTGTTTGTTGCTCATTCCCAGACACGCAGCCTAGTCTATAGGAAGAATTCTATCTATATAGACAAAGAAAGATGTGGATGAATTGGTTATGAAGAATGAGGGGGATAGAAAATGTCAAGGATGGCTCTAGGTTTCTGGCTTATGCAACTGAGTGGTGCCATTGAGAGAGGTGAGCTGGTCTGTGGGGGACATAGAACAGGTTGACAAGTCTGGTTAGGGAAACGTGGAGTTAGGAAGTCAGTTCCTATGCTGTGTTGTGTTGGGAACTCTGGCCTGGGTGGTGGAGATAGATTTAGGTGTCATCAGCACACCAGTGGTAGGTTGGTTGAAAGTGATTGAGATCATCCAGGGAAGCTTGCTAAGTGAGAAGAGGAAGCCCAGGGCTGAGCCGTAAACAATGCCAACATCCAGTAGGCAGCCAGAATGACCCTGCAAAACAGTGTGAGGGGCAGCAGGCAAAAAACGGAAGTGAGAAACCAGGGCAGGTGACCTCCGGAAGCAGAGGAAAAGAGAAGGGGGTGCCATGTGGTACTTGCAAGCATTACTGGACTACAGCAAGCTTTTTTTTTTTTTTTTTCCCCTTCTTTTTGGTCTGCATCATCTTGGGATGCACTTTTTTATCTTTGAGAAGAGTTTTACTCTGTCTCCCAGGCTGGAGTGCAGTGCAGCAATCTTGGCTCACTGCAACCTCTGCCTCCTAAGTTCAAGTGATTCTCCCTCCTGTGTAGCTGGGACTACAGGCATGCACCACCACGTCCAGCTAATTTTTGTATTTTTAGTGGAGACAGGGTTTCACCATGTTGGTCAAGCTGTTCTGAACTCCTGACCTCAGGTGGTCCGCCTGCCTTTGCCTCCCAAAGTGCTGGGATTATAGGTGTGAGCCACCACGCCTGGCCCACATACACAGTATTTTAAAACACGTTGAGTTTGTTGTCAAAAATTTAAAAATCAGGGTATTTCTTTTGAAATATCCATTTCTAGTTACCTGGAAAAATCTGAAGATTGGCCATTCTGGGCCTGAATTCCTGCATACCAACAGCCAGGGCAAGAACTCACAGTTGTCCTGTTACCTGAGGTGTGCACTCTCCTATTGCCTCAGTTCCCACCTCTCCCTATCGTATCTCTGCCACCAGGGGCCTAGCAGATATTATTCACCATCTCTCTTGTATTACTGCTTTTCTTTTTTTTTTTAATTTCCTTTCTTCTGTGACAAGTTTATGCATTCAACATTACTGCTTTTCTTCTAGTAACATTAAGAGAAGGGAGAGGACTTCTTAAGTTTATGTTACTGTTGAAAGTGGGAGGCCAGGCGAGGTGGCTCACGCCTGTAATCTCAGCACTTTGGGAGGCCAAGATGGGCGGATCACTTGAGGTCAGGAGTTTGAGACCAGCCTGGCCAACATGGTGAATCCCCATCTCTTAAAAAAAAAGAGAAAAAAAGAAAGTGGGAAAACAGCACACCCTTATAGTCCCAGCTACTACAGAGGCCGAGGCAGGAGGATCCTTGAACCCAGGAGTTGGAGGCTGCCGTGCCCTATGACAGTGCCTTCTAATAGCTACTGCACTCCAGCCTGGGCAACATAGCAAGACCTTGATTCTTTTTTTTTTTTTTTTTTGAGATGAAGTCTAGCTCTGTTGCCCAGGCTGGAGTGCAGTGGTGCAATCTCAGCTCACTGCAACCTCCGCCTCCCGCATTCACGAGATTCTCCTGCTTCAGCTTCCCAAGTAGCTGGGATTACAGGCTCAGCTAATTTATTTTTATTTTTAGTAGAGACTGGATTTCACTGTGTTGGCCAGGCTGGTCTTGAACTCTTGACGTCGTGATCTGCCGGCCTCAGCCTCCCAAAGTTCTGGGATTACAAGCGTGAGCCACCGTGCCTGGCTAGCAAGACCTTGATTCTTAAAAAGAGACAGGAAAAAAAAAAAAAACAAAGAAAGTGGGAAAACAAAAAATAGAGACAGTAAGTATCTCTGGAAAAATAGGAGGCAACATATTTCTTTCTGTCGTTGTTGTTGTTGTTTGAGATAGGGTCTCTCTTTGTCACCCAGGCTGGAGTGCAGTGGTGTGATCACAGCTCACTGCAGCCTCGACCTCTCAGGCTCAGGTGATCGTCCTACCTCAGCCTCCCAAAAAGCATTATTCCTTTGTTTCTTTTTTTTTTTTGAGACAGAGTCTTGCTCTGTTGCCAGGCTGGAGTGCAGTGGTGCAATCTCGATTCACTGCAACCTCTGCCTCCCAGGTTCAAGTGATTCTCTTGCCTCAGCCTCCCGAGTAAGCTGGGTCTGCAGGCGAGCACCACTACACCCAGCTAATTTTTGTGTTTTTAGTAGAGAAGGGATTTCACTATGTTGGCCAGATGATCTCTATCTCTTGACCTCATGATCCGCCCACCTCAGCCTCCCAAAGTGCTGGGATTACAGGTGTGAGCCACCGTGCCCAGCCCAAAAAGCATATTTCTTAATGAACATGAAGAAGATTTCTGTATTTTACTCACTTGCCTTCTCTGCTTAAGAGGTTTCTTTTTTTAAAAAAAAAAAAGCTTATAAATAACATAAATTTATTTCTCATGGTTCTGGAGGTTGGAAGTCTAGCAGATTCAGTGTCTGGCGAGGGCCTATTTCCTGGTTTGTAGATGGTACCTTCCTGCTGGGTCCTTACATGGTGGAAAGGCTGAGAGATTTCCAGTGACCCTTACCTCCTGGGGTTTATGGCCTGTGTAAACCCCTCCCTTTGGAAGTGGGCTGGACTTAGTGACTTTATTCTACCCAACAGACTATGACCAAAGGTGATGGGATGCTCCTTTTATAAAAAGGCTACCAAAAATTATGACTTCCCTCTGCCAGCAGACGTTCTCTCTTGCCTTCTTGGTTGGCACACTGGGAAGAAGTAAGCTGCAGCATTGGAGAGGCCCATGTGGCAAGGGATTGAGAGCAGCCTCTGGCCAACAGCTGGTAAGCACCAGTGAGCAACTGAGGCCCTCCGTCCCACAGTAAGTGAGGAACTGAGTCCTGCTGATGATCATGTGATACTGAAGGAGGGTCTTTCTCCAGCTGATCCTATAGATGAGACTCCAGCCCTTGTGCTGCCTCATGAGAGACCTTGGAGCAGAGGCCTCCACTGAGCTATATCTGGATTCCTACCCACAGAAACTGGAAGACAATAAAAGTGGCATTTATATATTTTTTTAATTTTGGTAAAAAATCCTATAACATGAAATTTTTCCATTCTAACCATTAAAAACATTTTTTGTGTGTGAGACAGGGTCTCGTTCTGTCACCCGGGCTAGAGTACAGTCGTGCAATCTTGACTCACTGCAACCTCTGCCTTTCAGGCCCAAGTGATCCTCCCACCTCAGCCTCCCAAGTAGTCGGGACTACAGGCTACTTGGGAGGACTACCACCACGCCCAGCTAATTTTTGTTTGCATTTGTAGTAGATAAGGGGTTTTGCCATATTGCCTAGGCTGGTCTCGAACTCTTGGGCTAAAGTGATTCACCCTCAAAGAGCTGAGATTACAGGCATGAGCTGCTGTGCTTGGCCTTATTTTAAACATTTTTAAAAATTTTTTATAGAGATGGGGGTCTCAATATGTTGCTCAAGCTGATCTCAAACTCCTGGCCTCAAGCCATCCTCCCAATTTGGCTTCCTAAAGCACTGGGATTACAGGTGTGAGCCACCATGCCTGACCATTTCTAACCATTTTTAAGAGTACACTTAGGCTACGCATGGGGGCTCATGCCTGTAATCCCAGCACTTTGGGAGGCCAAGGCAGACGGATCACTTGAGCCCAGGAGTTCAAGACCAGACTGGGCAACATAGCAAAACTTTGTTTCTACAAAAAAAATGTGAAAATTAGTTGGGAATGGTGACACACACCTATAGTCTCAGCTACTTGGGAGTCTGAGGTGGAAGGATCGCTTATGCCTGGAGGTGGAGGTTGCAGTGAGCTGAGATCACACCACTGTACTCCAATCTGGGTGACCAGAGTGAGCTCTGTCTCAAAAAAAACAAAAACAAACAAAAAAAAACACTTCAGCAGCATTAGCTATGTTCACATTGTTATGTAAGAGATCTTCAGAACTTTTTCATCTTCCAAACTGAAAGTATATACTAATTGTTCAACAATCTCCATTCCCCTTCCCAAGCCCCTGGCAACCACCGTTCTGCTCTCTGTTTCTTTGAGTGTGACTAATTTAGGCACTCAAATAAATCTAATCATGCATTGTCTTTTTATGGCTGGCTTATTTACTTACCATAACATCCTCAAGGTTCATCCATATTGCAGCATGTAAATGATTTCCTTTTTTAAGGCTGAATAATATTCCATTGTATGCCATATTTTTCTTTTTCTTTCTTTCTTTCTTTTTTTTTTTTTTTTTGAGACAAGTTTCGCTCTTGTTGCCCAGGCTGGAGTGCAATGGCACAGTCTCGGCTCACTGCAACCTCTGACTCCTGGGTTCAAGTGATTCTCCTGCCTCAGCCTCCCAAGTAGCTGGGATTACAGGTACCCACTGTGACACCTGGTTAATTTTTGTATTTTTAGTAGAGACAGGGTTTCACCATGTTGGTCAGGCTGGTCTCGAACTCCTGACCTCAGGTCATCTGCCTGCCTTGGCCTTCCAAAGTGCTGGGATTACAGGAGTGAGCCACGGCACCCGGCCATATGCCATATTTTTCTTATCCATGTATCCTTTGATGGACACTTATGTTGCTTCCACATTTTGGCTATTGTGAATAAAGCAGCAATGAATGTGAGTGCGCAAATATTCTTGTTGACATCCTGCTTTCCATTCTTTTGGGTATATATCCAGAAGTGGGATTGCTGCATTACATGATAATCCCATGTTTAATTTTTTTGAGGAACTGCCCTACAACTTTCCACAGCAGTTGTACCATTTTATATTCCCTTCAACAGTGTAAAGGGAAGGTTGGGTGCAGTGGCTCACACCTGTAATCCAGGTGGATCATCTGAAGTCAGGAGTTCAAGACCAGCCTGGCCAACATGGTGAAACCCCATCTCTGCTAAAATACAAAAAATTAGCTGGGTGCGGTGGTACACACCTGTAATCCCAGCTACTCCAGAGGCTGAGGCATGAGAATCGCTTGAACCTGGAAGGCAGAGGTTGCAGTGAGCTGAGATTCGCACCACTGCACTCCAGCCTGGGTGACAAAGTGAGGCTCTGTCTCAAAAAAAAAAAAAAAAAAAAGTGTGAAGGGTTCCAATGTCTCTACATCCTCACTAACAATTGCTATCTCCTGTTTCTTGGCAGTGGACATCTAATGGGCATGAAGTAGCATCTCATTAAATGTGTGGGGTTTGTGTTGGTTTTTATTTTTTAATTTAATTTAATTAATTAATTTATTTATTTTGAGGCAGGGAATCTCTGTCTCCCAGGCTGGAGTACAGTTGTACAATCATAGCTCACTGCAGACTCTACCATCTGGGCTCAAGCTATTCTCCTGCCTCAGCTCCTCAAGTAGCTGGGACCACAGGCATGAACCGCAGTGCCCAGCTAATTTTTTTACATTTTTTTTAAAGATGGGGTCTCACCATGTTGCCCAGCCTGCTCTCAAACTCCTGGGCTCAAGCGATTCTCCCTCCCATCTTGTCCCCACAAGCACTGAGATTACAGGCTGAGCCACCACACCCAGCCCCAGCTCTCTCTTTGTGATGACTCCGGCGGAACTTTGTTTCACTTCTCTTGCTCAACCTTTCAGCAACATTGGAAACCAATGACCACTCCCTTCTTGGACCTCACCAAAGGAAATAGTATATTACTTATCTATTGCTACTTAAAAATGATCTCAAAACTTAGCTGCTTAAAACAACACATGGTTGGGCGCCAGTGGCTCAGGCCCATAATCCCAGCATTTTAGGGACCAAAGTGGGAGGACCAATTGAGCCTAGGAATTTGTGACCAGCTGGAGCAACATAGCAAGACCCCATCTCTACAAAAAATACAAAAATTAGCCGGGCTATGGTGGTGTGCACCTGTGGTCCCAGCTACTCAGGAGGCTGGGGTGGGAGGAGAGCTTGAGCCTAGGAGTTCAAGGTTGCTGTGAGCCATGATTGAGTCACTGCACTCCAGCCCGTGACAGTCACTGTCACTCCAAGGTGACAGATCTAGACCTTGTCTCAATAAGTAAATGAATAAGATAAAATAAAAAAGAGAAGGCTGGGGACATTGGGCAGAGCAGATCCCAGTGAAGATGTAGGGATAGTGGCTAACCTGGAAGAGAAGAGGCAGAGGCAGGGAGTGAGTAAGGGCCACCCTTTTTAAGGAGTCATCTCTAGAATTTTTATGGGTTGTCTATATTCTTTCCCGAAGGAGAGAGAAATGAGGAGTAGGAGATGGTGAGAGAGAGGGTTTTGTTTTATTTTTATTTTTATTTTTATGACGGGAAAGAAACACCTCTGGGCTGGATGACTTCAGAGCTTGCACATTATCCAAGATGCATTGCTGGCTTGCCTAGTTCTGAAGCAAAATAAATGCTAATATAAACGAGCAACATCCTGATATTTTCTCCTGATGACTACTTTGAGTCTTTTTTAGGGAGTAAATATCAAATATTTAATCATTTCAAGTATTCTCCCTCCCTTCCTTGCTCTCTTGTCTTGGTGACCCTGCTTGGCTGGAGTGCAAATGCTTGTTTACTGTGTTTCTTAGGCAATCCAGCTCTGTGTCCTTCCTCCCCTACCCACCAACTCCTGTTTAGGGCTCTTCCAGCGAAGCACGTGTATAGTGGGTCCCCAGTAACATGTTTTGCATGAGAAAACAGTCACCCAATGGCTGCAGTTCCTGGGGACTTCTAAGCGCAAGGCCCTTCCCAAACTGCTCCATAAACACCCTCCAGGAAGCTGATGGAATGGGCTGGGGGCAAGGCGTAGCGAAGGGGGCAGTCCTTGCACATCAAATGCACATTGCTTTATTCACACAATGCGATTTGTGTACACTCCATGATATAGGCAGATTTAACTATTATGGAAAGGCAGACATGTTCCAGGAGATTTTGACGACAAAATGTATGAACTCAGGTATAACCAATGTTTACTGTGCCCATATATGATGAGTTGAACAAGGAAGTGCCACTGAGGGGTTGGGGGAGGTGGGCGTAGGCCTGGGAGATCTCAACACAGACACTCCCTTTTGGTTTTTTGGACCGTCATTATTTTCAGTCTGCTAGTGGGTGGAGATGTTCCAACCCCTTCCTGTTCATTGTCACCAGCTCCTGGTGAGTCACTAATAGCTCCACACCAGCCCTCCAGTCCTGGAGGGTAGGGAGAGCTTGCAGATGGTTGCTTCTCCTACTCTATAGTGGTAGGAAAGCTGGCTCTTAGGAACCTTGAAGCTTTGCTGCAGGCCTCTTCAGCTTACAGTCACACACTCAGAGGATGGGTGTTAATTTCGTTGCTTCAGAACTTAGGATCCATAAGAAGCTGGGTAGGTAGTGCCCTCAGATCTCTAGCCCAGGGCACTTTCAATTTTATCACATGAAAAGAAACTTGGCCAGGCACGGTGGCTCACCGAGGCTCCGGTACAATGGCAAGATCTTGGCTCACTGCAACCTCTGCCTCCCAGGTTCAAGTGATTCTCCTGCCTCAGCCTCTCAAGAAGCTGGGATTACAGACGTGTGCCACCATGCCCAGCTAATTTTTGTATTTTTAGTAGAGACTGGGTTTTACCATGCTGGTCAGGCCAGTGCTGAACTCCTGACCTCCAGTGATCTGCTCTCCTCAGCTTCCCAACATTCTGGGATTACAGGTGTGAGCCACTGCACCTGGCCAATTTTTAAATTTTTTGTATGCATGAGTTCTTGCCATCTTGCCTAGACTGGTCTTGAACTCCTGGGCTCAAGTGATTCTCCTGCCTTGGCCCCACAAAGTGCTGAGATTATAGGCGTGAGCCACTGCGGCCAGCCTGGAATTTCTTATTGCAGAAAAAGAATAAACCTGGAGTTGCTCAGACCAGGGGGCTGGAATCTTGGTTGTGGCATTCATTCATTTAACTGATATGCACTGAGTACCTATTTTGTGCCATTCCCTGGAAATATGGCAGATAAGGAACTTACATTCCAAAGGAAAAGAGATGATAAAAAACAAGCACTAACTTTGGGAGGCCAAGGCAGGCAGATCATTTGAGGTCGGGAGTTTGAGAGCAGCCTGACCAACATGGAGAAACCCTGTCTCTATTTAAAATACAAAATTAGTTGGGCAGGGTGGCACTTGCCTGTAATCCCAGCTATTCAGGAGGCTGAGACAAGAGAATCACTTGAACCTGGGAGGCAGAGGTTGCGGTGAGCCAAGACTGTGCCATTGCACTCCATACTGGGCAAGAGTGAAACTCCGTCTCAAAAAACAAACACACAGGCTGGGCACGGTGGCTCATGCCTGTAATCCCAGCACTTTGGGAGGCCGAGGCAGGCGGATCACGAGGTCAGGAGTTCAAGACCAGCCTGATCAGCATGTTGAAACCCTGTCTCTACTAAAAATACAAAAATTAGCTGGGCGTGGTGGTGCGTACCTGTAATCCCAGCTACTCGGGAGTCTGAGGCAGGAGAATCACTTGAACCTGCGAGGCAGAGGTTGCAGTGAGCCGAGATCACACCACTGCCCTCCAGCCTGGGCGACAGAGCAAGACTCCGTCCCAAAACAAACAAACAAACAAACCAAGTGCCAGCGGGGCACAGTGGCTCATGCCTGTAATCCCAGCACTTTGGGAGACCAAGGCGGTCAGATCACCTGAGGCCAGGGGTTCGAGATCAGCCTGGCCATTATGGTGAAACCCTGTCTCTACTAAAATACAAAAATTAGCTGGGCATGGCTGGGTGTGGTGGCTCACGCCTGTAATCTCAGCACTTTGGGAGGCCAAGGTGGGTGGATCACTTGAGGTCAGGAGTTCAAGACCAGACTGATGATGAAACCCCATCTCTAGCAAATACAAAAAATTAGCAAGGCGTGGAAGTGTACGCTTATAGTCTCAGCTACTTGGGAGGCTGAGGCAAGAGAATCGTTTGAACCAGGAGGCGGAGGTTGCAGTGAGATTGAGCCATTGCACTCCAGCCTGGGCAACAGAGTGAAACTGTCTCAAAAAAGGGAAAAAAATGTTAGCCGGGCATGATGGTGTGTGCCTATAATCCCAGCTACTAGGGAGGCTGAGGCACCAGAGTCTCTTCAATCCAGGAGGTGGAGGTTGCAGTGAGCCGAGATAGGGCCACTGGACTCCAGCCTGACGCCACCTCAAAAACAAACAAACACACAAAAAACAAGCACAGTTAATTTTATGTGTCAACTAACTTGACTGGGAGTCAGATGCCTAGATATTTGGTCAAACATTATTCAGGGCGGGGCATGGTGGCTCATGCCTGTAATCCTAGCGTTTGGGATGCCAAGGCAGGAGGATGGCTTGAGGCCAGGAGTCCAAGACATCCTGGGGAACATGGCAAAATCCTGTCTCTACAAAAAGGTGGGAAAAAAACCATTAGCCAGGTGTGGTGGCGTGCAACTGTGGTCCTAGCTACTTAGGAGGCTGAGGTGTGAGGTTTGCCTGAGCCCAGGAAGTTGAAGTTGCAGTGAGCCATGATTGTGCCACATGAATGGCACTTTAGCCTGGGCGACAGAACTATACCCTGTCTCTAAACACACACACACACACACACACACACACACACACACACACACTGACAACAACAAAAAAACCACACACACATTAGTCTGGATATTTGTGTGAGGTGTTTTTGGATGAGACAAACATTTAAATCAGAGGACTGAGTAAAGCAGACTAGACTTCTGTAATGGGGGTGGGCTTCATCCAATCAGTTTCAGAGACATATCATGATTGTCTAGTAAACAGATAAAAGATTTTCAGCTTCTGGAAAAGCAAATTAGATCCCAGTGAGATAGCACTTATACCCACTAGATTGGTAAAAAGTGACTTTAATCATACTGAGTTGGAGTGGACATGGATCCATGGTGGGAGTATCATAGGTGGAAACACTTTGGAAAACAATTGTTCCTCTTGTAAAGTTGAACAGCCTAGGCATTTCCCCCTCCTTGGTGTATCCAAGAGGCAACCCTGCATATATGCATCAGAACACAGGCACAAGAACATTTATAACAGCATTTTTTTAGTAATAAGAAAACTAGAAACCATGTAAATGCCCAGCAATAAGAAAATTGATAAGAACGTCGTGGTATATTCACCCTAGAATATTATATAGCAGTGAAAAAGATAATGCTGATTACAGCAAGTCCTAGAATACTATGTATGGTATGATACAATTTTTATAAAGCTCAAAAACTACTAAACTCATTTTTTTCTTATTTTTGTTTTGTTTTGTTTTCTAAACTCCTTGTTTAAGCATGTGCCTATATGTGTGACTCTTTTTCCGAAAAGGGAGGGAGACAATAAATTAAAATTTCAAGATGTTAGTTACCTCTGGGTGGGCAGTGCATGATGGCATAGGGCAGAAGCTCTGGTTATTGGTAATGTTTTGGATCTGCACTTGGGAGGTGAGTTTATGGGAGTTGATGGTATTGTTATGGTCTAATATTTACACATGTTGACATGTATTCCTTTGTTTGAATGAAGTATAAATAAAAAATGTATAAAGGAAAACAGAATGGCTGATTTTCTGCTTTTTTTTTTTTTTTTTTTTTTGAGAAGGAGTTTCACTCTTGTTGCCCAGCCTGAACTGAAATGGTGGGATTTCAGCTCACCACAACCTCCGCCTCCCGGGTTCAAGCGATTCTCCTGCCTCAGCCTCCCAAGTAGCTGAGATTACAAGTGTCCACGACCACACTTGGCTAATTTTTTTTTTTTTCTGTATTTTTAGCAGGGACAGAGTTTCTTCATGTTGGTCAGGCTGGTCTCGAACTGCCGACCTCAGGTGATCTGCCCGCCTCATCCTCCCAAAGTGCTGGGATTACAGGTGTAAGCCACCACACCTGGCAGATTTTCTGCTTTTCTTGTTACTTTGCTGCATGTTCCTAAAGTTCCCTCCCCCAACTATAGGTGCTTTTTTTCTAATCAGAAAAAGAACGTAATATATTAAATAAATTTTTTTTGAGATGGAGTCTTTTTATTTATTTATTTATTTATTTATTTATAAATAAGACGAGGTTTCAACACATTGGTCAGGCTGGTCTTGAACTCCTGACCTCAGACGATCCACCCGACTTGGCCTCCAAAGTGCTTGGATTACAGGCGTGAGCCACCACGCCTGGCCAAGATGGAGTCTTGCTATGTTGCCCAGGCCAGAGTGAAATGGCATAATCTTGGCTCACTGCAACCTCCACCTCCCAGGTTCTCAGCGATTCTCCTGCCTCACCCTCCTGAGTAGCTGGGATTATAGGTGTATGTCCCATACCCAGCTAATTTTTGCATTTTTAGTGGAGACAGTGTTTCACTATGTTGGCCAGGCTGGTTTCAAACTCCTGACTGCAGGTGATCCTCTCGCCTCGGCCTCTCAAAGTGCTGGGATTACAGGCGTGAGCCACTGTGCCTGGCCTATATTCAGTAATATTGGAAATGCCTCTTGCTAAATTTGGGAATCATTACCAGTAGAATTGTGTTAGCATGCTCAGGTAAACGGTATAATAGGTTGGGCTTGGTGGCTCCTGCCTGTAATCCCAACACTTTGGGAGGCCAAGATAGGAAGATCACTTGAGCCCAGGAGTTTGATGCCAGCCTGGGCAACATAGTGAGATCCTGTCTCTATTATTATTATTATTATTTTCTGAGACAGAGGCTCGCTCTTCGCCAGGCACCAGGCTGGAATGCAGTGGCAAGATCTCAGTTCACTGCAACCTCTACCTCCTGGCTTCAAGCAATTCTCCTGCCTCAGCTTCCCGAGTAGCTGGGACTACAGGTGTGCACCACCATGCCCAGCTAATTTTTGTATTTTAGTGGAGACGGGATTTCACTATGTTGGCCAGGATGGTCTCGATCTCTTGACCTCATGATCCTCCCGCCTCGGCCTCCCAAAATGCTGGGATTATAGGTGTGAGCCACCTTGTCCGACCTATTATTATTATTTTTATCTTTATTTCTATTTTTTTTTTAAGATGAAGTTTCTCTCTTGTTGCCCAGGCTGGAGTGCAATGGCACAGTCTCCACTCACTGCAACCTCCACCTCCCGGGTTCAAGCGATTCTCCTGCCTTAGCCTCCCGAGTAGCTGAGATTACAGGCATACACCACCATGCCCAGATAATTTTTGTATTTTGAGTAGAGTTGGAGTTTCACTAGCTTTCTGGCCAGGCTGGTCTCAAACTCCTGACCTCAGGTGATCCACCGGCCTTGGCCTCCCAAAGTGCTGGGATTAGAGGCGTGAGCCACCCCACCCGGCCCCCGTCTCTATTTTTAAAAATAAATAAATAAATAAATAAAAGGGGAAAAAAGAGAAATGGTATAAGGAAAACATGTTTATAAGGCTAATGGGACCCCCAGGTTGTCGAATAACCACGTGTCCAGGTCAAACCTTGGTTTCACCCCCAAGCTCTCCTTTTAGTTGATGGGTTGTGGTTCAGGATAAGTAGCAGTTTGTGGAAACCCAGGAAACTGGTTTGATTTCCAGCTGTGTCATTCAGTTGGCGTGTGTCCTTCATCAATGTGCATGTCTCTGAGATTCAGGTTTGTGCCAGTGAAATCAGCATGTTGTTTACTTTGAACTTTCACTGGGTGGGTTCAGGATAAAATACATGAATTGCTTCTCTCCTGGTAACTCCTGCACAAATGCTAGTACTTGTATTGTGGTCCTTCTGCCCCAACAATGATCTTACCTCAGCACAATGTTGTTTTTCACAGTTTGCAAGGGCGGGGCACTTATATTGTTGATCTCATCCTTAAAAAGTCTAATTTTTGTTAACAACAGCTCATATGTATAGAGTACTTACTATTTTTACAAGTATTATGTAACAGTGGGAGTTCAACAAACGCTGAATGAGGGAGGGCATGGTTTCAAAAGTGGGCGAGAGCGGAGAAGAAAAACAGGTGACTGCTTCTTTGACTGGAAAACTCATTTTATGAGGCTGGAAGCTGTCTCTAAAGCAAGGGTATCCCTGAGTCTCCTGTTATATTGAGGGGATGTTGAGGTTAGCCCCTGGACTCTGAAACTGCCCTGGGTCACTCTAGTGGACAGACAGGGTCTAGCATGGGGGCTTCGAGCCTCTTCCATCTGTGGCTTCTAAAAAACTAGAAGTAAAAAGAGAGTTGGTGCCACCTGGAGGGCAAGAGAGGGCATCTCAGAGGAGAGCTGGGGGAAACCCTTAGAATGACAGTGGTGGTGGTGGTTAGAAGGTATCATAAAAACAATCTCTACTGCCTGGCATAGTCTCACGCCTATAATCCCAGCACTTTGGGAGGCTGAGGTGGGCCGATCACTTGAGGTCAGGAGTTCAAGACTAGCCTGGCCAACATGGTGAAATCCCGTCTCTACTAAAAATACAAAAAATTAGCTGGGTGTGGTGGTGGGCACCTGTAATCCCAGCTACTCAGGAGGCTGAGGCATGAGAATCGCTGGAACCCAGGAGGTGGAAGTTGCAGTGAGGCGAGACTGTGCCATTGTACTCCAACCTGGGCAACAAGAGCAAAATTTGTCTCAAAAAACAAACCAAAAAAACTCTACTGTTTATAAATTTTTATTAAGATAATTGTAGATTCGCATGAAGTTATGGGAAATAATACAGAGAGATCTTTTTTTTTTTTTTTTTTTTTGAGACGGAGTCTCGCTGTTGCCCAGGCTGGAGTGCAGTGGGGCGATCTCAGCTCACTGCAACCTCTGCCTCCTGGGTTTAAGTGATTCTCCTGCCTCAGCCTCCTGAGTAGCTGGGATTATAGGTGCATGCTACCACGCCTGGCTAATTTTTCTATTTTTAGTAGAGATGGGGTTTCACCATGTTGGTCAGGCTGGTCTCGATCTCCTGACCTCAGGTGATTCAGCTGCCTCAGCCTCCCAAAGTGCTGGTATTACAGGAGTGAGCCACCACACCCGGCCACAGAGAGATCTTTCATACCCTTTGCCCAGTTTCTTCCAATGTTAACATCTTGCAAAACTACAGTATATAAAGCAATGGAACAGAATCAAGAGTTCAGAAATAAACCCATACATTTATGATCAATTGATTTTATTTATTTTTTGAGATGGAGTCTTGCTCTGTTGCCCAGGCTGGAGTGCCATGGCATGATCTTGACTCACTACAACCTCTGCCTCCTGGGTTCAAGCAATCTCTTGTCTCAGCCTCCTGAGTAGCTGGGACTACAGGTGCCTGCCACCACGCCCAGCTAATTTTTTTTAATTAATTATTTATTTATTTATTTTTTGTTGCCCAGGCTGCAGTGCAGTGGTGTGATCTCTGCTCACTGCAACCTTCACCTCCCAGGTTCAAGCGATTCTCCTGCCTCAGCCTCCCAAGTAGCTGCAATCACAGGCACCTGCTATCACACCCAGCTAATTTTGTATTTTTAGTAGAGATGGGGTTTCATTATGTTGGCCAGGCTCGTCTAAAACTCCTAACCTCAGGTGATCCACCTGCCTTGATCTCCCAAAGTGCTAGGATTACAGACGTGAGCCACCATGCCTGGTCAGTCAATTGATTTTCAACAAAGGTGCCACACAATTCAATGAGGGAAAGAAAAGTCTTTTCAACAAACCATACTGGGACAACTACTATCCACACACAAAAGCATGAGAAATCAGACACCTATCTCACACCATGTATAAAAACTAATTTAGGCCCGGGCATGGTGTCTCATGCCTGTAATCCCAGCACTTTGTGAGGTTGAGGTGGGCGGATCACGAGGTCAAGAGATCAAGACCGTCCTGGCCAATACGGTGAAAGCCTGTCTTTACTAAAAATCCAAAAAAAAATTAGCTGGGTGTGGTGGCACATGCCTGTAGTCTCAACTACTTGGGAGGCTGAGGCAGAAGAATCGCTTGAACCTGAGAGGCGGAGGTTCCAGTAAGCAGAGGGTATGCCACTGCACTCCAGCCTGGCAACAGAGTGAGACTCCATCTCAAAAAAAAAAAAAACAAAACAAAAACTAACTCAAAATGGATCAAATACCTAAACACAAAAGATAAAACCATAAAACTCTCAGAAGAAAACATAGGAGTAAATCTTTATGATCTTGGCTTAAACAATGATTTCTTAGATATGACACTAAAAGCCAACACAAGAAAAAATAGACAAATTGAATTTCATCAAAATTAAAAGCTTTTGTGCTTCAAAGGGCACTATCAAGAAAGTGAAAAGACAACCTATAGAATGGAAGAAAATATTTACAAATCGTGTATCTAGTAAGTGTCTAGAGGCTGGGCGCGGTGGCTCACACCTGTAATCCCAACTCTTTGGGAGGCCAAGGCGGGCAGATCATTTGAGGCCAGGAGTTGGAGACCAGTTCTGGGCAACATGGTGAAACCCTGCCTCTACCAAAAATACAAAAATTAGCCAAGCCTGGTGGCACCCGCCTATAGTCCCAGCTACTAGGGAGGCTGAAGCATGAGAATTGCTTGAACCTGGGAAGCAGAGCACTCCAGCCACTGCACTCCAGCCACTGCACTCCAGCCTGGGTGACAGAGTAAGACTCTGTTCCCAAAAAAAAAGCAGGGGGGGAGTCTAGATTCCAGAATATATAAAGAACTCATACAACTCTAATAAAAAGATAAATGAATTTTAAAATGTGCAAGGGATATGAACAGACATTTCTTCAAAGAAGGTTTACAAATGACGAATAAACACATGAAAAGATGCTCAACATCAGTAGCCATCAGGAAAGTGCAACTTGAAACCTCTTCACGCCCACTAGCATGGCTATAATCAAAAAGACAATAATAAGTGTTGACAAGGATGGGAAGAAATTGAAACCCTCATATACTGCTGGTGGGAATGTAAAATGGAGCAGCTGCTTTGGAAAAGTATTTAGGCAGTTCCCAAAAAGTTAAACATAGTTACCATATGACCTAGTAATTCCACTCTTAGGTATAGACCCAAGAGAAATTAAAACATGGGTTCACACAAAAGCTTGTATATTAATGTTCACAGCATTCACAGCTTTATTCACAAGAGCTAGACTGGAAACAACCCAAATGTCTATCAACTGATTAACAAAATATGGTAAATCCATAAAATGGAATATTATCCAGCTACAAAAGGAATGAAGTACTGATTCATGCTATAACATGGACGGGTCTTGAAAACATGCTAAATGAAAGAAGCCAAACACACAAAAGGCTACATAGCATATGATTCTGTTTATACAAACTATCCAGAATATGCAAATCTATATAGACAAAGTAGAACCGTGGTTGCCAGAGGCTGGGCACAGGAGTGATTGGGGAGTGACTGCTAATGGATAAAGTGGTTTCTTTTTGGGGTGATGAAAATGTTCGCCATAGGCTTTTCAGAGTGACAACCAAGCCAGAAAAAATAAAAAAAAAATTAAAAAAAAAAGAAAATGTTCTCCAATTAGTGTAGACAGGTGCACAAACTTTTAAAAATATACTAAAACCCACTAATTGTACACCTATATATTTTTTGAGACAGGGTCTTGCTCTGTTGCCCAGGCTGGAAGTACAGTGGCATGATAATGGCTCACTGCAGCCTTGACCTCCCAGGCTTAAGATTCTCCCACCTCAGGCTCCTGGAGTAGCTGGGACAAGACAAAAATCATAGTTTAGTCCTCAATGTACCATAATTTTCTTAATAATTCCTTTATTGATAAACATTTAGGGTGTTTACAATTATTTTGTTGCAAACTGCTGCAGCAGGCAACTTCATTTTCCGTTGTTTTTTTTTTTTTTGAGACGGAGTTTTGTTTTTGTTGCCCAGGCTCCAGGGTGGAGGCAATGGCATGCTCTTGGCTCTCTGCAACCTCCCCCTCCCAGGTTCAAGCAATTCTCCTGCCTCAGTCTCCCAAGTAGCTGGAATTACAAGAGACGGGGTTTCACCATGTTGGTCAGGCTGTTCTAGAACACCTGACCTCGGGTGATCCACCTGCCTTGGCCTCCCAAAGTGCTGAGATTACAGGCTTGAGCCACTGTGCCCAGCCTCATTTTCTTCTTTTGAACAATTTTCTCCTGATTAGGGGTAGGGTTACCGATCAAAGATTTTGAACATCTTTCTGGCTCTTCACAATTTTACCTGTCACAAGATCTGTTGCCCCAGGCCTTAGCCTCTGCAAAGCCATGACCCTAAGGTCTGGCCTCTCCCCCATCTCCCCCTCCTAGTGCTTGGCTGTCACCCTTTTCACCTGGGGCTTCTGCCTCAGCCTTCCACAGCCCACTTCTCTTGCCCACAGGACTGCAGGCTTCCCCCTCCCCAGGCAAGCTGGGGCTACGCGTTGCAGCGTTTGGCTATCGCAACTTTGCCATTGCTAATGCAGTCTGGCTCGTTGGCATGCACTGTTTTTACTTTAACTTCAGGGTGTCCTGCATAGGTCCCCCAGGAAGATAAACCCTGGGTGATGTGTCATTTTCCCCTTTCCGTTGCCTTTCCCACGCGCCCCCCCACCTCTCCGTGTAGGCAGCGCATCTAGTTGGCACTCCATAATTATCCAAAGTATTTACAAAACAACGTTGAAGTTCCATGCTGTTTAGTTAGATCCCTTACACTTGATAACATACAAGACAATTTGCATCAGGAGCAGATGAGCTAGGGCCCAGCGGATATGATAAAAGTGCAATTTCATGCATTCATTCAACGAGAACTCACTGAGCAACTACTATGTGACAACATTATCCACTACAGTGAATAAAAGACAAAACAAACAAACAAACAACAACAACAACAACAAAAACAGCGGCCGGGCGTGGTGGCTCACGCCTGTAATCCCAAGCACTTTGGAGGCCAAGGCGGGCGGATCACCTGAGGTCGGGAGTTCAAGACCAGCCTGACCAATATGGTGAAACCCCGCCTTAAAAAAAAAAAAAAAAAATACAGCAAGGAAGTGGCCTGGTGCGGTGGCCCGGCAGGTATAGGCTGCAGTGAGCTGAGATCGCGCAACTGCACTACAAGTCTGGGCAGCAGAACAAGACCCTGTTTCAAATAAGTAAGTAAGTAAATAAATAAATAAATAAAATGCCAGAAAGTAAAAATAAAGCGTGTTAGATGGCAATTCGAGCTAGGGAGGAAATCAGGCGGGGGAAAGAAACTGAAAGCGAGGAGAGGCTGGCAAGTCTCCCTCGGAAGGCGGCAATAATAGTAATAGACCGGTCACATCAACTGGGTGTTTACTGCGGGCCAGTGTGTGCCACCAACCTCACACGCGAAAGCCACAAAGACTGACGCCACAACACAACGAGGCAGGGGCTTCTCCTCCTCCCTTAGTACACAAAAGAGGCTCAGGGCGCAAAGTTACGCTAGTCAGTAACCCCCGCACCTAGTCCTCGCCCCCTCCTACTTAGGCCCTCGCCCCTCCCTCCGGCTTTCCCCACTCGTTCTCCGGCGGAGACAGACAGGCTGCGGCGGCCGGAATAAGCGCAGGCGCAGAGCGCGGAGTGCGCCTGCGCACAGTGCAGGGCGACGTGGCCGGTCGGAGTCCGGAAGTGGTCCCTGTAGAACCATCGTCGTACCGCTACTCCTTGCCGCGCTGGTGGAGCATTGCGTTCCTGCGTTGCGTCCCACCGGCTCCACTATGTTGAAGAAATTCGACAAGAAAGACGAGGAGTCAGGTGAGAGGGCCAGGCCTGGGCCTGGGGGAGGCCGGACCACCCACTCGCCGAGCCTTCCTTCGGGGCCTCTGCCCTGACCCCGGATTCTGAGGCCCAGTGAGGAGCAGGGGCTTGTGCCAGGGTCCTCAGCTAGTCAGTGGCAGGCCTCGGAGAGCCCGAGCATGCTTAGCTATCTCACGCTTGTAAGCTGCGACTGCAATTTTCTGAGTGACCTTGGGCGCGTCACGCCCCTCTTTAGGCCTCAGTTTGCCCATTTGTCAAAGGAGGGCACCGGGCCAAATGGTCTCTTGTTACTTGCTTCGTCCAACCTCTTGAGGTTCGCCGGGGCTATGTTGGTGCTGGCCAAACTGGGGTGTAATTTGCGGAGCCAGTGTCCTGTGGCTGGGAACTCTGACCCCATCATTCATTTATTCAGCCAAGTATGTTGAGCGGTTACTGTATGCCAGGCACCGTACGGTGTCCTGGATACTGCAACAGAGCAAGTAGGACACTCATTGCCTCATCTGGGAATATTAGAATGGTCGCACACACGGTGGAGGAGACGGACATCAACCAGATAATCTTATTATTTGCAAATGTGACGTCTGTAATTGAAATTATTTGCAAATGTGACGTCTGCTATGAAGGAACTGGTTACAGGAAGATGGTGGTCCCTGGCACATAGGTACTTAGTTAATTACGAGTTATATAAATGAACGCAAGACATGGCACCGTGAGAAGAATAAGGCTGTACCAGGGCTGTTGGGAGATTGTGAGTGGTTTGGGGTAGAATGGAGCCCACCTGATTGCAGGAGACTAGTAGAATCCTTAGACAGATTATAGAGCCTTGATTGCCATTGCTGATGAATTTGAACTTTACTAGATTTACCGGGAAGGGCCATCTTCCCTTTATCTTTGTCTGGGAGAGTTTCGAAGTTCAGAATCACAACCTGCCTTCTCCATTGTCCTTGACTGTAGGTGGAGGCTCTAACCCATTCCAGCACCTTGAGAAGAGTGCGGTACTCCAGGAGGCAAGTGACGTTTGCTCCCCTCTAGCTTCCATCGTAAATATTCACCATCAGTGCAACTGAAATACCAACACATTCAAAGTATTGTTTTAAAGAGCAACACGGGAGAAAACTTGTGCCCTGGAAGACAGGGAAACTTTGTTCCTGGAGATAGTTAGTTATGCTTACTTCTTTTCATTCCCCTTTTTTTTTTTTTTTTTTGAGACAGAGTCTCCCTGTTGTTGGCCCAGGCTGGAGTGCAATGGCACGATCTTGGTTTACTGCAACCTCCGCCTACCGGGTTCCAGCAATTCTCCTGCCTCAGCCTCTTGAGTAGCTGAGATTACATGCACCCACCACCACGCCTGGCTAATTTTTGTACTTTTAGTAGAGACGGGGTTTCACCTTGTTGGCCAGGCTGGTCTCAAACTCTTGACCTCAGGTGATCCACCTGCCTTAGCCTCTCAGAGTGCTAGGATTACAGGCGTGAGCCACTGTGCCCAGCTGCTTACTTCTTTATTGTTGTCATTCATTGTTTCTCTTTCCCAGTTAGCAGATAATTTGCTAAGTATCTGCTAATCGGTATGTTAGCACATCCCTAACTAATATTTACACAAGAGTCTAAGAATAATTAGTAGTTGAGTAAAAAAAAAAAAAACTCCTTATGAAAAGTTGCTTGTTGCCTACCCAGAAAACCCTGTTTAGACAAGTCTATTTACCCTGAGACTTCTCAGACATTGAATATACTTGAAGGGAAATGAACTAGGCTGGAAGATAACATCCTTGGTTACTTCTTCTTAGGCCCGTGTATTTAATGAAACTCCCATCAACCCTCGGAAATGTGCCCACATCCTCACCAAGATTCTTTATCTCATAAACCAGGTAACAGGGTGAGGCTTGGAGGTAGGGAGAATGGTGATGGGGGATTGGAGGGAAGTGGACAAATCATGGTCACTCTTAGGCTATTGGACAGTCTCTGTATGGTTGTAGACAACAGCACAACTCTGGGTCTTCTCAGCATCCAAGTCTCATGTGTTCCTTTGAGCCTCTTTAGGGTCTGAGGATCTGGTATGGGCTGATCCAGCAGGAAGAGCTGTCTGATGACTCTCTCCCAAGCTGAGAATTCTTTCTTGATTAACACAGGGGGAGCACCTGGGGACCACAGAAGCGACCGAGGCATTCTTCGCCATGACCAAGCTCTTTCAGTCCAATGATGTAAGTGCCCCGACCCAGCTTTTTTTTGAGAGGTGGCAGCTGTGACAAGGTGATGGGGGGCTAAGGGGAGCTGGCCCCACCAGTCAGTGTGGGCTGCCTTTGTGTAGATAGGAGATTTCTTCTCCCAGCTGTGGCCCTCAGTAAGCCCGGGCTGATAGGCTTTCCCACCTATCTCCCAGCCCACACTCCGTCGGATGTGCTACTTGACTATCAAGGAGATGTCTTGCATCGCAGAGGATGTCATCATTGTCACCAGCAGGCAAGTCATGGGGTTGTGGGTGGCTCCTCTGATGGGTTCCATTGACAGACCATTTTTTCTTGTGTGTACCAGACAGTGAGACTTTTGGTTGCATATTGCCATCTGCCCTTTCCTTTTCTGTCTCCCTTATCCTTTAGTTACTGCTGCCTACTCCATGGCAGTCTCCAGGTGTGCTGTTTCCATTTTAATTCTCTGGCCTTGACTTGGACACAAACTCTTCCCTTCCTTGAGTTCTCTTAGTCAGCCAAACCAGCCTAGAACTTTCCCAAAGATTTTCTTCTTCTTTTTTTTTTTTTTTTTTTTTTCTTTGAGATGGAGCCTGGCTCTGTCATGATGCTGGAGTGCAGTGGCACTCTCTTGGTTCACTGCAACCTCCACCTCCCGGGTTCAAGCGACTCTCCTGCCTGTCAGTCCCTGTGTGTAGCTCTGGGGATGTAGCAGCAAAAAAGATAGACGTGGTCTCTTGAGCCCCAGAATTTACAGAGAAATAACCAGGCATTAGGTCATTAGGTAGGGTGTAATGTGGTTTATCATGGAAGTATGATGGGCTATGAGAGCAGACCAGAAGAGCATCCAGCTTGATTTGGATTAGGAAAGTCTTCCTAGAGGAGTGATCTGAGTGGAGTCCTGAAGGATGAGTAAGAAACAGTAGGACAGGCTGGACGTAATGGCTCACACCTGTAATTCCAGCACTTTGGGAGGCTGAGACGGGCTTATCACCTGAGATCAGGAGTTTGAGACCAGCTTGGCCAACATGGTGAAACCCCATCTCTATTAAAAATAGAAAAATTAGCTGAGTGTGTTGGCACATGCCTGTAATCCCAGCTACTTGGGAGGCTGAGGCAGAAGAATTGCTTGAACTGGCGAGGTGGAGGTTGCAGTGAGCTGAGATCGCGCCACTGCACTCCAGCTTGGGCAACAGAGCAGGACTCAATCTCAAAAAAAAAAAAAAAAGAAAAAAAAGAAATGGCCAGGTGCAATGACTCACGCCTGTAATCCCAACACTTTGGGAGGCTGAGGCGGGTGGATCATGAGGTCAGGAGTTCAAGACCAGCCTGACCAACATAGTGAAACCTTGTCTCTACTAAAAATACAAAAATTAGCCCGCATGGTGGCACACACCTGTAATTCCAGCTGCTTTTGAGGCTGAGGCAGGAGAGCTTGAACACGGGAGGCAGAGGTTGCAATGAGCTGAGACCTCACACTCCAGCCTGGGTGACAGTGAGACTTCATCTCAAAAAAAAAAAAAAAAGAGTAGGACAGAGTGGAGGTGAGGGGTGAGGAGTGCTACAGGCTGAGGAAACAGCACGTGCAAAGGCTGGAGAGAAGTGAGCATGGCCAGTTGGGGAAGTTCAAGTAGTTATATTCAGGCCACTGGCAGTAGGAAGCTATGGAAAATGTTTAGCAAAAGCAGGGGGATGACCTGTTTGGTTTTGAGTTTTATCAAACTCCCTGCAGCAACTGTGTGGAGTTAGGCTTGGAGGGGCAAGAATAAAGGGAGAGCACTGTTTAGAGGCTCGTGTAGTACTTCGGGCAAGGGTGGTGATGGGAACTGGAGAGGAGTGAGCAGGCCCAGGCTCTCTGCATGGTGACAATGCCTTCTTCCCTGCAGCCTAACAAAAGACATGACTGGGAAAGAAGACAACTACCGGGGCCCGGCCGTGCGAGCCCTCTGCCAGATCACCGATGTGAGTCATGCCAGTCCCTCCCTGCTTCCTAGCCTCTCCACTGAGGCTCTCGGCCTCATCTTTTGCTTGCTTTGGGTTGTCCCCTATCTCACTGACTCACGTGATGTGGGGTGGGGGGTGGTGTGCGGGAGCACATGAGACACTTATTTCCATTTCATACTCCTCCCTGCCCCCATTCCTGCACTCCTGAGAGTTGTCAAAGAGTGACTGGGTCTCCTACCCTGCTCCTTGTCCCCCACAGAGCACCATGCTGCAGGCTATTGAGCGCTACATGAAACAGGCCATTGTGGACAAGGTGCCCAGTGTCTCCAGCTCTGCTCTCGTGTCTTCCTTGGTGTGTAGCTGCTGCTGAGTCCTGCTAGGGGTGGAGTAGAAAATTGAAGAAAATATCAGAGTCACATTCTAGTAGGAAAAAATAAAATATTTATTTCTTTATTTTTTTTTTTGCAAACAGAGTCTTACTCTGTCACCCAGGCTGGAGTGCAGTGGGACGATCTCAGCATACTGCAACTTCTGCCACCTGGGTTCAAGTGGTTCTCCTGCCTCAGCCTCCCAAGTTGCTGGGATTACAGTCACCTGCCACTGCGCCTGGCTAATTTTTGTGTTTTTAGTAGAGATGGGGTTTCATAATCTTGGCCAGGCTGGTCTTGAATTCCTGACCTTGTGATCCACCCGCCTTGGCCTCCCAAAGTGCTGGGATTACAGGGGTGAGCCACTGCACCCAGCCTCTCTTTCTTTCTTTTTTTTTTTTTTTTGAGACAGAGTCTCACTCTGTCACCCAGGCTGGAGTGCAGTGGCGCGATCTCGGCTCACTGCAACCTCTGCCTCCCTGGCTCAAGCGATTTGTGTGCCTCAGCCACCTGAGTAGCTGGGATTGCAGGTGTGCACCACCACACTCGGCTAATTTTTGTATTTTTGGTAGAGATGGGGTTTCCACATGTTGGCCAGACTGGTCCTGAACTCCTGACCTCAAGTGATTCACCTGCCTTAGCCTCCCAAATTGCTGGGATTACAAGCGTGAGCCACCACATCTGGCCAAAAGAACATATTTCCATATCTGCAAGCCTGAGAGTCCCAACCTCCTCAGTGAAGACAGCTGAGGAACTCTGGGGTGATTGAAGAGGGGTGTGGATGAATGGCCTTGACCCATGCCTTCGGCAGGTACAGTGAGGGTGGGGAGCATCCTGAGTTTGTCCATGGTCTCTGAGGGCTAGGACAGTGGTGAGCCCCTGAGCTGTGTCTGAGGGAAGACCAGAACTGAGCCCAGAAGATGTGATGGGGACACTTCCTACCTGCCCCTTAATGTACCCTGTTGCCCACAGCACCTTCTGAAGTGCAGCTTTGACGTGGTCAAGCGCTGGGTGAATGAGGCTCAGGAGGCGGCATCCAGTGATAATGTCATGGTCCAGGTGAGATGTGAGCAAGGGAGTGATATTTAAAACACTCAGGCAGGTTGTAAGGCCCTGGCCAGTTGGCATAGACACTTGCCACCGAGATCTTGGTGACTCCTGGCCATAGCAGGCTTTAATCCTTTTGTCATTGGATCATGGGAAGAATTGGGAGGTCTTGGGTTAGAGAATTCAGGGTACCACTTGCAGGGCTTGGGTTAGAGACTGGTTACCAGCTGGTGCTGAAATATTGAAGTGTTTTGATAACCAGCCGAATATTGTTTTAGAGCGTATGATATGGCAAACTTGGACACGGCAGGCAGAGGCTGTCTAAATTTAGGCCTTTGCCAACCTGGCTTTGTTACGATGTGTGGAATTACCCTGGTGAGGCTTCCATCTACTTTACGCTTCCTTAGTGACCCAGGCTAGGCTTTCCTTTTATTTCTCTGAGTCTTGGTTTCCTTGTCTGTAAAATGCAAATGAAGGTTACTGCCTCACAAAGCAGCAAGGATGAACTGAGATCATGTGTGGAACATGTGACCCATCTGGGTCCTGCCTGTCAGCACTCCCTTTGTGTTTATATATTCCCTTCATCTCTCATCTGCCTTCTCATCCTTTGCATGATTCTTGTCTTCAGGGCCGGCTGTGGCCCCTCAAAACACTTCTGAAGGCCGGTTAAGCTTCCCACATAGAAGGTATGCACAGCTGCCATATCTTTGCTCTCAAATGCCACTCCTTTAGGAAACAGAAAAGAGTATTGAGGACAGGAAATAACTATGAGACCTCACCTCTCTAGAAAGGGAGTCACTGGACTTTTGGCCCTCCAGATCTAGCTTTGTCAGTACCAGCCAGGAGTCTTCAGGCAAGTCAGCAGAGATAAAACTGTCTACCTGCATGGTTATTGTGGGTAATGCAAGATTTCATGGCTAAGGTGTCCCGCACAGTGACTTACAAACATGACCACACTCAAGGTCTGGCTCCAGCCTTCTGTCTCTCCTAGTGAAAGCACCAGGTGTCTCACATTGCTTTCATCTTTGTACTGTTTGTCGTCCCTTTCCATACTTGTATTTATGCTGCCTGTTAGGGCTGTTGCCGAAGTGGGGGTGGGAACAAGGACCACAGATATACTCCTGTGGTTTGTGAAGCATTGTGTGGAGAGCTGTATACATAGAGTACCTGGGGCAGTTGTCACAACCACTCTGTGTGCTGGCTGCTACTATGCTCATCTTAGAAATGAGAAGGCTGAAGGGCCTGCCCAGGGCCACACGGCCAGTATACCCAAAAGTCATACATCTGTACTCTGTTACTGTCTCCTGTCCTATAGTACCACGCACTGGGGCTCCTGTACCACGTGCGTAAGAATGACCGCTTGGCTGTCAATAAGATGATCAGCAAGGTCACCCGGCACGGCCTTAAGTCTCCCTTTGCCTACTGCATGATGATCCGGGTGGCCAGCAAGCAGTTGGAAGAGGAGGATGGCAGGTAACGGCTCTCGTCTCTCACCTGCTAGATGATGCCTCACTCACCCTACTGTGCTGGGCCACCTCCAGCCTTTACTTGTCACCCTGTGTTCTTTTGTAGCCGTGACAGCCCACTGTTTGATTTCATCGAGAGCTGCTTGCGAAACAAGCACGAGATGGTGGTGTATGAAGCCGCCTCGGCCATTGTCAATCTGCCAGGCTGCAGTGCCAAAGAGCTGGCCCCAGCTGTGTCAGGTCACCGCGCATTCCTTCCCCCAGCCTCACATGTTTATGCTTGCCAGGAACTAGGCCTGGGTCAGGGGCCGGGGGAAGGAAAGAAAATGCTCTTAAATAGGCCACAGACTGGTGTTAAGGAGACCATACCTAGGAAGCACCTGCCCAGACACTATGTGGGAGCCCCACGTGTGTCACATTTTGGGGGTGGGCTGTCGGACCGCTGAAGAGGCTGAGGTAAGGCTTGGGTCCACTCTGGAGCCTGTCGGGTTGGCTGGCCGTAGGAGGAGGCCTGGTGGAGGAACTCAGGATCTGTGAAACTGGTGCCTGTGAACTGGAGCTGAGCTTTTCCAGGTGAAGGAGAGAAAGGTATAGAGGGCATTCTGAGCCTCCGGCTACCAGAGTGGAGCAGGGCAGCCCGTGTTAGAGCCCTGGTTCTGCCCCTTACCAACTGGGTGAGCTCAGCAAGGCCACCCATCCTCTCCATGCCTCCCTTTCTTTCTCAGATGTGGATGACAGGTCATGCCCATTACATAGGGGTTTATAGACAGAAAATGTGTGATCTAGACAAATTGCTTAGAAGGCAACATATTTGTTGTTTGCTGTGTGTGTTTTTTTTTTTTTTTTGAGATGGAGTCTCGCTCTGTTGCTCAGGCTGGAGTGCAGTGGCGTGATCTTGGTTCACTTCAACTTCTGCCTCTTGGGTTCAAGCGATTCTCCTGCCTCAGCTTCCTGTGTAGCTGGGATTACAGGTGCCCGCCACCATGCCCAGCTAAATTTTGTATTTTTAGTAGAGATGGGGTTTCACCATATTGGCCAGGCTGGTCTCAAACCCATGACCTTGTGATCCACCTGCCTCAGCCTCCCAAAGTGCTGGGGTTACAGGTGTGAGCAACCACGCCCGGCCGTTGTTTGCTGTTATTAAGGGGAGTCTAGCAACCTTGAGTCCTGGAGTCTCCTCTGTGCAGCACCCTGCACAAGATATGGGAATCCCCCTGTCAGGGAGGAGAAAGCCTGTGAAGAGATGCCAAGTGGTTGCTACTGGAAAGTGGGTATGTTGAGAGGCTAGAAAGGAGAGGCGCTTGGGGTGAGAAACCTAGATTCAGAGTGGAAGAGAAGTGGGGTGTGTTTTAGAACAGGTGCCTGGAAAGCAAAGATGTGGCAGGAGAGTTAGATTTGCAGGTTTTGAGAAATGATTGGGCCTCCTATTTTTCTTATTCTCTACTACAACAGTATGAACTTGGTCAGGCAGACAGATGGAGTTCATGTTTGGAGAGAGGTCTCCCCTCCTCCTTAGAAATGAAAAAGAACTGCTGGGCATGGTAGCTCACACCTGTAATCCCAGCACTTTGGGAGGCTGAGGTGGGCAGATCATGAAATCAGGAATTCGAGGCCAGCCTTACAAACATGGTGAAACCCCGTCTCAACTGAAAATACAAAAATTAGCTGGGTGTGGTGGTGCATGCCTGTAATCCCTGCTACTCAGGAGCCTGAGGCAGGAGAATCCCTTGAACCTAGGAGGTAGAGGTTGCAGTGAGCTGAGATTGTGCCACTGAACTCCAGCCTGGGTGACAGAACAAAACTCCATCTCAAAAAAAAAAAAAAAGAAAAAGAAAAAAAATGAAAGAAGAACTAATGAATTCACACATTGATTTGGGTATTCATTCATTCTTATTTTTTATTTTATTTTATTTATTTATTTTTTTAGAGAGAGGGTTTCACCATGTTGGTCAGGCTAGTCTTGAACTCCTGACTTCAGGTGATCCGCCCACCTCGGCCTCCCAAAGTGCTGGGATTACAGGTGTGAGCTACTGCGCCCAGCCTTCATTCATTCTTATTATATCCCCCCATATTTCCAGAATAATGAAAGATGTAAATAAAGTAGGGTCTTCAAAATAAGCATTAAGAAAAAAAATTTTTTTTTCAAGTGTTAGAGAATAAAAGCCAAGGTACGAAGAAAGGAATGTAGATATTCCAGAAAACAGTAGTCATCTTCACTCCTATGATTGAGTGCCAGATTTAGCTCTGAGCTTCCTTGCAGCCAGGGCAAGGGAGTTACGGTACCCAAATGGCTCTCATGTAGTAAAAGGAAATAAACCATTTCTTTAAGAGAGGACTTTGTTCTGCAGTACTCAGTGCTGAGAGGGGGAAGTTCTCTTGGCTCCAGTAGACACAATAGGAGAGAGGAGTGGAATGTTACTTCACAGAGGTTAAGGGCTCAGGCTGCAGGTGCCAGCAGTCTTGGAATTTAATTCTGGTTCTGCCACTTACTGGCTGCCAACCTAAAGTCTGTTTGCTTTCCCCTTTGTGCCTCAGTCTCCTTATCTGTAAAGTGGAGCTGCAAGCTATAGAAGTGAGGCATGTACACTGTGTAGCACAGCACCTGGCACACAGCAGATGCTCAGTGAATAACCGCCCTCACGGGAACCCCTGGGTGCTCACAGACATTATAAACTCTATCCATGGCTCAGGTGCCCTGGTTGAGGGGGAGCTCTCTGTCTTGCATCGGGGTGGTGGTGTCAGCAGGGAAATGAACTGAGCAGAGGGTTTGAGTCAGAACAGCTGCTCCAAGTTGTCCCAGCTGCCCAGAGTGAAGGCAACCTGACATGTGACATCTATCTCCCCCACAGTGCTGCAGCTTTTCTGCAGCTCACCCAAGGCTGCTCTCCATTATGCTGCTGTTCGCACGCTTAATAAGGTAAGAGTCCAGGTGGGGGTTGGAAGAAGCTGTCTGATCCAACTGGAGGTATGTCCTTGCCTCTGACCTGGCTGGGAAAGATGTAGCCCTGGTCACAGTTACTTTCTTCTGGATGGTGAGATGATCTGACTGGACCAAACTATCAAATGAAGTGACAGCACTGAGGTCCTGCCCTCTCTGTCACTGTCCTCCCAAAATAGGTTGCCATGAAGCATCCGTCAGCTGTGACAGCTTGCAATCTGGATCTGGAAAACCTGGTCACAGATTCAAACCGCAGCATTGCCACCCTGGCCATCACCACCCTCCTCAAGACAGGCAGCGAGAGCAGCATTGACCGCCTCATGAAGCAGATCTCCTCCTTCATGTCAGAGATCTCGGATGAATTCAAGGTACCCGCTACCCCTGGGATACCCATGGACCCCAGAGTAAGGAGGGAGCTCTGTCCCTGCTGTCTGTGGCCACAGCCCTCCTCTCAGCACTTACCTGAGGGGCTGGTCAGCCTTGAGGACTGAGGGGAGGCCAGCACATTGCTCTGCAGAGGTTTGGCCTTCAGAGAAATGTGTGCAGTCTTGCCTCCAGGCCTTCATCTATATTGTCCCCTTGTACTGAAAGAACAGTAGTTTCCAGGCCAGTTAAGGATTCATTGATTTGTTGTCCAAGTATTTCTTGAGCACTTACTGTCTGCTATGTAGAGTGATGAGAGGGGAACAAGGCAGGTGCCTGCCCTCCTGGAGCTTCCTTTCTAGGGATGGGAGAGAAACAGTAAACAGGTAAAGAAAGGAGTAGACGGGATCATCTCAGGCATGGGTACTGCAGTCAAGAGTATAGAAATACAGCAGGGGTGATCCCAGGAGAAGCATGGTCTGTCTGGGAAGGCCGTTCTGGAGGGTGACGTTTAAGCTGCAACCTGAATAGGTGCAATGAGCCAGCCATGGGAAAACCCGGGAGGAAAGGCAGGAGCAAGTCAAGGAGAGAGAAGGCTAGCAGGTGGGAGAGCTGTGGGGCCAGTGCAGGTGGCAAAGTCAGAATAGACAGGGCTCAATCACGTAAGGCCCATGGTCAGGTAAAGAGTTTTGATTGCAAGGAAGACACTGGAAAGGTGTTCTTTTGATGCAGGGAGAGGATCTGAGTATTTTTTGAACTTTTATTTTGAAATAATTCATAGGAGGTTACAAAGAAATATACTGAGAAGTCCTGTGCACCCCCTCCATCAACCCTCTCCTGCAGTGCCAACAACCCACACAAGCACAGGACAGTGTCAGCCAGGAAAGTGACACTAGCATGATCCATAGGGCTCATTCACATTTCACCAGTTACACAGACAACTCCTGCGTGGGAAGCTCTATGAAAGCTGTCACATGGAGACTTTCAAAATTGCCACCACAGTGAAGACACTCAACTATCCATCTCCAGAAGACTCTCATGTTATCTCTTCATAGCCACGCCCATTCCTACCTCCCTATCCCTAACCCCTGGCAGCCATTAATTTGTTCTCAATTTCTGTAATTCTGTTATTTCACAATTGTTAATTGATAGAACAATGTAGCATGTCACTCGAGAGTTTTAATAAGAGCAGACAACAATATGAATAATATATTGTAAATTCTGTGGTGTGGATTATGCAAAGTAGGCAGCAGTCTACTCTGCCTGTGGGTTACAAGAATGCTTTGTAGGCTGAAATGACACAGTGAGATTTGCATATTAGAAAGATCCTTCTAGGGCTGGGCACGGTGGCTCATGCTTGTAATCTCAGTGCTTTGGGAGGCCAAGGAGGGAGGATCACTTGAGGCCTGAATTTTGAGACCAGTCTGGGCAACGTAGTGAGAACTTGCCTCTACAAGAATTAAAAAAAAAAAAATTAACCAGGTATGGTGATGTGCCCCTGTAGTCCTAGCTACTCAGGAGGGTGAGGTAGGAGGATCACTTGAGCCCAGGAGTTTGAGGCTGCAGTGAGCCATGATCATGCCACTGCACTGTAGCCTGGGCAATAGAGTGAGACCTTATCTCAAAAAAAAAAAAAAAAAAAATTGGCTGGGCGTGGTAGCTCACACCTGTAATCCCAGCACTTTGGGAAGCCGAGGTGGGCAGGTCACTTGAGATCAGCAGTTTGAGATCAGCCTGGCCAACATGGTGAAACCCTGTGTCTACTAAAAAACAAAAATTAGCTGGGTGTAGTGGCTCGCACTTGTAGTCCCAGCTACTTGGGAGGCTGAAGTAGGAGAATCATTTGACCTGGCTGGGAGGCAGAGCTTGCAGTAAGCCAAGATCGTGCCACTGCACTCCAGCCTGGGTGACAGAGAAAGACTCTGTCTCAAAAAAAAAAAAAAAAAGCCTTTCTGGAGCGGAATGGAGGGGTGACTAGGTAAAGAGACTGTTGGAGTAATTCAGAGGGAGAGGATGGTGCCTGAACCGGCGGGAGTAGGAGAGGAGGGACAGTGCAAGAGCTTTTTGAGGAATAATGTCTGTTGGCAGGGTTGGTGTGAGGGCTGAGGGGTGGATGTCAACAGAAATGATCCTGTTTTCTACTTTGAGCTGACAGTCGTGCTCTTGACCAGTTTGCGGGAGGAGAAAAAGATGGGGTATTTGATGAAGGAAGGGGAAGGAGATGGAGATTATTGTGGTTGCAGACATGTGGAGTTTGAAGTGCTGTGAGCACCAGGTAGAGTGGTCTGGCAGGCAGTTGGAAGTGGCAGATCTTGAGCTCAGACAGGAGATAAATATTGGGAGGCAGTGGTATATAAGAGGTGGTTAAACCCATGGAAGGGGATAAGATTGCTGAAGAGACTGTGAGAAGAGAAGTGGCCAAGGACAGAATAGACAAGAGACAGACCTGACCAAATAGGAGCCAGAGGAGATGATGGGTGGGAACCATCAGTGGGAGCCAGGGGTCGGGGGGAGAAGCAGGACAGGTTGGGTAAAGGGAACTCAGAGACTTTTAAGAAGCCTGAGTAGAAGAGCAGAGTTTGGGGGACCCAGAGTCTGAGAGTCTGACCTTGGGGCTGACCCTCAGGAATTGTGTGCTCCCAA
The DNA here is from genome assembly GCA_036589455.1 of Ateles fusciceps. NCBI lineage: Eukaryota > Metazoa > Chordata > Mammalia > Primates > Atelidae > Ateles > Ateles fusciceps. The sequence goes on along the minus strand of JAZHEH010001341.1, from coordinate 5,576,947 downwards.
GTGTGAGGTTGAGCTCCTCTGGTCTCCTTGCCTTTGTGTCATGCGCAAGGCCTGGCCTTGCCTAAGGAAGGACTCACTTGGCACTCAGGGAATTGAGTCACCTCATCCTGGTGGCAGAGCCTACTGTTCATGCATGTCTATTTGATGCAGGTGGTGGTTGTCCAGGCCATCAGTGCCCTGTGTCAGAAGTATCCTCGCAAACACGCTGTCCTCATGAACTTCCTGTTCACCATGCTGCGGGAAGAGGTAAGAGTCAGGGGCCTTTGGGGTATGCCAGGTCTCCTGGTGCAGGGAGTGACCTGACCACTGGCTCCATACTCAGCTTTGTGAGTGCGTTCATGTCAGCTTGTTAACCAGCTGGTTTTCATGGTGCCTGCGGCCCTTTAAGCTCCTTGTGGATGTGTAAACACACACCGGTTGCTAGTAATTACAGTAATAACTGACTCACCAGCCTGACTTTAAAAATTGGATGTCCTGAGGTTATTGTGCAGAAGATTGGAAAATGCATGTTCTTTTCTGTGGACGCTAGTGCAGAAATATTCTGGACCATTCCACGAACTCTATGGGTGGTTTCTTGTGAAGCAGGTGCTAATAATGCGACATTGGTTCTATTTCTGTTCCTGATGTGAATTACTGATTCATTTATGCCACCTTTCTTGGATGTCTCAACAAAGGGTTAATTCTTAGGAGCAATAGCAACTGTTTGTGGAGTAGATTTGTTCCCCGGATACATGGTACCCTTTTCAGCCATCCCAGAGTGGTCCTTCAGCTGGGCAGTAGATGAGCCATTGCCTTGAGTGTCTTTGGATTTCCGAAGAATGTTACAGAAGGGCAGTAATGTTTAGGGAGTCGTTAGCTAATGGGCTGGGCACTTTGGTGATTTTGGTTTTTTTTGTTTTGAGATGGAGTCTTGCTCTGTCGCCCAGGCTGGAGTGCAGTGGCATGATCTCGGCTTACTGCAACCTCTGCCTCCCAGATGGAAGCAATTCTCCTGCCTCAGCCTCCGAGTACCTGGGACTACAGGTGTGTGGTGTGTGCCACCACACCTGGCTAATTTTTTGTATTTTTGGTAGGGACAGGGTTTCACCGTGTTAGCCAGGATGGTCTCAATCTCCTGACCTTGTAATCCATCTTCCTTGGCCTCTCAAAGTGCTGGGATTACAGGCATGAGCCACTGCACCTGGCCTTGTTTGTTTTTTTAAGTAGAGATGGGGTCTTGCTGTGTTTCCCAGGCTGGTCTTGAACTCCTGGCTTTAAGTGATCTTCCCACCTTAGCCACCCAAGGGCTGGGATTACAGGTATGAGCCATCCTGCCTGGCCAGGCCTGGCACTTTGGAGACACTGTATGCATGACAGCAGTCTTTTTTTTTTTTTTTCTTTTGAATAGGAGTCTTGCTCTACTGCCCAGGCTGGAGTGCAGTGGTGCAGTCTCGGCTCACTGCAACCTCTGCCTCCCGCGTTCATGCAATTCTCCTGTCTCAGCCTCCCCAGTAGCAGGGATTATAGGCATCTGCCACTGGGCTTGGCTAATTTTTGTATTTTTAGTAGAGATGGGGTTTCACCATGTTGGCCAGGCTGGTCTTGATCTCCAGACCTCAGGTGATCCATCCACCTTGGCCTCCCAAAGTGCTGGGATTATAGGCATGAGCCACTGCACCTGGACTCTTTTTTTTTTTTTTTTGAGATAGGGTCTTGCTCTGTCAGGTTTGAGTGCAGTGGCGTGATCACGGCTCACTGCAGCCTCAACTTCCTGGGCTCAAGAGATTGTCTCACCTCAGACCACCAAGTAGCTGAAACTGCAGGCACATACCACCATGCCCAGCCAATTTTTTGTAGAGTTGGGGTCTCTCCATGTTGCCTAGGCTGATTTTGAACTCCTGACCTCAAGTGATCCGCCCACCTTGGCTTCTCAAAGTGCTGAGATTATAGGCATGAGCCACTGCACCTGACCAGCCTTTTGTTTGACAGGAGAGAGTGATAGAGGCCCAGAGAAACAAGTGCCCTGTCTCCAAGTTCTGTGTTTGGATCACTGTCCTTGGTCCAGCTCAGGTCCTCAACTCCTTTCTGGAGAGAGCAGGCTCCTTGCTCAGCTCAGCTTCTCTCTGCAGGGTGGCTTTGAGTACAAGCGCGCCATTGTGGACTGTATCATCAGCATCATTGAGGAGAACTCAGAGAGCAAGGAGACAGGGCTGTCACATCTGTGCGAATTCATTGAGGACTGCGAGTTCACAGTGCTGGCCACCCGTATTCTGCATCTCCTGGGCCAGGAGGGGCCCAAGACCACCAACCCCTCAAAGTACATCCGCTTCATCTATAACCGAGTGGTCTTGGAGCATGAGGAAGTCCGGGCAGGTGGGTCTAATCCAGGGCTGAACTCGGAAGCTTAGCTTGCTTTTGAATGAATGTTCCAGCAAAGGGATCTGAGCCTCCAGTGGGGACATGTGCACTCAATGTTGTTGCTGCACAAGCTGTTTGTCATAATATTGTAGGCAGGACTTTACATGTCATCTAGTTGAATGGTCCCTTTTTTTTTTTTTTTTTTTTGAGACGGAGTCTCTCACCAGGCTGGAGTGGAGTGCACTGGCACGATCTTGGCTCATTGCAACCTCTGCCTCCTGGGTTTAAGTGATTATCTTGCCTCAGCCTCCCAAGTAGCTGGTGTGCACACTACAAGTGTGCACCACCACACCCAGCTAATTTTTTATTTTTAGTAGAGACAGGGTTTCACCATTGGCCAGGATGGTCTCAATCTCAACCTTGTGATGTGCCCGCTTTGGCCTCCCAAAGTGCTGGGACTACAGGCAAGAGCCACTGCGGCCATCCATGGTTCTTTTTTGAGACGAAGTTTCACTCTTGTTGTCCAGGGTGGAATGCAATGGCATGATCTCGGCTCACCGTAACCTCTGCCTCCCAGATTTAAGTGATTCTCCTGCCTCAGCCTCCCGAGTAGCAGGGATTACAGGCATGTGCCACCACGTCCAGCTAATTTTGAATTTTTAGTAGAGGCAGGGTTTTTCCATGTTGGTCAGGCTGGTCTTGGAACTCCCAACCTCAGTTGATCTATCCACCTTGGCTTCCCAAAGTGTTGTGATTACAGGTGTGAGCCACTAACTGTGCCCAGCCCCGGCCGTGGTTCTTACCGTCTATAATTTGTTGGCTTTTTTAAAAGTATTTTTTTAATCGAGACTGGGTATTTCTATGTTGTCTAGGCTGGTCATGAACTCCTGGGCTCAAGTGATCCTCCTGCGTCAGCCTCTGAAAGTGCTGGGATTACAGAGCCACTGTGCCCTGCCTTAAGTGATTTTTTAATTTCACTATATGTTGATGTTTAGCTTAAAAAAAAGCTTTGTTGAGATAAAATTAACATGCCATAAAGTTCACCCATTTATATAAGTTTGCAGTTCATTGAGCAATCATCCTATTCTTTATTTTTAATTTCTTTTCATGTCCTCCCACCACAGGACAGATTTTCTTTTTTCAGCAATTGATAATCCTTAAGTAATTGTTCCTTTTCTCATTTATATTATTCTGAGCCTTAACTGCAAATTGACACCATACGGATATGGAAGGTGAGGAGCTTTACATTGTAGCCAGCTTCTGTGATCTCATCATGGTTAATTTGAAAATAGCTCCTGGAACCCTAGAATGGGAGCTGTTGATCCCATCTAGCTCCCTTCTCCATTAAATAAATAAGGAAATTGAGGCCTGGGATGGCGCCAAGATCCACCCAAAGCCACTCACTGTGTTGGTAGTGACTTTGGGCGTCCTGGCTTGAGACTTCTTGCCTCTGAGGCTCTTATGCCTGAAGACCCATTCTAAGCACTGGAAGTGCCCAAACAGTGAGTTGTCAGGGTGCATTGGGTAAATCACATTTGCTTCCTAAACACAGGTGCTGTGAGTGCTCTGGCCAAGTTTGGAGCTCAGAATGAAGAGATGTTACCCAGTATCTTGGTGTTGCTGAAGAGGTGAGTCTAGACCCAGGGGTCCTAATGGGGACAATGTTCCGTTGGACCCAAGCAGCTTTCCTTTGTCTTTACTTTTCTTAAGTGAAAAGGGAGAGAAAAGTTATACAGCTACTGACTGTAGAAAAAAAATAGAAAGCATAGAAAAGCATGAAAAACAATGCTGTGCGAATCACATCAACCAGATGTGACAATTGGTAACTTGAATTGTTTTGTCCATTTTTAAAAAATAGCTGTATTGAGATATAATTCACATACCGTACAGTTTACCCACTTAAGATGTATAGTTTGATGTGTTTTAGTATATTCACAGAGTTACGGAAGCATCACCACAATCTAAGTTTAAAACATTTCATCATCCCAGGAAGAACTCTTATGTTCATGAGTGTGGCCTCTCCTCACTCCCTCCACCCTCAGCCTGGGCCACCACTAGTCTACTTGTTACCCCCATGGACTTGTCTCTGATGAAGCCCTGCAGGATCCCTCCTGCCACCCCTGCTGGGCCCCAGTCAGGACCACCTTGTGTCCTGGCTGCAGGTGTGTGATGGATGATGACAATGAAGTAAGGGACCGAGCCACCTTCTATCTAAATGTCCTGGAGCAGAAGCAGAAGGCCCTCAATGCAGGCTATATCCTAAATGGTGAGTCATTCCCTAGCTGTCTTGGACTCAGCACCTTACTGGCACGGTGGTTCTTCCCATCACTCCCTGGGCAGGGGGAAATCCGAGGTAAGATGCTCTTGGCTGGACTTGCCTGGCAACCTCATGGCATCACGGTGACCTCAGGAGGCCTGGGTCATTGAGGTCACACAAGCATGGGTGGAAGTTGTCCAGTGAATTGAAACGCTCATCGTTAATGAAAACTTTTTTATTTTTACAGTACTTTACCCTTTACAAGTCACTTTGTATATGTGTTTACTCCCCCATACCTGTCCTGTAAAGGAGGATGTGGGTGAGAATGCAGAGGCTTAGAGAGTTAAGTTATTTTCTCAGGGTCATACCACCTAGAACTTGTAACTTCAGGACCCCAGGGCCTCCATGGTGGTCCCTGGTATGCATTTTGCTCTGCCTAGGAGCATGGTGACCTCTCTTCCACTGGCCTGTAGGTCTGACTGTGTCCATCCCTGGTCTGGAGAGGGCTCTGCAGCAGTACACTCTAGAACCATCAGAAAAACCTTTTGACCTCAAGTCTGTGCCCCTGGCCACCGCACCCATGGCAGAGCAGAGAACAGGTAACACCTATACTCCTCCCAGAGGCCATCAAGGCCAGGCCTCTGTCAGAGGATCTGCATTGGCTGCAAAGCCACTAAACCTAACTGGGACAGGTGGGAGTTATGCTGGGAGGAGGAAATGATCCTTTCCACCTCTGGCTCCAGAAAATAGAGACATACATACACACAGACGTGTGCTGTCTCTCATGTCCTGCGCTTCCCACTCACATGTCCTGCACTTCCCACTCTCAGAAGGGTTGGTATTTATAATTCCTGAGTAACAGCACTGGGGTCAACACTACACTGCCCCATGACAGCAGCTATTGGTCACCATGTGTATTTGCTCCTGCAGAAAGCACCCCCATCACAGCAGTCAAACAGCCTGAGAAAGTGGCAGCTACCAGGCAGGAGATCTTCCAGGGTGAGTCACAGTGGTTGGGGGTTGCTTGGGACCTGGACTCGGTTTCCTCAGGGGGGATTGAGAGTAAGAACTGTCTATCCTGAGGGCTGGGCCCTGGAGATGCTTTAGACCTCCTACCACGTTTGACCCTCAGGTGTTGATTGTTGGGTTCCTTTAATATCTGAGGAATTGCAAGTTCAGAGAGAAAGTGGTAGGAGGGGCTGGAATTAAGATCCAGATCAAACTGGCTCAGTGCTGCTACTGGGCCTCAATTTGGAGGGCTCAGGTCCCTGGAGCCCAGGCCAGTTCAGAATGTCTAAGAGAGCAGAGCTGGGGTTCAAAGACACTGATGCTTTTTGCTGGGTTCCACGTGTGTTCTGTCCACATTGTCTTGTAAGGTTTTCTTCAGGCATCCATCTGTCCTCTGGTCTTAAGATTTTTTTTTTTTTTTTTTTTTGAGATGGAGTCTAGCTCTGTCACCCAGGCTGGAGTGTAGTGGCGCAATCTCAGGTCACTGCAACCTCGTGGTGCCTCCCAGGTTCAAGGGATTCTCCTGCCTCAGCCTCTCTAGTAGCTGAGATTACAGGTGCCCACCACCTTGCCAAGATAATTTTTGTATTTTTAGTAGAAACAGGGTTTTACTATGTTGGCTAGGCTGGTCTCGAACTACTGACCTTGTGATCCACCCACCTCGGCCTCCCAAAATCCTGGGATTACAAGCGTGAGCCACCACACCCAGCCTGGTCTTGCATTTTTTAAGGGGAGAGGTTGTGTGTCTAATTGCAGATTATTTTATCCACTGAATTCCTACTCAGGGACTAGCATAGACTCCTCTTCCTTGATGGGCCCTCACTTGCATCCTAGCTCTTCTGTTGTCTCTTAAACAGTTCTTTGTGCTAAATAGTTCTTCATATGTTCTGTCTTTTATTTTCTGTGTCTATTACAGCACTTAGTCCAGTGCCTGCCTTCCTCACAGTAGGCTCCCAATCATTGTTGAATTAAATGAAATCCTCCCTTCCCCATTCCATTCAGAATCATGTCTTCTGTCAATATAACATGGATACTGGGCTAATTGGGATCACTGTAACATGAAACTTTTCATTTGTATCAGTTTCCCAGTTTCTTGTTGCTGCTGTAACACTATCACAAACTTAGTGGCTTAACACATTTATAACCTTATAGCTCTGCGGTCAGAAGTCCAAAGTGGATTTCATTTGTTAGCAGTGCTGAATTCCCTCAGGAGGCTCCAGGGTAGAACTGCCCCCTTGCCTTTTCCAGCTACTAGAGGTGTCATGTCTCCTTGACTCAAGGCCCCTACCTCCATCTTTAAGGGCCCTTCTAAGGCAGAAGGTTAGAGTAGAGTGATTTGAAGAGGCCACACTCCTGGCCCTCCTGGATAATCCAGGATAAACCCCTGGCTCAAGATCCTTAACTTTAATCACACCCACAAAGTCCCTTTTACCACGTGTGGTAACATAGTCAAAGGCTCTGGGAATTAGCTTGTGGGCATCCTGGGGTCATTGTTTTGCCACACCTTTCAAGGAAGTCTCCTAAGCCTCTTAAAGGGTAACAATTCCATTTTTCAATAGTCATCCAAAAGCCTCACATTTACTGATCACATGTTCAGTTCTAAGAACTTTCCTAGACCTTGACATTTTGCCTCATTTGTCTTTACAACAATCCTGTGATCAAGATAATTGTATCAGTTTTATTGATGAAGAGTCTGAAACCCTAGAAACAGAATCCCCCAGGTAATAAGTATCAGGCCCAAAACTCTGGCTCCCAAGAAAATAAGTATCTATAGAAAAGCACTCTGGTGGTTGATGGTCATGGTGGCCCAAAAGTTCCTCTTAATATTTAGCCTGGATTGTTCTGGGCTGTTTATTGCCTGCATGTTCATTAGATACAGACTTCAGGCTGCAGAGGCCCGAAGCAGTCACATAGGCTTTTTATGGAGGAAAAAAAGCAAAATAATAACAATAAGGCCTACCTTTCTCTATGTCTGAAACATGAATTGAGTACCTTTTTTCTTTTCTTTTTTTTTTTTTTTTGAGACGTCTCGAACTGTTGCCCAGGCTGGAGTGGAATGGTGTGATCTTGGCTCATTGCAACCTCCACCTCCTGGGTTCAAGCGATTCTCCTGCCTAAGCCTCCTGAGTAACTGGGATTACAGGCACCCGCCACCATGCCCAGCTAATTTTTTGTATTTTTAGTAGAGACGGGGTTTCACCATTTTGGCCAGTCTGGTCTCAAACTCCTGACCTCATGATTCGCCTGACTCGGCCTCCCAAAGTGCTTGGGTTACAGGTGTGAGCTACCGTGCCTGGCCCTGAGTACCTTCTAAGTATAGGGAAATATATCAGACCCTTGGCCTCAAAGCACAATTCCTGTTCTCATGGACTTCAATTAATTGGGAAGACATGTTGAAAATCTTAGAGCAGTACTGGTCTTCAAATATCAGTATATATCGGAATAATCTGAGATGTCAGAAATGCAAATTCCTCAATCCTCAACCCAGAGGTACTGTTGTAGTAGATTCAGGATGGAGTCAGGAGTCTGAGTTTTTAGCAAGCTCTACCGCCAACCCCTAGTAATTCTGATACAGGTGATCTATGGTCATAGTGTGAGGAATCCTGCCATAGAATAGGTACGAGAGTGGCAGCTGTAGCCATCATAGGTGGACACCATGTGCACACATCTGCCAGATGCCTCATTCACTTGGGTTGTTCCCTTTAGTCTGCAAGGAATGCCAGGATGAGCCAGGATGAGCCAGGATGGGGTTCCATGGGCCTGTGCTTGAATCCAGTGCTTGAATCTGGCCATAAGGTGTTAGGGATAGGTCTTACCAGACACAGACCATTCTAATTTGAGTTTTCTGCAACACTCTAATTCTGAAATATCTGTTTATTGACCATTTGTCTTAACTGACAAATATATGTGATCAGTTTGTTATTTTTGGCTGATTTTGTAGCTATAGCAGTATTGATGTTATTCTCCTAATTGATCTTATTTTCCTAATTGTCACCTTCTTTTAAGAATCCTTGCTGGGGGGAGGGGGCGGAAATCCTTACTAAGCTTCTAAAGCTGGGGGAATCTCCAATTAGGTTTAGGATTTTGGGGTCTCATACCAGTTTTTTGCTTCTGAGATCTTTCGTGAGACAGACATTGGGAGAGTATTTGTCGGGGTTTGTACCACATGAGCAAAGTCAGAGAGATGAGAAAATGCGTGGATATATTTAGGAAATGATGAGTAGCCAGTTGGGTAAACATACCTATCTAAAGTAGGGTGGAACACCTTGAGAATGGTCATGAGAATTTAGGAACCATAACAAGTTGGTCTGGGGATCAAGAAGTTGAATAAATGTGGCCTGTGGGTTTCAGAGCAGTTGGCGGCAGTGCCAGAGTTCCGGGGACTTGGGCCCCTCTTCAAGTCCTCGCCTGAGCCTGTGGCCCTCACCGAGTCAGAGACTGAGTATGTCATCCGCTGCACCAAACACACCTTCACCGACCACATGGTGTTTCAGGTGAGCAAGGTGGCTGAGGCCCTACTGGGGCATGCGCCCAGGGAGTGATCCCAGGTCTGGCAGGTCCTATAGTATCATGGCACCCCACACTGTGTTGGTTGGGAGCCCAACTTAAGGATAGAATCTGTCCCCAACAGGTCTGTCTCTCATATCTCTTTACCCAGGACCTCTGTGGCTCCTGATTGTCAGGATGGATACAGGGAACCTGGGACAGGGGGATTGGGATGGGAATCAACTTGGTCAACAGAAAAGAGGTGGTGGGACCTCCTGGCTCTTCCTCTGTAGCATGGCTCAGACCTACAGCAATGTTTAAGCTCCCCTCTCTTCTTTGTTCAGTTTGACTGCACAAACACACTCAATGACCAGACCTTGGAGAATGTCACAGTGCAGATGGAGCCCACTGAGGCCTATGAGGTGCTTTGTTACGTGCCTGCCCGGAGCCTGCCCTACAACCAGCCTGGGACCTGCTACACACTGGTGGCACTGCCCAAAGAAGACCCCACAGCTGGTGAGCCCCTCTCTAGATACCACCCTATCCTCATGGGAGCTCATGGGATCAGGAGGAGGTGGGTAGTTGGGCACCAGCTATTTGTCTTCTATTAGAGCTTCAGCTCCTTGATTTCAGTCCCAAAAAGAAGAATAGCTGAGTCCGAAGTGGTCTTCTTTAAAAAAAAATTTTTAAGTGATAGGATCTCATTAGAACTCATGACTTGACTTTTCTGTCCTACAAGGGAGCGCCCTGTGTCCAGCTTTGTCGGATTGGATGGCATGTTGCTACTACTAATAATATAGCAGGGGCCCAGAAAGCAGGCTGTGACCCCTTCCTGATCGTCGCTTGCAGGAGGAGCTTATCCCCTGCAGGTTGGGGGACATCCTAACTACCCAGCCTCTCTTCCCCATAGTGGCCTGCACATTCAGCTGCATGATGAAGTTCACTGTCAAGGACTGTGATCCCACCACTGGGGAGACCGATGACGAAGGCTATGAGGATGAGTATGTGGTAAGAGCCTGGTGTTAGGAGGCTCAGTTTTGTGCTGAGCCTGCGCAGACTGGAATCCTTTTCCTGCTGTTTTTGGCTTTTTTAGCTCTTTAAATTTTTTTTTTTTTTGAGATGAAGTTTCTCTCTTGTTTCCCAGGCTGGAGTGCAATGGCATGATCTCGACTCACTGCAACCTCTGCCTCCTGGGTTCAAGCTATTCTCTTGCCTTAGCCTCCCGAGTAGCTGGGATCACAGGAGCCCGCCACCATGCCTGCCTAATTTTTTGTATTTTTAGTATAGACAGGGTTTCACCATGTTGGCTAGGCTGGTCTTGAACTCCTCACCTCAGGTGATCCACACACCTCAGCCTCCCAAAGTGCTGGGATTACAGGCATGAGCCACCACACCTGGCCTAAAACAATTTTTTTAACTAATGGAAATACATGTTCATGTGTAAAAAGAAAACTTGAGAAATACAAAAACAAAATACAAAACAAAGTATGAACAACAGGAAAACATTATTCATAATCCTTAGAGTTATTTTTGGGGGGTAGTGGTATAATTGAAATCATTCTTGCAGTATAGACCTTGCTATTTTAAAACTATAGTGTATTTTCCAGTGTTATTACAAATACTTAATAAACACAGTTTTTTAGTGGGATTAAAATACTGTCCTATACTATATCAAAACTCGATTGACCTTTCACTCCTTTAATGTTGGGCATTGGGGTTTCCATATTTTTACTATTTATAATGCTGTATTAAGTATCCCTTTAGGTACAAATTTTTATCTGCATTTCAGCTTATTTCCTTAGGATAGATTCCTAGGAGAATAATTTGGTCAAAGGGCTAAGGTAAAAATTTAAGACATTTTGATTCCTTTTGTCAAACGCTTTCTGGATAAATTGGACCTGTTTGCTGTGCTGGGCAGTCTGTTCATGCACTGGAATAACCCTTCTAAATTCTCCTATCTTAGCTCAATGGAACTAAGTACAGGATCCTTCTGGGGTCTGACCTTGGGGCAGTGGCTCAGGGCCATCTCAGTGTAGACCATTGTGCTAAGCCTGTGGCTGGGGACTGTTAGAGCTCCTCCTGGCTACAGGGACAGTTACTGTGGAATCCAACTGACATTCACCATTGTGTCATCCTAGAGTCACAATTGAGGATGGATGGACCTTACTTGAGCCAGAAATGACCCCGAGGCAGGAGCTGTTCTAAGACCAAGTGAGCTCCTTAAGAGAGCTGGGTCTGTTAGAACCCACCCAGAGATGCAAGCGGGGGGGTGGGGGGGGGGAGGGGAGGAGAGTGAGCTGGATCTAAGTCATATTTGTAGACACTGTAAACATCCACAAGAGTAGGGCCTCTGAAAATCTGATGGGAGAATGAATGGGGAACTTTCATGTAGGCTCAGTGGAAGTATTGTGTGTCAAGTTCAGGGAAGACACAGCTGAAATGGAGATAGAGATTTGGGATCTGTCAAATCCAGAGGACACAGCTGGGATAGGAGGTTTCTGCTAGTTTCTGCTGAACTAGAAACAGCTGCTGCTCCTTAGGAGCTCATCGGCCCCTAGGAATGACAGGCATAGGAAGCAGACCTCTGAGAATGCTATGTACTTCCCTGGATGCCAGGTCCTGGAAGTACTGACACTAGGCAGGCTTAGAAGAGATGTGATCTCACAGCAGGCAGCACTAGGATGAGTTACTAGATTGGTACTTGGGATTAGGGCGTTTTCTGTTGAAGGGATACCACTTGCCTGTGGGCACCTCAAGGATAGGTATCTAGTCAAGTTGCTCTGTGTCCCCACAGTCTAGCAGTCCTCAGCGCTGTGCAAGCACCTGCTTTAAGAGTTGCAGGAAGGGATGTGTTGATGAGTTCAGAGCAGAGGCCCAGAGGTGTGTGGATCGGTGCCCTATTTCTACCTCCATCTCTCCAGCTGGAAGATCTGGAAGTTACCGTAGCTGATCACATTCAAAAGGTCATGAAACTGAACTTCGAAGCAGCCTGGGATGAGGTAGGGGATGAATTTGAGAAGGAGGAAACGTTCACCTTATCTACCATCAAGACACTTGAAGGTAAAATCCTGGGAATGCCATCTCTGGCCTACTTGCCGTTCAAGATCTTTGGCTACTGTTGAAGATCCAGGGCCATGTCTGGATCACATATGTCAAGTGCCACTTCTTTCAAAGCCATTCAGAACATGGGGGAGTGGTGGTGGCAGCACAAAGGGCAGACAAGATATATGGCTTAACAATATTGGGATTTCTCTCTCTACAGAGGCTGTGGGTAATATTGTGAAGTTCTTGGGAATGCACCCTTGTGAGAGGTCAGACAAAGTGCCAGATAACAAGAACACCCACACGTTGCTCCTGGCTGGTAAGTGGCATTTCCAGGTGGGGAGGACCTGGGGTAGCTTACAGTCTGGATGCCACTGGATCCTGGGCTAAGGACTCCATTGTAAATATGGGGAGTCAAAATTCACAGCATTTGAAATTGGCAAAGTATAAAATAATCTGCAGTGAAATGTTTCTTCCTACCCAGGCTGCCACCCATTTAGATTCCCTTCCAAGAAGCGACCAGTGTTCCTATTACAAACAATGCCTGTATAACCTTGCAGTTATTTTATGGCTATAAAAGCTAACAAACACATTTCCTTTAACTCAGATGTTTATGTACAAATGGTATATATATTGTCCTGCAATTTGCTTTTCAGTTTACAAAGTATTTTAGAGATCTTCCCTGTCAATATGTAGAGCTTCCTCATTCTTTTTCTTTTAATTGTGGTAAAATATACATAACATAAAATTCACCATTTTAACCATTTTTAAGTGTATGGTTCAGCGGCATTAGGTACATTTCACAGTGTTGTAAAACTATGACCACCATTCATCTCCAGAACTTTTTTTTTTTTTTGTATTTTTAGTAGAGAAAGGGTTTCACCATGTTGGTGAGGCTAGTCTCAAACTGCTGACCTTGTGATCCACCTGCCTCAGCCTCCCAAACTGCTGGGATTACAGGCATGAGCCACGCGCCCGACCTTTAGAACTCACTTTTTTTTATTAATAGCTGCTTAGCATTCCATTGTGTGGATGCACCACATATTCTATGGAACAGCAGCTACTGATGAACATTGAGTTTATTTTTAATCTCTTGCTGTTACAGATGTTACAGTGAATAATCATGTACACCTACACATACATTCTCTCACACTTTACTTTGCATATGTGCACTGAGAATATCTGTAGGATAAATTTCCCAAGGCATCACTAGGTCAAAGTGATTTGTGTTTCTCATCTTGATAAATAATTCCAAGTTGCCTTCCACAGGAGTTGTATACTTTTCTTTCCACACTGTGGACAACACAGTGTTATCACACTTTATGACCTTTGCCTGTCTGTATGGAAAATGATAGTGTAGTTTTTCTATTTTCCATTAAATATCTTCTCAAATGTTGAGGCATTTGTATTTCCTTTTCTGATCATTGTTTTCATATCCTTTGACTGATTTTCTACAGGGTTGGTTGAGTGTATCCACACTTATTCTCCTTCCCAGATTATTCACTAGCAAATTCCAGAAATAGCATTTTGTATGTAAATCCTTCTGTATCTGTGTATTTCTCTTAAGAGATAATGACCCCTTCCCTTTTTTAAAGGGCAATACAATTATCATACCTAAAACAATTAACTAAAGGAAATGGGATGGGTTTTTTTGGGCTGTTTACAAACAGGGTTGAGAGGGGCTCTGGGCTGGGCACGGTGGCTCACTCCTGCAATCCCAGCATTTTGGGAGGCTGAGGCAGGTGGATCACCTGAGGTCAGGAGTTCAAGACCAGCCTAGCCAACATGATAAAACCTCGACTCTACTAAAAACACAAAAATCAGCCAGGTGTGGTGGCGGGCACCTGTAATCCCAGCTACTCGAGAGGCTGAGGCAGGAGAATCACTTGAACCCGGGAGGTGAAGGTTGCAGTGAGCTAAGATCGAGCCACTGCACTCCAGCCTGGCCAACAGAGTGAGACTCCATCTCAAGAAAAAAAAAAACAAAGGAGGTTCTGCTTCAGTGCCCTGCTTACAGCTGACAGTTTGTGGCCACATTGAAGCAACCCAGTCCCCTGGGTCTTGCAGACACCTGTCCTGCCGTTTTCTCGTGGTGGGGCTGTTCCCTTCATTTGTGCTCTTAGATTTAGCCAAGGTGGAAGAGCCTCTGTGACATCAGATACAAGCCTTATATGTCCATCAATTCATTTGAACTTGGCAGAAGCCTGAAATATGGTATTATCATCCCCTCCACTTTGTAGTTGAGGATGCTGAAGCCCAGAGAGACAGTGACTTGCACAGTGAAATCCCTCACTCAGGGATTTCAGCCCAGCTCTCCTGCCCATTTCACTACTCCAGAGCTGCCATGATGGGTTGCTGCAAATGCCGTCCTCAGCCTGACCTGTACAGTCCCTTCTGCCTTATAAACCTGTACTCTCTTCCCTTCTAGGTGTGTTCCGGGGTGGTCATGACATTCTGGTGCGTGCCCGGCTGCTGCTTTTGGACACAGTTACAATGCAGGTGACAGCCAGAAGTTTGGAGGAGCTGCCAGTAGACATCATCTTGGCATCTGTAGGCTAAGGGACCAGCTTGCATAGGACCTTATACCCTTCCCCAACACTACCTGGAAGTTGTGCCTTCCTCATGAAACTATCAGAAACCCCTTCCCAAGCTTCTGTATTCAAAAACAATTAGGAATCATTGCTGATATATTTTTTTTTATTCTGTCCCCCTACCTGGGACTATTTGGGAGTGACTTTTTTTTTTTGTTTAATAGGGGATGGTTTATAGCTTGTCCTAAATCTTGCTATCCTCCCTTCCAGGAAAGGGACATTGTAAATGAATAAAACATTCTCAATCTTCTTGAATTTATCCCCCCCCCCAGGAAACTATCTTATCCCCTGTAATAAATCAGCATGTATTTATTGAATGATTGCTACTTTTGCAGACTCATGCTTCAGGGCTCCACCTTCTCCTTCAAGGCCTCCCACAGAACACCTGTCCTGTCCCCCTTGTACCCACAGCCTTTGGCTGTTGTAGTCCTGTGAGGCAGGACCCTCTCCCCGTCATCGCTGTCCATGCACCAAGCCCCGGAGTGGGAGCGATGTAAGTTGGTTGAGTGAATCAGCTAACAGGCACTGAGTTCACACTCCCTCCCATTTGTACTTCTTCGCAACGCACCCTCCCTCCTTTGATAGTTGATAAATGGAGGCTCCAAAGGGCTCGAGTCCAGCGTCAGGCCGTTACCCTGCCTCAGGTCCCACGCGCAGTGTGCCCTGGGGTTTCTGCTCTCTGTTCAGTTCAGCGAATCAGCATAGGCGAAGAACAGCCCTCTAGAGCATTCCCTGTGGGTTGCCAAGAAGAAATCTTGGATTTCCGTCCCAAGGGGTGCAGGCTTATAAACTCAAGCCAGGTTATTTTACCAACTTTGAGGCCAAAGTAGACCCATAAAAACTGTTTTAAAAACCTGGGCCTCACCCTTAGAGATTCAGCTGGGGGGGGTGGGAGAGTGCAGGGGCAGGAAAGGCCCATTCTGGTGCCCACCATCGTTTTGAGGGCGATGTGCGCGATTCCTGGAAGTTCTCCTGACTTCCATTTCTTCTCCAGTGTTCCTGCATTTTTGCATCGCACTGTGAGGCAGCTGGCAGGACTGTGAAGTAAGGAGTGGAGTTTCCAGGTTTCCCGCCTTCGATGACCCTGTGCCCTGGAGTCAGCGCGGCGGGGAACCTTCCCCACCTGCCCTGCGGCTCGCGCTGGGGGCGGGGGAGGAAGATTAACCCCGCCGGGCAGCCGGCCAGTATGGAGGAAAAGAGCCCCGAGAAGCTTGAGATCGAAGCGTCCTCCAAGGTAGTCACCATCTCCCCCGGGAAATACGAGAAGATTCATCCCAAACCCGAGGCGAGAAGACGCCGCATCCGGGACCCCAGGGCGCGGCGGGAACCACTAGCCCCTGGGGGCGGGGCCTAGCGTCGGGAGCGCGGGCAGAGGCGGGGCTGACGTGAGGGGCGGCCTAAGGGGAACTGAGGGGAGGTGAGCAGAGCGCCGGGAGGAGACGCGGGAGGCTGAGAGGCGAGCTAAGGGGAGAGGAAGCGACGCCAGCAGCCGGGGTGTTGGGGGAGCGGAGGGGGAGGTGAAGCGACACCGGCGGACCGAAGGGAGCGGAGGCACGAGCGGACACGAGGGGACGCTGGGAGGGCGGCCTGGGCCGAAGTGAGGCGACGCGGGGCGGTGAGGGCCGGAGCCGAGGGGAGGCGACGCGGGGAGGGGCGAGGGGTCGCGGCCAGCAGCTAGGAGCCACCTGCTCCCCCGAGAACCGGCCCCGCTCCGGGGAGCAGAGTCCGGAGCCGGGTCCGCGGTCCGCAGGTTCGCAGGTCGAGCCCGGCGGCGCTGCGGAGGTGCGGGTGGGAGGTGGGGATTCTGCGGGCCTCTCCGGGGCTGTCCAGTGGCCGCCCTCGAGGTGAGCGGGTGCTGGCCGGCGTGGGGCGCTGACCCCAGTGGGGGATCGGGGGGGAAGGACAGGGAGTTGAGGGCACCGAGTGACCGGAGGAGGCGATCCCTGCTAGCTGCGCTTGCCCTGTTTAGTTGAACCGCGAAGCCTCCTCCGCGGCGGCTCTTCCTGCGCACAGGCAGGCTGTTGCGGAGCTCCTCCCCGGACTCGCCTCCGTGCCCTGCACGGAGCTGGGCAGTGAGCCCAGGGAGCGAAGCCAACAGGCACATCCTTGTCCTTGTGGGACTTTTCGGGGAAGACTTTAGACGGTGGTCACGGAGTGGCACGGCCCGGTGGAAACGGAAAGAGAAGGCCGTTCAAGGAATAATACCTCATATTTGAGATACGTAATCCTTTTCCTTACGTTTTGTGATTTAAAGGTTTCGAGGGGCGGTGTTGAAGAATGTGTGGACGAACAGCCTGTCACTTACCTAGAGATGTTCTCACGAGAGCTTGTGCCTACCAGGATCGGCGGGGCCAGCAGCGGCTCCCGGAATGGAGGGACCCTGATAAGTACTGCCCCTCTTACAACAAGAGTCCTCAATCCAACAGCCCAGTGCTTCTGTCTCGACTGCACTTTGAGAAGGTAACCAGCTTTGCACCATGCTAGCCCCTCGCCCAGCCCCGTGATGGTCTGACATTAAAACCAGCCTTTACTGAAACATTCTGACTTCCAGTTGAGAATCCCTCTTGGCCTCATGCAAGAAGTTTTGTCAGTGTCTTCTAACACTGATAAAGATGTATTTTTCAGCGTTTTTCAGGCTTAATTTAAATGCCTTTTCTATACAAGGCATACTAGCCTTAATATATGCCAAATTTATATGAGCTTTGTGTTTTCAAATAGCAGCTTTCATACCTCACTGATCATCAGGGTCATTGGAGTATCTTAAAAAAAAAATGAAGGCCAGGTGCCCAGGTTCATGCCTGTAACCCCAGCACTTTGGGAAGCCGAGGTGGGAGGATCACTTGAGCCAAGAAGTTTGAGACCAGCCTGGGCAACATAGTGAGACCCCATCTCTACAAAAAAGTTTAAAATGAGGCAGGAAGATCACCTGAGCTGGGGAGGTCGCAGCTTCAATGAGCCATGCTTGTATCACTTGCACTCCCACCTGGATGACAGATCAAGACCCTACCTAAAAAATAAATTTAAAAAATTAATATTTTTATACCCCTTACCAAGCCAGCAGAATCAGACTTTCTAGGCCTAGGACAGGCTTAAGATCAGTTAATTTACAACACTTCTGATGCTTTTTGAACATTGAAAAGTTTTATCCTTTCTGCTTGCGTTTTCAGTCTTATTTATGTTTGCCTTTTACTAAAGCTAGAAACATGTATTTAGTTTGGTTATCTGAAGTTTAATTGCAGTCGTTGTGTTTATAGTATTTAACCCTTTAGGGTTGGAATTACCAGTCGATTACATTCATATCTTAGTTTTTTGCCTTATATACTGAAAGTGTGTGTGTGTAATAAAATGCTCCGTTCTAGAAAGTAATGGTTTCTCCATGTCTTAAATATTTTAAATGACCTTGACATGTTTTTAAAAATCATAATTGTTTCCTTCCTGAATTTTTACTCTATTTGATCCGTAATGCTGAAATCACTTTATAAAGTTGATTATACCTCTAGTAGGTACTCTTTTTTTTTTTTTTTTTTGAGACAGAGTTTGGCTCCTATTGCTCAGGCTAGAATACAATGGCACTATCTCAGCTCACCACAACTTCTACCTCCTGGGTTCAAGCAATTCTCCTGCCTCAGCCTCCTGAGTACCTGGGATTACAGGCATGCGCCACCATGCCTGGCTAATTTTTTTATGTTTTTGGTAGAGACGGGGTTACTCCATGTTGGTCAGGGTGGTCTCAAACTCCCAACCTCAGGTGATCTGCCTGCCCGCAGCCTCCCAGAGTGTTGGGATTACAGGCTTGAGCCACCGTGCCTGACATGGTACATACTCTTTAGAACTTTTGTGATGATAGTCAAAAAGGACTAATTTCTGTGTTATAGGAAATCGCATTATTTTGAAATAAAGGTAACAGGCTGGGCCTGGTGGCTCGTGCCTGTAATCCCAACACTTTGGGAGGCTGAGGCAGGTGGATCACCTGAGGTCAGGCGTTCGAGACCAGCCTGGCCAACATGGTGAAACCCTGTCTTTACTAAAAATACAAAAATTAGCCTGCTGTGGTGATGGGTGCCTGTAATCCCAGCTACTCGGGAGGCTGAGGCAGAAGAATCACTTGAACCTGGGAGGCAAAGATTGTGGTGAGCCAAGATCACGCCACTGCACTCCGGCCTGGTCAACAGAGTGAGACTGTCTAATAAATAAATAAAGATAACATATAACAGCTGGGTGCAGTGGCTCATGCCTGTAACTCCAACATTTTGGGAGGCCTAGGCGTGTGGATCACTTGAAGTCAGGAGTTTGAGATCAGCCTGGCCAACATGGTGAAACCTCGTCTCTATTGAAAAAAACAGAAAAATTTACCCAGGCATGGTGGCATGCTCCTATAGTCCCAGCTACTCAGGAGGCTGAGGCAGGAGAATCACTTGAACCTGGGAGGCAGAGGTTGCAGTGAGCCGAAGAATGCGCCACTGCACTCCAGCCTGGACAACAGAGCGAGACTCAGTCTCAAAAAAAAAAAAAGATAGCAAATAACATTAATCTTTTTGGTTGAATGAAGCCATTTATATGAAATATTTATTTTTGAGTCATTTTTAGAGGATGCATACTTCCCTATTAAAACTTTTTTTTGTTTTTTTTTTTTTTTTTCTTTTATAACAACTTCAAGACCAAATCTATTAAAACTTTTTATTTTAAATGAGAGAGGAATCAAAATATCCTGGTGAACCTTGAAGGGGAAAGAGAGCATAAAACATACTTCAAAGGAAGGCATAATTTAGAGTGAGAATAGAGAGTAAGATTAAGTGTATGAGCCTGGCCGGACCTGGTGGCTTAGGCCTGTAATCTTAGCACTTTGGGGAGGCCGAGGCAGGAGGATTGCTTGAGACCAGGATTTCAAGACACCAGCCTGAGTAAATGAGACCCTGTTTTTAACAAACAAACAAAAAATGAGCCTTAGTCATTTATATGACCTCATTAGAATTATAGAAAGTTAGCTGAAAGAAAAATTTGTTTAACAGATGTAAAGATAGAAGTATAGAAAGATTGTGACTTGTCCTAGGTTACCTAATCAGTGAGGGGCAGAGCTAGAACTGAGATCCAGACCACCGTCCCCACGCCAGTGGATGCATGCTGGAACCAGGAATGGGGAAGGTGGAGCCCCTAGCAAATACAGCCCTCATTTGGGTCAGTGGTATGAATTTGCTGATGTAGTATTTGATTCCACATCTCTAACAAGTTTTGTTAAGATTGCTAGGGTTTCTTAATTTTGATAATATTTGGTATCTCATTTTCTCAAACTTATAAAAGAAAATTAGAACCATTTTAGTAGTTCATTCAAATCATCAACGGCCTGCATATGTATATAGATTGCAACATTTTCATTTGAAACCACAGATTTGCAAATTATTTCCTCTTTCGTTTATTCACTTCAGTGCTACCAGCTGTTCTGTTCAGAAGTCCAAAAGGGTAGAGGAAAGATGACTAATATTGAGCAATGTTTTTAGTATTTTGGCTTTTCAACTACTTTCTATGATCATTCTCACATTTGGGTTTGGTTTACAGTTGTCAAGTGCACATTCTCAAAGATGATCAGTGGAATTTGTGAGAGCAGAGTTCTTAACCTTGACACCATTGACAGTTTTGGCCAGGATAATTTTTTGTTATAGGAAGCTATTCTGGGCGTTGTAGAGCGTTTAGCAACATCCTCTACCGGCTAGGTATCAGTAGCATCCCCCAGATCAGAACAACGGAATGTATCTCCAGCTAATTGCCAGAAGTCTCTGGATGATAGGGAGGGGTGTGTCAGAGTTGTCCTGTAGTGAGAACCACAGATTTTTCAGTATTGTCTTGCAAGTTTCTGATGAGAGATCATTTAGTTGACCATTGCATAATGTTGTCTCTTATTCTTATTTATGCATTGGGCTGGGGGTCCTTCTGCCTGGAAGACTTTTTTTTTTTTTTTTTTTTTTTGGACACAGGGTCTTGATGGGTTGCCCAGGCTGAATGGAGTTCAGTGGGCCAGTCGTGGCTCACTGTAACCTTGACCTCCTGGGCTCAAGCGATCCTGCTGTCTCAATCTCCCCAGCAGCTGGGATCACAGGCTTTGCCTTTTGGCTGTTTAAGGGGGAAGTTCTCACTATGTGGCTCAAGCTGGTCTCAAAACTCTTGAGCTCAGGCCGGGTATGAAGGCTCATACCTATAATCCCAGCACTTTGGGAGGCCAAGGCGGGTGGATCACTTGAGGTTAGGAGTTCGAGACCATCCTAACCAACATGGTGAAACCCTGTCTCTACTAAAAATACATAATTAACCGGGCATAGTGGCGCATGCTTGTAATCCCAGCTACTTGAGAGGCTGAGGCAGGAGAATCGCTTGAACCCAAGAGACAGAGGTTGCATTGAGCCCGAGATCTTGCCACTGCATTCCAGCCTGGGCAACAGAGCAAGACTCCATCTCAAAAAAAAGATAATTAATGTATACAGCAGGCAGGATTCTGGAAGAAGCAGGACTGGATTTTGTCAGGAGCACAGTAAGAGGGATTAGCTTTTAAACAAAAGGAAGCCCTTCTCCTGAACCTTCCACTACTGGTGATTCCTTTCTCCAGATTCCATCCTCTCCTGACTTTCTTCATTCTACTTTTATCTTAGTAGGTACTTTTACTTGGAACTCTGCCTTTACCCTCATTTCTTCTTTTATTTTTTTTTTTTAATTTTTTTTTCCATTTTATTTTTTCATTTCTTCTTTTAACAAAATTTTTTGTACCCCCCAGGTTAAGTCCTGTGCATGATGTACCCTCTAAGAAACTTTATCTTCATGGCATTAATAATCATCTTTTTATAGATAATTTTATGATTTGTTTTTAATCCTTAGAAAAAATATTACGCTACAATTTGAGTGCCTACTTCATGCCACACATTTTAACTATATTATCTTTCATTCTTGAAAATTATACTACAAGGTAAGTATTGTTCATTCTGTTTTTTGGATAAGGAAAGTTGAGGGCCCAAGAAGTTGAGACTAGTGCAACCTGATAAGTAGCAGGAAAGGATTTTTTTTTTTTCTGTCACTCAGGCTAGAGTGCAGGGGCGCATTCTCAGTTCACTGCAACCTGCATCTCCTGGGCTCAAGTGATTCTTGTGCCTTAGCCTCCCAAGTAACTGGGATTACAGGCACATGCCACCATACCCAACAAATTTTTGTATTTTAGTAAAGATGGGGTTTCACCATGTTGGCCAGGCTGGCCTTGAACTCCTGACCTCAAGTGATCCACCTGCCTCAGCCTCACAAAGTCCTGGGATTACAGGCGTGAGCTACCATGACTGGCTCAGAGAAACCAGGATCTCCTTGCAAAGACCTTGCTCTTTCTTCTGTAACAGAGATTGGCAAACTACGGTCCTCAGACCAAATCTGGCCTATTGCCTGTTTATGTAAATAAAGTTTTATTAGATCACAGCTGCTATGGTTTGAGTGTTTGTGTCCTTGAAAAATGCATATGTTAATCCTAACCCCCAAAATGATGGTATTAGGAGGTAGGGCCTTTGGGAAGTCAGAGCCTTCATGATTGGGATTAGTGCCCTTATAAAAGACACCACAGAGAGCTAGCTCATTCCTTCCACCATGTGATGACAAAGCAAGAAGGGACCATCAGTGAACCAGAAAGTGGACCCTCGCCAGACACCAAATCTACTGGCACCTTAATCCCAGCTTTCAGAACTATGAGATAAATCATACGGTATCACTTGTGCCACATTCTGTTGGTTACAAGCCCGTCCAGATTCAAGGGGGAATAAACATAGATTCCCAACTCTCAGTGGGAGGAGAGTCAGATTTTGCAACCATTTTTTGAAAACTGCCACAGACTTCTCGCTAGTATCAGAAGTTCAACACATGATCTTCATGAAACCCTTCATCAGCTTATGAAACCTTTCATAAGCTTTTTTTCTTCTCTGTTTAGTAGTAGCATCATTATTTCACTCTTCTAGGCTTGAAAACTATCATCCCTGCTTTGTTTCATCCAAATCCATTTGTACTACAATTTCATTTTTTAAAAATCTTTTAGATGTCATTGTTATTCTCACCACCATCACCAGACCCCTGAACCATTGTAGTACCACCCCAAATTGCACTCTCTCCTCACTGGTGTCTTCCAGCCCAGAGTGTACTATGCCATGCCGTGCATAATAATGTATACGTGCTTCTTAATCTATAGATTTCATTAAATTATCAAGGGGCCCATTTTTCAAAAAAAGTATGACAGCCATGCATTGGGAGTCCCCAAGACTGCCCCCATATTTAGAGATTCATTAGAAGGGCGAAACATATAAGGCATATTGTGTCTAAGGTTTATTAGTGAAAGGACACAACAGAATCAGCAAAGGAAAAAGATACTAGTAGAAATCAGGAAAAAATCATGCACAGGTTTCCTTATGTTCTCCTTCCTGTGGGAGGATACTCTAAGCATGTTACTTTCTTCAGCAATGAAAAAATGTAGTAATGTATCTACAGTGTTTTTGTTTTGTTTGTTTTTTGAGAGAAGGTCTCGCTCTGTCATCCAGGCTGGAGTGCAGTGGCTCAATCACAGCTCACTAGCAGTCTCAACTTCCCAGGCTCAAGTGGTCCTCTGCCTTCCAATTAGCTGTAACTACAGGTGCATGCCACCACACCTGGATAATTTTTTGGGTTTTTTTTTTTTTTTTGGTAGAAACAGGAGTTTGCCATGTTGCCCAGGCTAGTATGTACAATGTTTATGCCCAGAAAAACCCATTAGAGACTCAGGGTCCAAGATCTTTATTGGCGGCTGATTATGTAGGCACTCTGCATAGCAGGTACCAAAATTTCAGACTCCCAGAAGGAAAACAGGTGTTTGGCATAAACTTTATTGTTACACAGACTAGGCAAAATAATCCATCCTTATGAGTTGGGGGAAAGATGGGAACACTCAAAATCTAGTTCTGAGATGTTAATCGAGGGCCAACCTTGTATATAGGTTTTTCTAAAAATAGCATCCTCCAGTGCTTTGAGAGACTGAGGCAGGAAAATCACTTGAGTATAAGAGTTCAAGACCAGCCTGAGCAAAATAGTAAGCCCTCATCTCTACAGAAAATTAACAAATTAGCTGGGCCTGGTGGTGTGTACCTGTAGTCCCAGCTACTTGGGAGGCTGAAGCGGTAGGATCACGTGAGCCCAGGAGTTCAAGGTTGCAGTGAGCTATGATAGCGCCACTGTACCCCAGCCTCGGCAACACAGCGAAGCCTGTCTTCTTTGCATCCCTCTACCTTATCAAGCAGAATGTCTTACATTCTAGTAAATATGATTGCTAAAGAACTAAAGTTACCTACATCATGATAAATCATTAAATTGTTTTTGGCTGGGTGTGGTGGCTCACACCCATAATCCCAACACTTTGGGACGCTGAGGTGGGCAAATCACTTGAGCCCAGAAGTTCAAGACCAGCCTGGGCAACATAGTGAAACCCCGTCTCTATAAACAATACAAAAATTAGCTGGGTGGGGTGACATGTGTCTGTAGTCCCAGCTAGTTGGGAGGCTGAGGTGGAAGGATGGCTTGAGCCCAGGAGGTGGAGGTTGCAGTGAGCCAAGATTGTACCAGTGTACTCCAGCCTGGATGACAGAGCCAGACCTTATCTCAAAAAAATTTAAAAATTGTTTTCAAGTAGATTCCCTTTTTAAAAATGATCTTGAATGCTTTATATTTCAATACTACTAAATAAAATAAACACATATATTAAATTAGGGTAGAATTTCATTTTGATCTCCTCACTAGATCTTCTTTCCATGGCAGGATGCAGACTCCTCTGAGCGTATCATTGCTCCCATGCGCTGGGGCTTGGTCCCTTCTTGGTTCAAAGAAAGTGATCCTTCCAAGCTGCAGTTCAATACTACCAACTGTCGTAGTGATACCATAATGGAGAAACGGTCATTTAAGGTAGGTGGCTGGTAGCTGTTAATGCCTTATATACCTGAGAAATAAAATAAGGTTCCAAAGGGTGTTTCCATCCTGGCCTACAGAAGACAACCAAAAATAAATAAATAAGATAAAAAAGAATGTTCCCAGTTGTTAATGTGGAATGCTATTTTGCTACTATGTAACAAACCACACTAAACTTAGTAGTGTGAAACAAAAAGATAAACATTATCTTTCATATTCTCTGAGTTGACTGGGCTCATCTAGGCAGTTTTCACTTAGAAGTTTTCATGTTGTTATTGCGTGGCAGCTGAGGCTGGATGTCCAAGATTACTTCTTCACCCACATCTGACACTTCAGCTGGGATGACTAGAACAACTAGAAGGCTTTCCACTTGCCTAGCTGGAGGGTGTCAGGATAGCCAGGCTTCTGCCATGGTGACTCATTTACCCTAGAGTGCATGATCCAACAGCAGGATAGAAGATACAAGGCTTTGTCTTATAGCATCACTTAATCTTGGCAGTCATACAGCATTACTTATACTGCATTTTTTTATTGTTATTATTATTTATTTTATTTTATTTTTTAAATAGACACAAGGTCTGGCTGTGTTGCCCAGGCTGGTCTCAAACTCCTGGGCTCAAGTGATCCTCCTTCCTGGGCCTCCCAAAGTGCTGGGATTACAGATGTGAGTCACCATGCCCAGCCTACTTTTGTTGCATTCTTTTGGTTACACAGAGCCAGCCCAAATTCAGTATGGGAGGGGGTCTACATGGGGTGTGAATACTGAGAAGCATGCTTCACTGGGGGAGCCGCCTTTGAAGACTAGCTATCACAAGTACCTATTTATTAGAAAAGAGGTTGTTCCTTTTATGTACATTATTTAATCTTTTCAACATCTGTGTGAGTTGTGACTTTTTTTATATATAAGAAAGATGTACGGAGAAATTTTAAGATCACACATTGGCAGACTTCAGATTTTATTTATTTGTTTGTTTGTGATTTATTTATTTTAAGATGGAGTCTCATTCTTTCACTCAGGCTGGAGTGCTGTGGCATGATCTTGGCTCACTGCAACCTCTGCCTGCCAAGTTCAAGTGATTCTTGTTCTTCAGCCTCTCAAGTAGCTAGGACTACAGGTGTACACCACTATGCCCGGCTAATTTTTGTATTTTTAGTAGAGATGGGGTTTCACCATGTTGGCCAGGCGGGTCTCGAACTCCTGACCTCAAGTGATCCTCCCACCTTGGCCTCCCAAAGTGCTGGGATTACAGGCGTGAGCCACAACACTCCGCCCAGACCTCAGATTTTAACTCAAGTTCCAAGTAATGGCAGCCTGTGAAACATGATTGTATCACTAAGACCATATCTTGCTCACATTTTCCCTCAGGTGCCTCTGGGAAAGGGAAGACGCTGTGTCGTTTTAGCAGATGGATTCTATGAGTGGCAGCGATGTCAAGTAACAAGCCAGAGGCAGCCATACTTCATCTATTTTCCTCAGATCAAGACAGAGAAGGTATCATTATCAGCATTCACAATATATATTTGGAAAGGTACAGGGAAACAATCCAAAGGACATTTTTTTTTCTTCCCTCATAGTTTTATTTATTTATTTTAAAATAATAGCTTTGGGCCAGCACAGTGGCTTACACCTGTCATCCCAGCACTTTGGGAGCCCAAGACGGGAAGATTGCTTGAGCCCAGGAGTTTGAGACCAGCCTGGGCAACATGGCGAAACCCCGTCTCTACAAATAATATAAAAACTAGCTGGGCATAGTGGCGTTCGCCTGTAGTCCCAGCTAGTCAGAAAGCTGAGGTGGGAGGATTGCTTGAGTCCATGAGATAGAGGCTGCACTAAGCTATGATCATACCACTGCACTCTAACCTGGATGACAGAGCAAGATTCTGTCTCAAAAAAATAAAGTAATAGCTCATTGAGAGGTAATTCACCATAAAATTTACCTTTTTAAAATGTGCAATTCAGGAGTGTTTTAGTATATTCAGAGTACGCAATCATTACTTCTAATTTCAGAATATTTTTGTCACTCTAGAAGGAAACTCCATATCCATTAGCAATCACTCTTCATTCTCCACTATCCCCAGCCCCTGGCAAACACCAGTCTACTTTCCATCTCTATGGATTTGCCTATTTTGGACATTTCATAAAAATGGAATCATAGAATATGTGATCTTTTGTGACTGGCTTCTTTGACTTAGCATAATATTTTCAAGATTCAACCATGTTTGGCATGGATCAGCACTTTATTCCTTTTTTTTTTTTGTATGGCTAGACCACATTTAGTTAATTCATTCATCAATTGATAGGCACTTGGATTGTTTCCACTTTTTGGTTATTATGAATAATGCTGCTGTGAACATTCATGTACAGGTTTTTGCATGGATTATGTTTTCATCTCTCTTGGTTAGAGGCCTAGGAGTTGAATTGCTAGGTCATATCATAACTCTATGTTTAACATTTTCTTCCTAAAACTTTCATTGTGGCTGGGTGCAGTGGCTCAGGTCAGGCATAGTGGCTCACACCTATAATCCAGCACTTTGGGAGGCCAAAGCAGGTGGATTGCTTGAACTCAGGAATTCCAGACCAATTTGGGCAACATAGCAAAAACCCATCTTTACCAAAAATACAAAAAATTATCTGGGCATGGTCCTAGCTACTTGAGAGGCTAAGGTGGGAAGACAGCTTGAGCCCAGGAGGTGGAGGTTGCAGCCGAGATCACTGTACTCCAGCCTGAGTGACAGAGTGAGACCCTATCTCAAAAACAAAACAAAAACCCTTTCACCTTAAGACATAATTTGAACTGTTAATGTTAAAACATTATCAGGAGATTGAAAACAAATCAGACATACCAACATCATATTTTATTTTTAATTAGATTATTTAGTCTGACACTGCTAAAGCACCTGAGTTCTTACTGCAGTTTGCTTGTTAAAACTGGGAATTGTTTATTCAGCTGTCATCTCATTTTGGGAAGTGGAAATAGTGTTACCGAGTAAAAGAGGCTTGCTACCCAATGTGCGAAAAGCCAATACCATGACACTGAGTAGCTGGTCCCAGCTACTTGGCAGGTTGAGGTGGGACGATAACTTGAGCATGAAGGGGTGGAGGTTGCAGTGAGCGGAGATTGTACCATTGCACTCCAGCCTGGGTGACAGAGAAAAGTTTTTTATTGTAAGTTGACTAGCAAGAATACAGGAGTCCAGCTCTGTTTCCCTAGCTTGCTTTAAGTAGTACTTTTATTTAAAAATATGTTTAGGAAATGGATTCTGGGATTAGTAGGTGATTGGTGGAAGGAAAGGGGAGGTCTGGAAAGTCTTCAGGTATGTGTAGTTATCTCTTCCTGCCTCCATATAGGTCTCATGTGTAAATTCAGGGGGAGTTAGTATGAAACATGGTGGAAATTCAGGCTGTGATATAAGCAAGCTTGTTCTACATATACTCTAGTCAGTTATATATAGGTTCCAACCAATTCAGCTAGTTTTGTTATATTACAGGCGGAGGGAGTTTTACTGTTTCAGCAAGTTGTTTCTTTTCTCATGTGCTATCCTGTAAGCCCAAGAATTTAGTCATTGGTTTTTTGTGGGGTTTTTTTTTGTAACTTTTTGGGGCACGGTTTCAGTAGTCAAGAGAGTTTGCTTCACCCTCAGAAAATCCCCAGTCTATCAGTGATGGGTGCATCAAAATCTCAGAAATCACCATTAAAGAATTTATTCATACAAATTCAGGAACACCACCTGTTCCCCAAAAACCTATTGAAATAAAATATAAATTAAAAAGAAAATCCCCTGTCTAGCCAGTCACACAAATGATTTGGTTCAAGACAAGGTTAATTTATAAAAACATCTATCAATTATTATTATTATTATTTTTTTTTTTTTTTTGAGATAGAGTCTTGCCCTGTCGCCCAGGCTGGAGTGCAGTGGCACAATCTCAGCTCACTGCAACCTCCTTCTCCTGGGTTCAAGTGATTCTCCTGCCTCAGCCTCCTGAGCAGCTGGGACTACAGGCGCCCGCCACCATGCCTGGCTAATTTTTGTATTTTTAGTACAGATGGGGTTTCACCATGTTGGCCAGGCTGGTCTCGAACTCCTGTCCTTGTGATCTGCCCACCTCAACCTCCCAAAGGGGTGGGATTACAGGTGTGAGCCACCACGCCCAGCCACAAGTACCAATTATAATAGCACATATTAAGCACTTAGTATAAGTCAGTTACTCTGTCTAGGAACTTAATGTGTATTGGCTTAATATACATTCTGGGGTTTTTTTTTTTTTTTTTTTGAGATGGAGTTTCACTCTTGTTGCACAGGCTGGAGTGCAATGTCGGGGTTTTGGCTCACTGCAACCTCCACCTCCTGGGTTCAAGTGATTCTCCTGCCTTGGCCTCCCAGATAGCTGAGATTACAGGTGTATGCCATCATGGCCAGCTAATATTTGTATTTTTAGTAGAGACAGGGTTTCACCATGTTGGCCAGGCTGATCTTGAACTCCTGACCTCAGGTGATCTACCCTCCTTGGCCCCACAAGTGCTAGGATTACAGGCATGAGTGACTGCACCCCGACTTAAACTGAATTTTTACATTACAGATAGTAGAGTCTTCCTTTTTGATTCAGTCTGACAATCATTCTTTTAATTTGTGTTTAGAACATTTAATTTAATGTAATTATTGATGTGATTGGGTTAAAATCCACTGTTTTGCTGGTTTTCTATTTGTTCCATCAACTCTTCGTTCCTTTTCTCCTAATCTTTCTGTTTGGGGGAATAATCTTTTATGATTGCATTTCATCTCCATTATTGGCTTATTGTTTTTACTTCTTTAAAAAATGTTTTTAATGGTTGCTCTACAGCCTACAGTATACATTTTAAATTAATAACATTCTGTCTTTATGCACTACACTACTATTGAAAAGACCTTACAACAGTATTCTCTAAGTTCCTCCTGTCTTTTGGGCTACTATTATGCATTTTATTTTTACGTATGCTATAAACTTAGAATACATTGCTATTATTTTATTGTAGATGGTCAATTATATTTTAGAGTGGTAAAAATAAGAAAAGTCTTTGTACATGTATCTTCATTTTAGCCATTTCCATGGATCTTCACTTATTTGTACAGATCCAGTTTTCTGTCTGGTATTATAGTCCTTCCACCTGAAGGACTTTAATTTTTCTCGTAATGTGGGTCTGCTGGTAATGAATGATTTTCTTTTTGTCTGAAAAAGTCCATTTAAAGAAACATGATGTTTTTTATTGAGATATAATTCACATATAATAAAATTCACCCTTTTAAAATGTACAGTGGTTTTAGTGTATTCAAAACCTTAGCCAGGCATGGTGGGTCACACCTATAAAATTAGCCATGCATGGTGGCTCGCACCTGTGGTCCCAGCTACTTGGGAGGCTGAGGTGGGAGGATCACTTGAGCCCAGGAGGTCGAGGTTGCAGTGAGCCAAGATCATACCACTGCACTCCAGCCTGGGTGACAGAGCAAGACCCTGTCTCAAAAAAAAAAAGAAAGAAAACCCCACAAAATGTGCAGCCATCATCACTATCTAATTCCAGAATGCTGTTATCAACCCCAAATAAAATTATACCCATTAGTAGTCACTTTCCATACCTCCCTGCCTTTAACCCCTGGCAACCACTGTCTTTGTTTTTGAGAGGTATTTTCAAAATGCATAAGATTCTGGGTACGTGGTATTTTATTTTCTTTCAGTACTTTAAAAAAATGCACTTCACTGTCTCTGGCTCCCATAGTTTCTTTTGAGAAGTTGAGTGTAACTGTCGTTTCTTCTTTTGCATGTAATGCATAAATATGTACTTCTCTCACCACCGTCTCCATTTCCCTCCACCCTTACCTTTAAGATTTTCTCTTAGGGCAGCTGTTTAAATACATTGTGTGTATGTGTTTTGGCCTATTCTCTTAGCTGCTTGGATCTGCAGTTTGATATCTTTCATAATTTATGGAAATTTCTTGGGTTTTTCCTCTTCAAATATTTCTTCTGCCCCATTTTCTCTTTCTGGGATTCTAATGACACATGTGTTACATGATTTAATTGTCCCATTGTTCTTGGATATTCACTCCATTTTTCTTTCTTTTTTCTCTGTTTCAATTTGGATAATTTTCATTTACCTATCTTTTTTTTTTTTTTTTTTTGAGATGGAGTCTTGCTCTGTCACCTAAGCTGGAGTGCAGTAGTGCAATCTTGGCTTACTGCAACCCCTGCTTCCCAGGTTCAAACAATTCTCCTGCCTCGGTCTTCCAAGTAGCTGGGACTACAGGCACGCACCACCATGCCCAGCTAATCTTTTTTGTTTGTTTGTTTGTTTGTTTGTTTTTTTGAGATGGAGTCTCCCTTTGTCACCAGGCTGGAGTGCAGCGGCGTGATCTCAGCTCACTGCAGCCTCCAACTCCCTAATTCAAGCTATTCTCCTGCCTCAGCCTCCCGAGTAGCTGGGATTATAGGCACTTGCAACTACGCCCAGCTAATTTTTGTATTTTTAGTAGAGACAGGTTTCACTATGTTGGCCAGAATGGTCTTGATCTCCTGACCTCGTGATCTGCCCATCTTGGCCTCCCAAAGTGCTCTGATAACAGGTGTGAGCCACCACGCCTGGCTGATTTTTTTTTTTTTTTTTTTTGTATTTTTAGTAGAGACAGGGTTTTACCATGTTGGCCAGGTGGGTCTCGAACTCCTTACCTCAAGTGATCTGCCTGCCTTGGCCTCCCAGAGTTCTGGGATTACAGGCATGAGCCACTGCACCTGGCCATTGTTGACCTATCTTTAAGTTTAGTGAGTCTTTCTTACAGTTTCTATCTCTCTGCTAAAATTCCTTATCTGTTTATTTATGTTGTCCACCTTTTCCACAAGACCGTTTGACATATCAATTATACTTACTTTAAGTTCTCTGATAATTTCAGCATCTGGGAAATGTAATCTCTTGAGTCTGGTTCTATTAATTTCTATATCTCTTGGTGGTTGTTTTAGCATTTTTGTGTGTTTTGTAATTTTTTATTGTTGCCGGAGATGATATGTAGGACAGAGACTGAGATTAATAATATCTATGTCTGGAAATTTTTCTGTTAGGCCATTAATGTATGAGGTTAAGTCAGTCTTGTCAGGAATTGAACTGGGTGTGGGCTTTGTTGTCATTACAGTGCCTTTCTTGGCCACAGGCTTTCAAGTGCTCTGGTGTTATCCAGTGTTTAGGGTAAGAATTTACTTTCCAGAGGGTTTTCTCAGCAGCCCTGCTCTCTTCAGTTGTTGGATTTTCCTGTGAGCCTGTGCCTTAGACAGGGTCTTTCTGTGCCCTTTTCCCTCCTCCAGAAGTAGACTGCTTCTGCTTGTCGCTTAATGTTTGTCATCTAAACAGGGATGGAGGCAGTTCTTGGTTCAGTCTGTCTTAGGCAGACCTGGCTCTCTGGCTCAGTCTTCCCCAGGGGATAGGGGTCTTTTGCTTTTTCTCCTTCCCCGGCCTCTGTGGGTCTTTACCTGTATCTTAGGCATGAAAGGGATGATTACCCTTTCCCTGGCAGCTGAAGACTTTTGCTCCATAGGGGAAAAGTGATTAGGTAAGGCAGAGGAGCTTGCCTTCAAGGTATGCAACAGTGAGGATGGCTTCCTCCAGGCTCCTGCCCTGTCCCCAGTTGCACTCCTCACTGTTGCACTGGCAAGGTCCAAGGAGAAGAGCCTGTGAGCTGGTGCAAAACTCCTCTGAGGTTTGCATCTCCCAGGGATTCTGCACTATCCTGCTAGCCCATACTCTGCTTGTGGAAATGTGATAACAACATTATCTGAATTCTTACCTGGTTGTATGAAGGCTTGTGTCTTCCTCCTGTTGCTGCCAATAAGCCAGTACTTGTGTCCCATCTCCCCTTGGGGGACCCTGTCTTTCTTAAATTTCAGGGAAATTGATTGCCCTATGACCTCACCTCTCTGATGAGTTTAAGAAAAGTTATGATTTTGCATATTTTCCAGCTTTTTTTCTCACTATTAAAAGTGATGTTTTTTCCAGCTTTCTACATTTTAGCCCTTGAACTGAATTTTGAATGGTAAGTAGGAATTGGCATGAAATGTAATTCAATTTAAGAAAGAGTGGGAGGGACATTTTGGGCAGAGGAAGGTTGCTTCAGCAAGACACAGGTGCATGAAATTGCATGAGAGCTTCATTTACTAAGAGCTGGTTTGGGTTCAAATTAACAATGTGAGTGATAGCTACAATGGTGGGCCAGGTCATGGAAGGCCTAAATGTCCAGTGAAGGTGTTAAATTCTGAAAGTATGAAGGAGCCGTGAATCTATAGCTTCAGTTGGCATTTGCCACCAACCTTCTTTCCTTTGGTGACAGTGAATCAAGAGGGGTTAAGAAGACATGGGCTAAGTTACTTTTAAAATGATTTCCATGCTCTTGAGTCTGAAGTAGTACCCAACCTGCCTGTAGAAGAAGGCTGCTGAATGCATCTAATCTGCCCATATATTTTGCTTCCAGTCAGGTAGCATTGGTGTTGCAGATAGTCCTGAGAACTGGAAGAAAGTCTGGGACAACTGGAGGCTGCTGACAATGGCTGGGATCTTTGACTGCTGGGAGCCCCCAGAGGGAGGAGATGTCTTGTATTCCTATACCATCATCACAGTGGATTCCTGCAAAGGCTTGAGTGACATCCACCCCAGGCAAGTCATACTTCTTACCCCTGGATCCAAAGGAGAGTTTGTCTTCTGCTTTTAGGTAGCTTTAGAGAGTAGGAAACCAAGTCATTTTACAAGGTAAAGTTACAATGAGTATGACTCTTAACGTGACATGCATTCCTAAAAATCACTGTACTATGCAAAAGGATAGAATAAAAAACATAACTTTGGGGAATAGTAGGGTTAAGGAGACAACACTTAAAATTTTTCCAGTGACACATTAAAAAAATAATGGAAACCCAATAAAAGAGTAGCACTGTTTTATTCACGTTAGGTGGTTAAGAAATAAATAAATACTGCAATAAATACAGCACTTTACCTCAAAAAGACCTCAAGTTTGGTTGTGGAAGTGGGTGTTGGAAGAATTGCATCTCATGACTTACTGTGAAGTTGTGGAAGGAAGGTTATGTAAAATTTTTTTTTTTTTATGAGATGGAGTCTCCCTCCGTCACCAGGCTGAAAGTGCAGTGGTGAGATCTCAGCTCACTGCAACCTCTGCCTCCTGGGTTAAAGCAGTTCTCCTGCCTCCATGCAGTTCTCCTGCCTCAGCCTCCTGAGTAGCTGGGACTACAGGCGCCTGCCACCACACCCAGCTAATTTTTGTATTTTTTAGTAGAGACAGGGTTTTACCATGTTGGCCAGGATGGTCTCGATCTCTTAACCTCATGATCCACTCACCTCAGCTTTCCAAAGTGCTGGGATTACAGGCATGAGCCACCGTGCCTGGCCCATGGAAAATTTTTTTAATCTTTTGCAGTCTTAAATCCTGGGGCACATTTTTCTTCCTTTGAATGTATTTCCTTTGAGGCATGCATTTATAATAGGTGCTATTTAATCAAAATTGAATATTTGATTCAATGTATAGCCTTCTCCAATTAACTTCTGTATCACTGCTAGAAATTCCTTAGGGACATTTTCATCTGTACTTGTGGCTTCTCCCAATAGCAGAAAGCTTTGAAAATTGTAACCATGTTTGAAACCACTAAACTAACCACTACTAGCACTAAAAGGAGCCACTTGTGGTATTTAAGGCCTTATTTATATTTTTTATATGGACCTTATAAGTGCTTTTTTTTTTTTTTTTTTTTTTTCCCTGGAGACAAAGTCTCGCTCTTGTTGCCCAGGCTGGAGTGCAGTAGCGTGATCTCGGCTCACGCAGCCTCTGCTTCCTGAGTTCAGGTGGTTCTCCTGCCTCAGCCTCCTAAGTAGCTAGGATTACAGGCATACGCCACCATACCCGGCTAATTAGGTGCTTATTTTTATATATATTTTTTCAGTCACTGAGCAGAAATCAAATAAAGATGCATATTTATATATAAATAAGTGCTTTCTCTGTGAAAAAGGTTCCACATTTTTTTTTTTTTTGGCACTCTGTCGTATGCTAAAGAATCTCTCCGTCACTTTTACTCCTTTAGGCCTGGTTAGTGTTGACGTCAGAGTACTTCTTGAAGCTTTTCCAGCCATGGACATTTCTTCTTTTTTTTGTAGCATTATCACTGATGTGGACCCCTTGATATCCCTTGCTCAGGAAATAATCACATGTTCTCATTTTTCTTCCAGGATCCTTTACTATTTCAAACTTCTCTTCAATATTTAAAATGTCTCCATTCACATGCACTGCCTACAATGTTTTGAGCCAGGAAGCATGTTTGAGATGTTAAATTTGTGTCTTTTTATATAGAGAGAAAAGTTCAGAAAGGCAAAAGAATAGTAAAAAACAATTTTGTAAAATAGTATGCAGTGAGCCAAAGTAGTGGTCAGTGTTTGAGATGTGTGCATTTTGTGTATTTCTACAAGGCACAGTTCAGCTGGGTGCAGTTTTCTGTGTTCACCTTGTGTTTCTCACAGATGAAATTGTGCAAAAGCAAACACAAAATTTGCATTGTGCTCCAATTTCTCTCTAATATATCAGTTGCATTGGAAGAGATTTGCATTTTAAACACAAGCATTGGCAGAACTGACTTCACTTGTATTGTACCTTTATAATTTCTGCCAGAGCTGAGTACTCCCTGAAGTGATTTTTTGGCGTTCTCCTGAAAAGAATGCAGTGCAACACCTATCAGTATTACTTGCTTTAGCCTTGTCCTAGGCTGTATCTGTGAAAGTACGCTTTCATATGATATAGTAGTTCTCTTCTAGTAATTAATCTTTAAAAATTCTATTTCATTTAATCTGAATCACGATTCATTTAAAAATGTGCCATTATTTTATACATTACAGTATTTAACATTATTTTATATGTTGTATATATATATTTAGGAGACAAATCAACATTTATCTGTATCTGGTACCACCCAGTAAAGCGTGTGCCACACTTTGCAGTGGCCTGGAACATAAAACTAGAAGCTAAACCTAGTATATTTTCCTTATATCTTCTTTCCTACCTCAGACTACCAGGAGTCATGTTTGACAGCTTCTCTGCTCTTCTGATGCATGGTTTGCTTTGGTTCACAATTTTCTTACTATAAGTCTTTTAGAAGTGGTGAGGTTTGAGATTGCTGTTGATAGACAAATGTTCAAGATGTATTTTCCCTTCATTTTAGGCTGGGGTGTCATAGAAAGTTTACCGATTTGCTAGAGTGGACACTGGAGTACACCAGACCAGTCATAGTACTCTTTCTTCACTGTCTTTGCCGTGAAACTTTATAACATGGCTTTTCAGGTGTTGAATCTGGTGTCCTGTCAGCCTGTGCTCAGGGAGCACATGGCAGCAATTAGCATATGAGGTGCAGAGGTAGGGCAAGCTCCCCCTTATGATATTTGAGCTATCAGCGGACTCAAGTCTCTCTCCCTTGTCTGCTTATTCTCACACTGCCTCTCCCAACCATTGTCTTGACTTCCCTGGCCAGGATGCCTGCCATATTAGATGGAGAGGAGGCAGTTTCTAAATGGCTTGACTTTGGTGAAGTCTCAACTCAGGAAGCTCTGAAATTAATCCACCCAACAGAGAACATCACCTTCCATCCAGTCTCTTCTGTGGTGAACAACTCGCGAAACAACTCTCCTGAGTGTCTGGCTCCTGTCAACTTGGTGATCAAAAAGGTAGGGGCCTGTGACTGGTACAGTCCTTTTTGAGCTTTCTGTCTTCTGTCAGTGTGCCCTTTCTTTTAGGATGTGACCTTTTATGATCATCCCTTTAATTTGGACCATCAAAAGCTCTCATACTCCTTGTCCACAGCAAGGTAGTATAGAGCAGCGATTCTCAAACCTGGCTGTGACTCAGAGTTCCCAGGAGAAGAAATCTTTCAAAATGTAAATGCTGGACCCTGTCCAGACATTCTGAATCAACATTTAGAGCTAGACTTGGGCTTCTGTATAATTAAGAAGCTTCAGCTGGGTGCAGTGGCTCATGCCTGTAATCCCAGCACTTAGAAGACAGAGGTGGGAGGGTAGCTTTACCCCAAGAGTTCAGACCTGCCTGGGCAATATAGTGAGACCCCGTTCTCCATAAAAAGAGGGGGAAAAAAAAAGCTTCTTTGTTGAGGCTGATAAACCAAGTTTGAGGACTCCTAACCTAGACAGTGATTGTGAGAAAGACAAAGGAGTCCTTGACCATATTGTGTCTCCATCCCCAACTGATTTTTGGTGTCTCGTTTCTGTATCTTTGCTTTCCCAACTACAAGTTGGAGGAGGTCCAGTCCTTAGTTTCCTTCAGGAGGATTTGAGAGCATTCCTACCATGAACCTTAACTTAGAATTAGCAAGGATCCAGAGGGTGTATTTTAGGGAGGGAAGGCAAACAAGAAGGCCTGCAGTGGGGAGAGAAGTTCCAGAGCAAAAAGCTCACCCCCACTGACATTTGAGAGTAAGGGTTTAGGGTAGTGATTGTTGTTAGGTGGCATAGAGGAACTTGAAGTAAGACATACTTGGAATGTTCGAAGAATAGACATTTTAGAATGCCGTGTTAAGGATGATTGCAAGAACAGCTGCCCCCCTCTCTAAAGTTTTTTCCATACCCACAGTCAGTGTCATCCTTTTTTCTTTTGTCTTGATTCTGATAAACTCCTGCAGTGGTGGCACTTTTTAAAAATTAGATCTCTAAAACTAATTATATATACAGTTGAGTATTCCTTATCCAAAATGCTTGGGACCAGAAGTGGTTTAGATTTTGGATTTTTTCAAATTTTGGAAGATTTGCATTATATACTTCCTAGTTGAATATCCCAAATCAGCATTTCCTTTCAGAATCATGTAAGCACTCAAAAAGTTTAGGATTTTGGAGCATTTTGGATCTTGGATTTTCAGAGTTAGGATGCTCAACCTGTATTCATTTTGGACTAGACACTGCCGCATTTCTACCATGGTCTGTTTTTTTTTCCTTTTTATCTTTTTTTTTAGAGATGGGTTCATGCTCTGCCGCCCAGGCTAGACTGCAGTGGCAGGATCATAGTTCATTGCAGCCTCAAACTTCTGGGCTCAAATGATCCTCCCACCTCAGCCTCCCAGGTAGTTGGGACTACAAGCGTGTACCACCATGCCCTGCTCATTTTTTGTTTTGTTTTGTTTTTATTTTTTATTTTTATTTATTTTTATTTATTTATTTTTTTAAAGACGGGGTTTCACCATGTTGGTCAGGCTGGTCTTGAACTCCCGACCTCAGGTGATCCGCCCGCCTCGGCCTCCCAGAGTGCTGGGATTACAGGCGTGAGCCACCGCGCCCGGCATCATTTTTTGTTTTTTTAATAGAGATAGGGTTTTCCTATGTTTCCTAGGCTGGTCTCAAACTCCTGGGCTCAAGCAGACCTCCCACCTCGGCCTCCCAAAGTGCTGGATTACAGGCATGCAGCACTTCACCTAGCCCTGCCATGGTGTTTACTACAAAAGATGTCACATTCTGGAGAGGTGGCATTGTGCTAATTCATAACCTTTCAGTTCAGGGTTGGGGTGTGATATACAGGAAGCAGAAGGGAGTAATGGCAGTCAAGAGGTTGTCCAGATTGTCTGCACAAAGAGGAAACAATTTAGCCTCATCACAGTGGCTGTTGGAAGTTCTTCCATATCGCTCCAGTCTCATTTTCCAACATTCCCCCCTGGGTCATGCTGAATTACATTCTTTTCCGCTGAGAATGCTTCATTCTCTGCACATTTGGAATGCCTTTCAGCTGTCTTCTTTGTCTGGTCCCACACACTCCTCTGTGAAACCTTCTCTAAGAGCTACTTTCCTGCCCTTTAGAACACACTCCTCTCTTCCCACTCTTGACTGGAGGGCCCCAGCTGGCCCTTAGTGACATTTTCCAAGCCTGGGTCAGTACCTAATGGCTCTTCCTGTTTCTTCCCTTGGACTTCACCTTTTCCCAAAAACTTGAGCTGAATGGTTTGAGCTTTTTTCTCCTTTTCCTAGGAGCTCAAGGCAAGTGGCAGTAGCCAGAGGATGTTGCAGTGGCTCGCCACAAAGTCACCCAAAAAGGAAGACTCAAAAATACCCCAAAAGGAAGAGTCAGATGTTCCCCAGTGGTCCAGCCAGTTCCTGCAGAAGAGTTCACTCCCCCGCCAAGAGAGGCACTGCAGGACTCCTAGAGCAATGGCTGAAGCGAGAGAAGGAGGAGGAACCTGTGGCCAAGCGTCCTTACAGCCAGTGACACAGGACTTTCAGAGACCAAGACTAGAGTCTGCTGCACTGCTGTTCTGATAATAGGTTCTTAAATTGTATGTGTGTGTGTTTGCTTTGGGAGGAGGTAGCACAGTGTTAGTTGACAGTTGTGGGCTCATGGGGAAGTAGGCTTCCTTGCCATGAGTAGGAGACCCTAATGGGGCTGGTGGACAGCTTTGGAAGAGCTGTCATGCTTCTGTCACCAGCCATGTGGGCCCTATAGGGGCACTGTGCCTGCTGCTCTTTCCTGGCAGGGCTGGTGGAGTCTTCCCTTAAACCATGCCTTACCCAGCTGAGAAGTCTCTGCCCTGACCTGGTATTCCTCATAGTAAGCTGTTTTCTGCTCAGCCACTGGGCTGTTTGTCTTGAGTAAGTTCTTTAAAAAATTTTTTTTTTCCTGAATAAATTATATTTGATGAACTTCTGCCTACATTTTGGAAAATGATACTGGTGGGGAAATTTCTGGATCTTGGTTTTCTTCTAGAATATGTCCTCAGGAATGGATTTTGTCACAAATGGGGCATGGGGCTTTCTGAGGAAATAACTACAAAAAGTCTTGGGGGCGGGCTCCTTATTTAGTCTCTTTTTCTTTCACTCTTGATACATGGAAGTTGTCTGAATCCTTTGGCTTACAACCAGCCTGAGTTGAGTGCTTGCCATAGCAGAGCCTGTCCTTACCTCAGGGAGCATCAGATCTAGGTGTGAAGCCTCTGGAAAGACTCCCGGCTTCTGGTAAGAGCAGGGCACAGAAGATGACATGGGCTTGGGGGCTTCATTCCGAGGGCCTGAAACTAAGGCTGTTCTGGGGCTGAACACCTGCCCCAGCCTGGGCCAGAGCTCCTGCGATTTGTTCTGCCACCTCTCCTTGCCTTTCCTTCTTAGCAATGAATCACTTTATAAATTAGGTATTTATTTTGGGGGTGTTTATCTGTTGTCTGTCTCCTCACCCCAGATCATTAGTTCCATGAAAGCAGAGACCACTTTTTCACCATTATTTTCTCCCAGTATTATGTGTGCAAATACATATCCAGTGAATTTGCACACTTACCCATGCCCAGCCCTGTGCAAGGAACTGACAGGTACTAATTAACCAGACACCATACCTTGCAATTAACTGCTTGCACGTGTATGCTTGGAAGGGCTGTGACCAATGGAGAGAGCTCCTTTGGTAGATGGGGGTGTTAGGCTAGGCCTCTCTCTCCTGTAAACCCTGGGGAAGACAAGGTGGAAGGGGGCCTTCTCAGGTATTAAGGTGGGAAGGAAAGGACCACTCTAGCAGCGTCTGGGCCAGTCCTCTTTCCAGCATCCAGAACGGAGGCA
Source organism: Ateles fusciceps (assembly GCA_036589455.1). Taxonomy (NCBI): domain Eukaryota; kingdom Metazoa; phylum Chordata; class Mammalia; order Primates; family Atelidae; genus Ateles; species Ateles fusciceps. Next base: position 5,536,700 of record JAZHEH010001341.1, on the reverse strand, counting down.
TTCACAAAAGCTGTCCCAGGCAGCTGGAAGGAAGCAGCTTCCCAGAGACTACCAGGAAGACGGGGCTGCGACGAGCCCAGAACGCTCGCAGCGCGTGCAGCCGATTGCGAACGAGCTGCTGGTTGGGGGGGGTGCAGGCCCCAGTCTCTATGCAAATCAGGGATCAGAAGATCGGAATTTCCACCAATCAGCGGAAAGCCTTGGCCGTGTAACTTAATGGGAGACAGCAGTGCCACGCCACAGGCCTTTCCGCTGGTTTCGGGAAGGGTGGGGACCAAGGTGGGGCTCCCGCCCGACCCCTGCCCGAGGCCGCCCTCCCCTCCTTTTCTCTAGATTCCTCTTTTGAATGCCCTCCCTTCCGGTTGAGAGGCGGGGTTAGCCCGTAGGTTATACAGTCTGTAACCCAGCGCTGTGAAGGCGGGGGCTTCTTTCACTGTGGCCTCCCTTTGTGGGCGGATTTGTGTGGGATTTGGTTGTTTTGTTAGGAGATTTTTAAAATGAAGATGACTTACTGGTATGACTATTTTGTCATATTTACTTCCAGTTTAATGACAAAAATGAAATTCCCTTTGTTTTTCATTATCATCTCCCCACTGTTTCTCATGGTTGCAAATTATTTTGCTGAGGTCTTCTCATTTTAACAGGAAAGAATATAATGCCTGCAGGGGCAGGTTTCCTTTTCATTCAGGTTTTTACACTTTCATATAAATGTAATGTTAGAAGCAAATCCTGGCCTGGCGCGCTGACTCACACTTGTAATACTAACACTTTGGGAAGCCAGGGCTGGTGGATCACCTGAGGCCAGGAGTTCAAGCCAGCATGGTCAACATGGTGAAACTGTCTCTACTAAAATTCAGAAATAAGCCAGGCATGATGGCGGGTGCCTGTAATCCCAGCTATTCGGGAGGCTGAGGCAGGAGAATCGCTTGAACCCAGGAGATGGTGGTTGCAGTGAGCCCAGATCCCACCACTGCACTCGAGCGTGGGTGGCTGAGTGAGACTCCGTCTCAGAAAAAAAGAAAGCAGCAGCAAATCCTTATGTCTGAGAGCATACAGTATCATTTTGTGAGTTTCAGGTTTACATAAATAGTATCATCTTGGGCATTCTGCAACTTTTTTTTTTCTCTAAGTCATCAGCTTTACTAGGTATTGCCAAATCGGTCTCCAAATTTTCATGTATTTCAGGTGCATAAGAATCCTCATTTTTCCCACCTTGCCAACATTTAGTAGAGCAATGGAGCATCTTTCCCTGTCTTTTGTTCTTAGTCAAATCTCAGGGACCAAACGGTAGCTCCCACCTGCGTGTCTGGGTGTGCTCAGGTGGAGCCAAGCCCCCTACCATTCTCTGGAGCAGGTAGGGGCAGGCCTAGAATGTGGTCATCTGGCCCCTCTGCTTGGCTCCCAGATAGTAGTGCTTCCCACCTCCCTCCCTTTCACCTCTAGCAGTGACCAGGCTTGGCTCCAAGCCTTAAGGGTATTCTTCCCTGCACTGTAGCCTTCCAGGAGGCAGAGGGTCCCTGGGACTTCTAGTTCTGATGGATACAGGTACCTGCCCCTCAGTCCTGTCTGCAGTCCATCTTGATCCATTGTCTCATGCAAGGCTTGTATGCCTAAAGCTGAACCCTGCTTTGTGTGGAGTTGGAAGCAGACCCAGGCAAGGGAATATGCCTTGACATAGGAAAGTTAAGGACACAAGGGACTTCTGGCTTGGGAGGGGCGTATCAGCTTGGGGGAAGTTGGATGAGATCTTGCTTGTTGCCCAGAAGGACTCGGAGAGTGGGTGTTGGGGGCAGGGGGGGAACCAGAGGCAGTAAGGGAGGCCTCAGACTTCTAGATTCCTTCCTGGTCCTGTAGGAACTCCCCCTTATTACCTAGGCCTCTTTCTTAGCCAGAGTGAGGAGTAACTGATAGGAAGGGTTGAACCTCATTCCCTGAGGATAGGAGCTGTGGCTCAGGCTCTCTGAGGACCCTCTGCCTGGGAGTGTCCTCAGTACATACAAAATTTTTTTTTTTTTTTCAAGACAAGGTCTTGCTCTGTCACCCAGGCTGGAGTGCAGTGGCGTGGTCTTGGCTCACCGCAGTCTCTACCTCCTGGGCTCAAGTGATTCTCCCACCTCAGCCTCCCAAGTAGCTGGGACTACAGACGCACACAACCACACCCAGCTAATTTTCATATTTTTTATACAGATGGGGGTCTCACTATGTTGCCCAGACTGATCTTGAACTCCTGGACTCAAGCGATCCTCCCGCCTTAGCCTCCCAAAGTGCTGGGATTAAAGGTGTGAACCATGGCACCACCCAACACCCTCATTCTACCACAGAAAGTTGTAAAAGGCAGTCTTTCACAGTCCCTAACCAAGGCAGCCAGAAGAAGGATAGGGGTTGGGAGAGGCAAGAAGAGGTGAGCAAGAAAAGGAGCCTCTGGGAGGGCATATTTATAGGGTGCACTGGGCAAGGCTCTGGGGTCCAAATGACAACTGACTATGGAGAGGTTGTTACCCAGGTGTAGACGCTCAGCACTAACAGGTAGGTCTCTGGCTTTTACCAGCTTATGGCTTCCTTTGGTTCAGTCTCCAGAACACCACCATTTGGGACTTCTTGTAAGGTGGCCAGAAGGGCTCTCATAGAAGATCCAGTTGAGAAATCTCAAAGTTGGGGAACTTCAGGCCACATTTAGCTCACGCAGTGATTTTGTTTAGCCCATACAGTATTTATTTATTTTTTAATTCCGATAAAATGCACATAAAATTTGCCATCTTAGCTTTTTTTTTTTTTTTTTTTAAAAAAGACAGAGGACTCACTCTGTCCCCCAAGGCTGGAGTGCAGTGGCGCGATCTCAACTCACTGCAACCTCTGCCTTCTGAGTTCAAGCGATTCTCCTGCCTCAGCCTCCTGAGTAGCTGGGACCATGCCCAGATAATTTTTGTATTTTTAGTAGAGATGGGGTTTTGCCATGTTAGACAGGCTGGTCTCAAACTCCTGAGCTCAGGTGATCCGCCTGCCTCAGCCTCCCAAAGTGCTGGGATTACAGGCGTGAGCCACTGTGCCCTGCCAAACATTTAAAAATATACATTCAATACTGTTAATTGTATTCACACTGTTGTGCAACCAGTCTCTGAAACATTTTCATCTTGCAAAAGTAAAAGTTAAACAACTCCCCCATAGTTTCCTCCCCTCAGCCCTGATAACCACCATTCTACTTTCTATCCCTGTGAATTTGACTACTCTAGATACCTTATTTAAGTGGAATCATGCAGTGTTTGTCTTTTTGTCACTGGCTATTTTCACTCAGCATAATGTTCCCAAGGTTCATCTGTGTTGTAGCATGGGTAAGAATCTCCTTCCTTTTTAAGGCCAAATAATATTCCATTGTATGGGTAGATCACATATTTAAACATCTACTCATTTGTCAGTGGACACTTGAGCTGCTTCCACCTCTTGGCTATTGTGAATAGTGCTACTGTGAACATGGATGTGCTCTTCTCATCACTACTTTCCATTCTTTTGACTATTTACCCACAAGTGAAATTGCTGGATTGCACAGTAATTATGTTTAATTTTTGGAGAAACTGCCATACTGTTTTCCATAGCAGTTGGACCATTTTACATTCCTTACAACAGTGTTCCAACTTCCCCCACATCCTTGCCAACACTTGCTATGTTCTGTGGTCTTTTTTTTTTTTTTTTTGATACAAGGTCTGGCTCTGTTGCCTGGGTTGGAGTGCAATGGTGCAATCTTGGCTCACTGCAACCTCCACCTCCTGGGCTTAAGCACTTTTCCCACCTCAGCCTCCTGAGTAGCTGGGATTACAGGCACACACCACCATGCCCGGCTAATTTTTGTATTTTTTGTAGAGATGGGGGGTCTCGTTATGTTGCCTAGGCTGGTCTTGAACTCCTGGGCTCTAGTGATCCTCCTACATTGGCCTTGATTATAGGTATAAGTCACTATGCCCAGCCCTGTTTTTTGATAGTAGCCATTCTAATGGGTATGAGATATTTGTTTTTTAAGCCCATATTTTAAAAGAGCGGGGAAATTTCAGAAAATAGTTTCCACTTTGAAAAATTTTGGGGAGGTGCCTCTGACAACCAGGCCCCATGTAGGACCACTGTTACACCGAGGTAACCTCCCCAAACCTCCCTGGATGGCCAGACCACTCCCAGCCTCCTTGCAAATTTTTAGGAGGTGCTTCTTCCAACATTATTTGGAAAATTGGGACGCTCTGAATGAACAGTCAGTAGGAGGTGGGTAGTCACTGCCCCTCTTCAGGTGGAGTCTGTGTCTTCCAGTTGGCCAGAATGCTCTACCTGGTCTGGAGCCTTCCTCACCACCCACCACACCCATTTTTAATTGTGGAATTGGGAGGGCTTTGTAACATGCCAACTTGGCCCGGCTGAACCATATTTTCTGGAACTCCCTGACTGGTATATTTTCCATTAGGATGGGCCAGGAGGCAGATTCTCACCAGATTTGGAAGGAAGCAACCATTTGGATTGCTGATCTGCTGACTCACCTGATTGGCATGAAGCAGCACCTGGACCTGCAATTGCTGTACTTTTCCTGGACTCGCCTTCAGTTTTCCTGACTCCTGAGCCAGGTGTGTGCATGTTTAGCTCTGTGACTAAGGGTCCCAGCTTCGATCTTCATCAGTGAGGTCAGAGGCAACAAGAATAGACACAGGTTTCAGTCTGTCCTCATGGGTCCCCTCTGTGCTAGTGGGGTTTCAGTATGCTCATGTGCTCATGGTTTTCCTCTCCTGACCACCTGCCTGTGGACTTCAAGCTCCATCAGTCCTGAAGATACAGCCTTAAAGAAACTGCTTAATCAGCCCGTACAGTTGTGTAAACCAGTTCCCTGGTTTTCCTTCTCCATTGAGTTGATGTGGGAACCTGAAGCCCTGCTGACTTCTCTGGCCTCATGCCCTGTCACATCTCCCTCACTGCTTTTACCACTACACCTTTCACTATTCACCAAAACCAGCGGCCTGTGCTACTGTGGGGTTTCCAGTCTGGAATGTCCCTACCAGGAACCTGCCGGTTTATCTGTCCTTCTGCAAGTGGCCGAGTCCCATCACTGCCTCTGCTCCCATTCATCCCCAGCCTGGCACAGTCCAATAGAAGGGGACCCAGCCAGTAGGTGTTGAATGAATGACTGTGGACTAAGCCCTTGGCATATGAGATGTTTTGTTCTCCCACACCTCTGCAAGTATCACCACCCCCAGCTTGCAAGTGTAAGTAGCCCTAACAGCAGTTGCTATGGGAAGAACCAGGACCTCTTTCTCTCCCCATAACTGGTGGAGCTGTTGGAAGAGCTAATATGCCCTGGGCCACATCACCCAAGATCTGATGACTGGGACAGTGAGATGGTAGCACCCCTTGTGCTAGGAGCTCAGACCCTCCCCAACAGGCTCTGTGCTCAGCTCCAAACCCTGCCCTGGCAGAGAGACAGTTTTAGGTCAGGTTGGTCTAGGGACATTGACTGAGTGGAGATCCCCTTCTACCAGTCACTAAGGCTACACACCCTGGGATGGGGCCTTTGCAGTCTGCAGAGGTGTCCTGGGGCCAGGGAGGAGGCAGACTGGGGGACCCAGAAGGCATACATGAGATGTTGAGGAGGCTCACAGGGAGGAGGCAACATCATAAGCAGAGTAGCTCTGGTGATAGGTAGGGTGCTAACCACAGGGGGATACAAGGGATTAGGGGTGCAGAGGCTGGAGATCCTGGCCAGAGGCAGTGTGATCAGACTCTGCCTAGTTAGCAGATGAGTGATTTTTAAGTCTGTCTAGCACCATTTACATATGAAGAAACAGACTTGGGGAGAACAATCTTGCCTCAGTCCCAGAGATCATAGTGGAGATAGGCCCACTATGGTAGCATCCAGCACAGGCCTACTCCCACCTGCCCCCTCCTGATATTTAATACTAATCCACACTAGCCTGCAGAGGAGAGCTCAAGCCCGGGCTGTCTTACACACAAGTCCTTTGCCTCCTTGTGCTACCGGGGTCACCTCCTCTAGAAAGCCCTCCTCCTTAGCCTCACAGTGTCAAGTACCTTCAGTGTTCAACTGGAAGTGAGGCTCCTTGAAGCCAAGTCCAGGAGACACAATAAGTAAATGGTGGATCCTAACTCCCCAGCCCCCTGTAGGAGCTGAGCATCAGGGCAGAAAAATACAGGCTTTGGAGCTTCATAGAGCAGGTCTGAATCCTGACCTGGCTACTTGCTGGCTGTGTGGCCTCCCAGTCTCAGCAACTGCATCAGTAAAATTGGCTCTTGGACACCCTTTTTCAAGATTGGGGTTGTTTTGAGGTTGAGATCAGGCCTGTGAGTCCTCAAAGCACCAGACAGTGAGTACTCAGGTGTGGTTGGTTGTGGTCATATGGCTTCAACTTAGGGCACCTCTCAGAGACGTGGGACCTACTCACAGAGGTTCCATAAAGTCAAAAAGCCACCCAGCTGAAGGGGCCAAGTGACCAAGCTGGGAAAAAGGGAGGGGAGGGGCCTGTGGGCAGAGAATGGGACACTACAAGGGTGGGTCAGAGGAAGAGCAATTTGAAAGGATGACAAGGTCCAGGATGGGCATGTGGGGGAGGGTAAGGTGAGTCAAAGGAGTGAGAGCCCAGGATGCAAGCAACAGAAACCCCACTCAAACTAATGTATACAAAAGCAATATATAGGCTCACAGAATAGTCACGGCTATCCAAACTTCAGGCATGGCTCGATCCAGAAGCTCCGTTAATGTCATTAAGCATCTGTCCATTTTCTGGCTCCAACTTTCTCTGTCTTGGCTCCTTATTCAGGGGGGGTCTCCCTGTATGTTGACAAAGATAGTCACTGGTAACTCTGGACCCCTGTCCCTAACATTTAGTGATCCCAGCAAAAGAGCACCTGTTTCTCAGCAGTTCCAGGAAAAGTCCCAGGATTGACTTGCATTGAACCCACTGGATCAAGAACCCATTTCTGACCTAATCACTGTGGCTAAGTGAACAACTGACTGAACATTTATTGGCCAGGTCTTGAGTCATGTGACCACTTGAGTCCCCAAGGGAAGCTGAGTCTCCAAGGGAAGCTCATAATATCAGCAAAGTAGAAGGCCTGTCCCGCTGAGGGCTGGTCTTAAGTGCTCCTGGAGGAGGGTGGGGAAGATAGCAAGCTGGGGCCCATGCCAAGGAATGCAGAGCGGGTGACAGGAGGCAGGGGTGGGAGGCAGCACCAGAGGAGGAAGCCACTAGTGGAGGCAGGTGCTGTGAACAGCAAAGGGTAGGTTTTGGTGAGAAATATGGAAAGTCAATGAGGAATAAGGACAGCCCGAAGGGCACTTTGGGGCACTGGATTTAGCTGGCCAGCAGCGTCATCTCTTTAGAATCCTGGGGTGTGCCAAGGCCTCTCCTGGACCCTAGCTGCTGGAGGCCTGTTGGCTGGCCCTGCAAGCAGCATGGGACAGGCTTGGGCTGGCACTTGGACATCATGGGATGTCCTCAAAGGACAGATGGTTAGCAAGGTGGAGGCCTTGATTAGGGAGGGAGGTTGAGGGAGGGATAAAACTCAGTGGTCATGGAGCACTTGAACAGGCAGGCAGGAAGGAGCAGTGTCCACAGAGGACAGATGTCTGAGGCCTTGGTGCCCATGGTCCCTGTTGCAGCCCTTCCCAGCCCTCTCTGAACCCCAGAACCACCTGAGGTGCTGGTCAGAAGGCTGATTCCCAGGCCCAGCTCCAGAGATTCAGATTTGGACAACTAGGACATGAGCTGGCAGCAGGGGTGGAGCCGCCAGCCTAGGCCTACCTGACTCCCAGGTGCTCACGGGCCCCCAGATCCCCCTACAGCCACAGCCGTCTGTTTTTTATGATGGTGCCTCTGACCTCATCATTCACTGTTTCCACACTAGCCAGGGGAGCTTGGGCAGGGCAGGCACCTGGGCTGGTTTTGTCCACTGCTGTGTCCTCAGCGCTGGGCCCAGGACAGGGCAGGTAGGACTCCCCACTGGCAGCTGGCTCTGCAGTTCAGTGAGGCAGGAAGCAGCCAGAGGAGCCCCCAAGGGGTTATGAAGACTTGCAGAGGGAGTGGAGTGGCCACTCACCCAGGTGGCAGAGAGGTCTGCCAGGCCCAGATCAGGGGTAGCAGCAGGCTACCTCTGGGGCTCCTCTCCAGCAATGCTCCCTCCCCCTCCAGTCTATTGCCAGGAGGCCTGCCCCCACCTGTAGTTTCTGGAGTATCTTACAGAGGGGGTAAAACGAGCTCTCTTGCATTCTCACTTAACCCAGCCCAGGCTCACTCACGCTGAAGACTATGTACCGACTGTTTTAGAACCTTCCCGATTTTTCCACTGCCCCCAGAAGCCTGTTTTGCAGTTGACCATTCTTAGAGACATCTGTTAGAATACACCTTGGCCTACTACCCAGCTGGACAGACAACTATCCCATATGCTGGCCACCAGGGTGTCCCAGGGCTGGGGATCCTTCTGCTCCTAATTTTCCCAGCAATCCTTTGGGTCCCGTTTGTACTCTAGATTAACCAATAGGCTCAAAGAGGGCAAATACCCTTCTGAGACACTTTGGGTTGTGGTCGCGAGGTGAATGCTTGGGAACTCCACTGTTTCTGGCCACACCTGTCCCCCGTCACATCTCACCCTCTCGCTGTAGTCCGAAAAACTAAGCTCTGTGAAGGGCCAGTTTGGTGGGACTTTGTATGAGCTCCCCGGCAGGGCCCTGACCATTAACCATGAAAACTCATTGGCCCCCCACTCTTGCCGCGCCCCCCCCCGCCCCCCGCCCCCCCGCCCCCACAATGGTCAACTGACCAGTGTGGGGAGAAACAGGCCTATCTCTCCCAAGGGACCGAACTTGTCTACCTCCCTGCCCCAGATTACCCTAAATTCGTTACAGGCCAGCAATTCCCCCTCCTGCTTAAGGCCCCTGGCTCTAGGCTTAACCCTGGTCAACAGATTGGGGTATTATGATCCGAGGGGCCCCCCCATCCAACCCTGCGTGCGGGAGGCACACATCCATATTCCACTCAGATTAAACCAGAGTTTAAAAGGTTTAAACGCTTTATTGTGCCCAAAAAGGCCCATGGAATGAAGGGAAGCGCCGCGCAGCCCTGAGCCCGGAGCGATTGTTTGTCGCGCACCCAAAGGCAGAGAGGGTGGGGAAGCCAGAAAGGGATGCGCGGCCGCCGCGTACCCGCGCGCCTGGGCCCGGCCAACCAGCGGCCCCCGCCCGGTGGGCAGGGCGGCCTCGGATATTGGCGCCTAAGGGCCGGTAACCATGACGACGGCCGTTGCCAAGGCCGAGAGCCAATAGAGGCGTCGCCAGGGCTGTTTCAAAAACCTAAAGCAAACAACGAAAAACGCTGCTACATCGTTGGGGGAGGGGAGGGACGGAGAGGACTCGGGGCCCCTCCTTGCGGCTGAGACAGGCCCCGCGGCAGCAGCCGGGGCGAGCCTTACAAAATCTACGTCACTTGGGGTTGAAAAACAAAAACACCAAAAAGCCCACGCCGGCCACTCGGACCGGGCCGGCGCGCTCACTTGCGGCCCTTGGGTACTTTGGGGACGCTGGGCTTGGCCGCCTTCTTCACCTTCTTGCCCCCGGCGGCCGCCGTCTTCTTAGCCTTGCCGCCTTTGTCCTTCTTGGTGGTAGCGCCCTTCTTGTGCGAGCGCTGTTCCGGCTTCTGGCCCCTGGCGGGCTTCTTGTCTGCGCTGCGCCGGGAGCCGGCCGCGCCCGGGGCCGCCTTCTTTGCTTTGTGCGCGGCAGGCGCCGGGGCGGTGACGGCCGCCTGGGCTCCGCGCCGCTCTCCACCGCCCTCCAGCTTCTTGCGGTTGAGCTTGAATGAGCCGTTGGCGCCGGTGCCCTTCACCTGCAGAAGCGTGTCGTTCTGCACCAGCGCCTTGATGGAGTACTTGAGGTAAGTGCGCCCGTTCTGCTGGTCGAACCACGGCACCTTCTTGGCCTCGGTGTAGATCTGGCCAGCGACGAGCCGTTGCGCTCGCCCAGCCTGCGAATGGTCTCCACCACCAGCTGGCTGTACTTGCCCGGCTGGTTCTTCTTCTTGCTGTTCTTCCTTTTCTTAGATGGGGAGAGCGCCGCCGAGCCGCCAGCCTTGGTCACCTTCTTGGCCATCCCCTCGGCGGTCGTCACCGGCAGGGCCTCCTCGAGCTCCACGGACATGGTAGCAAGCGGGTTGGTGGAGGGCGGTGCGCGGAAGCCGGGAGGCCGCGCCGGGAAGAGGAAGGCGAGGGGCCGAGGGGGTGCAGGGGGGCTGGGGGCGCGCGGCGGCTCCAGGCGGGAGCGGCCGCGGCCGGGCCTGGGGCCGGGCGGCAGGGCTGGGGTGGGGGCCGGGCCGGGCCGGAGCGAGGGTTGGGGGGCCCGGAGCCGGGGCCGGGTTAGGGGACCGAGTTGGGGTCGGAGACCGAGTCCGAGCCGGCCGCTGGAGCTGGGGACGCAGACCTAGGCCGAGCTGGAGAGAAGAGAAATCCCGCCGAACGCGCGCGGCCGCCGCTGCTTCCACTGGCGCCTCTGGAGCTTGCTGAGCGTGCGCGCTGCGCTCTGGCGAGGAGGGAGATTCTCTCGGCTTTTTATAGGTTCATGGCGGACCACGTTGAGAACAACAACAGCCTGGTCCGGGGCCAGCGCCAACTTGTGCTTTTTGGAGCCCCTTCTCCGGCCGCTGGCTGCTCGGACCGCGCTTCTCCAGCGCCACCGCGCCCGCAGCGGGGCGCCCCGGACGGGTCTGAGCTCCCCAACGCAGTGGAGAGGCGGTTTGCGTCCTGGAAGAGCTCAGCAAAGGCGAACGGAGAGGTGCACCCTAGGCTGCGGGAGCGTGAGAGGAGGGGGGCACCTCGTTTGGAGGCCAATAGCGCTGGCCCCAGAGGAGGACCCACCGCCGGGAGCTTGGCGACCGGCAGCCCAGAGAATGCCACGGGCACCCGAGCCCTGGCCCAGCCCGGGGGGCTCCAGGCCTGCCCGCAAGAGGAGCTTTAATTTGTCCAAACTAACACAGGGCGCGCCCTCACGTGGTCGGCTGGGGCAACGTGAAATGCGCTAGGACTTCCTTGGGGGTTTTCCGCCCCATCCAAAGAGGATGGCGGATGGGAGGCACCCTCCAGCTGCACCCATGGGGTCTGGTTGTACCTCTGGGGGCCTGGGCACAACCCGGAGAATGGAGGACGACGGCAGGGCCTCTCTGGGGACACAGCCTCGTCGCTCCCCCCCACCCCGTGGCCGCTGATGTTCCCAGGGCCTCATTTTGTGATGCACAAGTAGCTGCTGCAGGTCCCCCCCAGAGCCGAATGGGGGCTTTAGGGTGGGGACAGGGTGGGCGGGGGTGAGGCTGTGACACCCGAAGGAGTTCCTGTGAGAGGATGGGGAAGGGATTCGCTCTTAGTTCCCTGGCGCACCCCTCCCCCTCTCCCGTGAGCAGGGAAATGCTGGCGGGAACACAGCAAAGGAGACCGGGTCCTGGAGAGTGGTCCTGGGCTCCACCCCTCCCCGAGGGGCTTGTGCAAGCCTGGTGGCCCAAGCTCTGCTGACTCTAGTATTGGGGGTGCAGAGGAGGCACAGGACAGTTTTTGTTGAAGCCAGTGCAGTCTCCACTTGGGGAAGCTTGAGACCAGGGTGAGATGCTCGGGTATCAGAGGGGATCCCTTTGGGGGTAGGTGATGTAGGGCACAGGAGTGGGGCTGGGGCTGGGGGGTGGCAGGGATGCAGGCAGGAAACAGTCTCCTGAGGCCCAGCATAGGAAAGCGATGGAGGTGTAAGGGGGGTGGGGACAGGACGCTGGTGAATTGCGGTTCCCAGAGGGAGGAACAGGCACATTTACAGGTGGACAGAGCAAGAGGTCCTGACAAGGGGGTGGGTGGGTGTATTTGTGGCCTTGGGCCCAAGCAGGCTTCTCTGGGTGAAGGCTGGCAGTGCCTCCCCTTTTTCCAGCTCACCCCTTTCATACACACACCCCATATTGTTACCCTGATAAGCTCTAGAGAGGAAGAAATAAGCCCTAGAGGAGGAAACAGTGAGCCTGGATGGGTTTTTTGGGGGAAGGCTGGCAGGGGCATGGAGCCAGGAAACAGCCTTTGCCTCCAGAGCCCTGGGTACCCCAAGAAAAGTGAGAAGAGAGATTGCAGCCCAGGTCCCTGCAGAGGAGGATGGGCTCCTTTCCCAGGAAGGACCAGATGAGTGGACTGTCTCCAGGGCACAGGACAACCTTGAGGGCCTGAGGCCTCCATCTCTTTGAGGATGGACCATATGAATTTCCTGACAGAGAACCCGGATGGGTTTCTGAAAACACCTCCCAGAGCCTGCAGAGACCGCACAGCTGTTTCCAGGCTAGGCTGCATGGAGGACATAAGAGGAGCAGCCATCTGTGGGTGCCACACCACTGATCAGGGTGCCCAGGAGCAGGGGCTCTCTGAGGATGCGCAGAGGGGACTCTGGGGGAGAGGAACGTGGTGGCCACAGCTGGAGTGACTGTGGTGCACAGAGATGGGATGGGAGCAGGAAACCCAGAAGAGCTGGCTCCAGAACCAGGTAGAGGGGGAGGCAGCCCGGCCGTGGCCCCAGAGAGGTTGGTATGGTTTGGATCTGTGTTCCCACCCATATTTCAGGTTCAGTTTTAATCCTCAGTAGTGGAGGTGGGTCCTGGTGGGAGAAGAGCGGATCATGGGGGGTGGGTTCTAATGGTTTAACACCATCCCCTTGGTGCCGTCCTCATGATAGTGAGTTATCGTGAGATCTGGTTGTTTGAAAGCGTGTTGCACCTCCCACAACTCCCTCTCTTGGTCCCACCCCTGCCATGTAGGACACCTGCTCCACTTACCTTCTGCCATGAGTAAAAGCTCTCCGAGGCTTCCCAAGAAGCAGATGCCCTGTGTTTCCTGTACAGCCTGTGGAACCGTGAGCCAATTAAACCTCTTTTCTTTAGAAATCACCCAGTCTCAGGTATTTCTGTATAGCCTTGTGAGAATGGACTAATACAAGGGGCTCGAGCTTGGGTCTTCTGGAAAGTCAAAGGGTGAGCAGAAGCGATGCCCCTGAAGGAGCCCAAGCCACAGGTGACAGGGCCATTGCTCAGCCTTTTGTGCAGCCACTGCAGGGAGAGGAGTTTGTTGGAGGTGCCACTCTGGAGCTGGCTGCAGCCGCAGGCTGGGCCAGGGACACTCCTGGGTCATCTCTGCTGGGGGAAGGGAGGATGCTCTAGTGGAGACAGAGGAACGGGGTCAGGGAGGAAGGCAGGACCCAGGTGTGGCCTCCTTCGTGAAATCTGAGGAGAGGAGATGCGGGAGAGGAGACCTGGGCACCACAGCCAGCACAGCCACTCACAAAGTGGAGCCGCAGTCCAGGAGGCCGAGGAAAGTGGCCAGGCTCCCAGCCACCATGCCCTGGAGGACCAGGCCGGGACCGCAGGGGAGAAGTCAGCACAGGGCTGGAGCCTTGCGGGCGGGGCAGTGCTGTCCAGGCCCTGGAGGAGGACACGGAGGATGAGCTCAGACCCCAAGCCAGCCTTGGACCCACGGGCTGGGGCTGGCTCCTTGGCCTGTCAGTGGAGGGGAGGCTTTTCCCAAGAGGGAGGCTGCCTGTGGCCCAGGACTCAGGAAGACTAATCCTAGACTTTGGGAGCTGGCAGGGACCAAGTGGGATCTTCCACTTGCCCTCATGATATGGAGGAGGCAACTGAGGCCTGGGGAGGGAGTTAGCCAGGAGACCAGGACTCGGGCTGAGGTCTTGCAGCCTTCAGGGTGCCTCTCACCCCCACGCTCCTGCTCACCCCTTCTGCATCACCCACCAAGGAAACCATAGGTGGGGAAGGTCCCAGATCCTCAACCAAAAAGAAAATGGCCAAATATGAGAAAGGAGCTTCTGGAAGTGGCCAGGGCCTAGCAGAGACCAGGGCAAAACCATGTGCCCAGCACCTGAGTTGCCCCTTCCCTGGGCCTGGCCAGTCTGGAGGAGGCTCTGGCCGGTGAGCAGTGGGTTTTGGGGGGTAGAATCTGGAAGGGGCTCTGTGGCTGCTGGGCTCTCTCCCTCCCTCCCTCTCTCAGGATCATTCAGTCCTGGGGCTGCAAACACCACCATTACCCTGATGACGCAGGTCCTTTCTCCAGCCTGAGGTCAGCCTCTCTCCCTTGCAAACCCCTGCATCCCGTTCCTCCTGCCACGCCCACCTGGAGTCTGGGTGTGGCCAACACAGACCCCGCTCCTCCCAAACACTCCCCAGTGATTCTGCCCAGAGGCGGGACTGCTCCTGATTTCCCTACTCTCTCATCCAACCCATGGCTTCCCGCCCATCTACCCCAGAACTGGTGCCACAGCGGCCAAGCTCCCACTTCTCCATCCTTTCCCCCTGGCCTCCAGTTCTCTCCGCACAGCCCCAACACTGAAGTCTGAGCAGTGGGTCTCGCCTCTGCCAAAAGGTCTCCAATGGCTTCTCACCTGATGTAGGTGCAGTCTCCCGGCGCCTTTGCCACCGGCCCCTACCAGGGCTCTGACCGCATCTGCCCTGCTCATCGCTCAGCCCCACTGGCTGTTTTGCTGACCACAAGTCCTCATGACTAGGGACTTGCTATGGTGGCCCCGTGGTGGCTCCTGCCCTGGCCGGCCTCCGTAGACCCCTCTCTAGGGCTCCTCCCACAGCTCCCTGCCTGCCTGGCTCACAGCCCCTGCCATCTAGTGTGTCCATTGAGTCTCCGGCTGCAAGCTAAGTGCAGGACGTGGGGCGGCCATGCTCCCAGCTGCACCAAGGCAGGGTGGACGCAGCGTGCTCCCGACACAGACACACCTGCAGCAGCAACACATGGGAGGGAGGACAGGGGCTAGGCACTCCTGTCTGGGCCTGGACCCGGCTCTCCTTCAAACTCTGGGCGTGACCCCTTCCCCACTACCACTGCCCAGTCTCAGTCTTCCAGTTTGTATAAAGCGGCTGGATGTGTGGAGTGTGAATGATTCAGCTCGACAGTCTGATTCTGGGCCTTCAGACACACACCATTCACACCCACAGCTCGCACACTCAGAAACCTACTCACTCACACTCAGATTTACCTTCACACATGCACATTTCCCCCATCTGTCTGATGCCCCTTTTCCAGAACAAGAAAGTGTTCTGAGCTCGGCCTCTGTCACACAGGGTTCCAGGTGTTTCTGGGGCTCAGCAGGGAGAAAGCCAGGATGTGCTCCCTGACCCTCTGCAGGGCAGGTGGAGAATGGATTCTCAGTCTCTGAGGTCCCCCCCTCAGCTTGGGAGATGGAGGCGGGTGGGTGGCAGGCAGAGGCCTCCTCCTTATCCCCCCTCTCCTGGAGCTCTGCCACTGTGGCACCCTCTGCCCTCCAGCCCTGCAGGGGCTTTGCGGCAGGGCTGGTGTGCAGGCTCACGGGCTCTGGAGATGTCCCGGGATGCCTTGGCACAGGAGTGCCACTAGAGACAGGACCCCTCCTCGGTTGGCCTGCATGGGGGCTCCTGCTGCCTTGGGGGCTGCTCTTCAGCAGCTGAGTCAGGCAGTGACCCCACCTCATCCCCCCAGCCAGGACCTGAGTGGGAACTCACGTCTGACAGGTAGACCTTGTTGCTGAACTTGTCAAAAGCTTCGATGGTGATTTCATATAGGTGGCCGGTCTCTAGCACCCACCTGTCACCAGGATGAACAGTGAATCCTAAAACAGAAAGGGGGAGCCTGAGCACTCTGGCTGCAGGGGCAGCAGAGCAGAAGAGAATGGGACCACCACCCTCAGCACAGGAGCCCTCGGCATCCACATGGGAAGCCCCACACCACCCACCTGGAGGCCCCACAACTCTGGCCTTGACCTCCTCCATGGAGAGGGACCTGCTGCTGAGGAGCAGAGGCCTGATGCTGCCTTCAGCCCTGAGTCCTGAACTGACCTCACCAGGACCAAATCTGGACGCTTCTGGCTCTATCTGAACAAGGCTCCTTCAAACTCATTCTCGTCCTCATTGGTTCTACACTCAGAATCCACAGCAGCTCTGTCCTCAACACACAACAGGTCTACGCTCCGAACCCTCGGCAGGCCTACGCTCCGATCCCTCGGGAGGCCTACGCTCCGAACCCTCGGCAGGCCTACGCTCCGAACCCTCGGCAGGTCTACGCTCTGAACCCTTGGCAGGTCTACCTTGAAGCCAAGTTTAGATATTAACCAGGAAAGCCAGTGGTCCAGTCTCCAGAGGATCCACCTCCCCTGTCCTGCAGGAGGGCTGCAGGAAAATTCAATTCAACCTAACAAACATTTACCTGATGCCAGCTGGGCAAAGTCCAGTGTCAGACACAAAAGAGTCCAGAAGAATGAACTGATCCCAGTTCTGTCCTCCGAGTGCTGACCTTGACAAGTCACAGTAGAAAATGTCCTGCACCCTAGGGTCATTGAAGGGTCCACTGAAGAGCTGAGGAACATCGAAGGGAGGAACAAGTCCCACCTTGGGAAGCCAGGGTGGGCTCCCTGGAGGAGAAGACACCTGAGAGGCAATGCGAGAGGAAGCATGGCTTCTGAAAGCAGAGTTCAGGAGGGGAAGGTGCTCCAGGTAGAAGAGGCAGCATAAGGAAAGGTGAGGAGGGGGCATCTTTGGAGACCCTTAGCTAGTCCAGTTCTGCTGTGAGAACACTGACTGGAGGCAGGCACTCTGCAGGCGGCTTCTGGCCAAAAAGGTAGATCCCAGCCACATGGGGAGGGCCCCCAATGCCCAGGAAAACGCAGCAGCAGGAGACGGGCCGTGCTTCCAGGTGGAAAAGAGCTCAGGTAACAGTCAGACATCCTGGATCCCAGCCCCCTGCTCGGCCACCCATGAGCTGTGTGACCGTTGGCAAGTTACTGAAGCTGAGCCTCAGCTTCCTCGTCTGTACAGTGGGCATCAGACCATTTATAAGCACAATAAAACACTGTACTTACTAAGGGGACAACACACTGCCTGGCACCCATGGGCAGCCATCTGCCACTATTTGTTGAGCAATTATCTTTCTGGACATTCATCAGTCTAGATAAGGCACGTCCTTTCTGGGACTGCCAGACACTCAAAGCTTCCAAGGGTCAAGTTTATCTTCACAGTGAAGACTCTGACCAGAAGAGAGGTTGCAGACTCAGAAAAAAGGCAAAAGGATGATGAAAATACTCATCAAAGTATTTTGGGGCAAGGAGGACCACGTAGAAAGCATGACACCCTTACGGTGGTCGAGGAAGGGAGTTAACCATTTCTTTGCTGCAAAGGTGGGCCCTTGACATGGGCTGTTGGTCAATAGCCCAGTCTGTGGAGACCAGATAATGTTCTACTCTGGAACTGGCTGCAGGGGCCATCAGCCCTTCAGGAGTTACGGGAAGTGTGAGCATGGGCTGCAGAGGACAAACAGGCAGGGGGACGTCCTCACTCTCGGAGTCCAGGGCCTGGATCTTCAGCTCCAGCGGGGGAGTCCTCCAGGTAGAACTCACGGGTGGTGGAAACAATCTGGATGCCGTGGATGAGGTCCACGATGGTGTCACAGCGCAGGACCTGGCCTGTGGCTGGAGACACACCAGGGAGGGTTGCCCTGAAGACAGCACCTGTCCCTGGCTCTACCTCCAAGCCTGCAGGCTTACACTTTGGCTAAGACCCCAGCGATCACCAACTTCACCCTCAGAAGCCAAGCAGCTGCCTTGCACACAGCCCCACTGAAAGTTAACAGGGACTTCCAGAAAGGAAGGGCTGTGGGGGCCTTGTCACCACCTGCTCCGGCTTTTCCAGTGGGGCACCAGCATTTAAAGCTGTGGGCAAAGGAAACTCCAGGAAAACTTAGTTTTGTTCAGGGTGTAACCGTTCAGTGAAGTGACAAGGGCTGCAATTTGAAGAGTTCCCATCCCAAAGATGCGAGCCCTGTCCTTTCACTGAGATTAGGGATTACACTGATGGTTTTGTTTATTTTTTTATTTTATTATTATTACTTTTTTGAGACCAAGTTTTGCTCTTTCCACCCAGGCTGGAGTGCAATGGTGCGATCTTGGCTCACTGCAACCTCCACCTCCAGGTTCAAGTGATTCTTCTGCTTCAGCCTCCCGAGTAACTGGGATTACATGCTCCGGCTAATTTTTTTTTTTTTTTTTTTTTTTGTATTTTTAGTAGAGACAGAGTTTCACCATGTTGACCAGGCTGGTCTCCAACTCCTGACCTCAGGTGATCCACCTGCCTTGGCCTCCAAAGTGCTGGGATTACAGGCCTGAGCCACCATGCCCAGCCCTGTTTGTTTATTTTTGCTTCTTTTGAGACAGGGTCTCAATTTGTTGCCAGGCTGGAGTGCAGTGGCTCCTGGGGTCAAGTGATTCTCCTGCCTTGGCCTCCCTAGTATCTGGGACCACAGGCATACACCACCATGCCTAGCTAATTTTTAAAACATTTTTATAGAGTCAGGGTCTTGCTTTGTTGCCTAGGCTGGTCTTATACTCCTGGGCTCAAGTAATTCTCCTGCCTTGGCCTCCCAAAGTGCTAGGATTGCAGGTGTGAGCCATTGTACCTGGCCTATGCTGGTGTATTTATATGATTACCAAGTATATTATAGAAGGGGCTCATGGACACTCACACAGATTTTTTTTACTTGCTCTATAAATAAGGTACTTAAATGGCATTACCTGGGGAATTCTCAAATGTAGGGATAGCAGTAGGATAAAAAATGTTTCTGACCGTTCTCCAGGCACCATATAACAATACTTGTGCATTGTTAATATTGTTTTATTGGAAAGCAATACAGTCCCGTGTATCAAAAGCCTTACAAATAGACTGAGCGAGGTGGCTCATGCCTGTAAGGGCACTCAGTCCTTGCTGATGCCCTCTGCGAAGATGATGCTGGTGAGGCGGGGGAGGCTGGGTCAGGCGGGCCTGCACCACCGCCTTCTGGGAGCTCGTCTGGGCCCAGTGGCTTGATACTGGCCACCTCCGGCCAGGTGGACAACCTGCAGTGGAGGAAGAGAGCTTTTACCCTCTGGAGCTGTGCTGCAAGGCACAGTGGGGTCCAGATACCAGTCTGTGGCTCCCATCTGGGGTGCTGTCCTGTACCCAAAGACAGAATTGAGGTGGGCAGCCTAACACCAGCTTTAAACCCAGAGGAGACGTGGGGACCCTGCCAAGGCTCCTCCAGTTAAGACCTCCACAACCTGAGGGCTGTGGGCCTATGTGCACGGTCCCCATGGAGCAAATCAAACAGGAGACCTCAGACCTGGAAATGACCTCAAGGTTCAACAGATGGCCACCGTCTGAGACTTCTGCAGACATGGTAGTCATTCAATATCAGCAGGAAAGGGATCCCATGAGGGACACATGGCACAGGGAGGGGGCACAGGCATCTCGGCCAACCTCTAGCTCAGGTCAGGCACATAGCAGGCTGTGGGCATCAGCTTCCAACCCCAACTGATTCTGCTAATCCTGGAAATCACTGCCTGTAATGAAAACCACAATCATGAGCTCCCAGCACCTGCGAAGCAGATATTATAGCCATGGTGGGGACACAGGCAAATAAACATATCCACAAGTGAGCCTAACATGCTGTGAGCCAATTTCGATAGGGGGGGATAACAGGAGGAAGCGAAGTGTGTTAATAGCCCTGGGCCCAGGTGAGAGGGGGACGAGCAGCAGAGGATAGCAGACTCCACACTGAGTGCGCCCAGCTAGCACGTGCTGTCTGCAGAAGGGCACTCAGGCCTGGTGCACAGGTGGAGTGTGTGGTCTCTGAGGGAATGCAGGACCCGGGGGTGAGGCAGGGCCATGGCAAGCAGCCGGCCATGCTGCCCTCAGAGAGCTTACAGTGTGGCCAAGGCCCCAGGAGGGGCCACTGTGCGGTGCCTGGCACTCGTCTCCTGGAGCTGCACCCAGCACAGCACCCGACACAGAGCAGACATGCCGGGGGTCTCCTCGTCCTCCCAACTTTGCCTAAACGCACTGGCACATCCACAGCCATGGGTATTCTGAAGGAGACTTGTCAGAAACTGCATGGTGTCAAAAAACAATGGTACGGAACACACCCAGGCAGATGTCCCCCCCCTTTGGCTGGATGCCAAGTGTCTCCCGAGGCCAGGCTGGCACAGGGGCCTCTCCAACAGACCTGAGCATGCTGACCACTCTGACACTGCCTGGCCACACTGGGCTGCGGCAGGAGGCCTGCAGATGGACCTTATAGCCTGGACCACCTCTACTGGAAGTTCACGGAAAATGAGCCACACCTGGCTGGGCACGGTGGTTCATGCCTGTAATCCCAGCACTTTGAGAGGTGCAGGCGGGCAGATCACGAGGTCAGGAGATGGAGACTATCCTGGCTAACACGGTGAAACCCCGTCTCTACTAAAAATACAAAAAAATTAGCCAGGCGTGGTGGCGCACGTGCCTATAGTCCCAGCTACCCAGAAGGCTGAGGTAGGAGAATTGCTTGAACCCGGGGGGCGAAGTTGCAGTGAGCCGAGATCGTGTCACTGCACTCCAGCCTGGGTGACAGAGTTAGAGTCCATCTCAAAAAGAAAAAAACAAGAACCACACCCATCAGGGAAGGAAAGCAATCTACACCCTCGAGGAAGTGTGTCTGTGGCTCCTCATGGATTTCTTCCAAGAAAATACACGCACAGACTCTGGAAAGAGTAAAGCAGGCACAAGCACACATGGGAGACGGGAAGCAGGTGCCTGTGAACACGCCCCACACCTGCTGGAAACACTCCATCCAACTGCTGATAGCACTGGGGTTCTACGGTGTTTTTCGAAGGACGGTAAACTTCCCACACACCAGCACACAAAACAGAGTGTGAAAGGAGGACAAATTAGAAAATTCACACGGGGCAGAGGAGACTAAGGAGAGGCCACAAATCCATACAACGTGGAGACCTGGATTCCATCTGAGGACAGAAAAAGGACCTTTGTGGAAGAACCGGTGAAGCTGAGATCGTTTAGAGTTTAGTGTGTATTCAGGTACCAATGGTGACCTCTTATTGTGACAAATGTGGCAGGGCTACATGAAGGACCCATACAGGCCTGAGATAGCCCTGCGCAACAGACATGTAACACAGGCCACGTTTTCATTTTCTGTCAAAAAGTACACAGCCCTAATGGTATTATTGTCTAAATACCAAAGTCATTCTAATTTTTAAAAAATATCCCATTTGCATAAGTAAAAAAAAGAAATTTTTTTAAGACCATAAAACCCCCATAAAATTGACACAAGGGGCTACTTTCCTAAAAATTCTGAGACCACTATGATCTTAATTCCAAACCAAACAATACTAAGTAAAATAAAGACAGGTAGATTATAAGCCAGTCTTACTCAGGAGCACTGATATAAACAATCCTAAGGAATAGCAAGCATTGACCATGCCTCTAAATTGAAGAATTAATACAAACAAATTAGTGTACAGCTCAAAACAACATACTCTCCAGCGCTGAAACAGACCTACTATTTAAAAGTACTAAGTATACACAGAGCCCATGGGAGTGGCTGCTGGAGAAATTGTCATGAAGGAAGAAAGATTGAAATCCTAGGTTTCTTTTTTGTTTTGGAAAATAGGTACCAAAAAAAAACAACAACAAAAAACCAGCAGTGAAAAATAGGGAGCTTGGTATATGGGGGGAAGTAAATAAACCTGCATGGATGGATTGGTGGGTGCACTGCAGAGAGCAGTAATAAATAAGGTTGGGGATGAAATTGGAGATAAATGCATCATCACGATCAAGAATGATTTGCTGAACACTTAGTATGTAACTGGGAAGAGAGAAGTTAAGGGATTGATTGTCAGCTCAGTAGAGGGCGCTCAAATCCATGAATGAAAGGCTGGACTGATGGGCAGGCAGATGAATGGATACATTGGATACCAAACAAGTGGAGCTGGTTGTTGAGAAACATTTTAAAGTTTCATCTGGCGGTAAATTGAATTGCATTTCAGAAGCTGCATTTAGTGACACTGACAATCAGGAAACCAAGCTAGACATAGAGTTCCCACCTGAAAACCCAATGTAAACCGTCTGTTACCATCTTCCATGCCATCCTCAGAAGTCAGAAGCAGAGGTCTTTTGTGATGTTTAAAACCTGCCTGATATTCAGTGCACTATTATTTGTGTATCTGTTTCCCTGGTGATGGAAATTTGGTTTGTCCCTATTTTCCATTCTATTAGAAACACTGGGCTTGGCGTGGTGGCTTACTTTTGTAATCCCAGCACTTTGGAAGGCTGAAGCAGGTGGATCACTTGAAGTCAGGAGTTGGCCTGTCCATAGTACATCCTCACTTCTGTGTGCTCACCTGTGACAGAGGTGGTGGCTGGGTGGAGAGAGAGACTTGCTTTTGGGCAGGAGATGGAGCCCAGCATCCTGGGTAAGCTTCCCAAGCCTCTGCCACTTTCATGAACTCCACGGGATGAGCCAGAGACAGTCTCAGCATAAAGCCCTGAACAAAGCAAGGATGCAGCACGGATGCCTGCTCTTCAGTGCTCTTACTTACTTTCTTTCTTTTTTTCTTTTTAAGACAGGGTTTTACTCTGTCACTCAGGCTTGAGCACAGGGGCACTATCTCAGCTCACTGCAGCCTCGACCTCCGGGGCTCAAGTGATCCTCCTGCCTCAGGCTCCTTAGTAGCTAGGACTACAGGCATGCACCACCACACCCAGCTAATTTTTTATATTTTTAGTAGAAATGGGGTCTTGTTGCCCAGGCTGATCTTGGGCTCCTGGGCTCAAGCAATCCGTCTGCAATGGCGTAATCTTGACTCACTGCAACCTCCGCCTCCTAACCTTGTTTCTTATCACTCTCCCACTGGCTCCTCCTGGACCAACCTCACTCCTTGCTGACCTGAAATGCACCCTGCACTTGGCTGTGGGAGGAACGCAGCTGTCACTGTTCCCAGAGCGCCCCACAGGGCTGACTCCCACGCTCCCTGCAGGCCTCTGCTCCACCACCACCTCCCTAGAAGGACTCAGCCAGCACCACGTGAAGTACCTATTCCGCGAAACACACTAAATATTTTCAGTCACTTCTTTTAATTTTTCTGGCAGTTTCTCAAACCTCTAAATATGAGTAAGCCCCCTACTTCTGTATGTATAATTTCATGAAAGTTGAGGAATTAGCTCACGTTTACCATGCCCTGGCTGCATTCATTGTAACTGTTTCTCACCTCCTGTGTGAACTTCATTAGAGGTCACCTTTATAACTCTGTACCTGTCTTCTCAGCTCTGTTTTGGGAGCCATCATGGGGAAATGACATCCGTGTACCACTCATGAGTCCCATAGCCACTGACAGCTTATCTGATGAGATAGGGTGCGTTCAGGGTGGTATGGCCAAGACCCCACTGACAGCTTTACGTGGCCTTTGCCCACCTAATTGTCCAAATTCTGTCAACTATAGTGTGTTTAAATTGTTTTATTTTTATATTTTCTGTAAATCCAGTTGAGCTTTTCATGCTTTGTGTGCTGATTCAGAAAAGTAAAATAAGGAAAGTAAAATAAATAACTAGCATTTAGGCTAATATCATTATGTAACTTCCCCCCCTATGGATCCAGGACATAAGATTGGACACAATGAATCCATACCAGCCCTGCGTCAAACTGCTTCCTGTGAAAATGGGTGTTTAGATTTATCATCCATTCTATGTTTAAAGTCATGCCTCATTTCAATTGGCCTCATATTTGGTCTGACTTTCTAGCACAGATCCACTGTAGTAGAATATGTAATTGGCTTACTTACGTTTTTGACATAACAAACATTTGGATTCCCCCTCATTACTAAGAGTTCTAATTGTAGCCTCTTAGCTTAATTGCAACAAGTTTAATACTAGATCCACTTTCTCTGTGAAATCTCTGTTCGGGGAGGGGGGGGGGGTTCCTTGAATTCTTGTTCTAAGAAAGAAGGAGAAAACAAAAAAGGCAGGAAAAAGAAAGAGAGAAAGAAAGAAAAAGAAAGAAGGAAGGAGGAAGGAAGAAAGGGAAAGAAAGAAAATTAAATCTGCTTCTTTCCCTTCCCTCCCCTCCCCTCCCCTTCCCCTCCCCTCTTCTCTTCCTCCCCCTCTCCTCTCCTCCCCTCCCTTTCCCTTCCCTTTCCTCTCTCCCTCCCTCCCTTCCTCCCTGCCTCCCTCCCATCCTGCCTGCCTGCCTGCCTGCATGCCTTTTTTTTTTGCTTTGAGACAGAGTGTCACTCTGTAACCCAGGCTGGAGCGCAGTGGTGCCATCTCAACTCACTGCAACCTCTGCCTCCCAGGCTGAAGCCATCCTCCCACCTCAGCTTCCTGAGTAGCTGGGATTATAGGTGTGCACCACCACAGACAGTTACTTTTTATATATTTTTCTGTAGAGATGGGGTTTCACCATGTTGCCCAGGTGGCCTCAACCTCCTCAGCTCAAACATCCGCCAGCCTCAACCTCTATTGTTTCTGATAAGAAGTCAGCTGTTAATCTTTTGGGAGTTCCCTTGTTAATGATGAGTCATTTTTCTCTTGCTGCTTTCAGATTTTTTTCCTAGCCTTTGGTTTTAAACATTATTGAAACTGTGTTTTAGTTTACACAGCAGATCCAATCACGTTCAGGCTCTTCTGAAGGGAGTTTCTGAGGAAGGTCTTTGTGATTTGTTCTGACCCCAGGGGTGTTCCATTTGTGTAGATCTTTGGGTTTATCTTCTGTGGATTTCACTGGGCTTCCTGGATGTGTACATTAATGTCTTACAATAAATCTGAGAAATTTGAGCCATCATTGTTTTTAGTATTTTTTCCCTCTATTTTTCTCCTCTCTTCGTGCTCTCGCATTATGTAACTTGGTAGGGCCCCATATTTCCATGTGACTCCATTTTTCTTCAGTCTTTTTCTCTGTTCTTCAGATTGCATAATGTCTATCACTCTGTCTTCAAGTGTGCTAATCCTTTCTTTTGCAAGTTCAAACTACCTTTTTTGTTTGTTTGTTTTTTGAGGCAAGGTCTCCCTCTGTTGCCCATGCTGCAGAGTAGTGGCACAGTTGTAGCTCACTGCAGCCTCGACCTCCCAGGCTCAAGCAATCCTTTCACTTCAGCCTCCTGAGTAGGTGGGACTGCAGGTATGCACCACCATGCGGGATTATTATTATTATTATTATGAAACAGATTCTTGAAGCTGGGCACGATGGCTCATGCCTGTAATCCCAGCACTTTGGGAGGCTGGGGTGGGTGGATCACTTATAGCCAGGATTTCAAGATCAGCCAGGCCAACATGGCAAAACCCTATCTCTACTAAAAATACAAAAATTAACAGGGTGTAGTGGAAGGCACCTGTAGTCCCAGTTACTCGGGAGGCTGAAGCAGGAGAATCTCTGTTGAGGAACATTAAGTTTACCCTGCCCCCATGGTTCCTTTGTGGAAGATACTTTTAGTTTGTAATTAGTGGTAGTTGGGTAACAGCTGCCTAGTTGGTATATTCTTGAGTTATGTGTATACGTGGAACACCTGTGTATTAATGAGACTTACCTGTCAAAGAGTAAATAAATACGTGGATGAAAATCTGCTCGGGGCCTTCAGTCTGGAGAGCTGTCAGTCCCGCAGGCTCTCAGGCTGTTGGTCCCCAGGATAAATCTGCTCTGTTGTGCTACCTGGGTGTCTGCCTCTCAAATACCTTCAGCGCTGCCTGGGTGGGGTCTCCTGACTGAGCTTGTTGTCAGTAAATCTCTTGAACCCAGGAGGTAGACGTTCCAGTGAGCCAAGATCACAGCACTGAACTGCAGCCTGGGTGACAGAGCGAGACTCCGTCTCAAAAAAGAGAATTGAGATGGAGTCTCGCTCTGTCACCCAGGCTGGTGCAATCTCAGCTCCTCCTGGTTCGGCACCCATATCCTACCTAGGGTCTCAGTGCCCTCCACCAGCTACTCCTCCTCCCAGACCCAGCGAAGCAGCTCCTCTGAAACATCTCTCCTCCCCACCAGAGGGACCAGTCACCCCTTCCTCAGCTGCATCTTCAGAGCCGCCCCTTCCCACTGTTCGTCACTGCATCCTCTCTCTAGGAGGGGGCTTCCCGTTTAGCTGCCTGGTCCAGGGTCTGGCCCACAACAGGTGCTGATATTTGACAACAGAGTAACTAAATCTCTTCACCAACAAGAAACACTTGTGAGTACCAACTGTGCGTCAGGTAGGCCTTGTCCTAAGGGTTGTCCTCAGGTACATCTAGTTGGGGAAGATGAGCAGAAACTCCCAGTTTAGGCTCTTCTCCCCCAGCTCTCCACTTCCCAGGGGATGGGGCTGGAAGCCTCCTGCAGCCAGAATGGAACTGTGGGGGAGGGAAGGACAGCCTGGAGCCTCATGAAGACCAGAGGATCCCTCCTTCCCCCTCCCCACCCCGGCCCAGGGCCCCATCTCTTCCTGCTGTCTGTGCCCTGCCACGCCCCCCCCCCCCCCCCCACCCAGCTCACTGCTGTCCTCTCCACCTTTCCAAGGTAGACGCAGCTTCCTGCTCTCCTGAGGCCCCCCACTGTGGCTCTGGTCCCTGCAGACCTCTGGGACTTTATTTCCCTGGTCTCCTCCCCTGCGTCTTTTCTGTTTGTCCCAGCCCCGCCCCCAACTCCCTCTCCCCCCAGCTCCTCCTCTGCCATTCCTAATCCCCTCACCCTGATTCCTTTTCTGCTACATTTTCTCTGGCTAAATCATCTTTAATTTACCTGCTAATAATCTGCTTCTCTGTCTCCTAGATATCTATTTGTGCAACGTGGAATGATGAAAATGTAGAAACTGGAATCTAACTCCTGGCCCTAGACAGGATGCAGGTTTTGTAAAAAAAAAAAAAAAAAAAGGAACTCAGGTTTTGTAGAAAAACAAAAGCAAACCATACCAAACCAATACCTATTCTAGAGCCTGATATAAGTGCCACTCAAAACATATTTCCTTCCTTTATTCTTTGTTATAAATGAGCCAGGAAATGCTCAGGCCACACATACAGCCACTCCCCCAGTCACCTGGGCCCCCTAACAACCTGGCTCATGGTGGCCATGACATTCTAGGCACATCGAGGAATCCTCAGTAGGAAAAAAATAGGATTATTCCATGGCCACCTACTGAATGCTGGGGGCCCACTGACCTTCCCCATCCCCCAAAGTTAAGTCCATCCTTTTTGTCCAACCAAAGGCGGGTCAAGGCTGGAATGTTTGGTGAAAAAGGTCTTCACTATGGCCTTTCCCATCTTTTCTTCAGAAATCCAGCAGCCCGAGGAGCCTCCATATCATTCTCTATTCCATGTTGGCTGGGGCCCTGCCCTTCTGCTCAGGGGAACCTGGTAGACCTCAGGAAAAAAATTATCACAGGATGATACTATTCCCCACTATTTTTTCCTCTTCAAATTCAAAGATTTATTAACAAGTACTTAATGCTAGACATTAGGGAGGGATCCCTACTAGAACAATTGATGAGGGACCTGTGGGTGAACAGTGGCCAGAAGATGCCACTGACATGGTTCAAAGAGCCGCTCCTGGACCACCTGAACCCCAACAATCCAGCTCACGGTGGCCGTGGGATTCCAGGCCGAGAGCATCTCCGTGTCAGTCGTAGAAGAAAATTCAACTATCCCATGGCCACCTACCTCATTTTAGAGCACACAGAACTAAAGAGGAAGCACTCTACCATCTGAGAACTATCCCTTCCTCCTGGGGTTCCCACTGCTCCTTCTCCATCCACCGAAGTTTCCACCTTCCCTCTCTCACCGAAAAGGGCTCACAGCGAGCCAGCTTGTCACACTTTTAACATTCAGCTGCCCGAGGAGGGCCAGAAGTTAGGGCAGAAGACCACCATTCCTGCCAGTGCACCTGTCGGCCTGCAGAGGAAGCCAGACAGTTTTAGTGAGGCCCCCAGCATGACCGTGTAGGCTCCTCCTCTACCCTGAGCACCAGCAGTAGTGGAGGAGAGCCAGAAAAAACCTTGATCCAGCAACAAGCACTGCAGGAAGCCAGCTTCCTCCAAGCTGGGCAGACAGAGGCGGTGAAGTCAGCTTCATCGACAAGAAACCAGGGCTGCCACAGGGCTGCCAAAAGATGCCTTTCATTTCTTCTACAAATGCGTTGCTTGTGCCCAGCACAGAAAATTCTTACAAATAAGCTCACCCCAACGAATTAGTGGGATGACTGTGGTGAAGACAAAAATCAAGTATGTGGGGTGGTCAAGATGCACTGCCTGCATTTTACTTATGTTTTTATTAGTGTTGTTTTAATTGGCAAGTCATGCTCGTATTTATTTATGGGGTAGAATGTGATGATTAGATCGATGTGTGTACCGTGGAATGATAAAATCAAGCTACTTAGCTTCTCCACCGCCTCAGAAAGACCAGTTCCACATGATGTCATGGAAATGGTGATTGATTGGAAAAAGCTGACCTCATAGAAGTCGTGGGTAGATCGATGGTGACAGGAGCCAGGGAGCAGCACAGGGAGGGAATGGGGGGTTGCTGGTCAAAGGACCAAAGTCTCAGATGGACAGGAGGAAGAGGTTTTGACATCCAGTGCACAGCAGGGTGACCAGAATCAATGGAAATATACTGGATATTGCAAAACACCTGAGAGAGTCCATTTCAAATGTCTTTTTGCATTTACATTGGAGAGGATGAAGGCCCTGAGGTCCCAAGAACATTAAAACCTGACAAGTCGGTCATCTGTAGACTCCAATGGCTGCAGGTAGGAGCCAGGCAAGATGGCCACACTGTGGTGGCCTTCAAAGGCATCCCTATCCAAAGGGGTGAACTGAAGGACAGCCTGGAGCTTCCTGGAGACCAGAGGGCCCCTCCACCCCTCCTGGAGCAACATCAGAGCCTGGACTGTTTCCTGCAGCACTTCTCTCCTGCCCCTGCTCTATTTTATCTTTTTTAATAAAGATGCCTCCTGATAAATGACCGTTTCTTTTTTTTTTTTTTTTTTTTTTTTTGAGACAGAGTCTTGTTCCGTCACCAGATGCCAGGCTGGAGTGCAGTGGCGCGATCTCGGCTCACTGCAACCT
This sequence comes from Ateles fusciceps, assembly GCA_036589455.1. NCBI lineage: Eukaryota > Metazoa > Chordata > Mammalia > Primates > Atelidae > Ateles > Ateles fusciceps. The sequence continues at coordinate 5,507,797 of JAZHEH010001341.1, read as the reverse complement.
CTGCCTCCTGGGTTCAAGCAATTCTCCTGCCTCAGCCTCCCGAGTAGCTGGAACTACAGGTGCGTGCCACCACGCCCAGCTAATTTTTGTATTTTTGGTAGAGACGGGGTTTCACCATGTTGGCCAGGATGGTGTCGATCTCTTGACCTTGTGATGCGCCCACCTCGGCCTCCCAAAGTGTTGGGATCACAGGCGTGAGCCACCGCGCCTGACCTGTTTCTTTCTTATCTTGTAGTAGCATTGGAAAGGTGGCAGGTGGGTGGCAGACGCTCTGCTGCTTTGCGCCCTCCCTGCACAGGACGGGGTCTGTGTACATCCTAGTTTATTCAGCATGCAGTCATGTGGTCCTCGCAGTTACTCAGAAAAACTGAAAGGAAAAGAGACCTCAGAGAAGCATCAGGGTGATCCCCTCCCGCAGCAAATCATTCCCAGTGGCTCTGAAGGGCTGAGGCTCTGAGCAGGTGCAGGGCAGGGTCCCACACATTGCGTGTGGCCTCCCCACACTGATACTGCCTGGTGAGCATTTTCCAGAAGGATCAATGGCCCCTTCAGGTCCCGTCTGCCGGTGTTAATCATGCTGAGAGGTTCTCAGGAGGATCCCAAAGTCCTGGGAACCAGACTGTGCTGGGGTGAGAGTGGTGGGGGTGTGGTCCCCAAAGCACCTCAGGGGGTCACTTGTGCTGCTGGGCTCCTGGCTGTCTAGTGTGGCACTGGCTTTTGTGTTGCTTTTGATAACAGTGGCACGAAGCGGTCCCCCTCAGAGGCCTGAGTGAGGGGTGAGTTTTCAGCCAGGCCCAAGTTGAAGGGGTACTTCTGGGGTGAGGCAGGTGTCCTGGGGGTCTGGGGAGGAAGTGCGCAGGGGCTGCTCCAGCACACAGGAGGGTAACGGAAAAGTGGATTGGCTGAGAGGACGTCATGAGGCTGAAGACCCCTGACAGCCTGCCCAGCGCCCCTCTCCCATTGCGCCCTGGACAGCAGGTGGTCCCCGCCTGGGCTGGGCCCAGGCCCAGAACTGGGAGACCAGTGATGCCCGCTTTGATCCCTAAGGCAGAAGTCATTCTCCTACCAGGCCCTTCCACCCTACCTCTCAGGGCCTGATAATTGGGTGTGGGGGCCTCTTTCTTCCTGCTGACTTCCTGGGCTTGGGCAGGACCTCTGTCGTCTTCCTCCAAAGCTTCAGAGGGTCCGGGCACGGTGGCTCAAGCCTGTAATCCCAGCACTTTGGGAGGCCGAGGCGGGCGGATCACGAGGTCAAGAGATCGAGACCATCCTGGTCAACATGGTGAAACCCCGTCTCTACTAAAAAATACAAAAAACAATTAGCTGGGCATGGTGGCGTGTGCCTGTAGTCCCAGCTACCCGGGAGGCTGAGGCAGGAGGATTGCTTGAACCCGGGAGGCGGAGGTTACAGTGAGCCGAGATTGCGCCACTGCACTCCAGCCTGGCGCCTGGCAACAGAGCAAGACTCTGTCTCAAAAAAAAAAAAAAAAAGCTTCAGAGGGAGTCCTTGAGGCAGAATTCTTGTCAGAGGGAAGCTGGGGATGGGGGGACAGGCGGGCAGGTCCCACCCTCCCAGCAGAAGTACGGGAAAAACTGGCCTCCAGGTCCCTGCACCCACCTTCCCCAGGCACCCATCAGCCAGATCTGAGAATGCAAGCTCCTGCCCACAAGAGACATACTGGGGACACGCAGGGACCGCGGCCGGCTGCAGAGAAAGTCAAAACAAAGGCGTTAGAGGGAAGAGGAAAAGCTATTCATTTTTGGACCGCATTCCAGACTTTACACCTGGCCCATCTCAGCATTTTCTGAACGGACAGACTCAGACAGATGAGGAAAGGAAGGGGACATCTGGTGCCCTAGAAATTCACTGCCCAGAGCTCCCTCCTAAGGTGCCGTTGGTTTGGAGTCACAGGACATTAATGAGCTTTGGAAGGGAATGTTGGTCAGCACAAAGCAGTGCCTCGGAGCCAGGCTCTGAGCTGGGGGATAGGGGCCAGATCCTCCCCTCAGCCCCAGAGCTGCTGGGCAACCTTGAGCAAGTTGCTGAATATCCCTGAACCTCAAGTTCCTTATCTGAGAAATGGAGACAATGAGGAGGCCAACCTCGGGAGGAGGCTGCGGGGAGGCTTCAGCGGCAAAGGTAGGAAGACTGTGCAATCCAGGGCAGGCACAGAGTGAGAGCCTGAAACAGGGGCCATTAGAGCCAACATTGACCTCCCCACCTGCACTGAGTCCCCTCTGCAGCCCAGACCAATCAGGAGGGAGAATACAGAGGTCCTGCCCAAGCCCAGGAAGTCAGCAGGAAGAAAGAGGCCCCCACACCCAATTATCAGGCCCTGAGAGGTAGGGTGGAAGGGCCTGGTAGGAGAATGACTTCTGCCTTAGGGATCAAAGCGGGCATCACTGGTCTCCCAGTTCTGGGCCTGGGCCCAGCCCAGGCGGGGGACCACCTGCTGTCCAGGGCGCAATGGGAGAGGGGCGTGGGCAGGCTGTCAGGGGTCTTCAGCCTCATGACGTCCTCTCAGTCAATCCACTTTTCCGTTACCCTCCTGTGTGCTGGAGCAGCCCCTGCGCACTTCCTCCCCAGACCCCCAGGACACCTGCCTCACCCAGAAGTACCCCTTCAACTTGGGCCTGGCTGAAAACTCACCCCTCACTCAGGCCTCTGAGGGGGACCGCTCGTGCCACTGTTATCAAAAGCAACACAAAAGCCAGTGCCACACTAGACAGCCAGGAGCCCAGCAGCACAAGTGACCCCCTGAGGTGCTTTGGGACCACACCCCACCACTCTCACTCAGCACAGTCTGGTTCCCAGGACTTTGGGATCCTCCTTCTCTGCACACCCAGCAGAGAAGCTTTTCCACTGCCTCGGGGATGGAGGCTGTGCCAGGAGGTGGTGTGCTCCCGTCCCTGGAGGTGGGGAGCAGAGACCCGGGGGCCTCCCTGCCATCTGGAGGATCTCCATCCTCGTGGGAGGGTTTGGGCCTTTGGGGATCTTTTCTAAACCTGGGTTTATATCTTTCCATGATTTCCTCCCAGAGCCCAGGTCTCTAACTGGGAAGAAGTCAATTTTGCAGGGGAGCATTGACTTTTCCAGGAAGAACTGACATTCTGGGGCGTATTGAGGGAGTGTGGAGAGTCAGGCAGAGCAGCTGCCACATGCCCACTGGCCAGCCAAGCCGGGGGTCTGGATGGGTCACACCTCCTCCAACCTCTGCCCAAACCTGGATGGCAGGGCCTTCTGGAACCACAGTTCTCAACCTGCCTGATAAAAGACCCCTTTTTGTTATTTCCCATCCATCACGATTGACACCTTGATGTATAGAAACTCCCGCATGAGATGCCAGGGCACTGAGGGGCCGGAGCGGAGTCTGCACGCTGCCTCTTGCTTTCTGAGCTGACCCTGCTGTGGGCCTGTGCCATGGGGGACCAGCCAGTCCCCAACTGCCCCTCAGAGCACGGTTCCTCAGCAGCCCTAAAGGAAGCAGAGGGTCCGGGGCTCCACGCATGTTGCCCTTTGTGGGTCCTGAGCTCACTGGCACATCGAGCACTCTGAGGAGTCCTGTGGGAAAGAAACGTGCTCACTGTTTCCCAAGCCTGTTTGACCTTGGAGTGCTTTCGACGGCCTCCCACTGAGCTCTGCCCCAGCGTCTGCTGTGAGAGACCATTCTCTGGTTGGTGAGGATGTGGAGAAATGAGAACCTTTGTGGTTCCATTGCTGTGGGAGGGTAAAGTGGTGCAGCCGCCATGGGAAACGGTGTGGTGGTTCCAGAAGGAGTTAAAATACACAGTACAATTCCCATCTGATCCAGCAGTCCCACTTCTGAGTGTAGACCCAAAAGAATTGAAAGCAGGGCCTCAACAGATATGTGCACACCCATGTTCACAACGGCGTTACAATGGCCAAAGGTGAAGCAAAGAAAGTGCTCCTGACAGATGAATGCGGTGTGTCCCTGCAATGGAATATGATTCGCCCTAAAAAGGAAGGTGTTCGGAGCTGTGTGGCAACACCGGATGACCCTGGAGGACAGGGTGCCAGTGGACAAGCGGCCACTAAAGGACAGATACTGCATGATTCCACGCCTACGAGGTCCCTGGAGTGTCACATTCACGGAGGCAGAAAGTGGAATGGGGGTTCCAGGTGCTGGGGGAGGGGGAATGAGGGTGCGTGTTTCATGGGGCAGAGTTTCAGTTAGGGAGGATGAGAAAGTGTACTTCATGCCACTGAAGCGTGCACTTAAAACGGTAAGGTGGGACATGCGTGTTATGTATCCTTCACCACAATATCAGGGACGGGGACGCTCCTCTGGGGGCTGCAGGGCTGTAGGCTGGGGTGGTTCTCCTCCCACCTGCCCCTCTGCTCCGCGACTCCCGTCTCCAGGTGGGTCTGGTTGTGATTGAGGAAACTGGCTCATTTCCAGAGCACAATTTCCAGATCACCCTGGGGTCCTTTATGAATCTGGTTTGGGTGCCCAGCCTGGCTGACTGCAGGGGGTTCCGGGTTTTGTGGCAGATGCCAGTGCCGGAGGCAGCTCCCTGGAGAGGAGGCCCGGCCTCTGTGGATGCAGTCACAGAGCCGCATGCCGCCCCATTGGAGGGATGGAAGCCCCACTCGGGGGAGGGCACTGAGAGCCACCGTGGGCTCCAGGTGCCTGTTCCTGGGGCCCTGGGAGCCCTGCAGTGTTTGAGCTCGTTAGGCCCCTCCTGGGTTTGCATTGGGAGGGCCTCCTCAGCCAAGTGGCCTGGGGTGGGCAGGCAGGGGCTTGGCCGTAGGCAGTTGGGGTGGGGGTCCACAGGCGGGGGTGCTCTACTTGGCCTTACTCAGAGGGTCCTTCCTGTGCCCCCCTGAGGATACGTGAGGTTGAGGGGGGGGGGGCCTCCATGTGACAGAGGCTCTGTCCTAACTCCACCTCTCCCTGGCTCCTCTGGTAGGGACACATCCTGTTGGAGAAACAATGTCACCCTTTCGCTAGAGACAGAGGGGCCTGCAGAAGGGCATGGGCCGGGCAGCTGCCTGCAGAGCAGGCGGGACTGGGGCCTGTGTCCACCCTCAGGAAAAACCCTCTGGGCACCACCCAGGCACCCTACCATGACCGGGGTGGGGCCTGGGATGGTGGCCTCAGGAGCAGAAACCACCTCCCCCTCCCCTCACCAAGGCTTCCTGGCTCCAAGCCTTCCTGTGGTGTCACACTGTAGGGTCCTTCCAGTGGTAGCCCTGCTTATGAGCCACGGCCTCCCCTGCTCCGTGGCCTCCCTGCCTCCTTAAGCCTCAAGTCGCTGCCTCTCTCACACAATGTCGTTTCCCCGACCATGGATGAGGCCTGCCACTCTCTTTGAGAAATAAGTGGCGTCAAAGCCTGTGAAGTGGCCCTGTGGCTGGTAATTATTCATAGAAATAGGAGTTTGGTGACAAAACCCATCCACGAAGATCTAGATGCAAGCAGATATGTGAGGAGTGTTTGGCCAGCCTGGTAATGAGGCTAGTTTAGCCAAATGTCCTGGGACGTGGGTGTCCAGGTGGCATCGCCCTTCAAGGCTGGGGTGCCAGCTGTCCTCTGCAAGCGTCGACATGCACCTCGGAATGTCTCAGGCCGTGCTCTGTAGGGACTGGCTCCTGAGACCCCGCATGAACCAGAGGAGTAAGTCAGTGGTGGCCCTGAGGCTGACCTTGCCCCGACCAGGAAATAGGCTGGATCGTTAATTAGTCATTTAATTCAATGAATATTTATTAAGGTGTCCTCTTCCCCCCGGGATCCAGAAGCCTTGTCTTTGAGGGTCTCAGTCTAGACCCAAGTCTCAGTCTAGGCGACGGCCACAGAGTGAAAGAAGCCCCCTTGGGGGGTGAGTGGGGTGTGAGGGGCAAGCGGCAGTAATAGGGTAGAAGAGAAGTAGGGGCAGGGACCCCCCTTTGTTCCCCTAGGACCCAGGTCTCAAACTGGCACTGTTGGTCTACAGGCCACCTTTGTCCTATGTGAGGATTTCCAAGTTTGAAATTTGAGCCGATCAAAGTCTGGCGCTGGCACTGAGCGGCACAGTCCCCTCGGAGGGGCCGGGCTGGTCTCCAATTTGCTCCAGGCCCACCTAGTCCAGCCACTCCAGCCCCAGGAGGCAGTTGAGTTGCCACCCCAGCACGTGCCAATTTAAACTCTTCAAAAGCGCTGAAGTGCCTAAGGCTGGGGCTTAGAAATAGCGTCCCCAACAGGAGCCTGTAAGGCAGCCTGAGCGCAGGTGATGAAGAGAGAAAAGAAAAATTGATAAAACAAAAATATAAAAATAAAATTAATGCAGGAAAGAGGAGCAGAAATTAAATTTTTCTTCCATAAGCAAGCTTCCCTGAGTCCTCCCCTCTCCCGTGGAATTGTATCCTGCTTTGCAAGTTTTTATTTATTTATTTTTATTTTTATTTTTGTTTTTTTGAGACGGAGTTTCCCTCTCATTGCCCAGTCTGGAGTGCGATCTCAGCTCACTGCAACCTCTGGCTCACTGCAACCTCCACCTCCCGGGTTCAAGCGATTCTCCTGCCTCAGCCTCCCGAGTAGCTGGAATTACAGGCATGCACCACCATGCCCAGCTAATTTTTGTATTTTTAGTAGAGACGGGGTTTCTCCATGTTGGTCAGGCTGTTCTTGAACTCCCAATCTCAGGTGATCCACCCGCCTCAGCCTCCCAAAGTGCTGGGATTACAGGTGTGAGCCACCGAGCCTGGCCTTGCAAGTTTTATAAGTTTATAATTTCTTGTATTTTTGTTCTCTATTGCTGATAACTGTAAGTTTCTGTAACACAGTTGAAGGTCATAAAAAATGCCCAAGCAGGATGGATTCCAGCCTTCTAGGCGCTGTAGCAGAGGGCAATAGATGAGGCCTGTGTTAGAATCCTTGAGCTCTACAGATAGTGAACACCTGGGTTGCATAGCAGCACTTATATGCAAGCCTAAGTTAGGTGCCTGCCATTCCTTAATAAATTGCCTTTGTTCTGCACCTGCAAACTTGTTTTAACGCCACTGTGTACTTCATGTATAAAAAGTGAAGCCCCGTCTTTGTTAGGTGCCCAGCCATTTTGGATGCAAATCAGAGCTGGGCCAGTGTACACCAAAAATCAACTCCTTCTTGCAACCTCAGTGGTCTCTCCAGTCTCTAAAACTCTGCAACAGTGGCTGCACAGTTCCCTGGACTAGGGCTGCAGTCATGTTTCGAGTTTCTGGTGAGGAGTTGCCATGCCTGGAGTGACTAGGAGAGAGAAAACAAACACATCCGGGTCCCAAAGTCAAGCTCCCCGGATATTGTGGGCAGCAGCGGCCTTAAGGAAATAAGCCACCAGCCTCTCGGGCCTTGCTGGGACGTGAGGGTCGGAAGATGAAGATGTGCCATCCCCCACCTTGTTAGAGGCACCACCCTGCCTCTGGTGGCCACGTGGCCGGCCTGGACTGTCCCCACGCTGTCTTGCAGAGGTGGCCGGGCCTTGGGCCAGCACTGGCGTCGCTGCCCCAGCAAGCAGAAAGCCGCCAGGTGCTTGGCGGAGGCTGCTTGCCGTTGGATTATTTAACATCCTAATGCGTCCACTTTCACATCCTCCGCTCATCCCCGAAGACCTCGGGCGGGCGCGGGTGAAGTTGTGGAGTATTAATGAGGCAGCATCTGCGAGGTGCGTCTGCTTCATGTGCCTTCCTGCTGGGGTGGGGCACCTCCTCGATGGTGGCCATCCCAATTTGGGGCCACCAGGGCCCCGGGAATGTTTTTGCAGTGTGGGGGAGGTTCCTGGGGGGCTGTGGGGTGGTTACACTGTCAGGAGAAACTGCAAGGAGGGGAGTTCCAGTGCCTGGACGGTGTGGGCGGCCGCGGCTGGAACGGAGTGAGTTGAAGGGCAGGTTCTGGAGTCTGCTGACCTTCAGCTCCGCCTTTCCTGGTAAACTTGGGAGCAGGGGTCAGGAACACCATGCAGCCTGGTCTCTGGGGGAAGCCTGGCTCAGCCAGGGCCTGCTGGCGAGGTGGATGGATGGAGCATTGTCCCCGCCTGCAGGGGAACTGATGGTCTCCTGGGGGAAGACAGACACAGAGCTGACGCTCCAGAGCACAGCAGAGCTGCTGCGATGAGTGTGGGTTGGGAGGTGGCCTGTGGTTTGGAATCAGGTGATGAGAAGGGGCTGTGACCAGGTGAGGGGACTGCTCCAGGTGAGGAACACGAATTGGGTGAGGAGCTGGGATGAGTTTGGCAGGAGGTAAAGGAGGCCAGAGAGAGGAGCAGGGTCAGCATTGTCTGGGAGAGAGGGTGGGACCAGATCCCAGGGCTCCCAGGCCGGGAATTAGAAGAGGAGCTTTGGTCCCCCGTGCTGACAGAACCTTTTCACAGGCGCTTGGGGGGTGACATGTGTGACTTTGTTTTAAAGGCTTCTCCTGCTGAGGGACAAATTGTAGAAGGGCCTGAGGCAGCTGCCAGAGCCGCTGGGAGGCTGGCATCATGGCCCAGGGGGAAAGCTGCTGCTGGCCTGGCCCAGGTGGCTATGGTGACAGCATTTTGGGCTCACTTGCAGCTGACTTGCAGCAGATGAGTGGCACTGAGTAGGGGGAGGGAAAGGGGGCGTTACGGGTGATTTGGGAGAGTTTGAGGAAGTGTAGAAACCTCTGGGGGTGGAGGTGGGGCCAGGGCTGCCTTTCTTCCTCCAGGTTCCCCCCATTGCACACCTGATGCCAGAGAGGTCATGCTGAAGCTGGATCTGGTAAGGCCACCCTCACTCAAGAATGTTCAGTGGCTCTCCGTTGCCTGCAGGACCCAGTGCACACCCTTGAGGGTGGCAGTCAGGAGTCTCCCCAACAGGCCCCTCTGAGCCTGGGGCCACCCCTCACCTCCACCTGTGCATGAGCAGGAGCAAACAGAGCACATGAACTTCATTTTCCAGCTTCCATGAAACATTTTTAAAAACCTTTTCTCTTCCCCTCCCCCGCCATGAGACGTGAAAAGCATCTTGTGTATTAGTGCAGTCACCATGCTGCCTCGTCCACAGGCTTCCCTCACCCCCCGCCAAAGACCCTTTGCCTTGGAGAGCAGCCCCTTTTGAATGGTTCAAGTCGTTTTCAGTTGAGTTATTTCAGTCTGTCTTTCCTCTCACCAGCCAGCTCATTCGTGCACACACCTGTGAGTCATTCATTCTACATTCCATGAGCACCTGCTGTATAGCCAGCCCTGAGCCAGACCCTGGGGACTAATGGGACTAGGAAATGATCCCAACTTCAAGGACTCATCAGTCAGAGCCAGGTCCAGCCACTCCCTGCCCATGCCTTGCCCCAGGCCTCGCACACCTGGGAGCACCATAGTTGTGTGTGGAAGGAACTCAGCACAAGGGAGGTGATAGGTCACTTCTGCCTCCCACCCCCCATGGTTTTGGGAAGGTCCCCAGCCTCTGCATATGGAAATCCTGGAATCTTGGAATGCTGGAGCTACTGGGGAGGCTTGGAAGCCGGGGGTGCACCCTCCTTTTAGGTGGGGGGCTAGCACGTGATTAAGGTCCTGCTTAATATGTTTCAGGAGTTATCCAGGAAGTATACACAACATTCAGTCTTCTTCTTTTTTTTGAGATGGAGTCTTGCACAATCTCCGCTTACTGCAACCTCCGCCTCCCGGGTCCCGGTTTAAGTAATTCTCCTACCTCAACCTCCCCAAGTAGCTGGGATTATAGGCACGAGCCACCATGCCCAGCTAATGTTTGTATTTTTTAGTAGAGACGGGGTTTCAACATGTTGGCCAGTCTGGTCTTGAACTTCTGACCTTTGATCCTCCCGACTTGGCCTCCCAAAGTGCTGGGATTACAGGCGTGAGTGATCACACCCAGCCAACATTCAGTCTTTTTAAAATTTATTATTATTTTGAGACTGGGTCTCTTTCACTCAGGCTGGAGTACAGTGGCATGAACATGGCCCACTTCAGCCTCAGCCTCCTGGGCTCAAGTGATCCTTCTGCCCCAGTCTCCGTGTAGCTAGGAGTACAGGTATGTGCAACTATACCAGGGCTAATTTTTTTAATTATTTGTAAAGATGGGCTCTCACTTTGTTGCCCAGGCTGGTCAGTCAAAATTATAGTGCACATTTCCTAGTGTCAGTTGTACCCAGAGCTCCTGTGGGGATCTGATGACAGGTTGACTAATCGTACATATTTAACAGGTTATAAGAGAAGCTATGAATATTCATGAAGGTGGTCCTGACATGTGTATTGAAGAAATACGCATGTGACATATGACCCATGTTCAGTTTGGGGTGGAGACCATTTAAATGTGTTACAATTAGACCCTACATGTCAAAAGGTTTTTTCAGGGCACAAAGGCATGCAAGTGTGTGATTTTTGCAGACCAGCCAGAACTAGTTTTTATCAGGGGAAAGTTACTGAAATCAGTCTCTTGTCTAATTAAAGCTGTGGCTGTGGCTGGTAGAATGGGGCTGGGGGTCAGTGAGTCAACATTAGTGGAGTGTAAGTGGTTTTAATGTTGTTTATCTCGAGGCCAGTGCTTGTTTGGCTGCTAAGAACTCAGTTTTAAAAATCACCCACTTTATTTCTCTTTCATCTCTCCACTCTCACACCTTCATTCCTTTCCTCTCTAGACACGCCTCTCCAGCAATGCATGTTTATCTAGTTATGCTCTTCCTTAAGAAATCGCAGAGGCTGCTCTTGAAACAAACCAGGAATTGAGCCCCTGTGGAATACTCCTGCTTAGGGGGAGTCATGAACAATTAGTTCACCACCATGGGGCCAAAGTCAAGATAACACCAATCAACTCCAGACCAGCAGTTACCAGAGACAGCCATGGGGACAAAGACACGGACTCTGTGCCCTGCACCATTCCCATGTCTCCCATGCCAAGTTTCGCTTTAAAACCCCTATGGTAAATTGTAAAATGTAAGATGCTCCTTTAGAACATTAGTTCAATATCTTCTCCATTTGCCGGCTCTCCAGTTAAACCCACTTTTCCTCCCCACCAGCCATCACTTCTCGTGTTTGGCTCACATAGCTGAACCTGGGTCCACTTACAGGGGTAATGATCATGCCTGCATTTCGCCCAGTGCTTCATCATTTCTGGAGCACCTCTCTTGTTTACCCATGGTAGCCTGAGCTGGGCAGGGCATCCAAACAGAAGTTAATGGATTTAGGCTGGGCATGGTGTCTCACACCTGTAATCCCAGCACATGGGGAGGCCAAGGTGGGTTGATCATTTGAGGTCAGGAGTTTGAGCCTGGTCAACATGGTGAAACCCTGTCTTTACTAAAACTACAAAAATTGGCTGGTGTGGTGGTGCATGCCTGTAATCCCAACTACTTGGGAGGCTGAGGCACAAGAATCACTTGAATGCAGGAGACAGATGTTGCAGTGAGCTGAGATCATGCCACCGCACTCCTGCCTGGGCAACAGAACGAGACTCCATCTTGGAAAAAAAAAAAAAGTTAATGGATTTACCCAAAAAGTCAGTAGCCTAGGACGTAGCTGAGCTAAGTCACCTGCTCCCCAGCCCATGCCTGCTGCCCCCTACAGGAGGGGAAGGTGGGGAAGGATGACACAGTGGAAAAGATAAGCTCTCAGGAGCAGCCACGTCTTGCTGTCGGAGGGTAAATGGCTATACACCAAAAAGTATTTGACACAAGTCTCCATCACCTTAGGTTTCTTTGCCAAGGTCAACGGCCATGGCCTGTGACACAGCCTCAGGAGGTCCTAAGAACATGTGCCCAAGGTGGTTGGGTTACAGCTTGGTTTTATACAGTTTAGGGAGACAAAAGATACAGGCAAAGACCCAAATTGATACATGTAAGGTATACATTAGTTGAGCCCCAGAAGAGTGGACATCTCAAAGGCAAGTGTGGGAGTGGGGCTGGGGGTTACTCACAGGTCATAGATGAGTTCAAAGATTTCCTGATTGGGAATTGGTTGAAAGAGTAAGTGGAGCTTAAGCCAAGGTTCTTGTCACGTAGATGAAGCCTCCAGGTAGCAAGCTTCAGAGAGAATAGATGGCAAATATCTCTTGTCTGAACTTAAAAGGTGTCAGACTCTTCAGAAAAGACCTAGTAAGAGGAGAGATTCTCTACAGAATAAAAATTTCCCCGCACAAGAGAAAGCTTTGCAGGCCCATTTCAAAATATATTTCAACAAAATATATTTTGTAGTAAAATACTTTGATTTCCTTCAGGGCCTACTGTCACATGATGTGTTATGGGATCTTTGGGGTGCCGTTTTTCTGGCAGGAAACCTCTGTGTGGCCAGTGGTGCCTTTGCCTGAGTTCTTGTCCTGTGTCCAGGAAGACTGAGGTATGCAGACAAGTGGAGGGTGAGCAAGATGCAGAGGAGTTTTACTGAGTGTTAGAACAGCTCAGAGGAGGCCCACAGTGGGTGGCTCCTCTTTGTAGGAGGGTGGTCCTATTGAGTGTTCAGCGCTCAGCAGAGGCTGGCTCCTCTCTGCAGGCAGGTCATCCCATTGACTCTGTAGTTCTCAGCGGATAGGAGGCCCTGGAGAGGCTGGCTCCTCTCTGCAGCTGGTAGTCTCAACATCTCTGCAGGTCTGTCAAGCTTTCAGCAGAGCGGGAGCTCTTCTCTGCAGCTGGTCATCCTGTCATCTGCTTAGCTCTGGCTGATCCTGGGGCTTTTATGGGCCTCAGAGGGGAGAAAGTGTATGCCAGTTGGTCCATGGGTGGACCTGGAAAAAGCACCACAAGTTCCCAGTCTGGTCCATGGGACTGGCAGCTTGGCTTCAGGCTCTCCCTGGCCCGGGGTCCCCACCAGGGACCTGCCCCCTTCCACAAAGGAATCTGTCTGCCTCCTGCTGCCATTCATGACACCTGGGCTTGGCCTCAACTTTCCTCCAAGATTGGAGTGGGCACTGACAGCATGGAGAAGCCAGTCAGTGGGAACAGGCACTTGTGAGCCTGCAAGGGCAGGGGGGCCTTCCAGGCCTCTGAGAGTTCAGGGATGCCTGAGGCCGCAGCCATGGTTTGGGTGGCTACAGCTGAACCCAGGAGGGCAGGAATCCTGCTTGCTCCCGGCCTCCCAAGAACACAGGGAGGCTCAGATCTGCAGCCACAAGTTGGGCAACTGTAGTCCTGCCCTTGCCTGCTCTGTGGAGCGGGAGGCCCAGGTCTGCAACCCCATGGTTTGGGCAGCTGCAGCAGCACCTGGGGGAGCTCCCACCCCAGCTGGGAAGGGCTTCATGGAACATGCAGCTCCAGCCATGCCTCCCTTCTGCAGCTGGCGTGATGTCAGCAGCAGGCCATCTAGAGCAGCCACTGCCATTAATGCTATACCAGAGTCAAGCTGGAATGCAGTGTTCTATTGCTATTACTAGAAGGAGGGTCTTGAGTGTAAGTTGTCCAGGCTCTTGGTGTTTTGAACCAAAAATTGGACAAAACTCACAAAAATAACAAAGGAATGAAACACAGGAATGAAGCAGCGAAATCAGGGATTTATAAAGAGAGTAAGCACTCCATAGGCTGAGAGTGGGCCCTAGCAGCTCAACAGCCCGATTACAAAGTTTTCTGGGTTTTTAAGTACTCTTTTGAGGTTCCTATTAGTTACCCCTTATACAGATGAAGGATTTGGTCTGTGGCTAAGTAAAGACTGAGGTGACTGGCAACCTATGCAGATGAAGGGATGGTCCCTGCTTGGCCCATGACCACTCCAAGCCACTCTCCTGTTTTGTCTGAGCCATGGTGGCAGGGGAAGGGTTGCAGAAAGAGTAACCTTTGACCTTTTGCTACTTAGGCATGGGGAGCTGGGTTTTTCCTTTTGGTTTGGCTTCAGAAAGTTGGCATTACTTGGCTTTAGGCATTAATTGGCCCCTGCTTCCAGACCCAGGTGTTTTCCTTTTGATCCAGCTTGGGGGAAGTCAACACAAATTGGCCTCAGATTCCCCTGCTTCCCCCTAGACCTTGGTGTTTTTCCTTGACTCAGTATGAATTGGCCTTACGTTCCCTGCCTCCAGACTGTACTCTCCTGCCTCATGACTAGAGTCAGTTTTGTCAGTCTTGAGACCCTGGTTATCTTGTTAATGCTGGTCCATGAACTCCAAAGGGAGGATGGTAAAATGAGGTATGTCTGACTCCTGCTGCCCATGATGGTTAGAAGTAGTTTTTCAGGAGTGTTTTGGAATCCCCCTTGGCCAAGGGGAGGGATTCATTCAATGGAGGTGGGGAGAGCTTAGAGTTTTATTCTTGGTTTACACAAGCTTAAAAAGAAAACACTTGCCTTCAACACTAAAACTAAAAAAAGGGACTGGAAATTTCAAAGACAAGGTTCCAAACAGAGAAAACGGCACTTCCACATCCACATTTGGGAACCATTAGCACAGAGGTCCTGGCTGATGGCTCTTCCCTGCCCAGGAAGCCAGGAGAGATGCCGGCCCTGAAGCACACTGGCTGGCCTAAACCAAGGGCAAGGCTTTTCCTGTTAGAAGACGTTCTGGCCAAACTCAGATTCGTTCTCACGCCCACATGATGCAGGAGAATAGGATCCGGAGGGAGGGAACCTAAGGCTGATTCATGCTGACTTTCTAGAACTGAATCAAAAGGAAAACCTCACCTGTCCACACTCAAGTAACGAAAGGATCACAGGCTACTCCTTTTGTACAGTGTAGCAGATAAAAAATAAAAAGTACCTCTAATTGGTCCCCTCCTGCAACCAATCAGAGTGGTTGTGGACCATTTCTTAATTTACACAGGGTGTAACCAAGTAACCAATGGGAAACCTCTGGAGGGTACTTAAACCATAGATGTTGCCACTGGTGCTCTTGAGCGGGTTCCTCAAGCCCACTCCTGGCCTGTGGAGTGTACTTCTGTTTCAACAAATCTGTGCTTTTGTTGCTTTGTTTTTGTATTTTGTTCAGTTCTTTGTTGGAAACTCCAAGAACCTGATGACTTGTAGTCAAGACCCTCCACCAGTAACATGTACACACATATGCACATACACGTGGCAGGAAGGGGCACAGAACCTGGACTCCAGTCACCTCTGGCTCCAGCCTGAGGTTCTCCATTTGCCATCTGCACCCTGGGACAGGTCAGTTGTCCTCTCTGAGTCTCGGTCTCCTGGGCTGTAGCCAGCGAGAAATAATACCTACTACACAGGGCTGTGGGGACAGCCCAGACCTTTATAAACCTAAGGAAGAGAAGTCGTTAGGAACTGTTCATGACATTCACAGCAAGGCAACTCTGTCTCCTAGGAGGACGTTGGTCCCAGTACAGGGAGCAGGAGACTTGTTTCCAGAGGTTTCCAGAGTAACTCGGAGCAAATCACTTACCTTTCTTGGAATCAGTCCCTAGAAGAGGAGGCTATCCCAGACCCTTCCTCCCAGGAAATGATTCATTCTGTCAGCAAACAGACTGGGGGCCTGCTGAGGGAGGCCGGTACAACCCACCACTGCTCATGGGCTGTGCAGGGCCTGGCTGTGGGCACAGGCCTGTAACTGCAGCACAACCTGAGATCTGGACAAAGGGCAGAGGAAGCTGAGACTCATTCCCCTGGGTAGGGGCTTGAGGGGCCCCGGGAGGACTCTCCAGAAGAGGTGACATTTCAACAGGGCCTTGAAAGTCGAATATGTATTTTCCAGAGGGAGAGTGGGGACGGGGTGAGGCTGACATCCTGTGATGGGCAGGCCCGCATTTGGGAAGTAGGAGAAGATGGGCAGAGAGTTTGTGCTGTGGCGCACACTGACCTGGCCGTGAGAGGGGTGCAGGACAGAGCACAGAGGGTGGGCTGGGCAGGCTGGGCAGGCTGGGCAGGGTGCTGATTGACAGCTGCAGGGCTGCTCCGCAGGCATGGGTCATTGCATGGGTAATTGTCACACACATCTAGAGGCGGGCTCTGTATGAATCTGGCTCTTTCCATGGCTCTGAAAACAGTCTTCTTTCTTTCCCTTGATGAAATCCTGCAGTCTGCTCCCATGTACCAGTACCTGGATAGGAAAATGTTCAAGGAAGCCTACCAGATTGCTTGCTTGGGTGTGACAGACACTGACTGGCGCGAGCTGGCTATGGAAACACTAGAAGGTTTAGATTTGGAAACAGCAAAGAAGGTAAGCATCTAGTCAGCAGGAGCTGGAGTCTGGTCCCTGAGGGGTCCCTTAAGAAGGCAGATGGGGATCCAAGTGGCATGGAGAGGCCACAGACTGCAGCAGCCTCTGGAGTGAGGCTGACCTGGGCTTGGATCTCAGCTCAGCCACCTCCTCACTGTGGGCCTGGGCAGGTGACACCTTTTCTCCCTGTTCGGGCCCGGCCCCCCACTAAGACTGCTTCTCTGTAGATGTAGGGAGATGATAGGCCCCATCCTCACAAAGCTGTGAGGATTGAATGGGAAGATGCCTGTAAAGCCTGATCCAGGAGCGGCATCTCATAGATTCTGGCTGTCACTCTTATTAGCTGTTATCTACAGGAAGCACCTGGCTAGTAGCCTGGCACATCAGAGGCACTCCGTAAATGGCAGCTTTTATTATCGGTGTAATCACTGGCCATGTATTACACAATGCTGCTTTTCTTAGCATCTGCTAACTAAGGTGGGAGAGATGGTCAAGGTCTCTGATTCTGACAGCAATGTGGGCACTTCCCACGTACCTTAATGGTGGGATTCATGGACTTGATTCCTTGTGTCCTTTCCTGGCCTAGTCTATGAAAGCTAGAGAGATGGCTGAAAACATCTGACCCCTTTCTGCACATGAGGAAAAGCCCAGGTATGTTCCTGAGCTGTGTTTCCATCTAGAACCTGAGATGGAGGAAGGAATAGCTTCTCACCCCCCTCTCCCCTACCCCCTTCCCTCTTTATCTCCCCCACAGTTAATTAATGAGCTGCTCATTTTGTCCCTACTACTGGGCTGATACTGAAGGAGCGGCAAAGAGGGATGTGATGCCTGCGTCAGGTTAGGTCAAGACTTGTAGGCATGAAGAGAGAGGAGACTGGACCAGACCAGGACTCAGAAGCCTGGCTAGAACCAGCTGTGCCACGTAAGGGGCTCTGGGACCTCAGGCCAGCTGCTTCCCTCAGAGCCCCAGTCCTCCCAGTTCTGAAATGGGGGTGGTGAGAATGCCTGCTGCAGTCCTGAGGCTTCACTGAGACGTTGTAAAGGGGAATTTAAAGCAGGGATGGTTGTGCAGATGCTAGCCATGACTAAACAAGGGAAGTGATCGTTGTGTAACAATGATCTAGATTATATTTTCAGATGTCCTCAGTGTAGTCAAGTGGAGATGGAGGAGGCTGTAAGACTTGAGAGGAGGGAGGAGGCATCTCCATGGAGGGAGCTTCCCTCTCCTGCCCCACCCAGAAGTGCCAGCAGGGGAGTAGGAAGAAGACAAATCCCAGAAAGGATATCCCCTGCCTTTGCTGATTGTGACTGGTGGGGGCCCCCCTAGAACAGAAAGGGTTGTAATAAAGCCACAAGATTTTAAATAAGAATGTTTATTGATTTATATATATATATACACACACACACACACATACACACATATATATATATTTGTTTAAATATTGGCCAGACGGGGACTCATCTATATTGCCTAGGCTGCTGGGGAACTCCTGGGCTCAAGCAGTCCTCTTGCCTCAGCCTCCCAAAGTGCTGGGGTTACAGGTATAACGCCACTGCACCCACCTGGGTCACAACCAGATTTATTATCTAAATGATATATATATCTTGTGTACAACATGATGTTTTGAAAAATCTGCATGATACTGAGGATAGGCTATAAGTTGCTATTTGATCTAAATCCCAAACTCCCGGCCTGTCTTTCCTCTGTGCCGGGCACTCAGGCTCACTAGCTTGCACAGGGTGGTTCCCAGTGATGGACTGCCATCCCCACTAGATGGCAGAGAAGAGCTGCTGAGCTCCCGCCAGGCCCTGAGCACAGCTTCAGGTGCCTCCCCTGTTCCCAGGCTTCGCTCAGCTGAGCCCATTCAGGGCCCTTGTGACTCTGACCAAGCACCCTGACGCTGCAGGATGTGTCAGTGTTGAAAGAATTCAGAAACAGATTTCTTAGTGGGCAAATCCTAGACTCCAGCACAGCTGAGCTATAGCTAGAAAGACCCTTGAGAGGGTGTCACTAGCAGGCCCCTTCCGAAAAGAAGGTGGCTGGAGCCCAGAGGCAGGGAAGAAGTATGCTCAGGGCAAGGACTGAGACCTTGAACGCTCCTTTCCCTCTTGGCTACTGTGCTGGGCTTTGCGGGTTGCCCTCTCAAGGTGCTTTAAGGAAACCCAGAGCTAGAGGGTGGTGTGTAAAACCTGCAGCTTGGGACACAGGCAGTCTTAGCCCTCTGTCCTTTGGCCCATGTGATGCCAACATTGCCCTTTTCTACGGATTCCTCTTCACAAACACTTGTTTGCCAGGTTCTGACTCTGGTGCCTCACTTGACGCTGCCTCCCGCCCCTGCCCATGCTCGGATGGTTCATCCGTGTTCTCCAGGCATCTGCTTCATACTCAGAGAGCTCTTAGCTGGAGGAGGTGTGATGATCTGTTGAATTGGCCAGCCTCCCCCTGTTAGAATGTGGGCCTCTGAATTGTGGAGGGGACAGGGGCCAAGACGTGTTTCTCCCTGGGTCCTCAGCCTCTGACAGGAAGCCGGCCCTGTGGGATGAAAAGATGAAGTCGCATTTCGGCGACCTACAAGATAGCCAGAGGCTGGGGCCTCGCTCATCTCCCAAGGTCTTTTAGGAGGGAGGATGCCGGTGCAGCTGAGGGTTGCTCTGCACATTTGATTCAGAGGGCTCCGGAGCCACTGCCTCCTCCAGGCACAAGTCAGCCCGTTTTGAATGGGGCAGTGTGAAGCAGCAGAGCTGGTAGGAATGGTGACAGCAACGCCACCTGAAAACCGCCTGACCTGGTGGCTCGTGCTTCTCCAAACCCTGGGCAGAATCTGAAAGCTGCAAAACTAGCTTAGCTAACACCAGTCTGCCTGTTCCTCAGAAACTTCTAGAAGTCCATGAGTTAAAGTCTCTGGCTTTACTGTGAGTTCAAGGCAAGGGCTGCAGTTTGAGGATTTACATAAGAGTTCGCCTTCCATGGACTTGTTGGGATTCATTCCCTTCCCCCTCCACCTTCTTCTGGAATCTGTCTTTATGCCCTCTCAGCTTTCCCCCTCCTCTGCAACCTCTGCGGTACCAGGGGTTCTGGGTCCCCCTGTGTCTGTGGCACCACTGGGTAGGCATAGCTGTCCCCTGCCTTCTACCCATGTCGCCAAGATGTGCAGGCAGTCTCATCAGTCTGTGCATCTCACCCGCTCCTGCTCTAATGCTGCCTGCACCCCAAACCCAGAGGGTCCAACCAGCTTGTTCTTCTTTGGGTCAAGAGTCTCCCAAAGAGGCACCACCACAGACTGTGGCATCCCGGTTTTGTTTTACCCGATCCCAAAGTGACTGATGCAACTGGGTTGTCTTTGCTGTTCTTTGCATGGTCGCGTCCCAGGGATAAAGCTGCGCCTCACCGGGTGGTATAACCCCTGCCATGATGCTTAATCCGTGCTTGCTCTGTCCTCTCCTTACTGGCTCACTGTCTAGATAGAGCTTGACTTCCTATCCCCAGCCAGTCACCCAGTTTGGAAGCCAAGAAGGCAGCTGATTTGATTCTTTATTTCTTCTCCACAGGCCTTCATCAGAGTACAAGACCTCCGATACTTAGAGCTCATCAGCAGCATTGAGGTAAAAGATGAAGCATTCTTCCTTCCCAAGAAGGCATAGTTGGGGTTCATGTTTTAGGGGGAAGCCCTTCTAGCAGGCAAGAGCCCTGAGAAGATGGAGCAGATCTCACTGGCATCCGGGCCATAGCCTTGCTACGGGGGACAGAGTGGCCGCACAGCGGAGACAGCAGCGAGCAGTGTGAGCTGTCGCGTGGCAGCTGGATGAGGCACACGAGTTCCGGACATCTCCAGGCTTAGTTTCTTGTCTGTGAAAAGGGATGGGACGGGACCTACCTCGCAGGCTGCCGTGAGGATTCAGTAGGTTCTCCAGAACTGGTTTGCATCCTCATGGTGGCGGATAGCTAGTGACCATCCTCCCAGACTCCAGTAATCTGCTAGTGTTGCAGGAGTTTCCCAAATGCACATGAGCTGAGCTCCACCCTCAGAAATGGACCTGGGGGAGTGAGGCCCACGGTCTGAACTGAGCGCCCCAGAACTCTGGAGCAACCCCCAGCCTTGCTGTTCCTGGCTGAGAATACTGGCCTTGTCATCCCAACCCAATAGGCCTGCAGTGGGTAAGGAAGCTGGTTGTAGGTTCACCATTTGCTGGGTGGTGGGAGACACTCTGCTTTTTTTTTTTTGTTTTGTTTTGAAACAGGGTCTCACTCTGTTCCCCCAGGCTGGAGTACAGCAGCAGGATCATGGCTTACTGCAGCCTAGACCTCCCAGACTCAAATGATCCTCCCACTTCAGCCTCCCAAGTAGCTGGGACCACATGCACGTGCCATCTGCCTGATTAATTTTCTGTATTTTTTGCACAGTCAGGGTTTTGCCATGTTGCCCAGGCTGGTTTCAAATTCCTCAGCTCAAGCCATTAGCCCACCTTAGCCTCCCAAAGTGTTAGCGTTACAGACTTGAGCTACCACGCCCGGCCCTTGGGCACTGCTCGTAATTTCTGTGTATCTTAATGCTGTCTGGCTGCGTGTAAAAGGGTGTACACATTTTTTCTCCTGAACAGATTTATTGGAGGGTACAGGAATGTGAGATACATTTGAATTCCCGGTTGGAAACAGTGAGGAAATCAGCAAATGTCTTGTCCCTCTCATTCAGTTGTGCATAATAAACACCTGTCATGCGCCAACCCTTGTGCCGAGCTCAGTGGGCACAGAGCTGAGGAGAGAGATGCCTGCAGGAGCTCACAGCCCGCTGAGCCTCATAAGCGGCCCTGGGTTGAGTCTGCTGTGTGCCCCACGCGTGACCCATGCGGGTGCTGTTCTAGATCCTCACGTTAACTGGATGAGGCCGGTCCTGTCGCTCTCCCTGTTCCATGCAGGAGAAAGCTAAGGCTCAGGGAGGCTGTGCCACGTTCCCACGGCCAAAAGCTCAGCCAAAAGCTCAGTGGACTTCAAGCCCAGGCTGTTTTCTAAGCTCATGTTCTGTCAGCCACGTACCCTCCCAACCTGTGAGTCAAGAGGGGCGTCTGTATGCTCTGGGGTTTACCTACCTGCATGGTAAAGGGCTTGTTCGGAGCCATTGCCCGAAATGCCCAGTGCTGCTGACTCTCACTCATAAATCAGCTGGCCAGGATCCGAGGGTCTTCACCTGAAATCAAGGAGGATAATTTTCCTCTCTACAAAAGTAACTGGTTGCTGTGGGGTCTGACTATTACTAGTCACTTACCGAGGTCAAAATAATCTGCCTCTCCTCATGTGCTATGAGCTGGGAAGTGGGTTAAACTCCTAAGATTGTGTCTTAAAAAAAATGAAGTGCCTTCAAGTGAGCTCCATGCTGACTGCCTGCGGCCTTAGCTGCACACATCTGGGTGCTCAGCATAATTGCAGAGAACTGCGGATCCTCAGGAGGTGCCTTTTGGATAGGAGAGATGTCCCTGTCCTGCTGATGGGGGGGAAAGAACCTGCCCATGGTGACATGCACCTGCTGAGTGCCATAGATCGTTTTATTCATCATGGTGACATCCTGGACTCATTTTCATGCCTAGTAAAACTTTTTTTTTTTTTTTTCCAGAGATAAGAGTCTCGCTATATTGACCAGGCTGGTTTTGAACTCCTGGGCTCAGGCGATCCTCTTGCCGCAGCCTTCCAAATTGTAGGGATCACAGGCATAAGTCATCAGGTCCCTCCAAAATATTTTATCTCACTGCAAGATTTTAATTCATTTCCAACTATTAGGAGCTAGTCTGTCTGACGAGCCTGAGCTGTGTGCAGGTTTTTAGAAAGATGATTTTTGTCAGTGTGGAAGCATGTTGCCTCCAGCTGTTAAAACTTTCACCAGCTTGTCTAAGAGCTTGATTCAATGTCTCATCGTCCTCTGATATGCTACTCTTGCTAGAAAACAAGCAAAATGAAATGCTGGGGCTCAGGGCTTGGGTGCTAATGACTGTTTCCAAATACTCGAGCTGTAGACAAGTGAATGTTCCCTGACACAGAAGGAAGAAGTGTGCAGGATACTCCCGTTTATCCTCAGCTCTGCTAAGTGTGTGTGTGTGTGTGTGTGTGTGTGTGTGTGTGTGTGTGTTGGGACATCACTTGCTTCAGAAGACAGTATTGTGTGATACAAGGAATATCTGGAGTCAGACAGAACTGTGTCCAAATGCCAGCTCTGTCTGACCCCGACCTGTTCCTCCTCTTGAGTCTCAGCGTCCTTCACTCTAATACTTGGGTAGTGAGCCCTATCCTGAGGGTCACTGAGAGGAATAAAGGGGCCATGTGTGTATAAGGTATATACTCAGAACCTAGTGGATGTCAGCATGTGGGATTTCTGACCTTCTCTTTAGAAGTAGGGACACAGTAAGACTTGTCATCCTATTTTATTGGTCTCCCTCTTGGGCACAACCCTAAACATTCTCCTGCTCTGTCATCCTCATGAACCACAACTCAGCCAAACCAGGCCTGTGGATTTGGGAGATCCTCAGGGGTCTTGGATGAGTCGGCAAAGTATTCTGTCATAGCCTTGGAATACACAGGAAAGCAACCCTGAGGAATTTCCATTAAACAAACAAAGGTTTGCATCTTTTTTTGATCTTTGCTTGTCTGGTAAAAACCTGCTTTTGTTGTCAGGCGTTCCCAGCGGAAACCTAGGGAGAGACGCAACAGCCAGGAGCAAGCCCAGGTTCCAGTAGGAAGGCCCGGGGGGCTCACTTGAAATAGCCACATCTAACCTTTGTAAAGGCTGCTTCCTGCCCATGGCTGCAGAGGCCATTTCCTGTGCTTCTAATTTTTCCAGGAGAGGAAGAAGCGGGGAGAGACCAACAATGACCTGTTTCTGGCGGATGTGTTTTCCTACCAGGGGAAGTTCCATGAGGCCGCCAAACTGTACAAGAGGAGCGGGCACGAGAACCTCGCGCTTGAAATGTACACGGACCTCCGCATGTTTGAGTATGCCAAGGTAATCCACCCCATCCCGGGCCCAAGCTCTGGCTCGGGGCCCACTGGTGTTCCCACCTGTGGTGTCCAAGCTGTTTCCCCCAAGAGTGGTGCAGAAGAAAACTAGCAATGGCCTCAGAAAGGATGTGGGGAAACGTAAACAAAGGACCCCTCTACAGCGACTGGTTGAAACTCACCTAAAACTGATCTTTAAGGCTGACACCAAAGGGGCAGAGTATTGCAGTTCAGACCTTTGTCAGCAACAGAGATGGATGGCTGTGGGTCTGCACCAGCCAGATCCCTTCATTGAATCGGGGGGCTCAGGGCTTCAGGGCAGTCTCCCACAAATCCTCTCAATCCTTGTCAGGAGCCACTAAAAATCGGTGTCTTCAGGTGGGAGCCGGTCCTGCCAATCATACAGGACGATGTGGTGCACGCCAGCCAGGGTTCCCTAAGTGCCTGCCAATTGTCCAGGGCTTCGCACTGGGCTTCTGGAAAGTCAGGCAGAGCCTTCAGCCTCCCGTGTTAGCCCTGCGTGCCTCACACCTGGCAGCTGCAGAGTGGCTACCACGTGGTTGCAGTGGGTGATGGCAGAGATTCCCTTTTGCATTGGGATAGCCCCCATGAACCCTAGTCCCCAGCAGAGCTGGGCGTTTTAAGGCAGTTGTGGGAGAGGAGTGTCCCAGACCAGGTTCCTGATGGCTTCTGTGGGAACGAGTTGCACTAAGGAGCCCAGACCAGTGAAGACATTTGCAGTTCAGTCTAAGCAAGGTTCAAAGAGGCTTGGGTGCATTGAGCAATGATTTTCTTCCTTCCACAGAGGGGCTTTGTTAACCTGCCTTTTCTGGGAGTGTCAGAAGTGGCTCTCAGTATGTGGTGAAGTGACTCATCAGCCACAACCGATTAGTGGCTTCTAATGGTAATTCTCCAGCTCACAGGTTCAGGATGGAAAGTCTTCCCCACTTTTGTCTGCTTTTCTATTCCTGAAGATGGCTGTGCTCTTCCACTGTCTGTTTGATCCTGGGGCTGAAGGTGATGTTGCCCGGGACTTACTGCTCATCAGCAGCTGGACGAGCTCGTGGGCGCCAGCGTCTTTTCACCTTAGTGATTTCTTCATTTAGTACCTGAGACCCAGGGAGTTCAGGCACCTCTGCTCCTTCTCCGTCACCTTTTCTGCACTCTCCCAGACCCCACCACAGACACCTAGAAGATTTCATAACACATTCATACTGAGATCACCTGAGGCAGTGCATCTCCGCTTCTGGGGATAACAAAATTTTAACTCAGGATGAACCCTTAAGGGATCAAAACCCTGGGGGGTAGAATTTAGGCTTAGGTACCCCTGAAGCTTCCTCATGGAGGCAGCTGTGGTGCAGTCTGAGTTTGAGAAATGAGTACATACACATTATGTGGGGGATGGGGGGAGATCCAGTGCTGATTAACATGGCATGTTTTTGTTTACTTGAAAATTGCTTCCCAAGATACAATCTGGTTTTCAGAGAATTTTTAAATTACATTCCCGCGTACAAATAAATTGTATGCTTTCCGGATAAGTGACATGTTTATATGGTGATAAAGGGAATTAGAGTGCTCTTAACTCTTATGTAGTATGTTCTTATCAGAATCACCAAGCATGAGAACACTGTTCAGTCTCATTCATCACTCAGCACAGTCTCTTTCTGTCCACTTCAGGGCCAAGTATTTGCCATTGCCCCGGGATAACGTGTAAGTTAGCTTCAGGGAGCAAAAAGTCTTTGAAAACCCACTTTGCTGAGTCTTGAAGGAAGTTTTTAAACAGCTTCAGTGAAGTCTCAGCTCCCTAGCGTCCTGCTGGACTGCAGGAGGCTTCCCCAGGCTGCAAGCCGTGTGCCTGGATGGTCTTCTTGGGGTGACAACCCAAGCTCATGGCTCCCTCTCAGCCTCTAAGCCCGCTTAACACAGTCACCCCTAGTCCCCTGAGCACTCACTGAAGTCCCTTTGGAGAACATCTCTAGTCTCCTAGGATATTTGTTTCCCCCAGATGCTACCTTCATTTCACCAGACAGGTAGGCAGGGTTTCAAGCTTCATGATGGCATAGAGAATCTGCGTCATAGCAACTAACAAGAGGAGAGGTGTGTCTCTAAAGGCCCAAACTAGGCGTGGTCAGTGGCTGCTTTCCAGGCCCCTTTGTCAGCTCCAGGGAGAACCAAAGGCCAGCCAGGGGGCCTGTCTTCTATTGGGTCCCCAACATCAGGGTATACAATGCCCTTTCCTCTCCTTCTTAAAACATACCATGTATTAGGTTGACCTAATACATGATCTGAGGAGCTACACAATTACCCTGAAAGCAAATGAGGGAAAAAAGCGAGCTAATTGTTCAAGTGGGTTTTTGGCATAAGTTGACTGTACTTTCCTGACACATGAGCATTCATCATGGGGGAAAGGAGTGCTTTTTTTAATTCTAGGTAAGGCTGACACAAAGCACTCTCTACAGGGTACATTATTCCTGAGACAAACCCCTTCTTACCAGTAATGTAGACCTGGGCTGTAAGTGCTCCCAGTTTCCCTTTTTGAAAAGCTCCACCTGAAAAGCTGCCTCAACTCTGGCAAACTCCCACATGTGCATTTTGGGTAACTACCTTGAAAAGAGGTGATGATCTGAGGTTGTTTCTCACACTTTCTAGGGCCAACCCAGAGAAGCTGGGCATACCGCCTCAGAGGGTACCTGCTGTGGCTGAAGGAGCACAGGCTCTGGGCCTAACCCCTGAGCCTCCAGGACGCCAGCCCTCTCTTCCTTCTCAGGTCCTCTCCTGAGCCCCTTCCCCACCTCAATCCCCCCCATGGCCTCTTACCCTCCCACTATCAGATCAGCCCTCACCCCTGCAGACCTGACCTCAGGACAGGATCCCTTACCATTCAGGTGAGAAGCAATTACCCAGAGAGAGGTTTGCTTGTTACCTGTTTCAGGCAAGTACCTGGGGCAAAGACAATGTGATGATTCCCTAGTTCAGGGCACAGAACGTTTCAGGAAAGAGCTGTGAATGGCATTCCTAGTGTGCTGGTGATTCAGGGAGGGCACAGAGGGCCTGCAAACTCTGTAAGTCATTTTATTCGTGTAAGTTTAGGGGAACCCATGCTCAGCCCCACTCTGAAGCATGTGGTGTCACCCATGTGATCTGAATAAAGATGATAGGTCTTGATATTTGGAATTGTGCACCAGGTTTTCTCGTTGCTGTTTAGGAATAGTCATGTATCTACCAAACTATATGTGAGAGAGAGAGAGCGTGACCGTGAACCCCCCACCCTGCAGACTTCATGTGCAGTACCCCAAACAGTCCAGAAAGTATTGTTTGGCTGAAGAACAAATGAAGCACTGGGGGCCAGTGTCCTTGATGCTGTCCCAGGATCCCCCAGAACACCTGCAGGCCAGCCCAAGATGGCTCTTCCCAAGACCTGGGACTCCCCACACTCAGCCTCTCAGGGACGGCCCCACCTGCCTCCTGGTTGCCTGCTTCAGCCACGTGGAGCCAGCCCTTGCTGCTAGAAGAGCCTGCCGTAATGCTGGCACGGGAAGTCCTGATCCAGAGTGTTTTTGTTTGTTGTGCTTCCTCAGGATTTCCTTGGATCTGGAGACCCCAAAGAAACAAAGATGCTAATCACCAAACAGGCTGACTGGGCCAGGAATATCGAGGAGCCCAAAGCCGCCGTGGAGATGTACATCTCAGCTGGAGAGCACGTCAAGGCCATCAAGATCTGTGGCGACCATGGATGGGTTGACGCGTAGGTTTTGGTCCCTGCCCAGAAGTATTGGGAAGAATGTCATCACATGCCACGTCTTGGCTTTGACTGACAAGGGAACAAATCGTGCTTCTCTAAATATTTAAAGCAAATGTGAGAGCGACTGGGTTCTTTGGGAGACACAGAGACTGCCTGTATTTAGAGCTCAAAGCAGGCCCCACACACGCCTCTTCCTTTAGAGGGCACTCGTTGAGGAATTCTCACACCTTGGCCTCCACTTTGCTGTAAGAATTCCTGCACCAGTGGTAGAAAGAGCACTGGGCCACTTCCTGGCCGCTGAGTCTTGGGCTGGGTACTTCACTTTCCCCCCAAGACTTTAGTCTTCTCATCTGTAAGATGGAAAGAAATGGAAATAATCGTGCCCACCTCTTAGGGTGGTGAAGATTCTGATTTCATGCGTGGGAAAGCTCATGGCACCATCTTGGGTACTTGGTTAGGGATTAGGAGATATTTGTTTCTACACCTGGCTAAATAGTTCAGTGACTTCCGAGAAAGATACATGAGGTAGCTGATAGTATCCTGTAGAGGCCACCCCCTCTTGGTTGCTGGTGATGTGTTTGGAGTATGTATTCACTCCTTTGATAACTACCCACTGAGCAGCTCCCAGGGGCCGTGGCACTGTCTCAACACTGGGGACTGCAGAATGAATGGAGGTACGGCCTGCCCTTGACAAGACCCAGAGCCCCCCAGCCACTTCCTTCCGTCAGGCTTCGTCACAGGGGTCCCTCTCCTACCTGCCCCTTCCCTCTCCAGGTTGATCGACATCGCCCGCAAGCTGGACAAGGCTGAGCGCGAGCCCCTGCTGCTGTGCGCTACCTACCTCAAGAAGCTGGACAGCCCCGGCTGTGCTGCTGAGACCTACCTGAAGATGGGTGACCTCAAGTCCCTGGTGCAGCTGCACGTGGAGACCCAGCGCTGGGATGAGGTGAGAGGAAAGCAGGCCTCATGGGCTGGGGCCCCACCTGAGCCCTGGGGTTTGCATGGAGAGAAGCTGCCCCCATGATGGAAGGAACACTGGGCTGGCAGTCAGGCAACTTAACCGCAAATTCCCTGAGCCAGAGAACCATGGAGGGCCTTTCCACGTGTTCCCTCAGTCATTGAGAAAATCGTTATTGACTGCCAGCTTTGTGCCAGCGTGGTGACAGGCACCGGGGGATGAGTGTGAACGTGACAGCTCCAGTGCCTGCCATTGGGCTGAGCTGCCTGTGACCAGCGCCACAGGCTCAGAAACATGGCTGATGTGGAGACGCACCTTCGTGACATTTCAAACCTGCTGAGCGGCATTTTGAGAAAGCGCCATCTGTGCTTTCCAGATCCATACTGTGAGAGCCATTTCAGGGGCCAGTTTTTTCCCTCCCTTCTCCGCCTCTACCTCCCACAACCCACTACTTCTCTCTCTGGTGTTGGCGGGTGTGAAGAATTAGCCAGGCCAGTGAGAAAGGTGGCCAGCCTGAGGCTGGCAGAAGCAGCTGATGCTGCCCCTTCTGTGGCTCGACCCCTACTCTCCAGCTCACTAGCTCCCCCGTGCCCTGCAGAGAAATCCATCCCTGAGAGGATTAGGGGCTGTGCCAAGATCCTCCCCTGACTCACTCATCCACCCATCATGGTCCATTTTAGAGTGAAAACAAAGCCTTCATTGGGAGGAGCCGTCTGACTGTTGTCTGCCCTCTGAATGGCTCCATTTGGTGAGGTGATGAGGTTACTGATGAGAGAAAGTGGGGCCAGGGACAGAGGCAGTGGTGGCTTCTGAAGAGAAATTTATTAGGAGACTTCTCAAGCAGCATAGATTAGAGCATCTTAGAACGACTCAGACCTGGCTGTGCATCAGGCAGACTTTCTCCCCATGGCTCACGTCTGGTTCTCCTGGCCTGATAGGTGGTTCTGGGGCTTAGGCGAGAAGCAGTCAATGGGTCCATACAGCACGAAGCCCACAGTCATCTTTGACAACTGATAAGAAGTGGTGATAGGCGGGGTGTGGTGGCTCATGCCTGTAATCCCAGCACTTTGGGAGGCTGAGGTGGGTGGATCACGAGGTCAAGAGATCGAGACCATCCTGACCAACATGGTGAAACCCAGTCTCTACTAAGAAATACAAAAATTAGCTGGGCATGGTGGGGTGTGCCTATAATCCCAGCTACTCAGGAGGCTGAGGCAGGAGAATTGCTTGAACCTGGGAGGCGGAGGTTGCAGTGAGAAGAGATGGTGCCACTGCACTCCAGCCTGGCGCCTGGTGACAGAGCGAGACTCTGTCTCAAAAAAAAAAAGTGGTGATGATGATAATGTCAATTCTGTTTCCTTAGGTGTCGCCTGCAATTAAAAGAAATCTGTTTGCGGCACTACAGGAGCCCACGCAAACCCTCAAAATAAAATGTTTCGGATTCTGTGCCGCTTCTGTGGTCCAGAAACAGACTGTGTTGTTACTGAATCCAGTCGCTTGCATATTGCTGTTAATTGCCTTTTGTTTTCAAAGTGCTGAATTGCTTTTAAACTACTGGAGGTTAAAGCTGAGCAGGGGCATGAAGGGCCTGAGCTACCAGGAAATGGCTGGTAACTACTCGGGAGGCAGATCGCAGTGAGCTGAGGTCATGCCACTGCACCCCAGCCTGGGCAACAGAGCGAGACTCTGTCTCAAAAAGAAAAGAAAATGAGTCATGAGAGACATAATTGTCCCTATTCTTTTTTTTTTTTTTTGAGGCAGAGTCTCGCTCTGTCACCCAGCCTGGAATGCAGTGGCGTGATCTTGGCTCACTACAACCTCCACTTCCCGGATTCAAGCAATTCTTCTGCCTTAGCCTCCCAAGCAGCTGGGACTACAGGTGCACACCACCACACCAAGCTAATTTTTGTATTTTTAGTAGAGACAAGGCTTCACCTTGTTGGCCAGGCTGGTCGTGAACTCATGACCTCGTGATCTATCCGCTTCAACCTCCCAAAGTGCTGGGATTTCAGGCGTGAGCTACCGCCTCCGGCTGTCCCTGTTACTTCTAAACCTCACTGTACTCTCAGCTCCTTCCCAGCCCCAGCCCCGCCTGCCCGCTGTAAGGAAAACCCACTCCACTGGAGAAGGCCCAGAGCTGCTTGTTGTAAGAATTGGCTTCTTTGGGGGATTCCAGGCCCATCATTTACAGTTCAGGGGAAACACCCCCTAATCAAGGGGTGCCTTCCTGGAGTAACACCCCTGCTGCAGGCGTCTCCATCTTGCCCCATAGGAGCAGTCAGGGCCATGCCTGTGGGGGCTGAGCACCTGTACCCATCGTTTCTAGCAAGTTCGGTTTGAGTCGACAGCTTGATGGAACCCCCGCACTAAGCCTCACCCCTGTGCCATCTCCTGGGGACCTGGAAATGGCTCCTGACAGTCCCTGACTTTGAGGAGTCATGGTAGTGACACAGCAGGACACTCTCCACAGAACTGCTGAAGTGGACGGGGCTGCACTGTGGGGGGGCGGGAGCACTGGGAGGGAGGTGGGGAGGAAGGGTAGGAGGGCCTGGGCACAGCCGGCATCGGAGGTGACCTGAGAGGAGAGCACAAAGGCTCGTCAGCCTCTGGCCGAGGAGCTTGGAGGCTGCGGCTCAGAAACCGCCCACAAGGCCTTCGGGGGAAGGATGGGCAGGCAAGAGGGATGCACCCAGGGGCCTCAGTAGAGCAGGGCTGAGGGTGGCTCCCCCAGGGAGTCTGGGACCAGGCCACTATGGGAATGGGGGGTCGAACTTGGCTCGTTATGCCTTTCTCCCTGTGGAATTCAGGCACAGCTGATGAGCATTAACATTACAAGCGATCTCAAGACTGACTAAACAGACTTTATAGCCAGAAGATACCAAATTCCAACCTGACTCTAGTATAGCATTACAGGACAGACAGCAGGCCCTGAAAGAAACAGAAGTACTTCACCCAAAAATACATTGCTTTGACATGTTCTCACATAGCCCTGTAAAGGTGTCTCTCATGGGGTCCATCTGCATTCTGCAGTGAATCCCCCTCCCTTTCCAGGTCTTTTCCCTGATCCAGGAGAGACTCCACTAAGAGTATGGCACCTTTTCAGGTCTGATAAAAAACATCTACAGTCCGGTCTCTTTGCAGCCTGCTACCTGGAGGCTTCATCTGCATAAATAAGAACTTGCTCTCCACAACCCCTTATCTGAACCCAGGCATTCCTTTCCGTTGATCCCAGGTCTTTAGACAAACTCAACCGATTGTCAAATCTACCTATAGCCTGGACCAGGCACCCCCCCACACACCTCCTTAAAATGTACAAAACCAAGCTGCACGCCAACCACCTTGGGGCACATGTTCTCAGGACCTCCTGAGGGCTATGCCACCATAGTCACTCATACTGGACTCGAAATAAATCTCTTCAAATACTTTACACAGCTTGACTCTTCTCGTCAACAGATGCAAAGCCCACCCACTGCCCCGGCTGCCTGCTTCACTCCGTTCCTGTACCGGCTCCAGCAAGCTGACAATGCCCACAGATGCTGTTGTACCCGAGTGAGTTAAGGAATGCGCCACACTCTGAGATTGAATTATGAGTCCTTTATTATGCTGGTGACCAAGAGGTGGCTAACGCCCAAAATTCTCTCGGCCCCTAAGAAAAAGTTAGGTGGCATTTTATACCTTAGTTTTAAAGGGGAGGGGGGAACCTAGCTGAAGGAAATTTTTCACAAAAGCAGAGTAAGCAAAAAGTTAAAAGATAAACTAGTACATGAGAAATAAAACAGTGCCAGGTGCGAGGGGTAAAGTTGTTGTGAAAGTCATGCAACTTACAGATAATGGGGGCTCTGGGCACTCGACAGCACCTGCATTCCCAGGCTCTGCTGGTACCACTTAACTAGGCCTCTTATTAACAAATGCATTCCTGGAGGTGCCCAGTGTCAGCCTGTCCCAGGTACGTACTACAGTTACATACTTAATGGTGGGAAAATAACTAAAATGAAGAAGCTAAGATGGAGTCTGTCTGGGTTAAGAAGCTAACATGAAGCCTGAACAGCTTTTAGTCTGAGAGACAGTTAGTTTCGCTGGCAAAAAGTAGGTTATCACATTCCCCACTTGTGTGTTTGGGGATTTAAATTATTGATTTCTTAGTTATAGCGAGGGGATTATATTGGGTTTTAAGATACATAAGTTTGACAGAAGCTACGTGCCATTTTACAAAATTAATAAACCAATTTAATAGGGCCCCAAAGTTAACCCCAACAAGAGCGGGGGAAGAGGTTCTGCCTCTTCAGTTATTAAAGTGGTTAGCCAGGGTTCCAGTTAAACATGCTCTGGTACTATGGGGGGTTATTTTTCGTTCCAGTTGGCATTTATTTAAATTTTCATGAAGAGTATTCTTTTCTTTTTTTTTTTATAAGACGAGGTTTCACCATGTTGGTCAGGCTGGTCTTGAACTCCCGACCTCAGGTGATCCGCCCGCCTTGGCCTCCGAAGTGTTTGGATTACAGGCGTGAGCCACCATGCCCGGCCTGAAGAGTATTCTTTATGACTTCAGACTGGTTACCATAAAAACAACAGCCTTCCCCTAACACTGCACATAAACCCCCTTGGGAGAGAAACACTAGGTCCAGGCCACAGCGGTTTTGAAGAACTTCGGCTGAGGAGTCTACCTGGGCATGCAGTATATTTACGGCTAATTGGAGATTTCTTAAATCAGCATCTACTTGTTGGGTTAGGGACCCTAGTCCAGCTTCTCCTTGGAGCAACGCTGCTGTGCTGATTGCTGCCGACTTAGCCACACTGAGGCCAGCTAAAAGGGGCACTAGGAGTGGGGCACCCCGGCGGACCTTGGGGTGCAGTTTAGGAGGGGCAATGAGAAGCTGTCCGTCTGGTCTGCTGTACTCATAAACCTGAGGAAGCACGTGAACTAGCAGGCACAGGAGAGGTCCAGGTTTAGTCCTGTTAATGCAGCAGGTGAGGCCTGAGGTGCAGGCTAACCAAGTGTCATTTGGTGCCTGGTAGGAGACTGAAGTAGTTAGGGAAATAAGCAGAGACTGATTACAGGTGGCCTGGAAAGGGGAAACGGATAGCTTATACCCCTCACTGACTAGGCAGGAGGCGTTTCCTGAAACATTCCCTAGTGTAAGGGAGCCAGGATGAGCACGACACGGAAGAGGGCCAGTATTTAACTTGACCTTAACTCCCAATCCAACATAGTATGGAGGTTTGGCCTTCAAGCATAACCAACAGTCTTGGGCCAGTTTAGGCTGAGTAAATTAAGGAGGTGATGTACTCCCCCTAAGATGGACATTAAGCTGGGCTGGAGGTGTTGGGGTTGCAGCCGGAGTTGGGGAGCCTGGATTGGCGATAGGACAGTTGGGCCAATGGGGCTGACCTTATCTGGGTGCGGGCGGAACATAGGGTTTTCTAAATTAGTTAAGGGACCAATGGGTTTGGGTGGCTCCAGGGGATTAGGATCCTCTTTGAATGGTAAACACAGTTTTAAAATTAAAGCCTTTGATAGAGTTGCAGTCCCCGTGTTATACCGTAGTACCATTGAACTGAGTTAGGGTTACCGACAGTTATAGTAATGGGATTACAGGCTCCCACAGTACATGGTCTAGGATGAGAGGTCCAGGCGATGGAAAGGGTTGGGACTGAGTTGGCCCCCCCCCCCCCCCGCCGCCTGGGTAAGTAGCCAAGGTTACACATGACCAAAAAAGGCAGAAAAACTTGTAACTATCCCGGCAGGCAGCATTAGGGTGGCTTCAGGACAGAGGTAGAAATTCACTTGTTGGAGTCCCTTTCTGAACCCCTCGAGCTGCCGCATCCACTTTCACTTCCAGTGTGCCTGAACCCTGTAGCATGGTTAACAAGTCCTGCTCCTGCCCACAGGAGCAAACTTCGCTGGTCCTCGAGGGGAACAGCTGGGCTTTGGGAACAAAACACATAAATTGATTGAAAAAGAAACTTTATTGGAGGTACTTTCTTTCCAGGTGGTGTTGGCAAGCACTTTGCCTGTTGCAAAAGAAGTAAGGAGAAAAGAGTAGGAGGGGGCAGAGGGATGAACAACCGGGAACCGAAAAGAAAAGTAGACAAAAAGAACTAGTCTGATGGCTGCACCCGAGTTAGGCGCAGTCTTAAGGGGCCTGACCCGGGCTTGGGGACCCATGTTTCTTGCTGTGCCCTGTTGGCCTTTTTGATGCGGGAGTGATGAATCCAAGCAGGAATACCGTCCAACTTTAGGGCCATGGGTGCAGTAAGGATGACAGTGTGAAGTCCTTTCCAAGCAGGAACAAGACCTTCCTTCTGGAACTTTTTGACATACACCAGGTCACCTTGACGGAAAGGGTGGCAGGATCCTGTCAGATCGAGAGCTGGGTTAGGGTGTGCTTCCCGGACAAGGGGCTGGATAATATCTTGAACCTGTTGGAGAGACTGCAAGTACTCTAACAACTTAGCTTGGGATATTTTTGCTAATTGGGTCTCACTTAATTAAGGCAAAACAGGTGGGGCCCTCCCATACATGATTTTAAAAGGAGAGAATTCCGCCTTGTAAGGGGTGCACCTGACCCTAAGAAGGGCTAAAGGAAGGAGCCTTATCCGGTTTTCGCCAGTCTCCAGGATTAATTTGGTAAGAGTATTTTTTAAGGTACGATTTATGCGTTTTACCTGTCCAGATATCTGGGGTTGGTAGGCACAATGGAGTTTTCACTGAATATCTAACGCCTTGCTGACTGACTGAGCTACGGACGAGGTGAAGGCCGGCCCATTATCAGGCCCTATAGCAACAGGCAACCCATAACGAGGGATAATTTTGTTGAGTAAGAACTTTACTACTGTAGTGGCAGTTTCGTTCTTAGTTGCAAAAGCCTCAGTCTATTCGGAAAAGGTGTTTGCCAACACCAGGAGGTACTTATACCCTGCCCGGTGTGGCTTTACTTCGGCAAAGTCAACTTTCCACCTCTTTCCTGGGCTACGTCCTCAGAGAAGATGGCCCAACCCAGGCTTCAGGACTTGTCTGGCGTTCACCTGCGCGCAAGCCGTGCATCGGGAGGCCACTTGGCTAGTTAAGTCCTGGAGGTGTGGGATTTTAAAACGGCTTCTCAAAAGTTGGGCCAACTTTGTTTTTTCCAAGTGGGTGGAAGAGTGGAAGCGGCTAAGGCCTCTACGAGGGCCCGGGGCAGGGAGATTCTGGAGTTTGGAAGGATTCGCCATTCATCCTGATTTTTACTGGCTTGCAGATCCGATGCCTGCTTTTCTTCTTTAGAAGAGTAGGCTGGGTGGTCGGGTAAATCAGGCTGTGGGAAAGAGATAGCTGGAAGCAGTTAGTGGAGTAACCGGGAGAACGGCAGCCTCGCCGGCGATACTGTCTGCCTTTTGGTTTCCCCTAGCAGCAGCAGTATTTTCCTTTTGATGTCGTTTGCAATGAATTGCAGCCACCTGTAGGGGGAGCCAGACAGCCTTGAGCACCGCTAAATCTCTTCCTTGTTTTTAACAGTTTTTCCCGCGGAGGTGAGTAGCCCCTGCTCTTGATAGATGGTCCCATGAACATGCACAGTAGCAAAAGCATATCTGCTATCAGTGTAGATGTTAACACGTTTGTCCTTACCCCATCGGAGGGCTTGAGTAAGGGCAATTAGCCGTCGGTGCAGAGGTACCAGCTGGCAGTGCCTGGGCCCATAGTACGTTGATCTCCGTGGTAATGACTGCACCAGCTTTCCGTACCCCCTGCTTAAGGAAACTGCTACCGTCCGTAAACACGGTGGCGTCTGCCTTTTCCAAAGGAGTGTTCTGGAGATTAGGTTTACCTGTCTGCGTAGTTTCTAGTAATTCCTGGCAGTTATGGATAGGGGAGATGAAGTCTGGATCAGGGAGCAGAGTAGCTGGATTTAAACACCTTGTGGGGGAGAAAGTTAAGCGAGGCTGATCTAACAGCAAACTTAGATACTGCAGGATGCGGGCGTTAGACATTCATTTGCCTGGAGCACCTTGTAGCAGAGTTTCTACAGCACGTGGTGCTGTAAGAGTGAACTTCTGGCCCAGAGTGAGCTTACCAGCCTCATGAACTAGGCTTGCTGCTGCCGCAATCGCAGACAACTTGGCCACCTGGAGGCCACAGGGTCCAGTCTTTTAGACAAATATGCCCCTGGGCGTTGCCATGGCCCCAGGGTTTGCGTGAGCACCGCTTTAGCCACTTCCTGATTTTCATGGACAAATAAGTGAAATGGTTTCGAGAGGTTTGGAAGGGCTACAGCAGGGGCCTCAGTCAGTGCCTTCTTTAAGTTTTGGAAAGCCTGCTCTTCTGTGTTAGTCCAAACTAACGGGCCATTTTCTCCTGTAGCGGCATACAGAGGCTTGGCAATTTCTGCGAACCCAGGTATTCACAGGCGACAGTATCCCACAGCCCCCAGGAATTTATGTACCTGTGTTTTGGTGGTGGGGGTGGGGAATCGTAACATGGTCTCCTTTTGAGCATTGGTGAATGCTTTTTTTCCTTGGTTTAGTTTATATCCCAAGTAGGAGGCCCTGGAAAGACAAAGCTGGGTCTTTTTGGCTGAGACCTGATATCCAAGCTTTCTGGCTTTTCTGGCGGGGGTTTGGGGTCCTCCGGCTGGTTCTCTGTGATGGGAGCTTGTCCTGTTTAGTTACCTGGAGGGCAGCCACTGTAATTTTTGCCTGTCTTTTCCCGGCCCTGTCTGCTGCCCTGTTATCGGCTTGAGCTGCCTGCTTTTGTTTTTTAGCTTCTCGATTATTAAAAACCTTTTGGGGTACTTTTAAAAACTGAGTAATGTTTATT
The DNA here is from genome assembly GCA_036589455.1 of Ateles fusciceps. Classification (NCBI taxonomy): domain Eukaryota; kingdom Metazoa; phylum Chordata; class Mammalia; order Primates; family Atelidae; genus Ateles; species Ateles fusciceps. The sequence goes on along the minus strand of JAZHEH010001341.1, from coordinate 5,471,294 downwards.
CCAGCAAACCCTCCAATTTTTGTAACTTTCTCGGAATGTTAGGAGCTGCCTGGGCCACAAATGCCAAATTTGTAGCACGGCCATTTTCAGGAGCCGCTGGATTAAACGGGGTGTAAATTTGATAGGCCTCCTGGAGGCACTTTAAGAATGGTCCCAGTGACTCATCGGCCCTCTAAAGAACTTCAGTGATCTTAGACAAGTTCATAGGTCTCCTGGTGGCTCCTTTAATACCTGCAAGGAGATACCAGTGGAAATCTTCCAAAGCCCTCCTTCCCCCTGACATGTTGGGGTCCCACTCAGGTCGGGTAGAAGAAAAAGCCTCCTTAAGGAGGTCTTGGGCTTCCTCCTTAGGTTTTCCTTCTGAGCTAAGGAAATGGTTTCTGGCTTTCCTTCTAATTCAGTCCCTCTCTTTAGAGGTGAAAAGGGTAAGAAGGAGTTGCTGGCAATTATCCCAGGTGGGCCTATGATGTAGGGCTGATGGCCCACAGGGTCGTGGGGTGTCCCTTATGCTGTGCTGAGGCGCAGGATCCGAGAAATTAAAAGACGGGACACAGAAGTACAAGGAAAACGCAGCTGGGCTCGGGGGGAGCCACGCCACCTATAAGTGGAGTCAGGTGAGGTCCCGAATGTCCAGAAGCATGGGTATTTATTGTGTATAGGTTAGGGGGGCAGGGCAGTGAATGAAGTCATCTTTAAGGATAGTGATAGGGTCATGAGCAATAAAACAAGGGGTCCACCCCCATTAGGTCACCTAGGCTAGGAGGTGGACAGTGTGCAGCAAGGGGTCCACCCCCATTAGGTCACCGAGGCTTGAAGGTGGGCTGTGCGTGGTGAAGAGGGTGCAGTGTGCAATACCTCTACAAGCTACTAAGAAGATTTATAGGAGGATGCTTTAAGTCACATAGCAGTTTCAGAGCTGTCAGGGTCTACGCCACCTGCTGGCAGCTTCCAATGAGTTCTATACGGGAATGCTTTTCGAGCAGCATAGTAACAAGAGCTGATAAAGTTCACAGTCACCAAGGTGTGATTGCCAGTCTGAGGGCAGCCTTCCACAAGAACTGGAGCAAGGTCCTACAACTCCTTTATCAGGAGGAGTGGCTCTTGCCCCAAGCCTGCCATACAGCAGGTATCTTTACGATACTTAACGCTGCCGCCTGGGCCATGGATTTTTGTCCTGGTATAACTGTTTGTCCCTTAAATCATGCTCTACACTGTGTCTGCTCTAGGCGTTCCTCCGATTATAAGCTGCTTATTCCTTAATTCATGCTCTGTACTGTATCTATTCTAGGCATTCCTCCGATTATAAACTAAGATATATATATATATATGCAAATAACTGAATAGTAACACTATAAACTGAGATATTCTCCAAGCCCTAATTCTATAAACTAATATATGATTATATAAAGGATTATATAAAAGGAAATAACTGAGTAGTAACACTGTAAACTGAGATATTCTTCAGGCCTTAATTATGCCAGGATTCTGCTTAGTTCTCCTTCCTTGGTACCTATATGGAGGGTTACCCACTCTGTGAGTCTGGAGCACAGACTCCATTAGCGTAGTTAGGACCTGGGGCTTCTCAGAAAACGGAGGATTTTGAGCCCTCCAGTTGTACAGATTAGAGATGGAAAATGGAACATAGACTAAAAACGGAGTAGCAGAACGCTCACTGCCTGACGGGGTGGTGCCTCCCTTAAGGGGAGGAGTGGAGTAGCTTTCTCTGACCAGGCTGTAGCCCTTAGGCAATGGGCGGAGAAATCGCCAGAGACTGGGGATTAGGGGGTAGAGGCGGCAGGGGGCCGCAGGTGTTGTTGAAGAAATTGTGGGGGATCCTTGGGGAATGGGGGGGTTATAAGGCAGGGGTCATGGGTGCAGATAGCTTTCCTGTTCCTCAGAGGAAGGCAACACAGGGAGCAGAAGGGGCCCCTCGAGCAATAGGTTGGGACCATGAGGGGATTTTATTTAGAAGAACCTTAGAGGTGGGGTTATGAACAGTGCAAGATTGGAGCCACGGGGGAGGGTTCTGAACCACACTAAGCCATTGATTAATATAAGGGAACTGATTAGGATGTCCAGGCTTTCCCGTAACAACCTGCCATGCAGCTTGAACTGTTGTGAGGTTTAATGACCCTTCTGTGGGCGACCCGGTTTTAAATTTTGGCCATTCCACTTTACAGAGAGTCTGGAGTTTGCCTTTTTTAAGGTGGACTCCGTAGTCCTCTGAGAAGCCTAGAGAGAAATTTTTTTTAACATACACTGTAGGGGGGCTGAGAGGAAGAGTTTCCCATCTTTGAAAGCACGTTAACAGGATTTTTAAGCAGAGATGTCAGACCTAGCGCAGACAAAAGTATTTACGGCCCGGGGATGTGGGGAATTGGAAAAACAGGAAGATTATAACCAGAAGAAGCAGGAATAAGGTTATAGCCAATGCTTTTTTGCCACATAGGGTTTTCTTAAGCTTTGAGTTATGGGGAGAAGGCTAATGACCTGGGGAGGCTTTTTATACTGCTGCCTGGGACTGGGAAACACCGGTGAGGTTTGTCAGAACCAAGCGTTAGGCCGCCACGCTCCCTGGTTCCCTGCAGGCTCGGGCTGTACCTTGCCCCTTCCCGCTGTTTTTTCTGTCTGCGGCTTGCCTGGGGCTGGGCAGTTCCCAGCCTGCAAGGAGCGAAAGGCCCTGGGGGCAGTGCTTGCTCGCTTTACCCCACAGGCTTTACCCCACAGGCTTTACCCCACAGGCTTTACCCCACAGGCTTTACCCCACAGGCTTTACCCCACAGGCTTTGCCCCCACAGGCTTTGCCCCACAGGCTCCCGAAGGAAAAAAACTGCACTTTTAAATTCCGGCCGGTGCTCCACTGCGGTTTGGCACCGCTGCTTCGGTGTTCTTAAAGGGACAGGACAGAATGACACGTTTGAGGTAAAGGATGGGGGTGAGGAGGAAAAGGACCACCTGAATATTTTGAAAGATGAGAGAGCACCCACGTGGGAAGGTAGTAGGTGTTTAGGAAAAGTAGAGCATTACGGGTATAGGTATTTTTATACAGTGCCCTGTTTAAAGGCACTGGGAAAGTTGTGGGGTGACAGAAAAGGTGGACAAGGAGGTTTGCAGGTTGGCTATTTTGAAATCACCACTGTTTTGAGAAAAAAGATGTACCCAGTCGTTGGGGTGTGGGGTGCGACAATTCAGATGCCAACAATCTCTGTGGTGCCACAATTTACAGACTGGTGAATGTTTTTTACGACTTTTCCTGTAACAACACCTGATCTGTGTTTGACAGAAAAGGCAGGACTGGGATGACCAGCCCAACCAGCAAATGAGGGATTTTACCTCCTTAGATAGGAAATCTGTACTGAGTACCTTAAAGAAGTTTTCCCCTAGCCACCTTGGGCAATAGCTGCAGCAAGACATACAGACTTAAGCAGACTCCAAACAGAACAATAGCCACTGGGACATAAAATCAGAAAGAGCCCCGTGTTGGGATTAGTCAGATGCCCCCACTGGCCACTCCCCTGACAGAGACGTTGGGCTCCTCTTAGCATCAGCAGATTGGTATAAATCCCTGATTAGGACTGAGCTGAGCTCGCTGCCATTAGCCTTATGAGGTAGCCACGGAAACACAGGTCAGGGCCCTCTCGAGCTCCGCAGCTTATGCTGTGGAGCTACAAATTGGAATTTCAAGGGCAAGCCCTTGAACTCCCCATTCACTCACACATGCACTCACCATTTACACAGAGTTTACTGCACTTTTTATATGCATTTTAAGATAGAGCCCGCTCTAAATTGAACAAGAAAGAGAGAGAGAAACCAGAGACACTCACTAACAGAAACCGAGACTTTGCCTTCCAGCATACTGGAGTGCTGGCAGAGCTAACAGAAACCAGGACTCTGTCCTCCAGCATTCTGGAGTGCTGACAGAGTTATGAGGGAAGGCCCTTGTCAGGACCGATTCCCTGCCAGAGACAGACAGAGTCAGATCTGAATTACCTTCCCGGGACCAGAGACAGAGGACTCAGGAACCAAATTTGGCGGGCACTCTGGTGGTCAATTCGTTCCCCCTCTGGACAGCAGTGGGCTACGGGTCCCTAAAATCTCAGGGGGTGCCTCCCCCTGTAGGCCACTGTTCATCTGGGGAAGGCCAGAATGAGCCTGGTTACACCCGGTGGCAACAAAAAATAAAATATCTCACTGGGGCCTCCAAAATGTTGTACCCAAGCGAGTTAAGGAATGTACCACACTCTGAGATTGAATTATGAGTCCTTTATTATGCCCGCCCCCCCCCCACCCCCTGCCATAACTCCTAAGCAAGAAATCACATCAGCTGGGTTGCAGGTGACATGAGAAAAACTCCAACCTGCTTTATTTAGAAAGGGGAGAGGTTAGGGGAAGGAAATAGTCAAAAACTGCATGTCCTTCTTGGAGACATCTACCCTCTGAGACACTGGACACTGAATCCAGAGGGAACTGGCCTGTGTCATCCCACTGAAAGGATTTCTTTAGTCTGGCCCTTTGACACTCCTCCTGTGTCTGGGCTCTGGGCCACTGGCTGCACTGGCCCCTGGCCTAGGAAGGCCAGGTCCAGCAACATCTGGCCCATTCTAGTTGATGTAGTACACCTTGGCGGCATCAAAATAGGCGCGGGTCATGTAGTTCTTGTTCCTAAGGGGCCACCAGTGGTCAGGGTGGTAGGTGGCTGGGTAGACATGGGGCTGGTGTTGAACACAGCTGAAGAGTGCCAGGCTGCGGTCTGTGGCCACAGTGGGCAGGTAGAGCTGCAGCTTATCCAGAAGGTGACCCGGCCAGAAGGAATTGGGCTGCGTTTGCTGCAGACCACTGGCCCTCTTCGCCTTCAGCTTCCTGGAAAACAAGAAGACACAGGGATGCTTGTCATGGCAGTCAGGCCAGGGCTGAGGCTTCTCCCAGAGCCCACCAACTGGGACCAAGTGGAAATTTAGCACTATGCCAAGTACTTCAGCACCTCAGTCCTCCCCCACAGTTCCATAGGGTTGGCTCTGTTATCCTGTCGACCTCACCTGTGAGGACCCAGAGGCCTGGAGAGGCCGACACACACTGAGCAAGTGGCCAGTGCAGGCGTCACTCCCTGTCCAACGCCTCTAAAATCCAAAGTCTTAAGCATACACCATCTGTCATCCGGAGGCATTTTAATGCGGTGTTTGGAGTACAGTCTCTGGAGCCACCCTAGCTGGGTTCAGATCCCCACTCCACCACTTCATCAATGTGTGACTCTGAGCAGGACATTGACCCTTTCTGCGCCTCACTTTCCCCCTGTGTAAAATGAATGTGCTTAGTGTCCCTTCATAGGGCTGTTGGGAGGATTTGAGTGAGTGAACACATGGAAAGCCCAGAGCAATGCCTTCTGGCCTTCCCCATGTTGTCACTGCCTCTCAGGCCAGGGCCTCAAGGCCTGGCTGTTGTGCCAGGAGCACTGAGTCCCAGTCACCTCAGGCAAAGCTGCCCCCTCCTCCCACCTTCCTTCCTTATGGAGTGAGATGATTGCCACAGACCTGGTAAATTCCTCAAACTCCTTAAACTGCATTTTCTTGAATTTCTTTGGCATTTTCCTAGCGGAGGAGAGAGAGGCATTTTGTGAGGAGGGTGGAAATCCAGGCCATTGGGGTTTAGGGAGTAGGTCAGGGGCCCGCAGGGGTGGGCCCATTTCCAAGTCTCAAAGCAGAGCTCTGAAAGAAAAACGTCTTTCACCTGGGGTGGGCCCTGACTCCGTGCTTCCATGCTGCAGGGGAACATAGTGGGCTTGGGGCAGTCGGACCTAGCCTCAGAATCTGGCCGGGTGACCTGGGCAAGTCACTTCCCCTTTCTCATCTTCGGTTCTCTCATGGCCGAGAACAGAGAGCTCTCAGGGTAGTTATGAGAGAGGCTCACTAAGTCACTGCTGAATCCTTTTGGGGTCCCTGGCTCCCACTCCCCCACTCCAGAGCTTAACCCAGCCCTGAGGACAAAGGTGGTGAAACCTAACCCCCTCCCACACCACCTCACAACCCTGAGCCTGACAGACATCACTAATCATTCACCACACTCTTCCACCTAGCCTCCATCTGGCCTCAGAATCTTTCATAACCCTAAATAGTCAATGCCTCTCCTTGACCTAGGAGACCTCTCTTTATCCTTTATTAGCTATAACCTACCTAAGCATGGACCAAAATCTCCTTCCTAGATTGCCAGCCACTTCCTGGGTCATCCCGGGGCTGGAAGGCAGTCACAGCCGATTTTGCGGCCGGGACCCACCTGCAGGCCTGGGCCTACTCCTGCCCCTTGAGAACAGCATCGGGCCTACCCTGACCAGAGCAAGGTAAAATAACAACGATCATTGATGGAGTGCTGTCACTGCTAAGATGTTGACACTCTTTCTCATCTGATCCTCTTAGTCTATGGTAGGAGCTGCTAGGCCCCTTTACACATGAAGATGCTGAGGCTCAGAGAAGTGTCTTATCCATTTAACTGGAGGGCTGTCTGATCTCTACAAGGCCCTGCTGCGTCCCACCACAGGCATTCTGGCCACACACCCAGTGGGCAGCTGGGAGGGGTCTAGAGGCAGGGGCAGGTCCAGGCCCCTCCTGCCTCATGGAATCCGGCCCCCTGGGCTCTCCTCCTCCCATGCCGGGCCCCTCCCTCTGCAGGGACGCTGCCTTGTTCCTCTGCAGTCACCCACTGATGCTGCCCACGGGTTGTCCCCTGCTGCTTGACTCAAATCTGGGAAGCTTAGGCTTTGGAGTACCAAAGGAGGCCATTTTCTTAGAGAGGACTCAGGTTGGTATCCCAGAAGGGCTAGGGACAGGGCCCAGGGAAATGTTCCTTTCTCCTACCAGGAGCTGCAAGCCCACCTCTTGCCAGAGAAGGGGTGTGTCAGAGGCAAGGTGGCAGGGCTGAGAAAGGGCTGCCCCCTGTTCTCTGCAGGGCCCTGACCCCTAGCTGGGAATTTGCAAAGGCCCTCACTCCAGCCCTGTTCTCTAAGAAGGCCCTCCTTTTCATCTTTTCCAGAAACCTTGCAATTGTACAGGACTGGGGTCAGGAGGGTAGCCGTGTGGGAGCTGAGGCCAGCAGGCCGTGATCCTGAGACATGCGCCAAGGGTGACTCGGGACTAGCCAGTCTGCAGTGAGCAGTCAGGTTGGGATGCTGCCCTAGGATGCGTACATGGGCACAGCATGGCGCGCCAGGTATGCCAGCCTCCAGCCCCCCACACTGAAGGGACAGCAACAGGGCAGGAGGCCAGGGCAGGGAGAGAGGGGGTCCGAAACTCAGCTTGTCAAGTCTTAGACTCGCCAGCGCCCTGGGACTGGAGCAGAGCCAGATTCGGAGAAAAGACCTTCCAGTCAGAGTAGTAGCCTCCCCGGCTGTCGGATGGGGCGCACCTCGTCCTTCTGGAAAATGATCTTGTCTCCTGGGTACAGCAAGGCTGGGGGATAGCAAGAGAAACATCTGCCGCCATCAACCCAGACCGTCTGTCCCTCCCTGAGCCGCTGGGGTCAGATGAGGTTTGATGTTGTTGTTTTCAATTCACATTTTTGTTTAAGAAGTTTTTTTCTGGGCTGGGTGCAGTGGCTCACACCTGTAATCCCAGCACTTTGGGAGGAGGCCAAGGCGGATGGATCATGAGGTCATGAGTTTGAGACCAGCCTGACCAACATGGTGAAACCCCGTCTCTACTAAAAATACAAAAATTAGCCGGACGTGGTGGCATGCACTTGTAATCTCAGCTACTCAGGAGCTGAGGCAGGAGAATCGCTTGAACCTGGGAGGCAGAGGTTGCGGTGAGCTGAGATGGAGTCACTGCACTCCAGCCTGGGCGACAGAGCGAGATTCCGGCTCAAAAAAAGTTTTTCCTTATCTATATAGTAACTTTTTATTGTCGAATAGTTGTAGATTCACTGGTAGTTTCACAACACTGCAGAGGGCTCCCTTGACCGCTGCCCCAGTGGTGACATGGCATCCAGCTGTAGTGTTATGTCTGGAAAGGCGCCTTGGGACAATAGGGCTTAGGGGACTAGAGATGAAGGGGCTGGTTTGTAACCAGGTCAACAAAGGCCCCGAGGCCTGGGTGCAATGAGGTCTGAGCTGTCCTGGGAGGAGGCAGGAGAATTTCATCAGCACTTCGCTAGGGTAACTTAGACCTGCTTTCTGTCTTGTTTTGTTTTTCTGAGGCAAGGTCTCACTCTGTCACCCAGGCTAGAGTACAGATCACGGCTCACTGCAGCCTCAACTTCCTGGGCTTAAGTGACCCTCCCGCCTTAGCCTCCTGAGTAGCCAGGGCCACAGGCATGCACCACCATGCCTGGCTAATTTCTTAAATTTTTAGTAGAGATGGGGTCTTGCTATGTTACCCAGGCTGGTCTGGAACTCCTGGGCTCAAGTCATCCTACCTTCCTTGGCTCCCAGAGTGCTGGGATTATAGGCGTGAGCCACTACGCCCGGCCCACTTAGATTTGTTTGGTGGCGATTTTCTCCTTGTTTGAATTAATCTTACAGATATCCTTAGGAGAGTTTTCTAAGATGTGCTAAATATAAAAAGAACTGAGCCAGGGTCTCCACCTTCCTGCAACTATTGAGCAGTGCTTGTCTTAAGATGAAAACACATGAAATCTCACGTTCTAGAAAAAGTGATGGAAGTTACACTCTAGCTAGTCAATGTTGGTTATTTGGGGGTTGGGAAGGGGCTGTGGAGGTGAGAGGGAAGGGGAGATATGTGATATCAATATTTTCAAAAGGTATACATGATTTTTTAAAGTATAATTTAAAAGTGGCTCACGCCTATAATCCCAGCACTTTGGGAGGCCAAGGCAGGTGGATCATGAGGTCGAGAGATTGAGACCATCCTGGCCAACATGGTGAAACCCCGTCTCTACTAAAAATACAAAAAAATTAGCTGGACATGGTGGTGCATGCCTGTAATCCCAGCTACCTCGCAGGCTGAGGCAGGAGAATTGCTTGAACCCGGGAGGCGGAGGTTGCAGTGAGCTGAGGTCGCGCCACTGCACTCCAGCCTGGCGCCTGGTGATGGAGTGAGACTCTGTCTCAAAAAAAAAAAAAAAAAAAAAAATTATATAAATAATTTTCTGTAAATGAGAAAAAGAGATTTGTGAAAGGATGGTCGCTAAAATATTCACAATGGCCAACTCAGGCTGGGGGAATTTTGATTTTTATGTTTTCAAAAAATTCAAATGAGCAAGCATTATCGCCAAAACCAGGGTGGAAAGCCAATAAAGCTGTATTCACAGGGGAGGGGGAGACCCTGTTTAGAATTCTGGCTCCTGAGCTTGAAGCCTGGAGTCTGAGTCACCAAGGTCTCATTTAGAACTCAGAGCCGGAAGTCCTGATATTTAAGCCTCTCTGCCTACAGGAGATCAGGCCTCTGTCATAAAGATACCCAACAGACAGTGGCCAAAAGAGTGGTCAGAGATGGATCAGGGCCTAGTCCCAGCCACAGGATGCTCCATGTGCCCGTGAACGTGAGATCCTGCAGACAGCTGAAGCTCACCCATGTAGGAACCCAGCAGCTAGCAAAAACCAGGGGGTGGAGAGAATCAACAGTGGTCCAAAGCTGGGTGCAGTGGCTCATGCCTGTAATCCCAGTACTTTGGGAGGCTGAGGTGGGAGGATCACTTGAGCCCAGGAGTTCGAGATCAGCGTGGGCAAAATAGCAAGACCCCATCTCTAAAAAACAAAAAAACAAAAACAAAAAACCAGTGGCTCAATGTTCTGGTGAGGACAGACAAAGGAGGCACACAGGGGAAGCCCTAACCTGGAGGAGCAGTCCAGGGCACATGGCAAGCCAGCCTGCATTTTAGAAGAGAGCTGCAACTCCACCACTGCATAGACCATGGGGTAAATAATCAGGAAACGTGAGGCTCCCCCAAGGAAGGAGGAAGGAGAGATGTTCTGGTGAAAAGTCAGCATCCAGAGCTGCAGGCTCTCCCTCTGTCTCTGCCCTCCCAGCCCAGGCAGCATGTGTGGGAGACGACGACCACTGAAGTTGCCTGCCTGTGTTCCTGACAGCCTCTGACCACATTCCCCTGCACACATTTCTTATGGGCCAAACTGTGTCTCCCCCAAAATTCATATCTTGTAATCTAATCCTTAGTACCTTAGAATGTGATGTGTGTGTGTGTGTGTGCATGCACACATGTGTGTAAGAGAGAGAGAGAGAAAGGGTCTTGCTCTATCGCCTAGGCTGGAGTGCAGTGGTGCGATCTCGGCTCACTGCAACTTTGACCTTCTGGGCTCAAGCGATCCTCCTACCTCAGCCTCCTGAGTAGCTGGGACTATAGGCACATGCCACCATGTCTGATGAATTTTTGTATTTTTTGTAGAGATGGGGTTTTGTGATGTTGCCCAGGTTGTTCTCGAAATCCTGGGCTCAAGCAATCCACCCATCTCGGCCTCCCAAAGTGTTGGGATTACAGGCGTGAGCCATTTTACCCTGCTAAGAATGTGACAGTTGAGGTTAAAAAAAAAGGATGTGACTTTATTTGGAGATTTTATTTTGTTTTGTTTTTTAAGACAGGGTCTCACTGTGTCACTCAGGCTGGAGTGCAGTGGTATGATCATAGCTCACTATAGCCTTCAACTCCTGGGATCAAGCTATCCTCCTGCCTTGGCCTCCCAAAGTACTGGGATTTCTGGGGTAAGCCACTGGGATTCTGAGGTGAGCCACTGTGCCTAGCCTGGAGATAAAGTCTTTAAGGAGGTGATCAAGCTAAAACAAGGCTGCCCATGGGTGGGCCTTAATCCAATCTGACTGGTGTCCTTATAAGAGAAAATGTGGACACAAGAGAGACGCCAGGTGGGCACGTGCAGAGAAAAACCGTGTGGAGGCAGCAAGGAGGCAATCATCTGCCAGCCGAGGAGAGAGGCCTTGAAGGCCTTGGAAAGCAGCCCTGCTGGCATCTTGACCTGGGACCTCCAGCCTCCAGAACAGTGAAAACACTCATTCCTGTTGTGGAAGCCACCCAGTCCACAGACCGGTATTTTGTCATGGCAGCCCTAGCAAGGTAATTGAAGAAGACCCAAGGCCCTATACATTTAGCACTTGTCTCCCTCCTTCTTGGGAGAAAGATGGTAATAATCCATTGTGACTATAAAGTCTAGTTCTCACGTAAGTCACACCACTGCCTGTGTGATGTGTTCCTTTCTCAGAAAGCCATATTTCCCAGTGTGGCCACAGTTCCTCCCTAGGTGGTGGTTCCTAGGAGAAAACCTCTGCCTCCAGGTGCAGCTTGCTTCTTCATGTTTGTAAAGCACAGAGAGGATGCTGCCCATTAAATTTATACATTCACCAGGCCGGGTGTGGTGGCTCACGCGTGTGATCCCAGGATTTTGGGAGGCTGAGGTGGGTGGATCACTTGAAGTCAGGAGTTCGAGGCCAGCCTGGCCAACCTGGTGAAACCCTGTCTCTCCTAAAAATACAAAAATCAGCCATACGTGGTGGTGTGCACCTGTAGTCCTAGCTACTTGGGAGGCTGAGGCAGGAGAATTGCTTGAACCTGGGATTGGAGGTTGCAGTGAGCCAAGATCACACCATTAGACTCCAGCCCGAGTGACAGAGTGAGACTCTGTCTCAAAACAAAACAAATTTATACATTCACCAATTCATAAGTTTGGAATGCAGACATTGCTAAATTGTCATCTAGGAGCTGAACCCTTCTCCATCCCCCACCTATTAGAACTGCTCACCCCCAGAGATGTAGCGGGCTCAGAACAGCTTGAATGTATGAAAACGTGTTCTCCATCCAAGCAGAGGGCAGAAGCGGTGTGGGAAATCTCAGGGCTGAGTCTGAGCGCTCTCTACTCAAAGGGCCTCAGCCAGTCCTGTCTCCCGGGTGCATTTGCACCTCACTGCTTGTTACAGAAGAATCAAGCAACAGCCTGGCCTAGAGAAAGGCTTTGACAGCAGTTATCGTTTCTATCAAACCTCCCCTCTTCCTTTATGTTCAGCCTCAGGGCTTTCTCACTCAGAACTCCTGTTTTGGAGCTTTCTACTCTAGAATGAGCTTCTGGCTCACCAGGCTCAGGGTTCCAGAATCCAGACCTCCAAGCCTTGTGTTCTAGAAATCCCATCTAGCAGCAAAACAGACTGGGCTCCTCCTCTTCTCCACCACGCCCCCACTCTGCCTTATTCCCAATGTCCCCACCAGAGACCACACTGGCTTGAATGGCTGCATGGGTATCTTGGGTGGCATCACCTTTGTCCCAGCTCTGGGGTCCCCTTGGCATCTTCCTAGAGCCAGCCACCCAGGCCCTTACCTTTCATGAGGATGTCCTCCGTCAGCGGGATGCCATAGGACTTGCAGAGCTTCCAGCATTGCAGGTAGACCAGAAAGGTGTGCCTGCGGGCCGAGTCAATGAGCTCCCTCATATCCCCGTGGATGGTGGATGGGAGGCAGTGCTCGTCAAAGTGCTGATTCCCACAGCGCACCATGCGGCACTGCTCCGTGTACTGGATGGAGGGGATCGTGAGCTGTGAAGGAAGCAGAGAGGGGTTCACCCTTCTCTTGCCTGTGTCCCTTCTGGTCAGAAGGCAGATACAGTGCCTCATCAACTTCTCACCTGCAAGGTCCCTATGAAGGGCGATGGCAACTAATGTCCAGTGGGGCTGCAGTTCAGATTCTGAAGTCGATGACGACTTCAACTGACTTTAGGTTTGGAAGCTCAGGTTCTGAAGTCACAGCCCTGTAGACGGGTATGCAGTGTGCACCCATGATTGTGTAACATATACAGTAAAACACAGTACACATGCCCTAGAGGCGTCCTGTTGAAAAACAACATTCGAGGGACCACAAGGTGGCTCACACCTGCAATCCCAGCACTTTGGGAGACCAAGGCAGGAGGATCACTTGAGCCCATGAGTCCAAGACCATCCTGGGCAACATGACAAAATCCTGTCTCTATAGAAAATACAAAAATTAACTGGGCATGGTGATGCGTGCCTGTAGTCCCAGCTTCTCAGGAGGCTGAAGTGGGAGGATGGCTTGAGCCTGGGAAGTTGAGGCTGCAGTGAGCCAAGATCAAGCCACTACACTCCAGCCCGGGCAGTAGAGTGATACTGTCTCAAAAAAAGAAAAGAAGTGACAGTTGAGTGTTTGCCTGCATGGGAATTTAAATTAGGAGCAGCCATCTGTGACCTTGAGATGAAAGCCATGAGATAAGGTAGGAGGAGGCTGGTGGAGCAGGTAGCTGCTTTTGCTGGCTGCCACCACCTTCTTGTTGTTTTTTTTTTTTTTTAAAAAAACCCTATATTTTAAAGCTTCTAACACCAGGATCAGCAAAGAACAGCCCATGGGCCAAATCTGGCCCAGCACCTGTTTTTATAAATAAAGTTTCGTTGGAGCGCCGGCCCAGCACCTGTTTTTATAAATAAAGTTTCATAGGAGCGCCGCCACGCTCATTTGTTTAGATGCTGTCTGCAGCTGCTTTCCTGCTGCAACAGCAGAGCTGAGCAGTGGCAGCAGACAACAGATGGCCTGCCCAGGCCTAAAATGTTTACTCTCTGGCCCTTTCCAGGGGAACTTTGCTGGTCCCTGCTCAAACATTTTGGGTTTTCTTGTCATGCAACTGAATCAAATCTTGGTTGATATAGCACTTAGCAATATCTGCCATTTTATTATATGTACAAATACAAATATCATAGATATAAATACAAATATGTATTTTTATTATATATATGTTTATTTTATTTTGTTAGAGACACAGTCTTACTCTGTAGCCTGGGCTAGGGTGCAGTTGTGCAGTCATAGCTCGCTGCAGCCTTGACCTCCCAGGCTGAAGCCATCCTCTGGCCTCAGCCTCTTCAGTAGATGGAACCACAGGCACATGACTCCATGCTGGCTAATTTTTAAACATTTTTGTGTAGAGACAGGGCCTTGCTATGTTGCCCAGGTTGGTCTCAAACTCCCGGCCTCGAGTCATCCTCCAGCTTTGGCCTCCCAAAGTGCTAGGATCACAGGTATGAGCCACTACATCTGGCCTATACATAATATATACATATTTTTGAGACAAGGTCTTGCTCTTTCCCCCAGTGCAGTGGTGCGATCTTAGCTCACTGCAGTCTCAACCTCCTGGGCTCAGGCAGTCCTCTTACCTCAGCCTCCCGAGTAGCTGGGACCACAGGCACATGCCATCAATGCCGGGCTAACTTTTAAATTTTTTTATAGAGATAGGATCTCCCTATGTTGTGTACGATGGCCTTGGACTCCTGGACTCAAGCAGTCCTCCTACCTTGGCCTCTCAAAGCGCTAAGATTACAGGTGTGAGACACCACTCCCAGCCTATGTTGTATACGAATATTTATATGTAGTATTGTATTGATGTTGTCTGCCTCCCTTACTAGGCTGTCAGCTTCCTAGGGGCAGGGACTGTTATGCTTATTACAACACCCAGAAGAGTGCCTGGCACCTGGTGGGCTCTCAATAAATGTTTACTGGACAAGCTAATTCATGCAATCAGTCCTTCCTTCCTTCAATTGCCATGTATTTCTGGAGAGTCTACCCAGTGCCAGGCCCTGTGCCAGGTGCCTGGATTCCAGCTTTGATGAAAATGCAGGCCTGGTCTCAGGATGAAAAGTCGTAATTAAAGAATAGGAAGAGGGGGACGTGATACTTTCAGAAAGAGGATCTTAGTACATTTTCACAAAAACCTCATGAGGCAGGTATTGTTCTGATTTTACAGCTGAGAGACGTGAAAAGGGGCTGGTTGTAGAGGTGAAGACCCCTCCCCAGGGTTCTGCAGCCAGCAGGTGGTGCTGCTGCGGTGACCTGAACCCCAGCTGCTCTGGTCCCCAAGGCCTGTGCCCTCCTCGGGCTGGCGGGGTACCTTGTGCTGTCGCTGCCGCTCGCGGTACCGCTTGCCCACTTCCTCCATCTCCTCCAGGGTCATGGGCCGCGCCTCCATCTGCGTGTCGACTGCAGGCACCGTCAGCAGGTTCACCTTGGCAAGCTGTGGGGCTGAATCCACCTCCTGCTTCTTGAGCGGACCCTTCAGGGAATCTTTGTGCTTGGCCAAGATACGACCTAGAGTAGCAGGGAAGAGATGAAGGGAGGCGGGACTAAGAGGGTGCCCAGCCACGGAACCCACCAAGCAGTGATCCAGTGTCACCCAGCAGACACCAGGCCATCCCTCTGCTCCCTTCCCACACATCTGGGCAGTGCCCACCTGAGCTGTACCGTGGATGTGTCCCTCCTCTCCATCTCCACTAATGGCCTCCCATACTGCACTGACCCCAGCCCTCTGGCAGCCATTCTCATCCTCTCTCACCCTATTTCACCAAGCAGCAAATAGGATCTTTAAAAAATATAGAGCAGGGCACTCTGGGAGGCCGAGGTGAGTGGATCAGCTGAGGTCAATAGTTCGAGACCGGCCTGATCAATATGGTGAAACCCCGTCTCTACTAAAAATACAAAAATTAGCTGGGTGCAGTGGTGTGTGCCTGCAGTCCCAACTACTCAGGAGGCTGAGACAGGAGAATTGCTTGAACCCAGGAGGCAGAGGTTGCAGTGAGAAGAGATTGTGCCATTGTACTCCAGCCTGGATGACAGGGCAAAACTCTGTCCCCCCAAAATATATATACATGTAGAGAGCAGGGTGCAGTGGCATGCCTGTGGTTCCAGCTACCTGAGAGGCTGTGGTGGGAGGATCGCTACACTCAAGGATTTGAGGCTGCAGGAGTCAAGCTATGGCCACACCTGTGAACAGCCTCTTCACTCCAGCCTGGGCACCATACGGAGGCCCCACTGCTCAGTATATATGTGGGTAGATAGATAGATAGACAGACAGACAGACTAGCTCACCTCATTATCCTGGTTTCCCACAGCACTTAGACCAAAACCCAGAGTCCTTTCTCTGGGCTACAAGGCCCTGCTGCACGATCTGGCCTCAGCTGCTTTCCTACCTGGTCCATGGTGTACTGTTCACCCCTTACCCATTCCACCCAGCCACCCTGACCACCTTCTATCTCTTGCAAGCTTTCCTGCCCCAGGGCCTTTGCCTTTGCAGTTCCATCTGCCTAGAATATGCTTCCCCCAAGACTAGTTCCTGTCAATCACTCAGATGTCTGCTCCAATGTCTGCTTCTCAGAGAGGCCTTCCCTGACCACTAGCCCTTTAGGTGCAAGCTCATCAAAAGCTGGGGCTTTGGCTGGTTCACTGCTGTGTTCCCAGTTTCTAGAAGTGGCACATAGTAGGTGCTCAGCAAAGATCCTAATGAATGAAAGAATCCCATTGTCCCTGGCCTGGTTCAGACCTTCATTGTCTCAAGCTGAAATAATATCCCGACCTTACCAGCTTCTATTGAGGCTGTGAACAAGTGGTTCAGCCTCCATGAGCTCCAGCTTCCTCCTCATAAAGCGGGAATAGCAACCCTGACCTCTGGGGACATGAAGGATAAACTGAGATCATTCTGCAAGAATGAAAAAGAGCTACTGCAAGAGAACTACTGGAAGAACGCACCCCTGCCAAGATGCTCGAAACTCTTGCCTCTTTAGACAAAGTGAAAGACACCCTGACAGAGCAGGAGCACCACCATCTCAGACAAACACTGCCACTTTAAGTTCCAGCTCCCTTTCTGGCCTCATGCATTTCAAGGAAATCGCTTCTCTTCTAACTATAAGCAGACAGAAAGAGCAGACAGTAAAACACAGATCAGACAGCTTGGGCACAGAGGGAGGTGGGGGGAAAGTCTCCTGGGTAACTGCCAAACTTCTCGCTCATACGATGGGCCCCAGTAAAACAGTGGGCCTTAATAAGCACATTCCTTTCCCTTCAGGTGCACTAAGATAGGAAAGCTAAAGGCAGACTCTGGGGGGTACACC
This sequence comes from Ateles fusciceps, assembly GCA_036589455.1. Classification (NCBI taxonomy): domain Eukaryota; kingdom Metazoa; phylum Chordata; class Mammalia; order Primates; family Atelidae; genus Ateles; species Ateles fusciceps. Next base: position 5,454,456 of record JAZHEH010001341.1, on the reverse strand, counting down.
TGCAGCTGCAGAAAGATGTATGGGAACAGACACACAACTCTCCCTCCCAGACAAGCACAACAAAGAGACACAACAAAGCCTCTGATAAACTCTCCCACCCTAAATCCTTAAAAACTCGTAGTCTGTAAGAGAGTGTGGCTCTGACCTATTTTGACCAGAAGCCCCTCTGAGGTTTGTTTTCTCTAAAATCAACCTGTCTTGACTGTTGAGCCACCTTTCATGTTTCTTTTTCCTCTTTCTTTAATTCTTACATACTCAAGTCTACCTATCTGACCCACTGTTGCTCCCCCAGGGAAAAATAACTCAGTGATGATGCAAAAACAGCATCATGAGAGCAAATGTCTGCTTCTTGGCTTTGTGTTTACCTTCTGGGAAATAACAGGCCCCCAAATACCTCTGCTGTGAATGTGCAACACAGCACACTGGGCTCATTCAAATGACTCGCAGCCAGCTACACAGATAGTGATGAGCTTGGTAACTTATAACAAAAAGGAACAAAGAGTATAGAGGGAAAGCGTGCCCAGCTCAAGGTGACCTTAAAAATGTGCTGAAAGTAAAGGAGATTACTACTGTTGGGGTGGTGACACATGCAGGAGGTAACTTGGGGTGCTGAGATTCCCTGACCTCTGAGAGAGGCAGAGACCCTGCTTGGGAGGTGATGGTGTCTCTGCAGGGCAGCTGCTTGAGACTGGACATCGAAAATCTCCCGGAGGACTGAGGAACAGGTGCTCCGAGCTGCCTGCTGCCCCCTAAATGAGCCACTCCAATGAAGATGCTGAGTAACTCCACTGGCCTGGATCGTTATTACCATTGTAAGGAAACCCCTCTCCACTGCCTCCTCCAGAGCTCCTGTGTGACTCAGGGAGGACAAGGAGGCCCCAGACATGTGTGAGATTAAACTCCTGCCAACCTGGTGGAAACAAAGCAAGATTTGTTTCATTTAGAAAAACAAAGCTGTATCTATATTTGGGGAGGGTGCTGGAATGGGTGGGTAGTGTAATTATTTAGGTTTTTTGTTTGTTAACAAGAATGGTACTAAGATATAAAGAAATATCATACAATGCACCTTTGTGTTGTAGAGTAAATTCACAGCCAGAGCTTTAGCAAGTCCCTTTCTAATTTGCCTCTGTGCCTTGTCTGGACAAACGTGGCCCTACAAGTATATCGCTTGGCAGATGGAACTTGAGCTGTGCACAACCTTTACAACTGTTCACAGCAGCCCTGTCGTAATGCCCCTGATAGCAGAATACCAAAATATATTTTCCAGTAAACTCTAAACATATGCTAACTCTGGTTCTGAACAAGAATTTTATCAATAAGCTACGGATCAACAGTGAGGAGGCCTTGGACTCACATACACATAAATGTCTCCGGAAAGGCTTGCCATTTGGGTCAGTTCTCAGTCTCTCGGGTAGGCTCTGGTGGGCCGAGTATCCTCTAAGAACAAGGGCTGGGACTTATTTGTCTTTGAATGGACACAGTGGTAGCTGGGCACTCAAGGAAATCTACTCCTTAGTTGATCTCTGGGCCTGAAAATTTCCAGAGACTGACCAAACTACAGTCAGCCAAATTGGGGAGCACACTGAGGAAGTGAGTTTGGAGGATAGGCCAAGGCTGCCTACACCATGCTCACTCCCAGGATGGGAAGGTGGAAGCACAGGACGGGGAGGGGGTACGCACGCTCCCTTGCAGTGGCCAGGCTGCTCCTTTGCTGAGCCATAGACCACTGCTTATAGGTTTTGGCCAGGATGTCCATAGTGATGGTGTTGTGCTTCTCAAGAGAGCTGAGATAGATCACTATGTCCTCTACTTCCTGGTTCTTCAGAGGGACTCCAACCTGAGGAGACAGAAGGCCCCGAGACTAGCAGCTCCCATCCAAACATCCTGCTCTGACGGCCAAGGCCTTACCAGCTACCTAAGACCCCCATCCCACTTCCAGTTTCATGCTCACCCACTCCCTGCTATACCCAAGGTCCCTGCTGCAGGAGCTCAGAGCCTTTTCCTGGTCCTCGAACAAGTTCTGCACTTTCCTACCTTTGCCTTTGCTCAGGCAGTTCTCCCTCTCTGCCTGAAAAACTCCTATCCGTCCTTCAAAGTCCACTCCAGATGTCACCATCTTTACAGAGTGGGTTACTTCTTCCTCTAGGCTTCCACCCCCACTTCCTACCGGTCTCAATGGCAGCATCTACCATGCTGGATTTCACATGTGGGTCATCCCTGTCCACAAGTAACACATAAATCTCCCTTAACTCCTGTAAAATGAGATCTAGAATACCATACACCTCAAGCAACTCTGGAGGTATATAATGCTTCCCAGCAACATCGGATATTCAATAAGAAAAGTTTTAAAGGAAATATGATTTTGTTCTTCAGTTTCTTTAAACAATAGTCATTGTTCACTGAACTTTACTCAAACTCCTGGCCTCAAGTGATCCTCCTGCCTCGGCCTCCCAAAGTGTTGGGATTACAGGCGTGAGCCACTGTGCCTGACCTTGAACTTTCCTTAAGTAAGATCAGAACTCTCCTGGTGCTGGCCGGGAGCAGTGGCTCACGCCTATATCCCCAACACTTTGGGAGGCCAAGGTGGGCGGATCACTTGAGGTCAGGAGTTTGAGAGTAGCCTGACCAACATGGTGAAACCCCATCTCTACTAAAAAACAGAAAATTAGCCAGCGTCGTGGCACATGCTTGTAATCCCAGCTACCCGGGAGGCTGAGGCAGGAGAATTGCTTGAACCAGGGAGGTGGAGGTTGCAGTGAGCCAAGACTGTGCCATTGTACTCCAGCCTGGTTGACAAGAACGAAACTCCATCTCAAAAAAAAAAAAAAGAAAAGAACTCTCCTGGTGCTAAAGAACCTAATATTTCACCTTTCTGTTATAGAGATTAAAGACCATTATCTTTAAATCCTTTGAAATGTTGTTGAGATAATTACATGTCATAAAACATCTGTGAGAAAACTGATAATAATAATTTAAAACCACAAAGACATCACAGTCAAATTCCTCAAGTTGTTTAAGGTATTTGTTGTTGTTGCTGTTTGGGTTTCTTCTGAGTCAGGATTTTGCTCTGTCACCCAGGCTGGAGTGCCGTGGTGTGATCAGAGCTCACTGCAGCCTCTAACTCCCGGGCTTCAGTGATCTCCCCTCATCTGAGCCTCCCAGGTAGCTGGGACTACAGGTATGTGCCACCATACTGGGCTAAGTTTTTTAAATTTTTTGTAGAGATGGGGGTCTCACTATGTTACCCAGGCTGGTCCCAAGCTCCTGGCCTCAAGCAATCTTCTCACTTTGGCCTTCTCAAGTGTTGGGGGATTGCAGGCATGAGCCATCATGCCAGGGTAAAGTATCTTGCATTAAAAAGATATAAAAGCTGAATTCATCTAGACTAGGGGTTAGCAAGCTTTTTCTATAAAAAAGTCAGAGGTAAATATTTTAGGTTTTGCTAGCCATACGGTCTGTGTTATGCTGCTCAGCTCTGCCATGGTAGCATGAAAGCAGGCATAGGCAATTCAAAGATGAATGAGCGTGGCTGTGTTCCAATGAAAGCAGGGTGGACTTGTCTTGTGAGCCAGTTTGCAGACCTCTGCTAGGCCGATACCACTTTCCATGATAATGGAAATGTTCTACTCCTGTGCAGTCCAGTGGAGAAGACACTTGCCACATGTCACTACAGAGCACTCAAAATGTGTGACTGTTGTGATTGAGGGACTGGAGTTTTAAATTTATAGTTGATTTACATTGTTAAATAGCCAGTGAAAATAAAAGTGTGGTCCATGAACCGTACCACGGGCATCACCAGGAGCTCGTAAGAAATACAGCATCTTTTGATGATCCACAGATGTGCTGGGTCAGAAGCTACATTTCGACAGGACCTCCATGTAACTTATATGCCAGTGACAGCTGGAGACACTCTACCAGCTTTTTCTGATCTCGGTTTTGGGGTCTGCTGTGCAAGATAGGGATTCCGCAAGGTAGCTGGCTGGTTATGAGGTTAACTCTGCAGACTTTCAACTCAGGCAGGGTTTTTCAAGGTCAGACTGGTGCGGGATAGATTTTCAGGATCTGATTTGGCTACAAGTTAATCCATATTTTCCAATCTGGCTTTACAAGTAATAAGACGGACAGTTTTCACCCTTGTGTGTCCTTCTCAGTTGAACCAGAACCCGGTGGTGGGAGGGGGCAAGAGGGAATACATGGACATCCTGCCCACTTAGGCCCATCCAGAGAAAGCAGGTGGCACTTACTGCCTTTACAGCCGTGATGAACTCCTCCCTGGTGATTCTCTGGTTCTCGCCCTGGCCCACCTTGTGAAATATCTCCAGGATCTTGATCTTGCGATTGTGCAGGTAGGAGTACATGGCCGACAGGGGCAGGGGGCTTGGGCAGCTGGAGCTGGGGCACCATCCGGTGGGAGAGCCAGGGGGCTTTCTTCTGGAAGAGACGAGAGGGTGGGGCAGGGGAGAGAGTTCAAGGGAGACAGGCCAGTGGGATGCGGTCCCCAGAGTTAGGGAGTAAGGAGAGGCCGAGCAGCTCTAAATAGCAGGACGGAGTGCAAAGGGCACTGGGTTCAGGGCAACTGCATTGGCACATGCAGTGTGCCTGGGAGACTTTGCTTCTCTGAGCCTTGGTTTTCACATCTGAAACACAAGGTTTGGACAATATAAGAACTAAAATTTCATTCTTATCCACATCTCTCCTATCAAACAGTATCTGTAATCCCACTGGTCTGGTCTCTCAATGCACCAAAACCTATACCCTTCCCTGCAGCCAGGTGGAGACTCCCCCACCCCCGCCCCCAGCCTTTGCATCTGCTGTATATAGGCTTCCTGCCTGAAAGACTTTTCCCTCTTTCTCTATCTGTGCAAATCCTCTTCTTCCAATTCCAGGTGAAAGGGCATATTTTGTAATGATGATAATCCTTTACCTTGGTGTGGCACTGGACAGTTTACAAAGGGCCTTCCCATTCCCTAGGAGATTGTTTCTCTGTGCTCCTCCCAGGGTGCTTAGTATAATAAGGACCCACCTCTATTTTTTTTTTTTTTTTTGAGACAGAGTTTCACTCTGCCACCCTGGCTGGAGTGCAGCAGTGGCACAATCTCGGCTCACTGCAACCTCTGCCCCGCAGGTTCAAGTGATTCTGCTGCCTCAGCCTCCCGAGGAGCTGGGACTACAGGTGTCCACCACCACGCCTGGCTAATTTTTGTATTTTTAATAGAGACGAGGTTTCACCATATTGGCCAGGCTGGTCTCGAACTCCTGACCTCAGGTGATCCACCCGCCTCAGCCTCCAAGAGTGCTGGGATTACAGGTGTGAGCCACCACACCCGGCTGAGACCCACCTCTATTAATGGCCTGTAGCAAACTGTAGAGCCATTAATCCCATGTATCTGCCTCCCCCACTACCATGTGAACACCTTGTGCTATGGCTTGAATGTTTGTCCCCTCCAAGACACATGTTTAAACCTGAGTTTTGTTAAGCCACTTGCCACATGTGACTATTGAGCACTCAGAATGTGGCTGGTGTGATTGAGGGACTGGATTTTTAAATTTACAATTAATTTATATTATTAAATAGCTATCAAAAGTAAAAGTGTGGTTCATGGACCAGTACCATGGGCATCACCAGGAGCTTGTTAGAAACGCAGCATCTTTTGATGACCCATAGATGGGCTGGGTCAGAAGCAACTTAATACTGTTATCAACATAATGGTATTAAGAGGTGGGCCTTTAAGAGATGATTGGGTCATGAAGGGTCTGCTCTCATGAATCCATTAATTAATTTATGGATTAATGGGTCAGTGGGCTAATGGACTAATTGGTTATCATGGAAGTAGGTTGGTTATCATGAATGGGATCCAGCTTGAGGCTGGATGTGATGGCTCACGCCTGTATCCCAGCACTTTGGGAGGCCAAGGTGGGTGGATCACCTGAGGTCAGGAGTTCGAGACCAGCCTGACCAATATGATAAAACCCTGTCTCTACTAAAAATACAAAAATTAGCTAGGCATGTTGGCATGCACCTGTAATCCCAGCTACTCAGGAGGCTAAGGCAGGAGAATCGCTTGAACCCAGGAGGCGGAGGTTGCAGTGAGCCGAGATGGAGCCACTGCACTCCAGTCTGGGGAACAAGAGTGAGACTCCATCTAAAAAAAAAAGCCAGTTTGGCTCCCTCTCATGCACCCCCTCACCCCGAGACGCCTTCCACCATGTTAGGGTGCAGCACAAGTCCCTCCCCAGAGGCCAACCAGATGTGGTTGCCCACTCTTGGACTTGCGGCCTCCAGGACTATGAGCCGAAAAACCTCTTTTTTTAAAACAAATTACCCAGTCTCAGGTCTTCTGTGATCGCAAGAGAAGCCCAACTAAGACACCTTGGAAGCAAGACCATGTCTTATTTACAATGTATCGCCATCTCCCACCCTTATACTGAACAAAGTCCAGGTGCTAGGTATGAGGTACTACCTAATTCACAATAAGGAATCAGGCTCAGAGATGTGAAGGGTTTTCCCAAGGTCACACAGCAGGTAAGCAGTAGAGCTGGTTTTCGAACCCAAGTCTAGTTCTTATTCATAGACACTACGCGGCTGGCAGAAGAGGGTGTGTGCGACCCATGAAATTAGGGTTTTGGGCTGGGCATGGTGACTCACGCCTGTAATCCCAGCACTTTAGGAGGCCAAGGCGGGTGGATCACGAGGTCAAGAGATCGAGACCATCCTGGCCAACAGGGTAAAACCCCGTCTCTACTAAAAATACAAAAATTAGCTGGGCATGGTGGTGCGCACCTGTAGTCCCAGCTACTCAGGAGGCTGAGGCACCAGAATCAGTTGAACCTGGGAGGCAGAGGTTGCAGTTAGCTGAGATTGCACCACTGCACTCCAGCTTGGTGACAGAGCGAGACTCCGTCTCAAAAAAATAAAAAATAAAAAAATAAATTAGGGTTTTAGCTATAATAATGGCAAGGACTGACCCTGAAGTTTCTGGGCCAACCAACCCAAAGGACACCTGTGAGACTACAATAATAATACAGATAGAAAACATGTTTGAGTGCTCACTCTGTGCCCAATAGTGTCGTAGGCACCTTGAATCCATTTAGACATCATAGCTACCCCAGGAGGTAGGAACAATGGTTATCTCCATTTTACAGATGAGGAAACTAAGGCCCAGATCATACAGCTAGGAAGTAGCAAACCTATGTTTAAACCCAACTTATCTGACCTCTTACCCTAAGGAAATGTCACAGAGAGAAAAGGAGTTGGTAATGCCCTTATCACTTACTATGGCTGTATGTTTGGACAAATGTTGGCCTCACTGAGCTTCTATTTTCACATTTGTAAAAGGGGACCCTCCTTTCCTCCCAACCTCACAGTCATCATCCTCACAATAGCCCTGTGAGCACCTGCTTGCTACATGAAGCCCTTGGCAAATATGTGTCAATAAACAAATGAATGAATAATGGGTATTTTACAAATACCCCATAAGATGGACTGCCAGGAATGATCCCTTCTTGGCTGGTTTTGAGGTATGTCCACAGATTATTCTGTTTTCCTCCTACGATGGAGTCTTCTTTCCTTCTTGAGTGTGGGCAGTACTCAAGGACTCACTTCTGACAAAGAGAATGTGGTGGAAGTGATAGTGTGAAACTTCTGAAACTGAGACCTTCAGAGGCTATGTCCTAAAGGGCACTGCAGCCTCTGTCTTGCTCTCTTTTTTGGACCCTTCACTCTGGGGGATGCCAGCAGCCATGCTGTGAGGCCGTACAAGCAGCCCTATGGAGAGGTCCGTGTGGGGAGGAGCTAAGGCCTCCTGCCAACAGCCACATGGGTGGGCCAGCTTGGAAGCCTTCAGATGACTGTGGCCCAGGCCAGTATCTTGACTGCAACCTCATTAGAGACTCTGAACCAGAGCCACCCAGCAAAGCTACTCCCCAAATTCTTGACTCTGGAAACTGTGTGATCAAAAGTACTTGTTGCTTTCAGTCATTTTGGGGTGTTTGTTATGCAGCAATAGATAACTAGGTAGCTAATATACCTCCCTCTCAAGACTTCTGTTTGCTTCTCTGTGAAATGGGGTGAACTATCCCTATCCAGCCTAACTCAAGAGAATGAAATGACGATGCATCCCTAAACCCTTGGTGTCTTCATCTGGCAGATGGGGCTGCTCACCCTGGTGGTCCTGGTAGTCGCCAGAGAGGCATCTGGCAAGGGTCCACTCTGCTCCTTGGGGATCATGTGTAAGACCTTGGCCTCCAAAGGCGTGATGCTGGGCTTGTTCTCCAGCCACCTCTTTACATCACCGAAGGACTCCAGCTCCTGCCGCAGCTTCACTCTCCGGCTCAGCCAGGTCTTCCTGTCCTCTGGCTGCTCTTGGATATCGCCAGCTTCCAGGGCTTTGAAGCTGGGGGATGGGCTTTGGAGGAGCCTGAGGTTGGGGTGCAGGATTAATGGGTATCTGATCCTCCTTGCGAGGCACATTGATGATTCGCCGGCGGCTCTGAGGCAGGCGGAGGTCCTTCTGTTTGAACTGCTTGAAGCAGTGGCCAATAACCAGTTCGGGATCAAAGACGGAGACATTGTTGGCATTTTCACTGATGGAAGTCTTAGACGGGCAGAGTCCTGGGGAAAGAGAGTTAAAAGGTGAGTTTCTTTCTGGACGAGGACTAAAAGGAGCCAGGAAGGAAAAACGCTTTCGCTCCAGGCTGGGCGTCAGAAGCTCTGGATCCCAGGCCTGGCTTTCTCATTGTCTTGCTGTAATGATAAGGATAATTTCATCTAATGTGACTGAGCCCTCCCGACAGCAGGCAGCAAGCTAAAGGCTCTATATGCTTTCTCTTATGTAGTCTCTCCATACCCAGTCCCCAACACTCCTACTGGCAATCAAATGAACTTTTAAAGATGTCAGTCTGATCTTGTGTGATCATCTGAGGCAGCACAGTACTAAGAGCAGAGGCTTTGGGGCCAGAACGCTCCTCTGTCTGAGTCCCGGCCCTGCCACATGGCTGCGTGATCTTGAGTAAGCCACGTCTCTGCCTCAACCTCTTCGTTGGTAAAATGGGCATAATGATGGTAACCTATTTTATTGCAGTCAATTTATTAGACTTGTTTGTACAAAATTTATCTGCTATTATTGGTATATACTCACCATTCACTCATTTTGAAGCTCTTCCATGACTTTTTATAGCCCTCAAAATGAAGTCCCATGCCCCTCTTCTGTCAACCTGTTCTCCTAATCCCTTGCCTCTCTTTCCTTGCTATGTCCTGGACACCTGGGCTTCTCTCTGTTTGCTGAGTGGTCCAAGCCTCATCCTGACTAGGTATTGGCACGTGCTCCTCCCTCTAGCATGAGTGCTCCCACTCACCCATACCACCGACACGCCTCCTCATCCTCCAGAGCCCATCCTTGCATCACAACCTGCACTTTCCTTCAGACCACTTATCACAACCAGGTACGTCAAGGGCTGAAAACTGGTGGCCCTCATGCTGAATGAGGGCTGAGGTCTTGTTTTGTTTGACACCTTGCTTGGTATTTTTCAATCTGAGCTACTTTAGGCTGAGGCATTGCCCTCTTCACCTTGCCACAGGCTCCCCCATTCCCTGTTGTCTCACAGGCAGCTCATTTTGTTTATTAAGTCCCTGGGTTTGGGCATCAATTTGCCTTTGAGACCCCCCAGTGCAATTACTTGGTTGATGTTTATTTTTCTAGTAGACTATGAGCTCTATGAAGACTTGTAACCCTATCTCTCTTGTTCCCTACTGGAGCCCTGACACCTCCATAGTGTCTACATATAATGGGAACCCAGTAAATATTTGGCGAGTTACAAATGGACAGACCTATGATGCTGGTACTACGATTATGCCCATTTTACAGACAAGGACACTGAGGCCCAGAGAGGCCCAAGGTCACTCAGTTGATTAGCAGCAGAGCTGAGACACAAACTTCAGTTTGTCTGGCCTAGAGCTCAGCTCTTAGCTGTTACTTGATATGACCCAAGGCTGTCATCCAATCCTGCTAAGTCTCAAGTGTTTTACTTCTGAACTGGTATAAACTCTGCTCTATCTACCTCTCGAAATTGTTATGAAGATCAAAAGAGATACAGTTTGAAAGTGTTCTTAAAAGTCAAAAATCAGTGGTCTGAGGGAAAGTGCAGGTTGTGATGCAAGGATGGGCTCTGGAGGATGAGGAGGTGTGTCGGGGGGTATGGGTGGGTGGGAGCACTCATGCTAGAGGGAGGAGCACGTGCCAATACCTAGTCAGGATGAGGCTTGGACCACTCAGCAAACAGAGAGAAGCCCAGGTGTCCAGAACATAGCAAGGAAAGAGAGGCAAGGGATTAGGAGGACAGGATAGTTTAAAAAAGAGTGGTCGTGCACATCTGTAGTCCCAGCTTCTCCAGAGGCTGAGGTGGGAGGATCACTTGAGCCTGGGAGGTCAAGGCTACAGTGAGCTGAGATTACCCCCACTGTACTCCAGCCTGGGCAACAGAATGAGACCCTTTTTCAAAAAAATAAAAAAATTCAGAAGGGATATAACAATCTTATTGGAAATACTGTCACTGTCATTTTCCTCCTAAAACCCAAACTCCCTTGCTTAAAACCTGTCCATGGCTCCCAACTGCCTCTAGAATAAAGATGAAGCTCCTTAACCTGCCCCCACCTGGTCCTCTCACCCCTGCCAGCTTCTCCGATTTCTCTGGCTCCTTCTCTGGCCCTTCCTGCCTTCCCTTGTGTTTGTATCCAAACAGATCGGCTCCCCCAGCACACACACAAGCCGTGCTGTTTCCTCCCCATGACATCTCTTCTCCCTCCCTCTTCACTTGTTGATCCCTGACTCATCCTTAGAGACTCATCAGGCATCCCGGGCCCCTTGAAGCCCTCCCCACTCCCTCTCTCGTGGTCCCTCTGGATCCCATAGCCCCCATACTTAGTCCCATCATAGCATTTACCATATTTTTCTGAAATGAAGATACTTTCTGCATTTTTCTTTCCCAGCAGCCTGTGAGTTTCCCAGTGTCAAGGACTGTGTCTTTTTCCCCCTGTGTCCTCGGTGCCCAGCCTGGCCTAAAGTGGACATTCAGTACATTTGTTAAGTCTCTTTACAAGGCCCATTGTTCCTTTCACAGTCAGCAAACAATAAAAGTAAACATCCTGGCATGGTTTGCATCTGTGTCCTTGCCCAAATCTCCTGTCGAATTGTAACCCCCATTGTTGGAGGAGGGGCCTAGTGGAGGTTATTGGTCATGGGAGAGGATGTCCCCGTTGCTGTTCTCATGATAGCAAGTGCTCACAGGATCTGGTGGTTGGAAAATGCGTAGCACCTCCCCTTGCTCTGTCTTCCTCCTTCTTGGGTTATGTAAGATGTGCTTGCTTCCCTTTTGTAAGTTTCTTGAGGCCTTCCCAGTCATGCTTCCTGTACAGCCTGAGGAACTGTGAGGCGATTAAACCTCATTTCTTTATAAATTACCCAGTCTCAGGTAGTTCCTTACTGCAATGTGAAGAACAGACTACCACACATCAATAGGGACGGAAGTGAGCACTTCTAAACAGCACACGTAGGGTTCCTTTGACCACAAAAAAAAGTCCACTCTCAGCAGGGGATGACTGAGAATGTAGTCAGTCATCAAACCAGTGTTTATTGAGAGTCCCCCCAGGGCTTGGTGCTTTACCAGATGCAGATTAAACCAGGCTGGGCACCTACCATGGTTCACCCAATCCCAGTGCACCCAACGGAACCAGGTGGGGCACCCAAAGAGGGCAGCAAGATGTTCTCAATTGGGGGAGAAACTCTGATTGAGGGAACCGGGAGGGCATCTAGGAAGAGGTGTCTTTGATGTGGACCTTCAAGAATGGTCTGGTTTTAAGGGGTGGAGGGGTGGGATGGGGAAGGTCAGGGGTGGGATTTAGGAGATTTAGGGTCACCAGACAGTTCCACGTGTTGGAAGCACACTGTGTAAAGGAGGATGTTAGTGGAAAATAAGGTTAGTGACATCTCAAATGCCAGGCTAAGAGACTGAAACTTTGCCCTGCAGACCACGGGAACAGAAAACCTGCTCCCCCACAAGTCTTGCTGCTCCCATTTGCACCCTTCGTAGACCAATCCCTGTTCTGCCCTCACCCAGGAGAGCCTTACGGATGTAAATTCAGTCTGTCCCTTCCTCATTTGAAACCATTCAATGGCTTCTTAGTGCTCTTTGAATAAATACCTGCCTCCTTCTGTGGCCTACAAAGCTGTCTTCACTGGCCCTGCTCCCCCACTCTTCCCTGTCACCTCCCAGCCCCGCCACGTGGTCCCAGCTGCACTGTCCTCCTTTCTGTTGTCCGAGGCGCCTCACTCCTTTCTTTGCATTTGCTGTGCCCTCTTGAAGACCACTGCATTCCCCCAGGGCGTCCCCCGACCGAGTCCTTCTCCTTACGTAGTTCTAAACCTGCGCAAGCTCCTGAGCACCCTTTCCAAGGGTGCCTGCCCAACACGCCCTCCTCAGGGAGCTTCATTCTAGTACTCTTTGGAGGCCTGTGTCTCCTGACAGAAAGGGAAGTATGCTCTTATAATAAAAGAAGCTGGCATTGTGTAGTTATGGGTAGAGACAGCGTGACAATGTTCCTAGGAAATTGGTGAGGAAAGCTCTCAGACGCCGACTAGTTCAATCACCTGCCCAGGTCAGGGACGCTTTCCTCAGTGCCAGTGGCAGACTTTGCCTCCCTTTATACACCTCCGGTGACGTGGAGCTTTCTACTTAACACAGTGGGCACTAAACCCTAACTGCTAGAAAATACTTCCTTACATTGACCCAGAATTTGTTTCCCTGGACTTTCTACTCCTTGATTCTAGTCCTCCCCACAGAGGTCCCCAGAAAACACGCTTGTTCTCTTTTCTCGGACAGCCTATAGGTGTCTGGAAATAATACCACTCTTTCTTGAAATTCTCCCTGCTCTTGGCCTGATTCAATCTCTCACTAAGTCCAATTCTACCTCTCTGGCTCCTGTTTTTGGGTCCCTCTTTTCCTGTCTGTTCCTTAAAGGTTGATGCTTTCCAGGCTTATACCCAGGCTCTCTTCGCTTTTCCAATAATCCCTTCCACTCTCATGTTTCTGTGACCTTCTGTATGCTGGGAACACCCATACCAATATTTTTTATTTGGAATTAGCTTCAAGTTTTTACCTCTAGTTGCTCCTAAAACATCTCCACTTGGATGGCTTACAGAGATCTTTTTTTTATTATTTATTTTTAACTGAGACAGGGTCTTGCTCTGTTGCCCAGGCTGGAGTACAGTGGCTCAGTCACAGCTCACTGCAGGCTTGAACTCCTAGGCTCAAATGATACTCCCAGCTCACCCTCCTGAGTAGCTGGAACTACAGGTGCATGCCATTATGACCAACTAACTTTTAAAAACAATTCTGTAGAGATGGGATCTCACTAGGTGGCCCAGGCTGTTCTCAAACTCCTGGGCTCAAGCAATCCTCCTGCCTTGGCTTCCCATAGTGCTGGGATTACAGATGGGAGACACTGTGCCCAGCCACTGACGAGGGTCTTAAATTCAACCAACCAAGACTAGATTTGTTTTTGTGCCCCTGCCCTCACTAACTGGGTCCTGTGAGTACGTTCTCTATCTCTGTGGAAGATACCTCCATCTACCAGGTCCCCAGCTGCCAACTTGAGCACCGTCTTTATTTGCCTCTTCTGTGTTTCCTGACCAACCAGTCCCTAAGTCCCTATAGTATCCTCTAGCCTGGGTCTTCTCCCTCACCTCCCAGCATCTTTAGCCTGGGCATTTGACCACAGCCCTGACCTGTGTGCCTGGGAAAGGTGGCCAGGCTCTCCAGCTCGCCCCGTTTTTCCACTGGGCATTAATGTGTCCAGTGCTGGAGAAGGGGCATGGAGAAGATCTTCAGTCTTGAAGCTTTACAGCCCCAGCTCTCCTCTCCCTACACCCACATTCTGAGTCTACCAACTCAGTCTCAGGCCTTTGCTGACTGCTCCTAATCCAGTCAGTGGCCCTCTCTATCTCCTGGCTTGCAGGTTCTTTCATGATCTTGTCCTTTCTGACCTCCCCTCACCTCATTTCCAGAGACACTCAAACACTAGACGTCTTGGGGCATGCTGTTTCTTGCCTGAAATGCTTTTCCTTCCCCTTTTGGCTTGGAGAACGCCCTTTTATCCTTTAAGCTCCAGTGTAAAGATCTTTTCCAGGAGCTTGGAACTGTTCCTCCCCATCCCATACCCTCAGCACATCTTTTACTCCTGGATGTCATCCCTGGGCCCCGGCATTCACCCCTTCTTATTCTGTAATTATCCACTTATCTCTGTCCTTTACCTGTGAAGCTGCATTGCTTTGCCAAGAACTTGGTCCCTAGCATATTACTGTCAAAACTTTGAAGACTGACGTCTTCTCCATCTCCTCCCCCTCCAGTACTGAATACATTAATGTCCTGCAGAGAAACAGGGCGAGCTGGAGGGCTCCCGTCACATGGGTCGGGCCTCTGGTCCAAGGCAAGGCAACTTGCCTTGCTCCTCCAACTAGGCCCAGGTGAAATCTCAGAAATGTACATAACCTGCCCCCGACTCCATGGCAACCCCTCGTCCGAGGGGGGACGACACAGTGAGATCTGTGGTCGTTCTTGCCCTCACTCCACTTTCACAAGTCCCTAGGGCGCTGAGCGCTTCCTGCAGACGCTGCTCGGGACTTACCGAGCAGCGACAAGAACAGACTGTGGTACGCTTCATAGTCATCATCCATGGTCGCGGTGCTGAGAGGGGGTGCTGAAGAGTGTGTGTGAATGTGTGTCGCTGTGGGCTTGCTCACGTGGGGGTACCGGGTACTAGAAATACAGTAACCCCAAGTCCTGCGAAAGGCGCTCAGTAAAGACGGCAGAAGCAACCTGTTGCCTTGGCTACGGACGCCCCGCGCCGATTGGCTGGGCGCTGCCACGTGCCAGGAGCAAGCCCTCCCCCGCCGAGCGCCTGGTGACCCCACCTCCTTTCCGTCCAATTCTGGAAGAGGCGGCGATCCAAGTCCACGCCGTGTCCAGTTCTGGGCTTGGTGAAAGGCGGGATTTCTTTGTTCGGTCCAGTGGCCCCTGAATCTGGTGTGGAGAATTTCCCGGTTTTCCCGTGAAGTATGGGGTCTTCCGCAGGTCTCCACTATCTCTAGGCCTCAGTTTTCTCATGGGAAAATAGGCCCTGCCTCCGCCAGAGGGTTAGGAAGAACCAAAGTGAGCTGTGGCCAGATAGAGGCAGGGTGTTTGGTAGTGTTCTGCCCCCGCTTATGGCAGGGTGCCATAGTTTGGAGTTACAGAGCCTGAGGACCAGAGAATAATAAACCCTTGAAATGTGCATCAACTGATAAACAAAATGAGGTATAACCATAGGATGGCCATAAGAAGGAATGAAGTACATGCTACAATATGGATGAACCTTCAAAATAGTATGCTAAGCAAGAAGCTAGACACAACAGGCCACGTGTTGTATGATTCCATTTAAGTGAAATGTTCAGCATAGACAAACCTACAGACACGGAAAGTAGATTAACGGTTGCCAGGAGATGGGGGTGAGGAATTGGAAGTGACTGCTAACAGGTGGGGAGCTTCTTTTGGAGTGGAAAAAAGAAACACAAACTTCTGGAATTAGTGATGATTATTGCACATTGTGAAGGTACTAAAAACCACTGATGTGTACATTTTAAAATGGTTATATGGTGCCTTTTAGCTCAATTTTTAAAAAGTTTAAATACCTGAGCACTTATTCCTTTGCTCAGACAAGCTATCTTTGCGAGCCTCAACCTGAGACCCGTTGCCATGGGCCACATTCACACAGCACTGTTGCAAGCCAGGCACCATTTTAGCATGTCTAAACTTCATAAATCACAATCATTGTGTAAGGTAGACACCACAATCCCATTTTTCAAAGATGAGTTAACAGGTACAGAGGTCAGGCACCCTCACCTACAAGAAACGGGAAAAGCCAGGCCTAGAGCCTAAGCAACCTGGCTGCGTCCTGTGCTCCACTGGAGCCGAGCTCGCCTCCTGCGTTCACACAGGTCCACACTCCCCATGGAGATGCTGGAGGGAAGGAAGGGATGTGACCACCAGCCCTGCCACAAAGCCACACCTGATACCTGAGCTTGCCCTACACCCTCCAGCCCCAGCTAGGCCCAAGGTTTCAGAGGTCCGTCTACCCTTAGCTGCCATATTTGGGTGTCTTGTCCCTACATCTTACCCATTTTGTTCCCTTCCATTACTGGGTGCCCTTCTTTCTCTTTGTGAGGGTCTGTACAGAACTGTTGGTTATCTTTGTGCCCCTCCCTAGCACAGGGTTTTGCACTTTGTGAATGCGACTTGGATGTTTTTTAAATGAAAATGTGATTAGAAATTATAAAGTGGATGTTTGCCTTGGGGAGAGAGAGGTGTGGCCAGTTTTCCTGTTCTCTGGTCAAAATCCATCCCTTCTAAAACCTGACGCTAAAGTGGAAACAACCAACCATCTCTGCATCACACTGCAGCCTGATTCGGTCCACACTGCCCTACAACAAAGGCAGTTTTCTGAACTGTTTATTTTTCACTTATTCAATCAATTTAATTTTGAAATTATACCTTAAAATGGGAGTTGCTAATTAAGACTTAATAACTAGTTTTTTCGCTTGGTTTCTTTCTAATAGTAAATGCTTTGGTATTTGAACTATAACAATACTTGTAATAAAAATGGCATAAGACTTACTATTTTTTTTTGAGACAGGGTCTTGCTGTGTCGTCCAGGCTAGAGTGCAGTAGTATAATCATAGTTCACTGTAGCCTCAATCTCCTGGGCTCAAGTGATCCTCCCACCTCAGCCTTCTGAGTAACTGGGACCACAGCTGTGTGCTACCAGGCCTGACTAATTAAAGAATTTTTTTTTTCTAGAGATGGGGGTCTCACTATGTTGCCCAGTCTGGTTTTGAACTCTTGGGCTCAAGCAATCCTCCTGCCTCAGCCTCTCAAAGTGCTAGAATTATAGGTGTAAGCCACTGTGCCTAGCCAAATGGTATAAAACTCCAAATGGAAGACGAGAGATGAGTTTTCACAAAGGGACCAAGGTAAAAGGCAGAGTGAGTGAGCTGAAATGGAGCAGCAGGCAGATACTCACATTAGGTTATTAAATGGATGCTGGAATGGAATCTACAATTCCTAAGGGCTAGTGTGGAGCTGTCAACAATACACAATGCCAGAGGAATCTTATTTGTCTTTGGGAGTTAGCTTTTTAAAAATATATACATTTTTTAAGACAGGGTTTCTCTCATCCAGACAGGAGTGCAGTGGCATGATCACGGCTCACTGCAACCTTGACCTCCTGGGCCCTCATGAGCTCAAATGATCCTCTTGCCTCAGCCTTCCTAGATTACAGGAGTGCACCATCACACCCGCCATAAAAATATTCAGTGAGACCCTTCCTTTAGCAAGGTTGATAGAAATTTGCTTTGAATTATTGATAGTTTAGAAAGGTATTTTTCACCTTCTGACTACATTTCATTATTGGAAAGCCACAGACATTTTTTAGGATTGTTGTCAAATAATTTATTTTTAAAAAATCTCAAAACATGGTCAAGCACGTTCAGTAGCAAAGATCCACCATGGCGCACACATTAAGAAAGCACACACCCTAGGCTTCTAGTTGGGCTAATTAAAATCTAAATGGCTGGAAAGATGGTTGGCTGTACTGAATAATGCTTTTTTGACGTGCAATGCCGTGCATAACAGATGAGCTTGAAAACTGCAGAGTTTAAGACAGACTTAATTTTTCATGATTTTCCCAAAGCCAGTCATGATATTTATTTAATTTGTGGTCTTCAGGGTGCACCTGGAAGAAATACAACACACAAGGAGGGAAAGACCTTAATGTAATTTAGTCAGAAGATATTTTTTAAAACTGGCTTTTTAAATGTTGGCTGGGAGACAGTACATTATGATAATATACCTAAAAGTTATAACCTTTAACCTCATGGGATTCATGAATGTTTTAAGTTATACCTTATGTTAAGGTAATCCCATAGAGTTTACAAAGTACTGTCCAAATTACTACTCACCATGAACTGGAGTGTGGGGTGGTGATGACATGAGCCAAGTACCTCCCACTTTCCAGAAGGAGGTTATAGACCCTGAGAGGTTAAATGGTCACAATAGATTGCTCTGATGAAGCAGGGATGGGACTGTGGTCCTTCAGTTCAGGCTCAGCCAGACCTACTGGCTGAATGCATGAGGGTGAGCCTCAAGCTGAGTGGGCAGTGTACCAGGCCACCTTCCAGCTGCCAGGATGCCACCAGCATGAGGGCTGGGCATATTTAACAGGGCTGAAGTAGGACCTAGTCACCACAAAAGTAGTCTGAGACCACTAAGAGAAACCCAACAAGCATATATTCTAGGTCTAAAACTTCCTAATTTCCTAGAGTGGTGTACTTTTGACAGGAGGAAAACCGTGTTGGGCTTACAGACAGCACACAGACGGGGACTGACAGTAGCAGGGCCACAGGCTGCAAACCACTGGAAATGAGTCAGAGGTCAGGCCTCTGGACTGGTCTTTGTGGACTTGGGAGTGCCTACAGAGCAAAAATCCCAAAATCCCCATGCCACCCGCTTCCCCACAGCCAGGAACAAAATCGGTTGTGGCTGTAATAGCATTTATGTCCAATAAATAGATTTAACCATAATGGTGGACTTATTTTGCCTCAGAGACTAAATGTGCTGAATTATGGATGGGAGTGGGCCTTACCTGCTTCCATTCATTGACACAAAAAATTCGGTAGAGTCGTTGCCATATTTACCAATCCCATGAAGCTCAATCGGATACTTCCACTGCTTTGTCAGATATTCATCTGAAGAATACAACATCCCATGTATCAGGTCAGCTTCTAAAGACACCCTCCCAAAATGTGTGGTGATGGGGCAGGATGGAGAGAACAGCAGAAAAGGACAGGAAAGGCTTCTTCCTGGCAACCCCAGCTGTGACTGCTCTTCCTTCTGAATTCCTGCAGCACCCATATCATCTGCCAATTCCTAACCACTATTTTGTGCTGTGCTAGAGACAGAGGTCACGTCCTTGAGGTCAAGAACTGGGCTTTCTGCTTCACTGACTTCTTCCCCTAATTCTGCTCACATGCCTGACCTAGTGTTGGGCAAAGATTTATTGTTTGGGTCAGTGGGAGACTGTGGTTTGGAGAAAATGGACTTTTTAAAATGCCTTGGGTGCTTGAGCTGAAAAACCTCCATTAATATAAGTATTTGAGGACATTAAAGTTTAAGGCGTGGCTCTCTTAAATAGGCACAATGTATTATGTTTTTCCTTTGGGTATATGGGAAAGTACCTGAGAACTTGACAATGGTTTTTGCCCGAAGATCGTAGAGACCAAGAGGTTTAAGAAGTTCTGACACATCTCTCCAGTCTGCGTTTCTTGCTACCTCAGCTGAAGGGTATTTCTCCAGAAAACTTCCAAAGCACAGGTATTGCCCATTTTGCCTGGGAAGTAAAAGTAACTATATGATTACAAGACTCTAGATGGGCTGATTTCACGTTCAAGCAGTTTCTCATCTAGAAATCTCATCCAGAGGGTTTTTAAAAAACAAACAAACAAACAAACAAAACCACTGGTGAGAAGCCATTATCTGAACCAGCAACCATTTCAGAATCTAATGCCAACACTGCTACTATATTGGGCTAATAGTCCAAATTATGCTGAAAACTGGCCTTGCATGATTAGCTTTTAAATAATCAGATCAGCAGATAATAAGAGTAGAAGCACATAGAACACAAGGTACATTCACTAAAAAGATACTTTTAAACACACACGACAGAGGGTGGAGAAAGGTTAACTGATTTTCATTGGTGATCAAAACTAATTTGGAAGCCGAAAATAAATGAAGATCTACCCCCTTTATTCTAAAAGGTCTGTTGGATATCATCGAGTCTAACTTCCTCATAGGTGAAGGTTTAGGGGTGAAGGGGGGAATGCCTTATCCCAGGTGACACACTCAAAATGGACTTTGAGCCCAGGTCCCAATTCAGTGCTTTCTCCTTACCACACTGTCTCTACTAAGCCAAAGATGATAATAATCTCCAAACCTGAGGTCCGATTGAGGAATATAGTAGCGATGAGAAGCTTCCACGGATCGTGAAAAGTGTTTCTTGAACGAGATTAAAAGGTGACCGAGGAGGTGTCCACTTCTTAAAGACTTTACGTCTTGGGGGCTAAGAGCTAAACAAACATACTACATCAGAATTGAAAACCCAAAATAGAATTAGAATTCGCTGTTCTGATTGGGAAAGGGATACCTTCTTTGCTATATTTGCTGGAAAAATACAGGCTTGTTTTCCTTCTTTCTATCTGTGTTCGTGGGATGGTATCTTCTGAAAGGAAAAGTGAACACTTTATCGAGTCTATGTTTAGCTTACAGGAATATTCAGGGATGCAAATAACAATATCAACACTATTATAAAGCATGCCAGGCACTACTCTAAGCCCTTTACATAAATTACCCAACTAATCTAATGACCCATGAACTTGGTACTATTTTATCTCCGCTTTACAGATAAGGACATTGAGGCACAGAGGAGCTAAGTAACTTGCTCAAGATCACACGGATACTAAGTGTCAGAGCTAAAATCCAAATCCAGGTAGTCTGGCTCCTGAGTCCTCACCTTTAACCACTCTGTGACACTAGTGCTTTACGACTTACGTTCTGAGTTTATAGTATTGAAAAATTAAAAGCAGTATGGAATATTTTAAATTGATACATTTGTATAATGCGGTCATTAAAATATTTTTGAGACGCTGTCGTGCATATTTTCCCATTAACTTTTACATGAAAAAAAGCAATGGTCTACATATGATCCCAATTTTATAAAAAGGGGAAGTATATATAAATAAAAACAGAGAGGTTAAGAATGAAATAAACCAAAATGATGTAACAGTTGTTGCCAAGTGCTAATTTTTCTTTCCTTCTTACTTTTCTATATTTTCCAAAATTTCTGCAGTGAATACTTACTTTTATATTTACCAAAAAAAAAAAAAAGGGAATCAGACAAAACAGAATCTACATAAAAACCTACAATTGAACCCTGGAGCACCTGAGACCACTACCTATTGAGAACCTCTATCTATTAGCAACCAGTGTTATCAGACTTCTCAAATTTCTAAATCACAGGTAAGACTCCTTAGCCGTACCCTCTCAATTTGAGTATCAGTTAATAATACCTTGCATTTGTATAGCATCCTTTTTCACTTCTCTTTTTATTTTACAGTATTTTTGATGTGAAAAACAGGACTAGTCAGGGTGGTTACCTCTATTTACAGATGAAGAAACTAAGGCTTTGAAATTAAGCAATCATCCCAAAATGATACTGGGATTGACTATAAACTGGGACAAGTATCCAGGTCTCCAGATAATTAGACTAGTGTTTTTTTGCCATTTTAATTTGAATAGGTAAAGCCCAGTAGAGAGTAAAAAACAGAACAAAGGAAACTGCTCTGACTAGTTATTTGACAACTTTTTCTCTGGGCTCCTATAAATAATTACTAACTAGTCTCCTTTATGCCAAGTTTACTTGGCAATTTCTAGCTAAGCCAATGGGAGTCTTTACTATTTCATGGGACACCTAGTAATTTAAGAGTACTTCATCTCATGGTGAGAACTAGACTTTTTGTTTTTGAGATGGAGTTTCGCTCTTTTTGCCCAGGCTGGAGTGCAATGGTGCGATCTCAGCTCACCTGAACCTCCACCTCCCGGGTTCAGGTGATTCTCCTGCCTTAGCCTCCCAAGTAGCTGGGACTACAGGCATATGCCACCATGCCTGGCTAATTTTTGGAGTTTTTGGAGAGACAGGTTTTCTCCATGTTGGTCAGGCTGGTCTCGAACTCCCGACCTCAAAGTGATCCACCCTCCTTGGCCTCCCAAAGGGCTGGGATTACAGGCGTGAGCACTGTACCCGGCTGAGAACTAGACTCCTTTAAGTATAGCATGAATATGCTATTTCCATCTTATCACAAAAAAGTTTTTAATATTTAATTTGTCCATTTTGCTAGCACTAAATCTGCATAAACCTCAAAGCTTTCTTTAAGAAGCTCAGTGCTTAGGATGCAGACTTGAAGAATTCTTACATAGTTCCTAGGTATATATGGCCATCTTGTGTTAAAAGCAGAGAAATTCCAGGCACAGAAAAGACATAAAATCATGGGTAGGACTCGGAGCAAGAATCAAATCTAATCTGCTTCACGAATTTGTCCAGGCTATTTCCCCCACAGGAATTTAAGTAAAATTATTATTCTTTAAAGGAGTTATTCATTATACCATAATGGCATAATGAATAACTAATATAGGGCTGCTCAAAGGTCTCCTCTTTATCTCTTACTCGCTGAGGTATTATAAAGACAAAACTGCTAAGTTCTGAATTCTGTATTAAGAGCATATTACAAATAATTGATGAACTATGTGATTATACTTTTGAATTATTTAGAGCTCTAAAGCATTTTAGAGAAGCATTACATTATAATAGAAGATAAAAATTACTATGATATATACAAAATTATATTGGAAGTCACACTTAGTAGTAAGTGGGGTGTGAAGAGAAGGCACCAAATGTTCTCCACCCATTTATGTATATAAGCCTTCCCTAAATTTTTCACAAGTGAAGACTTTTAATTTTCCTTCAAGTTTTAAGATCATTGGCTGGGAAGAGGATGGGAAGAGGGGAAAGCGCTGCTCACAAGGAGAGTCCCAACTGCTGCACCAGAAAACGACCACGGCAGCTATTAACAGTAATACTCTCCTTTGCATCATGACCGTAGTCAGCTGATTTTCTCTCTGCCATAGGAAACTGCTAGAAGATCAGTTAGATAAAGCATTAGGATCAACTGGTAGGATGTATCTCATATTTGGCCGTATTTCTTGGCTCTATCTTCCCACCTTAACCATGTACAGGCATGAATACAAGATGCAGGATTATAAATTCCTCATCACATAATGTTTAACAGTGCTCGAACGCAGTGGGTACCTTGAAATATTTTCTCACCAGTAAAGTCTTTTTTGGTTGGTGGGCAGTTGTTGTCCATTTCAGAGCCACGTTTTAAAATGTCAACATGCAAATGTTCCTTCCTCGCCCCAACTTCTTCTACTTTGTTCCGATTTCTTCAGATTCTAAAAAAGGTATCCTCATACTTCTTGTTGTGTTCTGTGTGTTTGGCTGGATGTTGTTTGTTTACGATGCCAGAAGTTTTTTGCTCAAAACAAAAATTTCCTGGACTCAATGATCTTTCTTTTACAAGGCTCTTTTCTTCATTGGTCACGTTGAGGGCCTCACCACATGCTCCAGCATCAGAAATGCAGAAAGTTCTATCAAGCTGACTTTCTTGCGCGACAGGCTCACTTTCAGCATCTGTTTTATTACACACAGATTCTCTTTTGCTGTCACTTTGAGCAAAACCTTAACGGTTCTTCCTGCATCTTTTTTTTAGTTTTCTTCACTGGGGTTCCTTTCAAAATTGTCACCTTTCCTTTGGGCTTTCTAACCTTTCTAAAGTGCACATCATCAACATCCTCATCTTCTTTCAAGAGCAAATGAGCGGAGTAAACTTAGAGAGTCCTCTGCTATCCTGCAACTTTGAACTACTACTCGGCGGCATAAACACATCCTTTTTGCACTTGCTTCGGTGTCCTGAGGTTCCGGTTTGAATTGTTACTTTGGTTTTGAGGACTGGATGTCAGGGCTGCCATGCTGCATTCTTTATATCTTGACTTGATGCCCCTTTTAGAAAGTACAGTAAAATCAAAATCTTCTGGCTTAAGAGAAGTCTCTCCATTTTTGTGAAGATAATTAGCAAGTGAACTTTTGGATCTGAACTTCAGTCCTTGTGGGCTAGAAAATGATATTAAAGGAAACTTACTGGTAGTAAATAGAAGGGACTTTTAAAAGAACTGGATCACATTTCAGATTTCTAATTAATTTCCAAATGTTGCCATGGGCATCTGTCATTTAAAAATGAAAAAGAGTGATAAACGGCACTTTTAAATGGTTTCCTCTATGACAATATAAAATAAATTTATAAATATAACTTAAACGCAACCTATCCTTTAACCATTCACAGTATGAGGGACAAAATGTATGTAATTTTTCCCAAATCACTTGATATAATTAAATAGCGACACTGAAAGAATAGAATCTGCAAAGGTTTTATGGTAAAAATATAAAGAAGCCAAGATTCCTACTATACTCCCCACTATCTGCCCAGACAAAATTATTTGGCTGTACTATCTTTACCATCTTATATGCTTACCTGATAAAGTATACATCAAATCTTCCTGCTGTTTTACCAAATAACCTTTGCTTCACAACTCTTTCCCATCCACACGGGGCAGACTTATGGTATACTGTCTCTGTGGTACCATCAAACTGAGCAGAAGCGATGGGTTCTTGTAGCAGGGGATTACATTCACTGCTTCTTTTTTATCATCATTTGTTCCCCCATCTTCTCCCACTCTTTCCAATTCCACAGCACCATCTTCCTTGCTGGAAAAATAAAGTCTAAGTGATTAACTCATTTAAAATTTATCTTTCACTGCCTACTCAGTTTTAATCCGTGACAATGCGGGAACCACACAGATTATTCACATTAAAATGGGGGAGACTGGCTGGGTGTGGTGGCTCACACCTATAATCCCAGCACTTTGGGAGGCCGAGGCCAGTGCATCACCTGAGGTCAGGAGTTCGAGACCAGCCTGACCAACATGGTGAAACCCCGTCTCTACTAAAAATACAAAAATTAGCCAGGCGTGGTGGCAGGCGCCTATAGTCCCAGCTACTCGGGAGGCTGAGACAGGAGAAGTGCTTGAACCAAGGAGGTGGAGGTTGCAGGAAGCCAAGATTGTGCCACGACTGCACTCCAGCCTGGGTGACAGAGCGAGACTCCATCTCAAAATAAATAAAATAAATAAATAAATAAATAAAATGGAGGAGATTAAAGTCAGTATGGACCAGTCTTATGCTATGGGAGTATTTTCCTATCTTCCAAAAGCTTCCCATATGCTCCAGCACAGGTTAAAAAGTGTTGGAAATCTCTGCACAACAAAAAGGTCAAGCTAGAAACTTTTTAGATTAATCACTGAGTAGGGCTATTATAAAGATTTCTGGGGGTACTTAGCATAAACTTGAGAATATGAACCAATAGCTGAGCTCTTAACCTGAGCTCTTAAGCAACAGAAAATGCTGAAATATATCAGTCAGTCATGCTGTCTTCTCTGCAAATAAGTGAGGTAAAGGTTTTACATAATTTAAAATTTCTGGGAGAGACTGTCTATCACTTTCTTCAGATGTAACTAACCCTCCAGAAGGTAAATAATTTCTGATACAGAATTTTTGAATCTCCTTCATTCTTGATCCTCATGGTAACCTTGCAGGTATAATAAGGTTTACTCTCAATTTATTGATAAAATTGAGTGAAATTGATAACATGGACACAAAGGTTAAATTACTTGCAAAACAGACACCAGAACCCAAGTCTACCAAATCTTGGTTAATACTTCTCCCACATACTATTACTGAAAAAAGCTGGCAAGGCAAGGTGGCTCATGCCTGTAATACCAGCACTTTGGGAGGGGGAGATGGGAAGATCACCTGAGCCCAAGAGTTTCAGACTACCCTGGGCAACACAGTGAGACCCCTGTCCTTACAAAAAAATGAAAAAAAACAAGTAGCCGGGCATGGTGGCGCATGCCTGTGGTCCCAGCTACTAAGGAGGCTGAGGCAGGAGGATTGCTTGAGCCTGGCAGGTCAAGGCTTCAGGGAGCTATGACTGTGCCACTGCACTCCAGCCTGAGTGACAGAAAAATCTCAAAAAAAAAAAAAAAAACCACCAAAAAACTAAACTAAAACTTCATTAAAGTTCCAGTGTGTCTTCTATGATGAAAACATAATTTAAAAATAAAAAAGAGAAAAATTTCAGTCACATGTATCCTAATCACTAAACTGCAGCTTGTTAAATGTGGTGGATGGTTCTGGAGAGATCATCTAACCCAACTTCTTTTCTACAAATAGGGAAACTATGCAAGAACTAGAATTAGAACCAAGGTTTTCTGTTGTAATTTGGGGTAAAATAATTTTGAGGAGCTGTATAGATCTTAAGAAATAATATTGTTTACAATTTTAGAGATAAAGATACTGAAGCCTGGTGGAATCAGCACAAACTCTTAAGAGTCTGGGGCTCAAATCCCAGCTCTGCCAGCTGTATAAGTTTAACAGCAAGTTACTTCTCAAAGTCTCTGTAAAAAAACTGTAAAAAGAAGGTGATGCCTCTTTCAAGGTAGTTCTGAGGATTACATTTTGAAAAAAGGAGGTAAATCTTAACCTCCTATCACACACGTTCTCAAATGACTTCCTAGGACCCTCCAACCCAAGCGGACATCTTGCACAAAACCTCCCGGCTCCCCCCAGCTCCCTAGTCATCTTGGATGAGGAAGTCGGGCGCACCCCAGGGCTGATCCCCACAGGAAGAGCATCTGAGCTTCAGCCCCAGCTCCTACTAACTAAACCCGTGGGCCTTAAGGTCTCTGCCGACCCTCTGTCAAAGGTTAGAAAGGCCCACACACAGTCCACTCTCCCGATCCCATTTTACAGGTGGTAAACTGAGGCCCGAAAAGGGGACAATAACTTGCCGGAGATCACTCGGCGGGTCTGGGACTAGGCGCTCACTAGAGGAGACTTCGGGGGCAGCTCCGCGGTCCCCCAGGCTCAGGCTCTCCATCCCAGCCGTGCCTATCGAACAGGCTCCGGCTGCAGCAACGAGCCGAGCGCTGCAACGCCCTAGATGTAGAGAGGAATTAGATGTTAAACCTCCTCAACGCGTGGCGCTAGGCTGCAACCGAGGTCTGAAAATCGCGAAAACGCCCCGACGCCGCCGCTGCTTTTCGGCCGCCCACTCGGCTACAACCGCCATTTCCCCCGCTCCACCAATCAAATCCATGGTTAAGGAAGACGCACCGCCCCCACACGCCCCGACCAATTGCGCGCGCTCCGGTTGCGCCGAGGCCTTCTGGGCTCCAGTTCCACCTTTGCTTTTGCTCCTTTGCTCGCCTTCCCTTTCGGACTTGCGCAGTCGGAGCAAGGCGCGCTCGCGCGCAGCTTACTGCGCATATGCGTTGCCAGGGGTAACGCAGGTAGCCAAAGTGGCTTGTGGAATGGCTACTGTTACTGGTTACTCAGGCGGTTGCTGAGACGGTCGCAGAGACGGGGAGGAGGAGCCCGATGCTTGAGGGAAGCCGCGATGAGGGCCGTGTTGACGTGGAGAGATAAAGCCGAGCACTGGTGAGGAGCGGGGCAATCCGCGAGGAGCGGGAGGCCGAGTCCCCCGGGGACTGCGCGAGCAGCTGCAGCGTGTTTGAGGAGGGCAGCGGGCTTGCTGCCTGGGCCGAGGGCACTGAACCCCGGCCTGGAAGACTGCAGGGTCACCCTCCTACCCCTTGGCGGTTGGAGAAAATCCCGAGGGTTGGAGAGCGGCAAAGGGAGGTGCCACGCCTATAGTGGCCGGTGGAGGCATCTCTGCCCTCACGGTCTGGCCTTGTCGCTGCCTTGGGCTCATCTCACACCCACGACACAGCACGAAGCTGCTTAAACTTCACAGTTCTTGCCACATCCACGTAGTGCCCATACGCTTGTTTACTTGACATTTTTCTGTCAAGTGTCTCATTTATCTTAATTATAATTTCACATTTTGCAAGGAAACTTTATTACTCCATTGTGAAAAACGGTGTCACTTGACCTAAGTGTAAGATAAAATCAGCGTCTCTTGCTCTAAGTGTAAAAGTAAAACTTAAAGTAGGGAGAAACAAAACTGAAGAAACTGTATCTAGCTATTGTTGCTAGGGAGCCTTTAAACCAGAGGTCTGAAGTCTCTAAAACTGGAGTTTGGCAGGTGTGATCAGAGAAGTGCTCACAATGAGCATCAAACACAGGCTCTACTAATTGGGAAGTTTGGAAAAGAATTGAAGGAGAATGACCTTGTCACCTTTTGATTCAGTTATTTAATGTCCTATTCCATTGTTACCGCCTAAATCTGTCACATAACAGTCTATTTTGGCATATCCTTACTTATTGGATAGGTCTCGGCTTGACTTTGAAAATCATTCGGCATCGTTGTGAAGCCTCTGTTTTGGCCACTGGAGCAGGTTAGTTGTCTTGGTTCTGTGCATTCTAAGATCTTTCTCTGTGTAAAGCATGCTCTCTCCTCATCTCACACGGATATCCTGAACACCTTCAAGGCTTACGTTGGAGATGGGTCCTCTCTCTTTGTGCTTGGCAGTACTGGTAGCTCACACTATGTGCCAGGCGCTGGCTAAGCACTTCATATCCTTTTTCTTGTTTTCTCTTCACCAGTCTCTGAGGGAGGTACTATAATTTCCTCTGTTTAATATATGAGGAAACTGAAGCACAGAGAGGGTGGATAATTTGCCAAGGTCACACAGTGAGTAGTGGAGCCAGCTTTCAAGCTCAGGTCTTCCTCACTCCAAAGTCAATGCTCTCAGCCACTACTTTAATTTTTCCTTATGTTACAGAGATGGCAAACTCAAATATCTGTAGGAGACAGGCAGGTAACATAAATAGATGTTTATTTGCATCTTAAACACTAGGAATTGTATGTTTTCCCTAGGAATAGTGTTGTATTCTATACTCCATTTTTCTTGAAACACACAGCCCTACCAGTGCATCTTTCATTTCTACTTTTTTTTTTAATTGCATTTTAGGTTTTGGGGTACATGTGAAGAACATGCAAGATTGTTGCATAGGTACACACATGGCAGTGTAATGTGCTGCCTTCCTCCCCCATCACCTATATCTGGCATTTCTCCCCATGCTATCTCTCCCCCAACTCCCCACCCCCCCGCTGTCCCTCCCCTATTTCCCCCCGACAGACCCCAGTGTGTGATGCTCCCCTCCCTGTGTCCGTGTGTTCTCATTGTTCAACACCCACCTATGAGTGAGAACATGCAGTGTTTGATTTTCTGTTCTTGTGTCAGTTTGCTGAGAATGATGGTTTCCAGGTTCATCCATGTCCCTACAAAGGACACGAACTCATTGTTTTTGATGGCTGCATAGTATTCCATGGGGTATATGTGCCACATTTTCCCTGTCCAGTCTATGGTCGATGGGCATTTGGATTGGTTCCAGGTCTTTGTATTGTAAACAGTGCTGCAATGAACATTCGTGTGCATGTGTCCTTATAGTAGAACGATTTATAATCCTTTGGATATATACCCAGTAATGGAATTGCTGGGTCAAATGGAATTTCTATTTCTAGGTCCTTGAGGAATCGCCACACTGTCTTTCACAATGGTTGAACTAATTTACACTCCCACCAACAGTGTAAAAGTGTTCCTATTTCTCCACATCCTCTCCAGCATCTGTTGTCTCCAGATATTTTTTTTCTTTTTGAAAGAAAGAAAAAGAAAGAAAAGAAAAAAAAGTAAGAGAGAAGAAAAAAGAGAATGAAAGAAAGGGAAAAAGAAGAAGAAAAAGAGGGAGAAAAGAACAGGAATCTTGCTCTACTGCCCAGGCTAGAATGCAGTCTAAAAATGGGTATTGAAAAGCTCTTTTATACTAATAATTGTGTTATACAATGGAGACAGGAAGGGATAAGGGAGGAAAATAACAAACAAACAGCCAACCAATATTTCATTTAAACCTATGAAATGCTATGCAATTGCTGGGGAGTGATTTACTCCCAACCATGTGGTCACTTTTAGAATAGATGTGATGTATTGCTGAAGAAAATGTATGTTTTGTGGATTTGGAGTAGAGTTCTGTAAAGGTTTATTAAGTTTACTTGTTCGAGGTCTAAGTTCAAGTCCCAGGTATCCTTGTTATCCTTCTGTTTCATTGATCTGTCCAATATTGACAATGTAGTGTTAAAGTCTCCCCACTATTATTGTGTGGGAGTCCAAGTCTCTTTGTAAGTCACCAAGAAGTTGCTCTGTGTATCTGGGTGTTCCTGTATTGGTTACACATAGACTTATGATCGTTAGCTCTTCCCATTACATTGATCCCTCTACCATTATACAATGTCCTTCTTATCTCTTTTGGATTCTGTTACTTTAAAGTCTATTTTATCAGAGATGAAAATTGCAACTCCTGCTTTTTTTTTTTTTTTTTTTCTCTCCATTTGGTTGGCAAATCTTCTTCCATCCCTTTGTTTTGAGTCTCTATATATCCTTGCATGTGAGATGGGTCTGGATGCAGCTTACCGATGGGTTTTTTGGAATGGCTGATACTGGTTGTTCCTTTCTGTATATAGTGCTTCTTTGAGAAACTCTTGTAAAGCAGGCCTGGTGGTAATGAAATCTCTGAGTACTTGCTTGTTCGTAAAAAATTTTATTTTTCCTTCACTTATGAACTTCGTTTGGCTGGATATGAAATTCTGGGTTGAAAGTTCTTTTCTTTAAGAATGTTGAATATTGGCCCCCCCCTCTCTTCTGGCTTGTAGGGTTTCTCCGGAGAGATCCACTGTGAGTCTGATAGGCTTCCCCTTGTGGGTCACCTGACGTTTCTCTCTGGCTGCCCTTAGTATTTTCTCCTTCATTTCAACCCTGGTGAATCTAATGATTATGTGCCTTGGGGTTGCTCTTTTTAAGGAATATCTTTGTGGTGTTCTCTGTATTACCTGGAGTTGAGTATTGTCCTGCCTTGCTAGGTTGGGAAAGTTTTCCTGGATAATATCCTGAAGAATATTTTCCAGCTTGGATTCATTCTCTTTGTCACATTCAGGTACACCTATCAAACATAGATTAGGTCTTTTCACATAGTCCCATATTTCTTGGAGACTTTGCTCATTCCTTTTTACCCTTTTTTCTCTAATCTTGTCTTCTTGTTTTATTTCGTTATTGGTCTTCGACCTCTGAAATCCTTTCTTCTGCTTGATCAATTCGACTGTTAAAACTTGTGCATACTTCGCGAAGTTCTCGTATGGTGTTTTTCAGCTCCATTAGTTCACTTATATTCCTCTTTAAATTGTCTATTCTCGTTAGCATTTCGTCAAACCTCTTTTCAAGGTTCTTAGTTTCTTTGCATTGGGTTAGAACATGTTCTTTTAGCTCACAGAAGTTTCTTATTATCCACCTTCTGAAGCCTGATTCTATCAATTCCTCACATTCATTCTCCATCAGGCCTTGTTCCTTTGGTGATGAGGAACTCCAATCCTCTGTAGGAGGAGAGGCATTCTGATTTCGGGTGTTTTCAGCCTTTTTGCGCTGGTTTCTTCCCATCTTTGTGGCTTTATCCACCTGTCGTCTGTGTAATTGCTGACTTTCAGATTAGGTCTCTGAGTGGATGTCCAGCTTGGTGGTGGTAAAGTTTTTTCTGTTTCTTAGTTTTCCTTCGGCGGACACCCCCTCCCCAACAAAGCTGGACCTTCCCGGGTTCAGCTGCACTTGCTGTGAAACTCTCAATCCTCAGCAGTTCCAACTGCTGTTTTTTTTTTGGGGGGGGGGGGGGGGTGGGGAGGACCAGCCTTCCCCTGTGCCGATCCACTACGCCGGCTGAAACAGTGGTGTTAAGATTCGTGGCGCTTTTCTGCCCGGGAATCTCCCGGTCTGGTTCCCCACTTCAGTCCGCTTTTCAATCAGCTGAATGGGAGACTCTGTCTTCCTGGAGCTCCAACGCCAACTAAAGGGCACTCAGTCCCGTATACTCCGGACTGAGAACCGCCGCGCCGAGGCACCTGCAAAACAGCTGCGCTGGCCAAAGAGTCGCACTGGTGACCCGTGGGGCTCCTCCGCCGGGAATCTCCTGGTCCGTGGGCAATACAAATTCGTCTGAAAATGTGGCGTCCACTCACTCTCTGCGCTTTCAGTGGGGAGCTACAATCCTGAGCTGCTGCTAATCGGCCATCTTGGATCTCTCTCCGTCTCCAGATTTTTTAATGAGTGCCATTCTAACTGGCGTGAGGTGGTATCTCAATGTAGTTTTGATTTGCATTTCTCTAATGACCGGTGATGATGAGCATTTTTTCATATGTTTGTTGGCCTCATGTATGTCTTTTTTTGTAAAGTGTCTGTTCATATCCTTTGCCCACTTTTGAATGGGATTGTTTGTTTTTTTCTTTTAAGTCTGTTTTAGTTCTTTGTAGATTCTGAATATCAGCCCTTTGTCAGATGGGTAGATTGCAAAAATTTTTTCCCATTCTGTTGGTTGCCGATTCACTCTAATGACTGTTTCTTTTGCTGTGCAGAAGCTGTGGAGTTTGATTAGGTCCCATTTGTCTCTTTTGGCTTTTGTTGCCAATGCTTTTGGTGTTTTGGTCATGAAGTCCTTGCCTACGCCTATGTCCTGAATGGTTTTGCCTAGGTTTTCTTCTAGGGTTTTTATGGTGTTAGGTCTTATGTTTAAGTCTTTAATCCATCTGGAGTTAATTTTAGTATAAGGTGTCAGGGAGGGGTCCAGTTTCTGCTTTCTGCACATGGCTAGCCAGTTTTCCCAACACCATTTATTAAACAGGGACTCCTTTCCCCATTGCTTGTTTTTGTCAGGTTTGTCAAAGATCGGATGGTTGTAGATGTGTGGTATTGCCTCCAAGGCCTCTGTTCTGTTCCGTTGGTCTATATCTCTGTTTTGGTACCAGTACCATGGTGTTGTGATTACTGTAGCCTTGTAGTATAGTTTGAAGTACAGTAGTGTGATGCCTCCTGCTTTGTTTTTTTTGCTTAGAATTGACTTGGCTATGTGGGCTCTCTTTTGGTTCCATGTGAAGTTTAAGGTGATTTTTTCCAGTTCTGTGAAGAAGGTCATTGGTAGCTTGATGGGGATAGCGTTGAATCTACAAATTACTTTGGGTAGTATGGCCATTTTTACGATACAGATTCTTCCTAACCATGAACATGGAATGTTTCTCCATCTGTTTGTGTCCTCTCTTATTTCGTTGAGCGGTGGTTTGTAGTTCTCCTTGAAGAGGTCCTTTACATCCTTTGTTAGTTGTATTCCCAGGTATTTTATTGTCTTTGTAGCAATTGTGAATGGCAGTTCGTTCTTGATGTGGCTCTCTTTAAGTCTGTTATTGGTGTATAGGAATGCTTGTGATTTTTGCACATTGATTTTGTATCCTGAGACTTTGCTGAAGTTGCTTATCAGTTTCAGGAGATTTTGGGCTGAGACGATGGGGTCTTCTAGATATACAATCATGTTGTCTGCAAATAGAGACAATTTGACTTCCTCCTTTCCTATTTGAATACCCTTTATTTCTTTTTCTTGCCTGATTGCTCTGGCTAGAACTTCCAATACTATATTGAATAGGAGTGGTGAGAGAGGGGCATCCTTGTCAAGTGCCAGATTTCAAGGGGAGTGCTTCCAGGTTTTGCCCATTCAGTATGATATTGGCTGTTGGTTTGTCATAAATAGCTTTTATTATTTTGAGATACGTTCCGTCAATACCTAGTTTATTGAGGGTTTTTAGCATAAAGGGCTGTTGAATTTTGTCAAAGGCCTTCTCTGCATTAATTGAGATAATTATGTGGTTTTTGTCTTTGGTTCTGTTTAGTGTGGTGAATTACGTTTATAGACTTGCGTATGTTGAACCAGCCTTGCATCCCCGGGATGAAGCCTACTTGATCATGGTGGATAAGCTTTTTGATGTGCTGCTGCAATCGGTTTGCCAGTATTTTATTGAAGATTTTTGCATCTATGTTCATCATGGATATTGGCCTGAAGTTTTCTTTTCTTGCTGAGTCTCTGCCAGGTTTTGGTATCAGGATGATGTTGGTCTCATAAAATGATTTGGGAAGGATTCCCTCTTTTTGGATTGTTTGAAATAGTTTCATAAGGATTGGTACCAGCTCCTCTTTGTATGTCTGGTAGAATTCGGCTGTGAATCCATCTGGACCTGGGCTTTTTTTGGGTGGTAGGCTCTTAATTGCTGCCTCAGCTTCAGTCAGACCTTGTTATTGGTCTATTCAGGGTTTTGACTTCTGCCCTGGTTTAGGCTTGGGAGGATGCAAGTGTCTAGGAATTTATCCATTTCTTCCAGGTTTACTAGTTTATGTGCATAGAGATGTTTGTAATAATCTCTGATGATGGTTTGTATTTCTGTGGAATCTGTGGTGATATCCCCTTTATTGTTTTTTTATTACATCTATTTGATTATTCTCTCTTTTCTTTTTTTATTAATCTGGCTAGTGGTCTATTTTGTTGATCTTTTCGAAAAAAGGAGCTCCTGGATTTATTGATTTTTTTGGAGGGTTTTTTGTGTGTCTATCTCCTTCAGTTCTGCTCTGATCTTAGTTATTTCTTGTCTTCTGCTAGGCTTTGAGTTTTTTTGGTCTTGCTCCTCTAGCTCTTTCAATTTTAATGATAGGGTGTCGATTTTGGATCTTTCCTTCCTTCTCATCTGGGCATTTATTGCTATGTAATTTCCTCTAGACACTGCTTTAAATGTGTCCCAGAGATTCTGGTATGTTGTGTCTTCGTTCTCGTTGGTTTCGAAGAATATCTTTATTTCTGCCTTCATTTCATTGTTTATCCAGTCAGCATTCAAGAGCCAGTTGTTGAGTTTCCATGAAGCTGTGCAGTTCTGAGTTAGTCTCTATTCTGAGTTCTAACTTGATTGCACTGTGGTCTGAGAGACTTGTTTGTTACGATTTCCGTTCTTTTGCATTTGCTGAGGAGTGATTTACTTCCAATTATGTGGTCAATTTTAGAGTAGGTGTGATGTGGTGCTGAGAAGAATGTATATTCTGTGGATTTGGGGTGGAGAGTTCTGTAAATGTCTATTAGGTTTGCTTGGTCCAGGTTTGACTTCAAGTCCTGGATATCCTTGTTAATTTTCTGTCTCGTTGATCTGTCTAATATTGACAATGGAGTGTTAAAGTCTCCCACTATTATTGTGTGGGAGTCTAAGTCTCTTTGTAAATCATTAAGAACTTCCTTTATGTATCTGGGTGCTCCTGTATTGGGTGCGTGTGTATTTAGGATCGTTAGCTCTTCTTGTTGCATTGATCCTTTTACCATTACGTAATGTCCTTCTTTGTCTCTTTTGATCTTTGTTGGTTTAAAGTCTATTTTATCAGAGATGAGAATTGCAACTCCTGCTTTTTTTTTGCTCTCCATTTGCTTGGTAATCCTCCATCCCTTTATTTTGAGCCTTTGGGTATCCTTGCATGTGAGATGGGTTTCCTGGATACAGCACACTGATGGGTTTTGGCTTTTTATCCAATTTGCCAGCCTGTGTCTTTTGATTAGGGCATTTAGCCCATTTACATTTAGGTAGGGTTAATATTGTTATGTATGAATTTGATCCTGCCATTTTGATGCTAGCTGGCTGTTTTGCCCGTTAGTTGATGCAGTTTCTTCATTGTGTTGATGCTCTTTACCATTTGGTATGTTTTTGGAGTGGCTGGTACTGGTTGTTCTTTCTATGTTTAGTGCCTCTTTCAGGAGCTCTTGTAAAGCAGGCTTGGTGGTGATAAAATCTCTGAATACTTGCTTGTTTGTAAAGGATTTTATTTTTCCTTCACTTATGAAGCTTAGTTTGGCTGGATATGACATTCTGGGTTGAAAGTTCTTTTCTTTAAGGATGTCGAATATTGGCCCCCACTCTCTTCTGGCTTGTAGGGTTTCTGCTGAGAGATCTGCTGTGAGTCTGATGGGCTTCCCTTTGTGGGTAACCTGACCTTTCTCTCTGGCTGCCCTTAGCATTTTCTCCTTCATTTCAACCCTGGTGAATCTGACGATTATGTGTCTTGGGGTTGCTCTTCTTGAGGTATATCTTTGTGGTGTTCTCTGTATTCCCCTGACTTGAATATTGGCCTGCCTTGCTAGGCTGGGGAAGTTTTCCTGGATAATATCCTGAAGAGTATTTTCCAGCTTGGATTCATTCTCTTCGTCACATTCAGGTACACCTTTCAAACGTAGATTAGGTCTTTTCACATAGTCCCATATTTCTTGGAGACTTTGTTCATTCCTTTTTACCCTTTTTTCTCTAATCTTGCCTTCTTGTTTTATTTCATGGAGTTGATCTTCGACCTCTGATATCCTTTCTTCTGCTTGGTTAATTTGGCTGTTGAAACTTGTGTATGCTTCGCGAAGTTCTCCTGTTGTGTTTTTCAGCTCCATCAATTCATTACATTCCTCTCTAAGTTGTTTATTCTTGTTAGCATTTCCTCAAATCTTTTTTCAAGGTTCTTAGTTTCTTTGCATTGGGTTAGAACATGTTCTTTTTAGCTCACAGAAGTTTTTCTTATTACCCACCTTCTGAAGACTGATTCTGTCAATTCATCACACTCATTCTCCATCCAGCCTTGATCCCTTGCTGGTGAGGAGTTGTGATCCCTTGTAGGAGGAGAGGTGTTTTGGTTTCGGGTGTTTTCATCCTTTTTGCGCTGGTTTCTTCCCATCTTTGTGTATTTATCCACCTGTTGTCTTTGTAGTTGTTGACTTTCAGATTGGGTCCCTGAGTTATTTGTATGATGAAGTTATTTCTTTCTGTTTCTTAGTTTTCCTTCTACCAGTCAGGCCCCTCTGCTGTAGGGCTGAGGTCCACTCCAGGCTCTGCTTGCCTGGGGATCACCTGTAGCAGCTGCAGAACAGTAAGGGTTCCTGCCAGTTTCTTCTGCTATCTTTGTCCCTGAAGGATACCCACCTGATGTCAGTCTGAGCTCTGCTTTATGAGGTGACTCTTTGGATATACGGGGATCAGGGAGCTGCTTGAGGGGACAGTCTGTCCTTTATAGGAGCTCAAGTGCTGAGCTGTGAGCTCCGTTGTTCATTCAGAGCTGCTGGGCAGGTATGTTTAAGTCTGCTGCAGCAGAACTCATAAACCCCTTTTTTTTCCCCCAGGTGCTCTGTCTCGGGGGAGTTAGGGCTTTATTTATGATTTTCTGTCATGCTGCTGCCTTTTTCAGGGCTGCCCTGCCCAGCGAGGAGGCAGCCTAGTCACCGTCTGCTGCAGAGGCTTTGCTGAGCTGCTCTGGGCCCCGCCCAGCTGCCGTGTGAACTTCTCTGCAGTCCTGTTTATATGGGTATAGTTAGAACTGCCTGGGCAATGGCAGCCCACCTCTGTAATGGTGGACTCTCTCTCTAATTGCGGGCTACCTCAGCAATGGTGGGCTGCCTCAGCAATGGCGGACTACCTCCGTAGTGGTGGACTACCTCGGTAATGGCGGACACCCTTCCCCCACAGAGTTGGACTGTCCCGGGTTCAGCTGTGCTTGCTGTGAAGCTCTTAATCCAGAACGTTTCCAATTGCTCTTTTTTGTGGGGGCGGACCAGCTGAGCCTGTTCACCTGGCTCCCTGCCTCTGAGCCTTTTTTTTTTAGTTGAACGGTCGACTGTCTCCCAGGTGTTCCAGTCGCCTGTTGAAAAGTTGCTGGGATCTGTGTGATTTCCCATGCGGCGACCCACTGCGCCGGCTGAAACAGCCTCACCTGAGATTTGTGGCGCTTTTTGCCCGGGAATCTCCTGGCCTGGCTCCCTGTTTCAGTCCCCTTTTCTATCAGTTGAATAGGCGACTCTGTCTGCCCAGAGCTCTAGTCGCCAGCTAAAACGGTGCCCGGACCCGTGTATTTTGTATGGAAAACCGCCCCACCAGGGCGCCGGCCGAAGCAGCCGTGCCGGCCGAAACAGCGGCACTGGCGACCCATGGGGCTCCTCTGCCTGGGAATCTCCTGGTCTGTAGGCAACAAAAATTCGTCTGGAAATGCGGCGTCCACTCACCCTCCGCACTTTCGCTGGGAGCTGCAATCCTGAGCCGCTCCTAATCGGCCATCTTGGATCTGTCCCTCATTTCTACTTTTAGTAGAGATTTGAGTTTTTAAAAATCATTTTACCTTTAATTTATTATAAACATACCTATAGCACAAGCTGATAATAGCTGGCAACTGAACATTTGGCTTCAATGTCAGAGAGTAATAGAGAGTGGCAAGAAGTATGGCAAACTGCAGAGCTCATGCTCGCCCTAAAAGGGGCAGCTGCTGCTCAGCTCCTGCCAGTTACCACCATGTAGGAATTTGGCCTGGTGTGCCCTGCACTTCCTGTCTTTACCAGAAGCTAGAAATCTGGTTTTTTTGTGAAATGGCCTAATTTTTAAATGTTAGCATCTACTCTGAAAAAAAATAAAACACTGTGTGAGCCAGACAAAACATTTGCTGGCTAAATGCAGCCTGATTTGCTCTGTTTTCAACCCCTGGCCTGGAATTTTGTTCATTTCTCTCTTGTGGTGCTTCCAGAATCTGTTTAGTGTAAGTTAATTTTTTAAATCTGTTTATTCCAGAAGTCTAATAAACCCTTTAAGGCAATGGCTGTGTCTTACTCATTTCCAAATTATCCCAGAGCCTAGTCAGGTCAGTGGTGGTTGTTACTATGGATAGTAATAAAATATTTTATATATATATAAAATGAAATACTGTGGGTAGATGTATTCATAAATGAATGAATAAGTGAGTGAATGAATGATAAACAAAGATTGGCTGTCTGGTTTTTGGCCCATTTCAGGTTTGAAACAAACTATTAGGATAAGGGATATAGGAGTTCTGTAGACCATCAATCCTGATGGCTGCTAGATATACCAGCTGATAGTCCAGAATGAAAACAAAACAAAAAACTAAAAAAATAGATAATAGAACTAAAAAATCCTAGATGTCAAAGATTAGTCCTCGAAAACTAAACTAGTCATTGTCTCCCAGTCTGCTCCTTTGTTTCTATTTTAACCTTTACATAGTAGGAACTCTCTTTTCAAGACCTGCTGCTGTGATCCTCTTACTCTACTTCTCATAAATCTAGAGTGATTCCCAATTACTTTCCATGTCAAATTGTGCATTTTGCTAAAGGGTCCTCCTGACCCTCCTCCCCAATCTTGCAACATTTAAATTTATATTTTTAGGTTGAGCTGAAAACTGTATTTTCCTACCCAAAGATCCTTCCCCTGATGCTCCCTTATTCTATGAACACCCTCGTTTTCTCCCTTAAATTCACAGCTCCAGGTTTGTCTCAGCCGGGATGCCTTATTGGGCTAGCCTACCGTATTCTAGTCAGGGTAGCATCTGCTGTAACTATTCATTCATGCCAGCAAGTATTTACTGAGTACTTGCTATAGGCCACATGTCTTTATACATGTTGTGTTTAATCTCTACATCATGTGAGGTTAGAATTTTTATCTCATTTACAAATAAAGAAATTGACATTTAATGAGGTGACATTATTTGCCTAAGATTACAAAATGAGTTAAGTGGGGCTGGGTCAGATTATGCAGGAGTTGGAGAGGCACTATGGGACTTCAGTTTACAGTGAGATGGGTACAGGGTTGTCAGAGGACAATTTGCAGGATTCCTCTGTATCTCTGCAATGGAATCTGACAGTGTGTGTTTTGACAATATATGTTTTTTTATATAGAGAGGCAGGTGGAGAGAGGGGAACCATCCTACAGTAGAATAGACTACCTGCAAATGAGTGAGCTCCCAGCCCTGGAGTGTTCAAGCAGAGGCTAGATGGCTATCTATAAGAAATTCTTGCCCTAATGGGACAGTTGGACTGCATGACAAGGTCTAGAGTCCTTTCCAATTCTGAGTTTCTATATAAAATAAATATAAGATCAATATATATTTGTTGGCTGGGTGCGGTGGCTCACACCTGTAATCCCAGCACTTCGGGAGGCCGAGGCGGGTGGATCATGAGGTCGGAAGTTCAAGACCAGCCTGGCCAAGATGGTGAAACCCCATCTCTACTAAAAATACAAAAATTAGCTGGGCGTGGTGGCAGGTGTCTGTAATCCCAGCTACTCGGGAGGCTGAGGCAGGAGAATGGCTAGAACCGGTAGAGAGGGGGCTGAGGTTGCAGTGAGCCAAGATCGCGCCACTGCATTTCATCCTGGGTAACAGAGCAAGACTCTGCCTCAAGAAAACAAAAACAAAACAGAAAAAAACACAACAGATTGCCTTGGTTTGAACCTTGGCTCCACTTCCATTCAGTAGCACTTTATTTTCAGGCCAGTTATTTAACTTCTCTGTGCCTTAGTTTTCTCATCTGCGAAACAAGTACATGGTTGGTTTGAGGTTAACATGAGTTAACAAATGTAAAGCATTTAAACAGTACTTGGCATACACAATAATACATGTGTTCAATAAATGTGAGACACTGTTATTATGAAAGTATGAAGGATAACAAACTTGACATACTCGGCAGTAATTGAAGGAAGCAGAAGGCAGCATAGCATGGTAATTACAAGCACAGACTCTAGAGTCAGACCTGAGTTGAAATCCTAGCCCTGACACTTGCTAGTTGTATGACATCAGGCAAAGTACTTGACCTCTCTGGGCCATGGTATCCTCATCTACAAAACAAAGTGATAATTCCTACCTCACAGAATTATCGTGGAGATGAAATAAAATAATACATTTTAAGAGCTCAGCAGGTGCTGTTTGGAATAGGAGCTCAAAGTACTTTCACTGAGAGTGTACTTTTAGGTTACTGACAAAAACTTGATTTTTAGATTACTAGTGTAAACCAAAAATAAAATTCAAAGGCCCCCCACCCCCAACCATCTGAATGGACTACCTCCTCAACCAGAGCTCTTTTAAAAATTTAACCTGAGATACTGTTTCAGGCCATGATGGAAATGGGGGTCAAATATGCCTCAGTATACCTCTCTGGCATTAACATCAACACCAACTTTAAGTATGATAAGAAACATTTTACAAACTATCCTCTCTAAAGCCTAGTACCTCAAGGCTTCCTCTGCAGATAGTAACTTGGGTTGCCACAATCCTTTATCTTAACCCAGACATGCCTTTCTGTTGACCCCAGGACTTTAGATAAACTTGATCAATTATCAACCAGAAAAATTTTAAATCTATCTATAAGCTGGAAGCTCCCTGCTTCAAGTTGTTCCATCTTTCTGGACCAAACCAATGTATTTCTTAAATGTATTTGATTGAAGTCTCATAAAACCAAGCTACACCCTGACCACCTTGGGCACGTATTCTTAGGACCACCTGAGGGCTGTGTCATGGGCTGTGGTCACTCATACTTGGCTCAGAATAAATCTCTTTAAATGTTTTACAGAGTTTGATTCTGTTTGTTGACATCAGCAAGTTTATCCTATGCTAAACTTTTACTATAGGTTGGGTTTTTGTTGTTGTTTGTGTGGTTTTTTGTTTTGTTTTGTTTTTAGCAACTTCAGCAGTAAGTACACCCTTAACAATAGTCTGTTTTGACAGGGCTTGACACGTTTTTGACACAGTCTTACTAGAGTCCCTGGAACCAGTGAAATCCTCTGCCTGGGGCATTTGAGAATCTTTGTAACATGGCTCCAGCCCATTTTTCTAGCCTCATCTCTCCGTGTTGTAGCAACGTCTCGCACATAGCCAGACGTTTCAGTCAAAATAGATTATTTTGATTACTTGTGTTGATGAAAAGAGTCAAACTGCAAAATATTTTAAGAGATTTATTCTGAGCCAAATATGCGTGACCACAGCCCTCAGGAGGATCACAGAACATGTGCCCAAGGTGGTTGGGGTGCAGTTTGGTTTTATACATTTTAGGGAGGCATGAGACATCAATCAAATACATTTAAGAAATACTTTGGTTTGGTCCAGAATGGTGAGACAACTCAAAGTGAGGGCTTCCAGGCTACAGGTAAATTTAAACATTTTTTTAGCTAACAGTTAGTTGAGTTTGTTTAAAGACTTGGGATCAACAAAAAGGAATGTCTAGTTAAGATAATGGGTTGTGGAGACCCATGTTATTTAGAGGAAGCCTTTGGGTACTAGGCTTCAGAGAGAATAAGTTGTAAAATGTTTTTTCTTGTTTGTTTGTTTGTACCCCCCGCAACGGGGTCTTGCTTAGTCACCCAGATTGCAGTACAGTGGCAGGATCTCAGCTCACTGCAACCTCTGCCTCCCAGGTTCAAGCAATTCTTCTGCCTCAGCCTCCAGCCTCCTGAGTAGCTGGGATTACAGGTGCCTGCCACCACACCCGGCTAATTTTGTATTTTTAGTAGAGACAGGGTTATACCATGTTGGCCATGCTGGTCTTGAACTCCAGACTTTGTGATTCGCCCACCTTGGCCTCCCAAAGTGCTGAGATTAGAGGCGTGAGCCACCGCGCCTGGCCTCAGCTACCCTATCTATGCTTGCAGCTCAATTTTTCAGGCTGCTGTTTGTTAGAAAAAATAATTTCTTGGGCTGCTTTTTGTTAAAGTTCCACCGAAGACTCTGTTACTCTCACTATCTGCCTAAATAATTTCTTTCTAGCTCCCGTATCACTGTCTTCCTCCATAGAATCCTATATGTTTTCGTGTATCTCTAAAGCCTTTATCAGAGTACTATTCTGTATGTCATTCAATCTGATAGGTCATTGATTA
This sequence comes from Ateles fusciceps, assembly GCA_036589455.1. Taxonomy (NCBI): domain Eukaryota; kingdom Metazoa; phylum Chordata; class Mammalia; order Primates; family Atelidae; genus Ateles; species Ateles fusciceps. The sequence goes on along the minus strand of JAZHEH010001341.1, from coordinate 5,412,124 downwards.
TAAAATACCATTGTTTTGTGTGTCAATAAGAAAGCAAAAAATGCTGCCAGTTACACTGAAACATCAATTGTGAGACATATCCTAACCTCAGAAGTGAGAAAATGTGAAACAAAAAATGTATGCTTTAGAATTGATGACATATGGTAGTTCTTTGTGAAAGTGTCTGATTCACACCTCTCTGGATGGTAATTTCCCTGAGGGGGAGGGGAGAGACTATGATCCATTCGGATCTGTTGGTGCCTAGCACCTAAGAGGGACACAGTATCTGTAGATTTACTGGCCGTCACACATTCTCTCAGGTTGTCTAGCTTTCATGGTATTAGTATAAGAGTTAGTACCCTCAATTGTCAACCCTTTGAATAATTTTTTGTGTCTGGCTTCTGGACAAGAGGAAATCGGAACAACGAGCTGACTGCTGAGTGGATCATGATTGAATGGGTTGCTGTGGTGTGACGGTTCAGTGGAATTTGCAACAAATGCACTTCTTAGTCATTCTTTTTCTCCTCGGCACACACACACAGTGTTTCTTAATGGAAATAAAGTTTACTTTCCTGGCCATTAGCAGATTTCATCATTTTGGTTCCTAATTGTCTTTTTGTCTTGTCTCCTGTTTAGTATAAATGACATCGCATTTAAGCCTGATGGAACTCAACTGATTTTGGCTGCTGGAAACGGATTACTGGTAGGATTTTGTCTTAGTTTCCTCTTAAAGTACTTCCCCCACCTCCTTCTTATAAGTACTCTGAAATTTGACCCTTTTTTTGAGATAAAAAAGGCCAGGGGTGGAAAAACCTTCCCTATTACTTTTTTTTTTTTTAACTTTAAAGATCAGATTTATTTGGAGAAAACAAAAAACCCACAACCCAACTTTTTAATAGGGAAGGAAATGGTCTATTTAAAACAGGCAAGTAAACTGTCAGATAGGAAGCTGGGAATAATACCTCCTTTGGGATTATTAATCTTTCCCCTTTTACTTTGAGACACCTATGAAAGAGTTGAAAACAATTAATCATGATGCCTTTGAAACTGGACTGGTGTCAGTTTATATTTTGTCCCCCAGAAAAATTTAAGCAACAGAACTGAAGGTGCTCTGTCCATGAAAAGTCAGATAGCCTGACCCCAACTTTTAGGCATTGGCCTACCTAAACAATTCCATATGGATGTTGTCCTATTTTTCATATTTTCAAAGAACATAAGCTCCCTCTGGAACCTATTGAGGTGTATAAAAGTAATTTTCAGAGAAACCCTTAAGTTTGACCTAAAAACCTTTGTATGATCTCTTCTTCTGCCTAAGTCTACTTCCTCTTCTCTGTTGTCTCTAGATACCCAGACTGATTAATCTCCATTAAGAGAGATTAAAGTATGGTTAACTACATAACTGAAAACATGGTTAAATTGTTCTGCAGACTTCTCTCCAGTGTAAACAATTCAAATCCTTTTAATTTTTCTTCATAGGTTATCTTTTCCAACACTCTAACCGTTTGGGAAAGTTTTGCCTTGATTTCTCAGATGGTGTGTTTTTAAAATCTCCACAGTGATAGCTATCACAAAGCTATCAAATATCTTAAATCCATATTACAGCTGAGTTTTATTTATTAGAGACAGGGTCGTGCTCTTTTGCCCAAGCTGGTGTGCAGTGGCGCAATCATAGATCACTGCAGCCTCAAACTCGTGGGCTTAGGGATCTTCCCACCTCAGCCTCCTGAATAGCTAGGATTGTGGACACACACCAACTCGCCCACCTGATTTTTAAATTGATTTTTTTTTTTTTTTTTGTAGAGATGGGGTTTCACTTTGTTGCCCACGCTGGTCTTGAACTACTGGTTTCAAGCAATCCTCCCGCCTCAGCCTCCCAAAGTGTTGGGATTATAGGCGTGAGCTACCATGCCTGGCCTACAGCTGGGTTTTATAACATTCCCTCCTACTTGAAAACCCAGAGTTCTGTGACTTTTAAACTCTTGGTAGCAAATCTCTCTATTATGTTGATTTAGTTCACGGCTGGCACTAAAATTTAATCATGTTGTAGCTGGCTGTTTTTATGGGCTGTTTTTATTTAGGAGGGCCTGCCTTGATTGGTCATATATCCAAATTCAGGTAAGGATGAGTGTAAAGAATTTCCATGGAGTGAGTAATTGAACCTTTGGTTCTCAAGGATTTGTGGTATATTCCTGGTCACATAGTGCATAGACTTGGGACCTCTACTTCTTGGTTACCCAACTTTAAGTCACATTGTTTCTGGTTTTGTAGTGTAGTTTTTATTGGATACAAATTTAGAATATTGACACATGTAGTGTTATAAAAGCAAAAATAGCAGTAGCAACCCTGTAGGAATTCTGACTAATAGATATCACATGGATACTCTGTATTTGTCTCTTTTGCCAGGTTTATGACACCTCTGATGGCACCTTACTTCAGCCCCTCAAGGGACACAAAGACACTGTATACTGTGTGGCATATGCAAAGGATGGTAAAAGACTGCTCTGGATTTTCATTCTCTATAACGGCCTCATCATTGTTCATTTTTCTCCTTAGTCACTTTTTAATTATTTGTAGTAAGCTTGAGTATAACTTGCAAGTTCAGAAGATAGTGAAGTTGCTTAGACTTCCATTCAGTCATTCAATCCAGCAAGTATTTATTGAGGGGGATCTATGTGCCAGCACTGTTCAGGGTGCTTGAGATACTTCAGAGAAAAAAACAATGGTCCCTCCCCTTATGGGGCTTATGTTTTATGGGGTGGTGGTGAGGAGTGAGGGAGGAAGAGAATACATAGTAAACAGGTAAATGAAGCAGTATGCTGGAAGGTGATAAGTGTTATAGAAGAAGAAAAAGAGCAGAATTAGGGGGAGTTGAGAGTGCTGGGCAGGGCAGGGGGTGGGATGCAGTGTTGAATTAGATTAGTGAGGGTGAGCTCATTGAGATAAGGACAGGTGAGCAAAGACTTGAAGTCAGGAGGCAGTGAGATTGTGCCAGTGTGCATCTGGGGGAAGAGAGCTCCTTGTAGGGGAAGAGCCATTGCAAAGGCCCTCAGGTGTGGCTGTGCCTGCTAGGAGCTGGATCAGAGAATCAGGGGAATTATAGGGGATGAGGATAAAGCAGTAACAGATATGGGATGGGTCAGATCAGGCTGGCCATCATAAAGATTTTGATTCTCAGTCAAAATGGGGCAACTACTGAAAGGTTCTCAGTAGAGGAAGGATCTGATCTGATTTATATTTTAAAAGGATCCCCTCTACTTGCTGAGTTGGAAACAGACTGCAAGAGGTGAGGGTTGGGGCATCTGAGTGAGGAAGCATCATCCAGACAAGGGGTGAGGGTGGCTCAGACCTCTATGGGGGCAGAGAAGATGGTGAGAAATGATCAGACTCTGGATATAATCAGAGGGTGGAGCCAACTGGATTGCCTGACAGCTTGGATATGGGATGTGAAGAAAAAGGAGTCAAAGTTTTTGACCTGAGAACTGAAAGGATGTCCCACCACTGAAATGAGAAAGACTGCAGGTAGAGAAAACTTATAGTTGAAGGTCAGGAAATCAGTTTTACATATGCTGAATTTGAGAAAAGTTTGATGATATAGGAGAGGGGGAGAGAACTACTGGAACAGAGTTGTTGAGTAGGCAAGAGGAGATGGGATCTAGGGCATAGACGGGGTATTTGCTTTAGGTAGGGGCATGGTAGGAACTGCAGAGGCCAGCAGATGGGGACAGTGTGGTAGTAGGAATCTAATAGATATTCTCAATTCCTTCCATTTTTTTTTTTTCAGTGAAGTAGGAAGCAACATCAACTGAGAGTGACAATGGGGAAGGGAGGTTTCAGAGAATTAAGGAGAAAGGAAAAAGCGTAAAATCACTGCCTTAGAGAATGGGAGAGTGAGTGCACCCAGGAGTTGTAGTGGGATCCCCAGTAACATGGAGGGTCGTCTTGAAGGTTGTGATCATGAATTGAAAGTGAGATTCGTTGGTGTGATTGTGTCTTTTTCTCCAGCCATTTTGAGCTGCATAGTGGCAGAAGAAGTGAATTTAACCAAAGGTGGTTTTGCAAGCACATTTGAAGGTGCAGTAGGAGGGCAAGGGAGCAGAAAGTGTATGCAAAGAAATAATTACATACATTAACCTTGAATTGTTGGCTGAATAATAAGGGGAGAGATGACAGCAATGGAGTAGTAGTAGTAGTGGAGTTGAAGGATTATTGCAGTTAGGGTACCAGGTAGGTTGGGAAGGAAGGGAAGTGGTAGTCAGGGAATGGGTGCATGAAATTGAGATTTAAATTAAAAAAAAATAAATCCATGCTACCCCACAGCATAGGACTAGTGGGAAGAACATGGGCTTTGGAATGAGACAGTTGTGAGTTCCAATCCCAACCCCAAACCAGAATTCTGAGAGTTTGAGCTGGTTATTGAGTCTGAGTCATGACTTCCTCATGTGTCAAGTCGATATAGGATTATAGATAGCATTCTATAGCCACTGCCAAGAAGTCATAAAATTGTAATGTTATAATGCTTGAATGAACCTTGGAGGTTATTCCAGTCCCAGGTTTTTAACTTCTTTTGGCTGGTGGGCCTCTTTGAGAATCAGATGGAAGCTTTAGACCACTTTCTAGAAAAATGCATATTGTTCATGTATATGCAGAATTTCGTGCATATAATTTTAGTCTGATTAGTCCAGTCTCTTCACTTTACCCTACATAAAGACATAGACAATTGGCCAGGCACAGTGGCTCATGCCTATAATCCTACTGTAACCTGGGAGCCTGAGTTGGGAGGATTGCTTAAGGCAGGAGTTTGACACAGCCTGGGCGACATAGTGAGACTCTGTCTTTAAAAAAAAAAGGCAAGTCATGTGTCTTGCCAAGGCCATGGCCCAAAGACAAAACTGATGTCTTGCTTCATAGTCAGGTGTACTATACCATGGTATTCATATATTTTTGTGTGTGAGCATGTTTGAGTTCAAGTTCAGAGTAATGTTTTTGGGAGACCTGTGAGGAGGGAGCCTGGAGAGCTGAAGTGTTTCTGCATCGTCCTAGTGGCTGTTGAGGAACATGGGCCAGTCCAGGGCCCAGTATAAGACCCAGTAGGTACAGAAAGCTATTGGGCCTCTGGTGTTTATAAGCATAGCAGGGCTCTTTAACTTGCAACACCATTAAGGCACTTGAGGATGTCAGAGTGTGACCTGTCAGTAGTGGCATTTGCACAGCACTTTGCGGATTCCTGTCACATATATCTCATTTGATCCAACAACCCTCTGAAGCAGGCAGCAAGGGGACTCTTATCTCTGCTCAAAGATGAGAAGACAGACTTGGAGCAATTACAGGTGATGGTGGCAGAGACAGGCCTAACCCAGTTCCTCTGACTGCAGAGCCGGCGTTCTTTCTAGTGCATCATGCTGCCTCTTCATGATACCTTTATAATGATTAAGAAGTCTTTTACTCCTCAAAACTGGTTTTTTCCTCTTAGATCTGAAGATTGAGGTACACTGAATTCCAGCTTTGCTCTTTAAGTCTACTTGTTTCTGATTTCTCCCTTAAGTTTAATAAGTATTTAATGAGCAACCATGATATAAAAGTATGTAAGACATAGGTTTTTTTTTTGTTCAAGGGAAACAGTATAATATGAAGAAATAATAGAAATAGCTAATTTTTTTTAGCATTGATTATATTCCAAGCCAAGTTCTAAGCAACATAGGGTTGGGGGTGCCACTCCCTGTGCAATCAAAAATCTGCATGTGATTTCTGAACCCCCCAAAATTTCACTATTAATAGCTTACTGTTGACCAGAAGCCTTACCTGTAACATAAACAGTTAACACATATTTTTATATTATATGTATTATCTATTGTATTCTTAGAATAAGTAAGCTAGAGAAAATGTTAATTGAGAAAAGAGAAAAATATATTTACTCCTCATTAAATGGAAGTGGATCATCATAAAGGTCTTCATTTTCATTGTCTTCAGGTTGAATAGGCTGAGGAGGAAGAGGAGGAGGAAGAGGAGGAGGAAGAGGAGGGGTTGGTGATGCTGTGCCAGGGAGACAGAGGCAAAAGAAAATTCACATATAAAAGTGGACTCATGTAGTTAAAACTCATGTTGTTCAGGGGTCAACTGTATGTACACACATACACACACTCATTTAATCTTCATACCAACTATGAAGTAAATACTAATATTGTATCCATTTTTCAAATGAGGAAAGCATAGAGCTTTTTAGTAGCTTGTTTGGTTCATGCAGCTGGTCAATGAGATCACCAGGAATTCTGACCTAGGGACTCTGAGCCCAAAGCTTGTGCTTTTTATCACCATCACCTGTTACTTACCAGGGTGAGGGAGGAGTGATGGAAATAATAAGAGCAGTTTCATAATTTAGTATTTTCAGCAATATCTTGTGGCTCACCCTAATATCTACTATTTCAACTACTATAAAAGGTACTTGGCCAGGTGTGGTGGCTCACGCTTATAATCCCAGCACTTTGGGAGGCCAGGGTGATCAGATCACAAGGTCAGGAATTCGAGACCAGCCTGGCCAGCACAGTGAAACCCCGTCTCTACTAAAAATACAAAAAATTAGCTGGGCATGGTGGTGTGCACCTGTAATCCCAGCTACTCAGGAGGCTGAGGCAGGAGAAATGCTTGAACCCGAGAGGCGGAGCTTGCGGTGAGCCGAGATCGTGCCACTGCACTCCAGCCTGGGCAACAGAGCTAGACCCCATCTCAAAAAAAAAAAAAAGGTACTTTACAGATACTATCTTAGTTGACTCCCACAAAAATATTCTGAGGAAGTATTATTCATCTGTGTTTCAGATGAAGGCATTGAGGTTCAGAGAACAGTGACTTGCCCAAGGTCACCTTCCACTTGCCCTTCAAATAAAGTCTAAAAGTCCTTAAGGTGTACAAAATGTGACCCATGCTTACCTCTTAATCCTCATCTCTCACCAGAGTAGGTGAAGACCTCCTGTTGTGTGCTGCCATGATACCGTGATCCTCTTCCAAATGCTTCTAATTGTGTAACAGTGTAATTAATAACGAATTACTTGTTATATGTTGCCTCTTTCCAGTCTGTTCCTTCATAAAGCACAAGTAGTATGAAAATGCAAATCTGATCTATCACTCTTTGCTTAAAACCGTTCTTTGGCTTCCCATTGCTTTAGGATAAACAGCAAGGCTCTGCTGTGTCCCTGAAGCCCCAAGAGATCCTTCCACAACCCACCTCACCCTTCCCTCAGTTCCATGCTGACTCCTCTCATTCCTTCAGACATGCCAGGCTTTTCCTGCTTCAGGGTCTTTGCACATCTGTTCCATCCATGTGGATGGGTCTTTGTCCTCTCTACATCTGGCTAAGCTCTGCTCATCCTTTAGGTCTCCACTGAAGGATCTCATCCTTAGAGAAGCCTTCCCTCATCTAAATTAGGTCCCCCAGGAGATATCAACCAAAGAATAGTTTCAGTCAGATAAAAGGAGTACATTTTTGAGATGTGTTGCACAGCATGGTGACCATAGTTAATAATAGTGTATATTTCAAAACTTATACAGGAATAGATTTTAAATGTTCTCACCATAAAAAGTAAGTTATCTGCAGTGATGGTTATGTTAATTAGCTTAATCATTCTTCAGTGTGTATATATATAAAACATCACATTGTACCTCCTAAATAATACTATTTGTCAAAAATAAAAATTTATGTAAAAAGTAAATCAGGTTCCCCAGTTATTCCCTTTCATAGGATCTGTGTCTTACCATGTTGTATTTGTGTTAGATTAATTTAATTTGATGCCTACTTCTTACACTAGACTAAACTTTATGAAAGTAGGGATCCCGTGTGTTTTAATCATTACTTGATTTCTAGCATAGAACACGAGTACTACATGTAGTAGGTCCCCAGTACATCTTTGTTTACTCAGTGTCAGACAAAGCAGGTTTGGAACCCAGATATTTTGACTCCAAGGTCCTGCCTCCCAGTACTGATAAGTAGTGAAGAAGCTAACACTTACTAGGTACCTTAAAGAACTAGTTTTCTAAAGAAGTCTCTCTGGGAAATGCTGGTTTAAGATAAATGTAAGACTTTCCATTTTAAAAACACTTTCAGGCAAGCGCTTTGCTTCTGGATCAGCTGACAAAAGCGTTATTATCTGGACATCAAAACTGGAAGGCATTCTGAAGTACACGTAAGTAACCATTTGGGTGTATGGTATTATGAGTTTGATGCTTATTGAGTAATTGCAGCAAAAGCCTCTTAGAAAAGATGTAGGGGGAAAACTTTTAAATTGAACTAGAAATGAAGTTGTGGGTGTGTGTGGTTGGTATGGGAAGGTTGAGTAGTGAATAAGTTAATGAATATTTCTTGGCCACTTACTGGTGTCGCCAGCACTGGGCTAGGTGTTTTCATATAGCTCGTCTCAGTTCATCTGACATTGCAGACTCTATTCTACCCCCAACCTGTCATCTTCCATGTCCCTGTCTCAGAGAATGGCCTTATATCCACCCAGTGTCAAGTGTCAGAAACTTAGGGTGAGTGTGCTCCAGGCCTCCTCTCTCTGTTGGGGATCTGCTGTGTTCTTCCCCCTCTTCCTCTACTAGTTGGTCCCTACTTACCCTGCAAATCTCAGACTCAAATATCACTTTCTTTGTAAGGGCTTTCCTGCCTCTCTAGACTGGGGCAGGTCTCTTTTGAGGCATTTCTCACAATTGCAGTTTTAGATTTATTCTGGTGACTGATCAGTATTGCTCATCAGCCTGTAAGTTTCATGAGGGCAGATACTGCGTCTTTTTTTATTTTTTTCCCTCACTTTTGTGTTCCTTATACCATGCTACCATGCCTGGCCCATAATTGATACTCACCAATTTTTTTTTCTTTTCTTTTCTTTTCTTCTTTTCTTTTTCCTGTCTGTCTCCCCAGGCTGGACTGCAGTAGTACATAGCTCCCTTGAACTACAACCTCCCAGGCTCGGGTGATCCTCTTACCTCAGCCTCCCAAATAGCTGGACTGCAAATGCACACACCACACCTGGCCAATTTTTACATTTTTTTTTTTCTTGGTAGAGACAGGATTTCACTTTGTTGCCCATACTGGTTTTGAACTCCTGGGCTCTCAAAATACTGGGATTACAGGTATGAGCCACTGCAGCTGGCCTCTTCTTTTTAATTGTGGTAAAATAGATGTGACATCAAATTTATCATATTAACTACTTTTTAAGTTTACAGTTTAATCATGTTAAATACATTTACATTGTTGTGCAACCAATCTCCCAAACTCTTTTATCTTGCTAAACTAAAATTCTCTACCCTTTAAACACCTACTCACCCTTCCCTCCTACTCCCCAGCCCCTGGCAACCACCATTCTACTTTCTGTCTCTCTGAGTTTGACTGCTTTACATACCTTGTATAAGTAGAGTCATACAATATTTGTTCTTTTGTGACTGAATTATTTCATGTAATGTAATGTCCTCAAGGCTCATCTGTGTTGTAGCATGTGTCAGAATTTCCTTCCTTTTATTATTATTATTATTGATTTTTATTTTATTTTATTTTTGAGGTGGAGTCTTGCACTGTCGCCCAGGCTGGAGTGCAGTGGCATGATCTCCGCTTACTGCAGCCTCTGCCCCCCAGGTTCAAGTGATTCTCCTGCCTCAGCCCCCCGAGTAGCTGGGATTACAGGCGCCTGCCACCACACCTAGCTAATTTTTTGTATTTTTAGTAGAGACGGGCTTTCACTATGTTGGCCAGGCTGGTCTCGAACTCCTGACCTTGTGATCCGCCCGCCTTGGCCTCTCAAAGTGCTGGGATTACAGGTGTGAGCCACTGGGCTCAGCTTTCTTTCCTTTTGAAGTCTAAATATTATTCCGTTGTATGTATAGACCACATTTTCTTTATCCATTCATCTGTTGATGGGCACTTGGGTTGCTTCTCCTTAGCTATTATGAATAATGCTGCTATGAACGTGGGTGTACAAATCAACATACTATTTTGAGGGAATGAATGAATGAATGAGTGATGTAAGTACAGTATTACCCACAAGTGAAGGAATAAAACTGTGGCTGAAATGCCATGCATGGTAGATTATTTGCTCAGTTTTCATTGTTGTCTAAGGATTTGTCATGTTTCCAGATCTGGTCTGTAATGCCTTCTTTGCACCTCCATCTTATATTTCTGGGCCTCCACAAAACAGTAAGAGTAACAGCCATAAATAAAACACCTAAAGGCCAAGGCGGGAGGATTGCTTGAGGCCAAGAGTTCAAAACCGACCTGGCCAGCATAGTGAGTCCCCATCTCTATAAATAAGAAAACAGTGGGTGAGGAGAAAGTGAATTAATTTCTGTGCTTTTTGTTGGTCACTTGCAGAAGAGTATGTGGTCTGTAGACAGAGGCTGTGGGCTTATCATTAAAATCTTCAGTTTTAGTCACTGAAATGTTTGTGGTTTGCTGCATAGTAATCTACAGTTGTTTACTTCCCAGGCACAATGATTCTATACAGTGTGTCTCCTACAATCCTGTTACTCATCAACTGGCATCTTGTTCCTCCAGTGATTTTGGTAGGTTCTGATTCCTGATGTCCTGCCTTGGAATAACTGAAAATCTGGGCTAAAAATGCTGAAATGCATTCAGAATATGATGATTTTATCATGAGATAGTTAATACTACTTCTCTACCTTCAATGGCTGAGGGGGAGGCTGACAGTTATTCTTTAAATTGTGTAGAAACCAAGACAGGGAATGATGACCTTTACTCTGGTAAGACATAGAGAGGAAGGGCCCCAGCAAAGGAAATTCCAAGAAGGTTGGGAGGGCACAGGCATAACGTGGTAGTTGCTGCCTCTGGGAATCCTTCCTGACTCACCCTGGCAGGGACAGTGCAGTTGTCCTCACCTTTGTGTCGACCCATATCTGTGTGTATGTGAAATTCTTCACTGTTGCAGTTGTACATCTTGTGCAGTTTGTCATCATTACTTGTTTAGGTAGCTTTAGCTGTCCTCCCTGAGGGGCTGAACACCCTGAGGGGGTCAACCTCTCCATGGTCCTGTGACAGCATTACGGCACTGGAGTAGTACTGGCACAAAAGAGGTGTCAGTAAAATGTCGATTAAGAGAGGGAGGGAGTGAATTTGAGCAGAGGCTTGTAGGTTATTTCCATTAATGGTTGATTGTGTTTTCAACTCCATCAGTCTGTGTTCCTAACTCCATCAGTCTGTGTTCCTTGCTAGCAGATACAACAGAGTCATTAGATGAGGAGTCAGAGGCCTAATCCCTCTGAGTTTCGGTTTCCTTATCTAAAAGCATGCTGCTGTGTCTCGCTGATACAGTTTTGAGGTTCAAAAAAGAGACTGGAATTGAAAGCCAATAGTATAAATAGATGGAGAAAGGCCTATCATTTGTTTAAAATATTTTATAGCATTTTCTTCATGTGAAGCACTGGTCTGTTTGCTTACATTGGAAGATTAAAAAGGCAAAACAGAATCCCTACCCTCAACGAGCTTGTGGTCTTAGATGAAGGTGGGATTTTTAAAAATGTAATATTAAGTAATAGTATTTGTTGAATGCTTGCCGTGTGCTAGGCACTGTGCTAAGGATTAGAAATGAATTCCTATTTGAGTTTTATGACAGCGCCTGAGGTATCAGGTATTATTCTCATTCCCACCCTACTGATGAAAAGGAAGTGGAGGTTCCTTAGCTGGTAGGTGGAAGAACCAGGGCTTGGACCTTAGGCCAGGTGATTGCATACAGAGCCTGCTCTGCTAAGCACTGCTGAAGGAGGCCCAGGAGGAAGGAGTTTCCTCCAGCTGGGGGCTCCATGCAGGCTTAGTGGAACACAGATAATATATGCACAACTCAAAATGTTTGGAGGAGCAAGCATTCTGAACCAGGAGAAAGGCAAAAAATAACTTGTTTGATGTTGCACTCAACTATATAAATCTATTTGTGCACTGGAGTTACTTTCTTGAGTGTACTTTGCAACTTGGCAAAGAATAGAATTTGCTTATGTTGTCTAGACATACACTTGTTGCTATGAGGCATTGAGCTGGGCCATCTAAAATAGGAGGGAGCAAGCCTTAGGTGACCAATATTCCATGGAAGAGGAACAGCTCAGATAGGGTCATGTGTGGTGATGGAGACCTATGAAAGAAAAGTAGATTTTCAGAAAGCATCATTGTTATTTTAAATGCTAGGTTATACTCTGGTTGCAATGTCAGAGTTATGAACAGTGAAATTGTCATTTCTTTGGCAGTTAAATCCCTGAAAACTTGGCTAGAACTTTACTAATCTATCTTATTTTTCTTTTGAAAGGATTATAGATTCATAGTAAGTTACAAAGATGGTACCAAGAAGTCTATGTACTTTTCATACAGTTTCCCCCAGTGGATCTTGTGTAACTATTACACAATATCAAAAGCAGGAAACTGAGACTGGCGCACAAAGTTTGTGTATTATGAAGTTCTACTGTTTTATCACATGTGTAGATTACCACCAGTGCAGCACAGAACTAAGTCATCGCCATGCAGTTACCACTTATCGTCATATCTACTCTCCTTACCTCCAATTATCTCCAAACCCTGGTAACCACAAATCTGTTCTCCGTTTCTATAAATTTGTCATTCAAGAATATTATATATATAAATGGAATCATACAGTATATGACCTTTTGAGATTGAGTTTTTTTATTCAGCATAAAGTTCTGGAGATCCATCTAAGTTGTTGTATGTTTCAATTATTTGTTCCTTTTATTGCTGGGTAGTATTCCAACCAATCCATCTGCTTTCATATTATTGTGCATTGAAGGGTTGTGGTCTCCTGAACAGAAGTCTGTCTTCAAACACAAATCAAGCAGCAAGATCATCTGCTGCAGGTAAGTGTAGCTCTGATGATAGGATTTATGTTCCTTCCTCTTCCAAACAGACTCTAAAAATCAGTTATTTCATGCAGTGAAGAAGGTCTTGTGTTAAGTAGTTGATTTAGGCCCCTGTATTTCCTTTTTTCTTCTTTCTTGGTCTCCTTGATGGGAAAGACCTGTGCCTTTGATCATCAAGCAAAAGAGAACTACAAGTTGCCTTCATGCAGTTACGTAGCAACAAGCCTCCTCAACATCCAGCTGTACTGAGTGGGGGCTCTTTGAAAATGTGAGGCTGTCATTGTCCAGGCAATATGTGTGGGGAAGAAAGCATCCCACACTTTGATGTTAGACCTGGATTAGAATCCAGATTCTGTCATTGCCAGGCCATGTGACCTCAGGAAAGTTACTAAATCTTTCTGAGCTGGAGCCTGCTGTTCCTCATCTGACAAATAGGGATAAAAATACTGACTTGATGGGATTATTATGAAATACACACAAACTCATGAGGATAAAGCATGCAGGACAGCACCTGGTATGGAGTAGACACTCTAAATAGTAGCTATTCTTGCTGTCCAGCTTCTAGGAGTATAGCCCTTCTGTTAACATCTGTTGAGCACCTGCTATAGAGCAAGCAAACAAGCACTCTTCTAGGGGTTAGACAACACCAAGTCTGTTCTTAAGGTGCTCTTTGAGTGGGAGGGGATTGAGATGGAGAGTGGGGGAGTGGTGGCTGGCCCAGAGATGTAGACACAGCTAGGGCCTGTCGTAGAGGTATGTACAGAGGGCTGTGGGAGCTCAAAAAAAGGCATGGACTTCTCTTCTCACTGTTGCCTTCACTTCTCACTGTTGATTACAAGAACGAAATAGGATTTTAAGTTTGATCCTCTGACTTAATTATGTCAGGACCAGCAATAATGAAACCATATCCCAGCTGTTGCTGCCTCATTAGATTTTATTTCAAACCAAGGCATCATCCTCATTAGTTTTACCTTCTGTGAGGTGCTTCCCCTATCCCCATGCCCTTTGTTGGTTGTGTGTGCAGCTGGACAAATGATGGTCAGTACCTGGCGCTGGGGATGTTCAATGGGATCATCAGCATACGAAACAAAAATGGCGAGGAGAAAGTGAAGATTGAGCGGCCGGGGGGGCTCCCTCTCGCCAATATGGTCCATCTGCTGGAACCCTTCAAGGTACTCTTAAAGTTGTCCTTCTTCTAGAACAAACACCATCCTGAAGAAGGGCTTTCTCTCTTCTTGAGGTATCCCTACATTCAGAGTCTTCTCACCTCACTTGAATGGTCTGTTTTAGAACCTGTTCCATTTGTATGGATTTTTTTTTAACGGTTCTGCTGCCTAGGAATGTAAGAAACTTTTTAAGAGCCTACTCAAAAGTTGAGTTTTGGAATGAATCCTGGAGATTTTAGCAAAGCAGATGAGCTATTTAGGCCAGGCCAAAGTGTGTGTGTGGTGTGTGTTCACGTGCCCATGTACACACACATATGTGTACATGCACATGTACATGAGTATGGTGTGTGTGTCGGGGGTGTGTGAGTGACACAGGAGTACCATTTCCTTATGAATCATTAGTAGAGCTCTTTGTGTGGCTTTATTTTTGCCTTTTCCTTTTTCAATTCTTTCCTCCAAGTTTGGGCAGAATATGTGCCCACCTGTTAATAAATAGCTTTTTCACGAGCCTTTTTGCTGCCTTTTTCAGGAAAGTCAAAATTATGTCTACAGACGTCCCTAAAGCCTAGAAATACACAAGCAGTTGGCACCTACCTCCTCAAATTTTATACACTATGTCCATGTGACTTTGAGAGTAGACTAATGGCTTCATATGCTCTTTTTTTTTTTTTGAGACAGAGTCTCAGTCTGTCGCCCAGGCTGGAGTCCAATGGCATGATCTCAGCTCACTGCAACCTCTGCCTCCCGGGTTCACACAATTCTCCTGTCTCAGCCTCCTGAGTAGCTGGGGTTACAGGCACCTGCCACCATGCCCAGCTAATTTTTTGTATTTTTAGTAGAGTCGGGGTTTCACCATGTTGACCAGGCTGGTCTCGAACTCCTGACCTCAGGTGATCCACCTGCCTTGGCCTCCAAAGTGCTGGGATTACAGGCATGAGCCACTGCACCCAGCCCTATATACTCTTTATATATCCCATAATATTATTAAACCATCAATATCCTTTACAGAGTCCACTGAAGGTAAATTAAAGGTCCTACTTGTTTACCAGCTCAGTGTCATTTTACAGGTGGTTGCCTGCTTGATTTAGAAGGTTATTTAGAAGGTTATTATGCTTCTTCCTGAGTAATATTGCCGGCCCAGTGCTGTACCATGTGTCTAATGCCATCAAAGGCCATTAGCCTACCCCAAGTTCCTGCTGTTTGATTTGTGGCCGCAGAAGACTTTGTGGCTCTAGGCTCCCATTTTTAATTCATAAGAAGCAGGATGCCCTGTATACCTGGTGGCTGTCTTCCTCCAGGTAGGGTTCAGGGGCTTCTTTAATTTTTTATTTTTATTATCTTTTTTTTTTTTTTTTTAGACAGGATCTCACTCTGTCACCCAGGCTGGAGTGCAGTGACATGATCTCGGCTCACTGCAGCCTCCACCTCCCAGGCTCAAACAATCCCTTCACCTCAGCCTCCCAAGTAGCTGGGATCACAGGCACATTCCAACACATCCGTCTAATGTTTTGTATTTTTGGTAGAGACGGGGGTTTAGCATGTTGCCCAGGCTGTTCTTGAACTCCCGATCTTGGACGATTAGCCTGCCTTGGCCTCCCAAAGTGCTGGGATTACAGGCATGAGCCACTGTACCCAGGCTCCAGGGGCTCCTTGACAGGATTTTAAATTATAGTTTTAGTGTAGTTCTAGGCAATGTAATTTTGAACAACTACTTACTGTCTACAGCCGATGGGAGAGTTTCTGGATGAACAGAGATAATAACGATGCGGAGGATGTCATTGTCACCAGATATTTTCAGGAAATCCCTTCTACTATGAAGTCAGCAGTATACAGTAGTCAGGGTAGTGAGGCAGAGGAGGAAGAACCAGAGGAAGAAGACGACAACTTGTGAGTGTGTCCCAGTGAGTGGGAACCCTCCTGGTAAGGGCCCAGGCCCCACATAGACTTGCCAGGGCAGATGTTAAGCTCCTGGGCCAAGGGGGAGCAGTACAGGGGTTGGGGGGAACTGTGGGTGAAAGCTCCTTCAAGAAAAGGAGACACACCCTTAAAACTTGTGTGGGGGGGTTATAAAGTGATTCTGTGAGAAACAATAGGAAATACTGAAAAGTCTGAAGGAGAAAGTTCAGCTTTTCTGATAAAACCCCATCCCCTCAAGAAACCACTGTTAGCTTACCCTGGTTAAAGGCAAAAAAAAAAAAAAAGAAACCACTGTTAGCCATCTAGTGTATTTCTCCTTAGTCTTTTAGTGTCTTTATATAATTCATACTCTGCTTTTTTTCACGTAACATTATAGTGTGAACACTTTCCAGTAACATTACAAATCCTTCCAAGAACAGGTTTTTTTTTTTTTTTGAAACGAAGTCTTGCTCTGTCATGCAGGCTGGAGTACAGTGGCGCAATCTCCGCTCATTGCAACCTCCGCCTCCTGGGTTCAAGCGATTCTCCTACCTCAGCCTCCTGAGTAGCTGGGACTACAGGCATGTAACACCATGCCTGGCTAATTTTTTTGTATTTTTAGTAGAGATGGGGTTTCACCGCGTTAGCCAGGATGGTCCCGATCTCCTGACCTCATGATCCACCCGCCTCGGCCTCCCAAAGTGCTGGGATTACAGGCGTCAGCCACTGCGCCCAGTCAAGAACATGATTTTTAATGCCTAAAGAGTATGCCTTTTCATGGATGCTCTGTCATTCAACACTTCCTCTATTACTGGACATGTTTATTAGCCTGTTCCCACACTATTCCTACCTTACCTTGCATTTTCTAGGATAAATACCAGAGAGGAAGCCCTTACTTTAGCCAAAGTCCTTACACCCAAATCCTGGCTGTCCAGGCATTCTTTCTTCTCTTCGGTTGAGATTACCTGTAGGGAAAACATGGGCAGGCCAGAGTGGGGAAAGCTGGGGTAGCTCAGGATATCCTGATTGGCAATAGAGGTCTAGCTTGGGACTTTACAAATTGTTTTCCATGGTACCTGAATTTCCCTAGAAGAATCCCACTCCAAGGTCACTGGAGTCTTGGGAAGTGGGGGACAAGTAAAGGAGGAAGGTGTGGCTTTGGGTCCCTATCTGTGCATCAATGAAAGCAGTCCCTTTGATTGTTCAACATGCGTTTTGTTTCGTAAAGAGTCCTACTGCCGCCGGAGGAAAAAGGGGGTTGAAAACCACCAATTGGGCCTACAGGGACTGAGCCCATCCCAGAGCCATATGTAACCTCCCCAAGAGGGCTCACTGTAGGCTGAGCTCCTGGATTGTGTTTGGACTTCTGTGGCAGTCACACAAAGATCATCTGTAGGCTTCCTCCTTATTAATATCCCTCCAGTCTTTGTCTCTTTTTCCCTTAGTTTTTTTTTTTTTTAGAGATGGAGTCTCGTTCTGTTGCCCAGGCTGGAGTGCAGTGGCGCGATCCAGCTCACTGCAGTCTCCGTCTCCTGGGTTTAAGTGATTGTCCTGCCTCAGACTCCCAAGTACCTGGAACTACAGGTGCGTGCCACCACACCTGGCTAATTTTTTGTATTTTTAATAGAGATGGGGTTTCACCATGTTAGCCAGAATGGTCTCGATCTCCTGACCTCGTGATCCGCCTGCCTCGGCCTCCCAAAGTGCTGGGATTACAGGCATGAGCCACCGTGCCCGGCCTCCCTTAGTTCTGAGTTAGTGCCTGTGACATTTGCCACTCTTGGCTGGGTTTTATAAACAAGGCTTTACCTTCCCTGCCTATATATCCAGTGGTGCTTCCAGGTGACCACAAGACACTGGAATCAGAAAAGCTGGAATAAATAAACAAACAGAGGCAACATTAGGTAGATTAAGACCCAGCCTCAAAGGCTAGGAATGCTTTTCTCTCTCTCTTTTTTTTTTTTTTGTTTGTTTTGTGAGACATTCTCGCTCTGTCACCCAGGCTGGAGTGCAGTGGCATGATCTCAGCTCACTGCAACCTCCACCTCCCAGGTTCTAAGCAATTCTTATGCCTCAGCCTCTGGAGTAGCTGGGATTACAGGTGCACACCACCATGCACGGCTAATTTTGTATTTTCAGTAAAGACAGGGTTTCCCCATGCTGGCCAGGCTGGTCTCGAACTCCTGACCTCAGGTGATCCACTCACCTTGGTCTCCTAAAGTGCTGGGATTACAGCTGTGAGCCACCACACCTGGCCACTTTTCTCTTAAACTAGATTCCCAGGTAGCTTGCTCCCCAGCGTTAGGCAAGGGAGTTTCTTCTGTGTGCTTATGCTACAGTCCCAGCCCCACAGCACTGATTCCCATAGGTTCTCAGTTTCAGAAGATAGTTGTTGGTTTTCAGAGAGCCCATTTCTCTTTTTTGAAAATTAGATTCAGTCAGAAACCATTTCAACCTTGCACAGGGTAAGGACCCCACCTGTAAGATAACCTGTTTTTAGGTGTTCATTTTCTTTCTTCAGGAAGAGCAAGCAGGTTTCCCTTCTGTCTATTAAAAAATGCCTTTGCGCTGCAAAGGATGTTTCTCCACCATCTCCCCACATTTTCTAGTACGTAAGAGAAAAGCAGTCTCAACACTGCAGCCTTGCCTGTCTTAGCGTTGCTCCCCAGGAAGCTCTGAAATGAGAGGTTTTTCTTAAGCTGAGGCAAGGCATCATAAGCTCCTGGCAGGAGATTCAGTGAAATAGCAGATCCCAGGAAGGCTGAACCTCACCTCTGCTTCATCCCATAGGACTGATTGATGGGTTGGCCCAAATTTTAACTTTTGGCCTCAGTAAAGCTGTCCATTTGGCAACCTGAGGCCAGGGCTTTCTTCCTGTTGTTTAAGCCCTTAGAGCTATACTCATCAGCAGGCCGTAGCCCTTGATAACCTCTTTTATCTTCTGTTGCTTAGAGAGGAACATAATGACATCCTGGCTGTGGCTGACTGGGGACAAAAACTTTCCTTTTACCAACTGAGTGGAAAACAGGTATGTAGCCCTGTACAAATCCAATTGCAGTCATGCCTTTCATTTTTACTTTCCGAGATTGTATTACTATTAATTAAACATTATCATTGTTAGTTCGTGCTTGTTGAGCATTTGCTGTGATACCAGGTACTGTGCTCTCTGCTTTGCATCCTTTTATCATATTTAATTCTCATAAAACCCAATGAAGTGGGTACTTTATCAACTTTTTAGAAATGAGTAAACCAGAACTCAGAGCAGTGAAATTATATGCCTAAGATCTCACACAGCTAGTAAATGATGGAGCCTAGGAGTTACACTCAGATTGGTTTGATTTGAAAGTCTAGCTCTTAGTCTTGACCTTACTTTCTTCTATTTGCTTTCATTCATTCAACCAACATTTATGAGTACCCACTTAGGACAGCCCTTTCATAGAGGAGCTGCTGATACAGAGCTGGGAAAGTGACAGCCTCTACCTGCAAGAGCTCACAGGCTGGCAGAGACACACTTGATAGCAAAGAGCCCCTGTGTGGTGTGGTGTGTGACATGATAGAAAACTGTACAGATAGACAGCTTTTAGGGACACAAAAGAGGGTAACATCACTACTTGGTAGAGATAGGAGGTCTTGTTAGAGGTTATCTTTAAGCAGGTTATCTTTGAGTTAGGCTGAGGACATTGGGAATGGTGTTTCAGGCAGAAAAAAATAGCATGCATCGAGACAGGAAGGAATGAAAATATATGACAGTTTAGAGAATGGTGAGTTGTACAGGGTGACTGTATCTCAGAGTTTGTGGCCTGAAGATAAGATCTGAAGAGGAACATGGGGACATGATTATAAAGGACCTGAGTAGTGTGAAGTTTGAACATCGTATATTATAAGTATTCAGGAGACATAGGTGGCAGAAAGTGGCATCACAGATTCTTGCTTCAGAAGAACAACTTGTTTCTGTGGAGGGCAGATTAAAATATAGAGAGCATGGTAGTAGGATGACTTGTTAGTAGGCCTGCCTGCTAACCAAAGATTAGAGTAAAGGTGCTGGGTACAGGTTTCATACCACAGCCAAGCAATTGCGAAATGCAACCTGTGCACGAAGCCTCTAATTTCATAGCATCCTTATTCCTCAAAACGTGTCATGCAAGAAGGAAGAGTTTTAGATGTGTATAGCCCAGCTTTTGGGCCATTTCTTCTACCTCTGCCTTACTGTTGGTCATGTCTTTTGTATTTGAGTAAAGAAAAGATAAAGGGAGCAGATAATGAAGTGTTTTCTCAGTTTCCCATGGCTGATTTCCCAAAACTCTCATTTTAATTAACTGTCATCTAGTTTCCCTGGCCCTCTCTATTCATCCACTTAATGTGTGTACATCATCATTCAACAAATATTTACTGGCACACCTACTGTGACACACTGGGATGTGGGTACTGAAGACTGTCGGGAACAAATAACCATACTACCCTGGGAGAGAATGGGGTCTTGTTGCTATGGTCACAGTAAAAAGAGTGCAACATGGTGGAGGGCCGTAGGAAATAATCTCGCATGTATGCAGCCCCAGAGCTCATGTTGTGGCCCAGAGTTTCTGCACGATAAGCAGCCTCAAACTGGTGAGATGGTAGCCCCAACTTGTTTGGGACAGTAAAATTGTTTTCTTGGTGGGTAAGTGTCTTCCCTTCCCAATATGGGAAGATTTAGAATTAAATATAGGTTGATGAAGTGAATCAAACCCATACTTTTGTGTTAGCCTGAGGTATAATTTGTTTATTTTTGTCATTTGAAGTATTAGTAATACTTAAGAAGATCTGGCTTAATAATAATAATAGCTAACATTTATTGAATTCCAGGCACTGTATAAGCTCTTTACAAAGATTAACTCTTTTAATCCTTATAACAACCCTATGAGGTAAATACTATTTTTTTTTTTTGAGACAGAGTCTTGCTCTGTCACCAGGCTGGAGTGCAGTGACGTGATCTCGGCTCACTGCAATTTCCACCTCCTGGGTTCAAGCAATTCTCCTGCCTCAGCCTCCTGTGTAGCTGAGATTACAGGCGTGCGCCACCACGCCCAGCTAATTTTTGTATTTTTTAGTAGAGACGGGGTTTCACCGTGTTGGCCAGGATGATCTCGATCTCTTGACGTTGTGATCCACTCACCTCAGCCTCACAAAGTGCTGGGATTATAGGCGTGAGACACCATGCCCGGCCTATTATTTTTTAAAATCTCTTTTTTTTCCTTTTGATCTTTGGAATGAAGGATTTCTGTTGTTCAGTATTAAATTTCATTGACTCTTCTGCAATTTCTATTTCTCTTAAGCTCATCCAGTGCATATTTGTTTCAGTTATTGCATTTTTCTCTTCTAGAATTATCATTTTGTTCTTTTTTCGTATTCACTCATTACAGGCATATTTTCCTTCATAGCCTCAACCATAGTTACAATTACTGTTTTAAAATTTTCATCTGCAGCTGGGCATGGTGGCTGACACCTATAATTCCAGCACTTTTGGAGGCTGAGGAGGGAGGATTGCTTGAAGCCAGGAGTTCAAGACTAGCCTGGGCTACACAGAGAGACTCCATCCCTAAAACCAACCAACCAAACAAATTAGCCAGGCGAGGTGGCAGACACCTGTTGTCCTAGCAACTCAGGAGGCTGAGGCGGGATTATTCCCCGAGCTGAGGAGTTCAAAGCTGCAACAAATTCTCACCACTGCACTCTAGCGTGGGTGACAGAGCAAGACCGGTGTCCAAAAAGCAAACGAAAATTCTCACCTGCTAATTCTAACATCTGGGTCATCTGGGATCAGTCTCCATTGATTCTTTTCCCTTGAATATGGTTCACATTTTCCTGCTTTTGGGAATTTTGAATTGTACTCAATATTATGAGTGATATATCATAGAGAGTCATTTCCATCATGTTCCTCTGAAGATTATTGTGTATGTTTGTGTGTATATATGTTTAAGCAGGGAAGTTTACTTTGCTGGGCTCAAAATCGAAACTCCATGTTTTCAGTGGTGTCAGCAGCTGACATCTCTGTGCAGTTCTTTAGCTGTAGCTAGGCTGCTTGGCATCTTGTCACAGTTTGTAGTTCAAGGGTTTCCAGATATTCAGTGGAGTTTATGTGCAGAATTTAAGCTCCTATTTTGCATCTCTTTCCTGTGATTTCCCACCTCGTTTTCTAGCTGCTATGGTCTTCCCAAATTCTGTATTCACCCAGCATGGTGCCTGCCCTCAGGCAAAAACCCTTAAAAAAGAAAAGAGAAGTGCACCTAATGTTTGTTCCCTTCGTCCAGATGTGCATGTGTCTTCAGTTTCTGCCTGCTTGTGGTTGCCCTGCAATGGTTGTTGTTTATAGTTGGTCCAGAGTTTATTGCTGTTGGGAGGATTGGTCCGATAGGTACTACTGAGCTATTACCAGAAGCTGCCAGCCTTCCATGTCATGATTCATAAGAATTTTTAGTTTTCTTATTAGATTTTCTAGCATCAGATAAGTGCTAGGGAAAGTTTTGGTTGCTAGGCATTTGAAATTCCTAAAAAGGAAAGGAAATTTGAATGTATTAAACTTTTAATTGCAGTTTAAATTGGTGTAAGGGAATTAATTTAACTAAGTTTTAAATGGGCTTGGATATATAAGGGATTTTATAATCTGTTCCAAATTGAATTCATTAAACAGTCAAAGTCAGTTGGCTGTTCACTTTAACTAGATTTATAAATAGGAAAATATTTGTAAATTGAACTTAAAACCTTAAGAAACCAGGTTCCTAGAGTTATTTCTTTTATAAATTGAATATTAGTTTAATAATGTTTATCACAAATAGTCTTTTTATTCACAAAAGACACCCTCGGGGGCAGCAAAAAACTCCAGTGGTATTAAGGAGCTTGGGCTTTAATAGGGCAGACCTGATTAACCCTGTGTCTTCAGACAATGAGAGAAGTACAGTGGGATAGGTGAGCACAAGCACTATGGGAGGATGAGGGGAGGGGATGGGGAGTGCAGATGTTCCTGGAGAGATGACACCTGGAAGACAAAGTGAGGGTAAGAGCACTCCTGGCTAGGTCTAGGGGTGGTGTGGAGTATAGCACCTGTGAGGACTCGGAGGCCTGAGAAAGCATTGCCTGCTTAGGAAACTACAAATTCATTTTGGCTGAGAGAATGACCTTGGGGGGCTAAGCTCAGGATTTTGACCTTCATCCTAAAAGCCGAGGAAACACCATCAAGAAAGTGAAAAGGCAACCCACAGAATGAGAGAAGTTTTACAACTCATATATCTGTTAAGGGACTTGTATCTGGAATATATAAAGAACTATAAAGGCAGGGCTGGGCATGGTGGCTCACGCATGTAATCCCAGTGCTTTGGGAGGCAGAGACAGGGAGATCACTTGAGAATAGGAGTTCAGTACCTACCTGGATAACATAGTGACCCCATCTCTAAAAAAAAGTAGATTTTTAATTAGCTGGGTGTGGTGGTATGTGCTTGTAGTCCCAGCTACTGGGGGTGGCGGGGGCTGAGGCAGAGGGATTGAGCTCAGAAGTTCGAGGTTGCATTGGGTTATGATCATACCACTGCATTCCAGCCTGAGCCACAAAGTGAGACATTTCTCTGTGGCCAATAAGCACATGAAATGATGCTCCATATTATTGGCCATCAGGAAAATGGAAATCAAAACCACAATGAGATAATTCACACTCACTAGAATGGAGAAATTGGAATCCTCATACACTGCTAACACAAATATAAAATGGTACAGTCACTTTGAAAAGTGTAGCAGTTCCTAAAAAGGTTCAACATAGAGTTTAAAAATAAAAGAAATTTAGGCCAGGCGCTATGACTCACCCCCTCCACTTTGGGAGAAAAAGGTGGGTGGATAACCTGAGTTCAGGAGTTTGAGACTAGCCTGGACAACAAGGAGAAACACCATCTCTACAAAAAATACAAAAATTAGCCAGACGTGGTGGCGTACACCTGTAGTCCCAGCTACTTGGGAGACTGAGGTGAGAGGATCACTTGAAGCTGGGAGGTGGAGGTTGCAGTAAGCCAAGATCGTGCCACTG
Source organism: Ateles fusciceps (assembly GCA_036589455.1). NCBI lineage: Eukaryota > Metazoa > Chordata > Mammalia > Primates > Atelidae > Ateles > Ateles fusciceps. The sequence continues at coordinate 5,388,190 of JAZHEH010001341.1, read as the reverse complement.
CAGTCCAGCCTATTTCAAAACAAACAAAAATTTGCCAGGCATGGTGCCACTCACCATGTGGTCCCAACTACTTAGGAGGCTGAGGCAGGAAGATGGCTTGAGTCCAGGAGTTCAAGGCCACAGTGAGCCGTGATTGTACCACTGCACTCCAGCCTAGGTGACAGAGTGAGACCTCATCTTGAAATAAACAAAAATGTAAAAATAAAGAGAAGTAGTATGGGTGTAGTTGCAGAATGAAGGACAGTCTTTAAACTGAATAAACTCAGCTTTATAAAATACTTTTCCAAAAAGGCAGAGAAAAGAAGCTGAGGGAACCCACTGAACTATAGGAAGAACTGTATTTTCAGAAGGAGGGGCCTTTGGGAGCAAAACCACCCACAGCCTCCAGCTTGTCTGAGGAGCCCCTCACACTCCTGCACTCCTGGAGCTCTTGGGACTGGAGGGGAGGGTGTCACTGAATCTAGGAGCTGAGGATTGGGCTTTGTGGAGGGGGAGGAGGGAGATGCCAAGGTGGAGAGGCCCATGTTTACCATGGGATGACACCGGAGAAAAGGCTGGCCAGCTCTCCCTGTCTTCCCAACTCCCTCCATTAAAGTTGGCAGGAAAAGCCCTTAATTGTATTGTGATGGTTATGGATTCGAAAATGTTTTTTCCCATGGTATGTGTTCTCTTTCCTCAGATTGGAAAGGATCGGGTACTGAATTTTGACCCCTGCTGCATCAGCTACTTTACTAAAGGGGGAGTACATTTTGCTGGGGGGTTCAGACAGGCAAGTGTCGCTTTTCACCAAGGATGGAGTGCGGCTTGGGACTGTTGGGGAGCAGAACTCCTGGGTGTGGACGTGTCGAGTGAAACCGGATTCCAACTATGTGGTAAGAAGAGGAAGTTTGTTCTGTGGGGCCATGGCTTGGAGAGGCACTGAGCAACGCCCCTGTCTCGAGAGTCACATCCCTGGGGTTTGTGTCTGACAAATGGGAGTGCAGTCTTTCTCCATAGAGCTAGGAATTGACAGCTCTCTTACCCTGCAGGTGGTTGGCTGCCAGGATGGCACCATTTCCTTCTACCAGCTTATTTTCAGCACAGTCCATGGGCTCTACAAGGACCGTTATGCCTACAGGGATAGCATGACTGATGTCATTGTGCAGCACCTGATCACTGAGCAGAAAGGTAAGAGGCAGGCGCAGACCTTGGGAAGAGGGACAGGTGGAAGCAGGTGGAAAGGGCTAGTGACAGGGCACTTGAAATAACAGGAAAGGCTTCTCCTTGGCCTTTTGAAAACATGTTAGCCACTGGGTCTGTGTCTTGTTTGTTTGTTTTGTTTTGTTTTTTGGTGGGGGAAGTAGGGATGTCAGTCTCCTTGAGGATCTCATGAAAGCAATAAACCCTCTCTGAAAAATGTACCAACCCAGAATTTTGCACATAATTCCAAGGAGTACATGGATTTCCTGAGTGAGGGAGGATGATTTGTGACAGATTGGAGCCAGGTGGTTGACCTGCATGGGTCTTCGTGGACCTTTGTCCTTTCCTGTCAGAGTTTCTCTGGGGTGTTTCTCCCTCAGCCCAGTCTCAACTTGCCTCCTGGCAGGTCCTTCTGCCAGAGATGAGCAGGGGAATTGGACTGGCACAGGCTTAGTCAGAAGATCAGGGTTCCAGGCCTACCATAGTCAGCCCAAGCCCTAAGACCTCAGTCTCTCCCTCTGTCTACTTAAGTAACTGTGCTGTTAAATAGGCTCAGAATCCACTTATTTCAGGTGTCTTCATATCTGGATGTGCTGGCCGTAGTGCACTGCTGGGTGCCTTTGCAAAGGGATCCAGGTGGAGGCTTGTCTTGTAGATTCAGATGAGTGTCCTTTGGTCCCCATGGGGGACCATGTCTTTTTAAACATTCTGGCTGTGGTGGTGGGGACAAAGCCCCTTGGGCAGCTCCGAAGTGTCCCCTCAGGGACATTTTCTCCACCTGGTCTGTAGTGGGAGTGTAGAGCCCTGTATGTATCAGATATTACGTGTCTTTTCCGTTTGTCAAGGAGGTGGGCAGGGAGTGGCCAGAGGTGAGGTCAGTCACTTAGGCAGGCTCCCGATCGCCAGGGCCCCTAGTGCTGTGCAGAGTTCACATTTGTATCCAGCGAGTGATGGTAACACTGAGTACTTTCTTTCCATACTCAGTTGTCAGCCTTGGAACATGAGGATTGTGTCCTATAGGACTTTGGATCCCAGTGCTCAGCAGAGCTGATTGTATATATTAGATACTCTAAAGATTTTTCAATGAGAGTACCTCAATTTAATTGCCAGTAGCGTTAAGTAAATGATGGCTTTTAATTTCTCTGCCTTCCACCTTACTTAACAACCTCTTGCTAGAACTAGATATTTTTTTCTTTGACAGTTCGGATTAAATGCAAAGAGCTTGTCAAGAAGATTGCCATCTACAGAAATCGATTAGCTATCCAACTGCCAGAGAAATCCTCATCTATGAGTTGTGTTCAGAGGAGTCATCAGACATGCATTACCGGGTAAAGGAGAGGATTGTCAAGAAGTTTGAGTGCAACCTCCTGGTGGTGTGTGCCAATCATATCATCCTGTGCCAGGTGGGCAGCAGCATGTTGAGAGGAGCTGGACTGAATTCCATTTGTGCTCTCCCCAATGATAGGGTGCCCACCTCATGGTTTTAAAACTGGTCACTGGAAAACAAGTCTGTTTCCATCAAACTAAGTGGCTGCTTATTGCCTTTCATTTTCCTGGCACCTAGATGAACCAGACTGTATTAGCAAGTTATGAGCCATAAACTGGAGAATACTTTTTTATTATTTTTTTAAAAATATTTTTCTTGAGACAGACAGGGTATTGCTCTGTTGCCCAGGCTGGAATGCAGTGGCACGATCATGGCTCCCTGCAGCTTTGACCTCCCAAGCTCAAGTGCTCCTCCTCCTGAGTAACTAGCACTACAGGTGCATCCCACCACACCCAACTAATTTTTTATTTTTAGTAGAGACATGAGGCTGTACTTTGGGAGGCTAAGGTGGGAGAATTGCTTGAACCCAAGAGTTTGAGACCTGTCCAGCCTCCTAAAGTACTGGGATTAGTGAGCCACTATGGCCAAGAATACCTTTTTCTATTGCGGAACATTTTGTCATAGTAGGATTAAACGTATTTTAATGACTTGAAACATAAATTGGTGTTGTACAAAATGAAGGTAGTTGTTATTGATAAGCATATATACATAAAATTTGTAACAACTCAGTAATTGTCAAGGAAGTTTTAATTCCTGAAAGATTTTTTTTCATGGAAAAAACTTTCTCAAGATTCTAGAGAGTGTCTAAGTCAAAGAGAAGTTTGGAAAGACTTTGAGAGATGGCTAACCCAGCATCTTGGAAATAGAGGTGGATTTTGTTTTACATAGTTCTATTGGAAGCAATAAAAGGGAAGAATTCCTAGGAATTACTGTAGTGTAAAATACTATTAAAATCTCTGAAAGTCTAGAACTGGGCAGGGTGCAGTGGCTCACGCCTGTAAATCCCAGCACTTTGGGAGGCCAAGGCAGGAGGATCACTTGAGGCTAGTAGTTTGAAAGCAGTCTAGAAAACAAAGTGAGAACCCATCTCTACAAATTTTTTTTATTAGCTGGGTGTGGTGGCGCTCGCCTATAGTCCCAGCTACCTGGGAGGCTGAGGCAGGAGGATTGCTTGAGCCAGGAATTGGAGGCTGCAGTGAGCTATGATAGCACCACTGCACTCCAGCCTGGAGGACAGAGTGAGACCCTGTCTCCTAAATAAATAAATAAAGTCTAGCACTTCAAGGGGTTTAGAGTTGCCGCAAGTTATAGGATAGGTGTGGCAAGTATGTGTACTTTCAAGTGCTACCTCTGGCCTAGGCTGCCTGGATGAAGATCTTCGTTGAAGATCTGAGGCTCATCTGGGTTCCATGGGGGAGCCTTGCACGGAATCTTGGATTAATGATGCCAATCATGGGGTCTACATGGGATTAGATGGATAGATATTGAATGTGTAGGCATTTTCTCCCCCTTAGGGGCAGGAAGACCTCCTTGGGGAGGGCTAGGAGCATTTATTCTGTTGAATTTCCATGCAGAGCTGGGTTTGCTTCCTAGGAGAAACGGCTGCAGTGTCTGTCCTTCAGCGGAGTGAAGGAGCGGGAGTGGCAGATGGAGTCTCTGATTCGTTACATCAAGGTGATCGGTGGCCCTCCTGGAAGGGAAGGCCTATTAGTGGGGCTGAAGAATGGACAGGTGAGTGCCCCACATGTCTCCCGTCAGGCTGATTATCTGCACGCATGCTGAGTGACCCGTCTAGCAATGACCCTGAGCTGGGTTCTCAGGGCAGGAAAACTTCTGTCCTCCATGGGTGAATTGTGGGGTAGCCGTGAGTTCAGTTTTTTGAGGACAGCCTCAGGCTGAAGATGCAGTGGCTGTCATACTCATAGCAGGCCCGTGTTTTGGCAGAGTTGAGCTATAGCCTCTGGCTACATGTAGAGTGGATTAGTGGCTTAAGGTCATCAGAAGGTGGGAGATTTGTTAGAGATGCTGCTTCTGTGAATTTCTAAGAGGGAGGCAGAGATCATTACCTAGGTCACCTCCCAATTAGGGCAGTGAGTAGGGCAGTGCGTTCCAGCATGTGTCCTAGAGAATGCCGGGTCCACAGGACACTGATAGATGCCATAGAAAAATGGGCCCTTTGGTCAATTAGATGTGGGAAATGCAGGTTACACAAAGTTAAACAGATTCTGTATGTGTGTATATCTGCATGTGTATGTACGTGTGCACACGTGTAATTTGCTCAGCATAAGAAAAGTTCTAAGTGGAACTTTGAAAGTGACAATGTAGCTGCATTAGCCCGAGAGCCAAGCTGTGCAGCAGATGACTTCTGGCGAAGGTTTCTCAGGTCTTTGCTGGGGACGGAAGTCATGGGGCATAAGAGCAGTGGGTGAAATCAAGCAGCAATGCCAAGGGGAGAAAGGGCCTGCTTCTTTCTCAGTCAGCGCTCACTTCCCATGGGAGCGTGGACTTTGGGATCAGGTGGACCTGAGGTCATGTTCTTACTTAGCTACTCACTGGCTTTGTCAACCTGGGCGGGTTATTTTACCTCTCTGAGGCTGGTTTTACATGAGCTTAGTACCACATATTTCACAGGGCTGTCAAAAACAGATATCAAGGCTGGGAGTTAAAGCCAGTGTAAAAAAAAAAAAAACCACCAAGGATATTAAAGGGCTATTAAAGCAGGCATGGTGGTGGTGGGTACCTGTCGTCCCAGCTACTCAGGAGGCTGAGACAGGAAGATCACTTGAGTCCAGGAGTTTGAGGCTGCAGTGTGATGTGATTACACCTGTGAATAGCCACTGCAGTCAGCCTGGGCGACATAGTAAGACCTTATCTCTTAAAACATTTTTTTTAAACCAGGGGTATCAGTGAATGATAGCTGTCATCATCACTGTCACCATCATAATTTTCTGCCACACATCTCGTCAGTGTTCACAGCAGGCTTTTCCTGTGTTAGTTCATGACTCCGATCTCTGCTAGATGGTGTCTCCTAACGCTGCAGTTCGGGTAACGTCATTAACAATCCCCAGTCCAGACAGACACTAAAGTGAGCTCGGCCTGTCTCCAGGGCTGTCATTACTTCTGCAGCCTCTGACGAACCTCACTTCTGGCCTCCTAAGGATAAGCCAATGCCCCCACTCCCCTCTTTCTTTTGATGAGTCCTTTTCTCTGCACAGAGCTTCTGGTGAAGGTAGTGGGAGCTGTTCTTGCAGAGCACATGGGATTCCAAGGGCCTGGCACTGGGCCAGGATCTTGTTGCCATGGTGACTGACACTGTTTTCTCTGAAATTCTGCCAGATCCTGAAGATCTTCGTGGACAATCTCTTTGCGATCGTCCTGCTGAAGCAGGCCACAGCCGTGCGCTGCTTGGACATGAGTGCCTCCCGTAAGAAGCTGGCTGTGGTAGATGAAAACGACACTTGCTTGGTGTATGATATTGACACCAAGGAGCTACTTTTTCAGGTGAAGTCCCCGAGGAGGCCCAGGGACATTGTCTTTTGATTAGAGATCCTCCTCTAGCTTCCCATTCTCTGCAGGATGCTCTTCTGCTCTGGCCCAGGCAGGTCTCTGGGAGGAGCAGTGAGGGGGCAGGCACAACCTGCTTCTCCCATGCAGGCACAAGCAGCAGGGCCTGGGCCAGCCTCTTGAACTTTGGTTTCCTTGCCAATGAGATGAGTGAGCAGAGCCTTTCTTGAGCGTTTACCTGAACAAGAAATAGGGCAGTGACTCTGAGGGGGGGCATGTCATCGCTCAGTGAATGGGGCGATGACTCCGAGGGGGGGCTGTTGTTGGCGCTCAGTGAATGGGGCGATGGATGCGCTTCCTTTGCAGAAGTCTGCGTCTCACTGCTGCAGACCTGCCAGTGTCTCTGCGCACCTATGGCACGGGAAGGAAACAGGATCAGTTTTGTCATCCAAAAGGGGGGAAAGTGATGGGCAAGCCTGGCCTTCTACTAATTCACAAGAATGCTTGAAGAGCCAGCAGCATGTGAAGTGCTTGGATCTGTGGGGGCGTAGGCGTTGTTTGGTGTCATCCAGCCCCGTGGCCAAGGAAGTGTGTCATGAGAGAATGCCGCCTGGCAGCTCTGTGCCCAGGGCCTGGCTGGCTTTCTGCTGGGCTCGAGCCATTCTTTGTCTCTTTAGGTCTTTGTAGGTGGTCGGGACTGTTTTCTGGGATGAAGTTACCCACAAAGCTGGAGCCCCTCTTGACTGGTTACCTTGGCCACCACAGGGTTCCTGATGTTACAGGCAGATTCGGTCCCCTTACCAGTCTCCTTCTTGTTCTCGGCAGCAGAATCAATAGTGGGAGGGGCCTGGAGTGTGGAGCAGCCTCAGTCAATTAGAAATGGTTACCTGGCCACCTCTAGCTCGGGGGTGACTCCCCCATCAGTCTCAACTCACTCCTGTCCCTGAGAGTAGAATGGTTCGGGGGAAGAGAGCACAGTCTTCAGGCTGACCTGGGCTTGCGTCCTGCCTGCATCCCTTACTGTGTGAGCTTAAGCAAGTTAGTGAGCCTCTCTGAGCCTTGATTACTTTTCTCTAAAATGTGATTAGTAATTGCCCCTCACAGAATTGCTGCAGGAGTAAACAAGATACCATAGTGCCTAGCTCAGTGCTGGGCACAAAATAAGGCCCGACATGTTACCTCCCTTCTCCCCGAGCTTCACCTTCCGCCTATGGGGCGGTAGCTGCCCGAAATGTGAATCTGTGTCTGAGCCTAGAATCATACAAGTGTGGAAGGGCGTGTGTGCTCCCCCGTCCCCACTGCTGGCTCTGTAGCGGGCTAGGGGAGGTGATTCTCAGCCCTACTAGGAGACATCAACATTCCCACCTATGACATTGCCTGCTGGCTTTCCTCTTCTCCACTGCCCTCCACCCCTGCACATAAAACAGCTGTGTTTTTTTTTTCTCTCATTATAAAAAACAATCTGCAGTCATTATAAAAGATCCTAGGCAGAAAGGTATGAACATATTTTGGGAGAATAATTTTTTTTCAAAAGTAAAGCTTGCTTACTCAAATATTCCAACAACACGCAGGTGCATGGAGGGGCTTCCCTCTCTTCATTTCTGTGGGATCCCGTTTCCCTCCTTTCCCTCCATCCCACTGTAAGCAATTTAGTGGGATTCAGTCTTTAAAAGGGTATTGGGGTAAAATGTGCAGGCACTGCCCACGCCCAGGGTGGTTCTCACAGATCCCTACCGTCCCTGTCCTCTAGGAACCAAATGCCAACAGTGTGGCCTGGAACACCCAGTGTGAGGACATGCTCTGCTTCTCGGGAGGAGGCTACCTCAACATCAAAGCCAGCACCTTTCCTGTGCACCGGCAGAAGCTGCAGGGCTTCGTGGTCGGCTACAATGGCTCCAAGATCTTCTGCCTCCACGTCTTCTCCATTTCTGCCGTGGAGGTGCCACAGGTAACTGGGGGCACCTGTCCACTCAGCTCTGGCAAGGCTCACAAGACCAGGGAAGCCAGGCCCCTTGCTGGTGCTTTGCGGAAAGAGTAGCAAGGAGAGAAGAGTGGCAGCTGTGATGTTGAGGGAGGCAGTCTGGCCTGGAACCTGCAGCCCTGTCTCCACTCCTTGCGACCTGTGTGACGGGGGACAAACAGCTCAACCTCCCTGAGCCTCAGTTTCTTCCTGGTCCTCGTTCTGTAGGGATGGGAGGGGTATGCAGTGTTGTCAGCAGAGTGTGTTTTGCGGAGAGCCCAGCGTGGGGCCGAGGGGGAGAAGCAGCAAAGCCGGGAGTCCAGCAGGGTGTGTGCATGAGCGCATGTGTGATGGTGGTGATGTGTGTGCGAGAGAGAAGCGGAGAGAGAGAACGAGTGGGTGGGTGGTGAGGCCTGAGCTCTGTGAGCCAATAAGGGAGCATGGGACTCTGCACAAGCCCCCTGAACTAGGAGGAGGCCAGAACAGAAATGGGGTGCTGAAGTGTGGAGCCACAGAATGGGGGGAGGGCAGAACCGCAGACAGGAGGCTGAGAGTGACCTCCCGAGTGTGGGCTGGCGTCTCCTCCACCTCCTGCACCCCACGCAGATGTGCTCACTGTAGGATTGCCATGAAACAGACGTGCACCAGCAAGAACTTCAGCCCTCAGCATCCCATCCTCAGGACAGAATCACTCCTAACGTGTTGGAATACATCTGCTTAGAGCTTTTTATGTGTGTATATAATATATGCATAATATACAATTAGGAGCATGTGATTTCATAAGAACATTTTTAAACCCAAGTGGAATCGCACTGCAAATACTGGTTCATGACTTTTATCTGCATAAGTATTGCTGCCTATAGATGGAACCTCAGATTTCCTGTATTCCCTGAGCCTGGCCTGTAAACAAGACTTCTCATCCCCTTCCTTTATGGCCGTCTTCTCATCTCACCTCACATTCCATTATGGCAGCCCCATCCCTGTCTAGGAAGTGCTGGCGGCAAACTAGTCATCTGGCCTGTTCACTCAGCAATCTCCTGAAGCATGGTTCTGTGTCAGTAAATGTTCTTATCCAGTATGGCAAAATGCTAAGGTAATTATAGACTCATATAAGTTGTAGGAAATAGTACAGAGATCCCTTATACCCTTTGCCCAATTTCCCCCCAATGGTAACACCGTGCAAAGCTCTAGGACGATCTTCCCACCCATGTCAGCGTGTATAACCTCCCCCCCACAGTCATGGCACTGAACACGGCCACCACCACAAGGTGCCTGGTATTGCACTGCCCTTTTACAGCCAGCTCCCTTCCCTCCTGCCCAGGACCCCCTGCGTTGTATTTACAGCTGCATTTTATCCTGGTTCATGGATATTCCACAGCTTTCTTTACCAGTCCTACTGGATGTGTTTGCTGCTTACAGACTTTTTGTATTGTAAATAGCAGGGATCTTTCTAGCTAAGTCCTTGTATCTGTCCCGACTTGGCATCTTGGCATAAATTCCTAGAATTGAAATTGCTGGGTCAAAATGTGTGTACCTTTGAAAGATTTTTAGGGAAATTTCCAGTTTTCCCTTCTGCTAGGCTCTGTCAGTTGGTGTCTTTCCCCACACAACTCAGCTTCAGGCTAGAGTCCATTTCTTCTTCTAAGCCCATGATACTCTCAAAACTCATAACTACAAGACTTACTGGGGAAATGCCCATCATCCATGCCTGACACAGAGCAGCTATTCAAGAAATGTTAGTGGAATTCAGATCTGAGGCAAAAGAGAAGACCAGAAAGCAAGAGGAAGAAGGGAATGAGGTGGGTGGAAGTGACAGCAGGACAAGAGGCATGAACAACTTCCTGGACTGTGTCCTCACCATCCTTGTCTGCCCTGTCACAAACCCACACACCACATCCACCAGAAACTCGCTCTTCCTCAGTTGCACCAAACGGGCTCTGCTTATTAAAAGGTTTTCTCCCAAGATTGCCATCCTGACCTCAAAAATAAATGCAGTTTGCTGCTCCTTGACTGTAGCCAGCCAAGAGGAGCCAGAGGGGGAGTCCTGGGGCTTCCTCTGCCTGGACTTTAAGGTTCAGCAGTAAAGTCTTGCTGGCTACACCAGGGCCATCCTGCTGACACAGCAGGTCAGGACTACCAAGGGTTAGGAAAAGCATTCTCAAGACAAAGGCTATTCATCTCTCGCCCCTGCCTCTGGCCATCCTGTGGTTTGGCCTGGAGAGGTGGGAGAAAGCATCAGACCCAGTCTTGGAATTTTTGGTTTCCTTTCGAAATTTACATTGTCTTGTGCAAGAACTGGTTTCTTGGGGGCTGCCAAGTAGGACAATGAGTCCTAGGAGGGCTTCTCAAGGCAGTGATGACTTCATGTTTGGAATGCAACAGCAAGATAAAATATAGCTCAGAGGGTATTTGTTCAGTGAGTCTATTTTTAAAACTCCACTAAAATTGTACCTCCCAAGTAAGGCCGAGTGTTAGCCATCCGTCATATGCTCAGCTGTGATATGCCTGTCTGATGGCCTGTCCCACTCACAGGGCATTCAGCATGGCAAGCAGTTGTGCGGTTCAAGGAAGGAGCACTGGCTTTAGGTCCTGACTCTGCCGCCTCAAGCAGCTGTAACTAGAGCAACTCATGTCACTCTTTGGGGGACTCATTTTCTTTTCTGTGAAATGGGGTTAATTATACTCATCTTTCAGGTTTTCTCAAGCCCAATTTCTGTTATTATTTCTCCTTATTACTGACTCATAAAATAGCAAAAACCACAAAACACAACTAAATTGCAACAGGCTGTACTTAACTAACAGACTTTAGAAAGGAAAGTTCATTGTGTGCTTGGAGAAGAGCTTTCAGGAGTTTGAGAAAACTTCCAGGAGATGGTGAAACTTGATCTGAGCCCTGAGAAGTCTGCAAAGGAAGAGTGGAGCAGGGAATCTTTTCAAACAAAGTGAAAGGTGGGGGTAGAAACAAGACTAGAGAGCCTGGGAGATGGTGAGGAGCGCTGGTACTGAGAAAATACAGTGAAGGTACTGATCACACCTGTGTTTTGCCCAGCGCTTCATCATTTTTGGAGACGTCTCTCCTTTGCCCACAGTAGCCTGAGCTGGGCAGAGCATTTAAACAGAAGTTGGATTTAATTTTCGGTCTTGACTCTGTCATCTCAAGCAGCTGTAACTAGAGCAACTCATTTCACTCTTTGGGTGACTTTTCACAAAAAGTAACCAGTCTAGAATGTAGCTGAGCCTGGCCTGGGTTCTAGGTCACCTGCTCCCTAGCCTGTGCCTGCTGCCCCCCGCAAAAGGAGCATTTAACATGCCGATGAGGAGAGATGCCATGGTGGGAAAGACCAGCACTCAGGAGTAACCATGTATTGCTCTGAGAGTAGACAGACTCAAAATGAAAAAAAAATTTCTTCAACTCTAAAGCTAAAAAACAAGACCAGAAATTTCAAAGACAAAAGCCGCAAATGGAGAAAACAGTACTTCAAGCTCCACATTTGGGAACCATTAGCACAGAGGTCCTGGCTGATGGCTCTTCCCTGCCCAGGAAGCCAGGAGAGATGCCGGCCCTGAAGCACACTAGCTGGCCTAAAGCAAGGGCAAGGCCTTTCCTGTTAAAGACATTCTGGCCCAACTCAGACTCATTCTCAGGCCTGCACACACGTATAAACATATACACACGCACACATGTGGCAGGAAGGGGCACAGAACCTGGAGTCCAGTCCAGGTTGTACAGATGCTAGACTCATATTTCTTATTTTATACCCTAGTAGGATCCCTTCCCTTATCTATGGAAAGCTCCAGCCTGAGGTTCTCCATTTGCTAGCTGCGCCCTGAGACATGTCAGTTGTCCTCTCTGAGTCTCGGTCTCCTGGGCTGTAGCCAGGGAGAAATAATACCTACTACACAGGGCTGTGGGGACAGCCCAGACCTTTATAAACCTAAGGAAGAGAAGTCGTTAGAACTGTTCATGACATTCACAGCAAGGCAACTCTGTCTCCTAGGAGGACGTTGGTCGCAGTACAGGGAGCAGGAGACTTGTTTCCAGAGGCTTCCAGAGTAACTCAGAGCAAATCAGTTACCTTTCTTGGAATCAGTCCCTAGAAGAGGAGGCTATCCCAGACCCTTCCTCCCAGGAAATGATTCATTCTGTCAGCAAACAGACTGGGGGCCTGCTGAGGGAGGCCGGTACAACCCACCACTGCTCATAGGCTGTGCAGGGCCTGGCTGTGGGCACAGGCCTGTAACTGCAGCACAGCCTGAGATCTGGACAAAGGGCAGAGGAAGCTGAGACTCCTTCCCCTGGGTAGGGGCTTGAGGGGCCCGGGAGGACTCTCTAGAAGAGGTGACATTTCAACAGGGCCTTGAAAGTCGAATATGTATTTTCCAGAGGGAGAGTGGGGACGGGGTGAGGCTGACATCCTGTGATGGGCAGGCCCGCATTTGGGAAGTAGGAGAAGATGGGCAGAGAGTTTGTGCTGTGGCGCACACTGACCTGGCCGTGAGAGGGGTGCAGGACAGAGCACAGAGGGTGGGCTGGGCAGGCTGGGCAGGCTGGGCAGGGTGCTGATTGACAGCTGCAGGGCTGCTCCGCAGGCATGGGTCATTGCATGGGTAATTGTCACACACATCTAGAGGCGGGCTCTGTATGAATCTGGCTCTTTCCATGGCTCTGAAAACAGTCTTCTTTCTTTCCCTTGATGAAATCCTGCAGTCTGCTCCCATGTACCAGTACCTGGATAGGAAAATGTTCAAGGAAGCCTACCAGATTGCTTGCTTGGGTGTGACAGACACTGACTGGCGCGAGCTGGCCATGGAAACACTAGAAGGTTTAGATTTGGAAACAGCAAAGAAGGTAAGCATCTAGTCAGCAGGAGCTGGAGTCTGGTCCCTGAGGGGTCCCTTAAGAAGGCAGATGGGGATCCAAGTGGCATGGAGAGGCCACAGACTGCAGCAGCCTCTGGAGTGAGGCTGACCTGGGCTTGGATCTCAGCTCAGCCACCTCCTCACTGTGGGCCTGGGCAGGTGACATCTTTTCTAAGACTGCTTCTCTGTAGATGTAGGGAGATGATAAGCCCCATCCTCACAAAGCTGTGAGGATTGAATGGGAAGATGCCTGTAAAGCCTGATCCAGGAGCGGCATCTCATAGATTCTGGCTGTCACTCTTATTAGCTGTTATCTACAGGAAGCACCTGGCTAGTAGCCTGGCACATCAGAGGCACTCCGTAAATGGCAGCTTTTATTATCAGTGTAATCACTGGCCATGTATTACACAATGCTGCTTTTCTTAGCATCTGCCATCTAAGGTGGGAGAGATGGTCAAGGTCTCTGATTCTGACAGCAATGTGGGCACTTCCCACGTACCTTAATGGTGGGATTCATGGACTTGATTCCTTGTGTCCTTTCCTGGCCTAATCTATGAAAGCTAGAGAGATGGCTGAAAACATCTGACCCCTTTCTGCACATGAGGAAAAGCCCAGGTATGTTCCTGAGCTGTGTTTCCATCTAGAACCTGAGATGGAGGAAGGAATAGCTCTCACCCCCCCTCTCCCGTACCCCTTCCCTCTTTATCTCCCCCACAGTTAATGAGCTGCTCATTTTGTCCCTACTACTGGGCTGATATTGAAGGAGCGGCAAAGAGGGATGTGATGCCTGCGTCAGGTTAGGTCAAGACTTGTAGGCATGAAGAGAGAGGAGACTGGACCAGACCAGGACTCAGAAGCCTGGCTGAGAACCAGCTGTGCCACGTAAGGGGCTCTGGGACCTCAGGCCAGCTGCTTTCCTCGGAGCCCCAGTCCTCCCAGTTCTGAAATGGGGGTGGTGAGAATGCCTGCTGCAGTCCTGAGGCTTCACTGAGACGTTGTAAAGGGGAATTTAAAGCAGGGATGGTTGTGCAGATGCTAGCCATGACTAAACAAGGGAAGTGATCGTTGTGTAACAATGATCTAGATTATATTTTCAGATGTCCTCAGTGTAGTCAAGTGGAGATGGAGGAGGCTGTAAGACTTGAGAGGAGGGAGGAGGCATCTCCATGGAGGGAGCTTCCCTCTCCTGCCCCACCCAGAAGTGCCAGCAGGGAGTAGGAAGAAGACAAATCCCTAGAACAGAAAGGATTGTAATAAAGCCACAAATTTTATATAAGTGTTTATTGATTCATATATATATATACACACACACACACACACTACACACATATATATATATTTGTTTAAATATTGAGACGGGGACTCACTATATTGCCTAGGCTGCTGGAACTCCTGGGCTCAAGCAGTCCTCTTGCCTCAGCTTCCCAAAGTGCTGGGATTACAGGTATAACCCACCACACCTGGCCAGATTTATTATGTATATGGTATATATCTCTTGTGTACAACATGATGTTTTGAAAAATCTGCATGATACTGAAGATAGGCTAGAAGTTGCTATTTGATCTAAATCCCGAACTCCTGGCCTTTCTTTCCTCTGTGCCGGGCACTCAGGCTCACCAGCTTGCACAGGGTGGTTCCCAGTGATGGACTGCCATCCCCACTAGATGGCAGAGAAGAGCTGCTGAGCTCCCGCCAGGCCCTGAGCACAGCTTCAGGTGCCTCCCCTGTTCCCAGGCTTCCCTCAGCTGAGCCCATTCAGGGCCCTTGTGACTCTGACCAAGCACCCTGACGCTGCAGGATGTGTCAGTGTTGAAAGAATTCAGAAACAGATTTCTTAGTGGGCAAATCCTAGACTCTAGCACAGCTGAGCTATAGCTAGAAAGACCCTTGAGAGGGTGTCACTAGCAGGCCCCTTTCCGAAAAGAAGGTGGCTGGAGCCCAGAGGCAGGGAAGAAGTATGCTCAGGGCAAGGACTGAGACCTTGAACGCTCCTTTCCCCTCTTGGCTACTGTGCTGGGCTTTGCGGGTTGCCCTCTCAAGGTGCTTTAAGGAAACCCAGAGCTAGAGGGTGGTGTGTAAAACCTGCAGCTTGGAACACAGGCAGTCTTAGCCCTCTGTCCTTTGGCCCATGTGATGCCAACATTGCCCTTTTCTACGGATTCCTCTTCACAAACACTTGTTTGCCAGGTTCCGACTCTGGTGCCTCACTTGACGCTGCCTCCCGCCCCTGCCCATGCTCAGATGGTTCATCCGTGTTCTCCAGGCATCTGCTTCATACTCAGAGAGCTCTTAGCTGGAGGAGGTGTGATGATCTGTTGAATTGGCCAGCCTCCCCCTGTTAGAATGTGGGCCTCTGAACTGTGGAGGGGGACAGGGGCCAAGACGTGTTTCTCCCTGGGTCCTCAGCCTCTGACAGGAAGCCGGCCCTGTGGGATGAAAAGATGAAGTCGCATTTCGGCGACCCACGAGATAGCCAGAGGCTGGGGCCTCGCTCATCTCCCGAGGTCTTTTCAGGAGGGAGGATGCCGGTGCAGCTGAGGGTTGCCCTGCACATTTGATTCAGAGGGCTCCGGAGCCACTGCCTCCTCCAGGCACAAGTCAGCCCGTTTTGAATGGGGCAGTGTGAAGCAGCAGAGCTGGTAGGAATGGTGACAGCAACGCCACCTGAAAACCGCCTGACCTGGTGGCTCGTGCTTCTCCAAACCCTGGGCAGAATCTGAAAGCTGCAAAACTAGCTTAGCTAACACCAGTCTGCCTGTTCCTCAGAAACTTCTAGAATTCCATGAGTTAAAGTCTCTGGCTTTACTGTGAGTTCAAGGCAAGGGCTGCAGTTTGAGGATTTACATAAGAGTTCGCCTTCCATGGACTTGTTGGGATTCATTCCCTTCCCCTCCACCTTCTTCTGGAATCTGTCTTTATGCCCTCTCAGCTTTCCCCTCCTCTGCAACCTCTGTGGTACCAGGGGTTCTGGGTCCCCTGTGTCTGTGGCACCACTGGGTAAGCATAGCTGTCCCCTGCGTTCTACCCATATCGCCAAGATGTGCAGGCAGTCTCATCAGTCTGTGCATCTCACCCGCTCCTGCTCTGATGCCTGCACCCCAAACCCAGAGGGTCCAACCAGCTTGTTCTTCTTTGGGTCAAGAGTCTCCCAAAGAGGCACCACCACAGACTGTGGCATCCCGGTTTTGTTTTACCCGATCCCAAAGTGACTGATGCAACTGGGTTGTCTTTGCTGTTCTTTGCATGGTCGCGTCCCAGGGATAAAGCTGCGCCTCACCGGGTGGTATAACCCCTGCCATGATGCTTAATCCGTGCTTGCTCTGTCCTCTCCTTACTGGCTCACTGTCTAGATAGAGCTTGACTTCCCATCCCCAGCCAGTCACCCAGTTTGGAAGCCAAGAAGGCAGCTGATTTGATTCTTTATTTCTTCTCCACAGGCCTTCATCAGAGTACAAGACCTCCGATACTTAGAGCTCATCAGCAGCATTGAGGTAAAAGATGAAGCATTCTTCCTTCCCAAGAAGGCATAGTTGGGGTTCATGTTTTAGGGGAAGCCCTTCTAGCAGGCAAGAGCCCTGAGAAGATGGAGCAGGTCTCACTGGCATCCGGGCCATAGCCTTGCTACGGGGACAGAGTGGCCGCACAGCGGAGACAGCAGCGAGCAGTGTGAGCTGTCGCGTGGCAGGTGGATGAGGCACACGAGTTCCGGACATCTCCAGGCTTGAGTTTCTTGTCTGTGAAAAGGGATGGGACGGGACCTACCTCGCAGGCTGCCGTGAGGATTCAGTAGGTTCTCCAGAACTGGTTTGCATCCTCATGGTGGCGGATAGCTAGTGACCATCCTCCCAGACTCCAGTAATCTGCTAGTGTTGCAGGAGTTTCCCAAATGCACATGAGCTGAGCTCCACCCTCAGAAATGGACCTGGGGGAGTGAGGCCCACGGTCTGAACTGAGCGCCCCAGAACTCTGGAGCAACCTCCAGCCTTGCTGTTCCTGGCTGAGAATACTGGCCTTGTCATCCCAACCCAATAGGCCTGTAGTGGGTAAGGAAGCTGGTTGTAGGTTCACCATTTGCTGGGTGGTGGGAGACACTCTGCTTTTTTTTTTTGTTTTGTTTTGAAACAGGGTCTCACTCTGTTCCCCAGGCTGGAGTACAGCAGCAGGATCATGGCTTACTGCAGCCTAGACCTCCCAGACTCAAATGATCCTCCCACTTCAGCCTCCCAAGTAGCTGGGACCACATGCACGTGCCATCTGCCTGATTAATTTTCTGTATTTTTTGCACAGTCAGGGTTTTGCCATGTTGCCCAGGCTGGTTTCAAATTCCTCAGCTCAAGCCATTAGCCCACCTTAGCCTCCCAAAGTGTTAGCGTTACAGACTTGAGCTACCACGCCCAGCCCTTGGGCACTGCTCGTAATTTCTGTGTATCTTAATGCTGTCTGGCTGCGTGTAAAAGGGTGTATACATTTTTTCTCCTGAACAGATTTATTGGAGGGTACAGGAATGTGAGATACATTTGAATTCCCGGTTGGAAACAGTGAGGAAATCAGCAAATGTCTTGTCCCTCTCATTCAGTTGTGCATAATAAACACCTGTCATGCGCCAACCCTTGTGCCGAGCTCAGTGGGCACAGAGCTGAGGAGAGAGATGCCTGCAGGAGCTCACAGCCCGCTGAGCCTCATAAGCGGCCCTGGGTTGAGTCTGCTGTGTGCCCCACGCGTGACCCATGCGGGTGCTGTTCTAGACCCTCACGTTAACTGGATGAGGCCGGTCCTGTCGCTCTCCCTATTCCATGCAGGAGAAAGCTAAGGCTCAGGGAGGCTGTGCCACGTTCCCACGGCCAAAGCTCAGCCAAAAGCTCAGTGGACTTCAAGCCCAGGCTGTTTTCTAAGCTCATGTTCTGTCAGCCACGTACCCTCCCAACCTGTGAGTCAAGAGGGGGCGTCTGTATGTTCTGGGGTTTACCTACCTGCATGGTAAAGGGCTTGTTCGGAGCCATTGCCCGAAATGCCCAGTGCTGCTGACTCTCACTCATAAATCAGCTGGCCAGGATCCGAGGGTCTTCACCTGAAATCAAGGGGGATAATTTTCCTCTCTACAAAAGTAACTGGTTGCTGTGGGGTCTGACTATTACTAGTCACTTACCGAGGTCAAAATAATCTGCCTCTCCTCCTGTGCTATGAGCTGGGAAGTGGGTTAAATTCCTAAGATTGTGTCTTAAAAAAAAATGAAGTGCCTTCAAGTGAGCTCCATGTTGACTGCCTGCGGCCTTAGCTGCACACATGTGGGTGCTCAGCATAATTGCAGAGAACTGCGGATCCTCAGGAGGTGCCTTTTGGATAGGAGAGATGTCCCTGTCCTGCTGATGGGGGGAAAGAACCTGCCCATGGTGACATGCACCTGCTGAGTGCCATAGATCGTTTCTATTCATCATGGTGACATCCTGGACTCATTTTCATGCCTGGTAAAACTTTTTTTTTTTTTTCAGAGATAGAGTCTCGCTATATTGACCAGGCTGGTTTTGAACTCCTGGGCTCAGGCGATCCTCTTGCCGCAGCCTTCCAAATTGTAGGGATCAGAGGCATGAGTCATCAGGTCCCTCCAAAATATTTTATCTCACTGCAAGATTTTAATTCATTTCCAACTATTAGGAGCTAGTCTGTCTGACGAGCCTGAGCTGTGTGCAGGTTTTTAGAAAGATGATTTTTGTCAGTGTGGAAGCATGTTGCCTCCAGCTGTTAAAACTTTCACCAGCTTGTCTAAGAGCTTGATTCAATGTCTCATCGTCCTCTGATATGCTACTCTTGCTAGAAAACAAGCAAAATGAAATGCTGGGGCTCAGGGCTTGGGTGCTAATGACTGTTTCCAAATACTCGAGCTGTAGACGAGTGAATGTTCCCTGACACAGAAGGAAGAAGTGTGCAGGATACTCCCGTTTATCCTCAGCTCTGCTAAGTGTGTGTGTGTGTGTGTGTGTGTGTGTGTGTGTGTGTGTGTTGTGGGACATCACTTGCTTCAGAAGACAGTATTGTGTGATACAAGGAATATCTGGAGTCAGACAGAACTGTGTCCAAATGCCAGCTCTGTCTGACCCCGACCTGTTCCTCCTCTTGAGTCTCAGCGTCCTTCACTCTAATACTTGGGTAGTGAGCCCTATCCTGAGGGTCACTGAGAGGAATAAAGGGGCCATGTGTGTATAAGGTATATACTCAGAACCTAGTGGATGTCAGCATGTGGGGATTTCTGACCTTCTCTTTAGAAGTAGGGACACAGTAAGACTTGTCATCCTATTTTATTGGTCTCCCTCTTGGGCACAACCCTAAACATTCTCCTGCTCTGTCATCCTCATGAACCACAACTCAGCCAAACCAGGCCTGTGGATTTGGGAGATCCTCAGGGGTCTTGGATGAGTCGGCAAAGTATTCTGTCGTAGCCTTGGAATACACAGGAAAGCAACCCTGAGGAATTTCCATTAAACAAACAAAGGTTTGCATCTTTTTTGATCTTTGCTTGTCTGGCAAAAACCTGCTTTTGTTGTCAGGCGTTCCCAGCGGAAACCTAGGGAGAGACGCAACAGCCAGGAGCAAGCCCAGGTTCCAGTAGGAAGGCCCAGGGGGCTCACTTGAAATAGCCACGTCTAACCTTTGTAAAGGCTGCTTCCTGCCCATGGCTGCAGAGGCCATTTCCTGTGCTTCTAATTTTTCCAGGAGAGGAAGAAGCGGGGAGAGACCAACAATGACCTGTTTCTGGCAGATGTGTTTTCCTACCAGGGGAAGTTCCATGAGGCCGCCAAACTGTACAAGAGGAGCGGGCACGAGAACCTCGCACTTGAAATGTACACGGACCTCCGCATGTTTGAGTATGCCAAGGTAATCCACCCCATCCCCGGGCCCAAACTCTGGCTCGGGGCCCACTGGTGTTACCACCTGTGGTGTCCAAGCTGTTTCCCCCAAGAGTGGTGCAGAAGAAAACTAGCAATGGCCTCAGAAAGGATGTGGGGAAACTGGTAAACAAAGGACCCCTCTACAGCGACTGGTTGAAACTCACCTAAAACTGACCTTTAAGGCTGACACCAAAGGGGCAGAGTATTGCAGTTCAGACCTTTGTCAGCAACAGAGGTGGATGGCTGTGGGTCTGCACCAGCCAGATCCCTTCATTGAGTCGAGGGCTCAGGGCTTCAGGGCAGTCTCCCACAAATCCTCTCAATCCTTGTCAGGAGCCACTAAGAATCGGTGTCTTCAGGTGGGAGCCGGTCCTGCCAATCATACAGGACGATGTGGTGCACACCAGCCAGGGTTCCCTAAGTGCCTGCCAATTGTCCAGGGTTTCGCACTGGGCTTCTGGAAAGTCAGGCAGAGCCTTCAGCCTCCCGTGTTAGCCCTGCGTGCCTCACACCTGGCAGCTGCAGAGTGGCTACCACGTGGTTGCAGTGGGTGATGGCAGAGATTCCCTTTTGCATTGGGATAGCCCCCATGAACCCTAGTCCCCAGCAGAGCTGGGCCTTTTAAGGCAAGTGTGGTAGAGGAGTGTCCCAGACCAGGTTCCTGATGGCTTCTGTGGGAACGAGTTGCACTAAGGAGCCCAGACCAGTGAAGACATTTGCAGTTCAGTCTAAGCAAGGTTCAAAGAGGCTTGGGTGCATTGAGCAATGATTTTCTTCCTTCCACAGAGGGGCTTTGTTAACCTGCCTTTTCTGGGAATGTCAGAAGTGGCTCTCAGTATGTGATGAAGTGACTCATCAGCCACAACCGATTAGTGGCTACTAATGGTAATTCTCCAGCTCACAGGTTCAGGATGGAAAGTCTTCCCCACTTTTGTCTGCTTTTCTATTCCTGAAGATGGCTGTGCTCTTCCACTGTCTGTTTGATCCTGGGGCTGAAAGTGATGTTGCCTGGGACTTACTGCTCATCAGCAGCTGGACGAGCTCCTGGGCGCCAGCTTCTTTTCACCTTAATGATTTCTTCATTTAGTACCTGAGACTCAGGGAGTTCAGGCACCTCTGCTCCTTCTCCGTCACCTTTTCTGCACTCTCCCAGACCCCACCACAGACACCTAGAAGATTTCATAACACATTCATACTGAGATCACCTGAGGCAGTGCATCTCCGCTTCTGGGGATAACAAAATTTTAACTCAGGATGAACCCTTAAGGGATCAAAACCCTGGGGGTAGAATTTAGGCTTAGGTACCCCTAAAGCTCCTCATGGAGGCAGCTGTGGTGCAGTAGAAAATGCCTGGCCAGGCCGGGCGTAGGGGCTCAAGCCTGTGATCATAGCACTTTGGGAGGATGAAGTGGGTAGATTGCTTGAGCTCAGGAGGTCTAGACCAGCCTAGGGAACATCTGCTGGTGCTCAGAAGTGGCTGGCCCCACTTCTGCCCCTGCTCTGAGGCCCCTCCTTTCACTCTGGTGGGCTTCATGTGCCCATAGCCTCTCACTGGAACTGCAGCCCATTTACACACTCCATCTGCTCCGTCTCTCTATGAAGGTAAATACTCTGGGACTTGTTTTTGGTTTTAGTTTTTGATCACTATTCCAAGTAGGTTGGTTCCATTTCAATCCCCCCTGCCCCACCCGGTAGTCTGAATTCAAGAAATGAGTACATACACATTATGTGGGGGGGGTGGGGGGAGATCCAGTGCTGATTAACATGGCATGTTTTTGTTTACTTGAAAATTGCTTCCCAAGATTCAATCTGGTTTTCAGAAAATTTTTAAATTACATTCCCACGTACAAATAAATTGTATGCTTTCCGGATAAGTGACATGTTTATATGGTGATAAAGGGAATTATAATGCTCTTAACTCTTATGTAGTATGTTCTTATCAGAATCACCAAGCATGAGAACACTGTTCAGTCTCATTCATCACTCAGCACAGTCTCTTTCTGTCCACTTCAAGGCCAAGTCTTTGCCATTGCCCCAGATAACGTGTAAGTTAGCTTCAGGGAAGCAAAAAGCCATTGAATTCCCAGTTTGCTGAGCCTTGAAGGAAGCTTTTAGACCCAGCTTCAATGAAGTCACACCTCCCTGAGGGGGCCAGCTGGGCTGGAAGAGGCTTCCCCAGGCTGTGAGCTTTGTGCCTTGATGGTCTCCTTCAGGGGACGACCCAGGCTTATGGCTCCCTCTCAACTTCACTCTTCTTGCCATGGTCACCCCTAGTCCCCTGAGCACTCACTGAAGTCCCTTTGGAGGACATTTCTAGTCTCCTAAGATGCTTGTTTCCCCCAACTGCCACCCTCATTTCACCAGCCAGGTAGGCAGGGTTTCCAGCTTCGTGTTGGCATAGAGAATCTGGGTCGTAGCAGCTGCCTAGAGGAGAGGTGTGTCTGTAAAGGCCCAAACTAGGCGTGGTCAGTGGCTGCTTTCCAGGCCCCTTTGTCAGCTCCAGGAGAACCAAAGGCCAGCCAGGGGGCCTGTCTTCTACTGGGTCTCAGCATCAGGGTATACAATGCCCTTTCCTCTCCTTCTTAAAATATACCATGTATTAGGTTGACCTAATCCATGATCTGAGGAGCTACACAATTACCCTGAAAGCAAATGAGGGAAAAAGCGAGCTAATTGTTCAAGTGGGTTTTTGGCATAAGTTGACTGTACTTTCCTGACACATGAGCGTTCATCATGGGGAAAGGAGTGCTTTTTTAAATTCTAGGTAAGGCTGACAAAAGGCACTCTCTACAGGGTACATTATTCCTGAGACAAACCCCTTCTTACCAGTAATGTAGACCTGGGCTGTAAGTGCTCCCAGTTTCCCTTTTTGAAAAGCTCCACCTGAAAAGCTGCCTCAACTCTGGCAAACTCCCACGTGTGCATTTTGGGTAACTACCTTGAAAAGAGGTGATGATCTGAGGTTGTTTCTCACACTTTCTAGGGCCAGCCCAGAGAAGCAGGGCATACCGCTTCAGAGGGCCCCTGCTGTGGCTGAAGGAGCACAGGCTCTTGGCCTAACCCCTGAGCCTCCAGGACGCCAGCCCTCTCCCTTCTCAGGTCCTCTCCTGAGCCCCTTCCCCACCTCAATCCCCCCCATGGCCTCCTGCCCTCCCACTGTCAGATCAGCCCTCACCCCTGCAGACCTGACCTCAGGACAGGATCCCTTACCATTCAGGTGAGAAGCAATTACCCAGAGAGAGGTTTGCTTGTTACCTGCTTCAGGCAAGTACCTGGGGCAAAGACAATGTGATGATTCCCTAGTTCAGGGCACAGAACATTTCAGGAAAGAGCTGTGAATGGCATTCCTAGTGTGCTGGTGATTCAGGGAGGGCACAGAGGGCCTGCAAACTCTGTAAGTCATTTTATTCGTGTAAGTTTAGGGGAACCCATGCTCAGCCCCACTCTGAAGCATGTGGTGTCACCCATGTGATCTGAATAAAGATGATAGGTCTTGATATTTGGAATTGTGCACCAGGTTTTCTCGTTGCTGTTTAGGAATAGTCATGTATCTACCAAACTATATGTGAGAGAGAGAGAGCGTGACCGTGAACCCCCCACCTTGCAGACTTCATGTGCAGTACCCCAAACAGTCCAGAAAGTATTGTTTGGCTGAAGAACAAATGAAGCACTGGGGGCCAGTGTCCTTGATGCTGTCCCAGGATCCCCCAGAACACCTGCAGGCCAGCCCAAGATGGCTCTTCCCGAGACCTGGGACTCCCCACACTCAGCCTCTCAGGGACGGCCCCACCTGCCTCGTGGTTGCCTGCTTCAGCCACGTGGAGCCAGCCCTTGCTGCTAGAAGAGCCTGCTGTAATGCTGGCACGGGAAGTCCTGATCCAGAGTGTTTTTGTTTGTTGTGCTTCCTCAGGATTTCCTTGGATCTGGAGACCCCAAAGAAACAAAGATGCTAATCACCAAACAGGCTGACTGGGCCAGGAATATCAAGGAGCCCAAAGCCGCCGTGGAGATGTACATCTCAGCTGGAGAGCACGTCAAGGCCATCGAGATCTGTGGTGACCATGGATGGGTTGACACGTAGGTTTTGGTCCCTGCCCAGAAGTATTGGGAAGAATGTCATCACATGCCACGTCTTGGCTTTGACTGACAAGGGAACAAATCGTGCTTCTCTAAATATTTAAAGCAAATGTGAGAGCGACTGGGTTCTTCAGGAGACACAGAGATTGCATGAGGTAGTGGCTGCCTTCCAGGAGCTTATGGAGTCACTAGAGGAAGGGATGGTGAGTACCAGGGAAGTGGAGACACCAGGACATCAGAGCTGCTGTTTGCTGAGTGCTAACTACAATCCAGGTGCTGTGATAACCTTACAGGCATTAGGTTTTCCACCCATGCCATCAGGGCTTGTGTCTCCCCTGTCCACCCTGCAGATGATGATACAGAAGCTAAAGGGACAAGTTACTCCCAAAGCCAGGTAGCCAGAAAGTTGTAGAGTTGAGCTTTAGCTCCTGATCTGGGCGGTGTCGATGCTAACTACCTGTGTAATGGTAGGAACAAAAACAAGTTCCAAATCCATCAGGGAATCATTCTCATGGGAGGAACTATGGATGTCTTCTCTTAGGAGACACTCTTTGCCATGAAGGGATGTTAAAGAATTCCAAAAGGTAAATAGAGGTGGGGGAAGGATATGCAGGCAGGAAGTACAGCAGGAATAGAGTGAGTCAGCACTGGTTGGAATAAAAGATGCGTGGGAATGAGAGGGTGAAGGACATGGGCAATGGGTTGGGGAAAGTGCTCTCTCCACACTGGAAGGGCCTCTGATACCAAACTGACATGCTTAGATTTACCAATAGCGAGTGACCACCTATAGTCAGACACCCCTTCAGGCAGGCAGACAGAATGGAGACTAGGTAACTGGCTAGTACCGTAGGGCAGGAGGGAACTTGGTAGGGCATGAGAGAGAAGTAGCAGAGTTAGAACCAAGGGACCCATCCCAGGGTGGTAGGGCAGGGGTGAGTGTCAGGCTGGCTTTACTCTGTGGCTGCTGGTGGGTTATGCCATTCGCCAAAGTGGACAACAGGGAGAGGAGGGGCCTGGGGTGGGGCAGCACTGAGACAGAACAGATTCAGTCTTGGAACTCAGCGCACTAGACCTCCATGGGGAAGGCTTTGTCCTCCTAGTCAGTGAGCTTTGGACTCACTCATGTGCACACACGCATGCACGTGCTGCCGCAGCGGGCAAAGGACATGACGGGACAAGCTTCTGAGGGTGGCTCAGGCTGGGTCCTAAAATATGTTGGTTCTTCTGGAAGCGACATTGTGGTCTACAGGTAGCAGTGGCCTGGCCAGGACTTGGGGACACGGAGAAGGCTGGTTAATGATTAAGTTGTTTCCTTGAGCACTGCCATGTATTAATAATTGGCATGTGGGCCCCTCCCAAAGGGACCTTGGTGGATGACTCACCACCCCATCTTTTTTTTGTCCAATAACTTTTTAAGACAGAGGCACAGATTTTGTCCCCCACATTTTTTAGATGAAGGGGTTCCTATAGAAGAGAGCCAGGCAGATTTGGGGTCCCCTGTTCTCTCTTCTGGTTTTTAATGTCACTTTCATTTGTAAGTGCTGTGTATCAGGTTACCCTGAGGGTACTTGAGTAATTCAAGAAACACATTAAGCGTGTTCTGTTCGTTTCCCAGATGTGGCTGTAAAAAGTGCCTTTCCTCCAGGGACATTAGGTGTGATGGGTGGGGAAGGTTTCTAAGGCTCCAAGGGCTGTCTATGCCACCTTTTCCTAAAAATGTGTCCTTTTTCTGCTGAACAGTGTTATTTTTAGATGCCATTATTATTCTAAGTGCAGATTGACAGGCCTCCATGCCTTGCCTGCCTCTGAGACAGGGATCCATTATAGCTGCTTCTCCTTCCTTTCTCACCAAGACTAGCCTGGGTAGAACCCTTTCTCCTGTGAGAATTGGTTTGACTCCAGATTCCAACCTGACCAGAGAGCAAGCACACCCATCCAGGCCTCATGTCCCCATGAGCAATGGGAGGGCCGCTGGCCACAGGGAAGCAGTGGTGAGCCAGTGGGTCCCTACGGCTCCTCCCTTTGGTCAGCACCTTGGCCAGAAGGACAGGGAAGACTTCCTGCAGGCTTTTGTCCAGAGCTCAGAGCAGCCCCCCACTCCCTTCTTCCTTTAGAGGGCACTCACTGAGAAATTCTCACACCTTGGCCTCCACTTTGCCGTAAGAATTCCTGGCCCAGTGGAAGAAAGAGCGCTGGGACACTTCCTGGCCGCTGAGTCTTGGGCTGGGTACTTCACTTCCCCCCCAGACTTTAGTCTTCTCATCTGTAAGATGGAAAGAAATGGAAATAATCGTGCCCACCTCTTAGGGTGGTGAAGATTCTGATTTCATGCGTGGGAAAGCTCATGGCACCATCTTGGGTACTTGGTTAGGGATTAGGAGATATTTGTTTCTACACCCGGCTAAATAGCTCAGTGACTTCCGAGAAAGACACATGAGGTAGCTGATAGTATCCTGTAGAGGCCACCCCCTCCTGGTTGCTGGTGATGTGTTTGGAGTGTGTATTCACTCCTTTAATAACTACCCACTGAGCAGCTCCCAGGGGCCATGGCACGGTCTCAACACTGGGGGACTGCAGAATGAATGGAGTCACGGCCTGCCCTTGACAAGACCCAGAGCCCCCCAGCCACTTCCTTCCGTCAGGCTTCGTCACAGGGGTCCCTCTCCTACCTGCCCCTTCCCTCTCCAGGTTGATCGACATCGCCCGCAAGCTGGACAAGGCTGAGCGCGAGCCCCTGCTGCTGTGCGCTACCTACCTCAAGAAGCTGGACAGCCCCGGCTATGCTGCCGAGACCTACCTGAAGATGGGTGACCTCAAGTCCCTGGTGCAGCTGTATGTGGAGACCCAGCGCTGGGATGAGGTGAGAGGAAAGCAGGCCTCATGGGCTGGGGCCCCACCTGAGCCCTGGGACACAGGTGGGTGGGTACAGGGACCCTTTGGGGTTTGCATGGAGAGAAACTGCCCCCATGATGGAAGGAACACTGGGCTGGCAGTCAGGCAACTTAACCTCGAATTCCCTGAGCCAGAGAACCATGGAGGGCCTTTCCACGTGTTCCTTCAGTCATTGAGAAAATCGTTATTGACTGCCAGCTTTGTGCCAGCGTGGTGACAGGCACCGGGGATGAGTGTGAACGTGACAGCTCCAGTGCCTGCCATTGAGCTGAGCTGCCTGTGACCAGCGCCACAGGCTCAGAAACATGGCTGATGTGGAGACGCACCTGGGTGACATTTCAAACCTGCTGAGTGGCATTTTGGCAGAAAGCGCCATCTGTGCTTTCCAGATCCATACTGTGAGAGTCATTTCAGGGGCCAGTTTTTCCCTCCCTTCTCCGCCTCTACCTCCCACAACCCACTACTTCTCTCTCTGGTGTTGGCGGGTGTGAAGAATTAGCCAGGCCAGTGAGAAAGGTGGCCAACCTGAGGCTGGCAGAAGCAGCTGATGCTGCCCCTTCTGTGGCTCGACCCCTACTCTCCAGCTCACTAGCTCCCCGTGCCCTACAGAGAAATCCATCCCTGAGAGGATTAGGGGCTGTGCCAAGATCCTCCCCCTGACTCACTCATCCACCCATCATGGTCCATTTTAGAGTGAAAGCAAAGCCTTCATTGGGAGGAGCCGTCTGACTGTTGTCTGCCCTCTGAATGACTCCATTTGGTGAGGTGATGAGGTTACTGATGAGAAAAGGTGGGGCCAGGGACAGAGGCAGTGGTGGCTTCTGAAGAGAAATTTATTAGGAGACTTCTCAAGCAGCATAGATTAGAGCATCTTACAACGACTCAGACCTGGCTGTGCATCAGGCAGACTTTCTCCTCATGGCTCACGTCTGGTTCTCCTGGCCTGACAGGTGGTTCTGGGGCTTAGGCAAGAAGCAGTCAATGGGTCCATACAGCACAAAGCCCACAGTCATCTTTGACAACTGATAAGAAGTGGTGATGATGATAATGTCAATTCTGTTTCCTTAGGTGTCGCCTGCAATTAAAAGAAATCTGTTTGCAGCACTACAGGAGCCCACGCAAACCCTCAAAATAAAATGTTTCCGATTCTGTGCCGCTTCTGTGGTCCAGAAACAGACTGTGTTGTTACTGAATCCAGTCGCTTGCATATTGCTGTTAATTGCCTTTTGTTTTCGAAGAGCTGATTTGTTTTTGCGTTTCTGTGGGTAGTTTTGGGGGGGAGGCAATCTCCCTCTCTGAGTTGTAAGGCTGGCAAAATACGACATCCCTAATGAATTCAGCCAAGTGCAGTGTTTTCATGGGGGCGACAGGGGCAGCTTTATTAAGACTTCATTTGCTCCTTTCCCCAGGCCTTTGCTTTGGGTGAGAAGCATCCTGAGTTTAAGGATGACATCTACGTGCCCTATGCTCAGTGGCTAGCAGAGAATGATCGCTTTGAGGAAGCCCAGAAAGGTAGGCCACACAGACTGTCACCTTCTAGAAGGAGCAGGAGAAGTCACTGCCAAGACAAACATTTCAGGAAGGCTGCAAGCCCTTCCCATCTGTAGATCCCAAGATAGATGACTTCATCCTGGGGATGTGATTGTTTGGTGGTGAAAGACTGTGGAGCATGGAAAGACCATGGGCTTTGGAATCACACCCTCCTAGGCCACACTCACTTGCTACAGGCTCTTAAGGGGTGCTGCCTCCTCTCCAAGCCTCTGGTTACTGAACAAAGTACTGTGCACTACAGTGTATCTTCCCATTTAATCCTCCCAATAGCCCTATGGTATAGCTACCATCATTATAATTCCCATTCTGCAGATAAGAAAACTGAAGGGTAAAGTGGTGAAGAAATTTGCCTTAAGTTTCATAGGTAGGAAGTGACAGGAAGGTAATGGCAAGCCAGGGTGCCATGAGGACAAAAAGGGAGGACTGCCACACAGTATAAGGCATGGTCTCACCTCTACTTTCCTCTACCAAGAATAGAAACTCAGCTTCTATTTCTGGCTCAGATCAACAGGTGACCTCTGCTCCTCAAGATTTCCCTTGATAAAATGGGCTGCATACACCGTACAACAGCATCTGAAATAGGAACCAAAGCAAGTATAGAGCTTTTGCTGGTGGTGTTAATCATATTTTTTAATGTTGACTGCCCTCTCTGTGTCAGACCTTGGCTGAGCACTTAACCTACGTAACCTTGAATCTTGCCAACAGCCATGCAGGGACGAAGAGACTAAATGTGCCATGCCAAGTCACAAATGTAGTCAGCAGCAGAGCCAGAACTGGACCAGTACCTCTCTGACTGGGGAACCTGATTTTTCAGTTTTGCTGCCTATTTAGCCTTCTAATTGAAGTTGGGTGTTTCATGTTCCATAGCATCTCATTTACACTTCTATATGGTAACAGTTGCCACCTCCGGACACATTGCTGAACAAATGTCTCCATGTTGGAGCTCCTCAACCAAAAGCCCTCACTGAAGGACAGCGTATTCTCTGCTGCTTCAGCATTTCCAGAGCACCCAGTTGCCGAAGTATCTTCATGTTTGGGCAAAACACATCAACCTATCCATCTGTCTGTGTCTGCCCTTCCAAGAATCCGTCACCATAGTAACTTGGTACTCAGACAAGAGACTGTAGATGAGAATGAAACAAAGGCCAGACCTTCTCCTGCTCTGAAGGCGGGGGATTAGGATCATCTGAGTGCCCACATATGGCAAGTGTCATGGCTACTAGTGCTTCACTGGCAGCCACCAACATCTCAAGGGGCTGACCACGTAGCAGGTACTCAGAAAATATCTGTTAAAAAGTATAGGAACATTTGAGAGATTTTTTTTTTTTTTTGCTTGTTTTCACAAATGGTTGTGAGAACTGAGGCAGATCCTTCAAAGTGGTCATTGGAAAGCAGTCATTTGAAGACAAACAGGACTTGAGTTGGGCTTGGTTCTGGGACCTTGGGTGTGACACTTTACCTCCATCTTTCAAAGCCCATTCATTGCTCATAAAAAAGGGGGATAATTTTCTTTCTATATAAGTTTGTGGTGAGGATCCAGTGAGGTGATTAGCAACAAAAGCATTTGGTAAACCTCTAAGTGCAGTAAAGTGGCAGGTCCTGTTTGTGTCACCTTAGGAGTCACCAGACTTTGCCCTGGAATTTGGCCCCTCCAGTTTTTCTTTTCTGCCATCCTTTTCAAAGTTGGTCGCCTTTTCCCAGCCAAAAAGGAATATATCTCACTGTACTTTTTCCAGGATGTAGCCTTGGTTATTTAGAGAGCGGCATCCCAGCAACGAAGTGCTGCAGATGCTCCAGTGAGTGTCCTACTTCCAGAGCAGCCCATGCAAGCCCCACAGAGCTCCATCCTGCCTCCTGTGTGCCTCCCTAAATTGCATGTGCTTTTGTCCTCTTCCCCACCCCCTCCTACAGCATTCCACAAGGCTGGGCGACAGAGAGAAGCAGTCCAGGTGCTGGAGCAGCTCACAGACAATGCTGTGGCGGAGAGCAGGTTTAATGATGCTGCCTATTATTACTGGATGCTATCCATGCAGTGTCTCGATATAGCTCAAGGTGCGTAAACATCAACCAGACCACTGTTTTCCCAAGCCCCGCTCTGATACCAAGATAAACATCAGAAGAACTGGGACATTTTAATTAAAGCCCTGGGCTTGTTTGTTGGGTACATTGTCCGTAAGCCTGCCTTGCAGTGGCATAATGTGGTGTGTTATCTTTCCAGTTTGCCCCTCAAAATGGTATGAGGGCCATCCAAGGGTTACGGTTGGCAGGTCCAGCCCTGCATTGCTAATTCAGAACATCTCCCCTGCTACCTGGGAGCCCATAGCTGGACCTGGGTGAGCACTGGGTTTTAAAATCTTTTAATTAAAGAAGATGAACAAGAGATGGCTTTACAATAGCACACTCCCAGCCAAGAAAACAGTTTCAATGTTGCTTTCTTTCACAAGACTTCCTATGATGTACTGAGGGCGTCCTGGAAATGGAAGAGACAGGGAGATGTTCTGCATTGGACAAGGCCACATGCAGTGGTGGGAAAAACACTGGAATGGAAGCCACAGGTGACTTCAGCAAGTCACAGTACTTCCTGAGCTCTGCATGCCCATATGCCCTGTGGGAGTACCCTTGTCCTAGTCCCTTTGTAAGGTTGCTGGGAGCCTCACAGAGCCATGCTTACAGTTTGAAACTTGTCAAGCCCAGGTGTAAGGTGGCATTTTTCTGTTCTGGTCAGTGGCTTACGCTTCCGATAGAAGCAGCGGAGGGAAGAGGCGTGAGATGGGCATGAATACAGTTGGTGTCTGCCTGCCCTTGTCCCGGCAGGCTCTTCCGACATGTCTGGGGTCTTGCTGCAGCTGTCTCTCCCCCCAGGGGAATAACCTGGGAGGATGCAATGAGAGATCTGGAAAAAATAACCTCAAACTCCCTAGCCTTATGCCCTGCCCACCTACAACTTCACTGTCCTGGAGTGGCCCCTACTCCTAAGCAGAGTGCCTTTCCCATCATAATACTTTGTCCTTCACCCTGGCACAGACACTGTGTGGTGGGAGAACTGATGCTGGCCAAAGTGCTGTTGCCTGGCCCCTCCTCCTGGGACCAGGTGGCAGCCACTGAGACTGTTTGACAGTTTGCCCTCCCCACCCGCTCTACACAGCAGATCCTGCCCAGAAGGATGTGATGCTTGGCAAGTTCCACCACTTCCAGCATTTGGCAGAGCTGTACCATGGCTACCATGCCATCCATCGCCACACGGTAAGGTGGCTGGGTCACTGGCACCTAAGGGTACCGTCTGCTGAGCTGGGGGCCCCAGGCACGTCTAAAGATCAGCAGACTAGATGGAAAGTAGCCCACTGGTCACAGTGAACTGCGGAGGAATCTTGGTCTCCTCTGGGCAGAAAAAGTTTGGTTTTCCTTGATTGACTGTTTGTTTGCCATGCATCAAGCAGTGGGCTTCTGAATTATAATCCAGAGCTGGAATGGGTCTTGCTAGTTGCTCAGTGCAGGCTTTGATGACTCGGGCAAATTCTGCATTAACCAGCAAGTCGGGTGGGAGTTCCATGAGGCGCTCTTCTCCAATAAGGCAAAGGCTCAAGTTCCCTCCCTGGTCCTGCCAGTGGGTGTTCAGCAAGTCACTTTCCCTCTCTGTCCCTCAGTTTCCTTCTCTGTGAAACAAGAGTGTTGGCTTGGTCTCCAGAAACTGACGTAGTTGTTTTTAGTCACTCCCTAATTGCTTTGAGAAAGCCATTTGAAATCTGTCTGGTGGCAATGGGGAACAGGTGATGGATTGTCAACAGCCTCTTCATCCACTGTATCTCCTCAGTCACCCAACAGATGTTGAACACTTAGTACCTAGTAGGCAATGTACTGAGGGCTTCATTGTATCAAGTCATTTCCTCCTTTTCAGCCACACTTTGAGGAAAGGACTGTTACCCTCATTTTACCAGGTGACAGTGAGGCACTACACAGAGGGATCTCACAGCATGTTGGTACAAAAGTAACTGCAGTTTAAGACTGTGAATTTTAAATAATTATAACTAGGCTCAAACACATCTTTATTAATCAAACTAGGAACCATTGCAATCAACACGTTTTTGCCAATGAGAAATAAGTTTATTACTGTAGCATAAAAATCATACTTCGGGATTCAGTGAACTCTTGGAAAGTATTTTCTGCGTCCTGCTGGTTGTGGAAGCATTTTCCCTGCAAAAAGGTGTCAAGATGCTTGAAGAAGTGGTAGTTGGTTGGCAAGAGGTCAAGTGAATATGGTGGATGAGGCAAAACTTCGTAGGTGAATTTATCCAACGTTTGAAGCGTTGGTTGTGTGATGTGCAATCAGGTGGTGTTGTGGAGAGAACTGGGCCCTTGCTGTTGACCAGTGCTGGCTGCAGGCGTTGTAGTTTTCCGTGCAGCTCCTCAATTTGCTGAGCATACTTCTCAAATGTCATCGTTTCACCAAGATGCCGAAAGCTGTGGTGGATTAGCAGCAGACCACCAAACGGTGACCAAACCTTTTTGGTGCGAGTTTGGCTTTGGGAACTGCTTTGGAGCTGCTTCTCGGTGCAGCCACGGAGCTGGTCATCACCGGTTGTCATATAAAGTCCACTTTTTGTCGCACATCAATCTGATTGAGAAATGGTTTTTGTTGCATAGAATAAGAGAAGACAACACTTCAAAACGACTATTTTTTCATTTTTGATCAGCTCATCAGGCGTCCACTTTTCGAGCTTTTTTACCTTTCCAATTTGCTTCAAATGCCGAATAACCAGAATGGTCAATGTTGAGTTAGTCAGTCACTTCTCATGTGGTTGTAAGAGGATTGGTTTTGATGATTGCTCTCAATTGGTCTTTGTCAACTTCCGACGGCCAAGCGCTACGCTCCTCATCTTCAAGGCTCTCTGCAACACTTTTTGAACCACCACCACACTGTACGTTCGTTAGCAGTTCCTGGGCCAATGCATTATTGATGTTACAGTCGTCTCTGCTGCTTTGTGACCCATTTTGAACTCGAATAAGAAAATCACTCAAGTTTGCATTTTGTCTAACATCATTTCCATAGTCTAAAATAAGCATAAACAGCAAGTAATAATAACTCATTAGCAGAAAAACAAAGCGAGAAATGCCCATTGAAATGATGTATAACATAACCACATTTAAGAATGTATTCCAATATCAAACTTCCAGAGGCAATATGTGAGTCTCAACAGGCTGGCACTGGAGCTTATGTTCCTAGCCTTTCCCCTCCCTCTCTCCTTTTAGAGAAGCAGGCTAGTATGTTGATTTAGTGGGTAAACTCAAGAGTCGTCACACACACACAACACCATGTTATTTATCTCTCTGGCCTTTAGCTTCCTTCTCTATAAAATAGGGATAACAGCAGTATCTACTTGATGGGATTGTTGTGAGGATTAGACAAGTTAATATTGGAAAAGCACTTAGAAGAGTACCCAGCACAGAGTGACCCTAGGTGGCAGCTATCCTTACTGCTGCTCCGGGCAAGGCTTCACACCAGCTTTCCCTGGCCTGCTTCCTCTGGCTGGACATCTAGCATTTCTCTTTTTTCAGAGATAAGGTCTCTGTCACCCAAAGTGGGGTGCAGCGGCATGATCATAGCTCATGGCAGTCTCAAACTGCTGGACTCAAGTGATCCTCCTGCCTAAGCCTCCCAGAGCACTGGGATTATAGGAGTGAGCCACCACACCCAGCCTTCTTGCAGTTCTTTGACCTCTCAAATGCCCTGCCTTTCACCCTGGGCACATCTTTCCCTCTAATCTGTGCTGACCTCTCCACAACACATTTTTTGCGTCTTGGGAAGGTCTGGCAAGAAGGACTCCTCTGACAGGCTCTGAGCAGGCCAACCATCAATCTAGTGTCACATCTCTACCCACAGCAGGGTCAGTGGTCTCAAGGGACCTTATCTTCCCTTACAGTCTTTGCCTTTCACAACGAGACCCCCTCAGGGTTCCTCATCTCTATCAGGTGCTCACCTGGAGAGAAACTTACCACAAAAGGAGCCCAGACTCAACTTAGGCTAGACGTCAGGGCCCAGCTCAGCTTTAGTTTGCCTAAGCCACTGCGGAGCCTGGCTCTCAGCAACTTCCCTCAGACTTTTCTTTTTTTGTCTTTTAAGATGGGGTTTCACCGTGATGGCCAGGCTAGTCTTGAACTCCTGACCTCAGGTGATCCACCCACCTCGGCCTGTCAAAGTGCTAGGATTACAGGCGTGAGCCACCGCACCCAGCTCCCTCAGACTTTTCTTCTGCTGTTCCCTGTCCTCTTCCTCACCTGGGGCATGAGGCTGAGGGCTCCCCTCTGTAACAGCTGAGCTCTGCTCCAGGACCTACATAGGGCTGGGAGCTAAGGGGCCTCAGACCAGCTGGGGCCCTGGCTCTTAGCTGAATCTTCTTCATTGGGTCATTCCTTTATTCAACAAATGCCTACTGTGTGACAGACCCTGTGATGAGACCTGGCAACACAGTGGTGAACAAAACATTGTCCCTGCAATCAGTCCTAATCTAGCAAACAGAACAGTCCCTCAAGGGAAAAGCTTAGAGGCCTGTAAAGAGACTTCCTGGAGGAGGTGGCCCCTCAGCCAGAGGAAGGAGACAAGTAAAAATGGGGCAAGTGAAGTGGAGGAGGGGGAAGGAAAGGCATTGTGGCAAAGGTAACAGCCTGTGCGAAGGCCTGGAAGTGAGTAGTAGTTTGTGGTTCAGCATCCAGGGCCCAGCAGAGCAGCACTGATTCAGGGCAAGACTGGAAAGGGAAGTTTCAGGTCCTTCCTGGATACATAGCTTCTTCCCAGAGGAAAGGACTCTCCTCCTACCTGTTCTTTCTGGGACATTACTTAGCTTCCCTACCTAGTGCAACAGAACCAGAGGCAGACCTCATCCTGGTTCTTACCCTGTAAAGGATGTAATCTCAGATTTTCTTGGGTTCTTGGAGCTAACAGAAGCTACAGAAATTAAAGTGGGAATTACAGAGAAAATGCTAAGCTCTGAACTGAAGAAGTACAGAGCAAAGTGAGTCCTCAGAGTGTAGACCAATTAGGGGAAGCTTTGGTGGCTCAGTGATGAGCGGAGCCTCACAAGACGCTTCAGAAAATGTCAGTTTATTACCATGTAAGTGCTCACAAGAAAGAGGAGTGGCTGGACTGCTTTAATCCTCACCATCTAAAGCCTTATTAGAAATCGACAATCTCAGTTTATAGACAGTATGCCACATGCCTTCAAAATAAGATCTTCTTAACCTTTTATAGACCCCACATAGGAAATTCCCTATTTGTCTGCTGAGCTTCTGGCAGCCTCTAGGTACAGAAGGCTAATCACTCCACTCATGTGTGCTAAGCACCTCCTGTTAGGGCCTATGCCAGGAGCCAGGGAAATGGGTCAGCAGTTGAGGAACTCCGCATGTGTGCTCATCTGGTGGCACATCAGCCAGGCTCCTGTTGGAAAGCATAGAAGAGGCCTGTCAGTTCATGTTGAAGAGGGCTAAGTGCCTCTGTTGAAAGACAGGCTTATATGAATCAGGGGTCATGTCCTCAGTCACATAAAAAGTCCTCTCTTTTAGAGCTAAGTGGAGACAACTTGAGTGCAGCGAAATGGAATCATTACCAACTCCAGAGGCAGTACAGCTTGGAAGACATTCTTGGGCTTTGGAATCAGACCTGTGTTTGAATCGCAGCTCAGCTCTGTTCTAGTTGGTGACTTGGGCAAGTCATCTATTTGGGTGTCAGTTTCCTCATCAGTACTGTGAGGATAAAAATGCATGCCACGAGGTTATGTCTCACCAGATGAGACAGTGGCTGTATGGTGCCCAGCACACAGTAGGTGCTCAATAATCAGGGTCGCTCTTGTTGATGTCACTCAGAATTACCTGGTGTCTGCCTTTTGGCCTAGCCCAGCAGCAGCTCAGTTGAGGGACTCAATTCCTGTTTGCTTTTCTCTCACTGCAGGAGGATCCATTCAGTGTCCATGGGCCTGAAACTCTTTTCAACATCTCCAGGTTCCTGCTGCACAGCCTGCCTAAGGACACCCCCCTCGGGCATCTCTAAAGTGTATCCTTTCTCTTACCCTTCCCCCCCACCCCACCCCTCTTGTCTAATGGCCCCAAGAAGTTCCTTCTAGAGCATATTCCTGGCAGAACCTTCCTCTCTCAGCAGCCCTCAGAGAAGAGAGAGAGCTCACCCTCCCTTTGCTGTTTGGCTGTAGAGGCTCAGCAGGGAGGCCCAGGGGCCTGGGCCAAGAGAAGATGAGTTTTCAGGGCTCTCTGAGCTGAGCCCAGCAATAGATCTGTGGCCAACACACTGTCCCAATCCCTCCTAGAACCCACAGATGAGAGAGTGATTATAATAGAAGAAGCACAAGGCCCTCGGGCTTGGAATCTTGGGCACTTCCCCAGACTGGGGAGCAGGGAGCGTTTGTTCAGCCCAGGTATACAGAGCAGCTGCTGTGCCCCAATCCCCCAGGCCAGGTACCAGGTGACAAAGCTGCCATCAAGGGTGGAGGTCACAAGTTAGAGCCTGGTCCGGTGGATGTGTGCTGTGTCTCAGGGTGGAATGAGGCTGAGGTCAGGGCCATGCTCAGGGAAGGCTACCTGGAAGAGGTGCTGTCCATCATGCAGCCCAAGGCAGCCGGGGAAGATGGCCGAGTGGATATCCGGGG
The DNA here is from genome assembly GCA_036589455.1 of Ateles fusciceps. Classification (NCBI taxonomy): domain Eukaryota; kingdom Metazoa; phylum Chordata; class Mammalia; order Primates; family Atelidae; genus Ateles; species Ateles fusciceps. Next base: position 5,351,308 of record JAZHEH010001341.1, on the reverse strand, counting down.
GGGGGGGGGCCCAGGATGTAGAGAGGCAAGTGAGGTGTGTGGGAGGAGGTGAGGGGCCCTGAGTGGGAGGGGCTGGAGAGGCAGCAGGGCCCGAGGCCTGAGGGCCTACCTTTGGGTTTGCCTCTCCTTCTATAGCCAGTGAGGGCCACAGGGGGGCCATAAACAGAACAAGGGCCTGAAAGGCCTGCGCAGTCAGATACTGGATCATTACGAGGCGGTGATCCAGATCTTTAAGGTCTTAGATGTCACAAGACATAACTGTCCCTGTTACTTTCTAAACCTCACTGTACTCTCAGCTCCTTCCCCAGTCCCAGCCCCGCCTGCCCGCTGTAAGGAAAACCCACTCCACTGGAGAAGGCCCAGAGCTGCTTGTTGTAAGAATTGGCTTCTCTGGGGGATTCCAGGCCCATCGTTTACAGTTCAGGGGAAACACCCCCTAATCAAGGGGTGCCTTCCTGGAGTAACACCCCTGCTGCAGGCGTCTCCATCTTGCCCCATAGGAGCAGTCAGGGCCATGCCTGTGGGGGCTGAGCACCTGTACCCATCGTTTCTAGCAAGTTCGGTTTGAGTCGACAGCTTGATGGAACCCCTGCACTAAGCCTCACCCTGTGCCATCTCCTGGGGACCTGGAAATGGCTCCTGACAGTCCCTGACTTTGAGGAGTTATGGTAGTGACACAGCAGGACACTCTCCACAGAACTGCTGAAGTGGACGGGGCTGCACTGTGGGGGGGCGGGAACAGGAGCACTGGGAGGGAGGTGGGGAGGAAGGGTAGGAGGGCCTGGGCACAGCTGGCATCGGAAGTGACCTGAGGAGAGCACAAAGGCTCGTCAGCCTCTGGCCGAGGAGCTTGGAAGCTGCGGCTCAGAAACCGCCCACAAGGCCTTCGGGGGAAGGATGGGCAGGCAGAGGGATGCACCCAGGGGCCTCAGTAGAACAGGGCTGAGGGTGGCTCCCCAGGGAGTCTGGGACCAGGCCCCACCTGGCAGGGCCAAGCAGAGTACCCTTGGTGCCAGGCGTCTTAGGAAGGCCCGATAAGCAGGCTCAGTGAGGCAGGAAGAGCCATTTTGCCTAGTCAGGGTACAAGACGAGCCATCAGCAGGCCCGGAGATGCTAAGCAAGGTTAAAGTATTAATGGAAACTACACTGTCTTTATCTCTGGAAAAATCCCTGGGCCTTGCTGTCTGAGAAATACACTCACCTCTCACAAGTGCACAGAGCCTTCCTCACGCTCTATCCTGTGCCCTCCTGGCATGAGCATGAGCTGTGTTCCAGCCTGGGGCTCACTCCAGGGATAGGCAATCTCAGCTCCTGGGCCCGGTGCTGCCCCTGCTGTCCTTAACCCTTTTCACGGCAGAGAAATACTCTTCACCCTGGCCAAGCAGAGCAAGGCCCTGGGCGCCTACAGGCTGGCCCGACACGCCTATGATAAGCTGCGAGGCCTGTACATCCCCGCCAGATTCCAAAAGTCCATCGAGCTGGGTACCCTGACCATCCGCGCCAAGCCCTTCCACGATAGTGAGGTGAGGACACAGCACCCTTGGGCAGATGACTTCTCCTCCTCTCTGCTGAGGCCATCTCATGACCACTTGCCTGGCCTGGGTTCTGTTTGAAGAAGGAGGCTGCAGCTCCCTCCAGGCTCTGTGCCCCCAGCTCAAGCCTGGCCATGTCAGCTCCCCTGTGCTTCCCTGTCCACCTCCTGTTCTCCCTGCAGCCCACTGTGCACCAGCCCCAGCCTGGCCTCCCTTGCTGCTTGCCCTCCCCTAGGCAAGCCCTGCACCTCCGTGCCCAAGTGGCTCTGCCTTTACCCCCAAGCCTGGCTGCAGGGCTGACCCTCACTGTAGAAACCCCTGCCCTTTCTGTGCTTCTCCAGCAAATCCACCCCATGTCTCTGCAGCCCCAGTCTGTGTCCAACCCCTGTTCCTTCAGCCCAGCCAGCTGCTTTCTTTCGCAGCCCTTCTCTCAGGCTCAGAGCAAGGACTTGCATCATACAGACCTGGGTTCACATTCCAGCTCCACCCTTTCCTACCTCTGTCTCCATCTTTCTGCACCTTGGTTTACCCCTTTCCCACAGGTAGTTGTGAGGCTAAATTAGTCAGCACAAGCCATGTGCTCTGCACAGTGCCCTGGAGCATGGTAAGTGGCTGGCCAATGGTGGCAAGTCACTTTCATTCCTGCCAGGGGGAAGAGTTCTGCTGAGCACTGTCTGTGGAGGTGTCTTGGGCAGGGGGCCCCAAGTGACAGGGCTTGGGTATTGGCAGGCCTTTATCCTACTTCCCCATAGCATGGAGCCCCCAGGCCCGGCGCCCCCTCCCTGCCTGCCCACCTGGGTGGTCTTTCCTCTCGGCAGCCGGGCCCCAGGGGGAAGAGAACACATGCCTGCCTCAGCCTGGCCCCTCAGGAGTCCGTGGTTGTTTTGTAGGAGCTGGTGCCCTTGTGCTACCGCTGCTCCACCAACAACCCCGCTGCTCAACAACCTGGGCAACGTCTGCATCAACTGCCGCCAGCCCTTCGTCTTCTCTGCCTCTTCCTACGGTGAGTCCCTGCTTCCTGGGCATGTGGGCGGGACAGCCTGTGGACGGCGAGGCTCACTCTACTGCTTGCAGGCCTCATGACGTTGGGCAAGGCCCAAAGGCCTCTGAGTGTCCCTGTTTGTGAAATGAGGACACTCTGACACCCACCTGCTTGACACAGAGTCACTGTCGGTGTTCCCAGAGATAGGACCCACTGCTGCCCAAAGCTGAAGCACCCACTCTGGGAACCTGGCACAAGGCTTTGTATAACGAAATGCCCCAGGACAAGAGACCGATGGCTTTGCATTCAGACCGGGAGGCTAAGATGGGTTTTGAAGGCCCAGCTCCTTTGATGTTGACAGGGGATCAGAAGCCCCTTCCAAGGAGCTGAGCAAAGGCTACACACACACACACAGAGACTGCCCTTGCACACACACAGAGACTACCCCTGCCCACACACACATAGACTACCCCTGCACACACACACACACACACACACGACTACTCCAGCGCTTGCACACACACACACTACCCTGCACACACACAGAGACTACCCCAGCACACACACACACACAGACTATCCCTGCGCACACACACAGACTACCCCTGCACACACACAGAGACTATTCCTGCACACACACACAGACTACCCCTGCACAGAGACTACCCCAGCACACACACACACACACACACAAGACTACCCTGCACACACATACACAGACTACCCCTGCACACACACACAGACTACCCCAGCACACACACACTACCCTGCACACACACACACACAAGACTACCCCAGCACACACACACACACACGCTACCCCTGCACACACACAGAGACTACCCCAGCACACACACACACAGACTATCCCTGCACACACAGACTACCCCTGCACACACACACAGACTACCCCTGCACACACACACCCAGAGACTATCCCTGCACACACACACAGACTACCCTGCACACACACAGACTACCCCTGCACACAACAGAGACTATCCCTGCACACACAGACTACCCCTGCACACACACAGGGACTACCCCAACACACACACAGAGACTCCCTGCACACACACAGACTACCCCTGCAGACACACAGAGTATCCATGCACACACACACAGACTATCCCTGCACACACACACACAGAGACTACCCCTAGTCACACACACACAGACTACCCCTGCACACACACACACAGAGACCGTCCCTGCACACACACACACACACACACACACACACAGACTACCCCTGCACACATACGCAGAGACTACCGTAGCACACACACACACAAGACTGCCCCTGGTCACACACACACACAGACTACCCCTGCACGCACACAGAGACTACCCCAGCGCACACGCACACACACAGACTACCCCTGGTCACACACAGAGACTACCCCTGCACACACACAGACGACCCCAGCACACACACACTCAGAGACTACCCCTGAACACACACAGACTACCCTGAACACACACAGACTACCCCTGCACACACACACCCAGAGACTATCCCTGCACACACACACCCAGAGACTACCCTGCACACACAGACTACCCCTGCACACACACTACACTACCCACACACATGCACACACACAGACTACCCCAGCACACACACACACAGACTACCCCTGCACACACACCAGAGACTATCCCTGCACACACACACACAAGGACTACCCCCCCCCCACACACAGACTACCCCTGCACACACAAGACTACCCCTGGTCACACACAAGAGACTACCGCTGCACACACACTGCACACACAGACTACCCCTGCACACACACACAGACTACCCCTGCACACACACACAGACTACCCCTGCACACACACAGACTACCCCTGAACACACACACACAGAGACTATCCCTGCACACACACAAGACTACCCCTGCACACACACAGAGACTACCCGTGCTACACACAGAGACTACCCCTGCACACACAGAGATTACCCCTGCACACACACACACACACAATACCCCCTGCACACAGACTACCCCTGCACACACAGACACAAAGACTACCCCTGCAACACACACACACACTACCCCTGCACACACACACAGAACTACCCCTGCCACACAGAGACTACCCTGCACACACACACACAGAGAACCGTCACAGAGACTACCCCTGCACACACACACAGACTACCCTGCACACACACACAGACTACCCCTGCACACACAACAGAGATTACCCCTGCATACACACACACAAGACTACCCCTGCACACACACACACAGACTACCCCTGCACACACACACAGACTACCCCTACACACACATACAGAGACTACCCCTGCTCACACACCGAGACTACCCCTGCACACAGAGATTACCCCTGCATACACACACACAGACTACCCCTACACACGCACACACAGACTACCCCTGCACACACACACACACAGACTACCCTGCACACACACACATAGACTACCCCTGCGCACACACAGAGACTACCCCTGCACACACACAAACTTACACACACACACAGACTACCCCTGCAAACACATATTACCCCTGTACACACACACAGACTACCCCTGCACACACACACACAGACTACCCCGCCCCACACACACACACACACACACACAGACTGTCCCTGCACACACACAGAGATTACCCCTGCACACACACACAGACTACCCTGCACACACACACACACAGACTACCCCTGCCCACACACACACACACACACACAGAGACTGCCCCTGCACACACACAGACTACCCCTGCACACACAGACACTGCTCCTGCACACACACACACACAGACTGCCCCTGCACACACATAGCGACTACCCCTGCTGCCTCTTCTTGCTTTTGGAGAAGCTGCCAGTGGGTTGAGAAGGAACTCTGTGGTCACCCCCACCTGCCCAGTGGAAAGTTCCTTGCAAGCTAGCTGCCTCAGCCCTTTCCTCATGCCCTCCAGATGTGCTACACCTGGTTGAGTTCTGCCTGGAGGAGGGGATCACTGATGAAGAAGCCATCTCCCTCATCGACCTGGAGGCACCGAGACCCAAGCGAGAGGATAGACAGCAGGAGACCACAAACAACAGTATCCATGCCCTTGGCCAGAACCTGCATGTGCAGCCATATGAGGTGCCTGGGGCCAGGCAGGAAGTAGAGGGCCCAGGCCCAGGGGATGGCAGGCCCTGCTGAGCCTGGCCCTGTGTCCCTAGAGAGATTGGAGAGGCCCACATGGGACGGACAGGGACCAGAGGTGGGCAGAGAGCTGGCCAGGGCCTGAGGAGCCAGAGGCAAGTGGCACCTTGGTCTTCCCATGTGGGTCTCCCACTCTCCCCTAACCCCTAAAAGGCACTGGCTGTGCCTCCATGTATAGCTCCTACGTAGCTAATATGGGATATGATGTCAGTGTTGGCCCCTAGCTCTTCCACTCAGGTCACTTTTGCATGCAGGTGGCACAGTTCATGACTGACAGACAGGCTGAACAAGTGAAGGGTGTGCAAAGAAGCCCTGAGGAGAGGCGGCTCCGTGGCCCAGCACTCACTCTGGTCAGTCACAGGCTGGCTCTGCCTCTCTTGGCCACACTCTCCTCTGGGGGAGCTTCCTTTTTTGGCAGCATCGTGGTGTCCCTACAACGTAGAGATGCCAGGAGCCCCACATCCCCTCAGCCTCATCACCCCAGGGCCAGCTCTTCTCTCAGCTGTGGTAGTGAAAGCCCCAGGGCACAGCTCAGCGTGCCCCTTTGGCCAGGAGGATGCACTGTTGTCCAGGCCAGGCCACACTTGCAGGCTGGCTTCTTGCAGGGAACAGCACACACATGGCCTGGGGCCTCACTCCCTCCCACTGGCTGAGTCTGCAGGTGTAGGGGCTGTGAGGCTGCCTTTCCTGCAGCTCCCATGTGCTGCCACCCCCAGGGGCCACACTGGGAGGAGGGAAGCTCAGAGAGAGCTTCCTGTCTTGCTGAAGGAGAGACAGATCCCCACTTTGCCACCCAGGCTCCCACAGGTGTCACAGATGATGGGGGCTATGGTGTTGGCATGTGAGTGCTATGCCAACTCCAACTTGACACTAGCAGTCTACATGTCCCGGGCCTCCCTTGGGGACCCCTGCCGGTCTCTGTCACCAGCTCCACAACTGTGGGAGAGGGGGCGGTTTCTGAGGACCTCCAGGTGAGTCTGACCCGGGCCTGGGGTCAGTAGGGGCTCACCCCTGTCCGCTCCATCACAAGTGCCCGCAGACCCCCCAGCAGCTGCTGAGTGTTTCTCCAGGATCCCTGGGCCTGCCATTCCCTCCATGCCCTCCCACAGTGGCTCACAGGGCCTGCATGTGCTTCCCACTGGCCTTGGAAGCCATGGCACGCACGGCCGGCAAGAGGAATGGGTGAGGGCAACAGGGCCAGCAGAGTCCCTTCTCTCTGCCTTCTCGGCCTGAGCCCCCCCTGTTTCTCCACCTGGAAAACTGTTCTGCTGGCCTGGCTGCTCTTAAGTCTTCACATGGGTGTAGGGTGGAGGCTAGGGTCTGTCTCTGTCTCCTCTTCTGATTCTATCCTTGACCAGACCCCTTCAGGCTCCCAGATTCTGCAGCTAGTGGAGAACAAGGACTCCATGGGAGATGAGGACCCGTTCACAGCTAAGCTGAGCTTTGAGGTGAGGGTGTCTCTCTAGGTGACCTGCAGAAGGCCAGCCTTCGTCCCTTCTCCTGTGCATATGGGGACCCTCAGTTAGCACAGTAACAGAAGAGGATTGGCCAGAACTTCCAGATACGATGGCACAAGGGTGGGACAGGACCCCTTCCTGTGGGGTGTGGGGAGCCATGGCTGCCTCTGAGGGACCATGGGCAAGGGCACAGGTCTGTGGACAGGAAGGCAGCTTCAATTCTGGTGGGAGGAGCATGTCACTGTCGGGGTTACCTGGGATTAGGAAGCAGATCCTCCCTCGCCACTGCCAAAGATTCCAGGATCATAATCCACACAAATGTGTCACTGTGGCTAAGTGAAGACACTGTGCCTCCTTCCTGCCCACCCTGCAGCAGGGCGGCTCAGAGTTTGTGCCGGTGGTGGTGAGCCGTTTGGTGCTGCGCTCCATGAGCCGCCGGGACGTCATCATCAAGCGCTGGCCCCCGCCCCTGAGGTGGCAGTACTCCGCTCGCTGCTGCCTGACGCCTCCATTACCATGTGCCCTTCCTGCTTCCAGGTAGGTGGCCACTCCAGCAGCTCACGTATGCTTCTCTCAGCCACTTCTCCCTTATCCAGATGTCCCTCTGGGAGGCCTGGCCCCTAGGAGGAGGAGCACATCCACAGCTCCAAGTTGGGAAGAGGCTTGGCTGTCCTCGCCCCCTACTTGCATTCCATGTGCATCTAAAGTAGATTTCACTGGACCCTGTACTGTCCACACCCTCCCTAAATCCGGGAGGGCCAGCAACTGTATATGCCTTTGACCTTCACTCAGAAAACAAGGAGCCCCCCAGCCCCCTCGCATCTCCCCCTTCCAGCCCTCAAACAAAGGTGCTACAGGTCTGTGTCCAGCCCTGACCACTGCCAAGTCCCCCTCCTTTTGAGAGGCAGTTCCGGCCCCAGGTGTAGGACTGACGAGCACCAGGGCTTTGGCCTCATCTTCCTCAGATGTTCCACTCTGAGGACTATGAGCTGCTGGTTCTTCAGCACGGCTGCTGCCCCTACTGCCGCAGGCGCAAGGACGACCCTGGCCCATGACCAGCACCCTGGGGACAGCCTGCGTCATCTGCCTGCCTTGCGATCTGCTGGACTTTGAGGAGAATAAAGAGTTAAACTGTCAGAATGCATCTCTTGCCCAGATGAAGTTTGTGTTTTGGGGGGGGCCTTGTGTAACCCCGGAATTCCTATTTATGGCATTTCATGCCTTGTAAATAGCACCAGGAGACGAGGAAGAGAATGTACATATATTTTCTACGGAAAAAAATCTGTTACTTTCAGAACGGCTCCGAGTTGTTCGTGGCAGCCTGCTGGAGTCCACGGATCTGTCAGACCGTTAGCATGTACATTTTGCCAGCAGATTGCCTCAATAATGACAAAAGGGCTCCCTATTTTCATCAGCGTCTGCATTTTAGCAAGTCTTCGTATTGTCTGCAACTTAATTTCCTTATGCAAAAGTGCACCTGTTTCTAATTTGATCTGAAAGGAACATTACATTTGTGTGCTCTTAACATTTAATCTAATAGAAATGGCAATATGGAAAGGGGTAGGGGAACAGGGTTTTTTGTTTTTGTTATTGTTTATTTTGGTTTAATGAGGATCCGTCTTGACAAGAAAAAATACCTGGCTCCAAAGAAGACGGCAGGACTTTTAAAAAGGCTCCTGTTTGGTAGCCCGGTCAAGGCTCCTGTCTGGACCCTGGAGCCACCCTCTTCCGTCTACCTTTCTCAGCCCCACAGAGCAGCCCCAGCCCAGTGAAGACTCTTCCCTTTAGAACAGCTCCTTAAGCGGGTGGCTTCTGTTTGAGAGTCCAGAATGCCAAGGTCCTTTCCCTCAGGCACCACTGGTGTCCAATCCAGCAGCTTGTGGGTGTGGAAGGGGTACATGCAGAAGCTGAGGGGGAACTCACATTGGGGACATTTTTGGCACCAGCCACTTTCCGTGCTGTCTCAAGCCTCTCAGCAGCCCTGTGAAGAAAGGGTTATGATTTCCAATGGGGCTGGGAAGGGGGTTGCCAGGGCCCAAGGTATGCCTTCAGCCCTGGGAGGGGCAGCCCACGATTTGTCCAGCCCCAAGGCTCTGCCCCCTTACCCCCACTCCACCTGCCAGAGGTGGCAATGCAGTGCTTCATGAAAAGCCCAAGAGTAGCTGAGCACAGGCAGGAGCGAGGGGCAGGTCTGTCACGCCATGCTGAAACCCACCTCCCCTCATGCTGCAGTATTGATTCCTTACAGCCTGTATGTGCAAGGGGCGGGGCAGGGCAAATGTGCCCATTGGAGGGACGCGGACACTGAGGCCCCACGGGGAGTGGCTGCAGAGACCCCCCGTGGGAAGTGTCGGAACTAGAGCCCCATCCCAGAGCCCCTGCCCCACCCCAGACCACCCCTCCTCCCTGCCTCCCTCCGAATCTCTCTGGAGATGATGGAGGAAAATAAAGAAAGGGAGCCAGACAGTTGTGCCAACAGAACTCCTCCGTCGAGTGTCTAATTACTTACCATCATGCATGCGCTCTCTCACTAAACATTTATTAATGTGTTAGGATTTCCATTAGCGCATGACTTGAACTGAAATCATTTGCATATGGCTGGGAAAGAGGGGAGAAAGAGAAAACAGCTCCAGCTACCTAGCAGTCAATCACAGTGACAGATCAGATGGTCCCTGGCTGGAGGCAAGGGAGGGTTCCAGCCGAGACTCGCATCCCCTCAGCCAATGAACACAAAAATGAGTGTGCTATGCCGGGCTCTGCTGCCCCAGGAAGCTCAGCTCAAGAGGCCTGAGTGGGGCCCCTGTTCAGACAGATGCAGTTTCTATACATCATCCAAGGCTGCCTCTTACGCAGGTGATGACACTGAGCATCAGTCACGTTCTTTTCATTCAGCAAATATGCATTCAGCCAAGACATATTTGGTTGCACCTGGGTGCAGCTTTCACACATAAGCCCTGTGTCTGGCTGCTGTTCTCTCTCAGCCTGGTCTGGGTCTGAACCAAGTTCAGTCTTTTCTCCAAGGCTCAGTTTCCCCATCTGTACAAAAGGCCCCCTCCAGCTCTGACTCCGAGGTTCCAGCCTCAGTCTACATCTGTGAGCCGTGCTGGATGATGATCCTTTTGACCCCTCACATGCCTATGACAAGGAAGGCACCACAGGGACCTGGTGATGCCCACGGAACTAAGAGGACACAGGCCAGAGAGGAGCAGCTGTAGGAGGCTCACAGCGGGGCAGTGGTTCTGGCCGGTATGTAGCCTGTAGTCCCAACTACTCGGGAGGCTGAGGTGGAAGGATCACTTGAGCCAAGGACAGGAATTCAAGGCTGCAGTACGCTATGATTGCACCACCGCACTCCAGCCTGGGCAACAGAGAAACATTCATCTCTAAAAAAACATTTAGATAAATGAGGTAGTCACTGATGGTAATGACCTTGTAAAAACTCAACATGGCTGGGTCTGGTCACTCATACCTGTAATGTCAGCACTTTGGGAGGCCAAGGCAGGAGGATCGCTTGAGCTAGAGATACCAGCTTGGATGATATAGGGAGACACACACCATCTGGCTGGGGATGGTCCGGATCTGTCATCTCCCAGGTGCTCAACATTGTGCCCATGTTCTTGCAAGGAGGAAGCAAGGGAGAGGCGGACTGGGCGGCCTCGAGTGGCTCTGACTCTAGACCCACCTCAGGCAATTGGGGGTTCCTGGGCCTCGGTTTCCCATCTCTCCCCCAGCAAGGCTGTGAAGCCAGGAGCCCGTGGTGGCTGTTGCACAGGTGGGCAGAGGCCCCTCCTCCAAGGTCGCTGCCGTGTTTCTTCCCTGGCTCGGAGTCTGTGTGCCCCTCGGCAGAGGCCACCACTGGGCAGGGTGCTTCCCCCTGGGCCTCCCTGATTATCCCTATGCAGATCCCTATGCAGATCCCTATACTGGCCTGGAATGGAGACCTTGTCACGGCCCTCCCTGCTTACCACTCGCAGTGGCTTCCTATGCCATTCAGCCAATACCCAGACCCCTAGGCCTGCCTTCTGTCCCTGCCAGGCCACCCCCTAAGGGGACCAGCACCTCCACACCCAGCTGGTCCTCCTGCTTGCCCTGTTTGGGGGGCTCTTTTGAGGCCAGCCACTCTGGGGGAGCTTCCCAAGCACCCTCCTCATCCAGTTTTTTCTCCTCTGGGCTCCCATGGCCCTGGGACTGGGAGAAAACTCTCACCTGTCACGGTTAGTTTCCCCTGTCAGTGCCTCCTGAAACTGCGAGCTCCTTGAGAGCAGGGACTGTGTAGGATCCATCTCAGCATCCCCAGGGCCCAGGCCAGGGCCTGGCACATAGGAGTTTGGCAAATGCTAGGGTAGAAGGGGAAAGAGGAAGGAAGGAAGGAGAACTGGTCCTTCTCCCTCCCTTATTGCCCCTTGACACTCTCAGCACTGTCAAAGACCTCACGTAGCCTCAGTGACACAGCCAGGTGGGGCTGAGTCATGTGGGGGGACCAGAAGAAAGAAAGCCGAGGAAGAAGAGGAGGAGAAGGATGCTGACCTAGCAGCTCCTCTCACAGCAGTTCCTCTCCTGCGGAGGCTGAAGAGCGATTTGTGTGCTGCAAGCTAAGCCCCTAATCCTCCAAGGCAGAAGCAAAGCCTGCACCTGGGCTCCTGTGGGCTGGGACTTGGGTGCCCCAAGATGGCTACATCCACCTTCAGAGACAGTCGCCCCGGGTCCCTGACCCTATGCCCTGCAGCTCCTCACAGCTCTTCCCCAGCCTGCTGAGAGGGAGGCAGAGGGCAATGGCTCAGAAAGCCCCCACACTCCAGCATGGCCAACACCCACACCATGGGTTTCTCTGGACTGCCCGACACAAGGTATGGGTGCTGGCCAGGCCTGTGTTCAAATCCCAGCTCTGCAAAGTAACTGTGACCCTGTGTACCCCAGATTCCTCAGTGGTCAGTGAGGAGTGAGACACTTTTCACAGGCGGCAGGAGGAGTTGTTCATTCATTCAACAAATGTTTATTGAACACCTCCTATGGGCTGTGAACTCAGAGGCAGTGATGAACAGGCCAGGGTGGTCCTGCATTCTAGAAAGAGATGGGAGGTCAGTCAATAAGAAAACAAACGAGGCCAGGTGCGGTGGCGTGCCTTTAGATCCAGTTAAGGAGGCTGAGGTGGGAGGATCACTTGAGCCTAGGACAGGAATTCAAGGCTGCAGTAAGCTATGATTGCACCCCTGCATTCCAGCCTGGGCAACAGAGCAAGACTCATCTCTAAAAAACATTTTAAAATTACAGCCTCCCAAGTGGCTCCCAAGGCAGGAGGATCACTTGAGCCTGGGAGTTAGAGGCCAGCTTGAACAATATAGGTAGACCCCTCTCTACAAAAATGAAAACAAATTAGCCAGGCATGGTGGCACAGGCCAATGGTCCTAGCTACTCAGGGGTTGAGGTGGTCGATTGTTTGAGCCCAGGAAGTTGAGGCTGCAGTGAGCCAAGATTGTGCCACTGCCGTCCAACCCAAGTAACAGAGCAATACCCTGTCTCAAAAACATCAATAGGCCAGGTGTGGTGGCTCACGCCTGTAACTCCAGCACTTTGGAAGGTCGAGGTGAATGGATCACTTGAGATCAGGAGTTAGAGACCAGCCTGGCTAACATGGCAAAATACTGTCTCTACTAAAAATATAAAAATTAGCCAGGAGTGGTGGCACGTGCCTGTAGTCCCAGCTACTTGAGAGGCGAAGGCAGGAGAATCGCTTGAACCTGGGAAGAGGAGGTTGCACTAGAGCCGAGATCACACCACTGCACTCCAGCCTGGGCAACAGAGCCAGACCCTGTCGCAAAACAATGACCAAACCTGGTGGGGGGTGCCTGGTGTGTAAGATGGTCAGGGGTGGTCTCTCCAAGGACATGAGTGTAAACAGAGACCTGAAGGAGACTCAGGAAGAGATTAATACTGTCAGCAACAAACTTTTGATCACTTACAAGCACTCTCAATAATCCTATTAGGTAGGTACTATTATCATTCCCATTTTACAGAGTGGAGAACCAAAGCACACTCTTGGGAGGGTTGGGGAGCTGGCTGCTCCCAGGCTGTGTAGCCTCAGTCCAGATGTAAGGGATGCCCGATGAGGGAGAACAGTGAAACTGAGGCTGTAGGGTCTAGAGATTTGTAAGCCAGGCTCTCATGGCGAAAGCAAGTGACGTTTACTGTATAGCTGGGTGTGCCTCCCACCCCAGACTGAGGCTTCCTCGTCCCAGCGAACGGAGGCCCAGAGAGGTGAAGCAGGACTACTGTGATAACTCAAAGACCAGCTAGAATCCAGCCTCCTCTCCTCGAGGCTTCCATTGCCCCGCCCCAGGCCTGAGTGACTCAGTCTAGGGCCTTTCCATTACCCCAGCTAACCCTTTCTTTAGTCATTTATACCATGGTGTGAATGGCTGGCTGGTCTTCCTGAGAGCTGTCTTTGATGAGGGGGAGGGAGGAATAGGCAGGTTTGGAAGCTGTTACCCCGTAAAGCCCGGTTGGCTGTGTGGGTTATAGCCCAGGCTGTCGCTGATTTGTCACAGGACCTGAACAACCCTGCAGACCTAAGCCTCAGTCTTTTCATCTGCAAAATGGATGTAGCAGAGACGGTCAGAGTAGGTGACTTCGAATGACCCTTCCAGCTCACTGTGAGCCTGTTACCCTGAACAAAGGGCATTTTTTGTTTAAAAAAAATTTTTTGGGGGCTGGGCACAGTGGCTCACATCTGTAATTCCAGCACTTTGGGAGGCTGAGGAGGGTAGATCACTTGAACCAGGAGTTTGAGACCAGCCTGGGCAACATAGTGAGACCCCATATCTACAAAAAATACAAAAATTAGTGGTGTGCACTTGTGATCCCAGCTACACGGGAGGCTGAGGTGAGAGTATCTCATGAGCCCAGGAAGCAGAGGCTGCAGTGAGCTATGATTGCACCACTGCGCTCTAGCCTCGGCGACAGAGTGAGACCTTGTCTCAAAAAATTTTTTTTCTTTGTCAAGCTTTACAAATACATAGCACTGCCATCTCCGTGATGGCTGTTAGCTCCCCCATCACCAGGACTCCATGAGGTTGAGATTGTGAAACTCACAAGGGAGGTACCTGAAACAGAGAGTGGAAGCACTGGGATCATCAGGTCCATTCCCCCACTCACTCATTCATTCAACAAATATTCAGGGAGCACCTTCTAGTTGCCAGCCTCTGGAGACACATCAGTGAACAAAACAGCCAACATCCCCACCTCTTTCCACCACAGGCCAGGTGCCGTGCTGGGCTCTGGGACCCTGTTGTGAGCAAGACAGACCCAGGACCGCCCTTGTGGACTCACGTTACAGGAAGGGAGACAGGCACAAAACTCATGAACAGAACACAAAAGGCTTCACGCTGTCAGAAGCACCAGGCAACAAGCAAGGCGCCGAGGTACTGCTAAGCTGTGTAGGGTCGGGGCTCAGCCCGGCCCGGGAGGGGCCGGGTGTGGGTCAGTCTTGACCCAAGGCATCCAGGACACCCTCCTTCTGGCCATGAGGGTCCACGTCAGAATCAAAACCCCCCACCTTAACCTCATTAGCGTTGGGCATAATCACCAGGCCAAGCGCCTTAAACTCCAAGAGGCCCCATCCCACTTGCCCTGCCTTAGCCCTGCCATGTGTGCCAAGCCCTGTTAGACCCAACACTGCCCAGGCCAGGCAGGGGGCTGGAGCCCAGGTGGGCTGCAGGGAAGGGGGCGCCCTTCTGAACAGACAGATCTGGGAATCCTGGGTGGGAAGAGAGACCGGGGTGAGAGAGAGATGAAGGGACACTTCCCTGGCTTCAGGGCTCTGCACTCGCAGGAGTCCCTGTGCCCAGACGCCCTTCCCCTGAAGCTTCTCCTGTTGTTCTGCTCCCCACTCATGCTCCAGTTTCCAAGAGAAGCCTCCTGTGTTGGGAGTGCCGGTGACTGAACTGTCCTCGCTGTTACTCCATTATTCGTTTGTGGTCCCGTGCCCCAACCCCCACAGAAACACTGGCTTCTTACGGGGGAGAGAGCTTGCTCTTTTGTGTTCCCTGCGTCTCCCCCAGGACCAAGCACCTTGTCTGGGCCACAGTAGGTGTTCAATACACATGTTGGCTGGACAGTGGTCACTGAGTGGGCCGCACATCAGGCACTCTCAGCACCTGCACAGGCCACCCTGGCCAGCCCACTTCATTCCTAAGAGGTGTTATTGTGTTCCTTGGATAGCGGGAAGAGGGAGACCCGCCAGTGTTGGCCTCCATTTGCCCCCAGGCCATCTGCCCCCAAGGCTCTGACTACTTTCTTTCCCACAGTGCATCCTGCTGTCCTGGAACCAGCCCTCATGGGGCCACCTGGCACATGGCATCCGAGCCCCTCCTGGTTGATCAGACCTCCCCCCAACAGCGCCCTGTCTGCTGCCTCCAGGACGGGCCTCCCCCTTCAGACTGGAGTCCCTGAGGGGCTCCGTCCCTCCTCTGCTCTGGTAGCCTTCTCCATCTCCCTCCCTCCACTCTAGCTTTGGGGACATTTGAGTCACCTTTCTACCCCAGAGATCTTCCCAAGCCACTGCCCACTTCCCTCTGGATAAAGCCATGGTACCCGACTCGCTGTTCAAGACCCATCACAACTGCCCCCAGCCTGGGTCTTCCCCACCCAGCCACCTGACAAACTGCTCCTGCTCCCAAAGGCCCAAACATGGCCTCCCGGGCTGCATTCCCCCAGGCAGTCAGACCACTCTCCACAACCTCACAGACACCCTGGGCGGAATCTGCTTCTTCCCAATTCTGAGTCCTCCTCAGCCCCTGAGCTCCTCTGGGCAGGGCTGTTTCTTTTCCATCTTTGTATTCCCAGGGGCCCACACATAAATGTTTAATGAACGAACTCACAGAGTGAATTCCGATTCCATGCAACAATGATTGGGCTCCTGGGCCCCAGGTCATGTGTCTGGCACCAGGAACGGAAGCTGGAGGATGCAGCCCCTGCCTTCATGGAGCTCCTCCTGCAGGAGGAGTGTGGGGACTGGGTGTGCCCAGAGGGAACAAACAGGTAAGGGGCTGTATGACGAGATGAGAGACTGGGAGAATAAACTGGAGAGCCTCTGGCTGTCCAGAAACTCATAGTGCAGTCCAGACAAAGATCCGAAGTCGGCTCATACTAAGCCAGGGAAAATGGCACAGAGGCCCATGGTCCCCATTTCAGACCAAGGCCACCAGACTGAGCTGGGACCTTGGGACAGACAAATCACATAGAAGTTAGGGGCCTTCTCCTCCCTTTCCCAAGGTCCTGAGTACCTCCCCTCCCTGACCTCAGGCTTCCTCCTGGTGTCACCTTGGCCCCTCTGGGAAGCCAATTAGGCCGTCGGTTTCTGCAGCGGGGATTAATATGATTATGAACACCCCAATCTCTCAGATGCTGATTCAGCCAGGAGCTTAGGAGGGGGGAGGTCACTTTATAAGGGTCTGGGGGGGGGGTCAGAGCCCGGAGTCGTCCAGCCGGAGCCCTGAGTGGCTGAGCTCAGGCCTTTGCAGCATTCTTGGGTGGGAGCAGCCGTGGGGCAGCCACAAGGGCCACAGCCATGAACGGCACGGAAGGCCCTAATTTCTACGTGCCCTTCTCCAACGCGACGGGAGTGGTGCGCAGCCCCTTCGAGTACCCGCAGTACTACCTGGCGGAGCCATGGCAGTTCTCCATGCTGGCCGCCTACATGTTCCTGCTGATCGTGCTGGGCTTCCCCATCAACTTCCTCACGCTGTACGTCACCGTGCAGCACAAGAAACTGCGCACGCCTCTCAACTACATCCTGCTCAACCTAGCCGTGGCCGACCTCTTCATGGTCTTCGGTGGCTTCACCACCACCCTCTACACCTCTCTGCATGGATACTTCGTCTTCGGGCCCACAGGATGCAATGCGGAGGGCTTCTTTGCCACCTTGGGCGGTATGAGCTGGGTGCGGGTAGGGTGTGCGGGGGCATGGAGCGGTCTGGGACAGTCCCAGGCTTGGCGGTGGTGGCTGAGAGGACTTCTCCCTTTTCCTCTCCTGTCAGCATTATCTGAAGCCCTCATATTTCAGTCAACAAACACCGTTCGTGGTGATACCTGGGCTGCTATTTGTGCAGGGCTGGCACTGAACACTGCCTTGATCTTATTTGGAGCAATGCCCTTGTCTCATTTCACAGCAAGGAAACTGAGCTGAGGCTCAAAGAAGTCAAGCGCCCTGCTGGCGGTCACATAGTGATGGGGGCAGAGTTGAGTTTGAAGCTCGCATCTGTGTTGCTCCTTGGGCCGTGTTTGGAACACCAAGCCTCTGTTTCCCTCGGAGCAGCTGTGCTGGGTCAGACCCAGGCTAGGCACCGAGGGGGAGAGCTGGGCAAGCCAGACACCTCCTTTCTGGGGGCCCAGCCCAGGGCAGGAAGCGGATTCTCCATCCTCCAGTCATTGGGTCTTCCCTGTGGTGGGCATTGGGCTGGGTCCCCTTTGGCATCCTCTGCCTCTCCTCCCCAGCCCCCCTGTCCTTGGGTGCCCCTCCAGCCTCCCTGCCATGCTCCAGGGCTCCTGGTGTTGAGAGCCGCACGCAGCCTCTCTGAAACAACTCCTTTCACAGATGATGTGTGGCTGTGAAAGATGCTTTAGAATAATGTCTTGCATTTAACAGGAAAACAAACGGGGGGTGCTGCAGAGATAACAGATCCCACTTAACAGAGGGGAAACTGAGGCAGGAGAGGGGGAAGAGACTCACTTTGGGATGTGGCCGGGCAGCAACAAGAGCCTAGGCCTTCTGGCTGTGATCCAGGAATGTGTCCCCTAAGATGCAGGAGGAGACACTCGTGGCAGCCATTGCAAAGCCAGGGTGACAGGGAGAGCTTAGCACCGGCCACAGGCGTCGCTCTGGCAGCATTGCCCTCTCTCCCCCATGTCCAGGCAGCTCCCTTGGTCCCATTCTCCGGGACTCTCTGGCCATTGTTGGGTGTTTGCTACATTCAATAATCAGAGATCACCCAGTTCTGGCCAGAAGGTGGGGGTGCCACAAAGGGTGGTTGTTCTCTGCAGGGTCAGTCCCAGTTTACAATTATCGTCCCTTTCACTGTCAGGAGTGTCCCAGTTTGGTTGGTAACTGTATGGCCACTCTCCCTGTGGAACTTCGTGGGGTGGTGAGCAGGGCAGATGTCTGAATGCCATTGTTTCCTTCTTCTTCCTCTTGGCAAAACATTGCCCGATGCTTCATGGTTTCTAGGAGAGGGTCCCACATGCCCAGGGTTATTTCATCTCCCCGAGAGGGGGAGAGAGAGAGGAAAGACACAATTCTGGGTTTCCGCCACCTCTGCATTCCTTCCCAACAAGGAACTCTGCCCCACATTAGGGTGCATTCTTCTGTTAAACACACACACACACACACACACACACACACACACACACACACACACACACACTGCCCTGCCCTGCCGGGTTCCCAGTCCAGTCATGACCTCCTGATCTGATTCGTGTCCCTCATGGATCCAGAGCTCTAAGCAAATAACTTCCCCCATTCACTGAGTTTCTTTGCCCAGCTCCCCTCAGCATGTGGTCCCTCTGCCCCTTCCTCCTCCTCCCAGTATCAAGCTCTCTCCTTCCTCAAGGGCTCCTCAAGTCCTTCTCTCACTCCGGGTTGCCTTCCTAGCTACCCTCTCCCTGTCTAGGGGTAGTGCACCCTCCTTAGACAGGCAGTGGGGTCTGTGCTGACCGCCTGCTGGCTGCCTTGCAGGTGAAATTGCCCTGTGGTCCTTGGTGGTCCTGGCCATCGAGCGGTATGTGGTGGTGTGTAAGCCCATGAGCAACTTCCGCTTCGGGGAGAACCATGCCATCATGGGCGTTGCCTTCACCTGGGTCATGGCGCTGGCCTGCGCCGCACCACCCCTCGCCGGCTGGTCCAGGTAATGGTATTGGGCAGAAGGGAAGGGGCTCCAGGGGCTCCTCGTAGGGTCCTCCAGTCAGGACTCAAACCCAGTGCTGTCTGGTTCCAGACACTGACCTTGTATGTCTTCTGGCCCAAATGACCACCCAGGGTGTAGGACAGAAGGAGGAACAGACTCTAAAGTTGCTGAAGGGCTGGTCCCACCTCCTGAGCCCCAAGTCAAAGAGAATCCAAGACATCCCAACCCTTCACCTTGGCTGTGCCCCTAATCCTCAACTAAGCCAAGTGCAAATTCCAATCCTCTTTGGTCTAGTGCCCCAGGGGCAGCCCCCTCTAACCTTGGGCCTCAGCAGCAGGGGGAGGCCACGCCTTCCTAGTGCAGGTGGCCATATGGTGGCCTCTGGGAACTGAGTCCCATTCGGTCTCTAGGCCATTCCAAATGGGGCTGAGATGAGACACAGCGGGGACAGTGGCTTGGACACAGGACTGGTGACTCTGGTCCCCAGAGGCCTCATGTCCCTCTGCCTCCAGAAAATTCCCACTCTCACTTCCCTTTTCTCCTCATTCTTGCTAGGGTCCATTTCTTACCCCTTGCCGAATCCCAGCCCTTACGCTGGACTTTTCCCCATCTTCTCCAATCTGGCCTAGTTCCATCCTCTGGAATCACAGCCACTGGATGCTCTGGGGTTCCTGAGGCCAGTCCACTGCCACCAACATCAGGACCCATTGCCACATCCTAACCACGTGCCCTGGGAGCCTCTTGTTTCCAGAAGCTGCGTGAAGATCCCTTAGATACCCTGTATGTCCGTCTTTGGCCTGGAAAATACTCTCACCCTGGTGCTAGTTTGTACAAATACAGAGCATGAGGGCTCTCCCCCTCCTCCTCACCAACCTCTGCCTGGCATAGCCTGAGGCTCAGTGGGCAGCGGATGCTGAGGCAGGGCATGCAGGGAGAGGCTAGGTCGTGTCATCTGGTACCAAAGCCACCAAACAATGAAGCGACACTGATTCCACCAGGTGTGTCTGCACCTCCACCTGATGCAGGCCATCCTGTCACCCAGCCATGCAGATGTTTATGATCCCCCTTTCCAGGAGGGAACGGGAAGCCCCAGAAAGGGCCAGTGCTTAGCAGGCGACTTGGCCGGGGCCATTCCCAAGTCCCTCACAGGCAAGGTCTCCCTACCTGCCCGGCTCAGGTACATCCCCCGAGGGGCCTGCAGTGCTCATGCGGAATCGACTACTACACGCTCAAGCCGGAGGTCAACAACGAGTCCTTTGTCATCTACATGTTCGTGGTCCACTTCACCATCCCCATGATTATCATCTTCTTCTGCTATGGACAGCTTGTCTTTACCGTCAAGGAGGTACGGGCTGGGGGTGGGTGGCCTCTGAGGGTCCAGCCCCCAACACACATCTACGGCTCCTGCTCCTCGGAGGAGCCATGTTCTGGACCCGGGTCCTGTGTCCCTGCAGGCCGCCGCCCAGCAGCAGGAGTCGGCCACCACACAGAAGGCAGAGAAGGAGGTCACCCGGATGGTCATCATCATGGTCATCGCTTTCTTGATCTGCTGGGTGCCCTATGCCAGCGTGGCATTCTACATCTTCACACACCAGGGCTCCAACTTCGGTCCCATCTTCATGACCATCCCAGCATTCTTCGCCAAGAGCGCCTCCATCTACAACCCTGTCATCTATATCATGATGAACAAGCAGGTGCCTACTGCGGGTGCGAGGGCCCCAGTGCCCCAGGCCACTGGCACTGCCTGCCAAGGATAAGCTATGTCCCAGGGCAGGGGAGGGGGCTCCATCAGGGCTACTGGCAGTGGGGCTCATGGGTCAGCAGTCTCAATGGGGAGCATGTGAGAAATGCAGATTCCTGGGCCCCATCCAGACCTGCTGAATCTCAGGGTGGGCCCAGGAACCTGCATTTTCAGCAAGCCCTCCAGGTGGCTCGGATGGATCCTCACTCATGTGTGAGAAGCTCCAGTCCAGATGGTTCTGGAAGCCCAATATCAACGTCAGAAGGTCCCAAGCTGAGAATGGGATGGGCCAGTCTCCATAAAGCTGAATAAGGAGCTAAAAAGTCTTATTCTGAAGGGTAAAGGGATAAAGCAGTCCCGTAACAGAGAGCAAGTAGTTTCCCCGAGGAACCCAGAAGTCGGGGGAAACAGTCTCTGAAGTCAGCTCTGCCATTTTCCAGCTGCGTGGCGCTAGGCAAGTCAGTTCCCCCTCTCTGGGCTTTGGTTTCCTCATCCATAGAAAGGGCAAAACACCAAACTCTCAGATTACAGGAGAGAATTTGCAGCACACCCTTGGCACACAGAGGGCACCATGAAATGTTGAGGGTGATGCAGCCCCCTTGTGCTCGGTCCCTGGCATTTCTACAGGTGGGGAGTGTCTGCTTAGCAAGTTCCCTCCAGGAGGCCGGATTCGAGTGGAACTGTGAGGGGCAGAAGCTGGGAGAGGGTTGGGACAAACCTCACCAATGTGCCAGTTCCAATCACACTGTGGGCAGCCCCGGCCCTAACCCAGGCCTCTTGCCTTCCAGTTCCGGAACTGCATGCTCACCACCATCTGCTGCGGCAAGAACCCACTGGGTGACGATGAGGCCTCCGCCACCGTGTCCAAGACGGAGACCAGCCAGGTGGCCCCGGCCTAAGACCTGCCAAGGACCCTGTGGCTGACCGTAGGCGTCTCCCATCCCCCCACACCCTCCCCCAGCCACAGCCATCCCACCAGGAGCAGCGCCTGTGCAGAATGAACGAAGTCACATAGGCTCCTTAATTTTTTTTTTTTTTTTTTGAGAAATAATTCCTGAGAGAAAAATGAGGCTCCTCACTCACCCGGGATGGCCTGAAAAGGGACATCCACCAAAACCTACTGATCTGGAGTCCCAGGTTCCCCAAGGCCAGCGGGATCTGTGCCCCTCCTCCTCCCAGCTCATCTTTCAGGAACACGAGGGAAATCTTGCTTTCTGGAAGTGTCCCAGTTTAGGGATAAGTGTCTAGTACAGAGTGGAGCACACATAGGTGCTTAATAAATGCTGGATGGATGCAGGAAGGAATGGAGGAATGAATGAAGGAATGAATGGGAAGGGAGAACGTATCTGTCCTCTCAGACCCTCTTAGTAGCAGCAGCTCACACTTGGCTCATGATTTGGAGCAGTTTTTCTTCCCTCCCTGGGCCTCACTTTCTTCCCCTATGAAATGGAAATTGCAGATCTCTGGTCCCGCCGACTCGCAGCTACTGAGAAGACCAAATGAGGGGCGTGTGTGTGTGTGTGTGTGTGTGCGTGCGCGAGTGTGCGTGTCCGTGTGTGTGTTTAAGCACTTTGTAAATAGCAAGAAGCCGTACAGATTCTAGTTAACGTTGTGAATAACATCAATTAATGTAACTTGTTAATTATTATGATCATTACCTTCTGATAGTGAACATTCTGAGATTGGGCATCAGAGGATGGCGTTTCACCCAGCCTCGGGGCAGGTTTTTAAAAATTAGCTAGGCATCAAGGCCAGACCAGGGCTGGAGTTTGGGCTGCAGGCAGGGACAGTCACAGGAATGCAGAATGTAGTCATCAGACCTGAAAAACATTGCGGGAAAGGGGCAGTGAAGGCCAAGTTCCCAGTGAGGGTGAGATTGGGCCTGGGGTCTCACTCCTAGTGTAGGGCCCCAGACCCCATGCCTCCCCTTCCCAATGTGGCCTATGGAGAGACAGGCCTTTCTCAGCCTCTGGAAGCTACCTGCTCTTTTGCCCCAGCACCTGGGTCCCAGCATTGAGAGCATGGAGCCTTCAGAAGCCATGCTCACCCGCCCACATTTAATGAAGAGCTGAGTCCCTGACGTCATCCTTATCTCGAAGAGCTTAGGAACAAAGAGTGGGAAATTCCACCGGGCCTACCTTCCCTGGGGGATGTTCATGAGCCCCAGTTTCCAGTTTCCCTTGCCAGGCAAGCCCATCTTCAGCAGTTGCTAGTCCATTCTCCATTCTGGAGAGTCTGCTCCAAAAAGCTGGCCACATCTCTGAGGTGTCAGAATTGAGCTGCCTCAGTACCTGCTCCCCCTTCTCCATATAAGCAAAGCCAGAAGCTCTAGCTTTACCCAGCTCTGCCTGGAGACGAAGGCAAATTGGGCCATTAAAGCTCAGCTCCTATGTTGGTATTAATGGTGGTGGTTTTTGTTGCTTTCAAACTCTTTATCCACAGGATAGATTGAAACTGCCAGCTTCCACCTGATCCCTGACCCTGGGATGGCTGGATTGAGCAATGGGCAAAGCCAAGCCACACAGAGCCCCCCGAGGCTAGAGGTAGAGGGAACAGTTCCGGGAATGGGAAAAACCCCAAATTTGGGTTCGTAGAAGAACAGGTGATCCATAAAACTGCAAACAAGTTTTGTCACCTCTCTGAGCTTCCTTATCTGCAAAAGAGGATGTTAAAACTGACCTTGGCTGGGCACAGTGGCTCATAACTGCAATCCCAGCACTTTGGGGAGGCCGAGGCAGGCGGATCATGAGCTCAGGAGTTCAAGACCAGCCTGACCAACATGGTGAAACCCTATCTCTACTAAAAATACAAAAATTAGCCAAGCATGGTGGCATGTGCCTATAATCCCAGCTACTCAGGAGGCTGAGGCAGGCGAATACCTTGAACCCAGGAGGAGGAGGTTGCAGTGAGTCGAGATCCTGCCACTGTACTCCAGCCTGGGCCACAGAGCAAGACTCCATTTCAAAAAAAAAAAAAAAAAACCAAAAACCTGATCCTAAGGGGATCAGATGAGACTGTGAACTCTAAGTGGCCAGCCGACTGCCTGGCATGCAGCAGATGGGAGATTTTGGCAATACTGGGCCTCAGCTCAGAGCTGGCTTTACTCGAGACCCTTCCCAAAGGGGAACAGGATGGAGCTATCTATCGCTCCCGAGAGTCACCCACTTCTCCAAGGTGAGAAAGGGGGCAGGAGCCTGAGATAGCAGATCCACGGTGCCTTGGTGGGGCTGGGGCACATCATGCTGGGATCTCTGTCTTTGTCCCTCTTTACTCTGACTCACTAGGTTGTATTAGTCAGGATACTTTTGGCTGTAAGTGATAGGAAATCCAACTCATTTGGGCTGAAGCTAACGGGAGACATTGGCTCACATGAACAAAAAGCCCAGGGGGCTTCAGGCACGGCTGGATACCGGTGCTCAGATGATGTGATCAACTGTTTCTCCCCCTTCTTGCTACACTTTCCTGTGTTGACTTCATGCACAGGCTGACTGTGCCCAAAGGTGGCAGAAATGGTCCCTAGCAATTGGAGGCCCAGCAATCCCTGCAGAAAGCAGGCTTCTCTTTCCTGTTGGTTCCCGCAAGGTCACAGGTAGGGCTCTTATTGGCCTGATCTGGGTCAGTTGATCACTTTTAAGCCTATCACCATGCCTGGGATGGGGATTAATTCTGTGATTGGCCAGGCCTAGATCACCTGATCATACTTAACCCATTTATGCCTGCGGTTGCAATTTTTTGAATTTTTGCAATCAGACTTTGGCGAGGACCTTGAGCAGTATGATGTAAATAACTCCCACATGCTTAGCGTTCCAATAATGGAACACTAGGCATACATAGGTCTAACTGCATCACCATGGCTGGAATGGGGATTCATCCTCTGACTGGCCAGGCCTAGGTCATATGCTCACCCTGAAGCCCAAGCAGGCTGAATGGGAGAGGTAGGTTTCACAAAGGAAAGCCCAGGTGCTGTTACCTGAAGTAAGAGGGCAGGAGGCAGGGTGAGCAGAGCCAACATCAACCCAGAGGGGATGGACTCTAAGTTGGTGCTGTCTGGGTGAATGGCCGGACCAGGCCTCCCTCCCTCCTCATCTCAAGGACATGAGGGGAAGATTCCTGTGGGTGGTCCCAAAGGAATCTCACGCTTTGTTTTGGATGCTGTGTTGGGCCAGGGCGGTGGTGGGTAGGACAGTGGCATCTTAGCTGCCCAGACTTGCAGGCAGCCATCCCAGCTCCCTGCCCCAAACCCCCACTCAGTCCACTTTTTCTGAGAAATGGTACATTTTCCCCGTTCTCAAGTCCAGAGGAAAATTTTACCCTAACACCAGAACATTCTCTGGTTTGTCCTGGTAGACAGGAAAGCCTCCACCTCCTTAATTTACAAATGACTTGACAGCTGCTTGGTGGGCACTTGCATACATAAAGAGAAGGAGCTGCTGCCTTAAGCTGCAGCAAGTGCGTCCCCACCTCATCTCCAGGCAGCCAGCAGATGTACGGAGTGCCTGTTGGGTACAATAGCAGCTCCATTCAACCAAACCTGAGCAAGTTGACCATGCCAGAATGCACTGGGGACTCGGAGATGAATTGGAAGGAGCAAGTCTCTAGGCTATGACCTGGCCTGCCTCAGGGCCACAGAGTACTGTCACACCAAGGGAGACATGCACCCCTGAAAGCCTGACGTGTCCCCTAAGGAGACAGTGGTTGCCCTTCCCAGCTATGTGGCCTCAGGCCAAGTCAGTCCATCCGTCCGTCCTTCCTTCCTTCCTTTTCTTCCTTTTCTTTCTTTCTTTCTTTCTTTTTTTTTTTTTTTGAGACAGAGTCTTGCTCTATTGTCCAGGCTGGAGTGCAGTGGTGCGATCTTGGCTCACTACAACTTCCACCTCCTGGGTTCAAGTGGTTTTCCTGCCTCAGCCTCCCAAGTAGCTGGGATTACAGGCATGTACCAACCATGCTCGGCTAATTTTTTTGTATTTTTAATAGAGACGTGGTTTTGCTATGTTGCCCAGGCTGATCTCCAACTCCTGAGCTCAAGTAATCTATCTGCTTCGGCCTCCCAAAGTGCTGGGATTATAGGCGTGAGCCACTGTGCCTGGCCTATAGCCAATTTCTTTACTAACACAAAGGGTTTCCAGGCTGCAGCCCAGGAAGTCAGGAAGATCGAATTGTAGGTCCTCTCTGAACTTCAGCTTCACCATGTATAAATTAAATAGTGAATATAAAATATTTATATGGACGTCGAATGCGGCAGCTGTTACTATTTCTACCCCACCCTTTATACATTTATTGACTCAAAGTCAGGAAAGAAAAGTCGAAAATGTCCTGATGTTACAGGGCTGGAGTTACATGAAACAGACACCCTATAACTGCTTCCAAAAGTTTGGAACTGTGATCCTCAGAACTGTAGGAAAGTTCACATGTAGGCCGACCCCATTCAGTGTTTCAAAACTGCAAGAAAGTTCTCAGCAGAAGTTACATTTCATGCAGGCCTCAGTAAAAAAAAATCACAGAAGCTCACCAAGCAGCCTGTCCTCCCCGCCCAGTCTGATGCTCAGAATTACCATTTCCCTGTAAAAAGGCAATCCTCTAGAGGAATTTTTAGATCTCGTAGCACATTTTAGAGTTTCTTCCCTTCGAACGCAAAACTCGATCCTGGCACAGCCGGGAGCAGGGTTTCGGATGAAGCTCGTGGGAATGTTTCTATCGCTGAGTGTTGCTCTACTTTTCAATTCTTGGATGTGTCCCATAAATGTGATCGAAATTGCTGCCCCCATTCATGCCAGCTTCCATTTGCCTCTTTGCTTCGTCTCCTACTCCAGAATGGTGCCAGAAGATGGTTTTCAGGTCTCCCTCTGCTCGGCCAAGCTGGGCTCAGCACTGGGACCTCCAAGCATCACAGCAATGGGTATTGTTGAGCAGTGACCGTGTGCCAGGTGCTGCACTGGGCACCAGGGATACCACCAGGAACAAGACAGATGCGGCCCTGTCCCTCCCCCCAGAGTGCAAGGGCTGGAGACATGGAAGGCAGAGCTGTGATTCAGAGGGCTTGAGGCTCCCCCAGGAGCAAGGCTGGGCCTGGAAGCACCCAGAGGAGGGGCCCCTAACCTTCTAGGGTCCAGGGAAGGCTTTTCTGAAGAAGCGGCATCTACACTGAGGCCAAACGATGAGTGGGAAAGAGTCCAGAGAAGTGGGGCAGTGTGCACAGAGGCGCTTCTAGGCCAAGCGTATCATTTGGTTTGTGCTGCAAGACAAACAACCCCAGTACTTCATGGCTTCAAACAACAAACCGCGTATCGTTCACGACTGTGGATCAGCCGGGCAGTTCTGCTGAACCAAGCTTGGTCGATTTTGGCTGGGCTCGTCCAAGCGATGGGGTCAACTGGAGGGTTGGCTGGGGACTGGCTGGTTGGCCCTCGGATGGCAGGATAACAGGGGTGACGGCCATGGGCCTCAGCATCTGGCAGGCTAGCCAGGGCCAGTTCACATGGCAACGGGACTGGCGTATTGTCACTTCTGCCGTGTTTCATTGGTCAAAGCACGTCATAAGATTTAAGGAATCCGCTCAGATTTAAGAAATGTGCGAGGGGCCAGGCGTAGTAGCTCATGCCTGTAATCCCTACATTTTGGGAGGCTAGGAGTTCAAGACCAGCCTGGGCAACATAGCAGGTCTCCATTTCTACTATATATATAACGTGTATATATATATATATATATATATATACATATATATACACACACACATATATATATATTTTTTAAATTAGCCAGGCATAGTGGCATATGCCTGAGTCCCAGCCACTTGGAAGACTGAGGTGAGCGATCACTTGAGCCCAGAAGGTCAAGGCTGCAGTGAGCTATGATTGCACCACTGCACTCCAGCCTGGGCGACAGAGCGAAACCCTGTCTCAAACAACAAGCAAGAAATGTGAGAAGGTTGCAAAGTTGCAATTGCAAATGGGCATAGACACGGGCAGGAGTGAAAAATTGGGGGCAGTTCTGCATCAATTCAACACGCACAGAGGAGACAAAAGCGGCCAGATATCAGCACATGGCCCATTCCAGGAGCCACTGTGTGGGTGAATTGTGGGGTTCAAGCGGGGAGGAGGCTGCTTAAATCAGACTGAAGAGCTTGGACTTTCACCCAAGGGCAGTGGAGAGCCATGAAGGGTGGTAGGCAGGGGCGTGAGATCTGATTTCACTTTAGAACACCTTGATGGCCACAGCTTCCTGGAGTCCGGATCTCTGGTGATGGAGAGTCCTCTGGGAAAATTCCAGAATAAAGAGACTCCCTAGAGAAGAATGCATGACTGTTTAAAACCCACCCCTTCCTCAGAGGTAACCACTTCTAGTATTACCTTGGTATAAATCCAGTTAGAACTTTTTTCTACTGCTTGTATTGGTGAAAGAAAAAAACAAAAAAATTTTTTAAAATTAAAAAGAACTGTTGTGCTTTCTCTCTCTCTCTCTCTCTCTCTCACACACACACACACACACACACACACACACACACACAGTTTTGTCTTCTCAGTAATGGGGCGTACTTTCCAATACATTCTGGCTCACTCCTTTTCACGGCTGTGCACTGTTCCACTGTGCGAACAGGCCACAGTTTACTCTCCACCCGATGGGCATTTACGTTGTTCTGAATTTCTGCTAAGAATGAAATGAACATCTTTGCATGTTTGTCTCAGATTTACACCTAGAGTGGAATGGGTGGGTTAGAGTGAGTCCCTCCTGAGTTGTATGAAACTGCTGAATTGCTTTCTAAGGCGGCTGCCAGCTTGATCCCCCACCCCTCAGCAGCTATGCTTTCTTCGAATTCTGGTCACTCAGTATTGACAGATATTTACATCTGTCATTTTGCTGAGTGTGAAATACAGCCTCATCCATGTTTTTTTTCTTTTCTTTCCTTTTTTTTTTTAAATTTTGAGATAGGGTCTTACTCTGTAGCCCAGGCTAGAGGCGTGGTGTGATCACAGCTTCGTGCAGCCCAGACCTCCCGGGCTCAACCAATCCTCCTGCCTCAGCCTCCCAGGTAGCTGGGACTACAGGTACACATCACCATGCCCAGCTAATGTTTATATTTTTTGGTGAAGACGGGATTCTACTTTTTTTGCCTAGGCTCGTCTTGAACTCCTGGGCTCAAGCAATCCTCTTGCCTCAGCCTCCCAAAGTGCTGGGATTACAGGTGTGAGCCACCACACCTGACCCCTCATCCTTGTTTTAATCCACCTTGTCATTTCATTTTATTTTATTCTTATTTATTTATTTTTGAGATGGAGTTTGGCTCTTGTTGCCCAGGCTGAAGTGCAATGGCAGAATCCTGGCTCACTGCAGTCTCCACCTCCCAGGTTCAAGTGATTCTCCTGCCTCAGCTTCCTGAGCAGCTGGGACCACAGGTGTGCACCACCATGCCCAGCTAATTTTGTATTTTTAGTAGAGATGAAGTTTCACCATGTTGGCCAGGAAACTCCTGACCTCAGGTGATCCCCCTAACCTTGGCCTCCCAAAGTACTGGGATTACAGGCGTGAGCCACGAGGCCCGGCCCACCTTGTCATTTTAGACAGCTGCAGAATATTCTACAGAAAGGGCGTAATTTAGCCGGGCTCTGGGTGTTCGCTTGGATTTTTTTTTCTTTTTTTTTTTTTGTCAATTTGATGGGAAAAAGTAGTATTTCACCATTCAGTTTGAATTTTCCCAAATGCCAGGGAGGTTGAGTGTCCATTTTCCTGTTCTTCAGCCTTTAGGCTGGTGAATTGCCCGCTGACATTCCTTGTCCGTTGCCCCAGTGGCTGTTCTCCTTATCTATGAAGCCTTCTGCAAGCATCCTCCCTTATTGCTTCCTTTCTTAAAAAACAAAACCAAAGGAGGGCACAGACCCAGAGAGCCTGGCTGGCCTCAGAAGGGGCTGCTGCCTGACCTAGGGGTATGTGCTCTGGGCAAAAGTAGCAGTTGGGCTGCCTCCAACTGCTACTTTTTTAGAAACTGAGGCCAGCAGTGGTGTGGGGCAGCCCATTGCCCACCTCGGGGGATTAGAGGGCTACCTCAGCGGCCTCCCTGACAACACAGGTGACCCCAATTCCTCATCAGCATCTCCAGCCCCTAGTGGGCAGAGGGCACAGGTGGGATCAAGCATCTCAGCCCCATCATTGCACCATGGGGGCTGAGACCCAGAGAAGTCAAGTGACGCCCCCAAGCTTACACAGGAGTGGGTGGTCTAGCTGGGGCTCCCTGCAGAAGGCAGGGCTGCTGTACCCCAGCCCACGCCTCCAGCCCCAATCAGCAGCTCGGAGCGCTCCCAGCCCAATCAGGGCTGATTGGAGTGGTGGGGGCGGGCCGCTGGTATATAAGCCTAGCGGGCAGGCCCGACAGCCTTACACCCGGGTGAGAGGTCTGCTAGCGGCACCGGTCACTCTCATGGCTCCTGGGAGCGTCACCAGCAACAGGTCACCCTCCTCGACTTCCACAGCAGGATCAGCCAGGTCTCCTGAATCTGAAAATCTAGGTAAGCAAAAGGAGGCAGCCCCTCCCCTCATCCCTGCGAGCCCTACTCCCTGGGTTGCCCTTGACCCTCCACCCCCCGCTCCTGTCCTCTCCCGGCCTGGCCCCAGCACCCACCCAGCACCCACCCAGCACCCAACTAGCACCCAACTGCTGAGCTCAACTGCCTTTTGGCTGAAAAGCCGATCCACAGGGAGCAAGGCCCGGTAGGGCTGGGGGGCTGGGGCCCACCTAACTCGGGGAAAGAGCAGCAGGGCCTCCCAGCTGCAGCCAGTTTCCTGCTGGAGCCTGTAGCCCATAGCCGGGCTGCAGCTGCAGGCAGCTAGCTGGAGGGACTAGGGCGGGAGCATTCTACCCAGGGCGAGGCATTCCCATTTTCAACCAACAAACAACTCGGGGCTTCTCTGGACAGGAGGGTCCACCGAGGCAAACCAGGCCCAGTTCAGTACCTTGAGGACTGCCCGGTCTCATGGGGAAGTCTGGCCCTTGGCTAGGTGCTGTTTGCTAATGTGCTGTATACTTCAATGGCAGTAATCCAGAGAGCTGGAGGAGCCCAGAGGAAGCCCCCAACCCATTCTGGGAGGTCAGGGAAGGCTTCCCAGAAGAGGTGACCCTGAAGAATGGGTGTGCCTCACCCAGGGGAAGTGTTCTATCTCCCAAGACACCTAGGGAGATAGGTTGGGGGTCCAGGTGCCAAGCAGTACAAGGGCAGAGTTAACTGGGAAGTCAGAAATCAGGGGAGGTGTCCAAGCCAAGGTGCGTTTTGAGCCTGGAAGGATGAGTGAGAGCAGACTGCATGGCCGGGAGGAGAGAGGCAGCCCAGGCGGAGGAAATGGCATGGGCCAAGGCCCAGGGGCCAGCGCACCAGCAGCATGTCTCAGAAGCTGCATCTTCCTTCTGGGAGGGAAGGAAGGAAATGCTGGGGCAGTGCTGGGGGAGCAGTGGGAGGAGGGGTCCATCAGAGAGGGCCTGCAAGGCGGTCTTCAGTTAGGTCAACTTTTACATTGAACAGGGAGCCATGGAGGGTTGCAAGCAGGGAGGTGGGGGGTGTGAGATGCAGTGAGGAGAATGCATGGGTGGGGGAAGAGGCAGTGCGGAGAAGGCTGGGGCTGGAGGGCTGGAGAGGAGAGGCTAGAATATGGAGAGAAAAGCCTATGGAGAGGCCTGGAGTGAGTGTGGTGGCGAGGAGAGGGCCTGGAATGCCCCCAGTTCTTGATTGGATATTGTGTAGGTATGGGCAGTGGGGGTGTGGGGCATTCCTGGAAGAGATGAAGGGCAGATTTGGGGGGCTGAGCTCTGTTCTGGACATCCTGGTATACAGCAGGCATGGCAGAGTTGCCAAATGAGGGGCTGGGGCCAGAGGGACAGGCCTGAGGGAGGACTCTTAGGGGTGGCTCTCTGGGACAGACATGGTCTGGAGGAGGCAGAGGAGGGGTTGGAGCTGCTCCCTGAGCTCTGGCCAAGCCAATATCCTTGGGAAGCTCTATAGCACTGCAGCTGGGAGGGTTCAGACCTCCTTAGAGGCCCCATCCCCACTGTACAGATGGAAAGACTGAGGCCTAGAGGGCAAAATGAAACTCCTGAGAACCCGGGAGTGACCCAGGACTACACCAGCTCAATGGCTTTGGCCCCCAAATGAAGATCCCTGCACTGGGCTCATTGTGGCCAGAACGAGGCAGGGGTTGAACTGGATTTGGTCTCTATAAATCTGCTCTAGATTGACAGTTTAGATTGGTTTTTCTATTGAAAAAAAAATTTTAATCTAGCCAATCGATTTTTTTAAGTCTTTTTTTCTTTTTTTTTTTTTTTTTTGAGACAGGGTCTTGCTTTGTCACCCAGGCTGGAGCGCAGTGGTGTGATCTCGCTCCTCTCTCCTTTCCCAGGCTCAAGCAATCCTCCCACCTCAGCCTCCCAAGTAGCTGGGACTATAGGCATATGCCACCAGACTCTGCTCATTTTTAAAGATTTTTGTAGAGTCGAGGTCTCACGATATTGCCTGGAATTTAAACATTTAAATTCTGCAGCTTGATCAGAAATCAACATTTCACCACATTTAAATCCAGTTTCATATTTAAAACCCTTTTAATGCTTTTCATGGTGACTGACAGCTTCTCAGGCTTCTCCTCACCCTTGATTCTACTTCATTTGAAACTTTTTTATAACAGCTTATTGAGAAACAATTCCCAATACAATACAAATCACCCTTTAAAGTGTACAATGGCTTTTAGTATATTCAGAGTTGTGTATCCATCTCTACAGTCAATTTTAGAATATGTTCATCACTTCAAGAAAACCAGTACCCATTAGCAGTCACTCTCCACCCCCACTCCCCAGCCCTGGCAACCACCAATCTGCTTTCTGCATCTATGCATTTGCTTATTCTGGACATTTCACATAAATGGAATCAGACAGTATGTGGCTTTTTCTTTCTTTTTTTTTTTTTTTTTAAACAGAGTCTCACTCTGTTGCCCAGGCTGGAGTGCAGCGTTGTGATCTCTGCTCACTGCAATCTTCTATTCCAGGGTTCCAGCGATTCTCCTGCCTCAGCCTCCCAATTAGCTGGGACTAGAGGCGCACGCTACCATGCCCGGCTAATTTTTGTATTTTTTAGTAGAGACAGGGTTTCTCCGTGTTGGCCAGGCTGGTCTTGAACTCCTGACCTCGTGATCCACCTGCCTCGGCCTCCCAAAGTGCTGGGATTACAGGCGTGAGCCACTGTGCCTGACCCCACTTAGCGTGCTTTTAGGGCTCCTCCATGTTGCAGCATGTGCCAAGGCTTCAGTCCTTTGTATGGCTGGATAATGTTCCACGGGGTGGACAGAGACCACATTTTGTCCATCCATCTGTCCATCATTCATCATGGGCTGTTTTTGTCTTTGGATCAACATAAATAATGCTGCTATGAACATTCATGTATACATTTTTGAGTGGACACATGTTTTCATTTCCCTCGGGTATATACCTAAGTGTGGAACTTTTTGGTGACTTTTTACTATGAAAACTTTCAGGGCCGAGCATGGTGGCTCACGCTTGGAATCCCAGCACTCTGGGAGACTGAGATGGGAGGATAGCTTGAACTCGGGAGTTTTGAGACTAACCTGACCAATGTAGTGAGACTCCTGTGTCAAAAAATAATAATACAAAAATTAGCCGGGCATGGTGGCGTGTGCCTGTGGTTCCAGGTACTTAGGAGGCTGAGGTGAGAGGATCACTTGAGCCGGGGGAGGTCAAGGCTGCAGTGAGCCATGATTGTGCCACTGCACTCCAGAATGGGTGACACATTGAGACCCTGCCTCAAAAAAAAAAACAAAAAACAAAAAACTTTCAAATGGATACAAAAGTAGACTACCAAATGGCCTGTGACTCCCTTCCACTGTACCCAGCACCTACTCAAACGGTCTTCAGCTTGGGGATGCTCTTGTTTCATCTGCTGGGTTATTTCAAAGCAAATGCTGGATTTATTTATCATTTCATCTGTAAATATCTTTTATAATAGTTATCTTTAACAGATACCTTTTAAACAGCCATTGCAATACCATTCGCACACCTGAAAATGTTATCCTTAATATCCAATATTTCCTTCCAGTGCTCACATTTATCTGTTGCCTTTCTTTTTCTAGTTGGGTTGTTCAAATCCTGCTCTGGGAATGAGCATTTGGTTGAGAGGTTTCCTAAGGATCTTTAGTCCATAGGGTGCCCCTCCCACTTTTCCTTTCCCACCTTGTTTGTGGAAGAAGAAACCAGGCTGTGTGCCCTGGAGAGTCTCTACGTCGGGGTGCCTCTGAGAGTGTGCACCAAGCCCCTGGAGGGCCTGTAAACTGGCAGTTACGTCTAGAAAATTCACCTGGTTTAGAGTTTTCTAAAGGAATACTTAATTCTTTTTTTTTCTTTTTTAATTCTTCCTTCCATATATATATTAATTTATTTATTTAGGTGCCTACTATATCTGGCATTTCTCTCCATGTTATCCCCTCCCCAACCTTCCCTCCCTCCCTACCCCCCTGCTGTCCCTCCCTTGGCGCCCCCCAACCCGGCCCCCGCAAAAGACCACAGTGTGTGATGCTCCCCTCCCTGTGTCCATGTGTTCTCATAGTTCAACACCTGCCTATGAGTGAGAACATGTGGTGTTTGGCTTTCTGTTCTTGTGTCAGTTTGCTGAGAATGATGGTTTCCAGATTCATCCAAGTCCCTACAAAGGACACAAACTCATCGTTTTTTATGGCTGCATAGTATTTCATGGTGTATATGTACCACATTTTCTTTGTCCAGTCTATCATTGATGGGCATTTGGATTGGTTCCAGGTCTTTGCTATTGTACACAGGGCTGCAGTGAACACACGTGTGCGTGTGTCTTTATAGTAGAATGATTTATAGTTCTTTGGGTATATGCCCAGTAATGGGATTGCTGGGTCAAATGGAATATCTATTTCTAGATCCTTGAGAAATCGCCACTGTCTTCCACAATGGTTGAACTAAGTTACACTCCCACCAACTGTGTAAGAGTGCTCCTATTTCTCCACATCCTCTCCAGCATCTGTTGTCTCCAGATTTTTTAATGATCGCCATTCTAACTGGCATGAGATGATATCTCAGTGTGGTTTTGATTTGCATTTCTCTAATGACCAGTGATAATGAGCATTTTTCATATGTTTGTTGGCCTCATATATGTCTTCTTTTGAAAAGTGTCTGTTCATATCCTTCGCCCAGTTTTGAATGGGGTTGTTTGTTTTTTCTTGTATGTCCGTTTTAGTTCTTTCTAGATTGTAGATATTAGCCCTTTGTCAGATGGGTAGATTGCAAAAATATTTTCCCATTCTGTTGGTTCCCAATTCGCTCTAATGATGGTTTCTTTTGCTGTACAGAAGCTCTGGAGTTTAATTAGATCTCATTTGTCTATCTTGGCTTTTATTGCCATTGCTTTTGGAGTGTTGGTCATGAAGTCCTTGCCTATGCCTATGTCCTGGATGGTTTTGCCTAGGTTTTCTTCTAGTGTTTTTATGGTGTTAGGTTTTATGTTTAAATGTTTGATCCATC
Source organism: Ateles fusciceps (assembly GCA_036589455.1). Classification (NCBI taxonomy): domain Eukaryota; kingdom Metazoa; phylum Chordata; class Mammalia; order Primates; family Atelidae; genus Ateles; species Ateles fusciceps. The sequence continues at coordinate 5,315,985 of JAZHEH010001341.1, read as the reverse complement.
TGGAGTTAATTTTAGTGTAAGGTGACAGGTAGGGGTCCAGTTTCTGCTTTCTGCACATTGCTAGCCAGTTTTCCCAACACCATTTATTAAACATGGAGTCCTTTCCCCATTGCTTGTTTTTTGCCATGTTTGTCAAAGATCAGATGGTTGTAGATGTGTGGTGTTTCTTCTGGGGTCTCTGTCTCTGTTTTGGTACCAGTACTATGCTGTACCAGTACTATGATTACTGTAGCCTTGTAGTATAGTTTGAAGTCGGGCAGTGTGATGCCTCCGGCTTTGTTCTTTTTGCTTAGGATTGTCTTGGCTATGCGGGGTCTTTTGTGATTCCATATGAAGTTTAAAGTGGTTTTTTCCAGTTCTGTGAAGAAGGTCATTGGTAGCTTGATGGGGATAGCATTGAATCTATAGATTACTTTGGGCAGTATGGCTATTTTCATGACATTAATTCTTCCTAACCGTGAGCAGGAAATGTTTCTCCATCTGTGTGTGTCCTCTCTTATTTTGTTGAGCAGTGGTTTGCAGTTCTCCTTGAAGAGGTCCTTTACATCATTTGTTAGTTGTATTCCTAGGTATTTTGCTTTCTTTGTAGCAATTGTGAATGGTAGTTCACTCTTGATTTGGCTCTCTGTTTGTCTGTTATTGGTGTATAGGAATGCTTGTGATTTCTTCACATTGATTTTGTATCCTGAGACTTTGCTGAAGTTGCTTATCAGTTTGAGAAGATTTTGGGCTGAGACGATGGGGTCTTTTAGATATACAATCACGTCATCTGCAAATAGAGACAGTTTGACTTCCTCCTTTCCTAACCGAATACGCTTTCTTTCTTTTTCCTGCCTGATTGCTCTGCCTAGAACTTCCAATACTGTGTTGAATAGGAGTGGTGAGAGAGGGGCATCCTTGTCTAGTGCCTGATTTCAAAGGGAATGCTTCCAGTTTTTGCCCATTCAGTATGATATTGGCTGTAGGTTTGTCATATATAGCTTTTATCATTTTATGATACGTTCCATCAATACCTAGTTTGTTGAGAGTTTTTAGCATGAAGGGCTGTTGAATTTTATAGAAGGCCTTCCCTGCATCTATTGAGATAATCATGTGGTTTTTGTCTTTGGTTCCATTTATGTGATGGATTACATTAATGGATTTGCATATGTTGAACCAGCCTTGCATCCCTGGGATGAAGCCTACTTGATCGTGGTGGATAAGCTTCTTGGTGTGCTGTTGCAATCTGTTTGCCAGTATTTTACTGAAGATTTTTGCGTCGATGTTCATCATGGATGTTGGCCTCAAGTTTTCTTTTTTAGTTGAGTCTTTGCTTGGTTTTGGAATCAGGATGATGTTGGTCTCATAAAATGAGTTAGGGAGGATTCCCTCCTTTCGTATTGTTTGATACAGTTTCAGAAGGAATGGTACCAGCTCCTCTTTGTACATCTGGTAGAATTCGGCTGTGAACCTGTCTGGACCTGGACCTTTTTTGGTTGGTAGGCTATTGATTGCTGCCTCAACTTCAGCCCTTATTATTGGTCTATTCACGGTTTCAGCGTCTTCCTGGTTTAGTCTTGGTAGAGTGCAAGTGTCTAGGAATTTATCCATTTCTTCCTGGCTTACTGGTTTATGTGAGTAGAGCTGTTTGTAGTAATCTCTGATGGTAGTTTGTATTTCTGTGGAATCAGTGGTGATATCCCCTTTATCATTTTTTATTGCATCTATTTGATTCTTCTCCCTTTTTCTTTAAAAGAGAGACTCAGCCTGGCATGGTGACTCATGGCTATAATCCTAGCACTTTGGGAGGCCAAGGCAGGTGGATCATGAGGTCAGGAGTTCGAGATTAGCCTGGCCAACATGGTGAAACCCTGTCTCTACTAAAAATACAAAAAATGAGTTGGGTGTGGTGGTGCACACCTGTAATCCCAGATACTCAGGAAGCTGAGGCAGGAGAATCGCTTGAACCCAGGAGGCAGAGGTTGCAGTGAGCGGAGATCGTGCCATTGCACTCCAGCCTGGGGACAGAGCGAGACTGTGTCTCAAAAAAAAAAAAAAGAGAGAGAGAGACTCAATGAGCTTTGAGGGAGACTGTCTGGGAGCTCTCATGCCAGCAGTCAGTGTCTTGGTGAGAGGGGGGCATCTAATCCTTACTGGGCCCTCGGCCACACCCCACGGGCCAGCCGACGCCTGCCAGTGAGTTATGACTGGGCCCGAGGTGATGGCCTGCCATCTGTCCTCAGGCCCAAGCCGCAGCAGCTTCCCAGTGGAACGCCGCCACCCCCCCCGTGCTACGCATGGTGCTGGAGGCGCTGCAGGCGGGGGAGCAGCGCCGGGGCACGTCGGTGGCAGCCATCAAGCTCTACATCCTGCAAAAGTACCCAACGGTGGATGTCCTTCGCTTCAAGTACCTGCTGAAGCAGGCGCTGGCCACTGGCATGCGCCGTGGCCTCCTCGCCAGGCCCCTCAACTCCAAAGCCAGGGGGGCCACTGGCAGCTTCAAAGTAAGCACCCATGCGGGAGAATGTGGCCCAGGGTTGCAGGGATAGTCCTGGCCTCTGCGAGAGCTGCAGCCTCTCCTGAAGGCCTTTCCCCCTCCGGTCTCCTGTCCGTGTTCCTCCTGTAGTCTCAGCCGAGATGCCCTCTCCTCCAGGAAGGCCGGTGGTGTGACCCATCTGAGCTCCCACTGCAAGGGTCACGCTATTGGTGTCCAGGACAGGTGAACTGTTGCATGTTTGGGGTCCCAGGGACTGTGCCAGCTGTGCTCATTTCTGGGTCCTGGGCACGCAGCCCCTTCCTGGAATTACTCACCACAGCAAACAGTTTTTCCCCCCTGCTGTCTCCGGCTCCAAGCGCAGGTTAGGGGCTGGCACCTCCCTGAGCAGCCATGTCCTCTGTTTCAAAGGAGAGCATTTCATCCTCATAAGGAGACTCCAAGAGGGGGATCCATGCCAGGTCATTCAGAGCTGGGGCAGGTCTGGGACAAAACTGCACCCCAGCATCAGGACTGTCATCAGCCATCAGGAAAACCTCAGGGACAAGACCCAGGGCCTGACTTGTCATTGCTGGGCCCCTGCATCTTGCCCAACTTCCGGCACATAGCAGCTGCCATGACAGTTGCCATGGAACACTGGGGGAACATTCTCGGCCTACCCCGTGCTGGCCCCTGTGGTTGCCAGGTGACAGATCACATGAAGTCCCACCATGGTGGAACTCCTGGGCGCCAGTCAGAGCCTGGACTTGCGTCACAGCAGGGCCAGGCGGCTGGGCAGGGGAAGAGCCAGAGGGGCGTCTGGTGTCTGATGCGGTGTGCTGGCAGTTGAGGGCTGCGAGTGGTTTCTAATCTTGGTGATGGGGAGCCCTGAGGGTTGGGGGACAGGAAAGGAACAGCTTGCTAGGAGCCTTCCCTTACCCCTGCCACTCATACCCTTGGTAATGGTCCTGCTGTAAAGATGAGAAGATGTGGCTGTGGCACATGGCTGGAGGGGGCGGAGGAAGCCATGAGCCCAGAGCCATCTGCCCGCAGCCCATGTTCTGCTGAGTATCAAGGGGCATGGGGCATGAGGCAGGGCAGCACTGCAGGGTTGGGGGGAGGGGGAGTCCAGAGGCATGATCTGTGGGGAGAGTGGTGGGTGCAGGGGGTGTGGCTGAGAGGTCATGAGATCCTAGAATTGTAGTAGACAGTGCCTCCGAGGACGGTGGCTTTGTGCCTTCTGCCCGACCCTCATTGACTGCAGAGACCCCCGATTTGGAATGAGGCCTCCCGTTTGGAGGATGGGGACATGAGGCGCCTGAGGCTCTGCTCTCAGTCCTACCCCGTGTCCTCTCCAGTTAGTTACCAAGCACAAGAGGAAAATCAAGCCCAGGAAGATGGCCCCCCCAAAGACCCCCAGGAGAGCAGGCGAGGCCAAGGGGAAGGTCCCCAAGAAACCAGATGAGGCCAAGGAGGAGCCTCCCAAGGCAGGAAAGGCGAAAAAGGCAGCCAAGAAGCCAGCAGAGGTGCAGAAGATTCCTCTCAAGCCAGGCGCAGCCACAGAAAAAGCTCGCAAGCAAGGCAGCAAGGCCAAGGACACCAAGGCACAGCCAGGCGAGGCTCAGAAGGTGCCCCCCAAGCCAGACAAGGCCATGCGGGCCCCTTCTAGTGCCAGCGGGTTCAACAGGAAGGCAGAGGCCAAAGGCAGCAGGAAGAGCCAAGGTAACTGTGACTAGTGGAGGGTGGTGTGGGTATAGGGGTTTTGACAGCCACTGGAGTGGGATCGGGGGAGCCAGCTCTGGAGAGGGGTTTCCTTATCTAGTGCATGGGCCCTGAGCACTGGGCTTGACCTGGAGAGAGAACTCATGGTAGCTAGCTGGGGGGAAGGAGGCAGACATTTCAAGGGTTATGAAGGGGAAACGGAAACCAGTAGCCTGACTCATTCTTGAGGTAGGGGTCAGGGAAGACTTCCTGGAGGAGGTCCCAAGCAGGGGGAAGGGGCTGTGCAAAGGCCTGAAGGCATAAAGAAGTTAGGTTTTTTGGGTCAGGCACAGTGGCTCATGCCTGTAAGCCCAACACTTTGGGAGGCCAAGGCAGGCAGGTTACTTGAAGTCAGGAGTTTGAGGCCAGCCTGGTTAACATGGTGAAACACCATCTCTGTTAAAAATTCAAAAATTAGCTGGGCATGGTAGTGCATGCCTATAATCCCAGCTACTTGGGTGGCTGAGGCAGGAAAATCACTTGAACCCAGGAGGCAGATGTTGCAGTGAGCTGAGATCACACCATTGCACTCCAGTGTGGGTGACGGAGTGAGACTCTGTCTCAGAACAAAACACAAAAAGAAGGTGGAGTTTTTGAGGAACTGCAGATATTTCGGTCTACCTGCAGTGTTGGCAAGGAGAAGCTGTGAAGGGCAGCTGGAATCAGGACTTTATCTGGAGGACAGTGTGGAGCTATGGAAGGATTGTGACAGGAAGCAGCTAAGGCTAGAGTTATTCTTTTTTTTCCTCTAGCTCTTTCAGAGACGGGTTCTTGCTCTGTCACACAGGTGAGTGCTGAGCCCAGGGTGTAGAGACCAGCCTGGGCAACACAGTGGGATCCCAACTCTGCAAAAAATAAAAATATTAGCTGGGCCTGCTGTTGCACACCTGTCGCCCCAGCTACTCGGGAGGCTGAGGCAGGAGGATTGTGTGAGCCTGGGAGGTCAAGGCTGCAGTGAGCTGAGATCACACCACCACACTCCAGCCTGAGTGACACAGTGAGACCCTGTCTTGAAAGGAAAAAAAAGTATCCTGGCTGCCGGGTGGAAGACAAACTAAAAACTAGAGGTGACGGGCCTGTTAGGAGCCTGTGGCGTCCGTGGGCTTGGAGCCCCAGTGCATTGCATAGAGCAAGGGCTTCAGTTAATCCTCCAGCCACTCTGTGAGGGGGATGCTGTTATTCCTGTCTTCAGACTAGGCCACTGAGGCTCAGTGTTTAAACGATTTGCCGCACGTCACATAGCCGAGTGAAGACTAGGACCCGGGAGGAATGGGGGTTCCAGAGCCCCTGAAACTTCCTGCCCCACCAGCACTTCCTCTTCCTTCTCCCACAAAACCTCCTCTATCACATTCTAGGAGATGCTGAGGCCTGCAGGAAAACCAAAGCCGGGAGGAAGAGTTCAAGACCCACTGTCAGCAAGGTAGGTGCCTGCACGACTTTCCTGGTCTGGCTGCCTCCCCTAAACAGGCCAGCGCTTGGGCATCCCACACCCAGCCCCTGGAAGGGTCAGCTGGGGATGGGTGTCAATTTCTTTTCCTACAAAGCACAATCCACCACCTGCTCCTCTCTGGCCCCCCCGGCCCCCTGGTGGTGTTGCCATCCTCATCTTACAAATAAGAGACTAAGGCTTAGAAGAGCAATGTTGTGTACCCAGAGCCATCCAGAGCTGAGACTTCAGCCCTGCCCAGCTGTCTCTTTGCTCTGGTTTGCTTTCATATAGGTCAAGAATGGTGCTGCTTCCCCAGCCAAAAAGAAGTTGGTAGCCAAGGCCCAGGCCCCTACAGGGGCAGCTGCCCCGTGGGCTGGGCAGGGGCTGAATGCCAAGGGTGCTTCTGCTAAGGCCAGTGGGTCCAAGGTGGTGCCTGCACACCTGTCCAGGAAGACAGAGGCCCCCAAGGTCTCGAGAAAGGCTGGGCTGCCCATCAAGTCCTCATCATCCAAAGTGTCCAGCCAGAGGGCTGAAGCTTAGGGCCGGAGGCAGGGGTAGAGAGACACCTAGCCTCTGCCCTAGTTTTTATTTTTTAACAAACCACTGCTCTATTTATTTCATTGTAAGCTATTTATCAATAAAGACTTTTGTTTCTTTTCCCCCCGCAATTGTGTGGGTAGGGGCTGAGGTTCAAGGACTTGGCCATTCGGTCGTCCATGAACATCCCCTGAGCACCTGCTGTTTACCTGGCCAATGCTGGGGCTCAGATAGGAGGTCCTGCCTCGGGGGAGACTGTGTGCTGTATGGGGCTGTGGCACAGATACCAGATACCGGGATGCAAAGGGGCTGGTGGGGGATGATTAACCCGGCCCTGAGATCAGGCTTCCGGGAGGAGGTGGCCTTTGATCCTAAAGGATGGGTAGCCTTTGCCAGGCGATTGAGGCTGAGGGCGAGGGTGAAAGGAGGGGAATCTGTTTAAAAGAACCCTCTGGCTGTGGAAAGGAAGGATTAGAGTAGCTGAGAAGAGGGGGAGAACTTTCAGCCACTGGTTCCCAAGTACTACTGGGCCAGGCACGGCGACGGTCAACAGGTCTCCTACTCGGCAGCAGCTAGCGCCTGTGCTCTGACGAGGAGGCGGGGTGGGGCTTCCAGCAGGGCAGGTAGGGCTGGCTGCTAATTTAGGCAGGATGGGAGGGGTGTCTGAGCAAGGAGCTGTGTCTGGAGTAGGTACCAGCAGAAGGAAGAGTGGGTGCAAAGGCCCTGGGGTGGGAACATGCTCCGCAGGCTGGGAGCCACAGGAAGGTTTGTGTGGCTAGAGCCCAGTAAAGAGAAGGACAGGCATGGGAGATGAGGTCCAGGGGCTTTAAAAACCGTTCTCGGCACTCTTCACATGGAGAGGCGGGCTCTGTTCCCTGCCCCTCCACTCCGGGCTCCATGACTGCTTGACTAGTAGAATTCAGTGACAACGATGCGATGACAATCTCTGGGACTCACCTTAAGGCAGCTTCTACTTCTTGTGTTTGGGGACGATTTTTGTTTTGTGATACTCACTCTTCGAACTTGGCCACCATCCTACGGGGGAAGCCCAAGCAGCTTGTGGAGAGGAACTGAGGACCCCAGTGTTCAGCCCCCGCTGAACTCCCTGACCAGCTGGTACCACGTGCCACCGTCTGAGCGCAGCATGTCAGAACTGCATCTTCCAGCCCTAATTGAGCTGCCCCAGCAGATGCCTGGTGGAACAGGAATAAGCCTTTCCTGCCAAGCCCTGCAGATTCGTGGGCAAAGTAAGTGACTGCGGTTATTTCAAGCCACTGTGTACTGGGGTGTTGTGTCCCGAAGCAATAGATCTTTCTAAACAGATCCCCTCATTTCACCAGAACAAGGGCTGTAGGGTAGATGAGGGCTGGATCATGCAGGGCCTTGTAAGTCAAGGGCAAGCACAGTGGGCTTTATTTTAATTGTTAGCAGGGAACTATTAGAAGACGGCCAGCAACAGTCACTGCAGGGATGTGGGCAGTCAGGCCTTCGAGGAAGCCCCTGCCACCACCCAGATGAGGGAGTGGTGGCCACCCAGGACATGCTCACAGAGGGAGGGTTACAAGTGGTAGATTCTGGGTCGCTGTTGAAGGTGCTGTGGACCAGCTCTGCTGATGGATTGGATGGAGGAAGGGTCACTGATGAGTCTGCAGTTTGGGGTCTAGACAGCTAGGTGACTGCTGGGTGACCATTTCCTGGGGTGAGGACTCGGCACATGCTGGGAGGCTGCTGAGATGTCCTGATGAGAAGTGGCAGCCAAGCCACAGAGGACGGAGAGGAGGGGTGGACTAAAGGGAGTGTCAGAGGCAAACTGCACAGGACTTGAGAGGGGGGCGCACAGCACAGAGGGAGGCAGGCTGCTCAGCATGGGGCATCAGCCGCTCCCTGCCTGCCCCTGCTCTGTCACCCCACTCTCCTCCTGGAATCCTGGCTTTGCCTAGATGTGCTGACAGCCTCCCTGGGGTATTGGTAATGTGGCTGCCAGCAGGGCCCAGAGGGGCGCCCAGAGCAGATGGTGCAGTGGGGCTGGCTGGTGCTTCCCTAGAAGGGGTCTGCTCCTGCCACTGCTCATTCACAGCATGGCCTGGAGCTGTGGGAGGCACCTCCGGGCAGGCTGCCGTGCAGAGGGCATCACTGGGCATCTCATGTCCATGAGCTGGGGGCGGGGCGGGGGTGTCTAGCGTCTGCGAAACCTTGGGCAAGTCACCTCCCTTAGCTGCAATGGTTTCTTCCCTTTTGAAAGGAGTTTAGTTTGAGGATGCTACATCAGGGGTCCCCAGCCTCCTATGACCCTCAAAAGAGAGGGACCTCCCTGCTGCCCACAGCTGCCAGGTCCTCAGAGCCCCAGATAAGGATTATAGCTGGTTCATGGAAGGTGGTCACTTTCCCTGCTGAGAAACGACTCTGAAAACTAGAGATTTCCTCCATTAGCAAATACATTTCTGAACTTCAAGGAGGAACTGCATGTTAATCAGACATTAAGACAGGCTGTGGAATATTTAATGACATAGAAAGATGTTACTGACATATTGTCGCATGGGGGAAAATCAGATTGCAAAATGGTGTGCACGCCCTGATCCCGAGTTCACTCCTTGGCCCTGCCCTATCCAAGCACCCCATGCGGGTGGCGTTCTGGGAAATGCTCGCTAGTCACGGAGGGTTAGGGCAGCTTTTATTTTCTTCATGCTTTTTGGCTTCCTATATTTCTCTGGGAACCGGGTATTCATTCTAGAGTCACACCCGCCTCCCTCACCCTCAAATGCTATCAAATGTGCTGATAACTTAAATTAGAAAATCTGCTGCTTAATAAGAAGGAATCAATGCTCAGAATAGAACACGTGAAAGATAAAGACTATCTTTCCACACAGAAGCCACTACAGGAAAAAGCTATTTTTAAAGCAAAAGGTTGTTTACTTTTCTCCTCACTTTTCTGTTCTCATTAATTCTAGAACTGGTATTTGTGGGATTTTTGTTTAAATTGTATGAATCTTTTGTCCTAGTTCTTCTTCCTGATAAGTACGTGTAACTGTTTTTCCTTCACAAAAGCAAGAAATTAGATAGAGTTGCTGTACATTTGGCGCTGGCTCTGGAGATCTTTCCCTTTCCCTGGGGTGGGGGAGGAGCCAGCGGGCTGGAAGGGAGTGTGTGTGTCAGGTTCACTGTTCCTGTGGGCAGGGGTGAGGAACAGCCTTACTGTGGAGAACAGTGTTTAGGGTTAAACTGTGCTTGGGGGTTAAACTGCCTGCCTCCTTTTCCGATAAATGGGCTTAATGCTAGGTCCTTTTTTTTTTTTTTTTTTTTTTTTTTGACACGGAGTCCTACTCTGTTGCCAGGCTAGAATGCAGTGGCACAATCTTGGCTCACTGCAGCCTCTGCCTCCCAGGTTCAAGCGATTCTTCTGCCTCAGCCTCCTGAGTAGCTGGGACTATAGGCACATGCCACCACGCCTGGCTAATTTTTGTATTTTTAGTAGAGATGGGGTTTCACCATGTTGGCCAAGATGGTCCTCATCTTGACCTCGTGATCTGCTCGCCTTGACCTCCCAAAGTGCTGGGATTACAGCTGTGAGCCACCATGTCCGGCCCACACTACGTACTTTTTAAGCTTGATGAGAAATTTGGGGCAAGTGTCAGCTCCCTTTCTAGGGTGGTCACCTTTGGCCTCCCCACCTATTTGGGGGGACCACTGGGGAGATTCTGGCCTGGAGGGAGCATGAGACAGAGGAAGGGAGGGCCCATGTGACCTGGTTCTCATTCTGCTCCTTCCTTGTTGTGGGACTTTGAGAAACGCCTCAACTGTGCTGAGCCTCGGTTGCTAAGTCTGTCACACAGGGACGCTAGCACGTTCCTCATGGGCTTGTTAGAGGAGCTGAGGTGAGGAGCAGGACCCACACAGTTGCAGGCAGCGCATAGCAGCTGTGTAAATCTTCCTGGACGTTCGGGGGTGTCTTCAGAGCTTAAGGAATGTCAGCTCCAGGCCAGGCCCATAGTGTGTACGCAGCCTGCACCATCTCGTTTCATCTCCATGCCTGCCCAAACCTCAGACTGCAGCTGAAGCAGGAGAGATGATAGGTTCCCTCCCTCCTCTCTCACAAACTGGTAAAGAAACTGCCCGTCTCCCCCGCTTGGCTCTTAGGACAAAGGCTGGAGCCCACAGGAGGTTTGCCCGTCAGGCTTTTATTATAAAGAAGATTCCAGAGTCCCAGCTGTCCCCTCCGGCCCCCAAGGGCTCTGAGCCAGTCCCAACACTGGCTGAGTTGGCTTCAAGGGGCCGCCATGGCCCCTTGGCCACAGATGGCCGCTTCTGGCAGGAGCGGGATGGGTGGTGGTCTCAGGCGCCGGGGGCACTCTGCCAGGTCTGCCCGATCTCCGGAGCAGTCTTTTCCAGTGTTGCAGGGGGAGCCTCTCAGGACCCTTCCCCCGGGTCCTCTGCGCAAGCGGCAGCTATTCACAGTTGGTGCATGATACTTTTTAATATATAAAAGCTTTTTTTTTTAAAAAAAAAAAAGTGGTGCTATCTTTAGAAACACTTCCAGCAAGAGCAAGTAGCCCAGCTACAGCCTCGGTGCATCCTAGCCCCTCTCCTTTCCCTGGAGACGGGGCTCTCAGCTCCTGTACTCCCCATCCCTCCCCCTCCCCCCCTCCCCCACTCCTGGAGGAGCCCACAGAGCACCCCATGGCGTGGGCACTGCCCACTCTACCAACAGCTGCCCAAGCAACAAAAACCTGACACTGCTTGAAACTCTGTGGCCAGGATCCTCTTTCGGTGAGGGGAAAGTGGAGATAACGTTTTGGTGGTTGAAGCAGAAACCAATCAATCAAAGGCCGGTTCAAGGACGGCTCCCTGCACCAGTGTAGATGAGGTAGAGTTTCTGGGCTGCAGCCTCCAGGCTGGCGGCCTCCTCTCCCCGTCTTTGTGCTTGACCGCCTGGATGCTCGGGGCTCTCGGCAGCAGGACCAGCTGGGCGCTGCGGAGCGAGTGGGTGGGCACAGTGCAGGCCGTGCTGGGCAGACGGGGGAGCCTGACCAGCTCTCTGGCCCCTATCCCAGAGACTGATCTGGGAAGAGGTGGGAGGGGGATGGAGGTGCCCAGGGGTCGAGGCTGAGCACCCCTGCCTGGCTCAGAGCAGCCCCTCCTCCTGCCCCCGCCCCAGCTGTCTCTGCTCAGTATTTCCCAGCCTGAGCCACAGGCACGGGGTAGAAGATCAGGTCGAGGCCCAGCAGGCATCTTTTTCCCAGCAGCAGCCTGACCGGCTCTCCGTGTCTCAGGCCTCACTGTAGCACTCGTAGATGTTGTCCTCCATCAAAGCCACCACTTGCTCAAACTTGTACTGCAGCTGTGTCCTCCGGGCCGTGGGGTTGGCCTCTAGTGCGGCCATGATCTGAGGGGGAGCAGCGGAGTCAGCCGGGCCCCTCAGTGGGGAGAATGCACCCCCCAATGTCCACCACCAGTGACATCTGTCCGTGAGGGGCAAGTTACCCTGAGATGTGTGTACGTGAGTAGGAAGCTCCCCCTGCCCCGAGGGCAGGTGCCTCACCCTAGGGCACTCACCTGTGGCCGATACCTCTTGGCGTATTTATAAATCTCTGCCATGGCCACTGTGGTATTGAACTCATTCTGGTATTTCTGTAAGGAGGCAGGACGGGGAGGAGGTGGTTAACCCAGCTGTCAAAGCTGAGTTAACCCAGCAAAGCCAGTTCGTACATAACCCCCCAACTCCCCATGGCACAGTTCACCGACGAGGCCCCTCAAGTCCTGTAGACGAAGATGGCTTCCTGGACCCTGAAGTCCAGTCTCCTTCCGTCCAGAGCGTACTCTCCTGCCCCCCACGCCTCAAGCTCTGGGAAAATGCGCAACAAACTTGCAGGCCAGCAAGAGGTCACAGCTGCCTGAAATGCTCTCTGCGCTCCCCTGCCCTTACTCCAGTGGAGGCACTGAGGCCCAGCCCCCTGCCCCCGATCCTGCAGCTCGTCAGGGCCCCCCCAAACCTCTGACCCGAGACTCCTCAGCCAGATGGGCGTTCATCTCCTGCTCGCTGAGCGGCGTCATGTCCTGGATCTGCTTGTAGTAGCGCTGCACGATCTTCCGGTACTCGGGAATCTCCTTGGCATACAGGAGTTTGTTGGTTGGTGAATCCTGGGCAGAGAGGAGCAAGGGGGTTAGACAGCTGCTGGAGAAAGGACAGATCGGGTTTTTTCTGGATAAGCCCTCATCCCTCCTGCCACATAAGTGACCTTAGCAGGCCCCTGAGGCCCGAAGAGGCTCGCCCTGTCACTGAACGTCCCCCACTCAGCCAGCCCCAGACCAGGGGCTCCTCACTGTGCTCTGTCTGTCCACCTACTTTCCCCAGGACTATCAGGACAATGACCTGGGGGGAGCTCTACTTCTTTCAGGAGGAAAAGTGCACGGACTTCGTGCCAGCTGTTCGCTGCATGCAGCCTATTCCACGTAACAAGGCTGTGTCCTTGTCAGGGTGATAGGTCTTGGTGGCTAGGATTTCTGGAAGCCTGAGTGCTGGCTCAGTGGAATATTTCCCCACCACATGCTCCTAGCGCCTGGAAGAAGTGCCAAGGACACTCCCAGTTCTTTGTTTGTCACGGGCATCCTGCCGTCTGAGGCAGTACGTGAGAAGCACTGGAGCAATGGCATTTTCTTTCCCATGGTCCGTCTCTGAAATGCATGGGCTAAATGCAGGGCCACGCACGTCCTGGACCAATCCTGCAGTGCCAGCTCTAATCATGCTATCTCATCCCTGCTCACAGCCACCGGGTGCTCTCCTGCCTCCCTGTCTGCCTGTGCCATTCCCCGTGCCTGCAAGGCCATCCTCTTCCATCTCCAACCTCTAAAGCCAGACAGAGCCCTGTGTGCCCCCCAACCCACTGCATGAATCTCAGAGCTCCTAGCCACCCATCACCCCTCTGCCCACCCCTTCACTGAATGCTTGAATGGCTCTTGACTTTCAGGGGCTGCTGGACAGAGCTTGGTCTGATTCTCAGACGACATTGTGCCTGACCTAGCAGGTTGTCTACACCCGTACTGGCTTTCCCACACTGGGTTTTGGGCCTGTTTTCAAAGCCAGTGCCAAGCGCAGCTGCGACAGGTGCCGTTGGTCTGCAGTGATGCAGAGTTTCTGATGGAAGGCACGGGCTTCTGTCTGAATGACTCACTCATCCCACACCCGCTAGACCTGAGCTCTTTCTTGGTTCCCCTCCCAGGAAGATCTCTGAGGTAAGCCTCAGAGAGCTGAGGAGGCCACCCATGATCAGCACCCCACTCGCCGCGTGCACGGGCCCGGCCTGGTCCTGGGGAGCAGCTGACCTTGCCCAGCTGCAGGTCAGAGATGGAGCAGGCATCGATGAAGGCCTGTGCGATGACTGAGAGGCAGGCGTCGATGTGGTCCGTCTTGTCGATGTCAAAGACAAACTGGGGGTTCTTCAGGATGTTCACCCAGAACCGGAGCGGAAGGCTGTGGGGTGAGGTGACAAAGGCAGTGAGAACCCACCCTGAGGGTAGGGTGGGGGAGGACAAGGTGGACGGACAGCCACCGTCCGTGGGTAGGTGGCTGAGGGTAGGGTGAGGGAGGAGAGAGCTGGCTTTGTCCCTGAAGGGCCCCAGTTGCAGCCTTGTCACAAGATGTGACCTTTGGGAACCTTAGTTTGCCCATCCCTGGCCAGCTGGGGTGGCAGTGGGGCTGAGAGCCGGGTTTCCTGCTGGAGCAAGGCCGGAGCTGCAGGGCTTAGCTGGTCCACCCCGCAAGCCCCTGCCGAGCCTCCAGCCAGGTCCTGGTTCTCATTTGAAGCCCCCCACCCTGCCAGCCCCCAGCCCCTCCCCCAACCCTTATAGGCAGCAGGAAATCCAGCGTTAGCAGAGCAGCTGTGGCAGGGCTGCAGGGGGCAGGGCCTGGCGCTCTGGCCTTGTCCTCAAGAGGCCAGGGAGGGTGAGCAACACCCACCTCAGGCCACCCAGTGACTCAGCAGCCTGGGCACGTGCACCCCCAGAGCTCTGGGAAGCTGCTGTCACTGCAGAGAGATGCCTGGGGGCTGGCAGCATTCTTCCTAAGGCTCAGACTGGGTTTCCAGCAACTTCTTGTGGGGGTGCTAAGAGGTGCTTCAAAGCAGGGCTACCAACTGGGTAAGGGATTCAGGTCAGGTGGGGCCAAGCCTGGCTCTACTGTCTCAGGGGCGGTGTGGGCTTGAGCAGGTGTGCTCATCTGTGAAGTGGAGCTGATGGTGCCCGCCTGAGAGGGGTGTGGGAGAATCATAGTAAGGACAGCCGCTACACCATGCCTCCTGGGCGCTCTTCTAGTTAATTCCTACCATTAACATGGGTCGTATTTTACAGCTGGATGGAGGGGAACTGAAGCACAGAGAGGCTAAGTCACTCATCTGAAAACACACAGCTGGGAAATGGCAGAGGAGGGCTTAAACCCAAGTAGGTGAAGCCAGACACTAGACTCTGAACCCCCTGCCACAGGGGTCCCAATGGCACAGTGAAATCCGCATGGCCCCCACCTGTTGGTCTTCCAGATGTGTAGGGTGTCGGGGGTCGGAGATTCCCCCTCTTCTCAGCCTGCTCCTCCAGGAAGTCAAAGAAGTACTTTACAGCCAGTGGGGGCTTGTCTTCACGGATACTCAGAATGGCCTTGAACAGGTCATCTAGAAACTTCTGCAGCGTGCCCTGTGGGGGGAGCAGGGTGGCTGTCATCAGCCCCAGGTCATGTGAAGAGGGCTAGTGGGCACCCTTGGTGGCTCTGCAGAGCTTGATACGCCCAGGCTGCTGAATGAGGAAGCCACACGGCATCAGGCTGGTCACCGAGCCTATCTGGCCTCAGTATTCTTGTCTGTGAAATGGGTTAGCATTCGAAACTTGCTTCACAGAGGCACTGGAAGGACCAATCAAGGCACTGACATGCAGAGTTGAGAACTGGAGGTACCAGGGTATGGGCTGTGGGGTGCTGGCACTGCCACCAAGCTCTGTGGCCTTGGGGACATCACTGACCCCTCTGGGCCTCTGCTGTGCCGTTACATGGGCTAACACAGAAGTGTCTGTCAGGCATTTTTCCTGGCTGTGGGAAGTGCCTCCTCAAGTGAGACGATAAGCATTCAGCCTCTTAGCTCTGCAGCCCTCCAGCCCCACAGGGGAAACAGGAAGAACTCGCACCCCTCTCCCAGCCAGGCGTGTGCACAGCTGGCCTTGTACCCACTGCACGGAGGGGAGACTGAGGCTGGACCCACCTTGGTGGACAGCAGGCGCGTCAGGTAGATTTCCGGGAGCACCTTCTTGCGGTGGCTCTGCCGGTGAGACTTCTTGGGCTCCGCCAGTTCGTCCGTGGGCGGCACCTGGGAGGCCGGGCAGTGGTCAGCATCTGCACCAGGCCCCATCCTTGGGCGCCTGTGGGAGGTCTGGCTCTGCCATGCTTCATTGCACACAGGGCTGTGGTTCCCCTCCTGATTCTGGGCCCCATCCCCACTCCCCCCACCCCCAGCCTTTCCCAGGGCCCGGAGCACTTTTCCCAGAGGCCCACGGCCACAGAAAGCCAAGGCCACACCCACTGAGGGGCTGGATCCCCGGGGGCTGAGGTTGAACACTCACCAAATGGAAATATTTCTCTGTGTCCAAGTCTTTCACTGTGAGGAACACAATAAATAAACATGAGAGAGGAGGGGGAGAAAGAAATAGAAACGAAGACAGAAAGATGGGGAGACAGAGATCCAAACAGGCAGAGAGAATAAGACAGAGACGCAGACACTCACAGGGAGACTGAGTCTGGGAGAGATGGAGAGAGAGAGAGGAGAGATCCAGAGACACACAGCCAACGAGGCAGAGTGAGAAAGACACACACACAGGGATGGAGGGACTCAGAGGGAGGGACAGAGGTGGAGACAGACAAATGCAGCCACAGAGGAGGAGGGGCCCAGGGAGGCAGGGTGGCTGCCTCCACCCACCCCACCCCTGAGCTTAGAGCTCCTTCGGGGGAGAGACCCGAGACTCTGCTCCCAACCTCAGCAGGGGACCCCCGAGACCCAGGAGCCAGGGCTCGAAGGCCTGCCAGCCAGGCGGCTGTGCCATCTGATGGTGTGGAGGGGACTTGAGGCAGGGCCATGGCCCCAGGCTGAGATGGGCATGCTGGCCCCCCCTCTGGCCTGGCCGCTACCCAGACCTCCTGGAACCACTTCCCACCCTCCCCGGGGCCTCTCTCCAGCTGCTGCAGGAAATCAGCTTGAAGAGGCCTGGTGCAGGCCCTGCCCGAGCAGTACTGGGTCAGAGGAGGCTGGCCCGCCCAGCCTCCACCAAGGAGTCCTCAGCCCAGGCCAGCCCCACCTCTCAGAGCCTCAGTTTCCCTAGTGGGGCATGGGATGGAAGCCTCCACCCACATGCAGCCTCGACTCCCTTCCCCACGTGCACCCACACTACCTCGGCCCAGTGTGTTGTCCTTCTTGTCTATAAGGCTCATGGCCAGGGAGGCACCTTCAGGGATCTGACAGGAGGGGGAGAGGACAAGGTCAGTGGCTGGAGGCCGGGGTGGGGACATGGGGGTAGAGGACTGGGTGGGGGTGGTGCTGCACCTTGTAATGGGCCAGCGTGTTAAGCTTTTGCGGCCGTCTTCCACCACTGAAGTGTCATCCAGGTCCCGAAGGATGTAGCTCTGTGTGCTGGAGGCGAACCACTCTGGGGGAGAAGGAGCGGGCCATCAGGGCCTGGGCAGGGAGCTGAGCCTGAGGAGTAGGTACCGGCCCAGCCACACAGGGAGAGGCCTCTCGCTCTCTCCATGGAAACTGAGGCAAGCCATGCCTCTCTCTCAGCCTCCATTTTCCCATCTGTAAAATGGGGAGGGCAGGAAACGAGCTGGGGGGAGAGGATGTGAGGGTACAAGGTGAAGGTGCCAGGGTGGAGGGCACCGAGGAGAAGCTCTGGAAATGGCCTTGTCTGCAGGGCTGCTCATGTTACAATTGTGATGAAATCCTTGGCCTCACCAAGACTCACAAAACCCACTCCGTGCCGGGCGTGGTAGCTCACACCTGTAATCCCAGCACTTTGAGAGGCTGAGGGAGGAGGATCGCTTGAGCCCAGGAGTTCAAGACCAGCCTGGGCAGCATAGCATGACACTATCTTTACAAAAAGTAACATTAGCTGGGTGTGGTGGCGCACACCTGTAGTCCCAGCTACTCAAGAGGCTGAAATGAGAGGATCACTTGAGCCCAGGAGGTTGAGTGAGGGAGACTGCGTGGTTGTACTCCACCCTGGCTGACAGAGTGAGACCCTGTCTCAAAAACAAACCACCCCCACTCCAGCACCCCTCCTTTAGGAATGAGGAAGCCTTCCTGAAGGTTTCCTGCTGCTGCCTGTCACTTGCCCACACTGCAGGACTTGTCTCCCACAGAGTAAGAGCTTCTGGCCAAGGGGCCTCATCAGATCCTCTCCGTGTCCCCACGTTCATGCACCATGCCAGGTGGAAGGAGCGTTTCCATCAAGGCAGGGGCTAGCCCCCGGCTGAAGCAGCCTGACGTGGGGGCTCCACCCCAGCCCCACCCACCGAGGTCGACATCCTCCACGCGTGGCCATTGGGAGTAGGGCACATTCTTGCAGAAGGCCTCCAGGATCTTCTCCTTGACCTGCGTCAGCGTGTCAGTGTCCATGGCCCGCACGCTCAGCGAGTCCATGCCGCAGCCCTGGAAGGACACGTTCAGGTTCTGCAGGGGAGGGCGGCAGAGAAAGGTCAGTGAGTTGCCACCATCACCATGTCGGTGCCCAGGCAGCAAGGCCCTGCCCAGGAAGGCTGGGTCAATGCCGTAGGGTCAACGCCCAGCCCTGGGACCCTCCCGGCCCTGCCGGCTCACCCGGGGCTTGGCCTCGATGTTCTCCCGCAGCAGCCACTCCTCGTTGAGCGTGTATCGGGCCTTACCCGTGATGGCATCGATAGAACCCTTGTTGATTTGCTGCTTGATGGCACACAGCAGCAGGAAGAACGGCTCCCCCACCGTCTCCTGGGGAGCACGGGGCTGTCAGGGCCAAGGCCCTCTCCGTATTCCAACCCCAAGCCTTGGGCCAAACACCTTCACACCCCCATCCCCCAACCCCTCCAACAGTCTCCTTTTGGATCCTGGTGTCAACACCCCTCACCCCAGGGTGTCCCCACGGACCCTAAGCTCGTGTTCATTAAACACCACCGGCTGTGGGTGGCTGCGTTCATTGCATTATCCTTACTGTGCAGCCAAAGTGCCGAGGCTCAGAGAGTGCGAGTGACCTGCCCAGGGTCACCCAGCTGGGAAGTGGCAGGGCAGGACCTGGACCTGGCTCAGCTGACTCCCAAGCCTGTGACTTTCTGGTAAGTGGGCAGCTGCAGGGGTGAGTTTAGATGGACCTGGAACACCGCTGTGGCCTCGACCCTACTTGCAGGCTGATGACCGTGGAGTCCCAGGTGGAATGGGGCTCAATGCCCCTGCTCTTGCCCATCTCGAAGGGAGGCCCTTCAGGCAGTGGCTCTGCTGGACCCACAGCCATGAGCCGATTCTCATGGCCACTGCCCAGCAAGTGACCCAGGTGTTCCACTGGGATAGTTTTACTTAATTACCCATCAAACTTGATTTTAAGAAAAATTAAGTACATAATAGCATTAGGCAGATTTGGCAAAGATTACAAAGGCAACATGCCAGCCTGAGTCCTGGTCTAACTCTCCAGGTCTGGGGCGTGGGAGGCACTGATTCCCCGCTTTCTAGAGGAGGAAACAGGCTCACAGGGGAAGGCCTGGCTGAGGCTATGGAAACAAGCCAGGGGAGTGAGGTCCAGGGTCCACAGTGGCCTTGCGGTTCCTGATGGCCCACAGTGAGGCAGCCCGCAGAAGGTGGAGGCACCCCAATGGCCCTGCCTCTGTCTCCACCCTACTACCCACTCTCCCCAGGAGGAGTTGTGGGGCTCCTCCAGGCCTAGGGGCAGAGGCCCCATTTGACAGAAGGAAACCAAGGCCCAGAGGGGGCGATGAGTAGCCCAGAGTCACACAGCTGGGCTGTGCCAAAGATTGGACTCAAGCCCGGGACATGCTGGCTGGGCACAGTGGCTCACCCCTGTAATCCCAGCACTTTGGGAGGCCAAGGCAGGAGGACTCCTTGAGCCCAGTAGTTGGGACGGGCCTGTGCAACAAAGCAAGACCCCCATCTCTTCAATAATTAAAACAAAAAACAGAACATCTGAGGCCCTGGTTCTGGGCTCCAGCCAGGCCTTTGCCTTTCTCCCATAATCCTCCAGGCAGCCCTATAGCCTCTGCGACCGTAGGGGAGCTGGATGGTGGGACAGAACCAGAGGCTGAGCAACCCTTGCTCTGCAGAAGAGAGCTTAGGGGGTCCTTTTGGTGGAATGCAAGAGGCCCTGGCTACCTGGCCCACCCCCTTCCCAGCCTCCGCTCTCATCGGGAAGATTCTCTGGCCTTCTTTCCATTCCTTCCATGAACATCTCCTCCTCCCGGCCTCTGCCCTTGTGCTCTACCCAATGCCTGGAGGACCCTCCCCACCACTCCTCGCCTGGCTTGCTCCCTTAGGGCTCAGCACTGGGGCGCCTGCTCCAGGAAGCCACCTTGAAGCCTCCAGACGGGGAGGCATCACCCCTAAGGCTGGAAGAGCCTCAGGGACCAGCCAGGGGCTGATTTAATCTCCTTAATCCAGAGCAGGAAGGGCTGGATGATTGCAAAAACCACAAATGGGACAAGGCCCCTGACACAACCCTGCGCCCAGGCATGCGTTGAGCCCTTGCAGCAAGCCAGCCAGGCCTCCCCTGGGCCGCGGCTCCCCCTTCGGCTTAACAGGTCCTATGGGCCTGTCTCCTGCAACACTCCTTCCTGGCAGAGCTGGCCCGAGGGTGCCAGGGAAGGCCTGGAAGGCCACGGGGTCACTGCTGCTGCATCCCTGGCACGTCCCCTCCCTGGGCTCTGCCTGTCCCCCTCGCGGCCTCACCCGCAGACAGCTGTACATGCAGATGGACATCCAGTTGGTGAGCATCTTCTCCACCACCGACTCTGTGCGCCGCAGCATGAGCTTGGGGTTCTTGGCGGCCGAGGCGTCGATGAGGTCCACCAGTAGCTCCTTCATGATGCTGGTGTAGTACTCCAGCTTGCCGTGCAGCGCGATGGTCAGTAGCGAGGCCAGGCTGCACCTGTGAGCGGGAGGCCAGTGTCAGCTGCGCCTTGAGGCCCTCGGAGCTGGGGGTCCCTAGGCTTCAGTGCTGCCTCGTCCCTGGGCCCAGCGGTCCCAGGAATGCCTGTGTGACTGGGTCCTGCACATGGGTGAGTGGGGCTGGAATCCTCCTGGAGAAAGAGCCACCTTCTCTTATGTCCACGGCAACCACCGTGCCCCATGAGCCCAGGTCTTAGGTATCCAGGCCCAGGAAGGGCTGGAATATGGGGGCATCAGCCCCAGAGCCCCAGGATCCAGAACCTGATGCTGTGTGGCCTTGGACAGGCCCCTCTCCCCCTGCCCCTCGCTAGTCTGTCACAGCCTGACCTGTCGCGCACCGCAAAGTCCTTCTGCTGCTCCAGCGCATGGACGAAGACGATCAGGAAGTGCTTGTTGTTGAGTAGGGAGGAGAACAAGCTGATTCCCTCTTCCATGTTGGGCCGGCAGCTCTCAGGAATCTGTAGAAGCAATTGGTGACAGGGTGTCCAGAGGGGCCCAGTGTCCATGCCTGGCCTAAGAGCCAGTGCTTATGATGGCTGCTTGTATGCCTCCTAGGATGGGGAGCTCGCTACCTTTCATGGTGGATGCCTCCTAACTCCTTGTGACTTGTGACTGGGAACAGTGGCTCAATTGAATTCAAAAGTGGGGCTCACAGAAGGATAAGCGTGCCTGGAGGTAACTCAGCACCCCAGTATGGGGGACTCTCACCTTCCATTCTCTAAGCAGCAGGTGGAGTGGGGTACATGAAGTGGGGTAATCCTCTGTCCTCTCTACCTGGCCTGGGGGGGGTCAGCACTTATAACACCCTGAGCGGCTGCCTGAATGCCTCCTGGGATGGAGGGCTCAGTACCTTACAACGGCAGACACCTCCCAACTCCGTGCCACAGGGATCAATGAATAGATTAGATCAGCTGGAAAGGGGACCCAGGAGAAGCAGGGTTGCCCTGAAGCAGCCCACTCTGTGTGGGCCGGGGGGTACTCACCTTCCACTCTCCCAGCAGTGGGTGGGTCTCCTGCACCTGGGAGATGCCCTGGGAGTTGAGGGTCTGGGAGGGCAGCACGTAACGCTCTTCATAAAGGGAGGAACACTGCAGAGGCAGACCCCCAGCATCTCAGCGGGGCTGGAGACCCCCTGCTGGCATGCAAGGCTTACTCACAGAGAAAGGGACACTGGCCTGGGCTGCTGGGGAAACTGGCATAGCATTAGCCCCCCATAAAGAAATAAGAGGCAATGGACCGAGCCTGGGGGCCGTGAAATTCCAGGGGTGTGGCCCCACAAGAGAACACAAGGCTTAAGGGGAAGCAAAAGCAGCTCTGTGTGCAAGGGGGGGAAACGGAGGCAGAGAGGCTGGGAGTCTGAGCTTTAGCCTGAGGCTGGGAAAAGCCGCTGGAGGGTTTCATGAAAGATGATGTAGTCAAACATGGGCTTGTTTTAGCCGCTGTGTGGGGAGCGGTGTGGACAGGGAAGGGAGGTGGTACCACTGGGAGGTGGAAAAGGGCAGTGGACCCTGGAAGGGCAAGGGCAGGCATGGGCGGCATGGAAGGGACGGGGCAGGAGCCCAGTGGACAGGAGGAGGGGGTATAGAGACCAAGGGAAGCCTGGCTGGGAAGAGGCACAGGGAGGAGAGGCTGGCCTGGGACAGCCCTGGCCACTCTGCCCCCACCTTGACAAGGGGAGAGGGGCTGCAGCTGGCTTCCATACGGACAGTTACACATCAAGTGAGCGGAGAATGAGAGTGGAGGAGAATTGTCCCCCACCCTCTGCCCCATGGCAGGCCAGGGGAAGTGGCCAGGACTGCTGTGGACAGCTGTGCAGGTTTGGCACTGCTCAAGGGACCCTCTAGACTGGCAGGGACCAGAGAGGCCCAGTTGCCCTGAGGCAGCCGGCACAGGTTCAGGCTGAGGCTGAGGCTGACCTTGGGGAAGAAGGTGCGTGTCACGAAGTGCTTATACTCCAGGAAGGGGATGCCCTGGCTGCGGTTCAGTTCCTTGGTCAGATCTGTCATGTCTGTCTGCAGCTCAGCGAAGCCTGGTGGACACGTGGACAGCTGTGAGCGGTCAAGAACCCATCCCCCAGGTGGGAAAGTAGAGGCCCAGCCCTGCAGGGTCCCAGCCCACTACCTTTGCGGATTTCCTCACGGATCTGAGATTCCATCTCCTCCATCTGCAGCAGCGTCTTCTGCCAGTAGCGCTCAGCACGTCGGCTCTTGGTACAGAAGACGAACAGGGCTGTGGGCAGTGGAGAAGCAGGTGAGACCCCAGTGCCCTTTGGAAAGCCCCTATTGGAGCCTGCTCTGTGCAGGGCCTGGGGCTCTGCTCACTGGCCCTGGCTCCAGCTCCTCTGGGCAGGATGCGGGAGGACACCCTGCAGTCCTCCCTCCCAGGCAGTGTTGGGATAAGGGGTGGGGGGTTGGGGAGAGCTCTCCCACGGGCAGAGGGCTTAGGGAATGGCCAGCAAAGCAATGGCTGACTTGCTCTTAGAAAAAGAAATATGTAGTGTTACAGCTCTTTTAGAATTTGTTTAGCCCCCTTTAAAAAAAAAACAACAGAAATGTGTGTGTATGTGTATGTGTGTATGTAATAGCGGTTAACAGTGGCTTTCCACGGGTGGGAGGATTCGAGGTGACTTCTGTTTTCTTTCTGCTTTTGAGCATCTTCTGTTCCTTCTACCATGACCAGGTGTTACTTGTAAGTTAAGAAATTTTTAAAAGCAGATTACAAAGCAGTATTACATTATAATCCTTTTCTGGGGAAGGAAGGAATATATATATACAATGTATAATATATAAATATACATAATGTATTAAAATATCTATTAAGACTGGGTGTGGTGGCTCACGCCTATAATCTCAACACTTTGGGAGGCCAAGGTGGGCGGATGACCTGAGGTCAGGAGTTCGAGACCAGCCTGACCAACATGGAGAAACCCCGTCTCTACTAAAAATATAAAAATTAGCCAGGTGTGGTGGCGGGCACCTGTAATCCCAGCTACTCAGAAGGCTGAGGCAGGAGAATCACCTGAACCTGGCAGACAGAGGTTGAGGTTACCCAAGATTGCTCCAGCCTGGGCAACAAAAGTGAAACTCCATCTTAAAAAAAAAAAATCTATTAATATATGGTATTTTCAGAAAAGAGACTGGGAGGAGAGACTGGGAGGGAACATACAAAAATACACAGGGTATTAATGATGGGTATTATTTTCCTTTTATCTTTCAGTTTTTCCAAAAATTTTCTGCATTGAATATACTCATTTTAAAAATAGAACAGCCTTATTGTGATATAATATATATACCACATAATTCACTAATTTAAAGTGTATACTTTAATAGTTTCTTCTTTTTTTTTTTCTTTTGAGATAGAGTCTTGCTCTGTCGCCCAGGCTGAAGTACAGTGGTGTGATCACAGCTCACTGCAGCCTTGACCTCCCAGGCTCAGGTGATCCTCCCACCTCAGCCTCCCAAGTAGCTGGGATTACAGACTTGCACCACCATGCCCAGGTAATTCTGTAAAGTTTTGCCATGTTGCCCAAGCTGGTCTTGAACTCCTGGACTCAAGTTATCCATCCACCTTGGCCTCCCAAAGTACTAGGACTACAGGTATCAGCCACTGTACCTGGCCTAATTCAATGGTTTCTAGTATATTCACCGAGTTGTGCAACCACCACCACTAATTTTAGATCATTTTTACTGCCCCAAGAAGACCTGTTCCCATTCAGCAGTCACTCCCATTCATCCTCTCCCCAGCCCCTGGCAATCACCATTCAGCTTTCGGTCTCTGGATTTCCCTATTCTAAACATTTCATAGAAATGAGAACACGTGGACTCAGGGAGAGGATCACACACTGGGGCCAGCTGTGGGGGGTAGGGGAGAGACAGAGGGGGGGTGGGGAGGGATTACATGGAGAGAAATGACAGATACTGTAAGCACCTAAAGTAAAATAAAAAAAAAAGAAACGGCATCATACAATATGCAGCCTTCAGCGAGTTTCCTTCGGTTAGTGTCACATTTTCAAGGTGCATGCCTGTGGTGGCATGGATCAGTACTCTACTCCTTTTATGGATAATTTTCCATTGTATAAATAGATCACATTTCATTTAACCATTTATCATTGACGGACATTTGGGTTGTTTTTGGTTATTATAAATAATGTTGCTATAAACGTGTGTACAAGTTTTTTCGTGGATGCGTTTTCATTTCTCTTGAGCAGATAGCTAGGAGTGTAATTGCTGGGTCCTAGGTCATAGGGTAATTCTATGTTTCACATCCTATGAAACTGCCAAAATGTTTTCCAAAGCAGCTGCCCTTTTTATATTCCCTCCAGTAGGGTATGACGGCCCCACTTTCTCTGCTACACTGAGTCTATTGCTTTCATGACCATTATTTTGACAGTGATACAGCCCACCAGACATGTAGGTTAATTTTCCCTCTTTTAAGTGCCTTCAGTAGCTCCCTATTGACTGGAGAACATGGTTCCAAATTTCTCTGCTTGGCATTCATGGCCTGGGTCCAGCATATGTCCCCCCACCACCTACCATCTTCTACCCATTGGTGCTGGAGCTGGGTCACACCTCCCCCGACCTCTGGGTGCCTAACCTGTTCCCACGGCCAAGCCTTTGTTCAAGCTGTGCCCCCTCCCCTCCTGCCTTCTCCCATCTGCCAATCTTCAGCAGGGCTGGGACAAGGTGGCAGGCCTGCCCTCCAGGGTATCCTGAGGGTAGGGCTCCTTACCCACCACGGAGAGCAGCAGCAGGACGCTGCAGATGACGATGGACACGATGATGGCTGTCTCGCTGCCCCCCAGCTGCAGTGTGGCGATGGTCTGGTTGAAGTTCCCTACCTGGATCTGTACAGAGGTTGGGGGAAGGGGGTTGTAGCTTTCCTGGACTTATACTCTGGTTCTGCTCCTCACTTGCTGTGTGGCCTTGGGCAAATTACCTAACCTCTCTGAGCCTCAGGTGCCACACTGATAACATAGAGATAACAATGTCCACCTCCTGGGGATACTTGGAGGGCTAAATG
The DNA here is from genome assembly GCA_036589455.1 of Ateles fusciceps. Taxonomy (NCBI): domain Eukaryota; kingdom Metazoa; phylum Chordata; class Mammalia; order Primates; family Atelidae; genus Ateles; species Ateles fusciceps. Next base: position 5,290,625 of record JAZHEH010001341.1, on the reverse strand, counting down.
AGGGCTTGTCAAGCCCTTGGTCCTGGGCCTGGCACAGGTGACTCAATACAAGGGGCTGTGATTATTATTGCAGCCTGGGAGGAGTGGCAGATGAGCCAGAGGAAGGCAGTTCATGGGGCTTGGGTGCTGTCCCCAAGTATCTGCAGGGCTGCCCTGGGACCAGGGGGCAGGTAAGGCATGAGGACTCAGAGGGCAGGACTGGAATTGAGGTGCAGGTCAAAGGGAGCTTTCCCAGTCAGAGCCATCCTGGGGTGGCACGTGCTACTTGGGAGAGAGTGAGCTCCCCATCCCAGGAGGCATGCAAGCAGATACAGTGCAGAAAAGACCCCACGTTCTGGCCTCTCTCTGCTCTTCCTGCTTCCCTGCCTTCCATGCCTCTACATAGTGCCTGGCAGCCCAGGCTCTAGGATAGGCACCAAGTGATATGGGGACAGCTTCTTATGGCTTCTGAACATCCAGACCCATCGGGTCCGATGGGGCCCATCACTGACCTCAAGCAAGTCACTAAGTTCTTGGGCCTCAGTTTTCTCATCTGTCAAGTGGGGGATGTAAAGCTCTGCTTTGCTTTGCTTTGCTGGCCTGAGCTATTGAGCATGAAAATGCTCAGTGAGTTCAGGTGCTGGGTGAGGGGGCAGATGCTTGGCAGACAGGCCAGGGCTGGGGGCTGGGTCAGCCCTGCTCTGGCACCCCATCCACTCACTGTGATGGGCAGCTGCCCCTCAGCCTCGCCCAGGGACTCGTTGACCGAGCAGTGGATGACTCTGTCAGAGACAATCTGGATCTCGCAGCTCACTTGGCCTATCTTGACCTGGTACTCGTGACTCTGGAGCCCCAGACTGTCCTGCTCCTTCTGTGGACGCAAAGAGAGGGTACTCGTGGGGGAGGTGCTCCTGAGGCCCACAGCGGAGGCTGGCTCTCTTGCCCCGCCTACCCAGCCCCTGAGGTGCTCACGTGGATGACGAGGGTGAGGGGCTCCCCCGGGGTGGTGCTTGATCCACTTTTCCCTCTTGGCCGTGGAGAACTGTGGGTTGGGGAGGTAGTCCAGGTGGAACCTGCTGCCCTGCTGTGCCTCCTCGGGGTCCAGCAGCTCCTCAGCCACAGCCAGCTCATCTGCGTAGGCCCGCCCATTGATGAAGAAGTCCACTGGCGCTGATGCGTTACTCAGGGCCCCAGGGGATGGGCAGGTGATGAGGGTGGAGTTGAGAACCTTGCAGAGCTGGTGCAGGAGGGCCAGGGGCCGAGGCCAGGATGCAGGACGGACGGATGGATGTGGAGAGATGGGGGGAGTGGGGTTGAGGAGACACAGAGGCAGAGGGAGGAAAAGGGGACGGAGATGCAGTGGGAGGAGAGTTAGGGCCCTGGCTGTGCCTGGGCCACCCCCTCCCACCCATCAGGCCCCCAGCTGCCTCACCGTGGGCTCCCGGCCGATGTGGTGCACAGTCATGGACACATTCTGCACCATGTGGAAATGCTCACCAGCCACCGTGATGGTCCTGCCGCCACTGTGGGGGCGACGAGACCCATCAGTCCACCTGTAGCCCCAGAGAGCCTGGGGGAAGGGCAAGGTGTCAGTCTCACCTGACAGGGCTGCGGTGGGGACTGATTGCTGTGATGACTGGGTTCTCCGTGTACCAGAAGGTGAGGTTGCCGTGCACGCAGTCCCGACGCTCGAAGCGCACACACACGGGCACCGGAGCCGCCAGGGCCGCCTCAGGCACGGTGCAGGCGACGCTGGTGTCTGTGCGCCTGGGGGAGCAGGAGCTTATCAGCAGGGCCTGCCTCCTGCAGCTCACCCACCGCCAAAGCCCCCGAGACCTGGGGCACAGGCCCATGCGCTTGGCCCGGGGTTCAAGGCCTCCTCAACTGGTCCCAACTCACCTTCTGCCCTGTTAGCACCCAACCGTTTACTTATACTTCCAAATTCTGCCCCATCCCACCTCCTCTGTGAAGCCTTCCCAAATCTTCTCTCCCGTCCCCACCCCTGGTGAAGCCTCTTCCCCAGATCCCTGAAGGCATTGACTTTTCTCCCAATCCTGGCCCTGCTAGATGTTCCTACTTCCTGTGGGTGTGTCTGCCCTTTGCTTGAGGGCTATATTGGGCTCCTCTTGGTGTCCCCAGCAATGCCCATTAGTAGGGTCTGGGACACAGTAAGTGCATAATAAAGACAAAGGTGTTTCGCCACGAGGCTCCAACCACACCCCTGTGCCAGCCTGAATATCTGAGTGTGCAATCAACACCATTCTCATCACAGCTGTCACTTATGGAGCACCTACTGTATACCTGGCACAAAGCCCTTCTCCCAATTACTGGTACTATTTTTACCAGCTGAGGAAACTAAGGCTTAGAGAGGGGAAGGGGCTTGGCTTAGGGGACACAGCCAGTGAAGACCCAGGTGATACTTGGCTCAAGGATGTCACCTCCAGCCCGCCAGTCCCTGAGCACGTTGATTTCTCTGGGCTGGAAGGGGTGGGCCAGGCCTAGGGACTTACATGAGCTCCCTGCAGGGGTCTGTGTCATTCATCAGGACCTGGAGCTCGGAGCCCACGTGGAGATCACTCCCATGGATGGTGATCCTGGTGCCCCCAGCCTTGGGGCCCATGGCAGGCTCCAGGGAGTGGACCAGGGGCAGCTGTGGGAGGAAGGCAGGCGTTTGGGCCTTGGGCCAGCCCCTGGGAGCGTGCGTGCTGGGTGGGCTGGATGATGGGCTGCAGTCCCCCCTTACCACGTAGGAGAAGCGGTCCCGAGACTTGCCCTCCTTGGAGGCGTTCACTGTCACCACATCTGAGAGTAGCCCTGGGGCTGGCCCCGTGACACACACGATCCTGCGGGGAAATGCTGTGGTCAGTGGGGGCGGCCAGCAGGTCCTCAGCCCCCATGGCCACCCTGGAGCCAGGCTAAGGGATCGTCCCACTCCAAGTCACACTTCCAATGCCTTCTAGGTATAATTCACCCCGTGAGTTTCCCACCCTTCTGCAACTGTAAGACAAGGAGGTGGGATAAGACGGTCTCTGATCAGAGAGCGTCTGCTGGGCTGGGCTGGGCTGGTAGATGCCGGTGCTTCCACATGCCTGATGCATGGCCTCCCAAAAGGAAAGCCAGCTCAGTCTCTGCTCACGCACATTGCCTAGGGCCCCTCTGGGCAAGGCCCAGATCTCTAACCATGCCAGTAGCCCCAGTCTTTAACTGGAAATGATTTTCCTCAGAGCGAGGCTTAGGTGAAAGAAGGGCTGAGCTAGGGCAGCCTGTGAGGGCTTCCCGGAGGAGTGGGCATCAGAGCCAGAGCTAGAAGCACAAAGCAGATGCCCCAAGCAGAAATGGCAGGATGTGTGGTGGGAACGGCTTTGGCACAGGGCCAGAGGCCCGCAAGCAAGAGGTTGCCAGAGAGCAGCAGAGTGAGGACGGAGGACGGGGAGGGAGCGGGGGAGGAGGGCAGAGAGCAGAGGCTGGCACTGTTGGGAGAGGGTGGGCATGGGCACCGTGGCTACTCACTCCTCCGACACCGTGTATCTGTCAGGCAGTGGCTCACAGGCCACTCCACCAATCCACACGCTGTGGGCCACGTCACTGAGCCGCCGGCCCAGGTTCCTGCCTCGGATGGTCAGCAGGGTCCCACCGTCCAATGGGCCACTCAGGGGTTCAATCTGCCAGGTGACCCGAGAGAGGGGCGAATGGGGTCTGAGAATGGGAGGCCAGCAGGCTTCTGACCGCAGTCATAGGCACCCAGCAGGGCAGGGTGTGCAGACCTGCTGCTTAAAGGAAGGTCTGGAGGCTGAGGCGGGGCTGGGACTGTGACCACTTGGCAGGTCACTGCGCTGCCAAGGAGAACGTGGGTGTGCGTTACTGAGCCCACGGCAGCCTGGGCACGCCACTTAGGGTATCTCCTGGAGGATGCTGAGGTCAGCTCCTAGGGGCCATGTCTGGTCACGTCATTGGTGGCTTTAGTGATCACGGTATCCCCAAAAATAACGACACTCAGCCCTGGGTGTCTCCACCATGCCACACTTCCAATTCCCTCTATGACAATTTATTCACTTCCTTATTTATTACTGTCCACCTCCCCCTCCGAAACGTCAGCTCTGTGAGGCAGAGCACTTCCCTTTGTTCACCTGTCCTGCACCCATGTGCTGGTGTGTGTGCCGTTGAGTCCCCAAGGAGCAGGACGCTCATGGGCGCTGCACATGTGCGGTGCCAGCGTGCAGGTGCCACGTGCCTCCACAGGGCTTGCTTACCTCACGGATCTCGGGGGCAGGACAGGTGCCAGGCAGGGGCTGCAGGGGCCCCCGCAGGCGGCAGCCGTCACTCCACACACACAGGTGACCCAGGTCCTCGCGGCCCAGGCACTGGGAACAGTCGGGGCTGCCAGTGGCGCAGTTATAGACCACGGCTAGAGAGACGTGGGGTAGCTTGGTCAGCCCCGCTCTCAGAGTGCGCCCCATCAGCGGTGTCCCCTTCACACTCACCACAACCATCACTGCAGCATCCCACCCAGAGGCAGTCCTGCTTCTGGGAGTCAGGACCCTGTGAGGTTCTTAGCCCCTTTCCCAAACCCCCAGGGCCTGTGCTGGGTGCAGTGCCCACTTCATTGATTTCCTTCCCCTCACAGACTCTATCTGGGAGCCTCGGGGTCAGCCTCACTTTATGGAGAAGAGGCCGCGGCTGGAAGAGGAGGGACTTGCCCGAGCTCACAAGGCCTGTGGGTGGTGGAGCTCTACCCAGGCCTCAGTGGGTCTGATCACCCCTGGTGGGGCCCCAGGATGCTGGGGACCCCTGAGCAATGTGGGCTCTGAGGACTTGGGGGCTTCAAACCCTCCAAGTAGCCCAAGGAGGAGGGCAGGGAGAGTTCTCCAGGGCCTTGGGTATGCAGGGCTGTTCTGGGGCCATCATGTTGGGAATCTGGAGGGCACCACGTCCACCAGGGATGCCTGAGACTCCCCATAAACAGAGGGGTGTCTGAAGAGTTGACCCAACAGACAGTCCCAGCAACTGTGCAGCCAACATTCGAGGGACACGGGGTACGGACCCCGCCCCAGATGCTGCACTCAAGGCTGGGCGAGCCCCGGCTCAGCAGGTCCTCATAAGCTCTACAGAGGGACTATGTCCTGTTTTGCATGGGCACAATCAGGCTTGGAAAGGCAGGGGAAAGCAGGCATGGGCACTCCAAGGCCTGGAGCCTGGCACAGAATGGCAGGGCTCGGATATGAGGCTGTGTATGTGCTGGGGAACAACATGGGGACATCTGAGGCTTTGGGGCAACCACTAGAATGAGTCCCACAAGGCTGAGTCCCACCCACCGCACTGAGGCCCCACGGCCCACCTGTCATGGGCTCAGGGCTGTCCAGGAATCGGGCTGGCTGCCCCTTTAGCTGGAGACTGAGCGGGAACACCTGGCTCTTCCGGGTCGTATGCAGCTGCAAAAAGAAAGAAAAGAGCATGGGGGGCATGGGTGGTGCCTGGGGCTCTGCTGGAGGTGGGTGTCCTAGAGGCAGATGAGGGTGGGGCTGCTGGGGATGGGGGGAAGCAGAAGGTAGAAAGGGGCAGGGCGGGGTGAGGGGTACAGCATCTGGACTTATGCAGGCCCACCCTCCAACCATGCTGGAGTCACCTCACTCACCACCACCTGGTCACAGCGTACGACGGACTCATTCACCCACACAGCCTTGAAGACCTCCTCCAGCCCAAAACTACACTCCAGGGCTGCACCCTGTGGGAAACGGAGTGGGAGGCGGGTTTGAGGAGAGCCAAGCCAGCACCCATCGCCCTCCAACTCCAGCAGGACAGCACGGGCTCCCGTTGGAAAGGTGGGCTTGGTTGAACTGTCAGTCCTTTGTCCGGGCTGTCCCATCCCCCTAGATCCCCTTCCCGGCCCTCACATCCAATGTTTGAGGGAGGCCAAGAATGCAAGAACGCCAAGAACTTTGCCTCGTGCTCTCAGCGCCACTAAAACCTCTCCAGCATCCCCCAATGGTCTAACCCAGGGGCCTTGTATTCAGCTCCTAAGGCACCACTCCCAGTGGGGCTCCCTTGCTCTTTGAGCCTTACCACCTCCTACCTTGCCCTACCAGGCCCTGTCCAAATGTGCCCCAACACTCAACACAGCCAGGCTCTCCTGCCCAGGCTTTTGCCCAAGCCCTCCCTTCCACCGGAATAGCTGTCTCCCCCTCCTAGCACCCAGCAAAGCTCAATCCAGCTCAGAAGCCCCCTGAAGTCTTCCCAGATGCTCCCCCTCAAATCAAAGGGGTGTGCCTCACTTGATCCTCATTCATTCCCTCAGCAGCAACTATTCAGGTGTCTGCTGGGGCGCTGCGAAGCTCCTAGAACTGCCCCCATCCCTGTGTGCCAGGCAACACCCTTAGCCCCTTGCCCTGATGTTTACCTGTCTGCTCTCCCACTGGGGAGGGTCAGGGCTGGGCCTCAGTCCCTCTAACACCACCCCTAAGGGCAGCAGAAAGCAGCTGGAAGAGCCCCTGGCTTGGGTTCAAACCCCACACTGTGTGACCTCATGCAAGTCGCCCCCACTTCTCTGAGGCTTGATTTTCCTACCTGGACAACGGAAATAGGGTTGCAGGGAAAACCGGAGATTGTGTACCTCAGAGGGCTGCGCACTGTAGGTGCCTAATACGTGCTTGCTATCATTAGTATGCAGAAGTATCCAATAACGTTTGTGTCATGGGTACACAGGGCTCAGTTCTCCATGCTCATCTGGCCCTCTCAGGAGCAGCACCAGTGCTATTTGCTGAGTGAACAGACTCAGGTTTTGTGTATTAAGCCAAGCCCCAGCCAGCCGCGTGGCAGAGCTTCCTGTTTATGTCCCTGTGGCTGGCAGATGTGACACCCTGAGGAGAGTGCAGGTCAACCTCCCTGTTTTTCTGGGGTCCCAGCCCGGAAGCTAACACAGGAAAGTGGCTGCTGATGGGGCCAAAAACCTGTGTTGTCCGCTGTCATGCTGAGCTGGAGACGGGTCCCTCCTGAGTCCTCAGCCCCCTCAGGATAGCACAGCCAGCCCGTCCCAGGCCTCCCCAGGGTGTACGCTCAGCGAACAGGCCCCCACCGGCTGCCTTCAGTGTTCTAGGAGCAGGCCCCAGGGGGCAGGAGGGCAGGCACCCCTGCAGTGCAGTCAGAGCAGAGGCTGCCCCACTGCACAGCTGGAAAGAATCAGCAGGACTCAAGTCAGGCTCTCGCCTCCCCATCCTGGGGCCCACAGCCCAAGGGCAGAGCCATCCTGCCCACCCGCCCAGGCCCCTGGCTGCTCCTGGAGGCACTTGCCCCAACTCTTGCAGGGTGGGGCTTGAGGGCAAACCTGGCCTCTTCCCAGAGCTCCAGCCCCTGCCGCAAGGCTTCCTGACACATCCCAGATGCCCGGCATGTGGCCCCAACGTGTGACAGCCCTCATGGGCCTCAGCTCCTCCGTGGAAGCAACAGATGGCGACTTCCAGGGAGCTGGGGGAGGGGGGTGGCTGGCACGCCTCCAGGACTCATCAACGCTTCCCACCCAAGACGTGCCTCCAGGAGGGGGACCAGAAAGGAGCTGCGTCCCCCACCCCCAGCCCAGATGGTGAGGGTGGGGCTGGTTGCAAAGACGAGCACTGGATGGGGAGTCCAGGGCCAAGCACAAGTCCAGCCCTGTGCTGTGTGGCCCGGTGTCATCTACTTTTCCTTCCTGGGCCTCATCTTCCCCATCTGGACAATGAGGAATGGGGTGGCTGAGGGGTTCTTTGGTCCTTCTGCAGGGAAGACATGGAAGCCAACCACAGGGCAGTGGGCTTGGCGGTGGGTGGGTGTGTCCAGGGTCACAGCTTAGGCTAAGGGAGGGCAGGATACGGCCCAACACAGGCAGCGTCCACCCTCCAGCTGCAGCACGGGGTAGGACAGCCTGGGGGCACTGGCTTCCTTTTGGCAGCTGCTGGCACCTGGCTGTCCCCCTTGGCCTGGCCCTCACCACTTCCTCTTCCTGCAGCCAGAGTGGGGCTTCCTCATGCGGAATGTGGAAACTCAGAGAAAGAATGCAAAGCCCACACAGGAACCATGGCACTGCAATAGGCCCAGAGCCGGGGTCACACCGGGACACAGAGGCAGTTAGTGACCTGCGTGCTCCCGGCCTCCTCCTGGCCCCATCCGGGGCTGGCCTGGCCTCTACTTACTTGGAAAAAGGCAGCGTTGGCCAGAGGCACCAGGATGTTCTGGGAGCCACCTGTGGGCACGGGAGCCAGGGGGTGAGGGCAGGGTCCGGGGGGCAGTCCTGAGGGCTCTGCAGAGGAAACCGGAGGAGAGGGTGACACAGGGGGCATTTCAGAGAAGAGGCAGGAGGACTCACTGTGCCCCAGCCTGCCCCATGCGGTCCTGCCTCCCTGGGAGAAAACGCTAGTCATTCAGTCCCAATGGCCACCACCACCCCATGCCTCCCACCCACCACTGCCTTCCAACCTATGGGCAGGTCGCATTGGCCCCATTTAAAGATGAGGAAGGTGGGCATAGGCAGATGGGATAACCCACCCAGTGGTGGGGCCAGTTTCCTCCATGAGTGCTCCCGGGCCTCAGAGGAGGCTGGCAGGCTGAGCTCCAGGCCCAGCTCTTCCCTGTCTCTGGGACTTACCTTTCCCAATAGTAGAACCGGGGGCTGCACCCACTCCCTGAGACACCCCTAGGGCTGAAACTCCAGGTTCCTGACTGACCCATGTTAAGCAATTCAGAAAACAGAAATCTGGAGCTTCCCAACAGCCCATGGGAAAGGCACAGGGAGGGCTCTGAACACCAGGAGGACATTTCAGAGGGCCAGGTACCACCGGTCTCCAGGGGACACCCCTCCCCATGGCCTGAGTACAAGTCACAGCCTCTGGGTGAAGGTGCTAGCCCCAGATACTCCCAGGAAGGGCCCGGGCTCTCGGGGGCACAGCACATGATTGGCCCTTGTTTAGTGGTGAAGTCACTGAAGCCTGGTGAGGCAGCTGCTTCAGGGAGGGAGGGAGGGGAGGGGAAGAAGGAAGGGAGGGAGGGAAGGAAGGGGAGGAGGAAGGGAGGAGGGATGGAAGGGAAGAGGAAGGAGGAAGGGTGGAAGGATGGAAGGGGAGATTCTGAGCCTCTGAGAGCAGTGAGCTGCCTGAGGCAGAGCACAGGGCTGGCCCCCTGAAGCCCCAGATGCCTGACTCTGGTGTCCTCTGAGCTGGGGCACGTGTTAAGATGCAGACATCCAACCCCACTGCAGGGATTCCAGGCTGTCTCCAGGCTCCTGAGGTCCAGGCCCCACTGTACAGAATAAGAATCTGAGGCCTGGGGGGAAGGGCGGAGACCAGGGGGCAGGGCTGTTCCCACCACGTCCACTAGTGACTGCTCTGAGCTGGGAAGTACAGACCCCCCAACCTGCCCTGGGTCCTCCAGTGAGCCATTCCTGCCTCCTCCCACTCCTGAGTCTGACCTGCTGGAACCATAAGCAGAGCAGAGCTGGGGACCTTGAAGCAGCCACACCCATGCCAAGGAGCCTACAACCACCCTTCAGCCCAGGGGCTTCCTACTCTGCCATCCTGCCCAAGTCTGGTTGCGGAAGGATCTGGGTTAGAATCAGGCCAGGAAGCAAAAGCGCCCATGGGCCACGTGTGTCCACATGAGGTCACCCGGCCAGGCCAAAGGCCTTGGGACAAAATGTGGGGGGACTTCTTTATTCTACATCAGATAAGAGCAGGACAGGGACTGATTCCCCTCAGGGACCTCAGCCCAAAACCAGACCTCGAGGGGATGCCAGTGACCACAACAATAAAGATGACGATAATGGATACTGTGGCCGCCGCCAGCTCATCTAGCCCTCCCTCTGCCGGGACCGTTCTGAGCACTTCGCACTCCGTATTCTGCTCCCAACAACCCTAGAAGGTAGACGCTGTCATTACACTCATTTTACAGATGGGAAACTGAGACACACAGAAGCAAAACAGTTTGCCTGCGGTGAAATGGGCAGCACAGAACACTCCAGTTGTCCAGAACGTTTGCTCACCACGAGGCCAGAGTGGTGAGTTCTCCGAGGGACAGGGCCTGGTATAGATCTCAGGGGCCTTGGCCGGAGACGCAGCATAGCCAGGCCTGGGTGCTGCCGGCTCCTCGTGCCAGAGCACACGAGCCACTGACCCTCTCCAGGCCTCCATGTTCCTACGCTGAGGAAGGGCCCTCTCTAGGCAAAGCCCCCAGACAGAGCCAGCCCCAGGCCCCCTGCAGACCTCAGGCTGCCCTCCTGTGCTATGTGTAAACCCCACGGAATCCCAGGGCACGGAACCCACATGTTTCCACTCGGGCCTCCGAGCCGCTGCCAGGTCTGCTTTGCAGCTGGCAGGGACTCAGCCTGTCCTCCTGGCCCCAGCCCATCAGTGGGTAGGTGCCAATGAGAAGCCTGAGGCGTGAGAGTCAGGGTGGAAGGCGTTCTCACAAGAGGGCCCCTACAGTGAATGATGCGGGACCATGCCTGAGGGCCACCCCCACTTCCCCTGGCCACTTGTAACCCATGGCCAGGTGGATATTCACCCCTATTCTACAGAACCGAGGCTGGAGGAGTCCTCACGGCTCTTACAGGGCCTCTCCTAAGCTCCAAGGGGAGGACTGGTGTCCCACACCATCAGGGCCCTCAACCATCCAGGGACCCTGAATCCCCCTGGCCTGGTCCCTCCCTACCTCTCTGTGCCCCCAGGGGCCCCCACAATTGCCCCCATGTTCCTGCTACTCCACTCTCTCCACTGGCCCCTTGTGACCACCAACCCCTATGAGTAGTCCTTGGGAAGCCACCCCCAGGGAAGCTACCTCATCCCTCCAGCACCTGCAAACAGGGGGCACATCCAGCTTTCTCCCTGCCTCCCCCAAAGCTGGAGCCCTTCTTCCAGCATCCTCCACCTCCCACGTCTTTCACGTGAGGACTAAGAGGGACAATGGGAACGCAACAGGAGGCTCAGGCCCTAGCACCTCCCTTCCCAGGGACACTTCTTCCAGCTCCCGAGGGGCCAGGTGATGTGCAGATCCTGCTGCCCACTGTCTGCCCAGAGACCACGGCGCCACTATGACTAACTGGCACTTCATTAAATGCCAAATTAAGCATCAGTTCAGAGCCTCCTGCAAGCCTGGGACAGAGCTGCCTCTTCTGCTAGATTACCGTAATTCTCAGACAGCCCTATCTCCGTGCCCCCAGCCCAGCTCCTGGCCTGAGAACTACAGACCTGGGGGACAGCCATCTGAAGGGGCACTGCCATGGAACCCCCTCCCAGCTGGTGAGCTCCTATGCATCTCCTAAGAACTGGCACAAAGGTCCCCTCTCAAGAGAAATCATCTCTGGCCTACCCACACAGTGGCCCTCCGTTCCCAAGGTGCATGGTGGCTTTGTAGTGAGTACCTACCATGTGCCAAGCATAGAGTTGGTGCCTAACTGGCATAATTCCAGATCCCCACCAAAGCCCTTGAGGCAGGTCCCGTTTTACAGATGGGGAAACAGAGGCATAGAGAGGTTCAGTAGCTTCCCCAAGATCACACAGCCACAGTCGCACCTGAGCCTCTTGGCTGATGATGGGGAGGGCAGGACTAGTCCAACTCAGTTCTTTCCCAGGGCCCAGTACTGACTAAGGCATAGAGCAGGCATTCAATAAATGCTGAATGGACCGTGATGACGCTGGGTCCTCCCTGCACCCGCTGGGTTAGCGCACAAGGAGCAGGCTGCTGCCTGCTTCACATTGCCATCACCCAGCCCCTGCTGTGTACACAGCCCTGGGCTGGGGGCTGGAAGGAAGACGTGGTTAGATGGGGGCCCCAAACAAGAGCAGAAGTCCTAGTGAGGCCCTGACTGTGGAACCTGGAGGTCCAGGGCTCCCCTATGGTTTAGCTGCACAGACTCCACTGGGCTCCCCTCCAGTGCTGGCAGCCCCCCTGCCATGCCCCTCTTTGAGTTAAGTATGGCCCCTGCCGGGCTCTTCTTCAAAGCAGTTATGGGGGTCAGGCGGGAAGTGCTCCCAGCCCCTTCCTTAGCACCTGAGAAGATCCTCTGAGCCCAGTGCCAAGAGGCTGGGGCTGCAGAGGCTCTGGGTGCTGGGCCTGCTTCCCCAGGATGTGTGCCCAGGGTGGGGCCCCAGTGACCTCCTTCTGTGGGGAGCCAGGGCACCAGGTGCCATGTTGGCTACCTCAGTTGTGCCATCTGGAAAATGGGCAGGAGCAGCCTTTTCCTGGAGAGATGAGCTGCCGGGGCCCTGGTGCGCCACCCCAGCCCCCGTCAGCCCTGATATGGGCCAGGTCTGAGAGGAGACGAGCTGTGATCTTAGAACCCTGGCACATCCCACCTGGTTAGGCCTTATCACCGCAGCCAATGTCCCAGGCATCCCACTGTGCCATCCCTGGCATGGGCTGCAGTGGCCTTAGAGGGTTCCTGGGCAAAGGTGAGAGGCCACCTGGAAAGTGAACACGTCCCAGAAACCAACCAGGGGCGAGGTATGTGGCATGTCCATTTTTGCTGTATTTTTACACTAAAAAGCCTAGATTGATCCATTATTACATTTCCTCCTCTTGCCCCTTCCCCACCATTTAATCACCATTTAGTTGATTAAACCCAGCCGCCATGCAGCACCGGGGCAGGCCTGGCCCCCGACAATCATGGAGTCAGACTGCAGGCCCCTAGGGACTGACATGAGCAAGAGGACCCGGGAGCATGCGGTTTCTGAGGGAGCCTGTCCTCCCTGTCCAGGGACAGCTGTATCACCAGCCGCCCTTGGGATGCCACTGCTGGTGCAGAAACCCAGGCAGGGCCCTTTCCACTCAGTTCCTGATTTTCAGAAGGGGAGAATATGGGCTCCAGGGGCAGAGGGACTTGGGTTAAGGCCCAGTCTGGTACTGCCTGGCTGGGTGACCTTAAGCAAATCACCTCCGTAGGCCTTGAGGACAAATGAATGCCCTGAACACCTCGGGCTGCTGAAATGGTATTCCTACTGCAGGTGGGGTGTAAACTGGCTCAGGCTTTCTGGAAGGCAGCTGAGCTCAAGGTGTAAAGCTATGGCCACACTATCTATGTCATTCTAAGAGGTAGTCTTCAGGGAACCATCTAGGATATGCATAGTGCCCTGGCCGTATCAAAATGCAAGAAAGAGGAAGTCCTCGGTACGTCCAGCAACGGAGTGGGTTCTGCGCGCCGTGGTATGTGATGAGCCCCTCATGGCTGTTAAAGCCAAAGCTAAGGAGGAATACGCAAGGGGATGGACACACTCTCAATGTGTGAATTGTTTTTTAAAAAGGTAATGAAACAGTAGAGGCAGAGGGCCCCCTAGCCTGGCTTACCGTGGGGTTTGGTGAGGCCTCGCACCGGGACTGATTGGACACACAGGAGTGCTGCTGGGTGCACCAGAAACAGGGCCACTGTGCCGACAGGCAACTGGTGCAGCTGGAAGACAGGGCGGGCCCTCAACTCCTGGTTCCCCACCCCTCACTTCATCTCTGTTCCAGGAACTGGAACCCAGAAGGTAGATCCCAGCACAGGGAAAGGTCTCTCTCACGTTGGAGCTGCCTGGGAGGGATTGGGTCTTTAAGGTAGTGAACTGCCTGCTATAAGAGGTATACAAAAAGGAGTTAAAAGAGACGGGGCCTTTAGGAGACTAAACTGAGTATAGTCAAACTACTTTGCCCCATCCAGCCTGGCTGTCTGCAGAGGCCAGGCATCAGGCAGTATGCATTTACTGTGGAATGAATAAATGTGCTGGTGAATGAACAACTGAGAGGCCTGTCTACCTCTACGATGCTACGATTTTTCTTCCCAGGGCCCACTGAGAGCAAAGACCCTTCCTGGGGACGAGTTCCTCCCTCCACCACCTGGAGGCAAGCCCCCCACGCCACTCACGCTGTGTGGGGGGTACACTTGTGCAATGCGGCTGCAGTCGTAGATGGTGAAATTGGCCCTGACGATGTTCCGCCCATTGACTCTCACAGACATCTCGATGGTCATGTGGTCTGGAATGGATGGGGAAGCCAGGGAGAGGGCATGGGGGCAGGGGATTGCCACCAACATCAGAGACTGTGGCCTCGAACTCCCTGCCATCCCCATGCCTGAAAGTCCACCATTCTGCCCCTCCGGGGTTGTACCAACAGCCCAGTGTGCTTACCCTGGTTGGGGGGGAGGGCGGGAACTGGTCCCTCGGCAGGAGGTTGCAGTAGGCGATCTGGTGACCAAAGGCAGGGCCCGGGACCCGAGCCACAGTGCGGATATCGTTCCCATAGTCACAGGCCATCTCCATGGTGCTGAGGCTGGGCAGGCTGCCTGAGACCTGCAGGATCATGCCCTGGGGGGCAAGGAGCCCTCAGCTCTGGGGGCCTGGGCAACGCCCCTCACAACCTGTCCCAGGGCTGTGCACCAACCCAACGATGATGTCTGGCCCTGCCTGAATGTCCCCTGGGGGAAAGGGTGGTGATGCCCAGGACTCAGGGCTAGAGGGCTATGCCCTACATGTGTCCCTCTGAGCCTCAGTTTCCCCAGCTGCAAAATGAAACCTCTTATAGTGGTCAAGAAAGCTCTGCATGATCTGGCCCCTGTGACCTCTGACCCCATCCCCTAATACTCTCCAAAACAGGTGATGTTGTTCCCGCTTCAGGCCCTTTGCACTGACAGTTCCCTCTGCCTGGGGGGGGGGGGACCTGGCCTGAGATGTCTGCACCCACAACCCGCTTCCCACCCCCCGTTTCTCTTTCATTTTCTCCACAGTACTTAGCATCACCTTCAGGTTTTATCTTGCCTATTCTTCTCCCCCCCCCCCGAGCCTGGGGCCATGGGTCTGTCCTGATCACTGATGTGTCCCCAGGGTCTAGAGCTGTGCTTGGCACATGGTAGGTGCTCAATAATATTTGTCCAAGGAATGAATGACTCAATGAATGAGGGGAAGAACTCTGTGATGTGTGATTAACACCGGGGTGGGGCAGAGGAACCTCAGATGCTAAGCAGCTACAGGCTGGGGCTGGGCTGTCAGAACACCCCAGGGTGAGAGTGGAGGACCCCCATCCTCAGAGAAGTCACTGAGAGCTGGCTGCACAGGGCCCAGGCCTGTCTGACTCTCAGCTCCCACCCCCTTGCCAGGGCCCAGAATCCCCCACCACCAAAGCTGCCTGCCAGAGCCCTCCTGGCACAAGCCAGGGGGAGCCCTAGTCCCCTGCATTACAGGTTTATCTGTTTCTGAGATGAGAAATTGCAGTCTGGCACCTGGTGGTCCCTCCTCCCCTCCCTGTGCTGGGAAAAGGTGGGTGGGACTCACTGTCCTCCCATCCTCCAACTTGTCCCCTCCCTCCTGGGTCTCTGGAAGCTGCCTGAGTTTAGATTCCAGTGCTACCACTCCCTAGCTGTGACCTGCAAGTCATTTTACGCTTGCTGCCTCAGTTTCCCCACCTGTAAAATGGAGATGTTAAAAGCATCTGTTTCACAGGGTGTGTGAGGCCTAACAGAGGAGGACATCACGAACAGAGCACCTGCCTGTCACCTACTAGGTGCTCAGGAAAGTCCAGTCATTGCCACTGTTCTCACTATTTGTCTTCAGGTCCTTGGGGCACCATGGGTGGGAGTCTCCACCTCTCAGGGTCTGGGTGTTGGGTGAAGGGAGGCTCCCCTCTGTGTCCTGAACTGGGTCTTGCCTCCCCAGGGACTCACTGGGTACTCCTGGTGCATGTCGATCTCAGCAGGCAGGACAGTCATGGCAGGACAGCGGCCGGGGCCCTCGCTGGCACTGGTCCAGAAATGCTGCTGGCTGGAGTTGGCACAGTCCTGCTGCAAGGTGCACCTGGGGTGGCACCACAGGGTCAGGACCCAGATTGGCTCCTCCCACCCCCACAGCCCTCCTGGCCTAGCCTGCTCCGGGTCTCCAGCCTCACCGTGACTCCAGGGCACACCAGCCGCAGTAGGCGTCTCGCCGCAGCCACGCAGTCCCTGCAGGTAGAGTGCACATCGCAGGCAGCGACCTTCACCTTGGTTAGCTAGGGGCAGAGGTGGGGGACCCAGCTCAGTGGGACTACCAGCCTCTCTCTTGGGGAGGTGGTATGGTCAGCATGGCAAGGGCCATGAGAGGCTGGGGAAACTGAGGCTCAATACTTTAATGGGGGGAACATGGGAGACAAGATTTCCCTGCAGAGGCGGGATCAATGCTGGGAGACAGAGGGCAAGGTGGAGGCAGCAAATAAGGGTGCTCCTGGCAGAGGAACAGCGTGTGCAAAGGCCAGGCAAGCAAGAGGGCTCGGCTGGCGCTGGGACGGCGTTGGGCTGGGGTCTGGCCTCACCTGGTGGGATGTCATCAGATAAAGGTAACCGGAGTCTGCTGGGTCAAACTGCATGACACGGTGCACAGGCTCCCCGTAGGCCACGGTCACCACCCGCCTGCTCACCACCTGCATGTTCTCGTTCAGGCTGATCTGCGGGGGTGGTGGGCATCAGGGTGCTGGAGCCCGTAGAAGGGGAAGGCCAAACCCAGGGGACAACCTGAGCCAGGTCTGGGGGCTCCGCCTCCCCATCCTGTCTTGGACTCTTCAGGAGGGGTGGGAATCACAGGCATGCAGGGGAGGGCGCTGGGCCCAGCCGCAACGCTTCTGCCTCTGCTGTGCCCCCCAGGAGCCCCCTCTGGGCTCTTCTCCAACGAATTCCGCCCTGTGAATGTGTACGGGTTTTGCAGTTTACAAGACGTGCTCTGGGAGGCTGTCAGGCACTATGGCTAAGGGCAGGGGCTTGGGTTTGGATTCTGGCTTTGACACTGATGAGCTCCACAATGTGTAAGTCATACAAGTTGCCTCCCCCTCTCTGAGTCTGTTTGCTGAGCTAATGGGGCTGGCGAGCCATGAGCATTAAATAAAGCAGGCCAGGCTGGCGGGGTCAGGCCCAGGGAAGCTGCTAGGCTGACATCTCATTCCTCCCCCCCGTGCCCATTTCACAGAGGAGGAATCTGAGTCTGGGAGTGGCCGAGGGAATTGGCAAGAGGCACAAAGTGAAGAGATCTCAAGGCTACAAGGCAAACCAGGCACACCTGACCCCATAGCCCAAGGCTTAAGTCTGGGGGTGTGGCCCAAGGTGCAGGGAGGAGGAAGACCAGGACTACCTAGGGCCTACAAGCTCTCTGGCTCTGAGGGACCCTCTGCGTGTCCTCCTGAGGACCACAATGCCCGTCAGAGCCCCACCAAACTCTGCTCTTTCTCGCCTGCCCCCACCCTCCCCCGTTCCCAGCGTGCTGCCTTGTCTGGGCCCTGCCAGCCCCGGGCTGGGCATCTGGAGGTGGGGTCGGTGATCCGGATGCCTCCCAGGCCAGTTCCTTCCCTAGCCTTCCTCCTGGGGCTCCCAAGCCCTTCTTGACTCCCTTTTGCTTATGGAATGAACCTGTTCTGGCACTTGAGGCCCTGGTGATATAACCCAGACAACTCCAGGCTCACCTCCACCCCTCAACCCTGCTCACACATTCCAGCCTCCAGGCCTTTGCCTGTGCTGTGCTCTCCTCTGGAATATTTCTTCCCTTCCCCCTCCTACCAATGCACACATGAGGCCCAGAAGCCTCTACACACCAAGTCAAAATTACCTTCTCCCCCAGGCTTCCTCAGGCTTTGTCCCAGCCTAAGACACCCCTGTCCCAGGGAGGCTCTCGGTGGAGCCTTGCAGGGGCTCCCTACCTCCAGGCGTCCAGTGAACACTCAGTTCATTTCCCTCCTTCAATCGTTTATTGAGCACCTACTGTACCCCAGGGCCTGTGCTGGCTGTGGTGATTTCAGGCCCGAGCAGGGCAGGGTTGGCCGGAGACAGAGGCCACACTGCGCAGGGTGGTAGGTGAGGGGCTCCAGGCCATGGTGCTGTGTAGGCTGTGGGCCAGCTCCTGCTGTGTGACTCTGGGGCAGTCATTTCCCCCTCTCAGAGCCTCAACATCCTCATCTGTGGCATGGGAATCATGCCTCTGCCTCCCTCGCGGAGGTATGAGAATTAAGTAAGATGATGCCCTTTAGGCTCTGGGTAAAGCAGCCTCGTTGGTGTCAGGGTAGAGGGAGGGGCCTGGCTCATGTTCCCAAGCCAGGGCACCGAGGCTCGGAGGGGAGAAGCGACTGCCCCCAGGTCACAAAGTTGGAAACAGTGGAGCCAGACTTCAAATGCGAGTATCTGACCCCAAACCACAAGCCCCATTAGCCACTGCCTCCACCGTCAGGGACCCCCAATGGGGGACCCAAAGGCTGAGGACGAACCCAAGCCCTACCTCCTTGCTTTCCCTCACTGCAGCAGTGGGGTCCTGGGACTCCACTCCCCATGTCCACACAGCCCACATCCAGGGGACTTGGATGATCAGATCTGAGCAGTTAGGCCAGGCCTGGTGCATGAATGGAGTGGTGGTGCTTAGCTGAGTCTCCTGACAGGGAGCAGGAGAGGTGGCTGCGTTGGGGGCAGGTCCAGGGCTGCACCTGGGGGTCTGACCCAGGACCCACCATGTCCATCCTGCCCCAGAGCAGGGAACCTGGATTCTGGGCATCTCCTCCCAGTTCCAGGAATCTTGGGGCCACAGGTTGGGCTACAAGTTAACTCCAGCCAAGTACCCTGGGATGGGGTGGCCGGCAGGGCTGGGGAGGAGAAATGAATGCACGTCTCTGCTTACCAGGCTGGGGCCTTAGCCTGCCAAAGCCCTACAACAGCTTACAGCCCCTAACAGACAGGGAAACTGAGGCCTGGAGAGAGATATGTGTTGCCCAAGGTCAAAGGGCCAGCAAATGGCAGAGCCCAGACATTTGAATTCAGACTCATCTGCCTTCAAAGCCCCGGTCCTACAGCCCCCGAGAGAGGGCCCTCTCTGAGCCCTGGTTTCCCTCCTCTGTACAGAAGCCACCTATATTATGAGTGGTAGTGGCAAAAACAAACTTGCAAAATACTTTGTAAACTGTAAAGTGCTAAGCGAATGGGAGAAAACAGAGTCAGGCTCGACCTGTAGCAGCCCCGAGTATAGACTGACCCCACTCAGCCCACCCGCAGGGGGAACCTCCCACCCCTACCCCCTCCCCAGCCCCACCCCCTGCCTACCTTGAGGAGCCGCCCATTGACCGTGCCCAGGAAGACCGCCGTGTAGTTGTTGATGCTGGCCACGGCCACGGAGGTGAGGCCCAGGGCACGGAACATGGGCGTAGCCTCCAGGGGCTGCAGGATGGACAGCGGGTGCTGCAGGTGAGGGGCTCCACAGTCCAGGTGCTCCGGATGGAGCTGGAAGAGGAACGGCACGTCAGACCGGGCTCCAGAACCTCTCCAGCTCCCCGCTCACACGGCAGGCTGGGGTCTCAGGCCCCGGCATGAGAGCTTTCAAGTCTTGCTCCTACTTCATATCCCTGGTGCTGGGCTGAGGGCCAAACACAAATGAGACCCCATCCTCAAGCCCAGGCCTAGCCCTGACCTCGGCGTTGGTTACAGAGCTGCCCCAGGGAGATGACGTCAAGGTACGTGGGAACCAGCAGGCAAGGGAACAGGTCAGGTTTGATTTTAAAGAGTCTAGGGAGGCCAGCCAGGGTGAGAGCTACACCCCCACACCCTGGCCGGGCACAGCTGGGAAGAGCAGAGTCCACACCAGATCACTGGAGGCCACCGTCAGCCTCCGCTTACCCGGTGGCACCCAAGAGGTGTCCCTCTTGCCTTGGCTGTTTTCCTACAGCCCCAGTTGGCTCTGTGTCTCCATAGCAACCACAGGCTTTCCCCCTGCCAGGTGTCTGCTCCGACCCCAGGACCACTACCCCAAAGCCCCAGCAGCTTGCACGACTCCAGGTGGAGGCCTCCCTAAACTCTTTAAACTCCCTAAACTCTTTGCCCTTCCTTCCCTCCCCAAGCACCCATCCCCCTCATCAGCCCACATTACAGGGGGGCAAATAGGTGTGTCAGAATACACAGTCCTAGTCCACATGGGCCCAGTGTCGCCCATGTCCTCCAGCAGCAAATCGGCCGCAGCTCACAGGCAGCTGTGAGAGGTGACCCCACATCCGGACCCTCCCCCTGAACTTGCTCCTACCTTCCCTCCCTTCTGCTGGGTCTTGGTATGTTCCAAGGTTCCTGGTACAATTTGTACAAAAATAGAAAACAGGCCTCTAGGAAGTGACCCTGAGACAGTAACTGTGCAAATCCAAAAAGACGCAGGCACAAGGGTGGTGCAGAGGAGTGAAAAGGGGGACACAGACATGTCGGATGGGACTGAGTGCGTCCATCATGGCTTGTCATCCATGAGAGCAGCCCCCACCCCGAAGTGACACCATAAGCCCATGCTGATTACAAGTTACAGGATATCATGAGCCCAAACTGGTGCATAAACAGTAAAGTAATACTCACGACAGTAAATATAGTAACAGGCCACATTTACTGGGAATTGACACTGTACCAGGCCAGTACACTGACTCCCAGAACGCTGGCAGTCCTGGGAGCCCTATCTCACAGATGGGGAAACTGAGGCTCAGAGAGGAAGATGGCTAACTGCAATGTCATGCCCCCAGGACTGACCCAGGCAGCAGACTTGAGCCCACACCTCAGCTGCATTGGGAAATCAGAGGCTCTGAGCAGGACTCGGGGGAGGTCACTGGAACCATCTTTAGGGCAATGCTTGAGAGAGATTTTTCTTTTTAAATTCCTTGTCTATGCTTTTTGCAAGGTTAAACCACTGATGATGTGCCTGCCTGGGTTTTGCACAAAGGCTCAGCTAGTTTTCAAAAGAAAGCAACAAATAGTGGGTCCTTCTGTCCTTGGGCAAATAAACACAGTTGCGGCCGGATGGGCTTCTAGGCTGGGGCTGTTTCCAGCACGTCCCTGGGGGCCAAGCCCTGAGCCCTGAGGTGGGATGGGCTGGGGATAGCCTGGACCAACATACAGGAAGGAATGGTCTTCTAAAGGACGGCGGGCGGTGACCCGGGCAAGGCACTTCACCTCTGAGCCTCAGTCTACCCAACTATAAAATGGGTACATCCACAGCATCTGCCACTTAGAGGCTGGGATGAATCCTTTATTTTTTATTTTTTGTTTGAGATGGAGTCTCCCTCTGTAGCCCAGGCTGAAGTGCAGTGGCATGATCTCGGCTCACTGCAACCTCCGCCTCCCAGGTCCCGGTTTAAGCAATTCTCCTACCTCAGCCTCCCAAGTAGCTGGGATTACAGACACGAGCCACCATGCCCAGCTACTTTTCGTATTTTTTGGTAGAGACGGGGGTTTCACCATCTGGCCAGTCTGGTCTTGAACTCCTGACTTTGTGATCCACCTGCCTTGGCCTCCCAAAGTGCTGGGGAATCCTTCTTTTTAAAGTGTTCAGGCAGTACATAGCCCAAAGTAAGTGCCCAGGAAGTATTAGCTGATACTATTGCGTTTCAGACATGATTGCTGCTTATGTTATTATTATGAAGTAAAAGTTACCCGTGTTCAACTGCTGATCACAAAAGAAAATTCACGGCAAATCATACCTACCTCAAAAGCTTTCGGGCAGCCACCTTCTCACCTGGACAGCCCTCTCGGCCCTCTTCATTTGCCAGGACCACTCTTGCCCGCCACACTGACATTGCCTATTGGCTAACACAGCTGCCAAATGAGCCCTTTAAAAATGCAAAGCAGGTCTCCCCCACCACCATTCAAGCCCTCCCATGGTTTCCAGGACACTCAGAATAAATCTTGAATCCTACATCCTCCCTGATCTTCTAACTCCATCCCACAGCCCCCTCACCCTTGCTCCTTCACCCTAGCCACACTGGCCTCATTTCTGTGCCTCAAAGATTACAAGCTCAGTCCTGCCTCAGGACCTCTGGCCTGGGCGCTCCCTCTGCCCGGGAAGCCATTCCCCAGAGAGCCGCCTCCTCGGCTTCTTCTCTCGCTCAGCGCCAGTACTGACCTGCTGGACTCCATCCTGTGTGCGTTCAAGTTGGGGACAGCCCTGGAAGGTGGGTGCTGAGCCGTCTCCCCCAGCTGCCCCAACCAGGCTGGGCCCCACCCCTCAGCAACCCTGCAGCTGCAGGGAAGAGGTGAGGTGGGCTCTTCACTCCGAGGGATGCTTTTCCTAGGGGCTAGGTAACTACGTAACTTTTTTCACTGATTATGAATTACTTGCCTCACTAAAAAATAACTTGTTTTAAAATTAAAATTGTGACCCACCCCCCCCCCCCCCCACCACCAAGGGAACATAAGCTTTGGAAGGGGAGACCTGGGAGGCCCCAGATGACACCTTCCAGCCAAGGTGGGGTCCTGGGAAAAGGCAGACCAGGCGCCCAGCTCGGGGTGATCTGTGGGCCAGGGCGGCAGGGAGGAGGGGGGAGCTCGCTGGGAGCCTGGCTCCCCACCCCCCTCCTTGCCTGCCGGCGTGGACTTGCACAAGCCATTGATTCTGCACCGAAGGAATTTTCTAAAAAGCCTTTCCCCCCAGCTTTTTCTTTCCTTTATCCTAAAAGTAAAATTTAAAAAAAAATTTTTTTAAAGGAGAAGTAAAGGCGTCGGCTGCTCAGAATGATCCGTGCTCCGAGGGGGAAGCTGATTCCCCAGCTGCCAGGGGAAATCACAAGGCAAATCTGCTCAAAAACGGAAGCCCAGCCTGGCGGGAAGTGCCGCCCCTGCTGAGGGAGGGGGCTGCAGGCAGCGGGAGGGGGACAGGGGGACTCGGGGCTGGCCTCGGCTGAACTCGGTCTCCAGGGACAGTTAGCCTCACAGGCCCAAAATACCCCAACCCCAGCACCGTCCTCGTTCAACGCTAATGAGCATGAGTCTTTCAAAAGTCAAGTTCTCCTGAGAGCAGGGGAAGGCTTGACTATCTCAGCAGCGCCTTCCGAGCCACAGGGCCATCTTTCTCCCACACAAAGCTGGTCAGATCCTCCCCACCTAGAACACAGCTCCCAGCTGTCTTCAGGATGAAGCCCCAGCGCTCCAATCTCGCATTTAAGGCCTCGTGCCCTGGCTCTTCCAGCTCCCGTGCCTCCGCTCTCGCTCCTCCCCTCTGCCCCCACCTGCTGCGCCCACCACATCAGCCTCCGCAGGTCCTGAAAAGTGCCCACACCTGAGGCCCGGGGCGCTTGCACCATTGTAAATATTGGCCCCTCAGCAGCCAATGCCCAACCCACGCCTCTGAGCCATTCATATCCCCCTTGGCACTTCAGCGCCCCCCCCTCCCGTGTCTGGACCCATGCTGTTCCCCTCTCCAGGCATGCCCAGACGGCAAGTTTTCAAGATGTGGCTCAGCTCCCCGACTCCTGTGATGATGGCACTGCGCCGGTCACCACTTCCACACTTCTCACCGTAGCAGGTGTACGAGATTCTCCAGGGTGGAGGCTGTGCTCTGGAGGGAATGTTTACAAAGAAGGGAACCTAATTTTGATTAAAGTGTGATAACTGGATTCAGCTGCTTTCTCTCTTCAGTTGAGTGAGTGAGAGCAACTCGGCCTTGCTGGGTGCTGGAGAACTGAGGGGAACGTCCAGGTCAACCGTATGCCTACTCAGCGTGTAGTAACAAAGAGAGGCAGATGGCCAGGCGAGGTGGCTCACGCCTGTAATCCCAGCATTTTGGGAGGCCGAGGCGGGTGGATCTCGAGGTCAGGAGTTCAAGACCAGCCTGGCCAAGATGGTAAAACCCAGTCTCTACTAAAAATACAAAAATTAGCCTGGCATGGGGTCAGGTGCCTGTCATCCCAGCTACCTGGGAGGCTGAGGCAGAGAATTGCTTGAATCTGGGAGGCGGAGGCTGCAGTGAGCCAAGATCGCGGCACTGCACTCCAGTCCGGGTGACGGAGCAAGATTCCATCTCAAAAAAAAAGGTAGTGGGGGAGGCAGATATTCAGACCCAGGCAACACTGGCTGCTAGCTTCTGTTCCTACAAGAGCCTCACTGTATTCCTCTCTCACATGGCATGAGCAACCGCTGCTGATCTCGGCCCTGTTTTGAGGGCAGGATGCCCCCTCCCCCTCCAGCTGGCTCCCTCCTGGGGCCAAAGCTCAGCTCTGCCCACTCTCCCATTAAAACTCTGACATATTGATTTTACTAGCAGCTGTAATTGCGTTGACTTTCTCTCCCCCAGGAAGCCAGTTGGAAGGAGAGCTTCGAGAGCCCGGGTTCTCAGGCCTCACATCCTGCCACAGACCCACCGCAGGTGGCACCCTGGAAAGGATGCGGCATTAACAGTGGGCGCTGCGGCAGGTTGCACAATCCAGCGTTTCCATCCCAGGTACAGACCACCTGGCTACTGCACCGGCTGTGGAGGCTTTGCGCTTGAGAAGTGAGGGCAGCTTCCTGCCTCAAGTGTTTGATTGTTTATGATCCTGGGAAAGTCAGGTTTCCTTGCCGCAGAGCTGAAATTGGCCACAGAGCTGAAAGCACTCGATCATTTTGGGGCATTAAGACTGCAGGGTGGGCCGGGCACACCATGGCTCACACCTGTAATCCCAGCACTTTGGGAGGCAGAGATGGAAGGACTGCCTGAAGCCTGGAGGTCAAGGCTGCAGTAAGCTGTAATTTTACCACTGCACTCCAGTCTGGGTGACAGAGGCCCTGTCTCGAAAAAATAAAAACACTGCAAGGTGGCCGCAGCTCACTACACCCTGGTGGGGGGCTGGGCTGTGTGGACCCCCCAACTCCTCCCAAAGCTGGGCTCCTTCCCATTCATCCTTCACAGCAGCCAAGAGAGCTTTTAAAACTGCAAAGCACTCAATGCAACGTGGGCTCCTGGAAAAGAAAGCAGACGTTCGCTGAGTGAAGTCTGGAGTTTAGTTGGGAGTAAAGAACAAATGTTGGCTTCTTAGTTTTGACAAATGTACCACGGTAACGGGAAGATGTTAGCAGTGGGAGAAACTAGGGGACGGGTATGCAGGAACTGTCTGTGCTATCTTTGTAACTTTCCTGAAAATCTAAAATTATTCCAAAGTAAAAAGTTTATTTTGTAAAGAAAAAAAAAACACAAAGCAGGTCACATGCCCTGTGCAGCTCAACACCTCCCCATGGTTCCCTAGTGCTGTCAACAGAAACCCAAACATTGCTCCTGGGCCCTTGAAGCCCCACTCAATCTGGCCCTGACCTCTGTGGCCTCTCTCAGCCCCCGGCCCCGCCAACTCCTCCCTCAGCTTGGACAGCGCAGGTAGGGCCAGTCCTCCTGGGCTTCCCTAGTAGAGCCCATGTGGCAGGGCTCAGTGGTGGCCCACAGAACTCAGTCCAGCAGTCCAGCTGCACGCAGCCAGGCTAGAGTAAGAAGCCACACTGTGACTCCCCAGACCCCAGCTCCTTCCACTTCAGCACGTGCTGCCTCTCAGAACACTGTGCAAGCTGACACCTCCGCTGAGGGTAAACTGAGGCATGGAAAGAGTCATAGGCCTACTGTGTGCCAACCCTGGGAGGGACAGGACGGACTCAGTCCTGGGTGGCCTCTGGCAGTGGCCCCCATGCTAGGGAGGAAACCGCCTACTGCTGAAAAAGGAAATGCCAGCACCTTCCAGGGGTGACCAAGAGTCTTCCCGGAGGGCGAGGGGGAGAAAATGGCCAACCAGGCCTAGCACCATGGTCAGGAGGCCTGGCCTTAGCCACAGAGGAAAAGCTGCCTGGAGGAGCATGTTGGGGAAACCAAGGCACAGAGAGGGGCAGAGGCTTCAGACAAACGGCAAAGGACACAGCAGCTCTGGCAGACCCCTCAGGGAGGCCTGCCTTGCCTTCCCCTCATCCCTACGGAGGAGGTGGGCCGTCCAGCTCCAGGGCTCTGAGGTCATCCATGCCAGCTGGGCGCCATCTGGAAGGACTGGAAGCAGCCAGCCGGGCCGCCCTGAGGGCCACTACATAGCCTGGCGATGATCTGCCCACCTGCCCCAAACAGGCACGGCCTGGAAGGACAAGCCCCAGGCTTAGGTCACAAGGCTGCGTGGATTAAGGACCTACTGTGTGCATACTACAGCTACCGGAGGCACCTTACAGACCCTGGTGGTGGTGTGCGCGCACGCGCACACACACACACACACACACACACACACACACACACACTTTCTGTATACCCATTTTACAGATGAGAAAACTGAGGCTCCTAAAAGAGAGGTCGCACAGCTCTTACCTCTCTGTGGGATGCTCCATCCCCCTCTGAACCTCCTCATCTATAAAATGTGACGGAAAGTACACCCACCACCTGGGGCTTATGGAAGGACTGAGCTCACAGGAGCCTTCAATGCTAGGCACTGTAGGTGATCAATAAATGTTCCCAATTAGCTATGCAGCCCATGGAGCAGAGGCTCGGGAGCTCCTGAGGACAGGGACAAGCCACTCCACCACTTCCTGAAGTCAAAGCATCCGAGGCTGGATCGGCCATGCCGTCCTCACCAAGGACATGGTGGTGGGAGCTCTGGCCTCGGCCTGCTCTGCCCTGGCGCCTGGGGACCACCGCCACAGCCGCTGACTCAAGCAGCCATTGTTTAGTTAGCTGGACGCGGCCCCCAGACACCCAGCTCCCCCCTTCTTGAAGCTGTTTCTCATTCTGGCCCAGCCTGGCCCCATTTCCAGCTCCCCCTCCCCCTGAGTCCCAGAGGAGCACAGTGTGGGATGGGCAGCCAGCGGCTCTTCCCTGGCCCAGGGAAAAGGCCTCCCTCCCCCGCAGCAGGAGGGGCAGAGGCGCGAAGCCAGTCCCTCCAAGCCCTGGACAGTTTCCCTCCCAGCTTCCTCCCCTGAAGGGACTCCAGGCCAGGAGCCAGAAATAGTTGCCCGGGGGAACACTGGCAGTTCCCTGCTGGGGTTGGGGGGACTTGGAGGTTCAATCTCACACCCTCCTCCCTAGCCCCTGGTCTCCTGGGGGTCCAGCCTATATGCCTGGCCACAGGCTGCGGTCTGAAGCAGAACTCTACTGGCTGGTCCCAGAGTCATCGCGAGATGGCTGTGGACACAGCCAAGAAGAAAGGGCCGCTTGGAGCCTTGCGCAAACATCTCCGCGTTGGATCCCATGTGCTGGGGACACAGAGGTGACAACGGGGCCCTCTCTCCAAAAGCCCACATCCCAGCTCAGAGGCCCAGCCCCAGGATGGGGAGGGACAGCTTTATCATAGTACAGTAGAGCGACAGTAGCAAGCAGCGGTGTGCAGTCTGCTTTGTGCTGGGCCCTCTTTCTGTATTATGTCATTCAACCCTCATCACACCCTTTAGCTGATGCTACCTTACAGTAAAGGAAACTGAGGCACAGAGAGTTGGAGTGATTTGCCCAAGGGCACACAGCTGGAACAGCCAGATTCAAGCCTCCAGTGCAGGCGGGCCAGCTCCAGATCCCAGCCCTCAACCACAGCCTCCCCCACCCACCGCTCTGCCGGGAGCCACCAACGGTTGCCAGGAAATCAGCCACCTGGAGCTGGAAAAACCCTGGGTTTTGAGCTGGGGAAACTGAGGCCCATCAAGGTGATGGCCACTTCTAGAGGATTCAGTCACCTCAAACACAGATGGTGGGCAGAGGCTGGAGAAGGGCACAGGCGAGGGGAATTTGGCCACTTTCCTGGGCCTGGCCTCCACTCCAAGGCCTCTGCCTGCAGCCCCCCCCATTATTTACCGATCAGAGCATAAAGTGCTACGTGATTAACGCCCCCACTGGGGCCTCGCCGGGCCTCGTAATGGAGCTGCGAGCTTCCCTCCCCCCTCCAGCACATGATTTATCAAGTTTCAGGGTAAAGGACGGTGGACTGGGTGGAGAGGGCCCCGCTGGCGCTGGTCCCCAGATCTCGACTGCATCCAGTATCAGCCGAGGGGGGGCGGAGCAGGGGCCCTGCCACCGGACGCCTGTCTGGGCGGCCTGTTTGGTTCAGCCCTGGCCCAAACATGGCCTTAGGAAAGAAGAAAACGGCTGCACTGTGGTGCAGGCAGCCAGGATCCAAGTCCACGTGGCTGGCACTTGGAGACTTTCTGGGCCTGTCCCCCATGTGGAACCGGCTGGTTTCCATGGCAATCCCCACATGGCTGTCAGAGCTGGAGAGGCCCTCAGGAGTCACCTGGTCCAGCCACAGTGGGGGCTCCGGGTGAGCACCTCTGGCTCGAGATCCTGCCAGCACCTGGCAGGGCCAGTGCAGACCAGCAGCCACAGGGTCCCTTCCGGAAACAGATCCGCCATGCTCTCCATTCCCCAAAGCCCTGCTGGCTCCCCCACAGCCCACAGGACAGCATCCAAGTCCTTAGCCTGCAAGCAAGGCCCGGCACACTGTCAGCTTCCCCTGGCCTGCTACCCAAGCCTCATTCCAACATCTCCGAGCCTTTGCCCTGCCGTGTCCTCTGCCTGGAATGCCGTCCGCAGTCCCAACTGTCAAGTGCTGCTCTAACCTCCCCTCCTCCGGGGAGCCCTCCCGTACTCCTCTGATGAGCTGCTCAGTGTGCGGTCCCTGTCTGCTATCATGACCTCCTCCCTCACCATTCTGGGGGCTTCTGGAGAGGGTCCAATTTGTCCCTTTTGGGGGTTGTCCTGTAATAAGCTGAGCCTCCTCCCATACTCACACACTCCAGAGAGCCCCCGCACCCAGAGCCTGGACAGGCATGCAATGTTACCGAGGAGGTACTGGCCTCTGGTGTGTGAGGGTGGAGACAGCTACAGGCCTGGTAGCAGGAGTCCACACCAGGGGGGGTCATCCCAACCCCAGCCCAGGACCATGCTGGGCACTGGGGCTGGGTAGCTCTGCAGGCCACCCTGAAAGGCCCTCACTGCTTCCCACAAGGGCCCTGGCGGGGGCAGAAGTTTTCCTGGGTCTCAGTTTCCTCACCTTTAAAATGGGCCCATTCACCCCTTCCCACACCCTCTGGCTCACACTCCTTCAGTCAAAGTTTTTAGAGGAATGAGGGATCACAGGCGCTGCAGCCAGAAGCCTGCTCCACTTGGAGCACCAGGGTCACACACCACGGTGTGACCTCAGGCAAGTCGCTTAACCCTTCTGGGCCTCTGTTTCCCCCTTCCATAGACTGGGGATAACACTCATTTCATTCAGCTTCTGGGGGGGATTAAAAGATACGTAAAGTGCTCTGCAAAGCGCCAACACAGAGAAAGCAACAGTGACAGTAATTATGACATGACGGGCAGTTCTGGTGTCAGGGGAAGGCTTCCTTGCCACTCCATGGCCCAACTTCGAGAACGGAGGCCCAGGAAGGGGAAGGGACCACTCTCTCCTGGGGCTCCTGCCCTCCGGCTCCTGTCATCCCAGTACATGCCACATATCTTTGTTCACGGCAGCAACCAGGACATGGAACCCAGCTGGCTTCCTTAGTCTCCACGGAGACCAGCAGTCACGGGTGGGTAAAGCAGACTTTGCAGAGAGCGTTTCTGCAAGGGTCGATGCAGAGTGGCCCTTGCTGAAAGCCACCAGGCCACCCCAGTCTTCCCTGCGGTGAGACCACTTTACCAAAGGGGAAATGGAGGCTCCAAGAAGGCATAGGACTTACCATAGCTAGGAAGGGGCAGAGGCAGGATTTGAACCTGGGAAGCTGGCCCCAGGATCCCGCACTCACCTAGCGCTGTGCGCCTGCCTGGCTGCGGAGGCCTCACTGTGGGCGTGTCTGGGGAGCTGAGAGATCCTCCACTCACCCTCCTGGCCAGACCATCACTCACACTGACCATGGAACCCACATCTCTCATTTGCACACCCAAAGGGCCAGGGGCTCACTTCTTCCAGAGGCTGATGATCTCATTTTCAGACAAATGCAACTGATGCTTCCCTGCCTCCCCTGACTTCCTCAGGAGGCTGGGTCAGCCTCCGCCCCCCATCAGCCTCTGTAAATTCCCCAGCCGGCCTGAGTCACTGCTGTCACAATGGGCCCTGCCTGAATCTCTGTGGCCCAGCCAGAGAGGGAACTACAGAACTCCCCCACCACAGAGAGTTCACAGCTCACCAGCCACCTGGACGTGGATTCCTCCGTCTATCTGCAGATCCAGACCCCCCACTCCCCAGCTGCACGAGCCAGGGCAAGTCACTTCCTTTCTCTGGGCCTCTGTTTCCCCCTCTGTAAGCTGGGGATGATGATGACACACTGTCTGCCTGACCAGGGGAGGGGGTAGCCGTGAGGTTGACCATGTAGGTCCTTGCGAAAGGCCTGCAGAGCATGAGCTCGGCGATGGTTTTCATCCACTTCAGGGAGCCCACAGGGCTCTTGCCCACCACACAGTGCTGCCCTGGACTCCTCAGCCCAGGCACTAGAGCCCACTCTCTCCATCTCAGCCCCTGTGCTGGGGCTGGGACGGCATTTGACACACCCTCGCTGCACCCTGAGTCTCACCCACCCCTGCCTGCCTTCAGGCCCTATTTGATCTCATCTCCTCCAAGGCCCTAACCCTCCCTCCTCTGAGCACTCCTGTCCGCTGAGGCCAATTTTTTCCAGTGTCTTTTCTCCCTCTTGATACTAATACCTGTACCTGCCATTTCCTGGGCACTGCATTTGAGGTTTTATTTTACGTATTTATTTTTTATTACAGGCAGCCTACTAAGCCAGAGTAGGCTGAGAGAGACACCCCTGAGATTTTAATCTACTCACATCCTTGGAGGGAGGCATGAGCCCTGTTTACAAACAGAAAGAATGAGGACCAGAGAGGGTAAATGACCAGCCCTGGGTCACATAGCTTATAGGCAAGACAGCAGAATTCAGCTGTAGGCCCATGTACCTGGGGGATCGAGACATTCTCAGGGCTGGGAGGGATGTCTCCTGGTCCAAGCTCTACCTGTCTCTCCAGGCCAGAGGGTCCTATCAGTCAACCCTGCTGGAACCCCCTCCTATATCCTGCCAAGTGTCTGCTTGCACCCTTGGTCACCAGGCACTCACTCCCAGCCCCCAGCCCAAACCCAAATGTAAAACCCATCTTGGAAGCTCTCTCTCCCTCCGCCCCCACCTGGCATCTCAGCCCCTAAATTGGTGCAAAAAAAATACCTTCTTGACGACGTGCACCCACCCACCGCATGCCAGTTTAAAAATGCCTAAGGGTTTTTTTCCACCTTTACTATAAAAAGACACCTTGAAAATGCTGCATTGACATTTGCCTGTCGGTATTCCTTTTGTTTTAAAAATATAAATATTATAGCCATTCATAGGTTGAGGAGGAAGGTTTGGGGAAGGAAGGTAGATTCAGCCTGCCCCACCTTGTTGGGTGACGCAGTGCCTCAGTTTCCCCCATCAGTGGCACTCAACAACTTCCCAACTGGCTTGCACTCCAAACAGGCTGTGATTTCAGGAAAGGGATCCAAGCTACACGCAATGGAGGCTAATTTCTTCACTCGGTTTCTCTCTCAAAATATCTCAACTGGCCCAAATACCTTGAAAACAATCAGGGACAAACTTGGGGCCTTCTGAGGGCTGCAGGGACCGAGGTTCTCTGTCTCCGGCCTCACACCTCAGCGGCTTCTCCCTTTGGGTTCTCGGGAAGAAGGTGGAGGGCAGAGGGCAAGTCCTGCCAGCTGGGAACTCGGAACGTCAGAAGCCATCCTGACCCAGGCTCTGAAGTTGTGGGAGGCTTGAGGGATTCCTGTCAGGGCCCAGGGTTCTTCATGAGACCCTCCAGCAGAAGCGAGAGGCTGGGTTTCCAAAGGCCTGGCTCAGCCGCCCCCCAACTTGCAGGTCATTCGGCCCTGGGGTCCTGTCCCACGTACAGCCCCACCCAGCCACCCAGTGCCAGTGCCAGAGAAATCCCGCCAGATGAGACCAGGAGGAGAAGGAGACCAGGAGCCCCTGGTGCTCCCCCAGACCAAACTCATCCTCTTCCCAGAGGTACCCCATCACATGCCCTACCCCGTGGCACGAGCATCTATCCTGTTGCTGATTCTGACTCTGGGCAGCTTTCTGCTCCTCCATCCCATCACTCCCCCACCACTGGGGCTGCGTCCCAGCCCCCAAATCTGTCCAGAGCCCCACCTGCCACCCTCTGAGCCCTCAGCACTGCTGCAGACCAGGCCAGCCATGTCTCCAGAGAACAAGGCCGGGCCCATCTCCCACACTGCCCCCTGGCACCCACCACAGAGCCTGGCACACAGTAAGTGCCCAAGAAATATGTGTGACCGAGTGAAGGAATCTCTTCCTGGGAGGCAGCCTCAGCCTCCCAGCCACTCTCCCTGCTCCACTACTCCTTCTCACCAGCTACCCAGGGACTCTCTAAAGAATATTTAGAAGAACTATAGTCATTGCAAATGTGCCCCAGGTACACAAATGATCTCATTTAATACCCCAACAGCCCTAAGAGGCAGGTATCCATGAGTATTTCCCATCTGCAGCGGGGGAGACTCAGTTGCCCACTGAGACCACTCCACTCCTCCTGCTAAAACCCTTCACGGCTCCCAGGGCCCCAGGATAAAGTCCAGACTCCCCAGGATGGTCTCCCTGCACCACCCTGGCCCTCCTGTCATGCACTTCCCCCTCTAGTCGCCTGGCCACGAAGACCCCCTCTTGGTCACTCACCCGTCCTACCTCCAGGCCTTCGCACGGGTGGCTCCCTCTGCCCCACCCCTTTCCTACTCTCCAGCCTCACCTGGCTGCCTCCTGCTCCTCCACCCGCTCTGCTGGGCTCCCTCCGCCCTCATTCTCCCCTGCAGCACACATGGCCTTGTTATCAGTGCCTGGCACTAATCAATTCATTTAGTCCTTAAAACAATACTTTGGGATAAGGATTGCTTTTACTGTCCCCCACTTCACAGATGAAGAAACTGTGAGGTCCAGAGAGGTTAAGTTACTTGCCCAAGGTCACACAGCTGGGAAGTGACAAAGTGGAACTTGAACCCAAAGAGACTGATGTGAAGTCTAGGTTCTGAATCTGTCACTGTGTAGCTGGCAACCGCCTGGAGCAAGAATAATGATCCCTCCCCTGACCCTGCCCCTGCTAGAGGCCCAGACCTGGGACTTTGAGCACCTATGGGAGATAGTGACATGTGGACTGGCCTGTGCCCACAGCGGGCATGGGGAAGAGGAGAAGGGTGTGAAGAACACAAGGAGGGTGACCAAGGAAGGCCCAAGCTGGAATCTGTGGCCTTGGGGTGGGGAGGAGGCCCTTGGCCACTCTGTCCTGGGGCTGTGTCCCTGGAGAGGCCCTGTTCCCTTGGGTAAAGAAGCCCCAGCCCCACTCAGCTGGGTGAGTCACTACACTGAGGGACCGTGGGAACCAGAACGGTTCTTGCCAGATGGGGAGGGAACCCTGGGCTGGCCCGAGGAATTGCACAGATCAGCTCACACCAAGAGGCCCGACACAGGGCCTGGAACCACCAGAGGAAGGCCCTCAGCACACAGGACACTCTCTCCATTCGGCTTTAGACTTCCCACTGAGACCGCCAGCGGCAAACACAGCTGCTTGGGAGATGAAGCTCTGGGCAGGGATGGTGGTTGAACCAACTATGGCACTGGGCAAGTAGCCCGACACCCTCTTGGACTGTCTGCCCTGCTCACCCACCATGACCTTTACTTTCAGGGTGGCCAGCCAGGTGGTGGGCAGCCGTGGGAGCCCGACCTCGACCCTGAGAGAAGGAATCTGCATTTTCTCAAAGCCCCAGTGTTGGGCCCGCCCACAGGGGGAATGGTTAACTCATGACATTCTTATCACTGCCACGGAGAAGGGAAAGGGTGGGGCCCCCACGGAAGGCTCCGGAACACCACAAGAAGGCTGGGTTCTGCATGTTGCTGATGGAGAAGCAGCTTCCTAAGGGAAGGGCAGGCTGTGGGGCTGAAGTGGGCTCCCCACATTCGATGGGTGGAGGGTGTAGGAAAGGCCCCAGTGTCACTGTGGAGCCTCATTCCTCAAGGTGAACCATGGGGATCAACTGACCCGGATCCCAAAGCCAGTGGGAGGAGCAACCCCTTGCCATGAACTTCCTTCAGGGGAATCACACCAAGTCCCCTCCTATACCCTTGTCATGTCAACGCCCATGCTGATCCCCCCCAACATGACCCCCCTTGCTACTGCCCAACCCAACCTCAGACACCTGGGCCCCATACCCATCTGGGCCCCTCCTCATTCCCCCTGAGCCCCACGGCCTTCTCCTACCCCCCAAAACACCGGTTCACATCCCCTCCATTCTCCTGGCCCCAGCATCTGCCCACCCCAGCTGCCTGGGACTCCCCCAACACACACACTCTGAGATCCAAGTCCAGAAGGCAGCAAAGGCTGGGCATGAAAACAGAGATGCTGAGGCTAGACAGGCTGGATTCAAATCCACCTCTGCTAGTGCCCAGCTGTGTGACCCTTAGCAAGTTACTTGACCTCTCTGCTCCTGTTTCTTCATTTGTAAAATGTGGTGAGAATAGAGCCTACCTGGGAGGGCTGTTCTGAGAACTGAGCGTTGTGACATGTGATGTGCCTAGCAGACACTCCACAAGTGCTATTGTTTACCCCACACCCCCTGGCACATACTAGGTGCTCAGGAAATATCTGCACAATAGGTAAATAAAAGTTCGCCTCAGGCATATACCTGTTTGCCAACCATGCGGCCTCCTCAGAGTACCGAGTCATTACCAAATACCTGCGTCCCCTGCCACACGCGCCTCCCCCTGCACACCTAGCCTTGCCCTGTTGTACCAGTGTCCCTGCAGTACATCCGTCTGCCCTATGCGTCTTCAGGCCCCAGCTTGCTGGCACACAAGTCCATGCACACGCCCCTGTTGCCCCCACACACATCTGCAGGGCCCTGGTGTACACCCGTGTGCCTCCTTGAACACCTGCCACACCCATGCACATATCACCAACATACAATGGTAGCTCTGACAGGGTCACGCAGTGGCCGCGAGGCACACCTTTGGTCAGGCATGCAGTCACTTACTGTGCCCTCAGCATGCACCTGTGACCCCAAGTGCACACCTGGGCTTTATTCGCACCTGGGTACCTTTGGCAACTTGGCCCCTCCCAGTACGCCTAGGTATGCGCGCCCCTAAGCTGGCAGTCACTTGAGTCCCTGCACGTGCCCACCTGGGCCATACAGGCGCCAGCAGTACCCCCTCGGGGGACACCTGTATTCTTGCGTGCACACCTGGGTTCCACTTACATCTGGATCTCTGCGCGCTTCCACCTGCGACCCGCTCAGCGCACGACCCGCCCGGTTCCCGTCCGCGCCCCACCGCCGCCGCCGCCCTGGTGTACCTGGATGTTGAGCTTGCGCTCGCAGTCCGGCCCGCTGCCCTGCACCACGTTGTTGAGCACCTCCACCACGTCGGGCTTCGGCTCCACGAAGCAGGCGTTGCGGGCGTCGCGGACCGCGGCTCGCACGTCCTCGAAGCGGAAGGCGCAGAGTGCGGCCGGAGCCGCGCGGACCGCGGAGGACCCCTGGGGCCGCTCGAAGACGGCAAAGAGCCGCTCCCCGGAGGGGAAGACCGACACCAAGCGGCTGTAGAGGTCACCGCGGCCCGCGCCGCCCGCGCACTGCAAGCCCACCTGGACGTAGGACTCGGTGAGCTTCTTGAAGTCACCGCTGGCCCCGCCGGGCAGGCAGATGCGCGCCAGCAGGCTCCGCGCCTGGGTCTCCTTGATACCAGAGCGCGCCTCGCTGTTGAGCGCCAGGTACGCGTAGGACTGAGCACCCGGCGGTGGGTCGGGCGGGTGCACGAAGGCGCTCACGAAGCCCAGCTTGTGCTGCTCCTTGGCGCCCTGCTTGATCTTGAGGATGTTGTCGTCGGAGGGGTTGAGGTTGAAGGAGAAGAGCTTGGCCAGGTCGCCGCCCACGTCCAAGGAGCGTATGGCAATCTCGGGCGTGTTCTCAAAGCGGTGGTCCTCCAGGCTGCCGTTGTGCGGGAAGAAGGCGCTGCCGTAGCCGGTGTACGTGGCGCCCACGAGCAGGCGACTGGTCCCCGCGCCCACGGTGGGCGGCAGCACCAGCCCCACGGTGGACGCGTTCGGGTGGTTGGCCGCCACGTTCAGCATGCTGGGGAACACCGTGATGGGCTCGGCGGACGGCGGGGCGGGCGGGAAGCGCACGGCTACGGCCGAGATGTTGCCCCGGCGCCGCAGCTGGCAGAAGCCCTGGTAGATGGACCCGCACACGATCACCAGGTCCTGGCCGGGTCCAGCTGCAGGATCTTGTTGTAGTTGTCCGTGAGGCGCCGCGGGTGCGGGCACGAGGCGTGCGGCAGCTGCGGGGCGTAACACAGAGGGCTGTCGGACACCGGGCCCAAGGCTGCCTCGGCCTCCAGGCTCAGGTTGGCGCCCGACAGCTGATAGAGGCGGTTGACCGCCGCCAGGTACACCGTCCCCGCCGCGCCGTCCAGGGCGAAGTTGTTGGTGGGCGTGGGCGAGGGGGAACCGGCGCTGGATCTCCAGGGCGCCGGCCCGCGCCGCCCCCAGGAGCAGCAGCAGCAGCGGCACGGACCACCGCGGCGGCGTCGGGAACAGCTCGGGGCTGGCAGCGGCGGCTTGGGCGCTAAGGGGTGCGCCGCCCGCGGCGCGAGGAGCCATCCGGGCGTGCGCGGGCTGCGCGGCGCGGCGAGTGCATGGGGCGCGGCGCGGTCGGGAACCGGGAACCCGGAGGCGAAGGGAGGCGGGGGCGGGCCCGGGCCGCGAGGCGCTTCCTGCCGGCGCCAGCCGCCCCCGGCCCAGGCGCCCGGGCCCGGCTCAGCCTCGCAGCGCAGCCCGGGGGCGGGGCGGGGGCGGCTCCGCTTCGGACACGCCCTCACTCCCCGCCCCGGCCCCGCCAGCCCCGGGCCCCGCCCCGCCGTCCGCGGGTCCTGCTGCCCGCGCCCTCCGGACCCGCCAGCGGCCCCCGGGGTCCCTCCCCCACAGCCGCCGCCGCCGCCGCTCGCTCTCCTCGCTCTTTCCTCCCACTTGGCCACTTGGCCTGCCTCGCTCGCGCCTGTTTTCTCTTTCCGCCCCTCTCCCACCCCGTCTCTCTCTCCTTCTGTTCTCTCGGTCTCTGCGTCTCTCTGTCTCTGACCCCACCCCAAACTCCGCGCGTGCGGCGCTTCTGCCGGTTTTGCCTCTGCTTCTCCTTCTCCTTCCGACTCCGCTGCGCTCTCCGGTCCCTGGCAGCCCCGCCCCCGGCCCTCTCCCCGTCTCCTTCTCTCTCCTGCTCCGTTTTTCCGTCCCTGACGCTAGCTTCCTCTCTCCGTGGTTCCTTCCGCCTCCCTCTCGTCCCTCTGTCCGTCTCCTGGTCCCTCTGAGCGCCCCATTCCTTCTCCCTCTGCCTTCCCGACCCCTGAGTCTCCCCTCCACACTCAGCCTCCCCTCCACCCCTTTCTCAGGCACTGACCGGGCCTTCGCACCCCCAGGGCCAGCCAGTCCGGGCCCCCAGACCCCGTCGTAACCTGTCCCCCAAACCCCAGCCCCCTAAAAGGGACATACAAGTGGCAAGGCCAGAAGGACCAGTGCTCAGGGGTCAGACATATAAATGAGGAAAACATGGAGAGAGGAAATAGTTGTGGCGAGTGCCCCGCAGCCGCCAGCCAGAGCAAGGCCTTGGTCGTGGAGCCCGCAGTTGCCTCCTGTGGAAACGCTGCTGCGCCCCCACCCCTGGCACCCCCGCCAGGCACTTTCCCCAACATCCTCCCAGCCTTCTTGGAAGATTAGCCCCACACAAGCCGGCCCTGGGCAGGGTTCTTGACTGCAGAAGCAGCAGATGGGCACTGGCGTCAGGGGCAGGCGGCCATGGCTGCAAGGTCACAGCCCTGTGAGGACCGTGCGCCGCGGCTGCCTCACGAGAGTGCTCACAGGGCGAGCCAGTGCCAGATACTGTGCCAAGCATTTGCCATGTACGGGCTCTCTTTTCTTCACAGATCCCCCTGAGGCTGGCGCTATGGGTAACCCATCTTCCAGATGTGGAAACCAAGGCTGAGGGAAGGGACTGGCCCAAGATGCACAGCTCGTGAGGAGCAGAGCATCAGAGTTTGAAAGCAAAAGCCGGTCTGCTCCAATCACTCAGAACAGGGCCTCCCATCAGACCCACAGCTGCCACACACAGGGTGCCCTGCGGGCCTCACTCTGAGAGTAGCGGGCCTCATTTTCCTCTTTCCCACCCAACTAGGAAGGAAGGGCAGGGGTGTCTGTGCGCCATGGGGCAGGCAGGAAAGACTGGGCCTGCAGCCACCCCCCCACTTCCCTCAACACCCTCGCCTTCCTGCCATCCTGCCCGCCTTGTTCCAGACCCCTCACCCCCAGTCTGGCCACTGCTTTGATGGCCAGAGTGTTGAGCTGCAGGAAATTGGAGGCCCCCTCCCAGGCCCATCCACCCGCCAAGAGCCACTCATGGGACTGCCCATGGGACTGTGTCCCTGCCTCCCTTTCTGGGTGGAGAGGGCACACATCGTGCCACCCATGGGAACCAACTGCAGAGCCTAGCAGGGGTGCATGGGGCCTGCCTCCATGCCCCGCCTCCACACTGCTTCTCCCGGCTCACAACCTCAGCGCCCCCGCCCCTGTCCATCTGCTGGTCTCTTCCTTATCTCTCTCTCCTGCCCCTACCCATCTCTGTTCCTGTCTGTCTTGCTCCTCCCGCTCACTCTCTTTGTCTCTCCTTCTCTGGGTCTCTTGCCCCCTCCCCTTTCCACTCTCCTTCTGTCTCTATGTGTGTCTCTGTCTCTGTCTCCCTCCCTAGACCTCACCACCCTTGGCTCCCCCCTCCAGCCCCTCCTCTCTTCCTTCCTGTCTCTGGCTCATCTGGCTCCTCATGCCGTATCCTGCAGCTCCCCCCCACTGAGCCTTGAGGATAATACTCGGTGTGGTCTTAGACCCACATGTGGTCATGATCCTGGGCACTTGGGCCACATAAGCTCCCTGCCAAGCTGAGCAGTGGCGTTTAGGAGCTGCCTGGGGTGAGGGTTATTCGGGTCTGAGTATCCTTGCATCAACTGGAGGTGGGAAGTGCTGTGTGGCCTTGTGCAAGGCACTTGCCCTCTCTGAGCCTCAGTTTCCTCAACTATAAAATGAGGACAATTGTAGCACGACACCTGCCCCCTGGGACAGCGTGAGACTTGGAGAAAATAACGTAACAGGTGCCAAGCACAACACAGGCTCTTGGCAAACACCAGTTTCTCCCTGCCTTGTGGCAGTGAACCATGACCCCTAAAGCCCGTGCTAGAGCCGGGAGTAGGATGGGGGGAATTGCAACAGAAGACCAGGGCTCCACCTCCTGTCCTGAGCCCCAGTGTGGCTAGCGGAGCCCCCAGAGGGTAAGAGTGAGTCCTGTGCCCAGCACCGCTCTACCGGATCTTACACCATCCTTGCAGCCAGCTGAGTAGGCTGGGGTCAGCAAACCCATTTCACAGATGGGGAAACTTCAAACCCAGATCTGCCTCCACATCTTATGATTTCTCCTCTCTACCCATTAGCTGGAAGCATCAGGCCAGGATGGCTGATGGTGGCAGTCCCTATACCCCTGGCTGGACAGAGGAGGTGCTGACAACTACTGGCTGAATGAATGAAGGAAAGAAAGAACAAATCACACCTTCCCTGGCCTTGCTAAGGTGCAATGAGGTGTCCTTCCAGAGGGGATTTTGGAGGGAACCAAGGGGAGATTCGGGGTACTCAGGAGTGGGGGGTTAGGTGGGGACCCAGCAATAACTCACTGGGAATGAACCAACCCAGAATGACCAGCCCTAGATGGTTGTTCACACTGCAGTTTGGGCCTTTTTCAGTTTTTGTTCAAGTCTGATTATATCAAGGAAAAGGTCTTGGTTTGAGGCTAATGTGCCTTTAATGACTGTAACATTTGTCACTGTCTCTTTTTAATAGAGAGAAGGTCTCAAACTCAGGGCTGTTGACATCAGCGTGCCAGAATTTACTGATAGCACTTTGTTTTCTTTGTATTTGCCATTAATATCTGGTTTTGGCAAGTGCTACTGGTTTTCCATGTACAGTAATGATGTAAAGCTTCCTTGATAAATGCATTTATTGAAGTCCTTTAAAAGTGAGTTAATTTAGAGACAAATAGGTGATAATCCAGGTGCCACCAAAATGCTTGGAATTTGGGAAGCGTCCAGTGCCTTTGAGGACGAGGACGTGGTGCCCAGGACAGGGCAATCTTGCCTGGGGCATAGTGGGCAGCAGCTAGGCTGGCAAGGAGAAGGCTGGCCTGGGCCTTCCACTCCACTGGGTGGGCTCCCCCACCCTGTCCTGTGCACTCTCGCCTCTGACTGCCCGGGGCAGATCTGTGAGGAGACGGAGGAAATGTTTTTCTTCTTCAATTGGAAAAAATAACAGTGGGGCCAGGGCTGCGCTGGGAGGAAGGGGGGCTCCTGCCCTCCCGTCCCTTGGGCCTGGCCTCTGAGAACGTTTTCCTGACAGGAAACGCCCCTGCAAAGTTAAGGCTTCAGAACACCACCTCATCCACAGGAAGGTGCTGGAAACAGTCTTCGGGACGGCTCAGCAACCCCAGCCATGGGCCTAGGTAGTGCTGGGAGCAGTCACTGCTGCTTCCCTGGAGCTGGAAACATCTCATTTCCCCCGTGGGAGCAACCGTGAGAGGGAGGGTCTTAGCTCCCTTTTGCAGATGGGGACACTCAAGGTCAGAGTGGTGCAGCCTCCGGCCCGCAGCTGCACAGCTCCTGGGCGTCCAGGCCCTGTTCTCGGCTGCTGCATCCCTGCACTTCTTGCTTAGAGCTGAGAGGCCTGACCCTAACCACCTTCGTGACCATGGTGGTACCATTGCTCCTTGGGTCTCAGTTGCCATATCTGGAAAGGGAGCATGACCCGCCCCCATGGGCTGCTGTGAAGATGGGGCACACATGTGTCATCATGAAGTGTGAAGTCCTCTGACTTCCTGCCCTGCGCCTGGGATCCTCCCTCGGCTCCTATGTGGGCTTCTCCAGCCTGTCCTCTGAACCCCTCAGGAGGGCTCCCTCCACCCACATGATGATTATCAGGGAGATCCCCCTCCTTTAATCACCCACCCAGGGCTTGTGTGATCATTCCTTCCCCTCTTCTCCTGAGCATGGATGCCAAGGCTCAGAGAGACCTATAGGCCTACCTGAGGTCACACAGCAAACAGGTGGCAAAGTGAGCCCTGCCCCATTGCCCCTCCACACTGCATCTCCTGTCTTTGCCATCGTGTCCCATGAGTGTGGCTTGGGAGGGGGCAGGCTGACCCTCCAGTGATGGCACCGACAGGAGACAGCACCCATCTTGCCCACGTTTCCAGACAGTGGTGCTGTGGCTTCTCCACTGTGGAGAAGGCTTCTCCAAGGAGGAAAACTCGGGGCTTTGCCACCTTCAAGTTCTGGGGACCCCTCCTGGCCCCTGGAGTGCTCCCTCTCTGCCTCTTTTGGAGGAGGAGGCGACCTTCAAGGTCTGGTTTCTGGGCCCAGGAGTGGTGGCCTGCCCTGGCCAGCGAGCCCAGCCCCCAGGGTGTTTCCCTTCATCTCCATGTCCCCGTGGGGCTGGAGGAAATGGTTCTCATTCCTGTGTGTGAATGACGCCCTCTCCTGACTCCGGGCACGTCCTTGCCCTCTGTGCTCAGGGGACTCATGGGCTGGGGTGGGGACCCAGAGCCCCGTGTGCTCATCGGGGGCGCCTGGCCTGCCAAGCCCCCCCGTGGCCCCTTTGTGCTCTGTGAGCTGGATAATGGGCGGCATTCTCAGACGTCCAGTCATTGGTCTGGGCCTGTGAAAGGACCCGGGCAGCTCCACACTGAAGCCTCTGTCCAGCAGAAGCCGCAGAAGGGCAGGGTCGCCTAGGGGGCCCCCACCCACATTCCCCGGCTGCCATATCCAGGCGACAGACGCCTGAGTGGGCTGGGAGGCGGGCACTCCCTGTGCAGACAGTAGGTGCTTCATGACCGAAATCCCCCAGTGACAGGAGCCACAGGGAGCAGGGAAAGCCCAGGGCTGATGAGGACGGGGCATCCTGCGGGTTGAGCACCTTATGTGTGCTAAACGTTTGCCAGGCAGTCCTTACAAAAGCCATCAAACAGCTGTGCTGCTCACCCCATTTGATAGGTGCATAAATTGTGGCTCAGGAGATGAGGCCCTGGTCCTGAATTTGAACCAGTGTCTATCTATGACCAATCCATGGATGTTGAGTGAGCGCCTACTGTTTGCCTTAGGGACACAGCATTCACCGCACCCCGAGGCAGGAGAGCTGAGGGAATACACAGGGGCAGATTGGACAGCTAGCCAGCAGGAGCATGTGGGGCAGGCTTATGGGCGTGCACAATGTCACTGAGAATCCAACATGAAGGTTGTCTTCACAAGGGAGGGACTGTGAGGCCCACTTACAGAGGAGGGGACTGAGGCACCAGAGGAAGTGACTTGCCTGGGGCCACTGAGCCAATCAAGGTGGAGCTGGGATTTTCACTGAAGTCTGGCTGCTCCCTGTTCTCCAGGGGTGGGGCCCAGTGAGGGGCAGGTGGGACCCCAGTCAAGGCTGTGGAGTCGTCATCCTGTGGTCCCGAATCTGGGTTCAGATCCCGGCCTCATGCTGCCTGTGTAACAGGTAAGTCCCTTCCACATGCCAGGCCTCCATTCCCACACCTGTGTAATGGGTATGACAGCCACTGTATCTGCAGGCTGTGGGGGATGAAATGAGGTAATCCCTGTAGGACATTTGGCCAGCACCTGACTCATGGCAAATAGTCAGTAACATTTTTTTCTTCCAATCATTGATGGAGGAGGCGTTCCTGCTCCCACTCTTCCCCCGGCTCTGACTTCCCAGTGCCTCCCTGCCCTGCCCTCGGGATGGACGGAGCGGGGCTGGCTCCATCTTATGAAGGAGCCATACCATGTGGTTCTGCAAGAGTTTCTCCCAGGGGGACTCCAGTCCATCTTCCTCGGGCCCCTGGGGTGAGATCTGCAGGAGGCAGCAGAGTCAGGAGGATGAAGAGAGCCTTCCTGGCAGGGCACAGCAAGGGCAGAGCCCTGGAGGTGGGCCTCAGCAGGGAGCCCTGGAGGACAGAGGCCCATGGTGGGGGCAGAGGGGGCTGG
Organism: Ateles fusciceps; assembly: GCA_036589455.1. Lineage (NCBI taxonomy): Eukaryota > Metazoa > Chordata > Mammalia > Primates > Atelidae > Ateles > Ateles fusciceps. Next base: position 5,247,871 of record JAZHEH010001341.1, on the reverse strand, counting down.
GAGGCCAGCAGCAAGCTGGCAGAGGATCCAGGACTTGTGGGGCTGTTAACATTGAGGGGTCCCAGCCACCAGCCCGGCCTCTGGGTTTAGGGGCTCCACAGTCACTGGATGCGGGCTGTCCTCTGCAACCCACCACAGGGACTGTTTATCCTGTGCACACTCGCAGAAGTGGGAGCTCCCACCCAGGCCAATGGCTCTGAAGGGGGAAGAGCCTTCTCAGAGCTGTCCAGGGAGGGCAGGGGCCGCAGCCCACTGGCCCAGCTCCCAGTTACCAAGAGAGGCATTGGGGGGGCCCGCCCTGGTAGTGAGCTTCTTGCACAGCCTGCCCCAGCCTGTGAGAGCCCCTGTCTCAGGGGTACCCCATTGTGTGTGGGCATGTGGGCCTGAGGGGGTGGTCTGTGCAAAGATGATGGGGGGCTGTGCATGTGAGGAGGGGGTGTAATGTGTGTTTGTGTGTGGGGGGTGCACATTGGGGTCACGTGCACATAGATGGGGGATCCTGGTATGTGATGGAGGTGGCTGTGCAAGCCAAGGTCTGCACAGGCAACAGGCTGATGGGAGTGGACTTGCTCGAGGGCTGTGGCTGGGAGCCAGTGCCTGCCGGGGCCCAGGGTCTGCGGTTCACGCTGGGGATTTGGGCCTTGGAGGCTTTCAGGACCTTTTTTGTCAAGGCCACTGACTGGTCCTGCTGCCCTGTGGCTGAATGAGGGCTTCTTCATGAAACACCCGTTCTTATGGTCAACCTCAAGAGCCTGATCTCTGCTTTGGAGGGCTCAGACTGACCTTGGGTTGTCCTGCCTCTGACCCTGGATGATCCAGTCTCTGGTCTGAGGTGGTCTAGCCTCTGACCTTGAGTGGTCCAGCTTCTGGCCTTGGGGGGAATCAGCCCGTAAGCGGGGGCAGCCCAGCCTGTGAGTAACACTCACTCTGGATTTCCCTGGCCAGAGTCCTCTCTGTGGAGGAACTTGGGACCAGTTCTTTAGGGACTTTTGGGTGACACCATCCCTCCTTACTCAAGAGCAGCCTTCAAGAACCACAGCTGGGTGTCTCGGGATGAGCCACCCTCTTTCCCCTGTGACTTCCCCTGTGACTTCCCCACTCCTACTTAGACTCTGAGTCCTGAAGGCCCAGAAGTCCCCGAGTGCCCTAGTCAGCGTGGGGATTCAGTCCCCCCCAGGCCTCTGAACTTCCCCTCCTCCCTTCTCCCCCTCGCCTAAGTCTGCGGTTGTCTCCAAGACCTGACTCTGGCCTCTCCTCTTCCAGGCAGCCTTCTCAGCTCTCGCAGGCTGGGTTAGGCTTCCTCCTCCTCCGCTCCCACAGTTCCCTGTACTTCCGCCATCCAAGCACCCACACCAGGTGACACTGTCTCTGTTGCTCTGGCTCCTCTGCCGACCAGGAGGCATCTGAAGAGCTAGGTCTTTTGGGAACATACCTATGTCCCCCCATCACTAGGCAGAAGGTTAAACTCTAAGCGGGTTCATGAGGGTGAATGAATGCATGAAGGAACGAATGAGAGAGGAGAGGAATGAACATCTCCCACCACCATCTGGGCTGGCGCCCACTCCCACGTAGCCTCCAGGGCAGCCAACAGGGAGGCAGCTTCGGTCTTCTCCCCCTGGCCTCCTGTGGTATCCCCACCCGCCACTCACCCATCTGTCACCTGAAGGAGGCCACCCACACACTGGCCTGGGAAGGGTTTGTGTCTCTAAAATACAGGTTTTCCAGGGAGGACGTGACTTAGCTGGTGTGAGATGTAGAGGGCAGTCATGCCAGGCTCACCTCCATCCCCCAGCTCACAGCCCCAGGCGGAGAGGAGGAGGCACGTCAGGGTCCCCAGGCAGCGTAGGAGGCTGTGGAGCCAGAGGGACTTGGGTTCAAATCCAGCTTTGCCCCCTTCGCATAGTGGTACCTTCAACAGAGCCTTCTTCCCATCTGCAAGTCTGGGGTAAGGCTGCACCTCGGGGGGCTCACAGGAGCCTGATCACCCCTGGCACAGCCTCCAGTGCATGGCAGAGTCAAGACTACGAGGTCTGAGGTGGAAACATACTTTTGGAGTCAAAGCAGCTAATGCTTCCTGAGGCCACTGTGAGGACCCTGACAGTCAGTCACCCTCAGTGAGGTAGGGGCCGATGAGGGTGCTGGGCTGGGGAGAGACACTGTGGGAGGGGGAGGTGGAGGCAGGAGAGCCCCGGGAGGGCAGGTGAGACAGCCGTGAGGGTGGTCTGTCCCAGGAGGGCATCCCTTCACCAGCAAGTCCTGCGTCCACAGGGGTGGCAGCTCCTGGGGCCTTCCGAGCCCATGTCAGTGTCTTCCTCCATTGCCTGTAAGTTGTGGATGGTGTGCTGTCAACTGCGGCCTGCCTCCCCACCCAAATGTGTGTCCTCCAAAGCGCTAATGAGGGGCAGTGGCAGTGGCAGGGCCAGAGGCTCAAATTCAAGTAAGTGTCCTAAACCGAAGCTAAGATCCCCCACAGTCCCACCCTGCATGTCCCCAGCCCACCAGCCCACCCAGCTGCCCAAGGCAGAACCTGGGAGGCACCTGGACACCCTGTCCCTTCCTCCCACCTATCCAGAGCTGGCCTTCCCATCACCCCTACTTAGACTCTGAGTACTAAAGGCCCAGAAGTCCCCAAGTCCCCTAGTCAGTCTGTCTCCTTTAGCCCCAAGACTACTGCACCCGTCTGAGCTGTCACCTCCCGCCTGGACCTTCCCTCCCACTTCCTCTCTCTGCTGCCCTCCTCCCTTCCTCTCCTTAATCACTTTTCCTGTGGGACATTTATCAATCTGCAAATCTGGTTGTTTTTCTCCAACTTCAAGTCCTGCAAAAGCTCTCAGGGTAAAGCCAGGTCCCTTTGCCCTGGTCCCCATCTCTGTGGCAGCCCCACCCACTTCAGTCACACCTGCACTCCCACTGCCTCCCACCAGGCCTTCGCCATTACTGTCCCCCGTCACCTGGGACCCTCTGTCCTTCCCCCCGCCCATGAGCACCCCATGCATCTGGCTCAGCTCAAGGGTCCTCCGGGTGAGGGCTGCGCCCCGCCTGCCCAGGTGGCTCAGACCTCCTCATGTGCTCTGCACGGCAGCTGTGTTATTTGATTAACATCTGCAGATGGCACAGGGCAGGGTCCTCCTCTGTCCTGTCCACCACTGGGACCCAGGGGCCAGACACTGCAGGCGGATGCTTCTCCACCTGTGAGTGCAGGGTGGGGGTAGAGCCCCAGCCAGCCCCACCATCCAGGGGGAGGCTATTTCCAGCTCCCAGAAGCAGGAAGTGAGTCAGAGCACCGGCAGGCAGCTGCCGGCACCTCGGGTGGGATGGCTGAGGCCTGCACGGAAGGCCCGACCACCACCCAGGGCAGCAGGAAGGAGGCCTGGAGGAAGAGGATAGGAGAGAAGACCCTCTCCCCCAGCAAAACAGCCCTGTGGGGCCCCTGCGGAAGCCGGTGAGGTCAGCACAGATGTGGCCACCAGACCCATTGTCCTGTCACACCTGGGACCGATCAGGAACAGCCTCCAGCCCAAACCCTCCAACCCAGTGGAAACCCGTCCATCCTGGGCCACTGCAGAGGCCAGGCCTGCAGTGATCTCATTCACTCTCCACATGAGCACATGTGCAGAGGCTCTCTCTTTTCCAGAAGGCCAAAGAGAGGCCTTGAACCCAGCTCTTTATGGTCATGGAGATCTCGCTGGCATCTGAACCTCAGGGGTACAGGGGGCCCAGGGGACTCCAAAAGTACACCAGAGGTGGCCACCACCAAGTCTGGAGCAGGCTCAGGGAAGGGGGCACAGACCTGCCAGGCCAGGGTTTTAGTCCTGGCTCAGTCTCTACCTGAAAACAGGCCAGCCAGGTTCCCCTCCCCACCATCCTCACTCGAGAGGCTTGGCTGGGCAGACTGAGACAAAGCCAGGGGCTGCCTGGGCAGGAGGCTCAGAGGAGTCTGGGGACCAGGAACCCCAAGGATGGTATTGACCGGGCAGCGGGGGAGCAGCACCCTGGGAGCCTCTATCCCAGAAAAGAGGCAGTGCAGGCCAGCCACGGGCAGCCTAGCCAGAGGTGGGGGCTCAGGAGCTCTTTCACATCCTCAGCTGGACCCACGTCAGTCCCACTCCTGCCCCTCCATTCTCACTTCCCTTTTAGTGCCAAAGCTGGGAAACCTCTGCCTCAAAAGGACCTAGGCTTGGGTTGGCCGTGCAACTAGATGGGCACCAAGAGGCCTGGCCACCGAGGGTAGGGGCAGCCTCACGACGTGGGGCTGAGGAGAGGCAGAACCATGCAGGACAAACCCACAGGAGCACTGCTGGGTTATGGCCTCTAGGGTGTGGGGGTTGGAGTTTGTTTTTTAAATTTTTAAAAATTTTGTGTAGAGACGGGTCTTGCAATGTTGCCCAGGCTGGTCTTAAACTCCTGGCCTCAAGTGGTCCTCCATCCATGGGCTCCTGAAATGAAGTGCTGCCCGTGAGAGCCACTGCACCCAGCCAGTTTTGGAGTTTTTCTTTCTTTGTGTCTGAATCTTCTAAGTTTTCCTCAAAGAATATGTATTATTCCTGTTAAAAACACGGGGCAGGGCGAGGTGGTACATGCCTGTCACCCCAGCTACTCAGGAGGCTGTGGTGGGAGGACTGCTTGAGCCAGAAGGTCCATGCTTCAGTGAGCTGTGGTCACAGTGCTGCACTCCAGCCTGGGTGACAGAGCGAGACCCTGTCTCCAAAACAAAAAGCATAGGGGAAAGCGATGGTTTGGGGTCCTGGATTTTTACAAGGAGGTACAGCTGTGACCCCAGAAACGGCCACTGTCTGACGGACATTGGTCTTACCGTCAGCGCACGCTGTTGGATGAGTGGGGGAAGGCAGGGGAAAGGAATACCCCAGTTAGTGTCCCCATCTGCAAGTTACCCTCCACAGTGCGCGGTCCTGATCCCCATCCAGACAGACCGCAGGTGTTGAAGCGGGAGCTGCCTCCGCCTGCCTCCTCTCACCCACTCTAGCCCCAGTCTCCCTGCCAGACCTCAAGGCTACGCATGGGGCTTGGGCATGGGAGGCCCAGGACGGAGCCCTGACCCTTGGGACCTACTCGTGCCCACCCAGCAGTAGGCTCAGCGTGACTGGGGAGGGGCTGAGAAGTTAAGTGAGGAGCCCCAGAAAAGACTCTTAGATGCTGCAGCGACACGTGATTTACAGCAGGTCTGAATCCTCACTGCCCATAATTCACTTCCATTTGTGCAAACCCAGGCCCCACGGGGAGGACGCTGCGAGAAGGCAGGAGCGGAGGTGGGGAGGGGTGGCGCTATTTTTAGCACCAGGAGTTGAATGGTGGGGGATGATTGATGCCATCTGTGGATCTCGGGGGGTCTGCTTGTGCTCCCCGTGCCCTGGACCTTCCCAGCCACAAGACCCCCACCAGCCCAGCACCAACCCCATCTCCTGTTCTTGCTAAGCCAAGGCCCACCAGGCCTCGTGCCGGGATGGGCGGGGTCAGTTTTGCCAGGCGGTGTTGTTATCCTCATGTAACAGGGAAGGAAACCGAGGCTGACAAACAAACTCACTGCCCGAGACCACACAGCCAGAATCATCCGAGTCCAGCCCTGTGCGCTGTCCCATCCACAATCCCTCAGTGCCGCTGTCCCCCACCCCCGGGCCCTGGCCTTCCCGTGTGAGTTTGACTCTCCCTTCTGCTTCCTCCCCATCTACACCTCCCCCACCCCCAGAGGGAGACCCCTGAGCAGGTAGTGAGGATCGCAGAGGGTCTTCACACTGGTGTCCCTTTCCATGCTTGGCTCAGCTGTCCACTGAGGGCCATCTTTCAGCCCAGTGCTGGATGCCGCCTCAGCAGAGGAGGGGGCCATAAGCCAGTAGACCCAGTGCATAGGGGAAGATGGAGTGCAGCTTCACAAGAGCAGGAAGAGGCTGCCAGCAGTTTAGTACCTCGGTGCGGGGTGGTCAGAGAGGGCTTCCTGAAGAGGTGATGCCTAATCTCAAAGAGGCACTGGAGCTGCCAATGGAGGTGGGAGTTCAGGCGGGGAGGGGAGGAAACAGAACGTGCAAATACCCAGAGGCTGGAAGGAGCACAGCACATCAGTCTTTTGCTGGCCCTACCTTGCCTGACCTCTCCCCTCCCCAGCCCTGCCCTCCCTGACCTCCTCCACCCACACCCATCCTCTCCTGCCAGCTCCTCTGCAGACCAGAAGGCGAGGTGGAATCCAGCCCCACAGCTCTCAATAAGGAGAGAAACTGCTTGGAAGGAAAAAAAAATAACATTAATTTCATTTTCTCCACTCCCAGATCCTGCCTGAAAAACAAAAACAAAAATCAAACCCCAGCTGGGGGAGGTTTTATCTGGCAATGCTTTCAAGGAAGGGGATTGAATGGTGGAGGCAGGCCTGGACCCCCGTGGGCGGTGGAGAAAGCAGGCCCAGTTTCCCTGGGTGGTGGAGTGGGCAAGCCCTCCGTGCTCCCACCAAATCCCTGTGTGCTCCCACCTCCCAGCTCAGCAGGTACTGGGCGGTAGCCACTCCCCGCTGGGACAGGACAGTGGTGTGGACGCTCTTCCCTAACAATTTCAGTTAGTTCCCTGCCAGCCCAGGAGGCAGGGTGCCCTTCACAGATATCAAAGGGCACGTGTGGTCAACAATCCTCAGTCACACAGCAGAGCTGGGATCTGAACCTGGGGTTTTCTGGCCCCAGAGCCCACTAGCTTGCTGGGCTTATGCCACAGTGTACAGGGCTCTAGGGGCAGTTCATGAGGGGCAGGCAGGGCCACCCCTTCCCCTGTCCCACACATGCAGCTACCTCTGCTCACACTTCCGGGGACGGGGAGCTCACTCCTCACCGTCGACCTCACACATATGTCCCCTTGCTGGAAATGTCCACTTCTGCCCCCATCCCAGCCAGGCTCCTAATCTCTGACCGGGAAACCAGGAGGCTGTGGAATGGTGGGGTAGGACTGCAGGTGCAGCCCATGGCACACGTGAGCCCCACAACCTCAGCCTTTCCTAGAAAGAGCCGTCCGGCTCCTGCTCACCCTGGGTGGGGATGAAGCCATCTGTGGGCTACACACATGCCCCGGAGCCAGCCATGCCCACAGTGGCCACCATTGATGCCCCACCCTCTCCTGTTCTCGCCTGGTGCTGGCTTACCTGTATCTGGGCTTGGGACCCGACATGTCCCCATCTGAGATCAGTATCCACGAAGAAGACTCAGAGTGTGATTCGAGGGCCTGCCACCACCCAGTCACCACCCAGCACTATGCCCAAAATGGCACCACCTAGTCTGCTGGCTTTGCCGAGGGCACTACATGGACTGTGAAGACAGGAGGGAGAAGGGGAAGGAGAACAGGACAGCCACTGGAGAGAAGGAGCAGTCTGGCCCCTTCCAGACTAAGGTGCCTTGGGGACAGTCCCTTGGGGTCCCTATTGGACCTCAGATAACCTTACTCCCCCCAAAGCCCCTCACAGCCCTGTGGGTCGTGTCACCCATTCTTGGTGTCAGGCCCAGGCCGGGCTTTCCATTGTCCCATGGGCCTCCGGAGGGTGTAATTAGGCCCATTTTACAGATGGGCACACTGAAGCCCCCGAACTGTGCTGGTGGCTCCAAAAGCAGCAAGGGGCCCCCAGGCCAGGCCTGGCTGACCTCCATGCAGGGACTGGTTGCCTCCCCCTCTTCCACTTCCCTCCAGGGTTGACCTCAGCAGCTCCTGGTTGGGCTTTTCCCAGAGCCAAGGCCGGAAGCACGAGTCCCGAGTGTTTGTTCAGGCTGGGCTGGGGCTCCGGGATGGCGAGGCGGAAACAGCCGCAAGATGTTTGTCGGAGGGGGTCAGGCTCCCCCACTGGGAGGAAGGAGGAAGGAGGAAAGGCTGGAGGAGCAGGAGGTCCAAGTCAGCTCTCCTGCAGGTTCTCGCAATACAGTGAGACCCCATCTCTACAAAAAGTTAGCTGGGCATGGTGGCTGCTGCCTAATAGTCCCAGCTACTCAGGGGACTGAGATGGGAAGCTGGCTTGAGCCCAGGTGTACCACTTGCAGCCTCCAGAACTTAGAGGAAATAGGTTTCTGTTGTTAAGTGATCCAGTCTGTGGTCTCCTGTTATGGCAGCCTAGCAAACAAACCTCCCCCCAGCCCCAAGACATCTCCCCTCCATTCTGGAGGCTGCAAGGCCAAGTCCAAGACCGCAGAGTCTGCGGGGCTGGTTTCTGCTGCGGCCTCTCCTTGGCTTGCAGATGGTGCCTTCCGGCTGTGTCCTCACAGGATCTTCCCTCACTTCCTGCATGTCTGTATCCTCAGCTCCACTTCTTTTTTTTTTTTTTTTTTTTTTGATACAGGTTCTGTCTCTGTCACCCAGGTTGGAGTGCAGTGTTGTGATTTCAGCTCACTGCGGCCTCCACCTCCTAGGCTGAAGCCATCCCCCTCCAGCGGCACTGGCCTCCTTGCTGAGCTCAGTCCAGGATAGTGCCTTTGCTGTGCCCTCTGCCTGTCATGCCCTTTCCAGATTTCCCCAGTGCTGCTGCCTTCTTATCTCGCAGGTCTCTGCTCAAATATCCTCCTCCAAAGAGGCCCTCCCTGACCCAAGTGCCAGTCAGGGCTAGCATCCATCTCTCTCACTGGACGGTGACCTTCCCTGGGGTCACGGCAGGGCCTGGCACACAGTAGGTGCACAGTAAATGTTTGTTGAAGGCAGTTAGGCTCATTTTGGCACCACCACCCCATCTTCCAAAACACAGGGTCACAGGGTCTCAGAGGCAGAGCAGGGCCTCCAGGGGGCCCGTGGATGGGAGTGGTCCAGCCATGAGGTCTGCCCACCTGCCGGGGGGCACAGGCTGCAGCCACCTATCCCCCTCGGCTTCCCACACAGCACCTGTGTTCACTGCCCTCTTCCCCATCTTCTTCCAGTGACTCCTCCACAGGCTGACCAGGCGGAAACCCAGCTCATCACTTTGGACTTGGAGACTCTGCCAGTGCCTTCCTGCTGCAGTGTCTGAGGAGGACCTGAGTGCAGGAAGGTGCATGCCTGCTCAGTCCTGGGACTCCTGGTGTGGGGCATGTGTGTGCCTGGGGACTCACGTGGGCCCGGGCTGGGCCGCTGCCTGCACCTCCATGTGGGAGCAAGATGAGGGAAAGGCAGGAAACCACTGGGAGGCGCTGGGTGGGGTTTCCCTGGACAATTAACTTTTCTCAGTCAACCGTCTCTTGAGACAGCCCCACTCCCACTTGAAAGGCTGAGACACAAAAGACCGACACCACCAAGTGTGGGTGAGGATGTGGGGCAAGGCGGGCAGGGCTGAAATGTGAAATGGCGCAGCTGTTCTGAAAAACCATTTGCTGGTTTCCTCAGAAAAAGTCAAATGTAGACGCTTGCGACCTGGCAGTCCCACGTCTAGATATTGAAATAAAATTAAAACACAGGTCCATAAAAACCTGTACGGATGTTTGTCACAGCTCTACTGATAATTGCCGAAAACTGGAAACAAGCCAAGCCAAGTGTCCCGCGGCTGGTGAAGAGGTAAACACGTGGAGGCCTCCATACAATGGAATGAAAAGGAGCAGCCTCTTGATACCCCACAGCACAGATGCATCTCCAAGCCAGGCCCGAACGCTCCACCTGCAGGATCCCATGTACCTGCCATCTGGGAAAAGGCCAGGCCACAGGACGGGACACAGATGGGTAGTTGCCAGGGCTGGGGCTGGGGGCAGGGACCGACTGGGCAGAGCCACCAAGGAATTTTCTGGGAGCTAGGCATGTTCCATGTCTTGTTCAAAGCATTCACAGGGTTAAACGTGCAAAGTTCACCAGACTTCACATTTGAGATCTGGCCACTTCTCCCGACGTAAATTATAACTCAATGAATAAAAGTTTTTAAAAACACCCCGGTTCCATACTCGCCAGCCTGTGCCAGGTTCTTAGGCTGAGGACAGAGCTGGGGCAGGGCTGGGCCCCTGGCCTCCAGGCCGGCCGGGGTGGAAGGCGCCCGGGCTGGGGTGATGCGGGGGCATCACCTGGGGGAGGCCGCAGGATGAGCCTTCCCTCTTCCTGCTTCCAGAACGAAGAAGAGAGCCCGAGCCCCGCCCAGGCCAGGCCCCAGGCCCCAGGCTCTCCCTTGCCTCTGCCCCCGCAGAGAGAGGCCGGACGCGGCCCCGCAGGGCCCATTGTCTGCGCTTCCGTTCCGGCTCCGCCCCGCCCTCCCGAGGTGCGACCTCTGAGTCCCGGGCCAGCCCCCGGCCGGCCTCGGTGGGGGGCAGCGGTGGTAGGGGCCCTAGGGTGGCGCGGCGGAGGTCCTCCAGCCGGTGCTCGTCCCGCCTCGCTTGGAAGGAGCGCAGGCTCCGAGGCCCGCTCCCCTGGGCCCAGGTCCTGTGCCTCCGCTTCCCCAGCTGCGGGGGACGCCCCCAGCTCCCAGAGCCTCCGGGCCCTCGCTGCTCGGCGCAGTTCCCTGGCCGGGCGTCACTCGCGCTGCACACCGACCCCAGAGGGGCAGGGCCACAGTTAGTCGCGCACACCCCGTTCACCTCCTTGGGCCCTTGAGAGTTTCAGAAGCCTCAGAGGCCAAGGAGGAGACGCTCCCTCGCGGATGGTCACCTGGGAGCAAAGCTGGGGACTAAAGGAACCAGGGGACAGAGATGCTTGCTCTCGCCAAAGCCGCCGCTCCGGGCCAAGCACTGGGGACACACCGGAAGCCGGAGAGCCAGGTCCGGTCCTCAGGGCTCGGTCCGGAGCGGGAAGAGGGCTGGGCAGCCTCGAGTCCGCGGCAATGAATGAATGAATGTTCAATTGCACACACCGGGAGGCGAGGGAGGGAAGAGGGAGGGCGGCCGTCGCTCGGGCGTTAGAGGCTCTGAGAAGCCGCGGGGGTGGAGGCAGCCCTGCGGGAGTCGGCGAGGGCCGCATCGATGTGCTCCATGGTTTTGAGGCCCTTGGTTGGAGGGTTGTAGGAGTGGAAGCCCAGACTTGAGGGAAGGGGCTGGAGTTGAGACTCAAATCCAAGACGGAAACTGTGGGGCTTGGACCACCTGCCTACTGAGAAAAATGGAAGTCGGGGAAGGCTTCGGATCACTTCTGTTTCCGGGCGTGTTTCCCGGGTTGTAGAAAGCAGCAGGGTTGGAGGATCTGAAATTCGGCTCCTCACAACTCAAGATTAGTGTGACTTCATTTTGGTTGTGCAAGAAATGGGCCTGCAGCGGTTCGCAGAGGCAGAGGGACCTAAGCTTGAAGGGCAATCAAACCGGCGTAGGCAGGAACGCCTGGCGACGTCGGGAGCCGCCACCCCAGGCGGGGGAGTTTAAGGTCTTGGACACGGAGGGTGCGCTCCTCGAAGCAGCCACAAAGCGGTGACAGAGACCAGGCTTACGTTTTGTTTTGAAATAATTTCAAAGTTACGGAAAAGCCGTGAGAATAGTACTGAGAACTGCACCCCTTATTAACGCACATTCACCAAGCTTTAACATTCGGCTCCTAGCCCTTGCATATTCGAGCCCCACTGCAAGCATCGGAGAGTAAGTTGCAGGCGCGACGGCCCTGAACCCTAATCCCTCCAACGAGTATTTCCCAAGAACAAGGACATTCTATTGCACAACCTCATCGGTTTTCAAGATGGAGCGATTTAACAATAATGCAATAATTTCATCTGCAAAACCTTACTCAAATATCACCAAATGTCGCAATGAGGTCTTTTACAGCACATCCCCGTCCCACTCCCATCCAGGAGGCACGCCAGGATCACATTTAGTTGTTCACCTTTTTTATGTTATTATTTTATTTTGTTTTGTTTGTTTAAGACAGGGGCTTGCTCTGTAGCCCAGGCTGGAGTGCAGTGGTACCAGCATGGCTTACTGCAACTTCGAACTTTTGGGCTCAAGGGATCCTCTCGCCTCAATCTCCGTAGTAGCTGGGACTACCCACGCCACCACACCAGGCTTGTTCACCTTTATTTTAATTGCAACTTATTCACTAAGTTTACTTTGGCTGAAGTAATTTGAAAAAGATGGGTGCAAAGCGTTCTAGCCTCATCCTTCTTAACTGCATGACCTTGGGCACGGCCCGGGGTCCTCTCCAGTGAGAAGTGCCAGGATCTGGGCAGGGCATATGGAGGAGCTGGAGCGGGCAGAGGAGGCACTTGCATTCTGAGATGCAGCCATTCTTCCATCCTCCCTGGCCTGGCCCCCTTCCCCCAGGCCCTTGGCCAAGGGGTACCTCCTGATTCACCCACAGCAGTCTTCAAATGGGACATCAAAGACTCCTGAAAGGGGCCAACTCCTTGAGAAGGCAGCTTTGGGGAACACAACCCCCATCCTGAGACAGACAAAAGTCCAGTTAGAAGAACTGCTGTGGGTCTGGAGAAGAAGAGGAGCTGGAAGGATGCTGGAGACTGGAGATAAATCCTTCCGAGAGTCACGTTCATTTTATATTTGCAGTAAAACTGGGGATGGTCCAACCAACCTGTCAACTAACAGAGATTAAAAATAATTTCTTTAACTTTTACTATGGAAAATGTAAACACGGGAAAAGTAGAGGGACCTCTACAGTGAACCTTTACTTACCCATTACCCAGTTGCAGCAAAAATAATTCTTGATGATGGATTACTATGGATTTGGGGCAGAAAATTCAAAGGAAGTTAGAATAACTGTGTTGCATTGCTCAGTACTCCCTCCTTTCCCTTTGCGTATTTATGGAACAAGACTTCTCAGTGCTTCTCCCTAGAAAAATGAGAAATTGGAAGAGACGATGCTGACCCTTGACTCATCACAGAAATAAGGAATATTTATCCACTGGTGCACTAAATGGGGTTTGGGCGGTAAGGCGACAATTAATGTATAAGAAATGTATTGCTAATAACATTTTACTTTGTTTAATAAGTATCTGTCAACACTTGTAGGCTGGGTGCTGTGGCTTATACCTGTAATCCCAGCACTTTGGGAGGCCAAGTCAGGAGGATCGCTTGAGCTCTGGCATTAGAGATCAGCCTCGGCAAAACAGTGAAACTCCATCTCTGCAAAAAATTAGCCAGGCATGGTGGCACCTGCCTGAAGTCCCAGCTATTGGAGAGGCTGAGGCAGAAGGATCACTCGAGCCTGCGAGGTCGAGGATGCTGTGAGCTGTGATTGTGCCACTGCACTCCAGCCAGGGCAACAGAGCGAGACTTTGTCTAAAAAAAAATTGTAATAAATTTATGTTTTGATGAATTGTATGCTAATATTATTTGTAATTATAATTTACCAGAATTTTTTTTTATGAGATGGGGTCTCACTGTCGCCCAGGCAGGAGTGCAGTAGTGCAGTCATGGGTCACTACAACAGCCTCAAACCCCTGGCCTCAAATGATCCTCCCATGTCACTGGGACTACAGGTGCAAGCTGCCATGCTTGGCAATCTTTTAAGCATTTAGTGATTGTGGTCACAGAAAATGTGTGTTTTTCCATTTCAGTTTACATCCATAATTTCTGCTACGGAGAAGTAGGATGGTGTGACCAATTAGAGACTTTCAGGCGTGAGAATACATTACTGTAGGCTCAAAGTTTGTGGGGGCAGTGGAATTGAATACGAGTTTCTAAGAGAAAGAAACTGATGTAAAAACTTCATTTAAAAAAGGCTGGGCGTGGTGGCTCAAGTCTGTAATCCCAGCACTTTGGGAGGGCGAGGCAGGTGGATCACCTGAGGTCAGGAGTTTGAGACCAGCCTGGCCAACATGGAGAAACCCCCTCTCTACTAAAAATACAAAAAATTAGGCGGGCGTCGTGGCAGGTGCCTATCATCCCAGCTACTGGGAGGCTGAGGCAGGAGAATCACTTGAACCCAGGAGGCAGAGGTTGCAGTGAGCCAAGATCGTGTCATTGTACTCTAGCCTGGGCAACAAAAGCAAAACTCCATCTCAAAAAAAAAAAAAAAAGAAAGAAGGGCTTGTTCATGTACTTTTATATGGATAGTAGTGGGCATCCAGCTACTCTGGTCTTTAGATGCCGCTGGATGCATCACACAAGTGATGAAACAGCTAATTTAACAATGTCAGTGTTGGCCTAGTGCAATGGCTCATGCCTGTAAGCACTTTGGGAGGCCAAGGCAGGAGGATCACTTGAGTTCAAGACCAGCCTGGGCAACATAATGAAACCCCATCTCTACCAACAAAGAAGAAATTAGCTGGTCATGATGGAACACCCTTGCTGTTCCAGCTACTTGGGAGGCTGAGGTGGGAGGATGGCTTAAGCCCAGGAGTTTGAGGCTGCAAGTGAGCTGTGATGGCACCATTGCACTCCAGCCTAGGAGGCAGAGTGAGACCTTGTCTCTAAAATAAATAAATAAATAAATAAGAAAAGTTAAAAATAAATTTAAAATAAGTAAATAAAAAGTCAGTATTTACCATATCCAGGAAAGTATATCCTTTGCTTCCACTTAAACTTTAACATTGTACATGTGAATTTCTAAACGTGTGAGAGGGTACAAAGTGTTTCCATATTCTTTGGGGGGCCCACCAGTAATACAGTTTGCAGTTCCTGGCTGGGCAGTGTCTAGGAGCTGCCCCTGAGCTCTGGGAGCCCATCACAGGCTGTCCTCCACCAGACTCCGGTTCCTCTGGGTGCCTGTCCTATTTTTTTTTCTTTTTTGAGTTTTTTAATAAAATAATCTCATGCGTCAGGAGAGGAGAGGATCAGGGATTGGGACCGCTGCCTCTTTGGTCTGTGGTTGGGGAGGGTGGGCTCCGCTCAGAGCTGGAGGGCTCTGTGGGCTGTGGGGACAGAGTCTCGGTTCCAAGGCCAGATCCTAAGCTTGGGGATGGAAGTGCCTGGAGCTTCGGCCTGCATTTGAGGACGGGGGAGTGCTGCAGCCACAGGGGCTGTTCAGCAGGGGCCTGGAGCTGGTCCTCATGCACAGACACTGCTTGCTGCCCTGCCGAGAGAGGCTGCAGCTTCAGCTGGCCATCTTTATTGCTGGGGCTCAAGCAAGGGTTCTCTGGGGAGGCCCGGGCTGTCTGGGGAGGAGCTAGCTCTGCAGGGACTTGGGCTTTGACGAGGGGAGGGAGGGCCTGGGCCATCCTGTTGGCCCCAACCACGGCTCCTGAGCTCCACATTCAACTGCTGCCCCAGTCTTCCAGGTTACAGACTTGGGCCTGAAACCGAGGTTTCTGTCTCAGTCATTGGTTACTTCACACTTGGTCTCTCCCTTTCCAAAGCTGGGGCATCCTGAAATGCCCTCAGGGGATTTTTGTCTCAAGGGTCACAGTTACATGCCCACCCAGTGAGGGACTGGGAGGTCCCTGAGGAGGGGAGTCCAGCCCCTGAGCCTGCTCACCATCTAGCCGGGTGGACAGATGTGTGGATACACAGCACAGCTCACCATGGAGCAGGTGCAAAGTGCGGCATAGCCGACACTGGCATGGATATGCAGGGGAGAGTGAAGACATCCTACAGGGCCTGTATAGAGGAGGGAGAAGCGCTGGTCACATGCTGTCCTAGAGATTTTACTTGGATTAACTCATGAAATCCTCATAGTAACTTCAGGGGACAAATGCTGTATTATCTCAATTTTTCAGCTGCATTAAAGAGGCAGCCAGAGGTGAAGTGGGTTGCCTGAGGTCACCAGGCTTGGGCAGAAGGCTCCAGAACGGGCTCTGCCCGCTTCAAGTGTGCTTCACAGACATGTTGCCCCAGAGGCCCCAGGAGCACCTGACCACCAGGGCTCTGAAGGACAAGCCCGGGTCCGAGAGTGCTCTGCTGCTCTGGGCCTGCAGTTTGGGCTTCCAGGGCTGGCAAAGATGCTGTGGCCCAGCTCTGGTGGGGCTGGGCTGGGCCCTGTGGGAAACAGTGGGTGGCCTGCCTCCTGGCCACACTGTGGCCCCACATCAGGGGCAGCGCTGAGGCGGCCTGGTGTGGCCGCTGCACTTCCAGATTCTCAGCCTCCTCTACTCTCAGCTATCTGCGCAAAGGGCAGAGGGGCAGAGACAGGGGCTCTGCTTTGAGACTTTCCTTTTCTATCTTCCTTCTCTTGCCCACTCATGCCATCCAAAGATCAAGGCCTCACCTTCCCTATTGGTGAAAACCATCGTTCTCTATCTGGTTTACCTGGGGCAAGACCCCATCTCTCTGGCTTCATCAGCAAAAAGCATACTAATTTGGGCCATATGAAGTTACTGCTTTTGTAGGTCCAAAACCAGCTGGATTTTGGAAAATTCACATGGGTCAGCGGGGACACTGGGAGGCCTGAGCATGGTGCCACACATAGTGACTTAGCACAGTCCCTGGCACAGGCACACACTTCACAGAAAGGCAGGCGCTGAGTTCCAGCTGGCATAGGGCGCTCCGCAAGGGTAAAGGATGCGGAAGTGAATGAGAAGAGGTTTGTGCCTTACGGAGCTTGTGGGAACCACATGGATGTGCAAGTTACTGAAACATAGCCTGAACTAGATTAGGCCAGAAAAGGGATCAGTGCAAAGTAGACTGGCATCTCTTACATGATCAAAAGACAGGCCGAGCAGCCGAGCCATGCAGAGGGTGAGTATGCTGTGGCCTCAGGAGGGTGGGCCCCACGGCGGGGGCTGTGATGGGTGCTGCCTTTCACCTCCCCTGCCTGCCTGCAGCCTTTCCCTGCCAACAGCGCTCTGGTATCAAGTTCACAATTACCTGTCCCTAGGGCCCAAGAACTGGCACTGCCTCCGTCTGGTCCCAAGCTCCACAGCCCCACACTGAGAATGTGGCGGCTCCCATGAAGACTGCAAGGCTGAAGGGAGGTGTGGTCGTGAGGGGAGGCGCTGGCAGACAGTGTCTTACAGGTCTACTACCACATGTGTCAGTGGGCTGCAGGTTACAAAACCCACTCAAACTAGCTTCAGCAATAAGAGAATTTACTGGCTCATGACAAGGGAGGTTCAAGAGATGAAGGTGGCTTCAGGTGGGGCTGCATCCAGGAGCTAGACTGGTTTTATCAGAAACCCAACTCTCGCCTCTGTGTCTGGGCTTTGCCTCCTTCCCTTGTGAGTTCATGCTCAGCTCTATCCAGACTGTGCTCTGGCAGCTCTGGCTATACAGGGTCCTTGTAGGTGGTAAGTTTAGGGAGTAGAGATCCTCTCTGAATGCAGCCATCAGGAGTCCCAGGACCGACTCCAATTGGCCTGACTTAGATAACTTGTCCATCCCTTGAGCCAGAGGTCAGGAGGGAATTAGATTCATGTGAACTACAGGGAGTGTGAACAAAAGTTCTCTGAAAAGGGTTTTGGAGAAAAGAAACTTTATTTTATTATTATTTTGAGACAGGGCCTTGCTCTATTGCCCAGGCTGGAGTACAGTGGCACAATCATGGTTCACTGAAGCCTCAACCTCCTGGACTCAAGTGATCCTCCCCGCTCAGCCACTTGAGGAGCTGGGACTATAGATGCACACCACCATGCCTGGCTAATTTTTAAACTTTTAATAGAGACTACGTTTCCCAGGCTGGTCTTGACAAACTCCTGAGCTCAAGTGATCCTCTGGCTTTGGCCTCCCACAGTGCTAGGATTACAGGCTCAAGTCACCATGCCTGGCCAGGAAAGAGACTTTATTCCAGTGAACAGTTCGCAAGCCAGAGAGATGCAGCCTTTGGTATAAAATGAAGGTGCATTCCAGAGAACAAAGGGAGAGTTCAGGTTTTATAGGGAAAGTCCCTGTCCAGGTTCCCAATCAGGCTCTGTTTATGCAAATGAAAGATTCAAACGTGCTTAGTTTTGATTAGTCTGTTTATGCAAATGAAGGATTCAAACGTGCTTAGTTTTGATTAGTCAATACAGCTGAGCCCTGATTGGTGGATACAGCTGAGCTCAGATTGGTTGACATAACTGAACTGTGAGTGGCTGGTGCAGGTGAGCTCTGAACACCCCAAAGTTGAACAGAGAGGTGCGGATTTTCAGGGAACTCAGTATGTGTGTGACCTCTAGTCAGCAAATGGCCACTTGGTTCTACTTTAAATTTAGGCCCAGTTAGCCACTAAGGATCCATCCTGAAGGATTAGCTCTTTCAGGTTCACATTTGTTCACAGGAATGAAGATGGGCGAGAAAGTTTACCAGAAGAAGGATTCAGCACAGTAAAACCTCAAATTAACCAATAGAACCAATTCAGCAATTCAGGGCTTGATCTTTGGATGATGTGAGTGGGCGAGAAAAGGGAGAAGGAAGAGGAAAGTCTTGAAGAGCCTCCGTCCCTGCCCATCTGCCCTTTCCTCAGTGGATATCTGAGAGCAGAGGTGGCTGAGAATCCAGAAGTGCAGTGGCTACACCTATGGATAGGTGCTACTACAGAGAGCAGAGGTGGGGGCCAACTGTGTGTACATGAGGACATCAGGACAGGCTTCACAAAGGACAGGCTCCCCAAAGTCCTCAAAAAGTTACATCTAGAATCACCACATGACCCAGCAATGCCACTCCTAGATATATATCCAAACAAATTGAAAACAGAGACTCAAACAAGTGCATGTACTCTATTGGGAATAGAGCAGCACTATTCCCAATAGTCAACAGATGAAAACAACTAGTATCCATCAACTAATGATAAAGTGTGGTCTATCCATACAGTGAAATATCATTCCACCATAAAAAGGAATGAAGTCTTGACATACTCTACAATACCAGTAAACCTTGAAACCATGCTAAGTGAAAGAAGCCAGGCGCAAACGATCACATACTGTGATTACACTTGTATGAAACACCCATAATAGGTCAATCCATGCGAACAGAAAGCATACTGGTGGCTACCAGGGGTGGGTAGAAGGGGAGAATGGGGGAGCAACTGCTTAATGGGTATAGGGTTTCCTTTTGGGATGATGAAAATGTTTTTGAATTAGATAGACGTAATGGTTGCAGAATACTGTGAATGCACTAAATGCCATGCAGTTTTTCACTTTAAAATGGTTAATGTTCTATGAGTTTCACTCAAAAACAAAACAATAACACCATTTTACCCCCCTCCGCCCCCGAAAAGACTAATGATGTATCCTATCTGGTATTTACTTCAGAAGGATTCAGCTTGAAGAGATGTGGGAAGTGGAGGGGAGGTATAGATGAAGCAGGGTTGACCAAAAGTCAGTAATTGTTGGCTGGGAATGGTGGCTCATGCCTGTAATCCCTGCACTTTGGAAGGCCAAGGCAGTTGGATCACCTGAGGTTGAGAGTTTGAGACCAGCCTGGTCAACATGGTGAAACCCCATCTCTACCAAAAGACACAAAAATTAGCTGGGCATGGTGGTGTGTGCCTATAGTCCTGGCTACTCGGAAAGCTAAGGCAGGAGAATCCCTTGAACTTGGGAGATGAAGTTTGCAGGAACCAAGATTGCGCCATTGCACTCCAGCCTGGGTGACAGAGTGAGACTCCATCTTAAAAATAAATAAATAAATAAAAATAAAAAAAGAAGTTGGTAATTATTGATAGTAGTTCATTATGCTCTTTTTGTGGATTTTTGGGCAATTTCATTATAAAAAGTTTAATAAAATAATGAGTAAGATTCATATCCCAAAAACTGCTGCCAGGATAAATGGCAAAAAGAGCCTTTTCTTATATTTTCTTCTAGAAGCCAGTTTTATTCAGCTCTTATATTTAAGCTGTTATTTCAAGTTAATTTTTTTTTTTTTTTGTGAGACAGAGTCTTGCTCTATCGCCAGGCGCCAGGCTGGAGTGCAGTGGCACAATCTCAGCTTACTGCAATCTCCGCATCCTGGGTTCAAGCGATTCTCTTGCCTCAGCCTCCCGAGTGGCTGGGACTACAGGCGTGTGCCACCACGCCTAACTAATTTTTGTATTTTTTAGTAGAGACGGGGTTTCACCATGTTGGCTTGGATGGTCTTAACCTCGTGATCCACCCGCCTCAGCCTCCCAAAGTCAAGTTAATTTTTTTGTATGGCATTAAGGGTCCAATTTCATTCTTTTACATGTAGATATAAAGTTTTCTCAACACCATGTATTGAAGAGAATATTTTTTCCCCCATATTCTTGGTGCCCTTGTCAAAGATTAGTAGACCAAATATGTATGGGTTTATTTCTGGGCTATTTGCTCTATGTGTCTGTTTTTATGCTAGCACCATAATGTTTTGATTATTATGGCCTTGTAATATAGTTTGAAATCAGGACATATGATATTTCCAGCTTTGTTCTTCTTTCTTAAGATTGCTTTGGCTATTTGGGGGCTATATTAGCCCATTCTTGCATTGATATAAAGAAATAACTGAGGCTGGGTAATTTATAATGAAAAGAAGTTTAGTTTTGGCTCACTGTTCTGGAGGTTGTACACAAAGCATAGTGCCAGTATTGGCTTCTGGTGAGGGTCCCAGGACACTCACAATCATGGTGGAAGGTAAGTGGGGAGCCAGGGCATCATATGGCAGAGAGGCAGCAAGAGAGAGAGGCAACTCCGGCTAGTTCCACACTCTTTTAAACAACCAAATCTCGCATTCAAATCTCATATGAACTGAGCAAGAACTCACTCATCACCAAGGGAATGGCGCTAAGCCATTCATAAGGGATGAACCCCCATGATCCAATCACCTCCCATCAGGCTCCACCTTCAACACTGGAGATTACATTTCAACATGAGATTTGGAGGGGACAAACACTCAAACCATATCATTCCATCCCTGGTCCCCTGAATCTCACGTCTTTCTTATATTGCAAAATACAATTATCCATTCTCTGTAGTGGCTCACATCTATAATCCCAGCACTTTGGGAGGCTGAGGTTGGATGATCACTTGAACTCAGGAGCTGGAAACCAGCTTGGCCTGGGCAGCATGGCAAAAGCCTGTCTCTAAAAACATTTTCAAAATTAGCCAGGTGTGGTGGTGTGCACCTGTAGTCCCAGCTACTCTGGAAGCTCAGGTGGGAGGATCACTTGAGCCTGGGAGGTCGAGGCTGCTATGAGCCATGATGGTTTCTCACGGCACTCCAGCCTGTGCCATAGAGGAACTGCCTTTAAAAATATATATATGTATGTATATATATATGTGTGTGTGTATATATATACACACACACACACAATTTTTGTCAATCGTAACTCAAGCTGGTGGAAAAAGAATAAATAGGAGTTTGCCAGGTAGACAAACGATGTGGGAGGGTGCTCATTACAAGAAGAGGGAGTGGAGTGTGCAAAGGTGCAGAGGAGTGAAGCAGCATGAGGCACGATGTGAGCAGAGATGGGATGCCTGCATGAGGACGGAGGCAGACTAGCAGAGCTAGAAATACTAAAAGATCGTCTAGCTCAAACCCTCACCATCCATGGAAATGGAGGTTCAAGAAGTTAGGGGACCTTGTCCAAGATTACACAATTAGTGGGAAGCTGAGCTGGGATCGGAGCCCAGGCCAGAGTAACTTCTACTAGGCTACACTGCATTGGCTCCCTCCCTCTCTCCCTTTCTCCTTCCCTCTCTTGCTTCCTTCTGTCTTTTTTTTTTTTTTTTTTTTTAATAAAATCTTGGTTTTAAGCAGAAATAGTCTCAAAACTGCCAGATAAGCAGTCACAAAATCCAGGCACATATCTTATTTGTGGGGCTTGTTTAGAATCCATTTAATCTGACTTTGGACATAGCTCTGACAAGTTGGGTTATGTGGATTCCCAGTTCACAGTAAATGCAAGGCAGTTGTTATGAAGGAAATGAAGGGCTTTTAGGGCAAGAACACTGGTAGTAATGAAATGTGATAGTCACAGCTTGTGCTGGGAGGAAATAGGGAAGCTAATGAAAGAGATATTAGAATAAAAATAAATAGTCATAAAGGACATGCAAATCAAAACCACCGTGACATACCACTTGACACCCATTAGGATGGCTGGAATCAAAAAGTCAGGCTGGGCGTGGTGGCTTACGCCTGTAATCCCAACACTTTGGGAGGCCGAGGTGAGTGGATCACTTGAGGTCAGGAGTTCGAGACCAGACTGACCAACATGGTGAAACCCCATCTCTACTAAAAATATGAAAATTAGCCAGGGGTGGTGGTGCATGCATGTAATCCCAGCAACTTGGGAGGCTTAGGCAGGAGAACTGCTTGAACCTAGGAGGTAGAGGTTGCGGTGAGCCTGAGCCACTGCACTCTAGCCTGGGCGACCAAGCAAGACTCCGTTTCAAAAAAAAAAAAAAAGTCAGGTAACAAGTGCTGGTGAGGATATGAGGGAACTGGAACCCTCATATACTGCTGGTGGGAATGTACAATAGTGCAGCCACTTTGAAAACAGTCTGGTAGTTTCTCAAGATGTTAAACACAGAATTCCCATGTGACCCAGAAATTCCACTCTTAGGTATACACCCAAGAAAGATGAAAACATATGTTCATGTGAAACCTTGTACACGAATGTTCACAGCAGCATTAATCATAATAGCCAAAAAGTGGAATCCACCAGCTGAAAAATGGATAAACAAAACACATATATCCATACAATGCAATATTATTCAGCAATAAAAAGGAATGAAGGATTAACACTCATGCTGTGACATGGACGGGCCTGAGAGCCTGACGCTAAGAGAAAGAAGCCAGTCGCAAAGGATAACCTTTTTTTTTTTGAGACAGAGTCTCACTCTGTCACCAGGTGCCAGGCTGGCATGCAGTGGTGTGATTTTGGCTCACTACAATCTCCACCTCCCGGGTTCAAGCAATTCTCCTGCTTCAGCCTCCCGAGTAGCT
Source organism: Ateles fusciceps (assembly GCA_036589455.1). Classification (NCBI taxonomy): domain Eukaryota; kingdom Metazoa; phylum Chordata; class Mammalia; order Primates; family Atelidae; genus Ateles; species Ateles fusciceps. The sequence goes on along the minus strand of JAZHEH010001341.1, from coordinate 5,225,276 downwards.
GGAACTACACGCGCACGCCACCACGCCCAGCTAATTTTTTGTATTTTTTAGTAGAGACGGGGTTTCACCATGTTGGCCTGGATGGTCTCAATCTCTTGACCTCATGATCTGCCCGCCTCGGCTTCCCAAAGTGCTGGGATTACAGGCGTGAGCCACCGCACCCAGCCAGGATCATCTCTTACATGATTCCATTTATATGAAACTTTCGGAGCAGGTACCTCCACAGAGACAGAAGTAGATTAGTGGTTGTTTGGGACTAGGACGGGATGCAGGAATAATGTTGATAGCCTAGGGCACACGGCATGCAGAGTTTCTTTCTGAGGTGATGAAAGTGCTCTAGATACTGGTCATGAATGCACAATTCTGTGAATATACTAAAATCCACTAAGTACAACAGTTTAAGTGGGTAAATTACATGTTATGTGACATATTTCAATAAAGCTGTTATTTAAAAATGAGTAAGGCGGGGCACGGTGGCTCACGCCTGTAATCCCAACAGTCTGGGAGGCCGAGGTAGGTGGATCCCGTGAGCCCAGGAGTTCAAGACCAGTCTGGGCAACATGGCGAAACTCTGTCTCTAAAAAAAAAAAAAAAAAACCCTGTCTCTACAAAAAAAAAAAAAAAGAAAAAGAAAAATTAGCTGGGTGTGGTGGTGCATGCCTGCAATCCCCAGCTACTCCAGAGGCTGAGATGGGAGACTGAGCCTGGGAGATTGAGGCTGCAGCAACCGTGATCATGCCACTGAACTCTAACCTGGGTGACAGAGCGAGACTCGGTGTCAAAAAAAAAAAAAAAAAAAAAAAATGGAAGTACAGAAGTCTGGGTTCAGTGTAGGGGCAAACAAGGTCACACTCCAATAATCTGAGTTGGCTCCTCTGTGGTGACAATCGCAGTGATGATTAAATGAACTTCAGCAGGATGGGTGATATATGTTTTGGAAGATTTCTTTTGAAAATGAGTAAGGGGGAAAAAGTGGTTTCAGTGTTTAAAGCAGTGAGATTCACGACCTTTGTTAAAAGGAGGCCTTGAAGGGTGGCCGGGCAGGCAGAATGGTGCTTCCAGGCCCCTACAGCTGCCCACAGCCGCAACACTATGAAGTCAAGTTTTAACCTTCACAAACAACACGTACTCTCTAGTTTAATGATCTAAAAAAAAGTTATTAAAAAAATTGTTTTATTGTTTGTTAGAGGAGAACTAAGGTGACTTTATAGTAGGGACACAGAGATCCAGAAAAAGTCAGATCCTTGCCTTCTCAAGATTACACAAAGTCCAAAATCCACAAATCTTGACTCCTTGTCCAACAAAATGAAATAGCAGAAACTGCATGGGCTTTAGAATCAAACTCAATCAAGTTCAAATCCTAACTTTGCCACTTACTAGTGAAACAGCTTGTCCACATGATACAATCCAAACAACCTACCCAAGCTTTTGGTTTCACCCAAAAAATGGAAATTACCACTTCCTCTTTAGAGCAGTTTAAAGAATCAGAAGCATAACAAATGGCACTGTGCCTGGCACAGAATAGGGACTCAATAAATAGCAATGTTTTAAGATCCACTTTTTAATGAGCACCACTTCTGGGCCAGGCATTGTTTCAGGCATTTAGGACATAGCCACAAACTGACAATGCCCCTGTTGCTGTGCTGGTTAAGAAATTACAAGTAAAATAGATTGTCAGCCAATCATATACGTATCTGCTTGCAAGGTTCTTTTTGTTTGCCTTTTTTTTTTTTTTGAGATAGACTCCATGTTGCCAGGCTGGTCTTGAACTCTTGACCTCAATCAGTCTACCCACCTCGGCCTCCCAAAGTGTTGAGATTACAGGCATGAGCCACTGTGCCTGGCCCCATTTGTTCTTATGGACATGATGTCCTTTTGTTGTCTCCCTGGCATGTTCTCTATACATACTGATTTTTTGGTTCCCCAAACCAACTTAAGAGCCAGGGCTGGCCGGGGATAGCCCTAATTCTGGCTACTGGGCTCTTTGTTGGTAAGAATGGGAGATATGCTATATTCTGAAGAGATTTAGATGAGTGACACAGGTGGCTGTCCTTCAAGAATTCTCAGTCTACTAACAATCAAGATCATGGTGTAGCACTTTCTCTTGCCAGATGCTGGGCAAGGCACTGTACAATTTTCATTTAATTCTCACAATCTTCTCTTAAGGTGTAGTGGTTATTAAAATTGTTAAAAGAGGCTAGATGTGGTGGCTCATGCCTGTAATCCCAGCACTCTGGGAGGCCAAGGCAGGTGGATAACCTGAGGTCAGGAGTTCAAGATGAGTGACCAGCCTGGCCAACATGGTGAAACCCCATCTCTACTAAAAAATACAAAAAATTAGCTGGGTGTGGTGGTGCAGGCCTATAATCCCAGCTACTTGGGAGGTTGAGGCAGGAGAATCGCTTGACCTGAGGGGTGGAGGTTTGCAGTGAGCCGAGATCGTGCCACTGAACTCTATCCTGGGTGACAGAGCAAGAGTCTGTCTCAAAAAATAAAATAGTTAAAAACTTTAGACAAGTTAAATTTAACAAAGAATGATTCATGAATTGGGCAGGCCCTACGACCAGGACAGGTTCAGTGAGACTCTGGGCTTGCCATATGGCTAGATATAACATTTGTGGACAGAAAAAGGCAAGTGGTGCATAAAAAATTGAAGTAAGGTACACAGACCTCACTTATTCTTGTTAAACTTATTTTGGGCACGTGCCTTATTTCAACAGCTGGCTGCCTGTGGTTGACTGAAGTTTGGCTTCTGTGATTGACTGAGACTTGGCAACTTGTTACAAGAGAAGGTTCCAATTTGCTTACACCTCGCTAGGTTACAGTTCCCTATGTATGGAGAAACCTTTAGGCCAACTTAAGATATGTACAGAAGCAGCTTTAGGCAAAATTTAACATAATTAATTTTCAACATGATTTGTTGGACCTTTTAATACAGTCTCGAAAACAATTGAACTGAATTCTTCCAACAGATAAAGAAAATTCTTCTGAACAGCTTAAACATTCAGTAAGGAAGAAGCGTGAATAAATTTTGTCAAGTACTCTTGCTCTGGGATTTAAGGATTCTAATGCCAAAGGTAACAGGGATTTCTTTTTTAAAGAACTGAACTCTAAGTTTCCTGTTTACACTTATGAAAAAATTGTGAAGAGCCTCTACTTACAGGATCAATAGGCAAAAGACCAAATACCTTGGACACTGTTCCTCAAACACCCAACTGACTGGGATGACATGAAAAACAGGTTTCTGGTTTCTTCTCAAAGGGTGATCATTATCTTTAAACCCCGGGCTGGGTCACATTTCAACACCTGTAATGGCTTCTCTTGTAGTCACAAGGTGAACCTTTACCGTGGTATTGAAGATTTCTTGCAACTTGGCCCCCCATATACGATTCTCACACATTCTTTCAGGCATCCTATCAGCCACTCAAGGTCCTTATCCGTTGCTTGAACTGCTCACCTGGGCCGTCTTCACCTCTGTGGTTTTGCTAATACCTCCAACTGAAATGTTCCCCTCACCCATTTCTGCTCATCTCTCAGTCCAGATACCATGGCCTCCTCCGTTGAGCCTTTCTTGATTGCTCTGTCAGAACTGCTTCCTCTTCACTCGCAGACAACATGGCTACTGCCTCTTAGTAGAATGAAATACCACATGTATTTCATTCTACTAAGTTCCTTTTTCCTTGGCTTAGCACACCTCCACAGTCCAGTCTTGTATAGAGTGACTCTCGAATGCTGCTAAATAGGAGGCACCAGCTGCTGCTGTCACCTGTGAACATGCTCCTCCTCCTCAGCCCGCAGGGCCTCTGGCAGCGAGACATCTATTTGACCACCAAGCCTTGAAATCCAGGGCTGGAAGAAAGCTCAAGGGGTGGCCCAAACTTGGTCCAGAGCCCCTCTAAGGCAATCGGGAGGCAAAAGATGGTCTAGTATGATCTGACACTAGGAACACGATCAATCCTTTTTTTCACTTCTTCTCATTGGACCTATTTTTTAAGTTTTTGATATATTTAATTAAAAAAATACACAAATACATTCTCTTCAAAGAGATTCATACTTCATAGGAGCCAAGAATGAAAGTGCTGCTTAACCACTGTCTCCTCCCTCTCCCTTCCCAAAATAACTGGGGACAGTTTAATGCAAAGTTTTTATACATCCACATGCATATATTTACACAAATATACACATTCTCAACATAAATGGGAGACTATATTGTGCTACGATTGGTTTTTTAAATCTGAATGCACTGGTTTTACAGGAGGCTGAACAATTTTCTGGTATGCTTATTGGTCACTTATTTCTCTGTGAGCTCTCTGTTCATAACCATTACCTGTCTTTTCTATTGGGCTGTTACCAATAGAAAAGATGATTATTGATTCGTACTCTTATTGTGGACACTCATCTTTTGTTACATATGTTACATGGACCTATTTTCCATTGCATTAATTTACTATTTCCTGACATTAATTTTGGGCAAGCCATTTAACCCAAGCTTCAGTGTCCTTACCTAGACAATGAGGATATCTGCTGCATAAGACTGCAGGAAGAACTGACTGATAAAACTGAATGATGCCTGGCACTCAGTAAGTACTCAATAAACATTAGCTAGTCTTCACTACAGACTTGGGGTTACAAGTTGGCTAAATGTTTAGTTTGGCCCACAGGATTTAAATATATTTGAATCCTTGAGGTGAAGCATGCATTTTCTAGGTGGCCATACCTTCCTCTGCCTCGCCAATCTGTTTTCTACACCACAGCTTCTCAGATTTATGTCATCTGCCTTCCACTCTCCGAAGTTTTCTTTTTTTGAGACAGGATCTCGCTCTGCCACTTAGACTAGATTGCAGTGGTGCAATCATAGCTCACTGTGATCTCAAACTCCTGGGCTCAAGTGATGCTACCACCTCAGCCTCCCATGTAGCTGGGACTACAGGCGAGTGCCACCACGCCCAACTAAATCTATTTTTTGTAGAGATGGGGTCTCACTATGTTGCCCAGGTTGGTATCAAACTCCTGACCTCAAGTAATCCTCCAACCTTGGCCTCCCAAAGTATTGGGATTACAGGTGTGGGAACAATTATGCCCAGTTTTTACTGGCATTCAGTAAGTCTCCAAAGTTTTTAATGGATAAAAATAAAGCAGGCTTTGAAATTATGTGTCGCCTATTATCGTGGCAGCTCTATGTGTCCTTTACGCACTACACAACTCCTGGATGTTGTTCACAGTATGTCACACTTCTGAAGACCCCTGGGGTTGGGCAATATACAACCTGCACATCTGTATATGGCAACCTGGGCCATATTTTAAGAAGTTTAAGGGGAATTTTCAAAGATTTCACAAGATGTATCCTTTGCTCTCACAACATCCACCTGTAGGATCAAGTTGGGTAGTGTGATATTACTAGTTTATAGATGGGGCAAGAGGCACAGAGCTAGCAAGCCAGAAGTGGGGCTAAAGCTCTCAATGTTCAGACTGGGGCTGTGAAGGACTGAGTCATCATGTCTCTGCTTGGTACCTGGTCAAAGGCAAGTTTAGGACTTCAGGATTTCAAGAGGACTTCCAGAGATCATCAGGAAAAGTCCTAACAGAAATTACTACTTCTACAACAAAACCACAGGTGGCATTAGTCTGGATAATAACTCACTATATGCATGTAAAACTCTATACGTTAAATGTTTCAAAAATAAAGAGCAAAACAAACCCGAGTCTGACCACCAGGTTAATAGCTGAGGTCTTTATTTCAATTTGTATATACAGTAAAAGTGCTGCTGAGAACCTGCAGCGACCAGACAGAACATAAATTTAAATCTCTCTCAACAATTAGCAGCTTAAGATCTATCAACTACAGTGTTAACGTTCACACGTTCACAAGTGTCATTTCTTTACGTTTCAATTCGTGCAAGTGAGTTTTTATTCTTACACACTTTTGATAAAACACACTTACAGTCTAGTAGTCAATCCCTACTAAGGATATCACCTAGCATACACGACACACAGACAGAAATGTTAACTCTTAGAGCCACATTCAAATCCCAGGTTTCACTTGGGGTGGGTGTATGGGAACCATAATTTTGCCTATGTCAGATTACAATAATGTTTGGTTTTGTTTTGGATGCATATTTTCCAAAGCTGAAAGACAGCTCCTTATTGGAACTCTCTCAGAATTCAGCATTTCATCTGACTGTACCTCAACGGAACATGAAATCAAAAACAAAACCAAATGCAGTGAAGCCCACATGAAAATATGCTCATTATCTGAACATGGCTAGTGAGGAAGGCTTGCTCCCAGTGTTTTTCCTGGCATCAGACTTTTACTCCATTTAGAACAGGGGGAGAGAGAAGACCCCAGTCAGTGAAGTATAAAATTTAACCTACTTTAGCTTCTTAAGGAGCCAGCAGAGTGGAAAGCCTTCCTTACTAGGACATACTGAGTATACCAAGAAATGGAAATTGGAGCAGACAGAAGTACCCTTCAATTATCATAAACAATGATTGGAGCAGACAGAAGTATCCTTAAATTATCATAAACAATGTAAAATGTGCATTCTACAACCTGAACAGTCACCCAGGCTAACACAGCCAGCTTCACTCACCCAGGCTAGGGGCATGGACAAATAATCCAGGAATGCTTCATTTTAAAGAGAATGAACACAATTTTTTTTTTTTTAGAGAGGAGCATTCAAATGAGGGGAAGTTTCCACCCAGAACAACTGTTAAACCATTAGAGCCAGGTTATAGAAGAGCTCTGAAAAGACAAAAGAACCCAAGAACAACCACAATGCAAAGAAACTCAAACGTAACAGGATGGGCAGCAAAAGGTACAGGAAGGTATGAAAACAGATGTATGGTTACAAACAGCATTAAATGCACACAACTGCTGGGTATGGTGAATAATCAAGGTACAAGAGAGCTAGAAAGCCATTACTGCACCCGATTTGCACTGAAGGTCCTTCCTAAGACAGTTTGAGAAAGGAAGAGAGAAAGTCACCTTGGGACTGTTTGACTGGAGCTCAGGGGGCTTTCTATAGGTGAAAACCTTCCTTTGATAGAAACTGTCCCAAGGCAAATGGGAAAAGTTGCAATCCATCTATCACAGTGACTTCCAGTGCCCACAAAACTTAGTCTTCAGGCAGTTTGAGGGACTTAAAGGTTCTAGCTTAGAAAAACTGGTGGATTGCTGCTAGGGCATCTTTTAAATAACTTTGTGTGGGCTTTCTACTGTGAGCAATTACGCCAAAGTAGAAAGTTAGGGAAACTGTTAGTTCAAAAGTTCAGTGTCCTTTGGGACCCCTGCCTAAAAAGTCACTGTAATATTTTTAGGCAAAGTTAACATTTTAAATATATAGGATTGGGGACAATTTGTTTTTGGCATGAACATGAATTGGTTCTAATTATTTTTTTAAAAAGAAAAAAAAATCACTCCTTTGGCCCTACGCTGGGTGCTAGTTTTGAGGGGGCAACAGAGCTAGCAGATGTACTACAATCAACTGAGGCTGGGGTGAAGACTGGGGTACCTGAGTTAAAATATCAAAGTAGTTATGGAAACGACATGCTGGCTCTGAGAAATCCAGCTTGCCAAAGCAAAAGGAGGCTGGCACCGTTAGGTAAACTGTCCTTTCAGACAGGCAGGGCAATGCTAATCTAGTTCTGAAGGAATTTCCTGGTAGGGAAACAGGCAAAGCATACTTTGCTACTATTTTCAGGGCATCTTATATGTACTTCGTGGCACAGTGAGGCCAAGAGGGAAGAGCATTTGTAACCCAATACTACAAATAATATGAAGATTAACAAAGCTCTCTAGATAAACTCTAAACGTTCAAGTTCCACGAGGATGATGGAACTGGTTATAGGATTGGGGAAGGCAGCTCATTTCATTTTTCTAAACCACCTATAAAAGTCCACTGAGCATAATTAGGTTAGGTTAACAAGTCAGTTTACATTAATAGGAAGCTGGCAACATTTTACACCCAAAACTTCGGTCTTCTAATCTGACATTTCCTTCACTGCTCTTTAGGAGAATCACCTTTGGTTGATTCTCTTAGGCAGACAGAATAAAGCTTTGAAATTAAGAATGCTGGGGCCAAAATGAAGACAGAGACTCCACATCACTTTGGTTTCAGTAATTAGGGGGTGTTAAAAAAAATAAGGAAACACAGGACTTATTTATGAGTTTTATAGTGTCAACTTTTCCTAAAGACAACCCCAGCCCAAGATCACTGGGTGAACATTTTCTTGGGGCAAAAAAAATCCCTATCCTAGTACACTGGTTTGTGGAAACAGCCTCCCCCTCTCCTTGCACAACCCTTTCCTCTCCAACCAAGCCAAACCCATAAAACCGGGGATGTGGGGATGTCCGGACAACAAAAGCAGCAGCAGCAGTAGCTAGAGGGAGTTTAAACTGCATCTCAAAACAAGGGCGGCAGAGGGCAGCATTTACAGCAAGACTTTCTTACTCAAACTGTTTCAAGACAAAGGGAGCAGCACACTTAAATATCCACACATTTCTTCATTTAAAAACATCACTTCTTTATTTCAAAGGAAAATAAAGACCCTCCCAACCCTGTCCAAAAAAACCCAATAATAATAATAACAATAATAAAAAATCCTATTAGAAACCATAAGGAAGCACTGAGAGTTTGAGTATTACATTCTTCAAGTATGCTGTTTGGATTTTTTATTTTTAGGTTGTTAACTATACACATATAAAAAAAACCCTTAAAAGTGCGGCCAAGGGATTTTGCTTAAAATTAAGTATTTAGAGGGCTACTTAAAAATACTGTAGTAGGACTATGCAGTGATCCTTTGGGGGATGATGCTTTCACTTTTGTATCCTAGCAAAGGTTAAGGGGCAGGTTCAAAAGTGATCATACTTCCAAGGGGTAGCTTAAGTGGCCAACTTGGGTGAGAAAGCCAGGGAGATCCATGTGTTCTTCCACGGACAAGGAAATCCACCCTGAATCCAAAAATTCAGACATGGAATGTGGTAGGATTTCACAGTAAAGTTAGTCTGGGATGGGGGAGAGGTGATGAGCCCAGACAAGGCAGGGTGTTAGGTTTAACTGGTTTGCCCTAATCAGGTTTTCGCATCTTTGTAGTGGGCTTTAGTGCAGTCCTTCAAGCCACAATTTAGATTGCCCTTCAGTGTGCTCCAGATTGTTGGTTCATATTAAAGGACTGTTTAAGAGTTGCATCCCAAGGAAAATCATGCTACATAAAAATGATCCAAGATTTTTGCCCAAAAAACTTCTTGGATAAAATCTAAAAAATACTATTGCAATTGCGTCTCTTGAAGAAAAAAACATTATTCTAAATGTAAACAGATTCACTCAACTCTTTTGTTGTTGTAGAAAACTTCGGAGTAGGTAAGTTGCTGTCTAACTCTCTGCTGCATGCACTCGCCAGAGGGTAGGGAACAATGTCTTCTGTGCCAGCATCATCTAGGAGATGAAAAGAACCGTTCCACATAGCTGAAGAGGGCGTCCCAGTGCTTCCAGAGAAAGGCAATGAAAACCACAAGGAATAAAGTGCTGAACGTCCTGTTTCGAGTCTTCATGAGGGGGACCACACAGTTGGCTACAGTGGAAACAAAGACCAAAAGGACTGCCATGACAGCCAGGAGGATATTGATGAGTTTGCCCAGAAGGTTCCGGGCAGTGGCATTCTCCAGCCCTTCTAGCTGCACCACCTGCTGCTGCTGCTGCTGCAGCTCCATCTTGGAGATGCGAGTCTGGCATGCCTCCAGGGCCTCCTGTGGGCCAGAACAGGGAAGAGTTAAGCCTTCTTTTCACAAGTACTCTGAGATGCCGACATGGCCCCTGGGCAAGCCAGATGCATCTTGAGCAATGCCAATGATTTTATAAATATGCTGGAGTCTTGAATGTAAAAGGTTAGATGGATAATTCACTATTCAAGTGACTATTATTCCCCCAAATTGCCTTCCATTGCTTTCCTGTGTGATGAGTCACAGGAAGCAGTGGCCACACTTAACATTTATTTAGTCTAGAACATTTTAATGACAAGACCACAAATATATGATTTCTCTTTTTCATTGAAAAATTATTACTCTAAGTTGCACAGGACAAACATATTTGTTCAACATACAAAATTTCAAATAGGATAGTCTCTATTGACATTTCCTTCAATTCCAATCCCTGTCCCTGAGCTAATACTGTTTGTTTTATGTTCACCCCTTTATCTGTGTTTAAGTGTATACATATATGTGTCAAGGAAAATATACAGAATTATTTTTATTTCCTATCTGTAAACTAAAAAAAAAATCCTAAGCCACCAAGCTGAATGAACGGACTCCCTCTTGGCCAAAGGGGACCCCAAAGAAACCTGAAAAAGTGAGTTCTTGGCAATGACGGGAAAGAGGCTGGAAATGTCTCATATCCCCTCCCTTTTGGAGTGTAGGCACACATAACCAGCATTAAGGCTAAAATAGAGATCATAAGACTGACAGAAAGGACTCTTTGTGGCAGTAAGATACCACATTATAAACTAGACCTAAGGCCATGCCAGACAAAGGTTAAGTCACACCCTACAAACCATAACATCTCATTAAATTAGTTTAAAAAAAATTAACCCGATATTAATGGGGCATCTTTCCAACCTGACTCGGGTATAGCATCACACGAAGAGAGCAGATCCCATTAACTCAGGCATTTCTTTGTACTAACTTCAAGTGTTTACACAAAGCTTAACTCTTTCAACCAACTGCCAACTAAAAAATTCCTAAAACCCACTTTGACTTGATAGCTCCTACTTAAGAGATGTCCCACCATCTTGGGCCAAACCAATGTATACTTTCCATATGTGTTGATTCAGGATTTTACCTACAATTCCTGTCTCCCTGAAATGTATAAAGCCAAACTGTAATCCAACTGCCTCGGGTGTACTTTCTCAGGACCTCTTGAGACTATGTTCCCCAGGCCATGGTTGCTTATATTGGCTCAGAATAAACCTCTTTAAAATATTTTACAGGGCTTGGCTTTTCCAAACATGAATAGTATCATACTATAGGAATCGATTCACAACTTGCTTTTTTCATTCAACAGTGGGTCTTGGTGATCTCTCCATGTCAATATGCAGAATCTACCTCATTCTTTTTAACTGCTGCATAGCATTTTATGGTATGGCTAGGCTATGTCATCGTTTATGCAGCTAGTTCCCTCTTGGAGATTTTTAGTTTGTCTTCAACTTTTCCACTATAACAAGGATGCAGTGAACAGCCTTTGAACATGCTTCCTTATACACACTACCTGGTGTTTTCTAAGTCAAGTCAATCCCTGACATCAGTGGAAAGGGATCTCTGACCTGCCTTCTTGAGAAGGGCACACTCTCCTTTAGGTTGATCCTCTATAAAGAGGACATTATGCCTCCACACTAGACCAAACATTAAAAATGTCTATTCTCCTCAAGGCCATGGCCTTCACCCATGAGTTTAAATGAATTCCCCCCAAAGTACTCAGGGGATAGAACCTATTTCCTTAGCTATGGTCCTCCAAAGTTGGTTGGAGCCCTGAGTTTTTCTGGTCCTGGTTTCAATGGGTCCTGGTTTCCTGGGATTTGAGGTAAGGCTTGGGCAACTTCAGACTGAAGTCAGCTAGAGAATGGACAGACAATGGATGCTGTCTAGTCCAGAAGAATCTTAGGGAAAAAAATAATTAAAACATAAACAGGGCCTGAAGAAGATGGCATCTGGGTAAATGATCTAGACAATTCCTTTGATTCTTTTAGGCTGTTGTAATACAAGTTTTCTGGCTCGCTTCCCTTCTCTGAGAATAGCGTCTTCCAAAGCGCTTTCATATGAAACTACTGAGAACTGTTTCCTTAGAAATATCTCCCTATAGAAATAAGAAAAAATTAAATATCTACTTCCTCATAGAATAAAACAGATCAACTATTAGCCTTAATTAAACATTACTGCCTCATGGGTTACTCTTGCAAACTGTCTGGTAATATGCATATATGATATTTGGATTTGGCAGCTGGGATAAAAGCCCCCTTTCCCACAGAAGGAGAAGACAAGGGCAAATGGCCCTAACATTTGTCAGAGTTGCTTTTGAAGCAGTAATGGACAAATAGGATGCAGTTAGTTTTCCATACACTGAGACTACTGTGATCCTAAGAAACATTTCCCAAGTGCCAAGCAGGCATACCAACCCAAAATGGTATAAACTTTTGAGAAATGCACATCAATCATTTTAAGGGTAGGTGTACTCTTATATGGTTAGTATAAAAGCTTTTCTTTGTACTCTACCTTCTCATCTTTTTTCCTTCCTCTATTTTCTTTTTTTCTTTCTAACCCTACTCTATTTTGCATTTACACCTTTTTCTTCATACTAACCTGGATGTCCCGAGCCCGTTCATAGGACTGATATGCGATTTTTTCTTCCATGCTTGCCAATTCCTGCTTCAAGTTCAAGATTTCATTCTGGTGGAGCTCTGTTAGGTCATTTAGCTGTTCTTCTAATCGTTCACATCTAAGGAGAAAAGGTTAGAATTTTACGCATTCTGTGAATATCTTTCCTGGTATTATTTACATCCAATCCCTAAAACCCGTTCTGCAAAGGGAGAAAATAAAAGCACAAAGAAATTGCGTGGCCTGGGTTAACAGGGTGTGCCAGTGGGTACAGCTCTTAGTCTCTGGAAAAGATAGCTTGTTTCAGGGCCAAATCACACAGCAACATGGCTTTTCCACAATCTTTTCTATGCACACTATTGTAGCGATGCCAGTAGCCCTGATTAACTGAGCATAACCATAATATTGAGGCAGTTGTTAGGCTACTCTAAACACCATATGGGAGAGGCAAAAGCTAGGTACAATTAAGCAAGCCTCATGAAAAGATAACACACAAATGGAAACTGAACTTCTGGCAGTCACCAGTAGCTTATTCCAGAACTGGGAAGCTCACTCACCTGGATGTTTGTGATTCAGAGCCTTAGAATGCCAGAGCCAGAGAGGCCCATCATCCCCATGGCCAAGCACAGAGTCTGGGATATTTCTGTCAACAAATATTTACTGAGAGCCTACTATGTGCCAGGCATGTTCAAAGTACTGGGAATATTGTGGTAAGCAAGACAGAGTGACTGCCCTCAGGAGTTCATACCCTAAGGAGTAGGGGAGACAAGATGATTTCCCATATGGAGAAGAAAAACAAAGAAGATCAATAGGTGTATATGACAGAGTGCCTGAAGGCTAGTGAAGCTGGAATGGTTAGGGAAGGTCTCTTCCTAGTTCAATTCTATTAAACAATGAAGCCTGAAACTTGAGTGATACAAACTGAGCCTTGTGAAAATGTGGAGGGAAGAATGTCTTAAGCAGAGGAAAGAGCAGGTATGAGGTTCTTAAGATGGGAATTAGCTTGGCATGTCTGAGGGATAGAAAATAGGTCAGTGTAGCTGTAGCTGAGTAAAAAACAAGGAGAATAAAGGGAGATAAGGTTCCTTGGGAGTAGGAATTATTTTATTCATATTGTATCTATAGCACTTAGGACCACATAAGGGAAGGTTTACTCTACATAAAGATGGAACTTGGACAAGGCATCTAAGGAGAGGCAGGATTAGAAAAGGTTTAAAGGATGAGATCAGAGATTCTAGGTGAAAAATGAATGTGAGTAAAGGGCTGGAGAGAAATGGATGATAAATGCACAGAATAACTAGAACAGTGGATCTATATTGGAGAATAAAGGAAAATCTGGAAGATGAAAAGAGTTGGGTTTCTAGAATAGATAGTAAATGAGCCCAAGGCAGACTCCTGAATAGAGGAGCCATGTGATAAACATGTGTTTTTAGGAAAATGAGTCTTCTCATAGTGGTGAAGATGACAGACTAGGGTATGTGGAGTCCCAGGAACTAAAGAGCTAAGTAGGTAGGAGAAAAGTTGAGGACTCCACATTTAAAACACTAGAAACAGAGAGGAAAAGAAAGAATAAACATATTGTCTATCCTCTGGTGTCTAGAATGGAAATCTCTCTGTCTGACAGAGGGCAGCTCTGTCCCAACAGGGAATGTACTACCACTCAGACAGCACATACTTAGCACCAGCATGTGAGTCTTAAGACGTAATTTTTATGTTGCAGCATCATAAACACTCTCCCTTCCAACAATTATGTAATAAATAATAACATCCTAAACTCCACTGCTTTTCTAAGAAACAAGGACTTTTTTTCAAAAGGCATCATCTGATCCTTTTTATCATGTTACTGAATCCTATTCAGTTCTTCTCTATCCTTGATAGGAATTTCTACATTGCATTCTTTTATGCTGAAACTCTTCCTGTTACTGAAGTGACTGAACAGACTAATGAGAAAGCAGTCCTACCTTTGATTGGTAACTAGGGCCAAAGTTCTCTGTGACTCTGCCTTTTCCTTTCATTTGCTGCCCAAGGTATGTGCTCAGAAACAGGTCATATCTCTAGAATTGATTTTCCACCAAATTTTAAGTTCATAAAATGCCATAAGATTATGTTAAAAGAATATCTTTTTGTGACTGTCCTATGTTAGCCCACTGTTCTGTAGTGTTTTCGGTGTTGGATAATTTCATGCATTCTCTCTTTTTACCAAAGAGGAGCTAGAGACTTTTTTAAAGTGGCATTTTTTTAAAGGTTGTATCTGGCAGCAAATTACTCTCCTAAACTAAGGACTGTTGAGTGGCAGGGAGGGGAGCAGGGTGGTGGTCACCAGCCTGCATTCTGATGAAAGCAGACACATATGACATCTCTGCATGTGTCCCACAGGCTACCACACAACCTCTTAGCCCACAAATTTTAGGACTCTTAGGAATCTTATTTAATATTAAACATGGCTCATACATACCAGTAGAACAGATTTAAAAACAGCAGCAACAGCAACAATTTAATCAGTGCCTACTATGCAAATTCACTTCAAGAACCCCAAGACGGTAGAAGGTATTATCTGCATTTTATAGATGAGGAAACAGAAGGTCTGAGAAGTTCTAAAGTGAACTGCCCAAGGGCACATCAATATTAAGTAGGGCAGGAAGGATTTGAATCCAGTTTTGACTTTAAAATCCAAGTTCTCAAACTTTACAATGTGATGTCATTTTAAAATTAAAGAAGCCCAGATCAACTAACTCTCTTCTAAGTAAGAAATCTGAGTCAGAGTGCTAGCGATCCAAATCACTTAGCCAAAGGGAGCTGAAAAGAACTACACTTATGTGATGGTTTGGAGTTTGATGTCAAAGTGGAGTTGACGGGAGAAGGAGGAGTGTAATAAAAAGATTCTGAACCTATAATTAAAAGATAAGAGTTGGTGAGGGCATAGAGAAATCTGAACCCTCATATACTGCTACTGGGAATGGAAAATGGTATGACTGCTCTGAAAAGTTTGGCACTTCCTCAAAAAGTTAACAGTTACCATATGACTCAGCAATTCTACTCCAGATATAACTGAAAAGAAATGAACACTTATTTCTATATAAAAGCTTGTACACAAATGTTCATACCAGCATTAATTATCATAGCCAAAAAGTATAAACAACCCAAATGAAGACAACAGAATACAAGGCATGCTTATCTTCACAAATAGCACGAGGCAAGAAGCAGGCTGAATTCAAAATGATCTTGACAGATTCAAGTGCAGCCAAGACTTTACCTGGGATTAATTCTACAAAAATCGGGAACTACTTCCTACTGCTGAATTCAGATATCAGAGGTCATGTAATGAGGGGGTAGCTTGTTCTTTGCAATGCCATAGAACTAAGGAGAAAGTCTTACAAACAGTGGTCTTTAGTTCAGTTTTAGAAAGAACTTTCTAATAGCTGTATATATCTAACAACGAAAAAAATATCTTCGAGAAAATGAGACCCTGCCACCATTGATATTCAAGGAGAGGCTGCTCGTTCAGGGATGCTGCAGAAATAAATCCTTTATTAAAAGAGATTTAACTAGACGCCTGAGATCTTTCTCAACCCCTAGTTTGATTCTTATAGTCAGGGAACCTGTTTTCCTTTTTTTTAAAGAAGAAATGGGGTCTTGATCTGTTACCCAGGGTGGAGTGCAGTGGTGCAATCATGGCTCACTACAATCTCAAATTCCTGGGCTCAAGGGATCCTCCCACCTTCAGCTTTCTGAGTAGCTGGGACTACTGACATGCACCAACATGCTTGGCTAATTTTATTATTTATTTATTTATTTATTTATTTATTTTTAGAGAAAGGGTCTTACTTTGTTGCCCAGTCTGGTCTTGAACTCCTGGGCTCAAGTAATTCTCTTGCCTCGGCTTCCCAAAGTGCTGGGACTACAGGTGTGGGCCACCTTACCTGGCTATTTTCATCTTTCAAGCTATAGCTACTTAAAATGTTTGTGGCATATTTGCCTTTGCAACATATTGATTTTAACAACAACAAACGGGGGTAAGGAGGTACACAAAATAGTAGTGGTAATTTAAGAGTTATGTAAAATCAGGTGTGAAATACTGGGATTCATTTGGTATGTGAGCTGGTGATAAATATATATGCATCAGAGAGTACTTGCAAAAGTCCTCAGTACTTCTCAACACTTTTGAACCTTACTATAAACCAATGTTTATCATAAGAAGGTTGCAAACATGTCAAAGATTCTGGAAGTCATTTTCTTTCTTTTTTTTTTAAGTGGAGTCTCAGTCTGTCACCAGGCTCGAGTGCAGTGGCATGATCTCGGCTCATTGCAACCTCTGCCTTCCGGGTTTCAAGCAATTCCCTTGCCTCAGCCTCCCAAGTAACTGGGACTATAGGCGCATGCCACCACACCCAGCTTATTTTTTGTATTTTAGTAGAGACAGGTTTTCATCATGTTGGCCAGGATGGTCTCGATCTCCTGACCTCATGATCCGCCCACCTCAGCCTCCCAAAGTACTGGGATTACAGGCGTGAGGCACCGCACCCGGCCTGGAAGTCATTTTCAAACTAGATTTGGTTCATTCCATATTGTATCTAGAGGTGCTCCATCTTGACTCCTGCCATTTTGCACCTAGAATGTTTCATAATGCAGTTTGTACCAGGTAATGCATCTGCTTAGTCCAGGTTTTGGATTAAAAGCCACAGCTCTGCAACTCACCAGCTTGGGTGATCCTGTTCATCCATCTATAAAGAGGAAATCTACCTACTCCAAAGGGCAATTGTAAAGATTAAAGGAGAAGACAGACATCAAATACCTGGCACAGAAGAGGTGCTCTGTGAGATAGATAGATCACAAATACACATTTAGTTTCATTTTTCTCTTCTGTGATTCTCCTAGTTCTCCCCAACAATCCCTAATGAGGTAGTTCAAAAAGAGTGCTTGTTGACTGCCACGTGGTCTTACTCCACTGTTCACTGATTCCCACTTCCTTTTTCTCTAAGCCTTTTTTTTGTTGTTGTTGTTTGAGACAGGGTTTTCTCTGTTACCCAGGCTGGAGTGCAGTGGTGTGATCATGGCTCACTGTGGTCTCAATCTCCCAGGCTCTAGTGACCCTCCCATCTCAGCCTCCCAAGTAGCTGGGACTATAGGCATGTGCCACCACACCTGGTTAATTTTGTTTTTGTGTTTTTTTGTAGAGATGGGGTTTTCCCATGTTGCCCAAGCAGGTCTTGAACTCCTGGACTCAAGTGATCTTCCTGCCTTGGCCTCCCAAAGTGTTGGGGTTACAGGCATGAGCCACTGTCCATGGCCTTAATCCTCCATTTCTTTGTGTCCACTTTCTCAATTGTATATATTTTGAAATTTTCACTGTTTCCAGTATATTTATTATGTTTTTCCTATGACATCACACAAATGGGTTTACTGGGCACACACTCCATGCTCCTCAACCCTAGGTATAAGCCTCTCTTACTTCTTATTTCATACAGCTAGGTTCCTGCCATTTCCCTGGCTTAAGTTTGCCAGATAATTCAAATAGTTCCATGCACTGGCCTGTTCCAGACTTTCCTTTGTATTGGTGAAACTAGCCCACCTATGTATGTGTGTGAGGGAAGGTGTCTCAAGTAAATTTTTTTTTTTTTTTTTTTTTTAGAGACAGTCTCACTATGTGTCTTGTTGTCCATGCTGGAGTACAGTGGTTATTCAGAGGCGTAATCATGGTGCACTGCAGCTTCAAACTTCTGGGCTAAAGTGATCCTCCCACCTCAGCCTCCTGAGTAGCTGGGATTACAGGCCTGTGCCACTGTGCCCAGCTAAAGTAAATTTTATCTAATCTTTTCAAGTCTCCAGAAAGAGATAATAGAAACTGCTAATCCTCACCATGCTCTTACAGAAATAAAGTCCTTCAGAGGCTGAACAGTTTACTCACAGTTACATGGGAAATTATCAGCAAGTTCTCCTCAAGCTGAGTCTTCCCAAATGAGAAAATACAACTATTGTTCCCAGAGATATTAATTTGTTAGCAAGTAGCTAAATAGCAAAGCAGTGTTTGGGTAGGTAGAATGAGCTCAGTAGAAACAGATGAACAGGTTTAGAGACTTGCCAAGGTGATATAAAGCTGTAGAATTCAAAGTTGAGGCAAGACCCACTGTGGGTCTAGCTGAAATGACCCCATTAATTCATCAACTAATAACTACCAGTATTTGTTTCCCTCTTCCAGTTTTAAGAATTACCTGGAGAATGGTAACTTTCTGAAAGAACAGAAAAGTTGCAGCTGTTATTGTGTAGCTGAGAACCTGTTAAACTCACACAAACACTTGTGTTTGGGTTACCATAGCAGGCATTTCCAATTTGCAGGAAACATCAGGGAGGAAACTGAGAAAGCCATAAACTTTGAGGCTTTTGTAAAATCTGATTAACAAAGACACTGGCAAAATGCCCTTGGTGTCTTGGAATGCAGGTCTTCTGGGTTGCCCTCAATACCTTGAAAGAACTTCACTGGCCTGTCATTACTAAGACATTTTCCTTGAATTTGTTCACACTCACACTGTGGAAGTTTGTTTTTCAGCTCCCTGTACTCCCCCATCTTTTTTTTATTTGAGACAGGGTCTTGCTATTACCCAGTCTGGAGTACAGTGGTGAGATCTTAGCTCAATGCAACCTCTGCCTCCTGGGCTCAAGTGATCCTCTCACCTCAGCGTACAAGTAGCTGAGATTACAGGTGTCTGCTACCAGCCTGACTAATCTCTGTTCTTTTTTTTTTTTTTTTTTTTTTTTTTTGAGACAGAGTCTCACTCTGTCGCACAGACTGGGGTGCAGTGGCACGATCTCAGCTCACTGCAACCTCTGCCTCCCGGGTTCAAGAGATTCTCCTGCCTCAGACTCCCGAGTAGCTGAACTACAGGCGTGCACCATCACACCTGGCTAATTTTTGTACTTTTAGTAGAGACAGAGTTTCACTATGTTGGCCAGGTTGGTCTCAAACTCCTGACCTTAGGTGATCCACCCGCCTTGGCCTCCTAAAGTGCTGGGATTACCGGCATGAGCCGCTGCGCCCGGCCAATTTCTGTATTTTTTGGTACAGACAGGGTTTCACCATGTTGCTCAGGCAAGTTCCAAACAGGCACGGCCTGTTTCTCAGCTCTTTCACAACCTCACGATCTATGATTTGAAAGCACAAACCTGATCATACTTGGCACCAACAGTTTTTTTTAAATTTTTATTTATTTATTATTTTTTTAAAGACGGGGTTTTACCATGTTGGTCAGGCTGGTCTTGAACTCCCGACTTCAGGTGATCCACCCGCCTTGGCCTCCAAAGTGCTTGGATTACAGGCATGAGCCACCACGCCCGACCGGCACCAACAGTTTTTTAGGACATCAGGGTCAGTTTGGTTTATGTAACTTGTACGTGAAATTTTGGTGTGAAAATAAGCTAACAAAGAGGGCCCAGTGAATGTGGTGTTTTTACGTAGAGGAATGTGTGTAGAGAAGGAATTTAGGGTTTGATACAACCTACTTAATCATAAGCATCAAAACATCGAAATACTGGGACCAATAAGAAGAACAATCATAACTACCTCTCCCCCATGCCTTTTTATGTGTACCATCTGCCTCCAAGGAGCTAAGATTTATGAAGATATTTCTACATTAATCCTCATCTCCTTCCTACCTGGGAGGTACTTCAATTTTATAAATAAAAAACAGGAGGCCCAGGCTGGGTGCGGTGGCTTACACCTATAATCCCAGTACTTTGGGAGGCTAAGGTGGGTGAATCACCTGAGCCCAGGAGTTGGAGACCAGTCTGGGTAACAGAGCAAAACCCTGTCTCTACAAAAAATACAAAAATTAGCTGGGTATGGTGGCATGCACCTGCAGTCCCAGCTACTCAGGAGGCTGAGGTGGGAGGATTACTTGAGCCTGAGAGGTCAAGGGTGCAGTGAGCCTAGACTGTGTCACTGAACTCCAGCCTGAATGACAGAGTGAGACCCTGTCTCAAACAAACAGAAAAAATCCCCAGACAAAAAGAAACAAGAGGCCCAGAAGGATGCAGTGACTCCCTAGTAGTAATGAGGTTTAATAAGGATCTGAACCACCTTGGCTCATGCCTGTTATCAGATTATTGTCTTTTTAAAAACTTTCAACAGGGCAGATTGCTTGAGCCCAGGAGTTTGAGACCAGCTTGGGCAACATGGGGAAACCCTGTCTCTACTAAAAATACAAAAAAATTAGGTTGGCATGGTGGCATGTGCCTGTAGTCCCAGCTACTCAGGAGGCTGACATGAAAGGACTGCTTCAGCCCGGGAGGCAGAGGTTGCAGTGAGCTGAGATTTCGCCACTGCACTCCAGCCTAGGTGACACAGTAAGACCTTGTCTCCAAAAGAAAAAAAACACCTATATTCTAGTTCCCAATAACTTCCCACTATCGCCATTACTAACATTATAATCTTCTTGGCATAATTTCTTTTCTAGTGTTTACTTTCTGTCTAAATTCTAAAATGGAGAAACCAGGTACAAACAACACCATCTTCTTTTTAAATATTAACACCAAACCAAAAAGTAGGGGGAAAAAGGAAGATATATGTTTTATAGACTTTCACACGTGAAAGTCTTTTTTTTGTTTTTTTAAAAAACTAAGAACTCTGATTTAAGGAATTTTAACCTGTTTACAGGATGCTAACTAGAACTCTCCAGACACAAAGCGGGAGAGGGGAGAAGGTGAGTGGGTGGGAGGTTCTTAATCATACAAGTACAGTCAGGTCTCACTTAATGATGGGGACACATCTTGAGAAATGAGTTGTTAGGTTATTTCATCATTGTATGAACACCATACAGTGTACTTACACAAATCTAGATAGTACAGCCTATGGTACACTTAGGCTATACGGCACAGTCAATTGTTCCTAGGCTACAAAGCTATACAGCAGGTTACTATACCACAGGCAACTATGGACAGCTGTAACACAATAGTGTTTGTGTATCTAGACATATCTAAAGATAGAAAAGGCACAGTAAAAATATGCAGGGCTTGGTAGCGCATGCCTATAATCCCAGCTACTTGGAGGCTGAGACACAAGAATTGCTTGAAATCAGGAGGCAGAGGTTGCAGTGAGCCGATATTGCACCATTGCACACCCGCCTGGGCAAAAGAGTGACATGCGATCTCAAAAAAAACAAAACAAAACATGGCATTATAAACTTATGAAACAACTGTCTTATATGTTGTTGATCAAAATGTCATTATTCAGCACATGACTATATATGATTTTGGTTGGCAAATGATGTTCATGCACCTCCGCTTGGATTACAAATAGCAAGAGATTAATAATCTTATTTTGAGGATTTTTACTCAAGGTCCTTCCTAAATTATTACAACCCAAAGAGAACCTGGACACTTAAATACGGCATGAGCTTAACTATCAGCAACAGAAAGCCTTTGCACTGTAAGATTATTTTTTCTAAAAGCAAGTATCATATTTTGGTAGGTGAAATTCATCCCCCCACTGGAAGCAAAACCTGTTCTATCTACAAAGTATTAAACACATCAAGATTTTGTTGTAGGTAAATAATTCATAAATATATACTAAACTTGAAAGTGTTTTGGTCACTAGGTTAATCAACACAGTAGTCACCTTCCTAGATCAGAGATAAGCCAGGGGCCCTTTTGTGTCAAATTCCTGATGAATGGGAGACTAGGTTGAGTGCACAGGCTGGGAATGCTTTGACCTAAAGCATTTCTCTTTGGGTGTGGCTCAAAAGTTTGGAGCCATCTCTGAGAACCAGTGGTGCTTCCCTAGTTTGGCAATAGGTCACTATGGCAGGATGGCTGAAGAAACTTGTAGAGCAGGTATTGAGAGAAACAGGAAGAACTAGGTCCAGGGGCAAACACCCACAGGCAACTATGGGAGAAGAACTGGACTATTTCCCAAATGCACACCAGAGACCCAAAATAGCTTCTGACAGTGTTTCACCAGAGTAGAGAGACATAGCTGGGGGATGGGGGTATGACATGTGGTGGGGGTCTGAACAGATTCCTAGCTGAATTGGGGAAAGTGGATTTTTTTTCTCCCTTATCTTTTGTGACCGTTTTTTTGTGTTGAAGCCTGAAAGAGGCTAAGAAACATTGAGCTAGACTTCTGCTGAAAAGGGGAAAAGATATCAGTCTCCCATAAAATTTAAAGGGTAGGTAACGTATTATCTTAAAGATAAGTAAATATCTAAAGAATACAGGGAATAAATAAAAACTAGAGAGACTTCTGGGGCAACTTACAGACTTGGTAATGACAGCTTTCTAACATTATGGCACAACCCAGATCTTTGTATTCCCCTAGAAAAAGCGGAGGAGCGAGCATTTGTTGAGCTCCTACTCTAAACCAAATGTCATACTAGGTACTTCCATGTATGTTATCTCCTTTAAGAATTTCAACAATCATGTACAATAAATATTACGTTTTTACAGAGGGAGAAACTGAGGCTCAGATGAGTTATGTAATCTATTCAGAACTGGCAAGCAAATTAAAGTTTGTCCACTCCAAGGAATAAGGTTAATTAATTAATCCCCTCCATTCCTTTTTAGTGGCTAAACTAGGATGAGCTCACCCATAAATCTCTTTTATGGAAGGTCGTATACTTCATAAAAATATATCCTAATTGGGATTTTGCTTCTCTTATAAATGAAGGGCTAATTTGATTCAGTATCCTCAGTTTCTATTTCAAATTTATTGTCCAAATCTAGCCTACATATCTTCTGGAAATTCTCAGATCACTTTTCAGTTGACAGGTCTCACACCTAGAATAAAGGGGCTAAAACAGCTATCTCTGAGCATAAGCATTGGTTTTATGTCCAATGATGGTCAAATCAACTAAAATTATATTTAAAAAAGCATTTGTTTATTTAGAACTCTGACAGCCTGTGCCTAATTGGGTCAGCCTAGTTACTAACTGTTCTACCACATGTGATGACTGCTCAGGATGACTGTCTCCTTCTGTATTTTTGCTCTTATGACTCAGTGCAATTTAAAAATATCCCTGGGTTTAATGCAAACATTCTCAGAAGCTGATTTCCAAAGGACAGTAATCCCCCTTCAAATACAAGCTTTCAAAATGGCATTAATGCTCATCAACACCTGGAGGGTTTTTAGCCTGCCCTACATGACACTGCTTTATACAGGCAGTAGCTCAGTAGGATTCCAGGCCAGATCCCATAAGAAAAAACTACCAAAGAAACCAGCAAAACTCTCAATTAATGTTTTCTTAGTTCTCTCTTATTTTTAGTACATCTTGCTACAGCTGAACTTTTTCTTTTGGTAGCCCATTAATATATTTACACTCACTACAGGAACAGGACTAATCCTGAGTTTCTAGCAGCAAATTAAATACATGTAAAACCATTTTACTGTGTGATCTGGCAAAAGTCACTTTATCTTTCTGTGCTTCAGTGTTCTCATCTGTAAATGAGATTAATCTAGATATCTAAGGGTCCCTTCTACTTCTGAAGTACTGTGCACCCAGCTGCCACTAACAAACATAGGATGAAGAAACTGGACAAGAATCTGAAGTCAGCACAGGTCTCATTACTTAAAACAATTTCTAAACCTTGTCTTCTGCCTTCGCCAAGTACATGATCTCACTCACAGCTGAAAGCACAACGGTAAAATTCAATACCTAGTCGCTAGTCAAAGGTTGAGGTAGAGTTTAGATCCAAGCTCTGCCGCAATGGCTTCCTAGGGTAAGTGCATGTGGGTACTGAAAAAATACTGTGTCAGTCATGGTACAATTATGTGGGTGAAGAGAGAGACTGTATTCTACAGGCTTTGAAATGTTTCTGATTATTCCAGAGTTAAGGAGATGGTCTTGGGCAACTATCTTCACCTGGAGCTACTCACTCGGGTAGAGAGCAATGGAAACACATTTTGAGAAGGACATTATTGAGAAGGGACTCTGAGAAGGGGAAATAATAACTGGAGTAGGGATTTCCTTAAGAAAGTTTCACCTATTTAACTACACTGTTGTACTGGCCTAGGAAACTTTCCAGAGCTTGCATATTCATAGAATTTTTATAAAATATGTTAAAAACAGTGACTCAACTTATAGAAAACATTTACTTCAACTTGGGATAGGCCTAATACCCATTGCCAATGCATTTAATGCTTCAGAGTGCTAGACTTTAAACCATATAGATTTCAGGACTAAGTTTTGAAAAAAACCATCCTGGTACTGAAAACAACACTGAATTTGAAGTCAGATAAAACTGGGTTTTGAATCTTGTCTTTACCACTTACTGAGTGACCTCTGGCAAATTTTAAAATCCCACTGAGCCTTAATTTCCTCATCTTTAAAATGGGAATAATACAATTTACCTGTAGGGCTATTGTGAGGATTGGCAAATGTACCTAAAGCATCCAGCACTAGGTACTTCATAGGAGTTTATGCTAATACTGTTAGTGGTAGTGGCCTTGTCACCACCATCATCAAATAAAGCAGCAACACTGTGCATGGCCTGCCTCTCATCAACTCAGATACTAGTAAAATAAACTAAAGCATAGAAAAAAAAAACATGTATCTAGAGCAGCCACGCATGCATTAACTGGTTCTTGGTCACAGAAGAATCTCCATCCACAGCCTACTTTCTTCCTACACACAAAGCAAAGCCTACAACAGAGTAGAAGTAGAATTAGTAAAGAGAGGCTGCTGCAGGCAGCTCACTCACAGTGTAGAGAAGAAATGGAAAGGAGAATAGAAATTATAAAAAAAGCAGATGAACTAAAAAAAGTCTAGGACCATAAACTGTAGAGGCACATAAATGTAGTTTCACTAACCTGAGAGTATCACTCTAAGCTATAATACTACCATATCTAAGCTTTTTCCATTAAGTTAGGTTCAGTGTACTTTGTAAAAGAAGGCAGAGAAATTTCCCCAAAATGTTTAAAATGTGAAAAGTTTCAGTGCTTAAAATAGGTTCTGGCCAGGCGTGGTTGCTCATGTCTGTAATCCCAGCACTTTGGGAGGCCGAGGCAGGTGGATTTCCTGAGGTCAGGAGTTTGAGACCATACTGGTCAACATAGTGAAACCCTGTCTCTACTAAAAATACAAAAAATTACCTAGGCATGGGACACCTGTAATCTCAGTTACTCAGGAGGCTAAGGCAGGAGAATCACTTGAACCCGGGAGGCAGAGGTTGCAGTGAGCTGAGACTGCGCCACTGTATTCCAGCCTGGGCAATAAGAATCTCAAAAAACAACAACAAAAAATAGATTTCAAAGCCAGTCATGGTGGCATTTGTCTGCAGTCCCAGCTACTCAGGAGGCAGAAGTGGAAGCACTGTTTGAGCCAGGAGTTCAAGACCAGCAGGGCAATATAGCAAGACCTTGACTCTTAAAAAAAAAAAAAAAAAAAAGACTTCAATTTGTAGAAAAATTTTAATTAGCTGGGCATGGTGGCTAGTGCCTGTAATCCCAGCTACTTGGGAGTCTGAGTCTGAGGTAGGGACCTGGGAGGTGGAGGTTGCAGTGAGCCGAGATCACACCACTGCACGCTAGCCTGGGCTACAGAGCGAGACTCCATCTCAGAAAAAACAAAAAAAAAAAACAAAAAAAAAAGAAAAATTTTACTTATGTGAAAGCATTTCAAGATCAACAAAATTAGATGAATATATTTACTGTGTAAAGCCATATATAATGGAGGGGAAATCTCTATCTGCTTTATACAGGGAATTATTGGAACAACAAAAATAAAGTAAAATAGTTGTGACTTTTCCACTCCCTTTCTTAAGGGGAAAAAAGGCTTTCTTTTGTCAAGATTACATTTTAAGGAAAAAACCATTCTAAAGCTGAAGTGGGAAAACAAAACAAGTCAGATTACATATTATGTCTTCTCCTTATCCCCCTGGTTTTACCTCTCTTTTTGAAAATTCAACTTTTCTTTATACTGTTTTCATTCCATAAAACTAGTCATTTACCTACTAGAAAGAACCCAATGTGCAATGAAAGAAATGCACTGCTCATTACCTCCTAAGTGGCTTGAACTTGATTCTTCTAATGAAGTGTTAATGAGCAGCTAACAGTCTATTCTGTCTTGAGAGACCTGTTTTTGATTTTCTCGTATCTTGACTTTCTGCATCTTGATGTAAAGACCTAACAAGCTCTATATGAATTTTAGGCTCTGGTGCAGTTTAAAAACTGCAAGGTATCCATTCAAAATAGAGGAGTTGGCAGGGCATGGTGGCTTACCCCTACAATCCCAGCACTTTGGGAGGCCAAGGCAGATCGCTGGAGCCCAGGAGTTCAAGACCAGTCTGGGAACATAATAAGACCCTATCTCTACAAAAAAAAAAAAAAAAAATTAAAAAATGAGCCAAGTGTGGTGGTGCACACCTGTAGTCCCAGCTACTCAGGAGGTTGAGATTTGAGGATCACTTGAGCCCAGGAGGTGGAGGCTGTAGTGAGCCAAGATCACGCCACTGCACTCCAGCATGGGCACCAAAAACAAAACAAAGCCAGTCCAAAACAAAAACAAAATACAGGAGTCACAGTAGGCAGTTTTTTTTGTGGTTTCAAAATTTGTTTTAACTGACTGTGGAATGTCTTCATGTTCTAAGTGGGGTTAACAGCAGCTGCTCCCCTAACATCAATAGAGCACTATGGGGCCAGGCAGTGAGCTACGTGCTTTACCCAAATAATTTCACTTAAATGTCACAATAATCTTATAAAGAACTATTACTATTTCTATGTTAGGGATAAGGAAACCAAGACTTAGAGAACTGAAGAAACTTGCCCAGGTTTTCAAGGTTAGTAAGTGGAAAAACTGGAATTTGAACTTGGGAGTTGGGTTTCATATGGTGCAAACAACCAGTTGTTTTATTTTTAGAGTCCATTTGAATGTCTGTTATATCACTTATTGAATAAGACATTGTTTTCTCAGTATACTAAAGAATTTATAAAACATTGAAATAAAAATAGTAATGTACAGTATTTGCTTTTAGAATTTTAATTCTCCTTCCCACAACCACTTCTCTTTCTTCTCCCTTGAAGTCTTAAGTTAGAATTAAAGAACAGAAGAGTAAGAAAAGAGGCAGGCTGAATTACTGATTAGAGTTTTCACCATCTGAAAAAACCTGCTGTTGTAACTCTTCTTAGAGTTAATTCACACATGTGAACAATTTGTTTCAGACCCTAAGATTACCTTATAAAAGCAAATTTCTAAAAACACTTCTTTTTAAAAGGTGAAAGGGATATTAAGAGATTATCTGTTCAACTCCTGATATTACAGTAGAAGTACTGAGGATTTCCTCTAGTTAATAATTGGGTCTGTACTCAGAGCCAAAAGAAATTTTTAAGTTTATATTAAAAAAAAAAAAAAATTGGGACAGGATTAGAACCTAGGTCCTTCAAAGCCTAACTTGACCTGTAGCTCCTGTAAGACTAGTCTTCAATTTGCATCATTAGGTGGCCTGTCTCTGGCTAACAAAGTTTGGATCTATCCACAGAGAATATTTTTCCTCACTGCATGTGAAGGAAACAAGGAGAAAGGACACATATTTGGAGTACAGCCAAGAATGGTCTAATATGAATATGTAGTGTAATATGAAACACACACAAGAGACCAGCTTCTACCTTTAACACAGACTATGATTCAAAGCACTTAGCCTTTTGAGAATTTTCCAACTCCTGTAGAAACATTTCATGTTTAAGTCCAATCTCATTCAAACATTTGTCAATTCATAGTAAAGGTAACAAACATACTTACTTGGACTTATTTCCAGTCTATTTCTATACCAATTGCCCAGATAAGTATATTTAAGGCCAAATATCTATAGAAGTCACTACATTTTGCCTGGGTGATACCTTTGATATCTACACAGTTCTAAGAATTATAGATCTTTTGAATTCAGTGTAGTACAGTTACATACTGCAATGATTGTGTAGTTTTGTAATTATAAATACACAGGTAGAATACTTTAGAAAGCCTGGACTTCATTTTAAAGTTCTAAACTGGCATGGAAGACTGGAAAGTTATAACAATGCTTCATTACGAACTCATGTGGCTGTCTTACGACATACTGAAAGTGCTCTGGACACTCTAGAGAAAGACAAAGATTTTTTTTTGTTTGTTTTTCGGGATGGAGTCTCACTCTGTTTGTCTAAGCTGGAGTGCAGTGGCATGATCTCGGCTCACTGCAACCTATGCCTTCCGGGTTCAAGTGATTCTCCTGCCTCAGCCTCCTGAGTAGCTGGGACTACAGGCACATGTCACTATGCCCAGCAAATTTTTTGTATTTTTAGTAGAGATGGGGTTTCACCATGTTAACCAGGATGGTCTTGATCTTCTGACCTCATGATCCACCCACCTCAGCTTCCCAAAGTGCTGGGATTATAGGCGTGAGCCACCGCGGCCCAACAAAGACTTTTTAAAGCCATTTCCCCCGTATCTAAAGGAAGGGAAAACCTACACAAACAACTTCAGATATTAATTCCATGTGACTTACCTATATCGCTCCTCCTGTAAGGTCTGCATTATTAAGGAATAGTCCCTCTGATAATGTTCCTTGAGAGTCTCAAAGGATTCCTCTAGTCTGGCCTGGGTTTCCCAATCTCCTGGATCTCATGTAGTAGTGCATCAAATCCTGAGCTTTGCATGTCCAGGGTGTTTGTTTTGGAGCTAGATGCTCCTACAGCGATGCCCCCTGTGGTGCTGTTGGCTCCCACTGAGCCTGAAGTGGCACTAGAACAATCTTCTTCACTACCATATTTTGGGCTTGACTGAAAGTTCGAAATCACTCCCAAAGTCTTCCCCCGCCTCATCCACTTGCCCTTCCTCTAAAGAGTCCTTCAGGCTGGGGATGTTGTCCGCACTGCCAAATTTGTTCCGAATGAGTGAGGCAATCTCTCTGGGCTTTGAGACTACAGCGCCTGCTGCTGAATGGGTGGCCTGGGAGAAGCTGGAAAACCCACCTTTGACACTATCCACCACACCTTCACTGAAGCCAGTCACCTTTGCTCCCCACATCCTTCAGACCCTGGTGCATGTCCCTGAAGACATCCTTTGGCTGCCGGGGGATCCCATTCTGCTCCACTTCTCTGAGCTTCCTGTGGTAGTGCTCAAGTTTCTTTTGCAGCTGGAGGATAGTTTGGGCAGATTTCTGGTTCTTCTTCTCAAAGACCTGCTTAATGCGGGCAGCCTGCTGTTTGTCTGCGCTGTTGGCAAGCTTCAAGTATTCAGCAACGTTGTCGTCCCGGGCTGTTTGTGCAATCTTGATTTGTTCTGTTAGCTTCAGGATCTTCTGCTGCAGGTGAGCAATGGCAGCCTTTGTGCGCTGAGGGTCTGGTGTTCCATCCACAGAGTCTGTATGGATGCTGCCATCAGTACTGGAGGCCACTGCACTGGATGTTTGGGCAAGGCTGCTTACTTCCAACCGCTCGATCTATTGTAAAAACAAGAGGTAGATGTTAGAAGAAGCCCAAGAGGACTAGGTCTCCAAAATCAACGGGCCAAAATGTACTGGAAACGTATCTACTTTCAAATCTCAGTAGTTAACTGACCTGTAATTCCTCCTTGTCCTATGCAAGCCCTGTCTCTCTCTTATATACTGCCCTTATACAAGTGTGCTTTAAGCAAAACAGATATATGAAAAAAGATCTGCGCAAGATATACACTAGGGAGTCTTGCTTTGCTAGAGGATTTTTCAGTGTTTCTTCACACAATAAAACTCCCTTAGTGGGCTTAAAGTATGAATTAATTCACTTTCTTTACATATAATTTCTATTCAGAAGAACATCTATGTAAAACAAGTTGCCTTTGCATTCCAGTTATATGAAAACCCTTCTGGTGTTCAGACATCACTGTAATTCTAATCCACACTTATAGATTATGGTCACCTAAAAATGTCGACAGAATAGGTATGTTACTGGCTAGATATAAAAATGCAATTTTTAGAGGCGGGGCATGGTGGCTCATGCCTGTAATCCCAGCCCTTTGGGAGGCCGAGGCGGGCGGATCAAGAGGTCAAGAGATCGAGACGATCCTGGCCAACACGGTGAAACCCCGTCTCTACTAAAAATACAAAAAAAAATTAGCCAGGCGTGGTGGCACACACCTGTAGTCCCAGCTACTAGGGACTCAGGGAGCCTGAGCCAGAAGAATCGCTTGAACCCGGGAGGCGGAAATTGCAGTGAGCCGAGATTGCGCCACTGGGCTCCAGCCTGGCGACAGAGCAAGACTTCATCTAAAAAAACAAAAATGCAATTTTTATTACAATGTTTTTTATCTAAATCATGTCAAGGGTAATGGATCATTCTCTATATTCTAAGAAGGACACTTAATTGGTAGCTAGAGATGGTTGGAGGCAAGATGGGAATGTACTGCTGAAAGTGGCAGAGGTGAATATTACCAAATCAAAGGTGATAATGTTGGGCAAGAAAACTTGAAAACTCAGGGACAGGAACAGTAAGAGCTAAATAAACAAGCCAGGGACAAAGGTCAGGTCTTTTGGAGCCCAAATTTTGTGACTTTTATCCAGTAAAAGGTTTTTGTTAAGCAAGGGACTCCAAAGCACACATACTTTTCCTTTCATGTGGGTGAGAACCATTCAAAGGAGTTGAAGAAAAAGACAAGACAGTCAGATTTAAAAGCATAAATGTTCACTCTTCAACGCAGTTAGCTAAATCTGGGGAGGTCAAGTTTCCCAAATTCAGGAGAAAAAAATCCTTTAGGAGGTCATCCATGGGTGGGGCTTGTGGTGGCGAATTTGAGTAGGGCCCAAAGAAGAAGGCTCTAGAAAAAACTGTTCTTGGCCAGGCACAGTGGCTCACGTCTATAATCCCAGCGCTTTGGGAGGCCAAAGGAGAAGGATCACTTGAGGCTAAGAGTTCAAGACCACCCCAGGCAACACAGTGAGACCCCCCACTCTCTACACATTTTTTTTTTTTAATTAGACAGGTATGGTGGCACCCACCTGTAGTCCTAGCTACTAGGGAAGTGAGGCGGGAGGATCACTTGAGCCCAGTAATTCCAGGCTGCAGTGAGCTATGATTGTACCACTGTACTCCAGCCTGAGTGACAGAGCGAGACCCTGTCTCTAAAAAGAAAAAAAAAAAAAAAAACTGCAACAGAGTAATGAATACTGAGTAATAAAATAACCTTCTTAGGGTAATAAAAATCCCCAGTGTAAGTGCCAAATTACCATCCTGGAGACTAAGATCATACCCCTTTTCTTTGTTCCCATCTTAATCTGTACCAGGTAGCAGAAAGAACCATATACAAGGTTACCTCCTTCCTCGTATTTTCATGACAATAGTGCACCAACTTTGTTTTGATATTTATCAAATATATTTCAATATTTATGAAATGTCAATAATTAACCTAGAGATAACGTCTTCTATCTTTTCTTCATCTGTGATGTATTACCTCAGTTTGCCATGTGAGCAGGAGCTATGCTGATGTCTGAGCCATAAAACACATTTAGTTCATTACTGAATTCAATATATTACCATTGATGTGAATAAAAACAATACTTTCTTTCTAGATGAACAAATGAGAAATACTGTGCATTTAAATAAAATCAAAAGAGAACTTAATACTGAAATTAATGACAAAATAACATTACGCTCCACTAGTTAACAAAAGAGAGTATCTGGAATAGTTAGAGACCAGCACAATAACTGTTCTGTGTCACTTCTTCCTTCTGCCCAATTCATCTTTTGGTACATGCTAACAAGCAGTAAAATGGCCAGAGACTGCAGAAGGGAGGAATAGCCAGAGGTCCAGATAACCAAGGTCCCAAGAGTTGAAACAAGAGATCCTGGAAATCCACTTTATTCAGTGCCCAATGTCTTCTAGGTTGCACAAGGTTCTAATTGTTGCATTTTCTTTCTGAATGAGATTTCAGATCCTTGACCTTGATGAGTATTTATGTTTAATAATTAAGCTCAAAATCTACCACAATATAAAGGAAAGCAAATATAAGAATGTCACTAGATCCAAGACTCTAAAAGCTTCTGCATGCTCTAGTTCTCTCTCTCTTAGGTTCTCTGATATTAATATGAATATTAACTTACATGCAATCTGTTGACTAAAGAAGTGTAGCTATGACCAGGCACAGTGGCTCGCGCCTATAATCTCAGCACTTTGGGAGGCCAAGGTGGGAGGATTGCTTGAGCCCAGGAGTTTGAGACCAGCCTGGGCAACATGGCGAAACCCCATCTCTACAAAAAAATTTAAAAATTAGCTGGGCATCGTGGCACGTGTCTGAAGTCCCAGCTGCTCAGGAGGCTGAGGTGAGAGGATAGCTTTTACCTGGGAGGCAGAGGTTGCAGTGAGCTATGAGCCATGATCCTATTTGATTATATCTCTAAAATGAAAAAAAGAAACCTCTACATTAAATTTTCAACATACAGTCACATGTTTCATAATGACTTTTTGGTCAATGATGGACTGCATATACAACAGTGGTTCCATAAGACTATAATACCAGATTTTTTACTATACCTTTTCTTTGTTTAGCTGTGTTTAAATACAAAAACCCCACTGTGGTACACTGCCAACAACATTCAGTACAGTAACCTGCTGTACAGGTTTGTAGCCTAGAAGCAATAGGCTATACCACATAGCCTAGGTGTGGAGTAGGCTATACCATCTAGGTTTGTGTAAGCACATTCAGTGATGTTTGCACATTAACAAAACTCTCTAACTGCATTCCTCAGAACATATCCCCATATTTACAAGTGATCACATTTTAGATGTGATGTTATTTCCTTACAGAGTAACTTAAGAAATAAACTAGGCTATCTTTAATCTGACTTCTCACCTACCTGGGCTATTTGGAGCCACAGTGTGTCTGGCTCCTACTCAGAATCATCAACATGCCTGCAAGAGTACAGCTGATAGAACCCAAGGTCTTCAGCCTCTAAAGAAAACTAACCCACAACTTCAGCAGTAAGGCAGTTTAACACCTGAAACCATGAATCACTGGATTACTGAACTCCTCCCAATTCTTGCAGAAACGATTTTTTTTTAAAGGAGAAATAAGGTGAGGGGAAGAGAGGAGGAAGATGCAGAGAGGGGAGGAGAGAGGAAAAGACCAAAGGAGAGGACGAAGAGTGGGGTGGCAGAGAGGGAGAGTAAAGGAAGAAAGAAAGAGAAAGCTACATTGGACTACAGAATCACAGGACAAGGGAGGAGAACAGTCTTGATATATCCTGAGTTAGGAACAAAGTCCTTTGAAGTCCATGCTCTAGGCATAAATACTTAGCATTTAGCTATGAGTTATGAAGGCATCAACTGAAAAGTGGTTCCCTTTTTCAACAGCCTTTGCTGGCATATTAGGCTGTCCATACATAACAATATAAAATTAGATTATCTTTTATTTGAGACGGAGTTTCATTCTTGTTGCCCAGGCTGGTGTGCAATGGCGTAATCTTGGCTTACTGCAACCTCCGCCTCCAGGGTTCAAGTGATTCTCCTGCCTCAGCCTCCTGAGTGGCTGGGATTATAGGCACCTGCCATCATGCCGAGCTAGTTTTCTTGTATTTTTAGTAGAGATGGGGTTTCGCCATGTTTGCCAGGCTGGTCTTGAACTCCTGACCCCAGCTGATCCACTGGCCTTAGCCTCCCAAATTGCTGGGATTACAGGTGTGAGCCACTGGGCCTGGCCATAAAATTAGATTTCTAACTCATTCCAGATAGACAATTAAATCTCAAATGAAAAAGGCAAAATTTAAAAACCTTTCAAAGGCAGCATTGCAAAATAAGGAAGGTTTTTCTTAAACATACACACAAAGGCACAAATCCAAAAAACAAGATTATTGAGTCGGGCTCTATATAGTATAGTAGTGAAGCATGGATTCTGGCATAAACTGCTTGGGTTCAAATCTGGCAAGTTATTTGGACACGTTACTTAACCTCCGCAGCCACTTTGTCAACTGTAAAACTGTAAAATGCTAATGCTCACTTTAGAAGACAATTGTGAGGATAAAATGGGTCAACACATATAAAAGGGCTTAGAATAGTACCTGGCACAGAGTAAGTTGTTAGCACTGGCTGTTGTTTTTGTGCCATGAAAGTAGTTCTTTTAAAAATTTAAGTATTAAGAGATTCCAGAATAAATTCACTTCCAAGATCTTTCCACATTTCAGGCATGAACAAGGGATATGTAGAGAGTTTGAACCAAAAGAATAATGCAATTCAACACTACAATCAAAGTAATATAGTCACCTATGATAGATATAGTTGGCCTCGTGACTATGCACTTGGCTAGCTAACCTTCCAATTTTAAAAACAACATTACAGATGCTGTTATTTACAAATGACTTGATTGCCTCCCACCACCAGTTATTATGAGGCAAGATGAGGAAAGCAGCAGCAGTCCCACTTACTCAACAGACTGTCTTTTTCTGACCATATCCTGAGGGGCTTTCGTACCTCCTGTCAGAGTCCAGGGCATCAGTGTATCAAATACTGCCCATTCACAGCTAATGTTAGAATTTGTAATTAATTTGTATAGAAAAAGGTAAAAATCAGTCAGTTAAATATATTTTGAATATTTATTATATGCAAGGCAATGTGCTAAAAAGCTAGGGATATGGTCAGAAGCCACAATTCTGATCTGTTGCTATAATAAACAGACTATACTGCTTTGTCTGCATTGTATCTCTCTTAGTATTAAGAGACAGTTTGCCGGACTTAAAATTATCTATTAACTGATCTGAATTAATTGACAGAAAACAACCCGAGAAAACCTAAACAGCAATGCCTCAAAATATAGATTAATCGGGGCAGAGTGGTGCCATTTCGGGCACAGTATTTAACTTAGCTTTGTTACTTAGCTCTCTCTACTTTCTCTAAGTCGATGAAAGTGTTAGAAAACAACAGTACCCAGCTTTGAGAATTATCATGTGTAAAAGCAATGTAGTGTGGAAAGGTCACTGACAAGAATAAAAAGACCTAGGTTCAAACCTGGCTTTCTCACCTTACTAGCTGTGTGGTTGTGGGTCACCTACTTGTTCTCTTTTAATCTTAGTTTTCTCATCTATACAACGGGGTTATCATTTTCTAACGAGATTTTTTAAAAAAAATGTTAAAGATGTATTAAGTCAGATGGTGCCTGCCAAACATGGTACACTAATTAGTTACCTTCTTCCATTACTTAACCTGGCCTCTATGTTCATTACTCAAAATACAAATACCTATTTGTAACAAGAAAAAATTAAGAGATTGGCTGGGTGTGGTGGCTTATGCCTCTAATCCCAGCACTTTGGGAGGCCAAGATGGACAGATCACTTGTGCTCAGGAGTTCGAGACTAATCTGGGCAATGTGGCAAAACCCCGTCTCTACAAAAAATAAAAATAAAAATTAGCCAGGTGTGGTGGCACACCTCTGTAGTCCCAGCCACTCAGGAGGCTGAGGTGGGGGGAATTGCTTAAGCCCAGGAGGTCAGAGCTTCAGTGAGCTCAGATTATGCCACTGCACTCCAGCCTGGGTGACAGGGTCTCCAAAAAAAGAATAGTGACTCAGGCTATAATATTCAAGAATCACTCTCACAAGACTTTAGAATGAAGTATATTATATATGATCAGTCCGAAGTCTGTAATGTGGGAAAATGTTTAAAATTATGTTCTATTATCTGGACACATGCTAACCACGAAAAGGAGAAGGTAACAAAAAAGGTGCTTTCACTACTGAGAATTTAAAAATGCATATAAAATTCATGTGCAGACAAGCCATGTGACTACAGAACTGCCATCAATAAATTCTCCTTTGTAAGTTAATTCCTACTACAAATATTTCAATGACACAGTGTCATTAAAACAAAATATTTATCAGCCTTAGCTTAATTCTATTTATTTTAAGTAATTGTGATAAAATAAAATTCTAAAGTAATGAAGAAATCTGAAATGCTCAATAGGGTCTATGATAATCTGGTTCTCCCTGAGCTGGTTGTCACAACTTGTTAGGAAGCTTGTGAAGAGTAGAGGCTCCAAGGAAGAGCTGTTTGAACGACATACCCCTAATCCCATGTTAGGCCTAATTACTCTTCTTACTCTTAAAAATCACTTATTTGCTGATGAATTCTAAATGTATACCACCAGCCCATACTTCCCTTAATACTAAACTCACATATCCAATCACCTACTTAGTATCTCTACTTACATGTCCAACAGTCAGTTCATTATTTATTTATTTTTGAAATGGAGTCTTGCTCTGTTGCCCAGGCTGGAGTACAGTAGCATGATCTTGGCTCACTGCAACCTCTGCTTCCTGGGTTCAAGGGATTCTTGTGCCTCAGCCTCCCTAATAGCTGGGATTATAGGCGTGTGCCACCACACCTGGCTAATTTTTCTAATTTTTAATAGAGGCGGGGTTTTGCTGCATTGGCCAGGCTGGTCTCAAACTCCTGGCCTCAAGTGATCTACCTGCCTTAGTCCCCCATAGTGCTGGGATTTGAGGCTTGAGCTATCACGCCTGGCCAATTCTTTTTTTTCTCACATACCCTATATCCAGTAAACAACAATGTTAATAATCATAGCTGCTAATACATATAGTATACTTGGTATATGCTAAGCACTGTTCTAAACCCTTGGCGTGTTCAGTACATTGTTTAATTCTTACAGTAAAACTATGGGATGGATATTATTATTTATCCTCATTTTGTGGCTAAGAAAACCAAAGCATAGGGAATTTAAGTTGTCTAAGATCACAAATCAAGGAGTGGCAGACTCAGTGTTTGAACCCAGATAGTCTACCTATGGAGTCTGTATTATTATTACCCACTATGTATATACCATGTTGTCCCAGTCTCTTATAACTGCAATAATATCTTTATAATTAATTATCTGCAGAGTGGCCAGAGTAGTTCTTTTAAAATGTAATTCAGATTGCAACACTCTTTTTATACCTGAAACCTTCCAGTGGCTCTCTATCTCAGTCAGGGTAAAAGCCAAAGTTCTTACAATGGCCATGATCTACACCTGCACCACCACATCCCATTACCTCCCTGACCTCATCTCTTACTATTCATCTGTTTACTCCACTGCCACCAGCTACAATGGCCTCCCCCTGTTCCTGGAACATGCGAGACATGTACCTATGTCAGGGCTTTTCACTCAGTGAGTGCTCCTTCTTTCTAAAATGCTCTTCTCTCAGACACCTGCATGGCTTGCTCCATCACCTCCTTTAAGTCTTTGCTTCAATGTCTCCTTAGCAGTGAGGACTTCTCTGACTACCTTATTTAAAATGGCAAACTTTGGTTCCATTATGAACTTCCTATTTTCCTTCTTGACTTCATTTTTCTACACAGAACTTTTTACCTTCTGACATATATTTTTATATTTCATAAAAATAAACTAGAATATAAGGCCCATGAAGGTAGATATTTTTGTGTTTTGTCCACTTTTGGGTCTCTAATAACTAAAACTGTGCATGGTACTTAGCAGCTGCTCAAATATTTGTTGAATGAATACAATTTCCTATTCTCTTATTTATTCAGAGTATTTTTTGGGTGTGGCTATGTACCACTCTTTCATTAAAATCTGAAGTGTTTCCGTTTATTGTATCACCAAGAAATCTTAACAAGGTTATTTATAACTTCATCTGTGTTATAACAAGACATTACTCTATCAGATATTGACCTTCAAAAGCTTCCCAAAGTACCTTATCTTCATATATTTATATCAGATATTTCATAATTTATAAAAAAGCTTAGAGTTCATTTATACTCTTGCATGAATTGCCCTAATATACTTTAGTATCCTCCTGTTTTATTCAAAACATGGGTTAAATGCCCAAAATTATTTTTCTTCTTTGTGAACTACATGAATATTTCTTTTCCTTAGATAAGCAGATATTTTCTGAGGCTATCAAAGTGAAAGTCTCAATCTGGTTTATGTGTAAATATGATGATGATAGTAGCATAGGTAATATTAGTAACTGAGTGCTTACTATAAACCTGGTACACATCTAAATGCTTTGCTTATATTAACTTGGTTAATCCTCAAAACAACCCTAGTTGATGTATACTATTTTAATTTTTTTTTTTTGAGACAGAGTCTTGCCCTGTTGCCCAGGCTGGAGTGCAATGGCATGATCTTGGCTCACTGAAACCTCTGCCTCCTGGGTTCAAATGATTCTCCTGCCTCAGCCTCCCAAGTAGCTGGGATTATAGGCGCCCGCCACCATGCCCAGCTAATTTTTGTATTTTTAGTAGAGATGGGGTTTTACCATGTTGGCCATGCTGGTCTCGAACTCCTGAGCTCATGATCCACCCACCTCAGCCTCCCAAAGTGCTACGATTACAGGCATGAGCCACTGTGCCCGGCCTTAATCTCCATTTTCTAGCTGAAGAAATTGAGTCAGGAGAAGTTAGGTGACTTGTCCAAGGTCACATAGCCAATAAGCAGCAGAGTCAGGATTTGAACTCAGAGGACTGGGCTTCAGAATCCTTGCTTTTCACTAAACTGCTTGTCATAAGTCATGACCATCACCACTTTATCAGAAGAATAGGGAGGCACTAATGATTTTTACAAAGTTAGACTCTGGGCCAGGCATGGTGGCTCACGCCTGTAATCCTAGCGCTTTGGGAGGCTGAGGCGGGTGGATCACTTGAGGTCAGGAGTTCGAGACCAGCCTGGCCAACATGGTGAAACAATGTCTCTACTGAAAATATAAAAATTATCCAGGCATGGTGGCGCATGCCTATAATCTGAGCTACTTGGGAGACTGAGGCATGAGAACTGCTTGAACTGAGGGGTGGAGGCTGCAGTGAGCTGAGATCACGCCACTGTACTCCAGCTTGGGTGATAGAGCGAGACTCTGTCTCAAAAAAAAAAAAAAAAAAAAAGACTGAATGGGAATCCTACATATGCAATTACATCCTTCTCCCTAAAATTTATTAACTATGTATATGCAAAGTATGAAGCAAGGTGCTACAGGAGATATGACAACGGTAGTGATATGGCACTATTCAAAAGCAGCTTATATAATGGGAGGTGGAGAGAGAAGGTCAAATAATGTGTTTTAATATGTAAAATATGTCTATTATAATATTTATGGCATTTTCCCAACACATATGGGGATTCAGAAAGAGAGAAATACCTGGTTTGAGATGGGGTGACTAAGAAGTTTTATAAAGCAGATGGTATTTTTGCTATACCTCAAAATGGAATTCTGACAGACTTGTAAGAGGGGTCATTTGCAAGAGGGCAGAAAAATTCTATATATTTTTTAAAACAGTAAATAATATAGTTTGGTTAATATTTAAAGAAAGTATGGGAATACTCATAGTTTGAATTTATTCTTAATTAAAATAACCTTTACTATCTCACTTGCTAGGAGGTAAAGACTGATAAGTAGTCAATATTTTTTTTTTTTCCAATTAGGGGACTACGTTACCAGAGCTATGTACTTAGAAGCTTAATCTGGTATCCATGAGTAAATATACAGAATATATATACAGAGTCTATATACAGAGTAAATATACAGAATATACAGAGGTTGGTGGGTAGGAGGCCAGGTAGGAATCTATAATAATCCTAAGCCACTAAAACGCAGTGCCAATAGAAATGAGGAAGCGGGGACTAGGCACGGTGGCTCACGTCTGTAATCCCAGCACTTTGGGAGGCTGATACAAGTGGATCACTTGAAGTCAGGAGTTTGAGACCACTCTGGCCAACATGGTGAAACCCCATCTTTACTAAATACACAAAAATTAGCTGGGCGTGGTGGCACACACCTGTAATCCCAGCTACTTGGGAAGCTGAAGCAGAAGGATCGCTTGAACCTGGGAGGTGGAGGTTGTAGTGAGCTGAGACTGTACAACTACACTCCAGCCTGGGTGACAGAGTGAGACTTAGTCTCAAAAAATAAAAATAAAAATAATAAAAAAGAAACGAGAAAGGGAGAGGCCAGAAAAGCCCTAGGCATTCCTACTTTTGGAGGTTCCATCCACATGTAAAACACATCAAATATACTCTTATTAAACATAATTTTTAACTGAAAACTTAAGTTTTTCTGTTATTTTGCACTGAAATTATCTGGTAACAACTAACTTATTTTTAGAGCTAGGGTCTTGCTATGTTGCCAAGGCTCAAGTGCAGTGACTATTCATGGGCATGATCATTATGCACTGCAGCTTCAAACTCCTGGTCTCAAGCAAGTCTCCCATATCAGCCTCTGGAATAGCTGGGACTACAGACGCCACCATGCCCAGATACAAATAACTTTAAATATTCTTGACATGTATTGTGAAGAAGAAAATCTAAACTATAAATTCTTTTCAAATGAAATGAAATACTTAAATAATGTTAAATATAACAATTATTACATTTTGCAACCTTCAAGAGCTCAGTCCCCTGCCTCCCTGAACCTACAGTGCCTGCTGGATATAGCAGTTCTGTGGATTTAAATGTGATACCCTCTCCAGGTTTCACATTTTCTGTTACATAGATGACTCTCTCTGTCTCTAGGTTTAAATTCCAATTGCCTAATGGCTATTTCTATGTGAATATCCTTCTGTGTTTTCCCTGACTAATCAAAATTTGTCTCAAACTAAGCATTCCATGTCCTCGCCTCTCTTTCAAAAAGATGTCTCCTTACAAAACTGTTTGCATCCTCTTCCAATAATCAAGAGTAAAAGCATCTTTCTGATCTTTTCCCCTTCTTGCCAAATTTGTTTTGTTTTTTTGTTTGTTTGTTTTTGAGACGGAGTTTCGCTCTTGTTACCCAGGCTGGAGTGCAATGGCGCGATCTCGGCTCACTGCAACCTCCGCCTCCTGGGTTCAAGCAATTCTCCTGCCTCAGTCTCCCGAGTAGCTGGGACTACAGGCGTACGCCACCATGCCCAGCTAATTTTTTTTTTTTTTTTTTGTATTTTTAGTAGAGACGGGGTTTCACCACGTAGACCAGGATGGTCTCGATCTCTTGACCTCGTGATCCACCTGCCTCGGCCTCCCAAAGTGCTGGAATTATAGGCATGAGCCACCGCGCCCGGCCTCTTGCCAAAATTTTTAAGTAGCTTCTAAGTTCTACTGTTTTTGCTTTTATAACATTGCATGCCAATCCTTTTCATGCCAACCACAGGTGATCAGAGTATTATCTAAACAGTCTCCTTTTTCCATTCTACCTTGTATACCACTGGTCTACGAGTATTCTAAGATTAGATTTGTCTTTTTCTAACTTGTTTTCCCTAGTGTCTAGTATACAGATGTTAACCAAATATCTGTTAAATGAATAGATTCACATTACATTTCCTCAAATACTGCTGTAAACCATATATTTCTAGATCTACCTATGCTCTGATAAGACTATCAATACCTTTCTAGTGCCTTTCACATTAACATTCCATTATTTTCCTTAAAAGGCAAACTAAGATTATTTTAAGGAAATGTCAAAGGAGGTAAATTATGAAATTAGCAGTAGCGATTTTAGAGAGGCAAGACAGCAGAGTGGAAAGAGTGTAAGTATCAGAGTTAAGCACAGCTGGAACTTGAAGCTTAGTTCTAAACCTACTTATCCTGGCTATTTAACTTGTGGGTTCATTTTTCTCATTTTTTTAAAGGGAGGATAACAGTACCCCTCTTGCAGGATTGAACTGAGCAAACACACATAAACTCCTTAGTAAATGCTGAAACCTAAAAGGCCCTCAAGTAGCTACTAACGTTAAGTTACAGAGTACTGTTTAGGTTTTTCCATAAATATTTCTTTGAAGAATTCTATTTTGGTAATTAGGCCAAAGCTTTGATATAAGACAAAACAACATTGCCTTAAATATCCTGAGATGTTATTCTGAGACTTAAATAAACAGCAAATCTTTATCTAACAAAACAAAACCCCCACGTGTGTGTGTGTGTGTCTCATTATTATCTCATTAATCCAGTGAGACAGGCACTACATACACACACACACACACACACACACACACACACATGCACACACACTCACATATATACACACACACACACACATACATATGATAGAGGTTTCTAACTACTAGAAAAATGACCGATGACTAGAATACTGTAATTGGCAACTCTGATATGGAAAATAATAGTACTATCCTTGTCCTTGAGGATTTCATCTAAATTTCTTCCCAGTACTAGAGATGCCATTTCTCCCCTAAATTTATTATCTTACTATCTGTTCCTGGAACAAATACAAATGAATTTAACTTGACAAAGAAACAGTATAGCCACTTCCAAATCTAGAAGATAGGCCAAATTCACAAAAATCCAGTAACCCCACTTGAGAGCTTTCAAGAATGATGACAATTCATTTTTGAAAAGGGAAGTAAATACATCAGATTGTTATTTATATAATCTGAGAATTCCCTTAATTGCCATTTTTGGGAAATTACAAAATTAGCTGCGCATGTTTGGTACCTAACCATATTATCTCATTAATCCAGTGAGGCAGGCATTACTATTCTAATTTTCTATATGAAAAATCTGGCTCAGAGGCTAACTTAAACCTTTAATTCAAAATCGTGAACTCTGTATTGTATAGCACACCCATGCCTGATCTTTGAAAGACTGTAGTTCTAGCATTACTTGGTTACCTATAACTGAATAAAAATTATTTTTCTACATGTTA
Source organism: Ateles fusciceps (assembly GCA_036589455.1). Lineage (NCBI taxonomy): Eukaryota > Metazoa > Chordata > Mammalia > Primates > Atelidae > Ateles > Ateles fusciceps. The sequence continues at coordinate 5,182,366 of JAZHEH010001341.1, read as the reverse complement.
ATAGGTTTTTAATTCTTTGTTTTGTTTTTCATAGATTTAGGGGATACAAATGCAGTTTTGTTACATGAATACATGGTACAGAGGTGAACTCTGGGCTTTTAGTGTACCTATCACCTGACTAGTTAATATTGTGCCCAACAGGTAATTTTTCAACCCCTGCCCACCCCCACCATCCACTCTCCTCCCTTTTGGAGTCCCTAGTGTCTATTACTCCCCTGAATAAAAATTATTTTAAGAGAAATTTATTTAAACAGATAGGACAGATTATTCCTATATTCTTGATACAATCTCAAGAGATCAACTTTCTGTCTATTAAAAAATATAAAATCTTTGGCAAGGGATACTCCAGGGTGTTATCTTTCCTAAAATCTGTACTTAATTTTGAGAACGCAGTTGCTTTTTGTAGAACAGAATAAAACAGATACACTGATAAAGTTGGTGTAAATGCCTGCTGTATATACTGTTTCTAGTATCTTAAGAATGTCATCAATTTTTAAAGATCCTGGAAATGAATTAAGGATATCTATGAAGAATTGTAAAAAGTTGCTTAAATATGTAAATGGTATGGACTTCAGAGATTTGTCTAGTTGTTCTAGGTTTTTAAACAGAGGTATCTGTAACTCCTAAGAGGGCTAAGAAATCAATAAAATTTTACTCCAAAAGACTGAGAATCAATGTATACCAGTGTTAACTGAGATAATAAGAACATTCAACTACTCAAAGAGTTCTGAAAAGGCAAACTGAATTCTTAAGCCTCTGTGAAGGAATTACTTAAATGGCAAGGATCCAATCTTCATAATTTATGCATTTCTATACTCTGTTGATGTAGGACTGGGGAGAAAGGGAGAGACTACAGGTAGTACCATCCCTCCAGGTGGCACTAGGAAATGCCTGGGGACATTTCTCCTGCAATGCAGTCTTAACAATTACCTGATCTTACATGCAAGAATGACCTAACTGAAAAATACTACATGGATTCTGGACTTACTCCAGAAGAATGGGAAAAAGGAGACACAGAGAACAAGACTAGTTGTGGATGTCCTTTCCTGCCTTGGTCAATTCTTTCACATGTGATGACCAATGGAAACTTTTCAGTTTTTCTGATAAATTACAGATAAAGTAAAAGTAGAAAAGTATATGATAAAAGGGACAGATTCAGGAATTCTGCATATGAAAGGAGAAACATTTTCTAGGTATCTGTAGGGATAGGATAGCTTAGAGAAAATTAGGAGCAGACAGATGGGGAAAGCACATTATGGCACCATGAGATTATGGATGCAGGTTGTGAAAAGACTGAGGCTTTACAATTTAATTCATTTTGCAATTATCTTTTCTTTATGTAAAACACTGAATAAAGGTGGAATCCCTGCTCTCAAGGAACACATGATCTAGTTGGTGAAACATGGAAATGATCAACTGAAATGCAGGTCCAATTAAATAAATGACATACATAGGAAGGCAAAGTACACTCTGAATACAGGTGGGAAGCATGTATTAAAAGAAGGAAAGGGGCTGGCTGGGCGCAGTGGCTCACACCTGTAATGCCAGCACTTTGGAAGGCAGAGACAGGAGGATTAGCTTGAGGACAGGAGTTTAGACCAACCTGGTTAACATAACAAGACTGTTTCTTTACAAAAAAGAAAAAAATTAGCCAGGTTTGGTGGGGTGAGTCTGTAGTCCCAGCTACTCAGGAGGCTAAGGTGAGAGAAACACTTGAGCCTAGGAGTCTAAGGCTGCACTGAACTATGATCACACCACTGCAACCAACCTGGGCAACAAACAGACTGAGACCCTATCTCTAAAAAAAAATTAATTTTTTTTTTTTTTTAAAAGTGAAATGGATAGATAAGGCTCATTGGAGAGGGTAACAATCAAAATGAGCCTTGAAGAAATTAGATAGAGAAAGGATAAGGAAAAGCATTTCAGGTTAATAGTTTAGTATGCAGAACAGTCCAGAAGAAGAAAATGTAATACACCTTCATGATAACTGAATGGCTTGTGAGGCTGTAAAATAATGGCACAGGAGGCTGGGCGGGTGGTTCACACCTGTAATCCCAGCACTTTTGGAGGCTGAGGCGGGTGGATCACAAGGTCAGGAGTTTGATACCAGCCTGGCCAAGATGATGAAACCCTGTCTCTACTAAAAATACAAAAATTAGCCAGGCGCAGTGGCAGGCACCTGTAATCCCAGCTACTCAGGAGGCTGAAGCGGGAGAATCGCTTGAACCCAGGAGGTGGAGGTTGCAGTGAGCCGAGATCACGCCACCGCACTCTAACCTGGAGAACAGAGCAAGACTCCATCAAAGAAAAAAAAAAAAAAGGCACAGGAGAGGGCTGTAGTGGGAAATGGGTTGCCAATGTAGGTCTAAACTACTGTTCTAAACTTTATGCCAACGATATCACTGAAGGTTTCCCAATGATAAGAGTAGTACAATCTCCTTTGGGATCTAGACTTAAAGATCCAAAGGCTACTTGACTATATCAACGTCTACAAGTCCAAAATCAAATATAATCCTCTTCTAAACCAGATCTTACACTGTTCCGTATCTCAGGAAAAGCATCTATCCATCAAGTTACACAAGCTAAAACCAAACCAATCAAAGCCTAGGAGCCATTCTTGACATCTTCTGCCTTCTACCTATATCCAATCCAACACTAAGGCCTATCAATTTTACTTTCCAAATTTTCATCATAGTACACAACACTCTCCATCTACCTCTACTGCTACCACCTTAGGACGAACTCTTACCTCTCTCCTGGACCACTGCACTGACTGATCCTGATTGATCTACCTGCATTCACTTAGGATATCATTTAAACTGAAGAAATTATTTTTAAAAAAGTCCTAAATCACTCAATACTTAAATTATTTTAGTAGCTTCCAACAACTTTTAGAATGAACAAGAATTTGAATAGTCTATAAAGTCCTACTTGGTTAGGCCCTGTATCTACTTCTCTAGATCTTTGTTTTACAGTACGCTTCCCCTCCTACTTATTCCACTCTAGTCACACTGGCCTTTTTTCAGTGCCCAGTGCTTATCCTATTTTTTCTCACCATAGTGCTACATTTGCAATACTGTCTGCTTATCTGCCTTTCTTCAGCTCTCAGCCTGCCATTTTGCTAAATGCCAGGTATGTAATAATGAAAAAAACAGTCTCTGCTTTCATGAGGTTTATGGCTGAGTGGGGAAAAGTGGTAGAGACAGAAAAACCAGTAACCAAACAAGATAAACTGTATCAAGTGCTACAAAGAAATAGAATGTTGTGAGAAAAGGAACAGTGTATGGGAGGAAAATCTATTTTAGCCTGGGGAGGTCACAGAAAGCTTCTCTTAACAAGAGGACATTTGAACTGAGTCCTCAAAGATAGAAAGGAGGTTGTTACTTTAATCAGGCCATAAGTGAGAAAAAGCACTATTACTATAGGTTTCACATGCCAAGAAAATAGAGAATTTGAAATTTTATCATAATTGAAATGAAAACAGTTAAAGAAAGTAGCAATTCAAAAGAGAAAAAAGAAAAAGGATTTATCTATTCACCACTTCTTAGAATTCACTTGGTTGAAAGGTTATGACGATCTTACTAAAAGGCTTACAGAAGGAACAGAAGGATGCTAAGAGAGGAAAAGGTCAGTAAACAGGGAGGAGGGCACCTGCCAGTAACCTAATGGAGTATATGGAGAGTTGTATTTATAAGGCTTACATAAGCAATGAGTCAGCAAAAAGTCAGGTATCAATGGATCTCTTCTGTGGCCACTCTAAGCAACTAGGAAACTTGGCTCTCTGAGATAGGAATATACCTTCCAGTAACACCTGCCTAAGTTAGGATGAGGAAAAGTAAATCTTAATGTTTATAAAAAACATAAGAAATAAGATCCAACTTAAAGCAAGGTGATTCTGGTAGGATTTTGCAAATGTAATGTAACTCACTTCCTCTAATTTGTAATAAAACACTAAAGATTCCAGAACCAAGACTCCAAAATCTGCTAAAAGTAAAACCTACATTTTAAAGAGAAAACGTCCTTATCTTTCTAGAGGTCCATAAATAATGGAGGGCTACTTTCTACAACTATCTTTTCTCTAATAAGGCTAAAATGTAAATATATGTATAAACAGTAACAGAAAAAGACTTCATATCAATAGAACTGGGTCTGGCAAAGAAAAATGTACAAAAGAGAAAACAAAAGAGATTCAGTCATAGTAGAGGCAAAGAGATACAGTATTCACAACCACTTGGTATCAAACAGCAATGACAATGAACCCAAGACAAATACCCACCAACGCACAGCTACCAAAATAGCAGACTCCTTATCCTGCCTTCCTCCACCTCCATACTTATGTTCTCAGCCTATTACTGTTCCAGTGGCAACAACTCTATAACAGGAGGAAGGCTTTATTCTTCCTTCTCCTGCTCAGACTATAGGAAAAGCAGGAAAAAAAGCATAATTATGACTATTCAAAGGAAAGAAAAGAGGTCTAATTGTTAGTCTGCATTCTTTTCTCTGGAAATTCCTGGCTTCTGCCTGTACAGAGGCACATGAGAAAACTTGGATTATCTCGGAAGGTCACAACTGAATGGCCACACGTTATGTTTCTCCTTCTGGTTCCCTTGGTCATCCTTTTCCATCAAGCGTGATTTTGCAAAATGTTTTAGTTATCGCTAAGCAGCAATTCTATGCAGCTGATACAGAAAAGTAAAAAAATAAGAAAAAACAATCACAACACATTTATCTTACCAAAACCCCCTGTCAGGCAGTCTGCTGATTTTGCTTGCCACAAAGCTCATCCTTCATTTGTGCAGTGCCAGAGCAAGCTTGGAGCATAAAAACAAATCACAACCTCTCTTGGCTATAAGCTCTTTCCATTTGTTCCAGCTTCCAAATTGCAGAGGAGCTGTGGCATAGTCTGTCACTGCTGCACATACTTGGTTTCCGAGAATAACGCTGCAAATGAGGACAGCTACCACTGGGAATGCATTCCCCCACCAAAGAGCCAGCCGCAATGAAGCTTCTACTGGATCCCTGGGCTTCTCACCTTCACAGTCTCAGAGAAGTGACTTTCACAAAACAGGCAGGTACAGCCGCACCACATCAATACCCTCGCATAGCCAATCCTCCGCAGTGCCCACCTCAGCCTATGTACAGTTTTGATTCTGTCTCTTGTAGCAACTCTTAGAGCTTTCTACATCTGGGAGCTTAGAGGACTCTGTGCTGAATAAACAGAAAGCTTCTGCCAAACAAACATCCGTGTGTGTGTGTGCGCGCGCGCATGCAGTTTGCCGAGAGCAGCTAATGCAAATGAATAGTTTGACTCTGAGAATGGAGATCACAGACAGTATCTGCCTCTCTTCTCCAGCTGTGAGCATCTTTTATAAAAGACAAAAGCATCACACTGGTTGGATTTAAAGCTACAGGGTATTAATTCAACATTCCCATTTGTCTTCTCATTTAAATCAGATAAGGCTGAAAGAATCGCTTAAAGAAGATTAAAAACATTCTAAATGAAATAACACTGTTTAGGTAGCTTGGTTCAATAAATGCAAAGAAAAAGCAATCTACCTATGTTTCAATAAAGTCCCAGAAGATTGCCAGAACAGATTTCCATGCTTTTCTAATGTTTCTTCTCTTATTTTTCATTTTAGGTTGGCAAAATCATTTAAAACAAGAATACAACATGAATGAGAAAACTAGAAAAAGAAAACTGAGCATGAAACTCTAAAATCATATTCACTATGGACAGAGAAAAAAACACTCTAAAATATAAACAACAGATTCAAAACATCACAATCATAAGCCCACGCTCAGCCCGGTATCACCACACACTATTGAACACTCAGGACACTACGTGACAGAATTGAGTATCTTAATAAGGCTGTTTCTGACTTGAAAAAGTCACTTTGGGATTTAGGCAAGTTATCAGATCTGAACCTTATTTCTTCATTTGTAAAAGCAGTTGTGGGGAACACATATAGGAGGAATTTAAATGATTATAAAATATAGTGTGGCATGTATAAAGTATATCTACTAATATTTCTCTGAGGTTAACATGCAGAAAGGAATCAGACATGAAGACAATTTAACACAGTAAACCCTTTCCATGAGCCTGGAGGTGTGATAATTTCTTTACTTCTAGTTAAGTATGGATCTGGAAGCTCAGGCCAGCACAGTACTGACAGGTCAAAGAAGGTCTTTCTATCAGTATTCACCAGCTTCGTTCAATATTCTTTCACTTAAGCCAGATGAAGCCCTCTGAATGGAATCCAAAGCACCTTGAATGAATGTAAAGAAAATGCTGGGTTGAAACTCTGACTCCAGAAATTCCTTTTCCATCTCTAGAGACATAGAACTCTGACCTTGACTTTCCACAACAAAAAGAATTTGATTTAATAGAAGTTTTGTTTTCACTTAAAAATTAGGTGGTAAGGGCCGGGCGCCGTGGCTCACGCCTGTAATCCCAGCACTGTGGGAGGCCGAGGAGGGCGGATCAGAGGTTAAGAGATCAAGCCCATCCTGGCCAACATGGTGAAACCCTGTCTCTACTAAAAATACAAAAATTAGCTGGGCGTGGTATCGTGCGCCTGTAGTCCCAGCTACTCGGGAGGCTGAGGCAGGAGAATTGCTTGAACCCGGGAGGTGGAGGTTGCAGTGAGCTGAGATCGCACCACTGCACTCCAGCCTGGCGACAGGGCGAGACTCCGTCTCAAAAAAAAAAATAAAAATAAAAATAAAAATTAGGTGGTAAGGTTTCAACTGAGTAAGTATGTTTCTACAAAAACAGTAAAAGCCCCAATCCTATACCACTAGCATCAACACTAGCTGCTGTTTGCTTAATTCTGTTTACTAGCATTTTCAACATCTTCTTTTAAGACAATCATGCTCATTGTAGAAAACTTTGAAAGTGCAAATGGGTAGAAAAGAAAGCAAAAACTATCTGTAATTTCACCACTTAGAAGCCCAAACAAACCACTATTACCACTGTGATTTCCATCCCTTCAGTTTTAAAAAAATATATGTGCAAGTATTTTGTTATTTCAAATCAGTTCTTAAGATTTCAATCTTAAGGACTCTGTAAGAGAATCCGTATTTTTTCCCTGCCTTCTCTCTAAAAATCACTTACTGTGTAAGTAAATATATCTGATGTGGGCTTTTAAATACACTGAGCTACTAGACTGTGTGTAGTCTAACATAAAATCTAACAAGTTATTATTTTCTTCACAATTAGATAACTGAATGTTCGGCACTGTATATTATTCTTCCTTGGGAAGGTACAGCATTTAATCTTTTGTAAGATGAATGTTTGTGGCTGGGCACAGTGGCTTATGCCTGTAATCCCAGCACTCTGGGAGGCTGAGGCAGGTGGATCATGAGCTCAGGAGATCGAGACCATCCTGGCTAACACGGTGAAACCCCCTCTCTACTGAAAAAAAAAAAAAAAAAAAAAGTATTAGCTGGGTGTGGTGGCAGGTGCCTGTAGTCCCAGCTACTTGGGAAGGCTGAGGCCAGAGAATCACTTGAATCCAGGAGGTGGAAGTTGCAGTGAGCCGAGATCTCGCCACTGCACTCCAGCCTGGGCAACAGAGCTAGACTCTGTCTAAAAAAAAAAAAAAATTAATGTTGTTACAATTCTATAATTTCAAGTACAATTGCTGGCACTCACAGATATTTCCAGTGCTTCTTCCCTTTCTGAACACACACAGAAGACTACATTTCCCAGTTCCCCGTGCAAGGCCATGTGACTAGTTCTGACAAATGGGTTGTGAAAGAAAGGAAGTGAGTGTGTAACCTAGGTCAAAGCATTTAATTGCTAATGTGAAGGTCTCTTATCCTCTCTTACCCTACCATGGAGAGATCACTGAAACATGTATTGATCCTGAAACAAGGTGCCATGGATCAAATTTGCATTGACTGGATAAACCACTACATGGAAGACAGCTGCCCTGGAGAGTTGTTTGAGTCTAAAGCAGACTTTGTATGAGAGAAATGTTCATTGTATATTTATATAAAAGTCATGATTTTATCTTTTTGAAAAAAAATTACCTTTTAACATTTTTAGAGGTTCCACAAGATGGCAACGAAGTTATCTGACAGAACCAAGTAAACTGAATTACCAGATAAATGTACCTCCTCACTGACTGTTTTCACCTGGGTACATCTCTTCTTGGCTCCCAAAGGAAATCCTAAGTGGCAGCAGAACTTTAATTTTGCTGACTTCCTTGGTCTCATTTGTTTCTTTTCTTGCTGACTTTTTGTTTCTGGTTTATGCATGGTCAATAAGTTACTCCTCACTGATGGTAGCACTAATTGAGAATTTGGTTTTATGGTTTGACCATTTGAGGTCTCTGTAGAAGAGTGATAGATACCTATCCTCTGTTGAGTAAGAAATAAAAAAATAATTCAGTTCGTCAGACTTTTTTGTCCATTGGTCTATGTCACGTGCAATTCAATTAAGAATTCTGGCCCTGAGTGGTGGCTCATGCTTGTAATCTCAGCACTTTGGAAAGGCTGAGGTGGGTGGATCACTTGAAGCCAAGAGATTGAGACCAGCCTGGGCAATGAAGGGAAACAGCTCTGTGAGATCTCGACCAGTGAGGTTTTGTGATTCTGTGTTTACTTTTGACCCATGGCTAAAAAGTTGAAGAACTAAAGCCATAGGTCTTTATGAGTTCTGTAATTCAGAAACACCACAATAGCCAGGTGTGGTGGCTCATGCCTGTAATTCCCAGTATTTTGGGAGGCTGAGGTGGGAAGATCACTTAAGGTCAGGAGTTTGAGACCAGCCCAGGCAACACAGCAAGACCTTGTCTCTACAAAAAATGATAAATAAAATTAGCTGGGCATGGTGGTACGTGCCTGTAGTCCCAGCTACTTGGGAGGCTGAGGTAAAAGGATCACTTGAGCCTAGGAATTTGAGGTTGCAGTGAGCTATGATCATGCCACTGCATTTTGGCCTGGGTTTGAGTGAGACTCTATCTTTAAAAAACAAAACAGAAAGACCATGGCCTCTCAAATAAGTATGTAACATTTTCGTACCTTTAGAGATTATTAATAAATTAGATTATAATGTGTCCTAAATTAAAGGACCTCTGATATATCTGACTTGATATATACATTGATATATATATCTCAAATATCCCCACAAATCTAAGAAAGAAAAAAGTGAACATCTGACGCTTTAAATATGCTAGACAAAGAACAAGAGATTCTTCTTCCAGATTCTACCAGTTTGGAGACATTTTAAGAACTTAAGGTAAGTATCTGGCAAATCAAGGCTAGTGTCAGAGTTAACTATAATACTATATACACTTTATTTTACTTGGGGTTTGTTTTCTCATGTAGAAAAAATTTAATCTGAACTTTGTAAACTGACATATAGGTTTAGTGATCAAACTAATATTACTCTTTTGTAATGTTTACTGTCTTAAAAATGAACATCTGTGTTAATCTAAATTGAATCACAATGCTGACAAGCTTTTTATATTAATAGCAATTATATGTCAGCTTAAATATCTCCAGGATCTTATGGTAATTTAAAAATCACAGACTAATGTTAAATGGAACTAGTTAATAAGTAATTTTTGGATGCCCAGACGAATTTCTAATTAGAATACTAAAACACTGTTTAAACATAGTTTTAAGTTTACACACTTTTGCTTGTTATGTACATGCTATTAGAGTGGCTATATCTTTGAGTAATGTTAATAAATGGCTTCATTTTTACCATGCTAAGAAGGTACAAAAGAGAAGTGTGTGGCTATAGAAAGTCTATGTGTATTTGTGAGCTTTAATAGTCTGCTAAAATGCTTGTGTATGACGTAGTTCTTATTACTCATTCTCTCCACCCAGTTTTCTCTCTGAAACAGAAGTCATAATTGATATAGGTGGTTATATGAGGAACAATAGTAACAGAGAAATACAAGGTGTAAGTTCTTTTGTTTTTAAAGGAAAAGAGCATTTTTTTTTTTTGTCCCAAAGTAAAGTGACAGTTTGTTCCAGAATGTGAAAGGTGGACAAATCATTTATTTATTTTTTAAGATGAGGTCTCACTCTGTTGCCCAGGCTGGAGTGCAGAGGTGCCATCTCAGCTGACTACGATGTCCGTCTCCCAGGCTCAAGTGATCCTCCTACCTCAGGCTCCTAAGTAACTGAGACTGCAGGTGTGCACCACCATGCCCAACTAATTTTTGTATTTTGTGTAGGGATGTGGTTTCACCATGTTTCCCAGGCTAGAAAGACAAATCTTAACAAGTGAATTTGATTTGCCTTGGAAAATAAACTACTGGGATCTAAAAAGAAACCATGAAACATGTTAACATTTTGGCAAAATTTAATCAGCTTTGATGGACTTGCTTCTTTGGTTTACTGTTTAATGCCGTCATCTATAATATGAAAGATGATTCTTATCTGTAATTTTCTTAGAGAGCACAGTCATTTTCTGGCTTTATGTTGGATTATGTTCTAGATGATTAAATACAAACCAAACCAAACCAGAAAGGACAAAGGTTCTTGTGAAAGAGCTTAGGTTCTTTATAATTGTAGTATTTTATCTTTTATTCTCATTTTGATTAAATAATCAAGTATTGTTTCTTATCCACAATCCTATCTTAATCAGGGGCCCAAATCTCCTTTGTTAACTCTTTTGATCTTGCCTTCCCCCAGGATTGAATCTTTTTTTTTTTTTTTTTGAGACAGGGTCTCTCTGTGTTATTTAGGCTGGAGTACAGTGCCTCAATTTTCCCGCTCAAGTGATCCTCCCACCTGTCTCCCAAAGTGCTGGGATTATAGGCATGAAACACTGCCCAGCCCATGTTATCTTAATGTTCTATTTTTCTGTGGCTATATGAGGAGGCCCTTTCACTTTCTCCTTAAACTACTTTTAACCCACATTTTAGTTGATTGATTCCGCCTCTGTGATCTGAATAAAACATTAAGTAGTAGCTGATTTTCATGGAATACTGAGTATTCAGAAACATACTGAGTTTTCCTTAACTTACTATGGCAATATTGTTGTTTGCATAGGATCAATACCAATCTCATCTCCTTTTATCAAGATATAATTGGATTTTATAACCGTATCTACCTGGAAAGTCATATGAGAACATCACATCTGAGAATGATTCTCATTGACAAACCACTTTAAAAAATAATAGTTGACTTTATATATGGAACCAATGCCTACAAAGAAAGTACTGTCAGAACACTGGCCTGATTCCTAAGGTGTAAGGAAGGTTACTTCCTGGCAAGCCTTAGCAAATAATGGGGACTTGAAGATGAGATTAATTCACCCAAATTTATAGGTACTGCAGATGAAATCTGGTGAGTTTCTCAGGTGTATTTTCCTAACCTTGATATAGTAAATAATGAATGTTTAAGTCCAATCTGAGTCCTTATGAAAACTTCCACACAGAAGTTAATTGTGTTGTTTTAGTAGTTGCTCAAAACTGTATGGCTCTGGATTTGCAAAGACAGTTCAAGGATGACCCTGTATGACCAGCACTGTGGCTGCACCCATGTGAATAATAAGGCCAAACCTAATGAGACTGTCCAAGCTCCTTATAAAACTATCAGATCTCATGAGAACTCACTATCACCAGAACAGCATGAGAGTAACCAGCCCCATGATTAAATTACCTCCCACCAGGTCTCTCTCACAAAACATGGGGATTATGGGAACTATAATTCAAGATGAGATTTGGGTAGGGACATAGCTGAACCATATCATTCTGCCTCTGGCCCCTCCCAAATCTCATGTACTCACATTTCAAAACCAATCATGCCTTTGAGAACTAAGTTCTCGATTTTTAAATTCTTGCCCAAATTCCTGTTTAAGCGGTCTGGGGAGTCATGTCCTACAAACCATAAATTCTCATCAGATGAGTTTTATTTAACCCTATGCATCATGATTTACTTTTCAATCTGACTCTGGCATAACATTGTGTGACAAAGAAGAAAATCAAAATATTTTACCCCCAAAACATATTTCTCTGCCATATTTTGAAATGGCCTTGCAAAGCCATCCTTTGCAGGGGAAAATCTGCATCTGTAAAGAATCTCTATTTTTTTTTTCTTTTTGAGAGAGTCTTGCTCTGTCACCCAGGCTGGAGTGCAGTGGCGCGATCTCGGCTCACTACAACCTCCGCCTCCCAGGTTCAAGCAATTCTTCTGCCTCAGCTTCCCGAGCAGCTGGGACTACAGGCATGCGCCACCACACCCAGCTAATTTTTGTATTTTTAGTAGAGACAGGGTTTCACCATATTGGCTAGGCTGGTCTTGAACTCATGACCTCATGATAAGCCCACCTTGGCCTCCCTCAGTGCTGGGATTACAAGCGTGAGCCACCACACCTGGCCAAGAATCTCTATTAACACAGTGAGATCTTTTTACTTCCAGACCCTCCCAATTCTGAAGAGATTAACTGAGAGTCTAGCACCTTTTAAAGGTTTGAACAGAAAACATTTGTCACCTATTGTCTCTAAAGGCAGGTAATATGAAACTTCAAAAGAACCTTGGTCTTCACAATGTTTTGTCTTAACCTGAACATTTTCTATTAATCCCAGGTCTTTAGACAAACTCAACCATTTGTAAACCAGAAAATGTTTAAATTTGCCTATAGCCTGGAAGCCCCTGCTTTGAACTATCCCATCTTTGTGGACCAAACCAATCTATTTATTGAATGTATTTGATTGATGTCTCATGCCTCTCTAAAATGTATAAAACCAAGCTGCACCCCAACCACCTTGGGCACATGTTCCCAGAACCTCCTGAAGGCTGTGTCACAGGCCATAGTCACTCATATTTGGCTCAGAATAAATCTATTCAAATATTTTACAGAGTTTGACTCTTTTTGCCAGCACCTTCTCAACAGTCCCCCAAAGTCTTAGCTCATTTCAGCATTAACTCAAAAGTCCACAGTCCAAAGTTCCATCTGAGATAAGGCAAAGTCTGTTCCACCTATGAGTCTGTAAAATCAAAAGCAAGATAGTTACTTCCTAGATACAATGGGGGTACAGGCATTGGGTAATATACCCATTCCAAATGGAAGAAACTAGCTAAAACAAAGGAGCTACAGGCTCCATGCAAGTCCAAAATCCAGCAGCACAGTCAAATCTTAAAGCTCCAAAATGATCTCCTTGACTCTATGTCTCACATTCAGGTCACACCGATGCAAGAGGAGCTCCCATGGTCTTGGCCAACTCTACCCCTGTGGCTTTGCAGGGTACAGCCCTGCTCCTGGCTGCTTTCATGGGTGGGATTGCGTGTCTGCAGCTTTTCCAGGTGCGCAGTGCAAGGTGTCAGTGGATCTACCATTCTGGGGTCTGGAGGATGGTGGCCCTCTTCTAGCAGCTCCACTATGCAGTGCCCCAGTGGGGACTCCGTGTGGGGGCTCCAACCCCAATTTCCCTTCCGTACTGCCCTAGCAGAGGTTCTCCATGAGGACTCTGCCACTGTAGCAAACTTTTTCCTGGACATCCAGGCATTTCCATACATCCTTTGAAATCTAGGTGGAGGTTCTCAAACCTCAGTTCTTGACTTCTGTGTATCTACAGGTTCAACACCATGTGAAAGCTGCCAAGGTGTAGGGCCTGCACCCTCCAAAGTCATGGCCTGAGCTGTACCTTGGCCCCTTTTTAGCTAAGGCTGGAGCAGCTGGGACACAGAACACCAAGCCTGTAGGCTGCACACAGCAGGGGGTGGTCCTTGGCCTGATCCACAAAACCATTTTTTCCTCCTAGACATGCAGGGCTGTGATGGGAGGGACTGTTGCAAAGGTCTCTGACATGCCCTGGAGACATTTTACTCATTGTCTTGGTGATTAACATTCAGATCCTTGTTACTTAGCGAATTTCTGCAGCAGGCTTGAATTTCTCCCCCAGGAAATGGGTTTTTGTTTTCTTTTGCATTGCCAGGCTGCAAATTTTCCAAAGTTTTATGCTCTGCTTCCTCTCAAATGCTTTGCCACTTAAAAATTTCTTCCGCCAGATACTGTAAATAATCTCTCTCAATTTCAAAGTTCCACATATCTTTAGGGCAGGGGCAAAATGCTGCCAGTCTCTTTGCTAACGCGTAACAAGAGTCACCTTTGCTTTGGTTGTCAACAAGTTCCTCATCTTCATCTGAGACCATCTCAGCCTGGACTTTATTGTCCATATCACTATCAGCAGTTTGGTCAAAGCCATTCAACAAGTCTCTAGGAAGTTCCAAACTTTCCTGCATCTTCCTGTTTCCTGAGCCCTCCAAGTTAGGAAGTTCTAAACTTCCCCACATTTTCCTATTTTCTTATGAGCCCTCCAAACTGTTCCAACCTCTGCCTATTACCCAGTTCCAAAACTGCTTTCACATTTTTGGGTATCTTAATATCAGTACCCCACTCTACTGGTACCAATTTACTAAATTAGCCCATTTTCATAGTGCTATAAAGAAATACCCAAGACTGGGTAATTTATAAAGAAAAAGAGGTTTAATGGAACCATAGTTCCACATGGCTAGGGAGACCTCACAATCATGGTGGAAGGCAAAGAAGGAGCAAAGGCATGTCTTACTTGTCAGCAGAGAAGAGAGCATGTACAGAGGAACTGCTCTTTATAAAACCATCAGATCTCATGAGAACTCACTATCACAAGAGCAGCATGAGGGTAACTGCCCATGATTAAATTACCTCCCACCGGAACCCACAACATGTGGGGATTATGGGTACTACAATTCAAGATGAGATTTGGGTAGGGACAAAGCCAAACCATATCACAATGTATATGAATTCTGTCTGGGAGAGAATATGAATCTCTTTGAGTCCAATTCTCATTTGGACTGATTTTAACATCTTATTCGTTCCTTCATTAGTGAGTTAAAAATCTCTGTGCACTCCATTTGTACAAGGAGTTATAATTTTACCTTAAAAAAATAACCTTCCACAAAAATCTGTACTTTTTATTATTTTACCTTAAAAAATAACCTTTCACAAAAGTCTGTACTTTTTCTTTTTTAAAACAACTAATTAAAAAGTAATTGTTTAGTTAGAGTTAGCAAGCTAACACACTCTACCTATTTTCTTAAGGCCTGTACAAAAGAGCTACGAAATATTTTTACAGTTTAAAGAAGTTGTAAAAAACAATAAAGAATAATATGTTACAGAGAACATACAAGGGCCTCAAAGCCTAAAACATTTAGTATTTGGCCTTTTACAAAAAAAGGTATCTGCAAATCCCTGCTTTATTTTAATATGAATAATCAACTTGACAATATAGAAGAGAGTGAAAATTAAGTCAATATTTTAGTAGCGAAATCAAGTTAGGACCCTGACTGAGAAAATCTGTTCTTTAACTAAAAAGCTATCTAGATATGTAGCAGGGATATTTTATTTGATTACACAGAAGATTTCCTTTGAAAAAAGGAAAGAAACTTTTAGTCCAGGCACAATGGCTCATGTCTGTAACTGCAGCACTTTGGGAGGCCAAAATGGGAGTATCAGAGGTGTTTGAATAGGGGCTGGTTAAAATAAGACAGACTTACTGGGCTGCATTTCTAGGCTTTTTAAGTGATAAGATGAAATAGGAGGTCAGCACGAGATACAGGTCATAAAGACCTTGCTGATAAAATAGGTTGCAGTAAAGAAGCCAGCCAAAACCCACCTCACTGCTTATTATATGCTTATTACAATGCATTGGCATGCTAACAGACACTCCCACCAGCACCATGACAATTTACAGACACCATGGCAACATCCAGAAGTTACCCTACATGGTCTAAAAGTGGGGGAAACCCTCAGTTCAGGGAAGTGCCCACCCCTTTCTCAGAAAACTGATTAATATTCCACCCCTTGTTTAGCATATAATCAAGAAGTAACAATACACATCCTTAGTTGAATAGCTCAAGCCACTGCTACCTATGGAGTAGCCATTCTTTTATTCCTTTACTTTCTTAATAAATCTGCTTTCACAGTTTACTCAGTTCAGATTCAACTCGGTCTGGATTGGGACCCGTTTCCAAGGTAACAGGAGGATTGCCTGAGGCCAGGAGTTCCAGACCAGCCTGCACAACATAAAGAGACTCCATCTCTATAAAAACGAACAACAGGCCGGGTGCAGTGGCTCGTGCCTGTAATCCCAGCACTTTGGGAGGCTGAGGCAGGCAGATCACCTGAGGTTGGGAGTTCAAGACCAGCCTGACCAACATGGGGATACCCTGTTTCTACTAAAAAGAAAATACGAAATTAGCCAGGCATGGTGGCACATGCCTATAATTCCAGCTACTCAGGAAGCTGAGGCAGGAGAATCGCTTGAACCCAGGAGGTGGAGGCTGCAGTGAGCTGAGATCATGCCATTGCACTCCAGCCTGGGCAACAAGCACAAAACTCCATCTTCAAAAAAAAAAACAAAAAAAAAAAAAACAACAACCAAAAACCCAAAAAAACCCCGCAAAAATTAGCAGTGCATGATGTGGGGCATGCCTGTAGTCTCAGCTACTTGGGGAGGCTAAGGTAGGAAAACGGCTTGGTCCCAGGAGGTTAAGACTGCAACTGCACTCTGGGCTGGGAGACCAGAGTAAATTCCTGTCCCTAAAACAAACAAATGAAACAAAACCAAACAAAAAAACTTAGGTATTACTTTATAAAGAAACTGTTTATTACTATTTTTTCCACTGAGTATTTTTACACTTCTCATCATTGATGGAAGTTTACTGAATATACCCTTAGACAAAAACAAAACTGAACACTAGTTTATGGATGGGTGAAGTGGCTCATGCCTATGATCCTGGCACTCTGGGAGGCCTGAGGCAGGAGGATCACTTGAGCTCAGGAGTTCAAGACTAGCCTAGGCAACATAGTGAGATCTTGTCTCTAATCTTTATTTTTTAAAAAGAAAATTTAAAAAAAATCTAATATATGAAATAAATGTGTATATTGCTAAATAATCTGGTAATAAAAGACAAAAAAACCCCTATTAAGTTCAAAATCATCTCTGTCAATATTATTTTTTTTTCCTTAGTAATACAAACCTAATAATAGTCATTTTTATTGTGTTCGACACTTGAATATTGGTAGATGCTGAAAATTTCGTGGGGGAAATAGACTTCACCCTTCAAGATTTCTGGGAAAAAGATGTTTTTAAAAAATCTCTTTATTATACCACATTTTAAACACTGTAAAAGCAGCTTCAATTACTAACTCATGGCCCGCACAACTGCATGTCCTCCCCCATTATTTGGAAGGAAATCGTGGACAGAAGATGTTCTTAATAAAAGCGAATGCTAGTTCCAGAGGCTTTCATATTATTAAAGTCTACTTCTACTGTCAGATCTAATCAATATGACTTCATTTTTTGGATAAAATTCCCAATACTCTCCTTCCTTCTCTTCTCACTCTTTATTTTATGTATGAAGGATCCAGTGGGGAAAACTGTCCAAAGTCCAGGGAATTTTATCTGTTCCCACAGAATGACCTTCTTGATATTGGTATCTGACAACTAAGTTTTTCCTAAAGTGGCAAAAGATGGGAAAATAAAAGTTGAGTCAAGGAAAAAGAAAAATCTGATAAATCAATTAACATCTGTAGTCACTGATAGATCTTCAAAGAAGGTATCAAGGATAAAATGTGGCAAATCAGTTGGCTGTGCATTACTCAAGAAGTCTCTTCTGTTCTCGCTCACCTGGCAACCACTTCAGCTAGAAAGTTCCTAAATGCATTAACCTCCCGTTGGGATTCAGTAAGAGTTAGATTTTGTTTGACTTCAGCAGCTCTCTTTATGTAAAAGTGAACCCCCATAACCAGCCAATGGGTGAAGGAACGGAAAAATACAAAGCAAGGAAATGGAAAGAAGTTTAAAATCTTTTGAAATTACTGTGGTCATATGAATAAATAAATAAGACAAGTACTTTATTTCATTTCTTAAAATCAATTAGTTCAGAAAGGAGGGCAAGAGAGGTTTTTGCTTAGTGCCAGAATTATGAAATTTCAGGAAAGAATACAGGAACTGACCTTTAGACACTAAATTATATGTCTTGCTTTCCAAGACAGTTAACTGAAGTAATACAATAAGCAACAAAGACTGCTTATTTAGGCACTGCCTACCTCAAAAAATCATGTACCATAATGTCATCTACCACCCATGGGACTCAAAGGTGCTGCGGGGAGCTGTTTCAAAACTGCAAAACATCATATAAAGCCCTGATGGTAACCTCCAGACTCAAAGATGGGCTGGGTAGTTTCCAAGTACTACCTGCAAAGCAACTGCACAAGCACACCAAAATTTATTTCATAAAATAAAATGATTCACCCGATTCTTGTTTTTAAAAAAAAGAAGAAAAAAGTTTAAAAAAATGAAACGGTATAATAAAATAGTATTTTTAATGTCCTGAGAAATAGTATAGTGGTCTCCAAACCTGAGGTCCATAAAGAATCAATTGTTTTCAGGGTTTGCAAAGGCCCAACAGAAAATGTATGCTTACCTTTAATACAACAGAAAATGTATGCTCACCTTTAATAAAGTTGAATAGGCAGATTTAAATAATATTTAACTTTGTCTGGAATTATAAATTCTCCAGGTAGTATCAGTACCAGTGCTGTTCAGAAATGCCAACTGACTATTGGTCCCTAATTATGCTTTTTTTTTTTTTTAAAGAGAAAATAATATATGTTGTTGTAACATTTTCACAGTAATAGGTTTATGAGAAAGAAAAAAAGAATCTTTGGTGGGGACCAGGTTGATTTAAGTTTCTATTTTCCAAGTGAGGCCATACCTTCAGTGTTAAAAAACATATATCAAGAAATTTCAAAAGTATAAAGTAAATCATTAAAATCTGCCCAAGCATCACAATTCAGTCCTGTATTGCTGGAAAACTACCACTTGAAAGTAATGTATAGGTAAACTACGTTGTTTTTAAAAATGCTATTTACCACAGTGAAGAGCTATTTTCAGGCTGAATGCCTTGAATGTCAGAGGTACATAAACCATTTCTTGAAATCCTCACTTGATAGCTCTTTATCATTTCAAAATCCCAGGTGAAAAACATACCAAGTATATTGTGTCCATTATGAAAAATAAACCTTTTCTATATTCTCAGAAAATATGAAGATTGTTAAAAAAAAAAAAAAAAGGGATTCGATGGGCTATTTTAAGTCCATGTAAAAACAAGGATTTGAGGCCGGGCGCGGTGGCTCACATCTATAATCCCAGCACTTTGGGAGGCTGAGGCGGTTGGATCACTTGAGGTCAGGAGTTCGACACCAGCCTGACTAACATGGTGAAACCCCGTCTCCACTAAAAATGCAAAAATTAGCTGGGCGTGGTGGCATGTGCCTGTAATCCCAGCTACTTGGAAGGCTGAGGCAGGAGAATTGCTTGAACTCAGGAGGAGGTTGAGGTTGCAGTGAGCCGAGATCAAACCGTTGCACCCCAGCCTGAGCAACAGAGCGAGACTCTGTTTCAAAAAACAACACAAAACACAAGGATTTATCTCAATTTGTTCTTTTCACAGTATTACTAGCCATAGATGGCTAGTAATAGAAGGGGGAAAAAAATCCCACATACAAAGCTATTACACTGTTAAACAACCTGACTGTATTCTTGGTTACTTAATTTTCCACTAAACTACATAGAGCTTGTGGTTCCAAAAATTGTTTACAAGTAGCCATCTGACTCAAAGAGATGTAACCAAGAAAGAATAGGAAGGTGAAGACAGATATGATAGATATTAACTGGCTACTTATGGAAATGCGACTCTTTCTAAGCTTCTTAAAATTTGTTAACAAAGCAACCAAATGGCTAAATTCTCACTCCTTCATCTTTTCTCTTAAGATACAACTACATTATAGTATTCTACTGTTTGACATCATTAAGCTCAGACAACAGGCTTATAAGTAAGTAAAGTAAGATGGGGTTGGAAGAGTGCCGGTCTGCATAGGAGACAGAATTGAATCCTTGCTTTGTCAATCATCAGCTGTGGGACTAGTATGATTTATGGGGCTTGAAATGAATCCAGATTTAGTACCTAACAAACAGGAATTGGCGTTTGCAAGGTTGAGGCTGGAGATGAAAAACTAGAGAAAGCGTAACTATGATAGCTGAAGAGATAAGAATTGCCAAAGATTAATGAAATAATATTTGGCTATTAACACCAGTATAGAGCATATACTTAATAAATGCTGTTGAATGAGTGAATGAATGAGTAGGAGAATTTGGGGGATTAGCTGAAGTTTAGGATAAAGAAAACGATAAAGAAACTTTACTCTGCTGTAGATTAGATGATCTTACAGTTGACACTAACTTGCCTTTCATTTCTTCCCGAAACATTATGTTTTAAGGCATTTTGCCTTCTTTGGTAGTTTTAACCTGAGGGGTCAAAGGCTTGAAGAAGAGATGTGAGACCAGAGGGAAGATTACTAAAACATGATAGGGAGAAGTAGAGTAGTGGCAGAAAAATGTAAAAGAAAAGGCTTAGCGATACTTCTGAAGGAGAAACCAGTAGGGTTTGTTGATTGTACACTGGAGATGGAGAAGAATGAATGAAAGATAAGGCGTATGTTTCCATCCTAAGAGAATGCTGATGCAATTCAAACCAGGAAAATGAAAAACAGTTTTGTTTTGAAAAAGAAAATTATGATTTCAAATTTAGATATCTTGAACTGCAGTAAGGGAAAAGCAGTCACTTAGAAATGGTTGGAAAGAAAGAAGCTGGAATTTTGATCCGAAGAAAGGATTTTCTTTTCTTTTTCTTTCTTTAGATGGAGTCTCGCTCTGTCACCCAGGCTGGAGTGCAGTGGCGCAATCTCGGCTCACTGCAACCTCCACCTCCCAGGTTCAAGCAATTCTCCTGCCTCGGCCTCCCAAGTAGCTGGGATTACACGCGCATGCCACTATGCCCAGCTACTTTTTTGTATTTTTAGTAGAGACGGAGTTTCACCGTGTCACCCAGGATGGTCTTGATCTCCTGATCTCCTGATCCACCTGCATCGGCCTCCCAAAGTGCTGGGATTATAGGCGAGAGCCACAGTTCAGGCCCAAAGAAAAGGATTTTCTAGAGACAGTTCTATAACCTAGTATCAATAATTAACATAAGATGACAAATATGAAGCCATATACTGTATTCACATGCTCTTTGGTCCAGTGCTTGCGTCTACATCAAATGGCAAGAACATATTTATTTATTCATTTATTTTTTGAGATGGAGTCTCGCTGTATTACCCAGGCTGGAGCGCAGTGGTGTGATCTCGGCTCACTTGCAACCTCCGCCTCCCAGGTTCAAGCGATTTTCCTGCCCAGCCTCCTGAGTAGCTGGGATTATAGGCGCATGCCCCAATGCCAAGCTAAGTTTTGTATTTTTAGTAGAGACAGGGTTTCACCATGTTGGCCAGGCTGGTCTCAAACTCCTGACCTTAGGTGATCCATCCACCTCGGCCTCCCAAAGTGTTGGGATTACAGGTGTGCGCCACTGCGCCTGGCCTGGGAAAAACATTTTTAAGGGAACAACTCTGCTGATGCCAAAACAGCTTTTAAAGATGCCAACCTCCTATCAGGCTTATATTAATCACAAGAGCTGAATAAGAATCTGTAAAAATTCCAACCTCCAATCAGGCTTATATTAATCACAACAGCTGAATAAGAATCTGTACTGACCTGAAAATTGGCACAAGCATATGTTCACTGTCACAAGTTTGAACCAGAAAACAACTTATTCCTAGACTTTGATTGAGCTGGATAATGTATACACAACAGGCATATACCAGGGATAGTAATAATTCTAATCATAAAGGGGAAAAGGAAGAAGGAAGACATAATACCTTCTACGGGGTCAACAGATAATTCTAACAGAGAAAGTACAGAGAATTAATGTCTCTTTAGATCTTAATTTAGATGTCAATATTTACTTAAAAAAATTCCAAGCTATAAAAGGATGGGATCAAACAAGTGCTGTGCAAAGGGCATTAGGGTACTAGGGGCATTACAGCTGGGGTTCTCACTCTCTAGTGAGAAACGAAAGAGGAGAGGGAAAAGCAGAGAGAGGTAGAATATGCCTGGAGAATTTGGTCTTAACCAGAGTTCCTCTTGACATTTTGGCCACTGCGGCATCTATGGGTTCCAGCACCCTCCTCTCAAGTCTTTGTGACAAACAATGCTCTATTTCCAAAACGAGCAGGGGACTCGGGAGTGAGGGAGGGGAGTAGTGTGGGGAGGAAGAGGAGTTGATAATTTCCTGGACATCTGAAATGCTACTGACTGAATACCTGTAAGCCTTCAAATCTTGATTTTATTTATCAGAATTTGACAACAGATGTCACGCTCACTGGCCTGACTTCCTTATAATCAACCTATTTGAAACACTTTTTTTTTTTTTTTTTTGAGATGAAGTCTCACTCTGTTGCCCAGCTGGAGCGCAATAGCACCATCTCAGCTCACTGCAACCTCTGTCTCCCAGGTTCAAGCGATTCTCCTGCCTCACCCTCCCAAGTAGCTGGGATTACGGGTGCATATCACCATACTCAGCTAATTTTTGTATTTTTAGTAGAGATGGGGTTTTGACATGTTGGCCAGGCTTGTCTTGAACTCCTGACCTTAAGTGATCTCCCAACCTCGGCCTCCCAAAGTGCTGGGACACAGGCAGGCGTGAGCCACTGCGCCCGGCCAAAACACTTTTTTATTTTTTGAGATGGAATCTTGCTCTGTCCCCCAAACTGGAGTGCAGTGGTGCAATCTTGGCTCACTGCAACCTCTGCCTCCCACGTTCTCAAACAATTCTCCTGCCTCAGCCTCCCAAGTAGCTGGAATTACAGGCATGGGCCACCATGTCCCACTAATTTTTGTATTTTTGGTAGAGATGGGGCTTCACCATGTTGGCCAGGCTGGTCTCGAACTCTTGACCTCAGGTGATTTGCCCACCACAGCCTTGAAAAGTGCTGGGATTACAGGGGTAAGCCACTACGCCTGGCCTGAAACACTTTTTTAAAAAATCAAAAATATAACAATAAAGTGACTCACCCCAGAAAAGAAGAGAAGAAACCCTGTACTGAGCTTTCTGTATTGCATTTGAGTACAGACTTCCTACTAGCATTCTAATGGATAAATTAACATAGGAGACCCCTAAACTTTTAAAAGTGAAATTAGGACCAATGGTCACAGTTCAACCATCTATTTAATGATCAGAAATGATTGAAATTGTTCATACAATAAGGCTTCCTAAAGGTTATGCAAGACAAAGTCATTTTTTTATTTATTATTTTTTTTAGAGATGAGGTCTTGCTCTGTTGCACAGGCTGGAGTAGAGTGGCTATTCACAGCTGTGATCACAGCTCACTGCAGCCTCAAATTCCTGGGCTCAAGCAATCCTCCTGCCTCAGCCTGTTGAGTGGTTGGGATTACAGGCATAAGACACCACACCTAGCAAGACAAAGTCATTTCTAACTGGAGGGAGAAAAAAAGGCAGTGTTTGAGGGGGGATAGACATGAATGCCTGGGCAGAGTAGAAATAGGGCAAAATCAGATTTAAAAGTTGGTGATGAAAAAATACCCCTGTATACTGTTGCCATCTGTTTACATCTCGGCTCCCTTACTACACAGTGAACTCCTTCAGGGAGCTCATGGCCCTATATTCACTTCTAGTTCTCCAGTAACAGGTGGAC
The DNA here is from genome assembly GCA_036589455.1 of Ateles fusciceps. Taxonomy (NCBI): domain Eukaryota; kingdom Metazoa; phylum Chordata; class Mammalia; order Primates; family Atelidae; genus Ateles; species Ateles fusciceps. The sequence goes on along the minus strand of JAZHEH010001341.1, from coordinate 5,158,764 downwards.
AGCATGGGCTCAATAAATATCTGTTGAATGAATCAGTAAGAAATAAAAGCATAAATCACATCACCTCAAATACATGCTTATATTAAAAAATGGAGACACATTTTAAAAATTCAAAATCCCAAATCAGAATTGCAAGGGACATTAAAAGACGGTCTACTCCACGGTTAAATTTATTAGAAATGTCAGAGGGGAAAAAATCATTCAAAATTAAAATTAGAAGACAAATTTATCATATAAGACTAAGAAGCAATACCTGTGGAAGACCTCTGTTTTCAAGCTATTATCTAGAAAATCAATATGGAATTGTCTCCAGTTTGCTACTGACTTTGGCAGCCACTTGGGAAATAAACATTTTCCATCTTTCCATGAATATAGTCCAACAAAATTACTTTTACTTTCTTATAATTTGATTAAAATTTTACTTGCAAAACATTTTAAAGTTAAAATTGAGACAACTGCTAAGGCTTTATAGATTATAGAATTTGTAGAGCACTAATGTAGAGGATGAGGAAAAAAAGCCCTAATTAAAATTTCTAATAATTTAGTGCTTTGTCTTGCACACTGAGAGGAAAATTTTAGTAAGACAAAACTGTTCATAATTCATTGATAAATATTCTTTAGTATCTTTTTATAAACAAAACAAACATGGGGATATTATCAGGAATTTCATTTACTCTTTTCAACCATTAGGAACTGTGTTTCCTCTTGGGGTGTTTTATGTTGTAATTTTATTAACATTTCTTATATAATATTCTAATACAGGGTAATATTAATGCTTCCTTCCTTGAATTTCAATTTCAAACAATGCCTAAATACATTCTAATTTTTAAAATGTACTACAATGTAACAAGAGCTTTGTCTGATTTAGATTAAGATCTGACTGAGCAAAGACTCTTTCTGTATCTAACTCATTTTAGTGAAACTAGTTGCATGTAGTTTGCGTCCTCTGTTGGCTTTTTAACTGAAAATGGTGTTAAAAATAATTGCCCTTTCCATAAATCACATAAATATGGTACGGCTGAATCACATAATGTAACCTCTGCTTTTCATTTGAGAATATCTCCAAATTACAATTCTGTTGCTCAAAATTTTAATTATTCTTTTCAGCTGCTTGACATCTTCAACTGACTAAGCATGTCAATATTTTTAGCCAAGGAATTAATAAAGAGGTTGAACTGGACAGGGAGTATCCTGAAGCAAGCCATTAGAGACCCTGCTCCACGCTAACATTAATCTAAATTAGTAATCTTCACTCATTTATTCACTTACTCAGTTACAAATAATCAGTTATTATTTTCCCCCAAAGATATCACAAAAGACTCTGATAAATGTATTGCTGAAATCCAGTATACCCTATGTCTTCAGAGCATCTACAATCTACTAGTACAGTAATCATCAAAAAAGAAAATGGGTTTAATCCTGGATAATTTACATTTAGAAAATCTGTTTAATACCCTAGTAATTAGGACTTCCTTTATAAAGTACTTATTTATGTACTCCTAACCACTAGTCTTTACTGGTAATAACTAAGTGCTAAGGAGACTGAAAATTTGTCTATTTTTCAAATAATTAACAGTACTCAGAAAATACCTTTGCACATCTAATTTTAAGATTTATTAAATAACTGAAATTAAACATTATAGTTTTAACTTAAGACTCATGGTGTTTTAAGAAACTTTATATTGTCCGGGCGTAGTGGTTCATACCTATAATCCTAGCACTTTGGAAGGCTGAGGTGGGCAGACTGCTTGAGCCCAGGAGTTTGAGACCAGCCTGGATAACATGGTAAAACCCTATCTCTACAAAATACACACACACACACACACACACACACACAAATTAGCTGGGCATGGTGGGCTCGTATGCCTGTAGTCCCAGCTACTTGGGAGGCTGAGGTGGGAGGATCACTTGAGCCCAGGAGGCCCAGGTTGTGGTGAGCTGAGATTGTGCCACAGGCCGGAGTAGAGTGGTACTCTTTGTATCTGCTTGGTATCCAGCATAGTATATAGTTAGTGCCTTGCACAGAGTACTCTACTCCAGACTGTGGCACAATCTCAGCTCCAGCCTGGGCGACAGAGGGAGACTTTGTCTCAAATAAAAATAAAAATAAATAAATAAGAGAATCTTTAGATCATCAAGGCTAATATCATTTACTTTTCTTTGGTTATTCCATTACCCTGAGGTCCAAGTTTTTGTTGCTACACAAAAGTTTACTTTATACCATAAATCTATACTATTCAGGTAAAATAAAAATAACTAGAGATGAAGAACATTCTGTTTAGAAACCACCTGAAAATGTCAATGAATATGTACTGACTTCTGCTTGTAGTTTTGGGCTTCAGGCTTTTTCTCCTCTGAAGACTGATACTCTCAAGAGGGAGTACAAAGTAGCATAACAACAAAAATGCATACTGATAATGGCAGAGAGTCAGAGTTGAGGACAATGTCTATCTAGGGATAGGCTTTCATAGTGACCAAAATTCCCCGTGGATATAAAAAAACCTGTTAGTACTAAAAAGGTTTGCTTCCAGGTTAAAGGTGTCTGCTTTTGGACTATCTTGTGAGGTTTATAAGGCAGCAATTATTCCATTTTATTTTTCCAAATGTTTAAGTTTTTTGAGATGGGGGAATGGGGATGGTCTCATTACGGTGGCTAGGTTAGTCTTGAACTCCTGGGCTCAAGTGATTCTGCCTCAGACTCCCAAGTACCTGGGACTACAGGCGCAAGTGAGGGTGCCCAGCTATCATTCCATTTTAAATATGAGGGGTGTGAGGCTCATGAGAAGTTGGAATTATTTACAGGCTGAGGACTAGTGAGAAATTAAGCTAAATCTGCAGCTCAGATATTTTAAATCCAAGTTCACAATTTTTATGACTATACTATGTCTTCTCCCATGGCCAATCCTAGTGGTCAGTCAAACAATAAGACAAACTCTCAGCCTGTTTATGCTAAATGCAAAAACACAACTCTACTTAAAAGTAACAGGTTTTAAAGAGGCACTAATTATATACAGGTCAGCAACTATAGAAAGAAGTTATTGACTCTAATGAGAAACTCTCTGTAAAAGACACCAAGTCCAGGATATTTGCAGCCCAAGTCCTTCTCCCAAGAAAATTTCAAGAAATCTATATTCTCAGTCATGTTCCATTTTATTTTATTTATTTATTTTTTGAGATGGCGTCTCACTCTGTCACCCAGGCTGGAGTGCAATGGCGTGGTCTCAGCTCACTGCAACTTCCGCCTCCCAGGTTCAAGCGATTCCCCTACCTCAGCCTCCCGAGTAGCTGGGACTACAGGTGCATGCCACCATGCCTGGCTAATTTTTGAATTTTTAGTAGAGACGGGGTTTCACTATGTTAGCAAGGCTGGTCTCAAATTCCTGACCTCGTGATCCACCTGCCTCTCAGCCTCCCAAAGTGCTGGGGTGTGAACCACTGTGTCCAGTCTATTTTATTTTTTTTTTTGAGATGGAATCTCACTCTGTTGCCCAGGCTAGAGTGCAGTGGTGCAATCTTAGCTCACTGCAACCTCCACCTCCTGGTTCAAGCGGTTCTCCTGCTTCAGCCTCCAGAGTAGCTGGGATTACAGGTGCCTACCACCATGCCCGGCTAATTTTTGTATTTTTAGTAGAGACAGGGTTTCATCATGTCGGCCAGGCCGGTCTTGAACTCCTGACCTCAGGTGATCCACCCACCTTGGCCTCCCAAAGTGCTAGGATTATAGGTGTGAGCCACTGCACCCAGCCAGGTTCCATTTTATATCTATGCTTAGTTCCATGAATGCAGACTGATGCACTCCAGAATCACTTGCTGCTTAGTAGGTGGTCTATGCCCAAAGTTTATTTAATTCTCATGTTTGTAAGAAACTAATCAATTTTGACAGATACAATCTATGTGAACGTCATCATTTAAAAGTGTACGTACATATCATGTAACACTCATCTCACTATGAATTTTTACTAATTTCAAATTACAACTTACTAATTGGTACAACTAGAGATTAATATCCTGTAATAAGATATGCTACTCCCACTTAAGGCAAATTTTGTTTCTGTAAAATAATATGCAAATTAATAATTTACATATAAAATAAGACTTATTACACTGGACTTAAAAATAGTCATTCAAAGAAATCCTAGGCCGGGCACAGTGGCTCATGCCTGTAATCCCAGCACTTTGGAAGGCCAAGGTGGGTGGATCACTTGAGGTCAGGAGTTTGAGACCAGCCTGGCCAACATGGTGAAACCCCGACTCTACTAAAAAAAAAAAAATTAGCCAGGCATGGTGGTGGGCGCCTGTAATCCCAACTACTTGGGAGGGTGAGGCAGGAGAATTGCTTGAACCCAGGAGGTGGAGGTTGCAGTAAGCCAAGATTGCTTGAATCCAGGAGGTGGAGGTTGCAGTGAGCCAAGATTGCTTGAATAAATAAGAGAATCTTTAGATCATCAAGGCTAATATCATTTACTTTTCTTTGGTTATTCCATTACCCTGAGGTCCAAGTTTTTGTTGCAGTGAGCCAAGATTGCTTGAATCCAGGAGGTGGAGGTTGCAGTGAGCCGAGATCACACTCCAGCTTGGGTGAGAGAGCAAGACAAGAAGGAAAGGAGGGTGGGTGGACAGATGGAAGAATGGATGGAGGGATGGAAGGAAAAGGAAGAGAGAGAGGGACAGAGAGAGAAAGAGAAAGCGAGAAAGAGAAAAAAAGAAAGAAAGCAAGAGAGAGAGAGAGGGAAAGAGAGGGAAAGAAGGAAGGGGAGGGAAGGGAAGAGAAGGGGAACGGATCATAGGATCATTTCTTATTTGCATTTGAAAACAATCACTCTACTCAAAGTTATAAGGCTTTTGTTTAAATCTAGATTTTCCTATAACGGGCTGTTCTAGTTTATGCAAAATCCCTCATTTACTGTCTGTAGAGTTTGCAATTTAGGAATTATAATCAGATAAGAAATTGCTTTTTAAATCAAATAGAACTGACTAAAAGGAGGAATTCGTGAGGAGTTTAAGTCGCAGGTCTGTTTCTGAAAGCCATAGGAAAACATTATTATTTTATTATTATTTTTGAGACAGGGTCTTGCTTTGTTGCCCAGGCTGAAGTGCAGTGGCACAATCACCACTCATTGCAGCCTCGACCTTCTGGGCTCAAGCAATCCTCCACCTTAGCCTCCTGAGGAGCTGGAATTACAGGCGCATACCACCACACCCAGCTAATTAAAAAATTTTTTGTAGAGACAGGGTCTCACACTGTGTGGCCCAGAATGGTTTTGAACCCCTGGGCTCAAGTGATCCTCCCACCTTGGCCTCCCAAAATGCTGGAGTTACAGGCGTGAGCCACCATGCCTGGCCATTTTATTTTAAAAACTAATCATCTGAGTATTGTGAAATCTAAAGATTTTGAGAGGTTATCTCAAGCAAAACATTCTTGTTTTATACATGAGAAATAAAAACTCTGGTAGGTTAACTGAACACATCTAATTGAAGTAGAACTGGAACTAGAGCCTCTTGAGGCTCAACTCTCTTCAATATTAATCTCACACTTGTAATTCCAGCACTTTGGGAGGCTGAGGCAGGAGGATTGCTTAAGCCCAGGAGTTCCAGAGCAGCCTGGGCAACATAGTGAGAACCTGACTCTACAAAAATTAAAAATAATTAGCTAGGTGTAGTGGTGCACACCTGTAGTCCCAGACACTCAGGAGGCCAAGGCAGGAGGATGGCTTGAGCCCAGAAGAGGGAGGCTGCAATGAGCAGTGATCATGCCACTGCGGCACTCTACCCTGGGTGACAGAGTGCATTAAGACCTTGTCTCAAAAAAAGAGACAACTGAGGCCCTAGTGGTAATGCAATCTAGAGCCCTTGTCTCCAAGGTGAAAATGTTCACTCTGATCAGTCTGAACCACAACCACCTGGGTCAGTGAGAACCGAAGATTTTTGCCATACTCTAATCCAGCTTTCATGCCTGAACCAAAGTAACTGAGTATAGTTCTTTAGACTTGCTCATTGTTTGAGGTATCAACAGCTGTAACTGGGATAGTCTGAAGGTGACTTTATTCTCTTTTTCCCCCATCCAGCTCCAAAACTCATAGGTGATCTGGCATATAATTAATTCAGTAGATAATAGTATTGAGTCAAATGATGCCAGCAATTTGCCACCGCTTGCACTAGAGAAAACATAAGATTAACAGGCAAAAACTGGAACGGTTTCATTAAATAACCTATGACATTTGGTAAACTATGTGTGATAGAACATATGCATGATAAATGTAAATACAATGATATAAAAGGGAAAGGCAACATTCATTTAGGAAATATGTAATAAAAGTTCTGTCTTCCTCTGCTGCCCTCTCAAATTTTGTGACCTGATTCTATTCTCCAAAGATGAAAATGGAGGCCCAATAGCACAAGCCTGTAATCCCAGATACTTGTGAGGCTGGAACAGGAGAATAGCTTGAGCCCGGGAATTCAGGCTGTAGTGCACTATGATTGTGCCTGTAAATAGCCACTGACAACACAGTGGGACCACCATCTTAAAAAAAGTGTGGGGGGGTGGAGAAAATGGAGTTTCTAGAAATTAAAAGAATTATCTGAAGATGCAGTTACAGTAAGCTTCTTCTAAACCACCTACTTCCCAATTTAATTCTCCCATATTAATCCTTATCAGTCGTTACTTCTTAAAGATGTGTTTTTAATTATCAGCTTCCTACTGTTGCCCATTATGTTCCTAATAACTCTTGTGTGAGAATCACCTCAGAGTATTTAATCTTTCATTCTGAACAACTAATCTCTAGTGACAACTATTAACAGAATAAATGAAAAGCCTCTGTTTCTAGGGGAAAAAAAAATTTCTTGTAACCCCAACTGATAATTGTAAAATAGGACAATATGGGATATAGTTCTTCAATAAGGAAGAAAGCAGCATCACCTTTGGGAGGAGAGAGGGCGAGAGAACGTCAAAGATACTTGTCATTAAACTTCAACTGGGCATCAAAACAAATTCTTCTCATTTAAAAATTACAAACCTATTTGTATATATCTTGGTGAACTTCTGTGGGTATAACGATAGTGTAAATCCCTAGCAGTATATCAGAGACTGTATACATTTTGCACTTTGATAGAGATTACAAATTGCTTTCCTAGAAGAGTACAGTAATTTAACACTACTACCAACAGTGTAGGCGAATGACTGTGCCAGCTCCAGGTATCAAAGTTTTGTATTTTGATTAATCTGATAATTAAAATGAGATCTTATTTTCACTTATCATTTGTATTTCTTTGATTATGGGTAAAACTGACCATCTGGAAACTCGAACTTTTAACTGGAAAGTAAGGAATGCCATAGGCTCATTTGGTATATAATATGACAACCACAGATACATCTATAATAACCATACATACTCCCTTTTCTGTTAGAACTTTTGGAGCCTGGAAAAGATCTCTTCCCTGATGTTGCAATCAGGGTATAATTAAAAAGATACCTAGATTTTTCAAACAGATAATGTGCATGAGGCACCAATGGGAAAAAAAAGCCAACTTTAATCAGGCTTCTACACTCCTCAAAAAGGATTCCCTATAAACTTTTCTTCCTAAGTTTCCGATGAACATAAAATACATTCTTCCACTCATGTATCAATCTTAACAGTTTGTATGCTCCACGTACCTCAGACTTCAAACAATCAGTTCACATTTCATTAAGAGGAAATGAGAATTAAAGGATACATTGTAATCCTATTTCCTGGGCTTACAGAGCTCAGAATTTTCCATTTTACTTATCTGAAAAATAATACTGGATGGTTCAGCAAACTGATTTTAAATCGGAGACAGGCTCCTAAGTATATCTGCCCAGTAGAGGACTCCCTGTATTCTAGGTACTGAAGATACGCACATGCAATTGACACATACACACCCACCCTCCCATTCTTTTTTCTTTCTCACTCTTACACATAGGAGCTAGTTACAGTAACAGAGAAAGTATCTCTGAAGTTCTTTGTCTTTTTTGAAGACAAATGTTTTCCTTTCTATATCCAACCCTGTCCCCATCCTACCTTAAAATTTATTCTATCTGCTCTGTGCTTGAAGTGAAACGTGCATAAAGTCCAAATGAGCCTACCTTTATGTTGATATTTCTTATTTTCCAGTTAAAAGTCATCTCCTTTTAGTTCTCTGTACATCTAAACTGTCTAATTTTTATGGTATATATATTTTTTACTTGACATTGTGAGTGTTTAAGTCTGAGACTGTGTCTTACACATTCTTGAACTCCTTACAGCACCCACCATATTACTTTATGCTGAGTGGCCAGTCACTGTTTCATTCTTACATTAAATAAGTTCATATTTATAAAGTGTGTCTGTAACTGAGTACCTCCATTTTTTAAAGAGACAGAATGGGTTATTTTTAAATTATTTTTTTCTCTCTTTTCCCATTCCTCCTTTTCCCCTGGATCCCACTTCCTACTTAGCTCTTTAGAAATGCAATTATAACCTGCTACCTCCCCTTCACCAGACATTCCCTACAGGGCAAGTTCATTTAACTATGTACTTAGAAGGTCCAGAGTGGAACTCTCCTACCAGGAGAGAAACATCAGTCTATTTACAACCAAAAGTACATCGGCAATGAAAGTCTCTCTGACCTGGAGAGTTTCGGCCACCTTTTTTTTTTTGAGACGGAGTTTCGCTCTTGTTGCCCAGGCTGGAGTGCAATGGCATGATTTCAGCTTGCCGCAACCTCTGCCTTCTGGGTTCAAGCGATGTCTTCCGCTTCAGCCTCCCAAGTAGCTGGGATTACAGGCATGTGCCACCACACCCGGCTAATTTTGCATTTTTAGTAGAGACGGGGTTTCTCCATGTTGGTCAGGCTGGTCTCAACTCCCGACTTCAGGTGATCCGTCTGCCTTGGCCTCCCAAAGTACTGGGATTACAGGTGTGAGTGAGCCACGGTGCCTGGCCTCAGCCACTTTTACAACCTAATTATGCCCATGAAGGTGCCAGTGATTGCCCGGCTCAACTGCCTGGCAGATAAACATCCTCACCTCTTTGCTTCCTCCACTGCGTGCCATTCATGCCAAGTTTCCTTTTAAAAGCACCTGCTTTCTGCTCCCAAGCTGAAGTGGTATCCTTAAGGCGGGAGGCCTATCCTTCTTCCCCTAAGCTAGCTTTGGAATAAAAAGGCACTCTCTTTATACCAGAGCTCGCTGTTGTTATCGAACTCTGCAAGTGGCAAGTGACTAAATCTGTGTTTCACTTACATTTCGACTAGCGTTGGCACATAACAAATCCTATTTAAGTTGTTAAATAAGAAACTGATCAATTTTTCTAATGAATTTTCCCCTTCAGCATGTAAATCTTATTTCTCCCATCTTAAATAAACTTGACTCCATTCCCTCCACCAGTTACTTCCCCCACTTCTCTTCTCCCTACTGCAGTGTAACTCATAAAGATTATTTAAACTCACTGTCTACAAATTACTTTCTTCTCATTCTCAAACCCACTCAGCTAGCTGGCTTTTATCTCATCAGTCTATTAAAAAGTTTTTGCTGAGGTGACCAATCATCTCCAAGTTACTAAATCCAAAGAGAAGTTCTTAGTCCTCTTCTTATTTGACCCATTCAGCAGTATTTGACATACTTGGTATTTCCGTTTTCCTATGAAGAATTTCCATACTTGGTTTTCCAGTACACCATCCTCTCTCTGGATTTTCCTCATCTCTCAGAGGCCAATCTTCTTCCTTTTCTTCTTCTAAAACTGGAGTGCTTAGAGCTCATTCCTTTTTTGTTTTACCTATGTTTATTTTCTTGTGATGACTTCACCTCTCTCATAACTTTGAATGTCATCTAATTGTGATACCTCCCTAAATTACATTTTCTGCCTAGAACTTTCTCTTTAGTCTTTTATGAATCTAACAGTCTCTAGATTCATAAATGTCACTTGTCTATTCAACATTTCCACTTACATGTCTGATGGACACCTGAAACTGAACTCCAGCTCTTTTCCACAAAACCTGCCTTCCCAGCAGCATTTAGATCTCAGTCAATGACAAATCTGTCCTTCCAGCTGTTCAGGTTAAAATCCTCATAGTTATTTCTCTTTCATGCCTTACATCAAACCCACCAGAAAATTCTGTTAGCATTGCCTTCAAAATACATGTAAAATCTAACCACATCTTATAATCTTCACTTGTACTTTAAACCATGATCATATATTGTTTGAGTCACTAAAAAGGCCTCCCAACAGGTCTGTCTTGCTCCCGTATCTGTTCTTAATACTACAACCAGAATGATTTTTTAAAAACCTAAGTCAAATCATGTCAGTCCTCTGCTTAAAATTCTTCAATGAATTCCTGCGATACTCTGAAATACGTAGTTGACCCTTGAACAACACAGGTTTGAAATACATGGATCCACTTATATGCAGATTTTTCCAGTATTTTGGAAAATATTTTGGAGATTTGCAACCACTAGGAAAAAAATGGCGAGCTGCATAACCTAGAAATACCAAAAAATTAAAAGATGTGAATGAATGCATAAAATATATGCAGATACTAAGTTTATCATTGAATACCATAAAATCTATACAAAGCTAAAGTTAAATCTATCAAAATTTATACAAACACACGGTGCCATTTGCAGTCAAGAGAAATATAAACAAAGATGCAGTATTAATCATAACTGCATAAAATTAACTGTAGTATATACTGTGGTACTGTAAAAATTTCATAGCCACCTCCAGTTGCTACCAATGAGTGAAGTATTGCAAGTATCTGCTTAAAATGCATGTGACATTAATCACCTCTGAATGATCACTTCCTCTCTCCAGCACACTGCATATCTCAGTAAAAAGTGATCTCTTGGGGGTTCTCTATTATTTTTCATTGTGTTTAGTACAATACTGTAAACCCTGAATAATACCATGAGATGTGTAAGAAGTGTGACTATTGACACTGAAGTGCTCCTAAGAAGTAGAGAAAATGTCAAGACATTACAAGAAAAAGCTGACTGCATGATATGTACCATAGGTTGAGGTCTGCTGTTGTGGTTGCCTGCCATTTCATACAGACAATTTGTCATGTAAACATATGTAAATACAGTACTGTAAATGTATTTTCTCTTCCTTTATAATTTTAATAGCATTTTAACATTAAAATGTTAGTTATTTAAATTATTTTAACTTTATTTTAAAATTAACATTTTCCTTATGATTTTCTCAACATTTTTTCTCTAGCTTACTGTAAGAATAGAGCATATAATACATATAACATACAAAATAAGTGTTAATAACAGTTTATGTTATTGGTAAGGCTCTGGTCAGCAATAGACTGTTAGTAAACCTGTGGGGGAATCAAATGTCATACATGGATCTTTGACTGTGTGCGAGCATCCAGCACCCCTAATCCCCACTTTGATCAAGAGTCAACTGTATTTGGTCTTCCTCTCCTTTTCCTGGCATACAACTACTAAAATCCTTGGAATCTCCAAAGTGATGTGTCTTTTTGTATGCTAATAAGACGGCTGATGGTTGGCAGCTTCAGGATCCTAGCCGAAAGACCAAGGCATAATTAGAGAATTGGCACTTCAGCCCCATCCCCCCCAATCTCTGAGGGTAAAGGAAGGAGAGTGAAGGTTAAATCAATCACCAATGGCAGGCAACTTAATCGATCATGCCTACATAATGAAGCTTCCATAAAACCCCAAAAGGACAGGATTAGGGAGCTTCCAGATAGCTGAACATGTGGAGTTTCTTGGAGGGTGGAGGCTTAATGGAAGCACGCATCCCTTCCCATATGCCTTGCGTATGCACCTTTTCTTTATAATAAGCCAGTATACACATTTCCTTGAATTCTGTGAGCCACTCTAGCAAATTAACTGAACCCAAGAAGAAGGTTGTGGAAACCCCAATTTACAGCCTGTTGATCAGAAGTACAAGCAAAATAACCTGGGGCTTTTGATAGGCACTACAAGTGTGATGCAGTCTTGTGGGACTCAGTCCTCAACTAGTGTGATCTGATACTATCTCCAGGTAGACAGAGTCAGAATTGAATTGAATTAAATGATACCCAGCTGGTGTCTGCTGAAGAATTACTTGCTGGTGGGAAGAAATCCCCACAGATCTGGTGTCAGAAGTGTGTTGTGAGAAGATAGTGGGAGAAACTGAGTCTGTCTTTTCCACTCAATTTCCTTTACACTCAAATGGCCTTCAAAGGCATATCTGATTTGCCCTTCTTTGTGGTAGATTAATAGTCACATTCATTCAATCTCGTATGCCCTTCCCTTTATAATTTGGCTTTTCCACTCCTGTCAACAGGTGGCTTCTGGCCAGGCACGGTGTCTCATGCCTGTAATCTCAGCATTTTGGGAGGCTGAGGCAGAAGGATCACTTGAGCTCAGGAGTTTGATGCCAAGCCTCAGCAACATGGTGAGATCCCATCTCTACAAAAATAAATAAATTAGAAGAGCATCATGGCACATGTCTATGGTCCCAGCTACTCAGGAGGCTGAGCTGGGAGGATGGCTTGAGCCCAGGAGGTCCAGACTGCAGTGAGCTGTGTCCGTGCCAGTGCACTCTAGTCTGGGCAACAGAGTAAGTCCCTGCCTAAAAAAAAAAAAAAAAAAGTGTTGGAATGTATTTCTCCATCCAGTGAAACTGGCTTTGGTCATGGTCTTGCTTTGGCCAAGTGAAATGTTAGCAAATGTGATACAAGCAGAGGCTTAAAAAGTATTTGTGTATTGGAGTTTGCCCTTTCTTGCAGCACTGAGACCTCCAGCACACTTTACATCTCAGTTATTGACAACCTCATCCTTATAATAGTTACTCAGGCTAAAATCCTTGTAGCTCATCTACCTGGATAAGTATTAAAAAGAAAAAATAAAATCCTTGAGAGGTCCAGCCAACAGCCAGTACCTACTACCAGACACATGAGGAAGGGAAAAAAAAAAAAATTTTTTTTTTTTGAGACGGAGTCTCACTCTGTCGCCTGGGCTGGAGTGCAGTGGGCTCACTGCAACCTCTGCCTCCCAGGTTCAAGCAATTATCCTGCCTCAGCCCCCCAAGTAGCTGGGATTATAGGTGCCCGCCACTAAGCCCAGCTAATTTTTAAATATTTTTTAGTAGAGACAGGGTTTCACCATGTTGGCCAGGCTGGTCTCAAACTCCTGACCTCATGATTTGCTCACCTTGGCCTACCAAAGTGCTGGGATTACAAGCATGCCACCACTCCTGGTGGGAGGGCATCTTAGACCATCCAGGTCCACCAGAGCCTCTCAACAACTATAATGATAGGAGGCAAGAGCAGCCTAAGAACCACCTGGTGGAGCCCAGCCCAAATGGCTGACTCAAAATTGTGAGCAAGTAAGTTACATTAAGCTACTAATTTATTTTTATTTTATTTTTTAAAGACAGTCTCACTCTGTCAGCCAAGCTGGAGTGCAGTAGCCTCATCATAGCTCATTACAGTCTCAAACTCCTGAGCTCAAGCGATTCTCCCACCTTAACCTCCTGAGTAGCTGGAACTACAGGCACACACCATCGAGCATAGCTAATTTTTTTTTTTTTTTCTAAAGACAAGATCTCATCATGTTGCTCACGCTGGTCTTGAATTCCTGGTCTCAAGTGATCCTCTTGCCTCAACCTCCTGAGTCCCTGGGATTACAGGTGCAAGTCACTGTGCCTGGCTAAGACACTAAGTTTTAAGGTGGTTTGTTACACAGCAATAGATAACTGTGACACTGTATTTAATCTTTCACACTCCCAATTCCTACCATTCTCCCCTCCCTTAATTCTTGCTCTAGTCATACCAACTAACCTCTTTTAATTCCTTGTAAACACGGTGAAAACTCCTGCAGTTATTCTGGCTGTACCCTCTGCCAGGAATGCTCATTCCTCAGCTGAATGACTAACCTGCTCTCCTCTTTCAAGCCTTCCTTCAAATATCTTGTTTTAAATCAAGCTTATGCTCACTGTTCTATTAAAAATGGCAGTCTACCCTCAATGCCCAGCACTTTCAACCCCCTTCTCTCCTCTCTCTCCTCCCTCTTTCGCTTTGTCACCCAGGCTGGAGTGCAATGGCAATGTAGCTCACTGCAACCTCTACCCCGACCCCCCCAAGGGTCCAAACGATCCTCCCACTTCAGCCTTCAGTAGCTGGGACTACAGGCATGAGACTGCACACACTCTGTGAACAGTTCATTCCAAATTACAGAATGAACGTTTTGAAGGATTTGAGAAGAGAAAACTCTAGGAAATAAACGGAGAGGTTTAGAAAGTAGGACACTATAGAACCCACTCTAGATTTGTTGAACTCATACCTATATTGTAATTTGTACACTACCATGCTCGATGATTGTTTCTGTGTTTTTGGTAGAGATGGGGGTCTCACCATATTGCCCAAGCTGATCTTGAACTCCTGAGCTCGAGATCTGTCTGCCTCAGCCTCCAAAAGAGCTGGGATTACAGGCATGAGCCACCAAGCCTGGCGTGCATTACTGCTTTTACAGTCTCATCTTTCTCTAATATACTCTATAATTTACCTGTTAGATTTTCATTTTTTGTCAAATTTCCCAAAAAAATGCTGCATGAGTGCAAAGTATTTGTCTATTTTGTTCACTGATCGATCTGAAGCCCATCTCAAACCCTAAACTCTGGTACACAGCAGATTCTCAACAACTATTTGTTGAATGAATGAACAATTGGTTTACAACAGGATCTGTTTAGATAGGGTATACTAGAGTTGATGTTTAATAATTTATCATATAAATCAAAATAATCTATGACAAATGTTTTTAAGCTTTAAATGGTTCTTGACTGTTTTTCATCCACCATTCAAATCACTACTCTAGCTATTTCTTTTGAGTGGTACTCAATTAAAAAAATTCTACAATAACAAAATAATGTGGGCAGACCATTTGTTGTTCTTATGGAATTTGATCTTTATGTGGCACTAAGAGACCTACGGAATAATGAGATTTAGGTCAAGCAGCAGTTTGAAGGTTTAGATGTGAGGGAAGTTTTATCAACCAATATCGATAACATTTTATCAAACCAATATAGATAATATTTGTTTAAAAGGTATAGCATCTATAAGTAATTACATATATATGTTCTAAATTGCCACTGTAAATTCTGGGCATTTGTAGAGAAAACTCAGGCACTGTCAAAATTCTCAAAGAGTTATCTGGAATGTCTGCATTACCTATCTGACTTTAACATAAACGCAAAGATGTGTGGCATTGCAGGGTTACTGAAAAGGGGGAATTATTCATCTTTATATTATATTCCCAGATGTTTACCAATTCTAATCTTGCAAATTACAATATAGATATGAGTTCAACAAATATAGAGTAGGTTCTATAGTGTCCTTTTCTAAACTTCTCCATTTATTTCCTAGAGTCAGCTACATTTTCTCTTCTCAAATCCTGCCTTCAAAACATTAATTCTGTAATCTGGAATGAACTCTTCACAAAATGTGTGCAATCTCATGCAAGGAGGTCATATATGAGCCCCTATCTATAGCAGCTTCATGTATCCAGATTGTTATATAAAGTTTTAGATACTAGGAGAAAGTACCTCATTTTTGAGGTATTTAATTTTGAGGTTAAATATTCTCACTGTTTCAATGAGAATATTTTAGTTTACCAGGAATGAATAGTTTGGGTAAGGGAGAGAGAGACAAAGGTAGGGTAGCAAAGAAATAGTTTAATCCAGGGGTCCCCATCCCGGGGCTGCAGACCAGTACAGGTCAGTTGCCTGTCAGGAACCAGGCCACACAGTAGGAGGTGAGCAGTGAACAACTGAGTATTACCATCTGAGCTCCACCTCCTGTCAGATTAGTGGTGGCATTAGATTCTCATAGGAGCACAAATGCTACTGTGAACTGTGCTTTCGAGGGATCTAGGCTGCATGCTCCTTATGAGACTCTAACTAATGCCTGATGATCTGAGGTGAAACAGTTTCATCCCAAAACCATCCCACTCCAACCTCCCCCACAGACACCCTGACCCCATTTGTGGAAAAACTGTCTTCCACAAAATTGGTCCTTGGTGCCAAAAAGGTTGAGGACTGCTGGTTTAATCTACAGTCACTCACTCAGGTACTAACTATATATATATTTTATTATCATACTCTACTTTTGTAAGTTAAGGCAATCACCAAATAAAATCAATTAAAAATGTTTAAATTATGTTTTATGCCCCCCCACCTGACTATCAGTAATGAAGAAAAAGGAGTTAACTTCTCTTTTACTGTTATTCTCCACCCACTATTCCTTTAGGACTCTCCTATGAATCCTTTCCTTCTGATCACCCCAATCGGCCTAGGCTAGCATTTTTAATAAAATAGATAAGTAAACTGACCTTTTATAACCTCAGAACTAACAGAGATGTGCCAGGGTTTTTGAATCCAAGATATATAACAAACAACAGAAAAGAGGGTACAGACCAGAGGCACAAATCTGTTTAAAAAGTTGGCATTTAAATTATCAACCATAAGGCATAAGAGGGTAATTCAATATCAAACTTCAGAGTGAAAAATCTGTTTGGATCTAAATCCAACTGCTCAATAGTAAACAATATGAGTATACATTAACTTCAGAATCAGGCAAAACTATAAAGAATCTGCTTTGCTTTAGTATTTACCTCTTAGAAAATATGCATCATTTACAAGACCAACTGAAAGAAATAGTAAAATCAAACTATAGGCTGTTTGTACTCAAGACTATGGATGAAATGTGAAAACAGTGATTGTGTTGAATAAAGTTAGATCATCTTCCAATCCAGTTTTATCTCAGAGATCTGTTCTGCTGATCTGGAGATACAAGTTTAACACTGAGATATGTGTAGATTGCTTTACAATCCAGAAAATTTCCAAGTCCTTGGGAAAAATACTTTGAAAGTAAGTAGCTGAGCACTAAGGAATCTTTCTTTCTTTCTTTTTTTCTGGCCACCCAGATAAGAAAAATTATTTTTTTTAATGTGAGAAATATTCCAGGTGGCTCTAAACCAAATTCCTATTTGTTATGCATGCCTGGCATCTTCAAACTTAAGCTTTTCCCAAGCAGCCCAAGGCAAATGAAACTCTTGTTCATTGAAGGAAACACTGATTTTCCAGTAACTACTTCACTTGAGAAAGTGAGGATGACATTTACTCTGCACTGAAGCAGCCCATTACACACAAGAGACAAGATACTCCAGGATGATCTGAGCATGCCCATAAAGCTACAGAGCACCCTCTGCATTCTGTCCAAACAGCTTTGGGTAAAATGAACAACTAGGAAAACACATATCATGCTTCTCCATTATTACAACCTTACACAAGTCAGTCCTAAAATAGCAAATGCCCCTGGCTGAGATCTGTTGCTGAAAAATGCTAAGTTTCAGCAGCTCAGGCTGTTTCCTGTGTCTGTCTATTCAACCAACCCCCACTTAAAGCTGTAGGACTAACTACAGGATTCAGGAAGAGATTTTTTTTTTTTTTAAAAAGACAGATACACACACATATACAACATACGGTTTCCGAGGAGAGTGAGGGTTCCATGCTTGTGAGAGAGGAGGAGGAATATGCCAAATAACCCTCAGGTTTCTCCCAGATTTGAACATGCTGTACTGTGGCATGAGGTCAGCAGTGACTGACTCCAGCCCTGTGAGGCTGAATTCTACCCTGACAAAGCAGTATCACTGTAATATGAAGCAAGAGGATTCAGGGCATGTTGGCAGCTGTACAGAATGCCTGTTCTAGAAAGTAATGGCAATTCCAAAACAAGAGATCTATGCTGTCACATGAGATAATCTTCAGCCCAGTTAAGCAATAAGCACCCAAAATACTTTGAATCCCAAACACAAGCAGCTCAAAATTTTAATGTTAGAAAATAACTTTTCTCCTTGAACCTATTTTGTGTCTGGAGGAAGTAAACAGGAAGTAGAAAACTTGAAGAATCATTGGTTAATTTGATCTGTATCATAAACAACATACTGATTCTGATCTGCTCTGTTCCTGGACACTGACCTAGTTGAAGAACCCCAAACCACCTCTATGACTTTACTATGGAACAGGGAGAATATTCTGGAAATATATTTTTGGTAATGGCTATATGCCAGAACAGAAGGTGTGAATAACCTCATTTCTCACATGTACCCAAAAGACAAAGCTAATGTACATCACGCTTTCTTTTTAGTTCAAGAATGTGTGCCTTTAGAAATTCTTCCTCCAAAGAAGAGGGGCACTAAAAAAGGAGCCAGAACATTAATTTTCTACCAAGAGAAAACAGGGCAATGCAGATATTCCTTTACATTTTATGGTGTCTCTTATACTATGACAATTCTATTCTAGACCAAAAGTGACCCAATAGCTTTATAACAAGTAAAATTTAGCCAGGAAACACAAGACAATGGAGCTAAAACAAAACAGTACTAATAGGAAGGTAAATCTATAAGAAGTTCTTCAACAGTTCAGTGGGATAAGGAGGGATAAGGAATAAAGAAATAAAAACTTTTTTCTTCAAGGTGCACTAACTTTGTTTTTATAAATATTAGCTTACTAATATTTATAAATTTTAAAAGGAGATACATATGACCTATTTATAGATTTCCAAATTTCTGATAAAGTTTCTGGGGATCTACATGTGTACCCAAACACCTAAAGATAATCATACAATTTCTTTTTCTTTTTGAGACAGGGTCTTGCTTAGCCGTCCAGAATGGAGTGCAATGGAGCAATCTCAGATCACCACGACCACCTTCGTCTCCTGGGGTCAGGGGATTCTCCTGCCTCAACCTCCCAAGTAGCGTGGATTACAGGTATGTACCACCAAGCCTGAAAATCTGTATTTTTAGTAGAGATGGGGTTTCGCTATGCTGGCCAGGCTGGTCTCAAACTCCTGACCAGTGATCCGCCCACCTCAGCCTAATTGTACAATTTCTAAAACATTTTTTTTCATTCTTCAAGAATCTTACTTCAATAAAAACATAACACAGCATCTTATTTTTTTAAGTATCATTAAATAGAAAAAAGTCATTACTGAATAGTTTCAAAGCAGGTAATTTTGCAAGACTGGATAAGCAAGTTTCCTATATTAATAAACGTTTTTAAAGGTCATTTTATAAGAACCTCTGAAAGAGTAATCTACTTTGAACATTAATTTTTTGTTATACTTACACTATCAAAGGAAATTTTGATTCTTTATAGTTTTAGGATACACAAGAAAGTGCCCAGAATCGTGGTTATTACCAATTGAAAAGAAACAACTGTACTAAATTTTTTAGTTCTGAGCTTCTTCTTAGCAACATCTTAACACAAGGCCAAGAGAAAACTCTGGGAAAGCAGTTAACAGTCCTTTGGTGCATGGGTTTTAGTCTACTGTCAAAGGTAGGAGATACAACTAATGTTTCAATTTCATTCTATGAACCAGGATAGAAATAGAAGGGGACAGCTGATAAATTATATAAATATGTACAGGTACAGATGGTACCTGTATCTATCTGTATGTACAGGTACAGACTTAGTCCAAAAGGGAATAGGCGTTAATATGGGACAAAAAGAGTCAGTCATACCTTATCTGTAGAGGAGAGGTAGGACTAACAACGGAGTAAAACTTTTGCACCTCTAAATTTTTCTCCTCGAAGTCTGAGACAAAACTTTTTAAGTAGAAGGGCTTTGTATTAATTTATTCAGTAATTCTCACTATGTGCCAGGCACACTATATGGGACATGTAGGGATACAAAGATGAGTAAGATGAACAAGTTCTTGCCCTCTACTGACTTTTGAGATCGTCTGTGTTCTCTAGACTACTATTTCTCAACATTTAAAAAAGCAAAACAAAAAAATAAAACAAAAACTTACATCCTCTATAATACGGTCTCACTCTACAGTCTAGCTATACATTCCTACCACTCTGGAATATTTTATTGTGCTTTACTGTCTATAGTTTATATTTTTAAAACAAGAATTATACTGACTCTACTTTTTAAAAAGTATACCTCTCCATGAGAGATTCTGGGTATCTCAAGTCTCCTAGGGTTGTAAAGAACCACTGCTCAGGCCAAGCATGATGGCTCACACCTGTAATCCCAGCACTTTAGGAGGCTGAGAGGGGTGGATCACTTGAGGTCAGGAGTTTGAGACCAGCCTGGCCAACATAGTCAAAACCCTGTCTCTACTAAAAATATAAAAATTAGCCGGACAAGGTGGTGGGCACCTGTAATCTTAGCTACTAGGGAGTCTAAGGCAGGAGAATCACCTGAACCCAGGAGGTGTAGGTTGCAGTGAGCTGAGATGGTCCCACTGCACTTCAGCCTGTGTGGGTTTGCCACAGCGTAGAGACCCCTAAGAGTGTCTCCGCCATAATGTGAGCTTGAGCCCAGAAGCATTTTCCCCCCTCCTGGAGGCAGTCGAGCTATGGGAAAGTAGGAACTAAGGATGGGGGATTGTGTAAAGGGCTATTTTGATCTCTCAGGCATTTACACAATGGCCTGGTGATGGCTGTGTGGTTTAATTAGGACACTGTGTTTGAGTTTCTGCCTTGGGCTAGTTTTGTGACTCTGTTTACCGGTACTGTTTGAGCCCTGTGATTACTCAGGTGATTCTTTAAGATTACTCTTCTTGGAATTTATGGTGGGCTTAACCTTTAAGGAAGGTTACTTTGTTAATTTTAAAGCTCTTTCACAATAGGTAAAGAAAAGAATATCTGTCTGTCTTGCACCAATTTTGTGGTCAATTTAGGATCTCAGGATTGTTTCTTTTTAACTTGTAGATTATCCATTCTGTTAGATTTTGTAACTTTCTGTTCCCTTTAATGTTTAAGCTGAAACAATGTGGGCTGACGTCAGTGTCTAAAAGCTGACAGTATATATTGGGACCCTATGCACAAATAAAATTGCTGTTTAGGCATTGCTGTATGGGCATTGTCTATTCAGACCTCCAGACCCCGCTCTCTGTCGTCTTTGTTTTCCGTGCACTCTCTCTTCCAGGTATTGGGACCCTTTCGCTGGCTGAGAGCTCCCCCGGCAGACGTGCCGTCCCCGACAAGCCTGAGTGACACAGTGAGACTCCGTCTCAAAAAAAAAAAAAAAAAAAAAAAAAAAGGAAGAAGAACCACTGTTCAAACCAAACATCTTATTTTGTAGTCCAGAACCCTAGTCTTTGAAAGGAGAAGTGAATGATGCAGTGGCCCCATGAGATCTAGAATCTATATGTACTGATTCTCCATTTCTGTTTTTTCTACTAAATCATGGTGTACCCTTCCTATACTCTTGTTCCTACTTCATGCACTCATGTCATACCAATCTGGTTTTTATGTCACCATTGTGTAAAAACAATGGAACAAACAAATGAACAAAAAACAAAAGCGCCTCAATTTCTGCAATGTACTTACTTTGCAGAGACGTTTCTGGTTTAGTATTCCTGCCTTACAGCTTCACTATATAAATTCTCTGTGGAGGCTTTTTTTGGACAAATTACTTCCTTGGAATGCTGCTTGACTGCATGATCAATAAAGGTTCCTTTCTAGCTCCAGAATTAATTCTGAGATTGTCTACAGTGCTATGTGAGCTCTTTTGGAACCTGTACTTAGGATCAATAAATGGTAGAAAGAATTCTGGGGGAAACTGATTAGGTACATAAAGAATGAAGTTGGTGGGTTTCATTTTTATAAATATGAACTTCTAATCTTTATAAAGATGTAAGTCTATAATCATCAAAGCTTACAGAAAAATAATACATTTTCAACATGTTTAAAATAATCTTTATAAATAACAGGCAATCTTCTTCAATTATTCCACCTTAGATAATGGAGTCTCTTAATGTTTCTTCCTGAAGGAATATAGATAGTCCTGAAGGTCTGAAGGAAAGCTGAGAAAGCTATGTTTCAACAAAAATAAAACAAAAGCCCTCACTATCTGCAATCCACAGTAATTTGGAGGTCCCTAATGAGCCAACCCTTCTGGTACTGATGCCCCATGCAGTCCTCTTCCCATACTGACTTTGGGCTTGGTGACTAGCTATAGCAAATGGCATACTATTAAAAACTGTGCAAACAGACTTGGTAAGTGCTTGAAAATTAGAGATTATTCTTTTTTGAACACTCCTTGGAACTCAGCTGCCATGTTGCAAAAAGCCCAACTAGCGTAATCAAGGTCCCTGGCCAAAAGCCATGGCTGAACTCAGAGTCAGCAGCTAACATAAACAGCTAACATGTGAGAGAGGCTATTTGGACTTTCTGACCATCCCAATACCTCAGCCAACTTATTAATAAACTTTGCTTTGGCCTAAAGCAGAAGGGCTCTGTATTAATTTACTCATAATTCTTACTATGTGCCAGGCACACTATATGGGACATTTAGGGATACAAAAAAGAGTAAGACGAACATGTTTAACCTAAAGCAAAGTTTATTAATATAGGGAACTTGATACAAACTAGGACAAGTGCCTGGTCAACCCACAGAATCAAGACAAATAAATTGTCACTTTAAGCTACAAAGTTTTTAAAAAATTTCTTACCACCACAGAATTTACTTTTTAGGTATGTGTATAGCTCTATGAATTTTAAAACATGCACAGCCTCATGAGACCACCAGCAGTATAATCAGGATACAGAGAAGTTCCAAAAGACTTCCTTATGTAAAGTCACACCTAACCCCACTACTAACCCATAACCCATTCTTTTTCACTATAGTTCTATCTTTCTGAGACTGTCACATAAACAGAATCATACAATATAGAACTTTCTGACACTGATTTACCAGCACAATGCCTTTGAAATGCATATAGGATGATGCATGTATCATAGTTCATTCCTTTTATTGCTAAGTAGTAGTTCACTGTATGTACATATCACCGTTTATCCATTCACTTTAGGGACGTTTGGATGGTTTCCATTTTTTAGCAATTGTGAATAGAGGTGCTATAAACATTAGTGTAGAGGTTTCATAGAAATGTAAGTTTTCATGTTTCTAGGTTAAATACCTAGGTGTGGATTTGCTGGGTCACATGGTCAGTATATATTAAACTTAAAAAAAAATTCACCAAACTTTTCCAGAGTAGTTTTGCCATTTTCCTTTCCTACCAGCAATGTATGAGAGTTCCAATTGTTCTCTGCATCCTTGCCAGCATTTGGAACTGTATTTTTTTTTATTTTAGTCATTTTAAAAGTGGCACCTCATCAAGATTTTAAATTCATTTTCTTAATGGCTACTAATGCTAAATATCTGTTTATGTATTTAGTTGTCATTATGTATCCTCTTTTGCAAAGAATCTGCTTAAGACATTTGACCATTTATTAAATAGGGGTTAAAAAAAAAACTATTGAGCTTTGACAATTTTTTATATACAGATGTCCCATGACTTATGTCTCAATAAACCAACTGTGAGAGGAAAATATTGGCTGGGCACAGTAGCTCACATGTATAATCCCAGCACGTTGGGAGGCAAAGATGGGAGGTCACTTGAGGTCAGGAGGTTGAGACCGGCCTAGGCAACACAGCAAGAACTCCCTCTTAAAAAATAATAAAATGAAAATATTGCGTGTTGAAAATGCATTTAATGTACTTAACTTACTGAACATCATGGCTTAGCCTAACCTACCTTAAATGTGCTCAGAACCCTTACATTAGCCCACAGTTGGCAAAATCATCTAACTCAAAGCCTATTTTATAAAAAAGGGATGAGGCTGGGCACAGTGGCTCATGCCTGTAATCCCAGCACTTTAGGAGGCTGAGACGGGAGGATATCTGAGCTCAGGAGTTTAAGACCAGCCTGGGTAACAAGTGAGACCCTGTCTCTACTTTTTTAAAAAAATTAAAATAAAAAATAGAAAAATAATTTATTGACTATGGTACTGATAGTGAGAAACAGAATAGTTGTATAGGTACTTGAAATATGGTTTCTACTAGACATGTATTGCTTTAGCACCACTGTAAAGTAAAAAATTGTTAAGTTGAACCATTTTAAGTCAGGAACCATCTGTATTCTGACTATAAGTTCTTTGTCAGATATGTGATTTACAAATTTTTCTCCCAACATGCAGCATGCCCTTTAATTCTCTCAATAGCATCTTTCATAGATAAAACTGTCCTGTGTTGTTCTAAAAGTTTCATAGTTTGTCTTATATATTAATTTGGGATTTATTTTGTGTTAATTTTTATATAAGGTGTGAGAGATTCATGTTTTTGCATACAGATTTCTACTTTTTCCAATACCTCTTTTTGAAAACACTATCCTTTCTCCATTGAATTGCCTTTGTACTTTTGTGAAATATGAATTGGCAATATTTATGTGGGTCTATTTCTGAACTTTCTATTCTATTCCATTAATCTACATGCCTACCCTTTTGCTAATATGGCTTCATCTTGATTAACGTAGCTTTATGGTAAGTCTGAAAGCTGGGTGGAATAATTCACTTAACTTTATTTTTCTTTTCCAGTATTGGTTGACTCTTGTAGTTCTTTTGCCTTTCCATATACATTTAAGAATAAGCATGCCAACTGCTACAAAAAAGTTCTGCTGAGATTTCTGATTGGAATTTTGTTAAAAGGATAATAGGGAACTCCTATAAAGACTGTGCGTACATAAATATATAAACAGCTTAGATGAGGTGGACCAAATTCTCAAACAACAAACTACCAGAATCACCTAAGATGAAATACATAACCTGAATGGTTATATAACTGTTTTTAAAATGAAATTTATAATTAAACATATTCTGAAAAGAAATCTCCCTGTGGTTTCCGTGGTAAATTCTACCAAACATTCATTAGAAATAAACCAATTCTATACAATCTGTTCCAGAAAGCAGAAAGAGGAGGAACTCATTTTATAAAGCCAGCATTATCCAGATATTAAACCTGGAGAAGACCTGTAAAGAAAACAAGACAGCAGACCAATAGACTCATACCAGCAAATCAAACCTAGAAATGCATATGAAAAATAATATACCATATCCAAGCAGGACGTTCAATATTTGAAAGCCAAGCAAGGTAAGCAACAATAGCCCAGAGAAGCAAAACCATATGATATCAATTTATACAGAAAAAGCATTTGAGAAAAGTCAACAGCCACTCATTATTAAACTCTTAGCAAATTAGGCTGGACATGGTGGCTCACGCCTATAATCCCAGCACTTTAGGAGGCCAAGGTGGGCAGATCACATGAGGCCCAGGAGTTTGAGACCAGCCTGGTCAGCACAGTGAAACCCTGTCTCTACTAAAAATACAAAAATTAGCCGGACATGGTGGTGCATGCCTGTAATCCCAGCTACTTGGGAGACTGAGGCACAAGAATTACTTGAGCCCAGGAGGCAGAGGTTGCAGTGAGCCGAGACTGCACTACTACACTCAAGTCTGGGTGACAGAGTGAGACTGTCTCTAAATAAATAAATAAAAAATAAAAATTTGTAACAAATTAGAAATAGAGGAGAACTTCCTCTTTTTTTTCAACAGGCATGAGCCACCGTGCCTGGCCAAAACTTTTTTTAAACAGCAGCTAACTTTATACTTATTGGCTCAAGCCATCTTCCCACCTCAGCCTCCTAAGTAGCTGGGACTCCAGGTATAAGCCACCAAACCTGGCTAATTTTTAAAATTTTTTTGGTAGAGACAAGGTTTTACCATGCTGCTTGGGCTGGTCTTGAACTCCTGAGCTTAAATGATTCACCTGCCTTAGCCTCCCAAAGGCCTGGGATTACAGGCGTGAGCCACTGTGCCCGGCTTCCCATATCTCTTTAAATAATCTCCAGATTATTTATAATACCCAATGCAATGCCTACACACATCACTTCACATGGATTCAACATAGTATTTGGTGTGTGACAAATTCAAGTTTTGCTTTTTGAAACTTTTTGAAATTTTTTTTCTAAATATTTTGTGTAGATTGGCATGGTATCTTGCAACCTTGCTAACCTTAGTACTTGCATTGTTCCCCAGCCACAATTTTTGACCAGAATTCTCAACTGTCTTCTGAGAATTCCAATGTCAGTTTTCAGTCTTTGCAGTGCTTTTTGAATCTGTCCCACATGCACCACCACCCTGTTGCCAGCCTGGGACTTGGCAATGGTCTAACCCCTACTTCACTTCTCAAAGTCTAGGTATGGTGTTTGGGGTCAGGTTTCTGCATGCACAGTGCATGAATAAGCTCAAAAACTCATAATAAAAATTAAAGAGTTTATTTCCTAATCTCTTACAATCTCCCAGTACTTTCTAGGTCAATGGGGTTCCCCTTTCTCATTACCTAGTCAGAAAGCTGGTGTGTTATTTACTCTGCTCAGCCATACAATTTCCATAATAGTGCCTTTGTTTGGAGGCAAGCAGATAAAGGAGGGAGAAAAATGCAACTGAGACTCATTCCACCCTCTTGGGACCACAGCTCCACTGGTCTGAGAATGATTCCCTGCAATCAGTTTTAATCTCTTGCTAGATACCAATCTGCCGTCACTGCAGGACTGCTTGAGGTTCATGATGCAAGAGAATGGAGGAAAGAAAAAAGGAAAAAAGAAAAACAAAAAGTTTCTGTACTTCTCTTAGTAGTATCCGCTTCCCATTCCTTGAACCAGAACTGAAGGCTTCTCCTAGAGTTCTCTTATCCACATTAATGTCCACTTAGGGGCTTTAGGCTATGTTGAGTTCAAGCCTGGGGATACCAGAGAGAGGAAAATGATAAATCCTGGTTCAACAGTGCTTCAAAATCTGCTCCTTCTTAATGCAACTTTTAAGATACGTCTTTTGGAGTCCTCAAATAGTTGCTCTAGGCCAGATGTTTTAGCTGAGTTCAGTAGAAAAGACAGGCAAAATGTGTTTGCTCCATCTTACCCATAACTGGAATCTTAGACCACTGAGTTCTGAAGTGAATCGTTACACAAAAATAGATAACTGGAGTACAATGCAACTTCAGAAGCAATCATTTAAGTGTGGTACACATGAAACAACACAGCCTTTATACATCTTCTCTAGAAAAGTCACCAGATCATTATAAAACAGATGCTATCAGTTTAGTGGCAGACTATTCTCTGCTTTCTTACCTTGGCTTCTAACAAACAGATTCAACAGTTTCGCTATTGGAGTAATCAAAGTGATAGCAGTAAAAACCCTGGAAGCCTCTTAATAGATGTGGGTTTATTCAGCTGTCAGGTATAATCTGTCAGTAAGGGTTTGGACATTTCATTCTTTCATGACCTGAATGGTATCAGTCAGAAGAGCTAAGAGAATCACTGGAGGAAAAGGTAGCAACAAGGAAAAGTTTGGAAAGTGAAAATGCCCTAAGGGAAAACATTTTCCCTAAAGTTATTCTGGTATAGAATTCCTAAAACAAAGTTTTTTTGTTTTTTTTGTTTTTTTTTTTAAATGCTCTTGAAAACAGATTATTTCACCAGCAAGCAGCATTCCATTCAGAATAGCCTACCACCTATTTGTATAATTAAGCACTAATACTTCCTGAGTTAAAAAATCTAGGATGTCAATCAGCTCCACTGGCTTTCAGAAGCTTTGCCCAATATCAGCAAATCACTATGTAGAAAGAAACTGTGTAGATACCACCATTTCACATCCATAAACAGGCAAAAATTTTAAGTGTCTGTGAAGGCAAAGGTCAATGGGAACTTTCACACACTACTGATAGGAGTAAGTTAGCACAATCACTCTGGATAGCAATTTAGCAATATTTAGTTAAATAGATGAATATACTGTACAACCCAGTAATTCCATTCCTAGGAAGTACTAGATAAATTAGTATATACTAGAGAAAACCATATATTTGCATAAGAAGACATATTCAAGAGTATTCACTGTAGCACTATTTATGAAACAATGAAATACTGAAAACTATATGTCCATTAACAGGAGAATCAACCTACAAACAGTGGTATGTTCATAAACAGAATACTATATAACAAGTAGATCAGAACTATATGTATCAATGTAAATAATTTCAAAAGCATGACATCAAGTGAAAATAGTTAATTTTGTATATATAGACTTGCATAAAATGTAAAAGAGAATCATTTATGTAAAATTTTAAACCATGTAAAACAAAACTATGTATTATTTATGGACACATGTATATGCAATACAAGTATATAGACATATATATTCTTTGAGAGGCTGAGGTGGGCAGACTACTTGAGCTCAGGAGTTCAAGATCAGCCTGGGCAACAGGGAGAAACCCTGTCACTAAAAACAATATAAAAATTAGCTGGGCTTGGTGGCCGATGCCTGCAGTCCCAGCTACTTGAGAGGCTGAGGTGGGAGGATTGCTTGAGCCCAGAAGGTGGAGGTTGAAGTGAGCTGATATCGCATCAGTGCACTCCAGCCTGGGTGAGAGAGGGATTCTGTCTCAAAAAAACTTACACACACAAAACAATAAAACACATATGTTAATGAAAAACACTAAATTCAAGATGGTACTTGTCTCTGAAGAAGGAGAATGGATTGAGGAATGGTACACAAAAGAAAGTACTAAGTTTGAAAAGCTTGGTAATTGTGTTTGAGTGTCTGTTATGTTATTCTTTCTTTCATTTTTCATGCATACAGCCACCCATTAATCTCTTTTTATGTTAAAAATATAACACAAAAATCAAAAAGAAAAAAAAAACTATGAGAACATATATACATTACATTGTTAACATTCAAATGTTTAATGAAAGAATAACATTCTAACAATATGTTAGCTAAACACATACGCACTTGGCCAAAGAAGTGTGTTTAAGCAGGCTAAGAGAGGCCAGGTGCGGTGGCTCACTCCTGTAATCCCAGCACTTTGAGAGGCTGAGGTAGGAGGATAGCTTGACGTCAAGAGTTTGAGACCAGCCTTGGCAACACAGTGAGACCCCCATCTCTACAAAAAAAAAAGAGAAAAAAAATAGCCAGGTGTCATGGTACACACCTGCAGTCCCAACTACGTGGGAGGCTGTGGTGGGAGGATCTCCTGAGCCCAGGAGTTCATGCTGCAGTAAACTATGACTGTGCCACTGTACTCCAGCCTGGGCAACAGAGGCAAGACTCTTTTTTTTAAAAAAAAAAAAAAGGCAAAGAGAATCAGGGATTATGAATATTTAAATACGTTTCAAAAGTTTGCTTTTAAGACAGCAAGTGAAAAACAGGTTAGCTTCTGTTATACCCTAAGTAAGAGTCTCATGACTCAAGACACTAAGGAGAGGAGCAGCTGTTACAAACTCTCTGCTTTCCCCACCATCATCTGCTGCAATACAGAACAGCAGGTTATTTGGCACGTCTTGCAGCCTGGCAGTGATTTTGCTCAAAGCTGGGAACACATTGGAAGCCTGTCTACCTTCTGGGGGGACTCCTGGAACTGCAGGGAAAGAAAGTCTACACGGAGTAAAGCCAAAAGATTGGCTCTTATCTGTAGAACTTAAGTAATGTACTTTGGCTAGAGTAGAAAGGGGAGTTTTACTCATTCTATACCCTCTTCTGGCTCTAATATGATTTGTTGGGGAAAAAAGTAGGGAATTTGTTCTTTTGATCTTACAAATGACCCAAAAATCTGCTGGGTCACCAGGGTTGAGGCTGTGGATCTGATGCAGGGACTGTGAGGCAGATAAGCAAGTGATCACCATGTTCCCTTGGTATCTACTGGCACAAATGAAAACTATCAATTCTGCTGACTCATCTGCATCTGCAACTGGTAGGACATGTCTGTATCCCCTATGGAGCCTGCCAGAATGCTACATTGTAGAGTCATTCAGGATAGTGAAAACCGTGGCAATAATGTTATCACACAATTGTTTAATACTTTAGGTAACTTATCCCTTTATGTTAGTCATACAATGTTAGGCAAAAACAAGTGTAGGCCGTTGAATCACTGTGATGAAACTTCTCCTTTAAAACAATGAAGGTTGGACTAGTAATGACAATTCTTTTCAAGTATGAGCACCCTCCTCTAACTTTTAATTATAAAAAAATTTCAAATATACTGAAAAAAACCAGAAAAGATGTTACAATAAACAGCCATATACCTACCACCTATATTCAACAACTGTTAACCTTTTGCTGTATTTGCTTCACCTTCAGACATACACACTCCTAAACCACTTAAATTACATATGATCCTCCACACTGCTATGGTCTGCATGTCTCCCCCAAATTCTTATGTTGGAACCCAATACCCAATGGGATAGTGTTAAAAGGTGGGGCCTTTGGAAAGTGATAAAGTCGTAAGGGCTTCACCCTCATCAATGAGACTGCTGCCTTATAAAAGAGGCTTCAGGGGGGCTGGGTGCAGTGGCTCACGCCTGTAATCCCAGCACTTTGGGAGGCCGAGGTGGGCGGATCACCTGAGACCTGTCTGGCCAACATGTCGAAACCCCATCTCTACTAAAAAAAATACAAAAATTAGCCAGGCATGGTGACACGCACCTATAATCCCAGCTACTCAGGAGGCTGAAATAGGAGAATTGCTTGAACCCAGGAAACAGGTTGTAGTGAGCAGAGATCGTGCCACTGCACACCAGCCTGGCAACAGAGCAAGACTCTGTTTCAAAAACGAAAGAGGTTTGAGGGAATTCTCTTGCCCATTTTACCACGTGAGGATGCAGCAAGAGGCAACACCTATGAGAAATAGCCGTTCACCAGACACCAAACTGCTGGCACCTTGAACTTGGACTTCCCAGTTTCCAGAACTGTGAGAAATAAATTTCTGTTGTTTTAAAACTACCCAGTCTAGGGCATTTTGTTATAATAGCCCTATAAACTAAGACACACACACCAAAATGCTTCAGCACGTATCTCTAAAATTTAAAGCCACTCTCCTAAATAACTATAATATCATTCTCACGCCTACTAAATTCACCATAATTCTTTGATATTATCTAATATTCAGTGATATTAAAAAGTTGAACACTTAAAATAGTTCTAGTGTAACTAAGATCTAAGCCCATAGGCTAGAAACCATTGGTCTATGAATTATATGTCTTAGGGAAGGAAAAATACACATAAACTCCATAACTATACTTCTTTCTTAAAGAAGAGAGCTCGGCCAGGCGCAGTGGCTCACGCCTGTAATCCCAGCACTTTGGGAGTCTGAGGCAGGTGGATCACCTGAGGTCAGGAGTTTAAGACCAGCTTGGCCAACTTGGTGAAACCCCATCTCTATTAAAAACAAAAATTAGCCAGGTGTGGTGGTGGGCACCTGTAATCCCAGCTACTCAGGAGGCTGAGGCAGGAGAATTGCTTGAACTGGGGCAGCAGAGGTTGCAGTGAGCTGAGATCGTGCCGTTGCACTCCAGCCTGGGCAAGAGAATGAGATTCTGCCAATCAATCAATCAATCAATAAAATAAAATAAAATATAATATAATAAAAAAAAGAGTTTTCAATTTTCACATTTGGCTCTTCATTTCTAACACTGTATGTTTGAAAGGCAATCTCTGCTCAAGCACTACATTAATTAGGAAGCAGTATTCTTGGAATAGATCTTCATGTATTATACAATTCTGTTGCAGTACCAGTTACTAATCCATAATCCACTTCCAAACAAGAATTTAAAATGACTTGTAAAATTTATCTGTTTTTTAAAAATTCAATGAAAACTACAATTAAAGAATAAAAGATATAATGCGGGACAGGGAAGCAGACAATTGAACTAGAAACATGAACTAGGGCTAGCTACTGCAACAAAACAATTTTGAGTTTTCTGGCAACTGAAGCAAAAATGGTGATACGATGGTTTTATTGTAATTTTTTTCATTAGCTATTAAAAAAAGTGTTTAAGAATAGAATTTATCTCCACTTAACTGGAGAAGAAATTTATACATGGACTTTTATATAAGAACTACTAATAAATAAAATCTTTTTTTTTTTTTTTTGAGACAGAGACTCGCTCTGTCACCCAGTCTGGGGTGTCATGGTGCGATCTCAGCTCCCAGCAACCTCTGCCACCTGGGCAAGTGATCCTCCCACCTCAGCCTCCTGACTAGCTGGGACTACAGGCATGAGCCACCACACCCAGCTAATTTTTGTATTTTTTGAAGAGATGGGGTTTTGCCATGTTGCCCAGACTGGTCTCAAACTCTTGGGCTCAAGAGACACACCCACCTTGGTCTCCCAAAGTGCTGGGATTAAGGCATGAGCCACCATGCCTGGCCCAACTAAAATCTTTAAGAACTGTTTTTTTAAAAGATGAAAAGACATAGTTCATAGATTAGTCTTACTTTGAGACAGAATCTCACCCTGTAGCTCAGGCTGGAGTGCACTGGCACCATCTGGGCTCACTGCAGCCTCTGCCTCCGGATTCAAGAGATACTCATGCCTCAGCCTCCTGACTAGCTGGGATTACAGGCACGTGCCATCACACCTGGCTAATTTTTGTGTTTTTAGTAGAGATGGGGTTTCACCATGTTGGCCAGGCTGGTCTTGAACTCTTGACCTCAAGTGATCTACTCTCCTCAGCCTCCCCAAGTGCTGAGATTATTGACATGAGCCACTGCATCTGGCCCACAGATGATTCTTATAACCATCTACAACAATAACCAAGGGCTTATTACAAAATCATAGTTCAGTGAGTTTCTACGTGAGCTGAAGGAACACAGTTTAACTCTGCAGCTTTCTGGTAACCTGACTTGATACTGGAAGAGGGACAGTCTAGGCAACAGATAGGGAGGAGGTCCCTTAGCATATTATTACCAAATATTAGGTATCTAATCTTGGTTTTATCAAAAGTTGGTTGGCACACAACACATGATTGAACTCAATAGCAAGCAGTCTAGTAATTAGCATATAATCTCCATATAAAACAGCCTAAAAAATTTTGTCCCCACTATTAGTTTCCTTTTACATCTAACAGATTCAATGCCTTGTTGCATAAGTTAATGGAAGAAGGAAATATTGTGAAAACCTGGGGAGTATAATTTCAGATTCCCCTGATCTTAAATACTACATAGAAAAAGGGTAAACTAGATTTAAGAACCTTACTTTTGGTTCCCTCTTTTACTATTCCTTATCATTTATTAAGCACACATGTACGTACATGCAAGGTTAGCATAGAGCATTAGTTTTCTCTCAAACAATGTTTCTCAACTCAATTGTCCTTTTTTCTAATCCTAGTCCTGCCATTTCAGAGAAACAGAACAATGTAAATGAGAACAGCTCAGGTCTTTGTGATCTCTGAAGACTTCCTAGTCTGCAAGTGTTTCAGTCTGCCTTGCATGAAGCCTGGGCCCAATATATACTAGTTATCTTTCCTGTTCCATACTTCCATCTCAGATGTATTCTCCTAGCTACCAATCACTACGAATTTCTATGCAGAAATTGCAAGTTTGCTAATCAGAGTTAGAGTCCAAAGTTCTTTGCTTCCCCTGTGCCAGCTGACAATATCTCCACACCTCAGCTCTATCCAAGAGAAGAATGTCCACTGCTTGATAATTTAGTAGCCCAAGTAAAGCTTGAACTTTGTATTCATCATTAAAGAGGAAATGGCATAGGATAAATCAAGGAATAAAAATTGTTCTGCTCTTTTTCTGTACTTTCCTTTCTTGTATGACTCTCAGGCATATATTCTCAAATAATGTTTCCCAGCTCATGGGAGTTCTCAACTCAATCACCAGAAGGGGAAGAAGTATGCAAAGAGCTAGGATCAGAGCTATGAAGTACTCAAGGGATGCTTAGTTCCATGACAATGGGAAAGTAACCACAGGCCCTTTATTGGTGGGGTGAGAAGGGTCTTCAAAGAGTACAAATATGAGAATTCTAA
Source organism: Ateles fusciceps (assembly GCA_036589455.1). NCBI lineage: Eukaryota > Metazoa > Chordata > Mammalia > Primates > Atelidae > Ateles > Ateles fusciceps. The sequence continues at coordinate 5,125,106 of JAZHEH010001341.1, read as the reverse complement.
GAAGTGATTTCCTCATAGTTCAAACAAAGTCTACCCATCTCTATAAGCTGTAGTTTATTTTGGCCTCTTGTACTTACTTCTGCTCCCCATTGTGACTTCATTATCTCACTGGTCTTCTGTCTTGTCTTTGAGTCCTGAACAAAAATTCAGATTCTAGCAAACACACACATGGATAAACTATTATTTGACTGTGCTTTACAACATCTAGTTCTGGTACTTATAAGTTAGTCAGACAGCATATACCTTTAACCTTATTAACATATGGCACTCTTCCACTTCACCTATGAGATCACCAATCTCAGGACTCATTGCCCCTTTGGAATCATACCTTAAGCTTTCATATGTCTAATATGTCTAACAATTTTAGTCTCAATGCTAGTATCCTATTCCCTTTCCATACCCATCCACCAGGATCTATTATCTTTCAAGCAAAAATCATAGTGATATAAAGAAATCAAGAAGAACTGGATTAGAATCACTGCTCTGTTGACTATAACAGTATAACTTTCATAATCACCAAATACTAGTTTCTTCATCATCAGAACCAGGATAATTGTTTTGTGTAAAGACACATGTACTATCAGCTGCTACAAGTAGTACTGCACTGAATAATTTCCAAATTTCAAATATAATAATCCCTTCTACGTCTATGGCTCTTTATAAAAGTTTCCAATTATCTCCATTTTACAAAAGAGAAGATTGAGGCTTGCAAAAGTCCTGCATATGTTAGAGCCTCAGTAAAGGTAAGCTACCATTCAGAAGGCCATGATTTATTCAAGGTCACATACCTAATATAGATTATGATTAGAACCAAGGACTTCTGACTCTTCACTAACAATCTTTCTACTACTTTGCCACTGAGTTAACTGTCTCTAATTCTGTGCTGCTATGTTTATTTGGAGAAAAAAAATATATAAGTTACATTTCTTATGCTCAATCTCTGCTTTAACTGCTTTTTTGGGGGCTTTAACTTATAAATTTAGGGCAGCTCTCACATACTTGAACTTCTCTCCATTTCTCCACACACTTATGATAATCACTGAAGATTCTACAACTTATTTCAACAGAAGAGGTTGAGATTGCGAGTTATTTCTTTTTTTTTTTTTTTTTTTTTTTTTGAGATGGAGTCTTGCTCTGTCACCCAGGCTGCAGTGCAGGGGCTTGATATCGGCTCACTGCAACCTCCGCCTCCTGGGTTCAAGAAATTCTCCTGTCTCAGCCTCCCGAGTAGCTGGGACTACAGGTGCATGCCACCATGCCCGGCTAATTTTTTTAATTTTTACTAGAGATGGGGTTTCGCCATGTTGGTCAGGCTGGTCTCGAACTCCTGACCTTGAGATCCTACCCACCTCAGCCTCCCAAAGTGCTGGGATTACAGGCATGAGCCACCATGCCCAGCTACGAGTTATTTCTTAACAGACTTCTACCACTACAACTTCACTCTCCAATTCCATATTTTAACTCTTATATACACCACAGGCAAACGCCTCTCTGATCCAAATATCTTATCTTAACCTCACACACTTCACATAATTTGCCTAGAAGCTAGACTGGAATGCTATATTTTCTGCTATTTACATTTCTCCTTTAAAGACAATGCTTAAGAATCACTTCCTCTGTCAAGATAACTCACAGGGAAAAGATGAATAGTCTTGATCTTTTGGATGAAAGACCTAAATCTAAAACTCTCATAAGAAAACATGGGTATAAATCTGTGTGACCTTAGTTAATGAATCTGTTTGTTTTTTTCCTGGTCCTTGATTTAGGATAGGCAATGGTTTCTAGATATGACACCAAAAACATAAACAACAAAAGAAAAAATAAAATAGACATGATGAAAATTAAAAACTATTATGCTTCAAAGGACACCATTAACAAAGTGAAAAGATAAACCACAGAATGAGGAAATCATCTTGCAAATCATATATCCGATAAGGAACTTGTACAAAGAATATATAAAAAATTATAACTCAATAAATTTAAAAAGAAATCCAATTAAAAAATGGACAGAGGACCTGAACAGGCATTTCTTCCAAGAAGATATATAAATGGCCAATAAGCACATAAAAAGATGCTTGGCATCATCATTAACCATCAAGGAAATGTAAATAAAAATGTGATACTACTTTACACCCACTAGGATGGCTATAAAGACAGACAATAAGAAGAATTGGTAAGAATGTGCAGAAATTGGAACCCTCATATATTGCTAGTAGGAAAATGGTACAGCACCTTTGGAAAATGGTTTGGCAATTCCCTAGATGACTAATCTACTCCCCCTACATGTATATATCCAGGAGAAATGAATACATGTTTCTACAGATATTCACAGCAGCACTATTCATACTGTCCAAAAAGTAGAAATAACATAAATGTCCATCAACTCATAAATGAATAAATAAAATGTGATCTATCCACATAAGGAATATTATTTTGCAATAAGGAAAGAAATATATTACAACATGGATAAACCTTGAAAACAATGTGCTAAATAAAAGTAGCTGGATCCTAGGCCGGGCATGGTGGCTCATGCCTGCAACCCAAGCACTTTGGAGGCCAAGGCAGGCAGATCACCTGAGGTCGGGAGTTCAAGACCAGCCTGACCAACATGGTGAAACCCCGTCTTTAAATTAAAAAAAAAAGGTAGCCGGATCCAAAGGACCATGTATTACATGTTTCTGGAAAAAAGCCAGTCCCAAAGGGCAATATATTGTATGATTCCCTTAATACAAGATGTCCACAACAAGCAAATCTATAGGGATAGAATATAGACTGGTAGTTGCCTAGGGCTGGGGGAGACTGAGGAGATTGGGAGAATGAGGAGATTGGGCAGTTATGGCTAACAGGTATGGAAGTTCCTTTTGGGATGATAAAAATGTTCTAAAATTGTAGTAATGGTTGTACAAGTCTGTCAATCTACTAACAGCCATGAACTGTATACTTTTAATAGGTGAAGCGTATGGTATAAGAATTATATTTTTAAAAGCTGTTTTAAAAAAGTCACTCCTCCATGAAATAGTCCCATAGACAAGTCTCACTTTCAGTTTCCTTATCTTTGAAGCTTCTTATGAAAAAAATCTTGGTTGAACCAAGTCTCTAAGGAAGATTTGCTTGTAATTTGTACATTTGAACTTAATGATCAGCTGAGAATTCTAGAGGGACTGGGATAAGGAAGGAATTAAACATTCCATAAAAGACTATTTTTGTAGAAAAGTGTCATCTGTACTCTAGGGTATCTCCTATGGTAAATCTGTGGAATTAAGCAGCTACTCCTCTATATGTTTATGTGGTGTATTCAGAGCAAAAAATTAAATCATGAAGTGACAAAATAGAGTTGTAGTAACATTACACAATTGGCACCATGGAATATGCATAACTGGTATCAGAATTAGAAATACTGATAAACTTTTTATATTACAATGAACCATTGATTCTTTTGGATAAAAAAAGGTCTCTTCATGCTAAACAATTTATGACTTCTTTTACTTACTAAAAGGCTACAATAGCTGGAAAATAAGCTAATCTACCTGCAAAATGCCCATTGCTGCTAAAGAAAAAAATCTTGACTCAGAACTTCAAAAATAAGATTAACTGAAGTCACAATCTGCTTGCTATTTATTAACTCATTTTCCAATCAAGCTTTTTAAAGTAACTTCGCTGTTTCATAAAATGTAATTTCTCTGCATTCTGGTAGGTTTCATTTGCCAAGTACACTTGCTTTTTAAAAAAACAAGCACAGTCATAATAGTATCTAATGAAGCTGTCCACAGTGAAAAGCCTCCTTAATTTCAGTGACACATAAGAGTATGATTTTAAAAGACTTTCTTTGAAATTATTTAAGTTTCTGGATTAATTCTGACTCACATTGTGTTCCAGGTACCAAGTTAGATGCAAAATAGATGCTTACATTACTGCTATGTGAACCTTACAATTTCACCTTTTAACTTTAATACTGGTACCAAGTAGGTGTCTAGAGGTCAAGGAACTCTGGTAGTAATTTCAAGGGAGAGCATAGGAGCGTGGCAAAAAGATTGGCTGTTGTAGTTTTTAGAAACATCAACAAGTACTTTTAAATTAATACAACCCATTTAACTTCATTATTTTCTTTTCCAATTTTATTTTTAATATAAATAGACAGGGTCTCGCTATGTTGCCCAGGCTGGTCTCGAACTCCTTGGCTCAAGCAATCCTCCCAGCTCAGCCTCCCAAAGCACTGGGAATACAGGTGTGAGCCACTGCACCCAGCCTCTTTATTATTTTTTAAGAGGTGAGGTCTGGCTAGATTGCCCAGGCTGGTCTCAAACTCCTATTCTCAAGTGATCCTCCCACCTCAGCCTCTCAAGTAGCTGGAACTATAGGCACACACCACTGTGCCCAGTATAACGTCACCACTTTCTAAAGAAAATAATAGCATGCATACACACATATATATCACCTTCCTTATCATCACCAAGGTTTCCAATCATACATATTTAATATAAAATGTTAGTATATTATATACAAAGAGTTTCACATATATTTGATATAATCCTCAGAACACCTCCAAGAGGCAGTAATTATAATTACTACCACCCCTTAACTCAAAGAGGAAGCTGAGAGGATCAGAAACTTACTCAAGGTAACAAAGCTGAGAGGTAATAAAGGATTTCAAATCCAGGTTTTTCAGTTTACAAAGCCTATCTCTGCCTTGAACTATTATGACAATAATCATTTAGAGTTAATCATTTAGAGTGTATCAAGAATCTTCCTCACTATTCCACAGAAGGAAAAATTCACAGTTCAGAAAGTTCAAGAGACTTCTCCATTATCACACAATAATAGAGCAATTTCAGGGGAAGATGTAGACATACTGAGTAATAATGGAGAGAATAAAATTTCTTGTAAGACATGCAACTGCACTGCCATGTGCTAAATAAAATTAAACTAGATTCCAAGGAATCAGCTACCATTGCTGGAGGCACTCCTGTCTACTAGGAAGATTCTTTCATTTAGGAGTACAAAAACAAAGAGAAAAAAATTTCCTTACAATTTTAAAACATGCAGTCACACTTTTTGAAACTCATTCTTCTCTTGGGCTTGTATGATGAGATTATAAAACGTTTTGTTGTCATATCCTACACCAACTGTATACCTTCTCTTGTGAGCACACAGAATAACACCAACAGCTTCTCAGCCATAGCACTAAACTGAGCACTTCACTCCACAGCTCAGCCTCTGTCAAGAGTAGCTTTGCATTTCTCTAAGCCTACTTGTTTCCACAAGAATCCTCCCCCTCAGAGCAAATGCCCTGATGGTTGTGATTGTAGCCTCTAGGGCTTCTTACCAGACATTTTGGATCCTAAGGATTTTAGTCACTCTTTCTCCATTTCAGCCACACAAAGCAAGTCCTTCCCAAAGGAGGGAGGGAGAAGCCTTTAAAAAGACACAGCTGAATCTCTTCTCATTTTAAAAAAGCAAGACGGGGCCAGGCATCGTGGTTCACACCTGTAATCCCAGCACTTCGGGAGGCTGAGGCGGGTGGATCACTTGAGGTCAGGAGTTTGAGACTGGCCAGGCTAACATGGTAAAATCCATTTCTAGTAATAACACAAAAAATTTAGCAGGGCATGGTGGCACCTTACTATAATCCTAGCTACTCGGAAGGTTGGGGAAGGAGAATCGCTTGAGCCTGGGAGGCGGAGGTTGAAGTGAGCCAAGATAGCGCTGCTGCACTCCAGCCTGGGCAACAGAGCAAGACTCCGTCTCAAAAAAATAAAAAAAAATAAAGAGCAAGAGGGGGCTGGGAGCGGTAGCTCACGCCTGTAATCCCAGCACTTTGGATGGCCAGATCACTTGAGGTCAGGAGTTCAAGACCAGCCTGGCCAACATGGTGAAACCCCATCTCTACAAAAAAATACAAAAATTATCTGGGCATGGTGGTGCACACCTGTAATCCCAGCTATTCAGGGGGCTGAGGCAGGCAAATTAGTTGAACCCAGGAGGCAGAAGTTGCAGGGAGCCAAGATCATGCCATTCCATTCCAGCCTGGGTGACAGAGTCAGACTCTGTCTTTAAAAAAAAAAAAAAGCAAGATGGGGTCTGTCTCTGTTGCCCTGGCTGGCCTCAAACACCTGGCCTTAAGTGATCCTTCTGCCTCAGCCTCCCAAAGTGCTGGGATTACAGACGTGAGCCACTTGCACCCAGCCCCTAACCTCTTTCCTTTTTCCATTTTTTTTTTAATCCCTGCAATGAGGGAGGAAAAAAACAACTAAGTACACTCAGAGTAAATTTAATAAATATGCATGTAGCTTTAAAAACTGGTTTAATTTTTTTTTAACTATGCAGACTGATGACTATCGTGTAATATAAAGTATTACAAACCATGGTTCTAAATTTGATTCTGCAAGTAAATTTGGTGATAATGAGCCAAGTCATATTTACACTCTGCCTCACCTGTGCATTTGAATAATAGGTGTTTTTCCCTAAGGGTATTGGAAAGTTTAAGGAAATAAAATAGAGCATTGCTAACATTCTTAAAGAGCAAATGGACCAATATAAGAAATATCTAAAATAAATGCATTCTCAATAGTTTAAAATTCTCTTTACCTAATTCCCCTATATTCTTTTCAAGGTTGGGGGTAAGGGTTTGTTGTGTTCATTATTACATCACCAGCACCCTGTGCAATGCCCAGAACATAGGAGACACTCTGCTGGAGATGAGTGTGGAGGAGCAGAAAGAACACCTACTACCTTACTTGGCCTTTTGCTAGTTTTGTAACCTTGGGCAACGTTTTTAATCCCAATCTCAGTTTCCTCATCAGTACAACAGGATAATAATTACTTTGTATCATTGTCGGGAGAATAAATCATTGTTGTGAGAATGAATCAATGTATAACAGTACTTTTTTTTCCAGGCATATAAAAGGTATTCAACAAAATGTTAATTTTTCATACATCTGAAGACTGATTTAAAACCTACATTTAATTAGGCAACACATGCTCCATTGATGTAAGCTGCAGAATGATTTCTAAAAATAAACTCAGAGTTCCCCTCAGTTACATATATATAAATAAAATGGTTCGACATTTTTTTGCATCATAAACCCCTTGGAGAATTTAATGAAAGCTATGCATTCTTTCTCCAGGAAAAAAAAAAAAAAATTCACACACATGCAAATTTACATATAGTCCTAGGAAATCCAGGGACCCAAAGTTAAATTCTCTTATGTAACGTTTTGCTTTGGTTACCAGGAAGCTCAGTGCCAAAACTGTAATTTGACTTTATCAGGTAGACCCTGGTAGCCCACAGATTATGTTCTGATGTTCTCCATGACTTTTCTTTAAAAGCTTGTCTTATGTACTTAAAACAGCTTCTGTGTATAACAGGCCTATTCAGATTTAATTTCAGACTTCAAAATATTCAATTTGTATAGTTGAAAATTTAGAAGCCAAAGTTTTTCCTTAAGCTTTTAGGATTATCTTATAAATCATATGGTTCTTTTCAAAGCTCAGCAAAGTCTGGCAACACTTCGGGAGGATATACATAATATTTGGCTCCATTTATAAACTTACATACTTTCATTTTAAGCTACATTATTTCAAAATTATCTTTAAATATTTTCAATATTTAAATTTATTATTGAATTTATTTTATTCTCACTGTATTTATTTTTATCAATCTCTCTCCTTCCATATGTAACCAATCTTCTATATCTGCAGCTACCACCACCTCCCTGGTGTAGATGTCATCCTCATCCCACCTGGGCTTTCCACACTAGGCAACATTAATGCATCATGGATGCCCTTCTCACCCCAACATGAATCTGACCCCTTATCATCAGGCTGTAGAGCTACACAGACCCATTCCTTCTCCCCATATCCCCTGGGCTTGATGTGTCACCTGTCTGTACCCACTCCTTCCCCACTCATGTCCTGCAGTAGCAGGAACATACTTTTGTCCTATAGTAATAACTAGGAAAGAACCCTGTAAACTGAATACAATCCAGGAAAGTCCTTGGAAATATCTATGAAGAGAACTTGAAGAAAAATGAACTTTAAACCATTTTCACACAGGATAAGACTTAGAAATATATTATTACTGAATAACTAGGAAAACATGGACTTAATTAGCACTCTTAGCTGAGCAAGTAAGTCATGTTACATATACCTGAAGAAATTTTAACCATATTATCTACAGAGACCCAATATTCTGTGGCAAATCCAGAGCCAGATTCCACACACCCTGTGTCTCACAACTGTATTGAAATAAATAGCCATGCCATCATGCCACTTCTCTGGTATCCTGCCATTCAGTTCTTGCCTGCTACATATGGGTAAATGGATGAGATCTGGATTTTTGGTTGTTGTTAAGTGCCAACTAGGAAGCTAATTAACTTTTAGGTACAACTTCATAAAATGTTTCATAAGTCATTATAGCAGCTACTATGTACCCAAGAGCTATACTAGGTGCTATTTAATTTGAATTTTGGGCTGGGTACAGTGGCTCACTTCTGTAACCCCAGCACTTTGGGAGGTCAAGGCAGATGGATCTTTTAAGGCCAGGAGTTGGAGATCAGCCTGGCCAACGTGGCGAAACCCTGTCTCTACTAAAACTACAAAAATTAGCTGGGTGTGGTGGCTTACACCCGTAATCCCAGCTATTCAGAAGGCTAAGTGTTTGAACTCAGAAGACTGAGGCACAAGAATCCTTTGAAGCCGGGAGGTGGAGGTTGCAGTGAGCCGAGACTGCATCACTGCACTCCAGCCTAAGTGACAGAGTGAGACTCCACCAAAAAAAAAAAAAAAAGAATTTCCAGAACAATCCAATGAGTTCCTTGTCAATAAGGAAACAAATACTTGACAAAAGTTACTGACCCACCACCGCAAAAGAAAAAATTACCCTACTTGTTCAAAATATACTAGAGTAAGGAATCCAGGTAAAAATCAAGCAAATCCTCCAAATCTGACAACACTGTACATGAATAAAAGATCTATGGAATAAGATTCTCAAACACCAATTACGAATCATTTAAGCTCTGATGTCATATGAAAAAATTCCAAAGAACCAGTCCACTACTTATAGCTAGTGACATTAATAAGAATAAATGACTATAGGCATGTGTACATATTAAACTTATAAAATCCTTCCTGCCAAATATTCACAGAGGAAACAAAATGGAAAGAAAAGATATGGGGTTCTGAGCAGCTTACAATAGGTATGAGATGTTTAATTTTGTTTTGATCTCTTAAAAAATAAGCCAGTTATCTTCATTTGTTTCAGAGAATTAAAAACAAAAATGTTTTAATATGAAAAGTGAACTAATTTGTTTTTGATCTCAGGTCAAAATGAACTTAGGTTAATTCTGAATTTGATTTGCCAAGACTAAGTTATAACTATCATTATATAAGTTTGATTCTAGACTGATAAAATATGATAATATGGAAAAGGGAATATTTAATATGTAGCACGAACCACATTTTTCTTTATACATAACAAAATACTTTTTTGTGAGGCAAATCAATGTTCCAGAAACACACAAATACAGAAATCTAAATGTGGGGACGGACTGAATCCCGTTGAGACCTGTCTCAGCTTTCCAATATGATGATCTATGATTCAAATATCCTGAATACCTACTGGGTTCCTGTTTGAAATCTTGCAGTAGACCTCTAAATGGCAAGTTCCTCTCTGTTAATTACACCTTCAGTAGAACAAATGTACTGCATTATAATGAAATTATATGCATATGATGCATTATGCATTTTTAAGAAAATACACTTTATTCCAAATGATAGTTTCACTCACCTATAATAGATAGTATTTCTTGAATAAGTCATCATTAACATAAAGGATTTGTTCGCTTGGGTAAAAGAATGTTTCAAAAATCTTGTCTCGATTGATTGATTGATTGAGACAAAGTTTTGCTCTTGTTGCCCAGGCTGTAGTGCAGGGGCTCAATCTTGGCTCACTGCAATCTCTGCCTCCCAGGTTCAAGTGATTCTCCTGCCTCAGCCTCCTGAGTAGCTGGGATTACAGTCATCTGCCACCAAGCCCAGCTAACTTTTTGCATTTTTAGTAGAGACAGGCTTTCACCATGTTGGCCAGGCTGGTCTCGAACTCCTGACTTCAGGTGATCCACCTGCCTCGGCCTCCCAAAGTGCTGGAATTACAGGCGTGAGCCACTGTGCCCAGCCTTCAAAATCTTTAAAAATATTCATATCCTTTGAATCAGAGTCCACTTTTTAGAGGCTATCCTATGGAAACAGATCTAAATATTTTCAATTTTACATAAGAATTAAGAAAAAAAAAGCTTGGCATAGTGGCTCACACCTGTAATCTCAGCACTTTGGGAGGCTGAGGTGGGTGGATCACTTGAGCCCAAGAGTTCAAGACCAGCATGGTAAAACTCCATCTCTATAAAAAAAAATACAAAATTTAGCCAGACATGGCAGCACATGCCTATAGTCTCAGCTACTCAGGAAGCTTAGGTGAGAGGATCACTTGCACCCAGGAGGTGAGCTGAGATCATGCCACTGTACTCCAGCCTGGGTAACAGAGTGAGACCCTGTCTCAAAAAAAACAAAACACAACAAAAATTAGGAAAAAAAAAAGACAAAACCCCAGGCTGGGTACAGTGACTCACATCTATAATCTCAGCACTTTGAGTGGCTGAGGCAGGAAGATCACTTGAGGCCAGGAATTCAAGACCAGCCTGGGCAACACAATAAGACCTTATCGCTAAAAAAAATTTTTTTTAATTAGCATGGCATGGTGGCAAGTGCCTGTAGTCCCAGCTACTTGGGAGGCTGAGGGAAGGTAACTTGAGCCAAGGAGTTCGAGGCTGCAGTGAGCCATGATTGTACCACTGCACTCCAGCCTGACAGAGCAAGACCCTGTCTCTTCAAACAAACAAACTACCAACCCTGAACACTATAATATCTTTTTTTTCCAAGATGGAGTCTTGCTCTGTTGCTCAGGCTGGAGGGCAGTGGTGCCATCTTGGCTCACTGCAACCTCCACTCACAGGTTCAAGTAATTCTCCTGCCTCAGCCTTCTCATTATAGGCACATGCCACCACCCCCAGCTAATTTTCGTATTTTTAGGAGAGACAGGGCTTCACTATGTTGGCCAGGCTGGTCTCGAACTCCTGACCTCGTGATCCACTCACCTCGGCCTTCGAAAGTGCTGGGACTACAGGCGTGAGCCACGGCACCCAGCCCACTATAATACCTTTTCTATCTTCAACATTCATACTGAATTATCTGTAGAACTTCATACTGCCTATCTTCTATTTACTGTTAGAATGGTGAGGCCTCAGAACCCCTTATTCCTGGAACCTAATTGCTTTAAATATACGGGTGGGGTTAGAAAATACTTAACTTAGGCATAACCTAAAAGTTTGCACTAACCTAGACAGAAGTGAATGCTTATACTATGAAAGGACGACCTTAATCCTGACCTCCCAACACAGTAATCCTCTATTTCCCAGCTGTCAGCAATAAACTTAGGACAGTTCTCTAGGTAGCATTCTGGAAGTAGAAATAATGGCATCAGCAGAATGCTTTCCCTCAGTCTCTGAGTGAGCGAGCAGTGACTTTATCTCTTCCCTTTATGGATCTAGGTTAAACCTATCATTCATGATATTAATATCTATATACTCACTAGAACAGAATTTTTGATGATTGATTATGTATGTCCCTGCAGAGTATTTTTAAAAAAACAAAATCCAAACAGTCATTCATCACCAGAATCACAATCAGAGCTATACTATCCCTGGGAGGTCATTCTTTAAAGCTTCTATTCTGGATTAAATACATCCCAATTCCCCAGCCACTTGAAAATCATTAATGAATGACCAAAAGGTATATTAAAGAAGCTAATTTAACACACTAAAACAGTAAGTACCAAATGTCTAAATGAGAAAAAAAATCAATTTGAAAGAATAAGCCACCTGTATTAGTCAGTTCTCACACTGCTATAGACACACCTGAGACTCAGTAATTTATGAAGAAAAAAGGTTTAATTGACTCACAGTTCCGCAGGCTGAACAGGATGCATGGCTGGGAAGGCCTTAGAAAACTTATAATCATGGCAGAAGGCAAAAGGGAAGCAGGCACATCTTCACATGGCCAGCAGGAGAGAGAGGGAAAGAGAGAAGGGGGAGGTGCTACACACTTTTAAATAACCAGATCTCATGAGAACTCTATTATAACAGAGAATAGCAAAAGGGGAAATCTGCTCCCAAGATTCAATCACCTCCCACCAGGCCTTTCCTCCAACTCTGGGAATGTGACATGAGATTTAGGTGGGGACACAGACCCAAACACATCAGCATCTAAAACACGCACATAAAATAAGTAGCCAAATAGTATGTCTCAAAAGAGAATCATTTCACATTTTTGTAAAATGTTTACCTAAAAATGTACAATTTTCCAAATGACTCAGATTTTTATCTGAAGTCCTAACTTTATATATGTCCAATCTTCCAAATTATGAAACGCGGAAAAAGAATGAATTTTAGGAAGGCAGTAATGAAGAAATCAAGTTTTCCAAAGTAGATGTTTTTCACACTCCACATCATAATATTCTGCAAGTTAATTATGTATTGCTTTTCCTTTTAAAAAGCAATACATAAATCCAAAAAGTCCTTAGCAAATCAAATTTAGCAACATATAAAAGGAATAATATATCACAACTAAGTGGGATTCATCCCAGGAATGCTAGACTAGTTCAACATGTGAAAATCAGTGTATTTTACCATATCAAAAGGCTAAATAATTTTTTTTTTAAACGAGATGTTATACCAGTAGATGCAGAAAAAGTTTTTACTAAACTGAAACATTCATTCATGATTAAAAAAAACAACTCTCGAACTTAGAAGGAAACTTCCTTAAACTAATGAAGGGTATCTATGAAAAACATGTAGTTAACATCACATTTAATGGTGAGAGAATGAATGCTTTCCCTTAAAATCTGGAACAAAGTAAGGATATATTTTCTACAAGTCCTATTTAACAACATGAAGTACTAGCCAGTGCAATAAAGCAAGAAAAATAAATAAAAGGCATACCCACTGCAAACAAAGAAATAAAAACTTTCTATTCTTAAGTAATGTAACTGTCTAGAAAATCATAAGACTACCAAAAAAAAACCAAAAAAACAAAAAACCCAAATCCCCAAAACAAAGACCCACTAACAAAAAAACACAACCTTCTTGAACTAAAAAATAAGTTGGTTTAGTAAGGTCACAGGATACAAGGTAAATATACAAAAGTCAATTTTATTGCTATGTACCAGCAATGAGCAACTGAAATCCCAAATTAAAAAGCAATACAATTTATCATAACCTCTCCTACTAAAGGACCACTTAGGTATAAACATGACAAAATATGTGCACGATCTGTATGTGAAAAACTACAAAACACTGATAAAAGAAACCAAAGAAGAGTCAAATATATGGAAAGAGACACCATGTCATTTACTGGAAGACTCAATATTGTTAAGATTCAATTCAATTTGATCAACACAATCACAATCAAAATGCTAGCCAGGTCTTTTTATAGATACATAAAGCTTATTCTGAAATTTATATGAAAAGACAAGGAATTAGAATAGCCAAACCATTCTGGAAAAGAATAACAAAATTAGAGGATTCCTATTACCTGACTTTAAGACTTACTACAACAATCAATACAGGGTAGTACTGGAGGAAGGACACAGTCCATTGATCAATGGAATACAATAGAGAATCTTAAAAAAGACCTTCACAAATACAGTCAACTACATTTTTACAAAGGTGCAAAGGTAATTCAATGGAGAAAAGATAGTCTTTTAGGCAAATGGTGATGTAAAATTTGCATGTCAATATGTATCCCCACCAAAAAAGAATAAGATGTAAAGATATTTATGCAAAAAAAAAAAAAAAAAAATTCAAAATGGCCCATAAGCCTAAACATTAAAGGCAACATTATAAAAAACTTTTAAAAAGTAGAAAAAGCTGGGCACGGTGCCTCACGCCTGTAATCCCAGCACTTCAGGAGGCTGAGGTGGGCGGATCACCTGAGGTCAGGAGTTCAAGACCAGCCTGGCCAACACGTGAAATCCAATCTCTACTAAAAACAAACAAAAAAAAAACTAGGCTGGTGTGGTGGTACACCTCTGTAGTCTCACCTGCTTGGGAGGCTGAGGCACGAGAATCCCTTGAACCCAGGAGGTGAAGGCTGCAGTAAACCAAGATCGCAACACTGCACTTCAGCCTAGGTGACAGAGCGAGACTCCATCTCAAAAATAATTAAAAAAAAAAAAAAAAGAAATCATAACAATCAAAATCACATGGCTCCATTCATATGTCCAAACCCACAGCTGTACATCACAAAGAGTAAACTTTGATGTATGTGAACTTAGAAAAAAGGAAAAAAAAAATCAACAATGCAATCAGGATCTCTGAATGAGACAAAGATTGTGAAAAATGAATCTACCTTTATTACAGGTACCTGATGTAACAATGGAAAATGGTGTTTTCACTGGAAACTGTAAGACTAAAAACAAAAGGAACTGTACATAAACACTGTATGCTAGTTGGTAAATCTGTTTCTCCCAGATTCACAATTCTGAAACTGCTTTACATGTATACTATGGATAAACAATAAGTAAATGGATGATGGTTGGTGGATCAGATGTCTTAACTGTTGGTGAGGGAACTTACAAATAAGCAAAAAGAAAAGGCAACGATGATCTCTGTGGTACTGGATTATAGTTGGAGACATCTAACAGGTATCTAATGAAATCCATGCTTAGGTTAATAATCGTACAGGTGGATACAGAATTAATGATGTATGTATACATGAGTTACCATACCTACATATATACATTTTCTAACTCTGTAAGCTAAAAGAAGCAATGACACCCCAGTAGCAATCTTGGTTGCTAAATCCAATAAAAGGAACCAAGACTCCTTGGAGAAATAGCTGATCGTAGGGCTGGGGCAGGGAAAATATCAAGATGAGTCTGGAGTACTTTTATCTTGGTATCATAAAGCTAGTTTCCAAATCATTTCCTTTTATGTCCCCCCCACATGAACAGATTTGTGTGGGCTTTTGTATAAGTTCTTTTTGAATTGTGGTTAGAATTTACCATCTTAACCGTTTCTAAGTATATAGTTCAGTAGTATCAAGTATATTCACATTGCTGTGTAAATAGAGTTCCAGAATTTTCTCATCTTACAAAACTGAAACTCTATACCCAATAAACAACTCCCCATTTCCCTCTCTTCCCAGCCCCTGGCAACCACCATTCTACTTCATTTTTCTATGAATTTGACTGCTCATACAAGTGGAATTATACAGTATCTTTTTGTGATTGGCTATTTTATTTAGTATAATGTCCTCAAGGTCCATCTATATTGTAGTATGTGTCAAAACTTCCTTCCTTTTTAAGGCTAATAGTCTATTGTACATACAGATCACATTTTGTTTATCCATTCATCTACTAGTAGACAGCTATTGTGATTAGTGCTAGAGTGAACATGGAAGGTTTGTGGGTTTTAAGTGGTTAAATAAACCACTAGATATCTCAATGTAAGCCCCACTATTCTTCCATAACTGCCTCCAAACTCCAAGTGACTTTACATATCAACCACTACTTTATTCTTATACTTGTGTAATTTATGATCTTTTTTTTTTTTTTTGAGACAGCGTCTTGCTCTATTGCGCAGGCTGGAGTGCAGTGGCACAATCTCAGTTCATTGTAACCTCTGCCTCCCGGGTTCAAGCGATTCTCCTGCCTATGCCTCCCAAGCAGCTTGGACTACAGGCACGTCCCACCACACTTGGCTAATTTTTGTGTTTTCAGTAGAGACGGGGTTTCATCACGTTAACCAGGCTGGTCTCAAACTCCTGAACTCAGGTGATCCACATACCTCGGTCTCCCAAAATGCTAGGATTACATGCATGAGCCACCATGACCGGCCTATGACCATTTTTGAGAGTTAGTCTTCTTATTTTATTTTTATTTTTAAGAGACAGGGTCTCGCTATGTTGCCCAGGCTGGAATGGAACTCCTGGCCTCAAGTGATCCTCCTGCCTCAGCCTCCCAAAGTGCTAGGACTACAGGCATGAGCCACTGCAGCCAACCAAAATTTTTTTTTCAATGAATAGATTTTCAATTTTTTAGAATAGTTTTAGTTTTTTTTTTTTTTTTTTTTTGAGACACGGTCTCGTTCTGTTGCTCAGGCTTCACTGCAGTGGCATAATCACAATTCACTGCAGCCTCAAGCTTCTGGGCTCAAGCCATCCTCCCACATCAGCCTCCCGAGCAGTTGGGATCACAGGAGCATGCCACCATACCCGGCTAATTTTTGTATTTTTTGTAGAAAGGGGTTTTGCCATATTGCCCAGGTTGGTCTTGAACTCCTGGGCTCAAGCAATCCACCCACCTCAGCCTCCCAAAGTGCTAGAATTACAGGCATGAGCCACCGCACCTGGCCCACATTAATATTTACTAAACTTATACTTTAGAGTTCATTCTTTGTGTTGTACAGTTCTATGGTTTTGATGCATGCACATACATCCATGTATCAGATAGAATACTTCCACTGCCCTAAAAATCCCCTGTGCTTTACCTGTTTATCCCTCCTCCTCTTCCCTGCTAAAAGCGTGTAAACCCCAAATTTTCCCCCCATACATAAGGTCTCAATCTGTTGCCTAGGCTGGAATGTACTGCTGCAATGAGCTCATTGCAGCCTCAACCTTCTTTAGTTTTAAAATTAGTATACTTTCCCAATGATCTCCGCAGATGTTATAATTTCTTATCTTTTTGGGTCAGCCCTAATGTACCTTGAGGAGTTCAGAGAGAAATCCCTGTGCTTCCTATTTCCCAATGAATTTCATTACTTTATTCTTAAGTTAACGAAAGACTCCAAGAACAGGAATGGAAATGGGAAGAGTACTAGCAGAGCTGGACGCAGTGGCTCACAACTGTAATCTCAGCTCTTTGAGAGGCTGAGGCAGGCAGATCACCTGAGGTCAGGAGTTCGAGAGCAGCCTCAACAACATGGTAAAACCCCACATCTACTAAAAATACAAAAATTAGCCAGGCATGGTGGTGCATGTCTGCAATCCCAGCTACTTGGGTGGCTGAGGCAGGACAATCTCTTGAACCCGGGAGGTGGAGGTTGCAGTGAGCGGATGTGCCGACATACAGAGCAAGGCTCCGTCTTAAAAAAAAGAGTACTAGTAGAATGAAATTAGATTTTTTTTTTTTTTTGAGACAGGGTATTGCTCTGTCATCCACGCTAAAGTACAGTAGTGTGATCTTGGCTCACTGCAGCCTCTGTCACTTGGGGCTCAATACATCATCCCACTTCAGCGTCCAGAGTAGCTGGGACTACAGGTGTGCACCACTACACTTGGGTAGTTTGTTATAATTTTTGTAGAGACAGAGTTTCACCATGTTGCCCAGGCTGGTCTTGAAAGGTGGTCTTGAAATCCTGGGTTCAATCAACCTGCCCGCCTCAGCTTCCCAAAGTGCTGGGAGTACAGGCGTGAGCCATTGTGCCTGGCCATATATAGACAAATGTTTTTATGTGACTACCCCAGCTTCATCAACTAATACATTCAGGGATTTAATGATACTATCTGAACACATGAACTCTGTACTTGACCAGTCAGCTAGTACATTTTTGTTGGTTATTTCCTCTTCTCATCTCACTTTTTCTCTGACAAAAAATATCTATGCTGTCTATGGTGGCTCATGCCTGTAATCCCCAGCACTTTAGGAGGTCAAGGCGGGAGAACTGCTTTAGGCCAGGAGTTCAAGACTAGCCTGAGCAACACAGTGAAACGTCATCTCTTCAAAAAAAGTTACTTGGCCATGGTGGCGTACGCCTATGGTCCCAGCTACTCAGAGTCTGAGGTGGGAAGATCTGGGTGTGGGAGTTAGAGGTTGCTGTGAGTCGTGATCATACCACTGCTTTCCACCCTACGTGACAGAGTAAGGCTATCTGTAAAAAAAAAAAAAAAAAAAAATTCTAAATACTAAGAAATATAAAAAAATGTTTTGTTAAAGAGCATGATGTCCACATCCTGAGTGGTTTCAAGTACTCAAACTGAAACACTCAGAAACATGTTTATAAAAATACCATTATATAGCCAGGTGTGGGGCTCAGGCCTGTAATTCCAGTACTTTGGGAAGCCAAGGGGGGATGGATCACTTGAGCTCAGGAGTTTGAGACCAGCCTGGACAACATGGTAAAACTTCATCTCTACTAAAAAATTAAAAAATTAGCCAGGTGTGGTGGAGTGTGCCTGCAGTCCCAGCTACTTGGGAGACTGAGAGGCAGGAGAATCACTTGAACCCAGGAGGCAGAGGCTGCAGTGAGCTGAGATCACACCATTGCACTCCAGCTTGGGTGATAGAGTAAGACCATGTCTCAAAAAAAAAAAAAATCCATTATACTTGTCCTGATTATTTAATAATATTTAGTAAATTATATTCAGAACTTAATAAAAGCCAGATACTGTGGTAGGTACTAGTTACAGATTTAATTTACTGCTCATAACCATCCCTGGAATTCTCCCATTTTAGCTATGACTACCTCTAAGTAAGGAGAATCACCTGAACCCAGAGGCAGAGGTTGTAGTGAGCCAACATTGTGCCACTGTACCCCAACCTGGGCAATAGAGTGAGACTCTGTCTCAAAAAAATAAGCCAGGTGCAGTGGCTCATGCCTATAATCCCAGCATTTTGGGAGGCCAAGGCGGGTGGATCACCTGAGGTCAAGAGTTCAAGACCAGACTGACCAACATGGAGAAACCCTGTCTCTACTAAAAATACAAAATTAGCCAGGTGTGGTGGCAGGCACCTGTAATCCCAGCTACTTGGGAGGCTGAGGTAGGAGAATCACTTGAAACTGGGAGGCAAAGGTTGCAGTAAGCCAAGTCGTGCCATTGCACTCCAGCCTGGGCAACAAGAGTGAAACTCTGTCTGAATACATATATAAAAAATAAAATAAAATAAAATACCAGTCTTAGTTATTACTTAATATTACCCAGTCTACTTACTAAAAAAAAAGTTTAAGAAAATGTTTTAAAGATGGTTTACAGAAAGACACAAAAATAAGACCATTAAAACAAGGGTAAGAAAATACGTACTATGTAATATGAAGTAGAGAATTAATTCATAAACTTAGACTATAGATATTCCAGTACTTACTGAAATTGTATCTAAAGTTTAAACCAAAATCTTCCCGGTAGAGAAAATTAAAAGTGAAATATGATGAGCTACTTATCCCATCTCACAAATTAAAAAATTAATTCTTTCAAAACTGGAATGATTTTCTTTCTTTTGTAATGTTTACTCTCCCCACTGTTTTGCCATACCTAGAAGGATGGCATCATTATTCAGCCTCTTCTGCTGTCAGCGGAAAGCAAGAAGACTTAATGATTTACTAGGCCTCAAGATAAAAATTACAGAACATGCTTGCTATCTTTAGACTTTAAACAGGATACTCTGCCACAGTAAATTAAATGGAAACCAAAGTTTCCCTTTAGCCATTCATGATAGTCCATACAAGGCCATAACAATTTCTCCACTGCTATCACATGGTTAAGTGCTTCCTTTCAGTTTGGTGAGGGTAACAATGATAGAACTTCTCACTTCCTAATAATAATAATGGGAATACATTAGATGCTACAGGGAAAGAAGGCTGATGCAGTTCCCGTCAAGCAGAACTGTAATCAACACGGTGGGTGTGAAAATTTTATTTAAATGAAATTATAAAGCATTCATCAACACCTGGGCAAAGAAAATCACCCTTTTCAGATATTCCCAACTGTCAAATCACCTCATTGGTTTGTCCTATTTTACGTAAAAGCCAAAATGGTTAAGCTGCATCCTATAATATTGTATTTTATACACACACACACACACATACACACACACACACACACACACACATATACACATATGTATATATATATTTTTTTCAGATGGAGTCTCACTCTGTCGCCCAGGCTAGACTGTAGTGGTATGGTCGTAGCTAATGCAACCTCAAATTCCTGGGCTCAAGTGATCCTCCTCCTCAGCTTCCCAAGTAGCTGTGATCACAGGCAAAAGCCACCATACCCAGCTAATTTTTAATGTTTTTGGAGACAGAGGGTCTTAAAAACAAAAAACAGAAACAAAAATCAACTGTACCTATGGTTATACTTTTCAGAAAAAAATTATATATATGATACTGAGCAAGAGTTTTATTAAGAATTCCATTAATTAGTAACTTAAGAAATCAGGCACAAATTTTATAATAGTAGAGGAAACTGCTATGAGCCTGTTATGAAAAACAGCTATTTAAAACCCTGAAAAATTGAGTAAAAACAGAATGAATAGAAAAATGCTTTTAATATTGATATTTTTCAGCAAAAGATCCATTATTCATCAGTAATATATACTCATAACAATAATGACCAGGGCTCTGGAGAGGGGTAGCTTTACAGTCTTTATCATGGTTTCTAAGCTTTTTAGAATTCTAGAAAAAGAAGCTTGACTCTAATCACTCTTACAAATGATGTATAAAAAGACACAAATTTGGATTAACTATGAGTGATAGATAAAACTAATTTCTTATAATTCAGTAATTAGCAACACAGATATAAATAAGTATCTCCTAGCTTACCCAGAAGGTAATAGATGGTCTCAGTGGTAGAGCAACCTCAACACAGGTGATGATCATTAGGATTCCAGGTGGTTCTGGGTTGAGGAGCTCAACTATATTCTTCCTGACTTCAGTCAGTATCCAACTAATTATCCTAATTCTATTGTCTAAAAATAAGAAATCAGACCTTCACTTTAAGAGTTTGAAGATCACTTATTTCTACTCTAAAACTGGGAAAAGGAGGGTAGGAAAGTACAGAGGAAGAGCAGAAGTGAAGGAGGGAAAAGATCACCTACATAGAAGATTTTAGGAGAAATTTCTCAGACTCTGATTTGGGTATACTCAAAGCTCAGTAAGTTTGGGATTGTGTTCTCCTAAGAGGATTTGCAGAAAGATTAAACAACTACTACCAAGAGTAAAATTCAAAGGTTGAAAGCTAAAGATGGGTTGTGCTGATTACTTGAAATAAGGAGCAAAGGAAAAGAAGGCAATGCAATAATGCAGCCTTCTTTCCTAACTTGTGTGTAAATGGCAAAAGCAAGTAGAGTAATTTTTCCCCTAATCCTTGTATGAGCCAGAATTGCTTAGCAGGCCTGCGAGTAGACTGATACAAAGACAAGGAAACAGCAATGCCCTGATGTGTTGGGATGCCATGCCAGAAACAGTCAGCCAGCCAGCCGGCCCTCCCTCCCTCCCTCCCTCCCTTTCCTTCCTTCCCTCCTTTCTTCCTTCCTTCCTTTCCCTCCCTCCCTCCCTTCCCTCCTTCCCTCCTTCCCTCCTTCCTTCCTTCCCTCCCTCTCTCTCTCCTTCCTTCCTTCTTCCCTCCCTTCCCTCATTCAAACATTTTGAGTTTATTGCATGTGTAAGGCTCAGAGTTAGCATGCACAGAGAATACAAAGATGACTGTGTTGCTGAAACATTGCTGTGTGTAAACTAAACCCTAATGCAAGAATATGTAGGCTCTAAAGTATTTAGCACAATGCCTAGCACATAATAAGCAATTAATAAATGTTAGATCTATTATTAAAAATCAAATGCTTATTTAGATTATATGACAATGCTCACTATTTAAACCAGTCTTATGGGTTTTGTTTTTTGTTTTTTACTGAGACAGGGCCTCACTCTGTCGCCCAGGCTAGAGTGCAGCAGCACTATCTCCACTCACTGCAGCCCACCTCCTGGGCTCAAGTGATCCTCTCACCTCAGCCTAATAGCTGGGACTACGGGCGTGCACCACCACACCTGGCTTATTTTTGTATTTTTAGTGGAGCTGAGGTTTTGCCATGTTGCCCAGGCTGGTCTCAAACTCCTGGGTTCAAGTGATCTTCTAGACTCAACCTCCCAAAGTGCTGGGATTACAGGCATGAGCCACTGTGCCTGGTGCTATTTAAATAAATCTTATGATAAATGCTTTCTAAAAGAGCTTTATTAAGATACAATTCATGGCTGGGCATGGTGGCTCATGCTTGTAATCCCAGCACTTTGGGAGGCTGAGGCAGGTGGATCACCTATGGTCAGGAGTTTGAGATCAGCCTGGCCAACATGGTGAAACCCTGTCTCTACAAAAATACAAAAATTAGCTGGGCACGACAGCGGGTACCTGTAATCCCAGCTTCTTGGAAGGCTGAGGCAGGAGAACCACTTGAACCTGGGAGGTGCAGGTTGCAGTGAGCCGAGATCGTGCCATTGCACTCCAGCCTGGGCGACAGAGAGAGACTCCATCTCAAACAAACAAACAAAAAATATTTTTGTATTGTATAATTATGCATTGTATAATTCATCCATTTAAAGTATACAATCCAACAACTTTCAGTACATTCACAGAAGTGTGCAACCATCATCACAGTCAAGCTCACTGCAGTTTTGAACTCCTGGGTTCAAGCAAACCTCTTGCCTCACCCTCCTGAGTAGCTAGGACTAGAGGTGCACATCACCATGCTTTGCTAATTTTTAAATTTTTTGTAGAGACAGAATCTCGCTATACTGCCCTGGCTACAGTCAATTTTAGGATATTTATATCCTCTCAAAGAAACCTTTTGATCCTTGGCAATCATCCTCCTATTTCTCCATTCCCCTGGCCCTAAACAACCACTAATCTACTTTCTGTCTCTCTAGATTTGCCTTTTTGGGATATTTCATAAAAATGGAATCTTACCATATGTGACCTTCTATGTCTGGATTATTTCACTTATGTTTTTAAGGTTCATCCTTGTTATACTATCTATCAGTACTTCATTTGAATGCTTTATTAAAGTGAAACATTCTTTTGTAAAGCAAATAGTCATCCCCAACTTAAAAAATAAATACATATTTCAGGTCAGGCCCAGCGGCTCATGCCTGTAATCCTAGCACCTTGAAAGGTGAAGGCCAGAGGATTGATTACCTGAGCACAGGAGTTTGAAACCAGCCTGGGCAACATGGTGAAACCTCGTCTCTACAAAAAATGCAAAACACAGCTGGGTGTGGTGGTATGCATCTGTAGTCTCAGTTACTTGCAAGGCTGAGGTGGGAGAATTGACTGAGCCCAGGAGGTCGAGGCAGCAGTAAGACATGACTGCACCACTGTACTCTAGCATGAGAGACAGAGCAATATCCTGTCTCAACAAACAAACAAAAAACATATTTCAGTTTTCTTAAGGTATGTTATAACAGATCTCAGGACACAGGTATCCTTCATAATTGAGTATGAAGATGTTTCATTACAAAATAAAATTTAAGAAGTCCCCAAATCCAAACAACCTCTGAAAATCATTTTTTAAATGCCCACATATTTAGATATAAAGATCTTAGTATGTCCACAAGTTTATACAAAAACAAGTTTAGTGAGAAGTAGCTAGTGAGAACTGATTTAAGCAACTAGATCTAAGGTATTCTACTTTTATTTATTGTATGTCCCACTGATTAGATCGGTTTGTGTCTCTCTCTATTGTCCTCTGCCCTGAGAAACTTAAATCATCCATTCTTTTTCTAACTCATGAATACAGTTCGAGCACTAAATTGCAAAGAAAAATATGGATCTGGTTTAAGACTGTGCACATAGTCCCAAATGAAATTAATACATCCCACAAGAGAAAATGGGGGATAAAATATAACACTGCTATTTATTTAATTCAAAGTATGCCTATTCTGATATTTGGAAGAGCCAGACAGGTAAGGTTTCCTCATCTGTAAAATAAAGGGTGGATTATGTAATGTTTAAGGTCTCCTCTATCTCTAGACTATCATTTAATCCTTTTGAAAACAGACATAAACAGCTGTAGTATGACTTCCCTGAGGCTAAACAGAAGCTTGTCAATAATGTCTAGGGTTAGGCTCCTGATTTATCCCTGCATTCACTGGAGATAGGCAGATAATACAGCCTCAACCCTGACCTCACAGTTCACAATGTAGTAGGGGAGAAAAATGAGGTGTAAAGAACTTGACAGAGTACTTTAGATACAGAGTCAGGAGAAGGTAAGGGAGTAACAGGAACTTTATACTTCTTTCAAGAAGAAATCACTCCCACACTCCCTTCATACCTTCCTGCCAAATCTGATAATCTAAAGCAAGCTTGTCCAACCCACCATCAGTGAGCCACATGTGGCTCAGGATGGCTTTGAATGCAGCCAAACACAAATTCATAAAGTTTCTTAAAACATTAATTTTTTTTTTTTTTTTGAGACAGAGCCTCACTTTGTCACCCAGACTGGAGTGCAGTAGCGCCATCTCGGCTCACTGCAGCCTCCGCCTCGCGGGTTCAAGACATTGTCCTGCCTCAGCCTCCTGAGTAGCTGGGATTACAGGCATATGCCACCACATCTGGCTATTTTTTGTATTTTTAGTAGAGATAGGGTTTCACCATGTTGGCCAGGCTGGTCTCAAACTGGTGACCTCAAGTGATCTGCCAGCCTCAGCCTCCCAAAGTGCTGGGATTACAAGTGAGAGCCACCGTGCCCAGCCCATTACAAGAATTTTTTTTTGAAAATTTTTTAAGCTCAATAGCTATTGTTAGTATATTTTATATGTGGCCTAAGACAATTCTTCTTCAAATGTGGTGTAGGAAAATCAAAAGACTGGACACCCCTAACCTAAAGCAAATCCACATTATACTCCATCCGCTTAACGTTCTTACACTAACATCTGGAAATAACATAAAACTTGTAGGTTTTACATTTCTACTTTTGGCCAGGGGTAAAAATGAACCAAGAATAATAGAACCAGGACATAGGATATAAGCTATACTGATTTAAAGAGAGAAAAGGCAAAAGTATTTTTTAAATGCTCTTCAGTATTAATCAGAAGCCCTACTTGGATCAAAAGCAATGGAGAAGAATTTGCCCTTTCCTTTAGCAATTAAAGATAGTTCTATAAAGTGATAATTATTAAAGGATTATTTCAGTCACCAAACTCTTAACTCATTTTGTCATGTGTGTCACAAATTTAAATGACCTACCCTTGCATTTCTGAAGCAAAATTGAACTTTTGTTTCTTTTATGTTCTCCTTTTATTAAAGGAGAACACTGTCCTTGGCAAGCAACTCTAAATCTGATAACCATCTGAGCTTCAAAGGATCTTGTATTTATCTCAGGTCCAATTAAAGAGAAAAAATATGAAACTATAGGTATTTATTGAGGCATTAAGAAAAATGTTTTAGCTGGGTGCAGTGGCTCACACCTGTAATCCCACTACTTTGGGAGGCTGAGGTAGAAGGATTGCTTGAGGACAGAAGTTGGAGACCAGCCTGGCCAACGTAGTGAGACCCCATCTTTACCAAAAATATAAAAATTAGCTAGGCTTGGTATTGTGCACCTGTAGTACTCAGGAGGTTGAGATAGGACTGCTTGAGCCCAGGAGGCGGAGGCTGCAGTGAGCTGTGATCTCACCACTGCACTCCAGCCTGGGTGACACAGCAAGACCCTGTATGGGGAAAAAAAAAAAAAAAATTAAAAAATGTTTAATTAGTACTTGGAAGACTATCAAAACATTCCTAAACCACAGATTTTAATTCTAAAATATCATCCATTTAGAGAATCCGGAAAGTGTGAAAATTTCCTCACACCCATAGGATACACAATCTGAATTTGGATTCAGGGATACTGCACAGACTTAAATTTGCAAATGCAATTTGTACAACTGAAGAAAAAGACTGAGCACAGTTAGGTTATTAAATTTCTGGTTCCCTAAACAGTCATAATTATCATGCTAATAAAAACTGAAGAGATGTGGACAACAGAAATATCTTGAGAGATGTTGGTCAAATCAATTAAGAAAATATGTGTTATTCTTTTTCTGTCAATGTGATACCACCAGAATACATCAAAATCCCTGAATCCCTGATAGCTACTTCTCTAATACTTCCTCACTTCTAATGGTCCCCAGCTAGAATACTCTCAGAAATCAATGTGACCCTAGTGAGATTTGGTAGCGTCTGATCTTGGCATAAAGAGTGGGTAAAAGTTGGATAAGGAGATTAGGGATGGGCTGGGAAGGGAAAAGAAGAATAAAGTGATCCTGGGCTTAAAGGAAAGCCTGAGGGAAAAACAAAGTGAACAAATAAGGAGCAAACAGAAAAAATGAACAATTCAGTTTGGCTGAATATTTGGCTCATGTTTGAAAAATAAGGTTGCAACGTTGGGCCAATGGTGCTAAGTTTGAAGGAGTTTGAACAGTAAGTTCAGATATATGAATTATATTCTGAGTACAAAGGGAGTCACTAAAGGCTGCATGGCAGGAGAAAGACTATCACAGAGACACTTTAGAAAGATTTATTTGGGCTGGGCACAGGTGCTCACACATGTAATCCCAGCACTCTAGGAGGCTGAGGCAGGTGGATTGCTTGAGCCCAGGAGTTTGAGACCAGCCTGTACAACGTGGTGAGCCCCTGTCTCTACAAAAAAATACAAAAATAAGCTGGGTGGGGTGGCATGCACCTGTGGTCTCAGCTACCAGAGAGACTAAGGTGAGAGGATCATTTGGGGCCAGGAGGCTGAGGTGCAATGAACAGTGAGCCATGAACATGCCACTGCAATTCAGCCTGGGAGTAAGAGCAAGACTCTGTCTCAAAAAAAAAAGATTGATGTGGTGTACTGGCAAAACAAATTTGGAATTTGGGAAAGGCAAAATTGAAGATGGAGAAACTAATTAAAAAGCTACCATAATTGTCTTGTCAGAAGTGATGCTGGTTTGAATGATGTTAGTGACAACGGAAACAGGTAAGAAAGTACAAACATACAAGACATTTTAACTACAAAATAGAAGAACTCCTCAAGTATGGAGGACAAGAAGACAAAACAAAAATGTTAATGCAAAAAAATCTGCAATTTATTATTAAAAAATAAAAATTTTGGCCAGGTGTGGCACCTGTAATCCCACCACTTTGGAAAGCCAATGTGGGAGGACTGCTTAAGTCCAGGAGTTCATCCTGGGCAACATAGAGACCTCTTTCTACAAAAAATAAACAAAGTTAGCTGGGCATGGTGGTGGGTACCTATGGTCCCAGGTACTTGGGAGGCTGAGGTGGGAGGATTGCTTAAAGCCAGGAGGCTGCAGTGAGCTGAGATCATACCACTGCCCTCCAGTCTGGGCGATAGAGTGAGACCGTGTCTCAAAAAAAAAAAGAAAATTAATTTTCTTTATATATTTTTGTATAGAGATTAAAACAACTGATTCGCAGGAAAAAAAAAACCAAAATGGCCTTTAAACATATGAAAAGATACTAGACATTGCTCACAAGATAGATAAAAATTAAAATTACACTGAGATACTATTTCTCACCTAACAGACTGACAAAAATTAGAAAGTTACAACCTACTGTATTGCTAAAATAGTAAAAAAAAAAAACCATACTCTCAGAAACTGTTGATACGAATGCAAAATAGTACAACTTCTTTGGATGGAAATATCTTAGAATCTGGCAAAGTTACCTTCACTCCAGCAACTTAACCCAAAGACATATCGGCAAAGCCTACAAAAATATACATAAACAAGTCTATTCACTGTAGTAGTATTTGTAAAAGGAAAAGCCCAGAAACAATACAAACGTCCAAAAAGAGGAGTCTGGTTGAATAAGCTATGGTCTAATCCCACAATGGAATACCAAGCAACTTTAAAAAGGAATGAGAATTACTTCTCTATGTTGCTAAAGTGAGATCTTCAGAATGTCAAGCTAAAAACTAACAAGTGCACTATAAAAGCATAGTGCCATTTTTTTTTTAATGTGTGCACCTGTGTGGGTTTTTGTGTGGGAAAATGAAGGGGGGAAGAGGATAAATATATTTATACCTTTGTTTTTACTTTTTTTTTTTAATGGAAAGCAAAGCTAGGAGAAAAAAGTTGCCAATTCAGAAAAGAAACCAGGAGGGACAAGGAAAGAAGCTAGACTTCTCTGAACGTACTTTGTTTCGTAGATTTGAATTTGAAGCCATGTAAATGTTCTATGTAATTTATAAAGCCAAATTAAATCAAAATGAAAAAAAAATCCCTAAATATAAAAAGTGAAAGAGAACAAATAAGCCCAACAATATCAAGTTCATACACTGACAACACAGAGAGGACAATTATTTCAAGTAACTTTAAAAAACAGTTTTGGCCAGGTGCAGTGGCACGGCTGTACTCCCAGCACCTTGGGAGGCTGAGGCAGGCGGACCACAAGGTCAGGAGATCGAGACCATCCTAGCCAACATGGTGAAACCCACTCTCTACCAAAAATACAAAAATTAGGTGGGCATGGTGGCGTGTGCCTGTAATCCCAGCTATTTGGGAGGCTGAGGCAGGAGAATCGCTTGAACCAGGGAGTCGGATGTTGCAGTGAGCCAAGATCATGCCATTGCACTCCAGCCTGGTGACAGAGTGAGACTCTGTCTCAAAAAAAAAAAAATTTTTTTTCTTACTGGCTGGGCAAGGTGGCTAATGTCTGTAATCCCAGCACTTTGGGAGCCCGGGGTAGGAGAATCACTTCATCCCAAGAGTTTGAGACCAGCCTGGGCAATATAGTGAGACCCTGTCTCCACAAAAAATTTAAAACTAGCCAGGCATGGTGGCACCTGCCTGCAGTCACACCTACTTGGGACGCTGAGGTGGGAGATCACTTGAGCCTAGGAGTTGGATGTGGTGGTGAGCCATAATTGTGCCACTGCCCTCCAGCCTGGGCAACAGAGATACCCTGTCTCTAAAAAAATTAAAATTAAAAAAATTATTATACTGTATGCCTTAAAGACAAATGAAATACAAAAAAAATAATAAACTGTTTTCAGTTGTCATATTGGCACAACTTAATAGTAATAAGCATATCTCATGCTTTAAACGGTCTCTAAATATTATTTTCTACTGAAGGAAATTAGGGCTCCTCGGAAAAACACAGCCAATTCTAGGTCTGGAGAAAGAAAGTTATCAAGTTGAAACATCTTTGTTTTTTGGCTTTTGTGATTACATAAACACTGCTGGGTCATGTAGAAAAGACTTGTGGGCCACTTCTGAGAATAATATTTAGGGCATTGATCAGTTTACTATATAGCACAGAGGTATCAGTTTATTTATGAACTACATATATTGAATATTCTTTCTAGAAAAGTATCAATAGGCTGTATAAATTATCATACCTAAAAAATGCTATGAATATTCTATTAATATACTACTTTTCTTCCCACAGCTGACCTTCAATAAATGTATATTAAGAATCCAGAAGTTGGCAATAAAACAGTGAACATGGAAGATATTGTCCCTGCCCTCATGAAGCTTTCAGCCTAGTGAAAAACAGAAGCAATTCAAAATAGTGAGATAGTATCATGGTGGGAACTAATACAGGGTACTAAGAGAATACAAAAGAGGGGCGACTAACCCAGAGCTGATCAGAAAGTCTCTTTGGAAAAATGACACTTAGGCTAAGACCCAAGAGACCTTAGGAGTTTTTTTTTTTTTAAAATGTTTGCTTCTTTTGCAGGGAAATGGAGGGTGAGAATAGACAGTGAGAAGAAGATTACGAAAGGGGAACAAGTGTACAACAACTACAACATGACCACTGAGAAATAAATAGTAATTGTTTGGTGTGGCTGTGGGGAGCAAGGGTATGAATGGTAAAATGTGAGATTCAGAGGCCAGGTCATAAAGAATCTCTACAGATCATGTTTGGAAGTTTCAACTTTATCCTAAGAGAGGCAATGAAGAATTTTCAGCAGAAAAATACCATAATTAAATCTGTCTATAGCTTCTAGAATGGATTAAACAGGGGGAATAATACAGAAGGCAAGGAGACCAGTAGAAGACTGCTGCAGGGATCCAGGTACTACGCTGGGGACAGAGACAAGTATACTCACTGAACAATATCTGCTACTTGAGAATATTTAGAAAGTAGAATCAATGACATTTACTGGCTGAGGGGTATGCAGATAAGAGATTGAAGGCTGGGTATGATGGCTCACATCTGTAATTCCAGCACTTTGGGAGGCTGAGGCAGGAGGATCACTGGAGCCCATGAGTTCAAGACCTGTCTGGGCAACAAGGTATGACAACCCCCCCACCACATCTCAACCACAACAAAATTTTTTTTTAATTAGCCAGGTGTGGTGGTACATGCTTACAGTTTCAGCTACTTGGGAGGAGCCTTAGGTGGGAGGACTGCCTGAGCCCAGGAGTTCAAGGCTGCAGTGAGCTATGATCATGTCACTGCACTCCAGCCTGGGTGACAGAGCAAGACCCTATCTCCAAAAAAAAAAGAAAAAGAAATTAAACATCATAGCCAGGATTCTGTCTTAAACCACTGGGTGCACATCGTGGGTAACATTTAATAAGATAAACACTGGAAAAGAAGTGGGGTTGGAAAAAGAAAGAGGAGGGAAAGATGAGCAGGTTCAACCACATTAAATACTGGATAAACATGAAGTATCTAAGAAGAGATGTCAAGTAGGTAACTGGTTCTTTTCCTCATTTCCCATATTCAATCCACTACCAAATCCTATCAAATCTACCTTTAAAATATAGCCCAAATCTGTCCAGCTCTCTTCATCTCAGTAATACTGTTATCACCCTAATGCAAGGCATCATTATCTCCCTCCATGGTCTCCATACTGTAGCCAGACAGATCTTTTAAAAATATAAATCTTATCATCCCCTATTTAAACCCTTTTAAGGTTTCCTGTTGAATTTTAGAATGAAACCCAACTCCTTACAAATCCAAAGAAATCCCTGGATGACACACACCCTTCATCTTTATCAATTACTCTCACATTAAGCCTCATCTACGCTGGTTAAGTTCTCTCCTGTTTAGGGCCTTTGCGCTAGGGAACTGCGCCACTTCCCATTTACTCCCCCCTCTGTCCCAAACACAATCTTGCTCTTTGCCTTCAGATCTCATCTCAGATATCACCTTATCACAGAATCTTTCCCTAACCACTCTCTATCACATTACCTTGATTTGTCTTTCTAGCACTTACCAGAATTTGTAAACTTATTTATTCCCTACAATGTAAGTTCTATGAGAATAGAAATCTCCTTTATCTTTTTCACTGCAACACTTTATGTAAATGGCAGAGTTGGTTTTCGATAAATGTTTGCTGAATTAAATAAATAAGTGAATAAAATGTATGAAAGTAAAGCCCCCCCTCAGAAGGAAGATCTTAACTGGAGATACTGATATGGGCGTGTTCCACATGTGAATCACAAATGATGCCAAAGAGAATAGGTATTACCCATGGGCAGTATAGAGAGAGAATAAAAGAGGGCCTAAGACAAAGCCCAGAGGAATATGAACAATCAAAAGATGAGCACAAGAGGGGTGCCCAAATAGGAAGGGCCAGAGAAAAAAAGGAAAATCAGAAAAGTTTCCCAAAGTGCTAGATGGTATACAGAATATTCTTTTATTACTTATTTTTGGAGGGAGGGTCTTGCTCTGTCACCCAGGTTGAAGTATGGTAGTGTGATCACAGGTCACTGCAGCCTCAACCTCCCAGGCTCAAGTGATGCTACTACCTCAGTCTCCAAAGTAGCTGGGACTACAGGTGTGTGCCACCATGCCTGGCTAATTTTCATTTATATTTTTCTGTAGAGATGGGTTCTCACTATTTTGCCCAGGCTCGTCTCAAACTCCTGGCCTCAAGCAATCATCCCACCTCAGCCTCCCAAAATGTTGGGACTATAGGCATAAGTTACTGTACCCAACCCGAGTATTCTTTGTTAAAAAGGTCGCTTGGCATTAGGGAAAACATATGGTCAATGGAGTCAGGTATACATTCAACAAACATATTAAGGATTTGCCATGTACCAGGAACTATGCCAGGAGTTGGGCTATCAAATTAATCAATAAAATAGGCCAAAGACTATCTAATGACTGTTTAAAGAGTGGTATAATCATTTTTAAGTGTGATTTGGAGAGAAGTCTCAATCTGAATCTTAAGTATCACAAGTGCTAGGAGGACTAAACAAGATCTTGTTCATAAAGTGCAGAATACAATATCTGCAATACAATAGGGAGTCAATAAGTTACAGCTACTACTATAAAGGCAATCTTCCTTTGACTGATTAAAAAAA
This sequence comes from Ateles fusciceps, assembly GCA_036589455.1. Taxonomy (NCBI): domain Eukaryota; kingdom Metazoa; phylum Chordata; class Mammalia; order Primates; family Atelidae; genus Ateles; species Ateles fusciceps. The sequence goes on along the minus strand of JAZHEH010001341.1, from coordinate 5,092,980 downwards.
AACAGCATAAAAATACCAGCTTACTAGAGCAATTTAGAGTAATCCCTAGGGGAATAATCTGATTTGAAAATCTGTATCTATTCTGAGAATACTAAAATTCACAAAGGAATGGGATTCTTTCTGGGGAAACTAGCTTACAGGTAACATCTCAAGGTCTCTTCTAAGATTCCAGTTTGATTTCAGGAAAGGCACAAAAGCATTTAAGTAACTTAAAAGTAGGTCACCAGATTCACTTCAGTGCAAGGTAATCTGACTCCCAATCCCAGAGAAAGACAACATATTTGCCCACCCCCTCAAAACACAAGATCCTTAGGGCCTATCTTACTCTAGACCAAGACCTCTTGACTTTTCTAAAACTAGATGGATTATAAGTACAGTATCACAGGCTAATTAGTTCTTTTTGTGTGTGTGCTTTTATTTTATTAATTACCCTTTGGTTATCCCCAGAGCCAAGAGGTTTGCCTGTTTTAAAATAAAGAACAAAAGCAATCTGTGCAGAATAAACATTCCTCAGAAACATTAAACAAACAAATGAAAAATGCCAAAATATTTCTCATTTAAATTCCACTGGGGGAACATGAGGGTGAAATGCCACTGGCCAATGGGAACCCTTATCTTGCATGCCATGCAATCCAACCCCCAACCAAAATGCCTCCTTCCTATAAGCACACACTACTTTCTATTGATTTCCCTCTGCTTTGGTTGTTGCCTAAACTCTAGTGATCAAGGCTCCAGTGATATCTTCTGGCCAAAGGAAAATTATTTTCCTTGCTTCTCTTTTGTTCTTCTCTAACAGACTGCTAGTTCTTTTGTCCAGACCACGTGGGCAGCAGGGCTAAAGGCCTTCTGCCAGTCACACATGCTTAGCAAGCAAAATGCAAACAAAACATATTCTTATAAGCTGAAATGTTCTAAACGCAAACTATAGTATTTAGGATTCTGAATATTCATAGTCTATTTAGTGGAATATATTAATAGACAAGGGTCTGCAATAAAAGAAAATTTAAGCACGCAGCAATATTTCTTTTCAACATTAAGGTCAAAAGGGCATGAAATTAGAAGAGACAGGAATTCTAATTATGACTTTATCACTACGCAATTTCACTTGTGCCTTCATCCCATCACTGATGAAATAAGACTAATGATACTTTTCCCTTTTCTGCTTGCTGCACAGGTTGAATTTCATAATTTCTATAGTACAGCATAATTACAAAAAGTGTACTGTTTTCTCAAGGGAATGTACTCCCTTTAAAGGAAGAAAGGATAGTGATAGGGTCTGGCTGTGCGTCCCCACTCAAATCTCATCTTGAACTGTAATCCCCACGTGTTGGGGGGAGGGACCTCATGGAAGGTGATTAGATCATGGGGGCAGTCTCTCCATGCTGCTCTTGTGACAGTAATTTCTCACGAGATCTGACAGTTTTATAAGGGGCTTTTCCCTCTTTTGTTCAGCACTTCTCCTTCCCGCCATCATGTGAAGAAGGATATGTTTGCTGCCCCTTCTGCCATAATTGTAAGTTTCCTGAGGCCTCCCAGCCCTGTGGAACTGTGAGTCAATTAAACCTCTTTTCTTTATCAATTACTCAGTCTCAGGTAGTTCTTTATAGCAGCATGAGAACAGACTAATACAGATGGAGTAAACTAACTCCATTCTAATAGGGTTTTTGTTTTGTAGTTTGTTTTTTTGTGGATATTTTTTTCTTCCCAGAACCTGGCATCAAACAAGTGTATCTTGATTTGGCAATTCATTCAGAATTCCATGAATTACAGTAGAAGCACAACATTCTCCATCGTAATACAGTATACAGAGACTTCCTAGCAGCAGCAAATAAAGAATGGTCATGTGCTTTCAGAAATGAATTAGGAGCAGAAAGTAAACACTAAAATGTAATTTCTAGGCAAAATAAAATTTTCCTGTTAGATTTTACTTCTAGTCAGCCTTGCAAACTTAAAAGATCTCTTACATTTTAGTACTTAATTTTCTACACAGGCTAAAGCCAAGGTAATTTCTTAAGATCATATTTTCTAATAACAGCCATATAATAAAACAATCTTTGAGTTCTTAACAATCACATTATCTCTTCTCCAAGTGGCATTCTCATCGTCTGTATTTACTATTTCACTAAAAATTATTTCCAATATGACATCATATTTTAAAAATGTAAATAAGTATCATGTGATACATTTATGTAGTAGTTAGTCCTTTGATATTATGGGTAAATATCCTCAAAGTAGTATATAATTAAAAGTTATTTAAAAAACATACTCAGTGTTTATGCTAAAGATTTACCTCTTTGAATTCTTTTTAGATCTTAGCAGATCAAGAGACCTCAAGAAAAGGAAATATGAAGTCATATCTTTCCAAGTAAACTGCCAATCACACTAACTCTGCATCTTAAATGAAAATGGAGCAATATGCAGTAAAGTGTTACTTGTTTTCAGTATATATACAATCAGGAGGTTTGGTCATTGAATAGTTTCAACAGATCTAAAGACTATTTCTGGCTTCACTACTGCTATATTCTGCAATCTTGAGTTATCAATTACTTCATCTTCCTAGGCAGCAATATAAAAGACAGATAATACCACTTTGTCATTTCAATCTTTTGCTGGCATGCCAGAAGAGTTTATTGAATCATATTTCTGATACTGAAAAAACTTTTATTTGACTTTACTGCCTTTTCCCATTACGACCCATTCTGATCCTCTTTTCCACTGTTAAACCTCTCAAAGAAGCTGCCCATACTAACTCCATTTCCCCCACCTTTTTACCTTATCACCCTGTCACCTAATGTCCATCCTACTAAACTAAAATTATATTTCTCAAATTTTACTACTTTGCCAACATAATGAGAAAAGCAGTAAACTGAAGGGTTCAGCAGTGAATTTAGGTTCAAGCTTTTAATTTGATAATTACAAGATATGTATATTTAAGCATATCATTTTACATGTTTGCACATCACTTTCCTCATTTGTAAAATCATCAGTCTTACAAATTAGATGATGATCTCTAGGGTCTCTTCCCCTATTGAACCTATAGTTTTATAACTAAATTCAGTCTTCATTTTGAATTTCTCTTTGGCATTTGAAACTAAGCACCACCTCCACACCTCTATTATTTGCTCAAAGTCCTTCTATTCATTATTTTAACTTTTACCTCTGAGCTAATATCCTCATTACCTAACTCTAAACTCTCTATTTTCAAATACAAAATCTCTCTACTTAGCCATTCTACCTTCATCAAAGACATAATATACCCAAACTTGAATTTACACCCAATCCAACAAATCACCCCTCAGCTTGCCCCCGAATCTCTTATTTCCTTAGATTCCTCAATACCTAGAGTCTTGGCTTAAAATGAAAACCCTGAGAGTTCCTTTATTTCCTTCCCACATCTTATTTTCATTAAATTATATTGATTCTTCCTTCTAAATAACTAGTATCTTCCCCTTTTAAATTTCAACATTCATGGATAGCTTACTCTAAAAGCCTACTACTTGTTCTCTCAAACATAATCCCTTCATTTTTTATAACATTCAGTATTCTCTTGCACTGTCCAGTATGATAGTCACTAACTACAGGTGGCTAGTTAAATTAAAATTAAGCCAAATTAGAAATTTACTTCCTCCATCACATAAGCTGCATTTCAAGTCACATGAGACTAGTGACATTAAACTAGCCATCACAAATACAGTTTCATCCTCACAGAAAGTTCTATTGGATGACTCTGTAATCTTAGACAAAACCTCTCACCACACTATTTACACCATGGGTTTTCTTCTATTAAAGAACATGGGCTGGTTTTCTAACACTTAATCTAAACCAGTCTAAAATCTTTCTCCTGGCATCCAGACTCTCCAGATTTGGCTCCATCACACATCTTCATTCATTTTCTTTGCCGACACAAACTCTGTTGGTCAAGTTGTTTTCACTGAACATGTAAGTACTATGCTTTCATTACCACATTAATTCATTCATTCAATACATAAACCGTGGAGATGGGTCTAGGGATACTGCAGAGAATAAAGCAAATAGTACTTGGACAACTAAAGTTTTACTTCTTTTTTACCCTCTTCTAGCACTGGCTCTCTGCCTATCTACCTTTCAAATCTTATCTCCTTCAAGGTTTATTAGGTTACCTTCCCCCTTTTTGAGCTCTCTCAACAGTTGTATAGAGCCTACATTTAGACACAATTAAACAGAACTCAGTTTTATCTTCCTTCATGCTTTGTCTTCCCAGCTAGAATTTAATCTACTTAAGGAATCTAGCAAAGAACAGCAATAAGGCCGGTGTGGCTAGAATAAAATGAGTAAAAAGGAAATAGAATATGATATCAAAGAGTTAACAGAGAGACAGAATATAAATACCATGTAAAAGTGAGTGAGAAAGGAAGATACTGGAGGATTTTGATCACAGGAAGAACGTCATTTGGCTTAAGTTTTATTAGTATCACTTTGGCTAATAAAGTGTGTTAAGGATAACTCTAGTGAAGCAAGAACAGATGCTGGGAGATTAGCTAGAAGTTAATACAATAAAACAGAAGAAGGTGCCTCACACCTGTAATCCCAGCAGTTTGGGAGGCCAACGAGGGCAGACGACGAGGTCAGGAATTCAAGACCTACATGGTGAAACCCGTCTCTACTAGAAAAAAATACAAAAATTAGCTGGGCATGGTGGCACATGCCTGTAATCCCAGCTACTCGGGAGGCTGAGGCAGGAGAATCGCTTGAACCGGGACCCGGGAGGCAGAGGTTGCAGTGAGCCGAGATTGTGCCACTGCACTCCAGCCTGGGCTACAGAGTGAGACTCCCTCTCAAAAAAAAAACAAAAAAAACAACAACAACAAAACAGAAGAAAAAAGATGGTAGCAGAGATGGGTAGTTAAGAAATACCCAAATTTTAGGTATATTTAAAAAGTGGAGCCAAGAGGATTTGCTGATATACTGGGAATAAGAAAGAGGCATGATAGATAACTCAAAGATCTCAGAGTTGAAGGATCAAAGTGCCATTAACTGAGATGGGGAAGACCAAGAGAACCAGGGAGGGAAATGATACTAGAAGCTTCGTTTTGGACACTTTGAGTTTGAAATGTCTATCAGACATTCTAATGGAGATGTCAAATAGGCAACTGAGTTCTGTAGGTCCAGAGTACAAAGGAAAGATCAAGATGGGAAATACACATTTGAGAATTTTCAACATATAGGTGGTATTTAACACCATAAGACTGGATAAAATCACCAAGAAAGCAGTACACTGAACTGAGCCTAGGCCATAGCAATATTAATTCAAAGGCCAGGATGATAATGAGAAACCAGGAAAGGAGACTGAGATTGAGTAACGAGTGAGGTGTAGGAAAAACCAGGGGCATAGTATCCTGGAAGTCAAGTGAATAAAGTGTTTCACTGAGGAGGGGAAAGATCAACAAGTAAAATGTTGCTGAGAACTAGGATGAGAATTAAGAATTGAAAACTGGATTTAGCAATAGGGAAAGAGTGAACATCTTGGCAAAAGCATATCTGGGAGAGTAGCATGGGTGAAATGACCAACAAGAGAATCAAAATGATACTAATACATAGTTTACAATATTGAAAGCTATAGAATTAGAATGGTACTAACAGATATAACAATCTTTCTCACTGCTTATTCCTCTTTTGACTCTTTTTATTTTTATTATTTGTTGCCCAGGCTGGAGTGCAATGGCACAATCTCAACTCACTACAACCTCCGCCTACCAGTTTCAAGTGATTCTCCTGGCTCAGCCTCCTGAGTAGCTGGGATTAAAGGCACATGCCACCATGCCTGGCTAATTTTTATATTTTCAGTAGAGATGGGGTCTCACCACGTTGGTCAGGCTGGTCTTGAACTCCTGATCTTGTGATACACTCGCCTTGGCCTCCCAAAGTGCTGGGATTACAGGCGTGAGCCACTGTGCCTGGCCCCTCTTTTGACTCTTATAGGGAACTACTTTTACTAGAGTAAAAGAGGTTGCAGGAAAAAGAGAGGGGCATCTCCTGGGAATGTGTGCCATCATCTTTTCTATGACTTTTCAGGTGGTTGCTGAGTACCATTTGATTACCATATGAACTGTGGTATGTTATTTTTTGTTTTATTTGGAGATAGACACAGAAAATATTTGGAAGTTAACAGAATCTTCCATTTATCAGCAAAAAGTTCTATTTCTGACAACTTTAATGGCAGAAGATGAAATATTGCTTAAACACTCAGCAAATTTAGAAACCAGAATGGGGACTTTCACATAGACTGCATCCCTCAAGAAAAGCTAGCCGTTAGCCTTAATTTGAATAACAGGCAAGGTGATTCTTGAAGTCACAAAATATACATTCAAAACTTTGCAAAGCCAAACAGAAATGTGTTTTTATTGTTAATATAACAGTTGGGTTAGGTATTTCAGACCCAGGGACACCTCAAATATTGTGTCACTACTGTCTTCAGATGAATGACATACAATTCCTTTTTCCCTCTTTAGCTAGATTCAGAAAGGTAATCAGATCCTTATTAGTCTCTATATATCTAAATATCTAAATGTACTTGCTCACTGAATAGAGATGGGAAATTTCATTAGGGTGTTTCTAAGTACTGATGTTTATGCAGGAGTCTAAATGATACAAATCCATAGAGATACAATTTCCTAAATCTTAAGGTCAAGGAAATATGTAGTTAGAACACAGAAAACTTTGCAATCTCCAAGGAGATTTAACTATCTTCTCTGGGGAGCATATTTTGCTCTCTCAGATCTACATGGTCGATAATTTATTATTGTTTTTAAAATTTAAACTGACATGACTATCATGAAAGCATTTCAGAATTACACATATTTCTAAATTAGTTTCTCTATTTTTAGCCTATGACTTCCAAAAATATTTGAATAGAGAGGGTCATTCTCTATTCCTTATCCATTTCGACTACATCAACAATACACAAAATTCATCTTACTGGGGTGTCATTTCATGTAACAGAAGAACAACATCAATCTTCCTATTCTGGTTTTGCAAAATACCAAAATGACTGATCTCCAATAATGTTGGACACTTGAGTATTCAAGTTCTAGAAAGCAGATAGACATATGCATAGTAGCAATTAGAATGCTACCTGATTTAAGCCTCCTAAAAGTGGGTTAATGATTAACAAGGAGATAGTACATTTAACTGTTAGTAAAATATAAATGCAAAATATTACATTTCCAAGTATGAAGTTTGTCAATGTCTAGAGTAACTAAGAGAAAATTTATTAAATAAAAAGCATAAGAAGGAGAGGTATGTCCTTCCATTATTTGAAAACACGCATCCAGTACTGACTCTACCTATGCGTTCAGGGCTGTTATTATATATAATACTATACTACTTCACTGTACCCACCTAGTGCTTATAATTAAGAGGGTTCAACATACCTTTTAAAAACTGTGGTAAAATATACATAAAATTTACCATTTTAGTCATCAAAGTACTTTTAAACAACCCTAATTAACCTACTCAAGATGGAAATAAGAGATTCCTATATACTTTTAAAAACATATTCACAGAAAGATTAAGTCAGTCATGTATCATAGACCATAAATCCAAAAGAAATCAGGTAGAAATTCAAAGGAAACTACTTCTGAAAAAAAGCAACAGGTTTTATTAAAAATTCAAATTCTAACCAGCATTTCTCTACTTCTTAATTTTCTTTTACTGATAACAAACTGATACCAAGTGATAGGACACTAACAAACTGATACCAAGTGACAGGACAGTATGAGATGTGGAAACGACAAGGACAGCATTTTTAGACTAAAATATTTCCAACTGTTTTATAACTCTGGATTAAATAATTTCAACAAATCAACAGAACTGGGAGAAGATGACACAAACCTATTTCTCAGCTATTAATCTCTTCACAAGTCAAACTGAGACATATTGGTAGGATTTTCCCACCATATGAAAAACGTAAAGACAGCAAAAGAAAGCTCAAATAGAACAGGAAGAAAATATGGTATGATTAAAAAAGAATCATCACTGATTTACTGTTATTTCAATGAACTTTAATATAGAAAGTAGGTGCTGTGAGGCTACCTATACCCTAAAGTAAGTCTTGCATGAAAATGTGAAAATAAATGTGAACTCCAAACTGAGCTATTCAGATCCACATCTGGAAAATTAAAGTTTTGACTTATTATCTTAGAATAATCAGTATGGCATTTATCTTTCATGTTAGAAAAGTCAGAAAATAGATGTTCACATTTGCTTACATATGCATAAACAGTGGGATAAATAAGAAACTGGTTACCTACAGAAATAGGGGTGTGGACTACATGAAATGACACAGCCAGAAGCTGAGATTTCAGTTACGTAATTTAAAATTTTGAACTGTGATAATAATTACCATTCGAAAGTAAAATAAAAGGGTATAATATTTTACTGAAATAATCTTTACAAGTTTTCTCAAAGCTCCCCTACCCTTTATTACTTCAGAAAAAACTGATTTTCTACTACCCATAAAAGATCTGGACAATAGTTTCCTCTGATCAGAGTGAAGGTCAGAGTAATTTAAGAAGGACTTTCTGAATGTCTAACTCATTGTATTTCATCCTTAAACATTATTACAGAAACTCAAGAGTAAATTATTCTCCTTAATAGAAGTTCTTTAAAAGGTGGTGCAATTTAAAGTTTCACAACGGCATGCAGATAAATTTCAACTTACATCTAATTACTATATATTTAATATGGCTTTGTTAAATCAATGATCTTATTCAAATCAATATTTCTCTGCCCAAAGAAAGCAAATTTAATTATGGGAAATATTTTATCAAGTTTGACTGTTAAGTTCAAACTCTATTCAATACATACTTTAGCTCTATAGGAAAGGGCTGCTCTAAGGGAGTTACCCAAGTTTATTTATTGTTTTCTACCTTAGACAAACGCAGAAAAACATCGGAGACCCTGATAGTGAGAATGACTCACATGCCAGAAATTTAGGGAGGCAGTTCGTGTGGGAAAACAGAATGGGTTTGCTTGTAGACCTACATTTGACTCTACTTCCTGTTGATCTTGTGCAAATGACTTAACTTCTCTGAAACTGTTTCTTTTAATGATTAAAAAAACAAGCTGATACCACCTAACTCAAGAGTCATTAAGAGAATTAAATGAAATATCCACATTGACACGTTCTAATCTATTTTGGATGGTTCACACAGGAGACAGGGGGCAGGAAGAAAAAGATTTCCTTAATGAGTATTTTTGAAGTCACATGTAAGATAACTATAAAGGAAGAAAATAATCTAAAATGGCAAGGAAAATCAAGAACTTTTCTGTGAGTCACGTAACTGAAATCCAGTCAAAAACAATAGGTGAGCATCTTTCTTAAAAGGCCATGTTTTTTACTTCACCTAAAACTTAATTTACCTCCTCCTTTTTTCTTAATTCAGATGTGAACAACTACCAGCCTACAGCAATTATTTGAATCTTTTTTTTTTTTTTTGAGACGGAGTCTCGCTTTGTCATCTGGGCTGGAGTACAGTGGCACAATCTCAGCTCACTGCAACTTCCACCTCTCGGGTTCAAACAATTCTCCTGCCTCAGCTTCCCGAGTAGCTAGGATTACATGTGCACACCATCATGTCCAGCTATTTTTTTTGTATTTTTAGTAGAGATGGGGTTTCATCATGTTGGCCAGGCTGGTTTCGAACTGCTGACCTTGTGATTCACCCACCTCGGCCTCCCTAAGTGCTGGGATTACAGGTGTGAGCCACCGCGCCCAGCCGAATATTCTAAGGAAAATACCCAGTGTAATTAAGTATGACTACAACCTTATACAACGTTAATATAAAAAGCATCTAAAGTGAATACTAGGCTTAAAATTACTGCAAACATTTATATCTTCTTTCAGAAAATTTCCGAGACAATTTAAAGATGGTCACATCAGTACTTCTTTTTGTTAAAATAGAAAATTGCTTTTAAAACTCAAATCTCTTGACAACTCTATTCTTGTGGAAAATTACTTCTTATTAGCAAAAATATTTGTTACTAAAGTTGGAAATATCTGAAATTGCTGCTATTCAACTGTGTTTTTATTTTAATCTATGAAAAACCAATTTTGAGTGTTCAATGTGTGTCAGAAATACCATAAACTGGGATATGGCAGGTCCCCTGCTCTCAGTAACCTACGGATTTAGCTGAAAAGATAAACTGAGACACAATGTATTTGCTGATTTTTTTTTTTTTTTTTTTTAGCCTCTGTTGCCCAGGTTGAAGTGCACGATCTCGGTTCACTGCAACCTCTACCTCCTGGGTTCAAGTGATCCTCCTGCCTCAGCCTCCTAAGTAGCAGGGACCACAGGCACATACCGCCATGCCCAGTTAATTTTTGTATTTTTAGTAGAGACAAGGTTTCACCATGTTGAGCAGGCTGGTCCATTTGCTGAGTTTTTTGTTTTTAAACTCACTAACGTAACTATTCGGTTTCTCCTTCATATTTAAGTGCCTTACAGACTGAAATAATAAAAAATATTTTTCAGTTCATTACTCTGATAGAACAACAAATTTGATAGACAACAAATTTCCTTAGATTTGGTCTAGATCAACCATTATAGGATCTTATAGGATCCAAAAATCACATTAAAATGAGCAAGAGGGGTACCACCAGTAAAAGGAATGAAAAAAGGCTACATCTTTGAATGTTTTTAAGTAATGTACCTTTCATTTCTTCGTATTATAGAAAGGATGCATCCTATTCCTTCGAAAATGTCCTTTTTGTAAATCACTGTCATATACACAGTATAGAGTGAAAAGGGTAAAGTTTAAAAAATAATTGGGAGAGAAGTATTGGCAGCAAAATACCCATAATGTATTATCTTCTAATTAGAAAAGTATCACCTGGCTCCCAACTATCAGACACTCTTGTGCAGGAATGTCACTGCCCTGAGAATCTACCCATCTGCTTTTTAAATGTACTACATATATGAAAATACAAGCACTGGCGGACATTGAAAGAGCAAGAAAAATGATTCTTTTTATTGTGTAGGAGAAATGTGGAGGCTTTCAAACACACACACACACACACACACACACACACACACACACACACCACACACACACATCCCATGGAGCAGGGGGGTAAGGGAAGACAAGTGAAATGTATTTTAATACTCCTAAAAATCCCGTTAGCTTTAGAGGTCCCAAGAAAAGCTATACAATTTGATACAGGGATGAAGGCAAGCACTTAGCTCATTTCTGCGTCAGTGTACACACTCTACACTCGGGTCATCTGTGAGGAACTAAAGGTTTTCCCTTAAGATCACAACACATTTCAGGACTTAATAATTCTGATTAATAGCCAAGGCAGTGAAGAATGTCTACTGATTTACTATTTGTTTAAGCTTCTGTATTCAGGGAATGAACTATAACACAACTGAGCCACCAACTGCTACATTTTTTTAAATAGAGCTTTTAAAGAAAACAATGGGTTTTGAAATAAAGCTCAACTCTTACCACACCTCTTTGCTTATTAGTTTCTGTACTAGCTAAACTCAATGACTGGATCAACAAGGGCTGGCTGATTTCATAAATCACCATCCTCTCTTAAATCAGTGCTTTACCTTTTTACTATTTTAAGTATGATTTTCTCAGGTTAAAAAAACTTTTCCCCAAAAGCTGTACACATGGAACCTGCTTTTCAGTCAGAACTCTGTAAAAACTGCTTTGTGAGCCTCTCCAAAACTGCTTTTCACGTACATCATTAAGTATTCAAGTTTCTCAACACAACCACTCATTTTAACATCTTAATGCAAGTCTTGCGCATTGAACTATTTTGTGGTAGTTTTTCTCAGTTTAATAGTGAAATGTATAAAAGCACTGTTTCCATAGACCAAGAAGGTTTTCTCCTCTTGGTCCACAAGCTGCTAGATTAATTGCTAATTAAATACACACTTTCAACCCACAATTATCTCTTTTACACACACCCTTCTGGAAATTCTATCTCAGGAGCAAACTACGACTTTGCCCAAATTCAGATGACAGCTGCAGTTTTAGGGGGACACAATCTGGGGTTGCCAGTGCAGTCAGACTTCAAGCTTTGTGCCTGTCAGATGAAAGAACAAAAGGCAGTGCTTCCTCCCCCATCCCCTCCTTAGTGCTGGAGGACGGCAGGCTTGACAGTACAGTTCCAGAGAAAAAGGAACCATGCTGAAGCAAGTGAGAGTTTCCCCTCCACAAACACACAAAACTACCGACCCACCTTGGATAGCTGCCTCCTGAGGCTAAAGCGCTGAACCATGATCACTCAGAGGATCTTCAGACAAAGCAATCCACGAAGGAAGGGTTTTTTAAACAACAGCTGCTTGGGAAAGTCGGTGGCAGAACATTTTGAAGACTGCCAGAGAAGCGCAAAGAATTTCCCTGGGAGTCTTAGCAAACTTGGAATGCTTTCATTGTTCTATCAAGAGATACTGCAAAACCTACGTGGGAGAGGGCAGGGCGGGTGGGGCAGTAATCCTGAAGCCGCTGCGTCCAGTGCCAAGCTCTTCTAGCACTTCCTGTGAGTCAGCTGTGAGGGGTCCAGACACAAGGACCACCCCTTCCCTTTCCACCCGACCACTAGGCAAGGATGCCGCTGTGGTGCTACCTGAAATTCCAGGGGACAGACCTGATGTTCTGGTCCCTGTGGGAGGAGGAGTGGCGTGCTGGGGTCGGACAGCATCTGCTCCAAGTAGGAGACGGGCAACTGCACCAATTCCTCCCCTCTCCAGCCCTCCTGGAGGCGAGTGTCCACTGCAGACAGCAACACTCCCTTCTCTACCTCCACCTTAGGCAATCCTCTAAGGTAAAGCAGTGTGAAAAAAAGGAGGTGGTGAAAAGCAAGCCCCTGACTGTACCAGCTCCCTGCTCAAGAAGGAAACTCCTCCCAGCTGGGCTCGGCAGCTGTGCGGCTTTGTCTAGCATAATTGGCCAAGCCTTTCCTCTTATTCACAGGGGAGGGGTCCTGCTTCAGGAAGGAATGTCAGGTGCAGAGAGGCATACTCCGACAGTGACTTCAACTTGTACCAAAGTTAAACACATTAAAGTGGCCTCCTAAGGTAATTGCCTTCCCTTGTTGGAATAAAGTAATTTTTAAAAATCTACACACAAAACAAACAAAAGGAACAGCTCAGAGTGAATCAATGCAGGTAAAGAGGTATGAAAAATAACCATAAGAGCAGTTCCAAAAATTTTTCCTATCTTTGCCACTCTTCCTCTGTTTGGGTCTGCTTCCAGACAACCACTGGGAGGACAACATTTCATTTAATGAAACTTTCCAGTCTATGTGCTCCTCTTGGAATTGTTCATTACTTCTGAATGAATTTAGTAACTGATTAGGGCAAACTCATCGGTATATAGATATATTTTTTCCTGTTCCAGTGTCTCTCAATTTCCCGTGAGCAAAATTACATCGTATGCTACACTTAAAGCCTTTGTTGGAATGAGCCTACTATGTACAGTCACTATGTTAGGCAGTTCACATTTATTATCCCACCGATTTCTCAAAACAACTCTCTAAAATTTGTATTACAATAGTCCTCCCTTACCTGCAGTTCATTACCCACAGTCAACTGCAATCCAAAAATATTTAAATGGAAAATTCCAAAAATAAACCATTCAGAAGTTTTAAATTGCCTGCCTTTCTGAGTAGCATGACAAAACCTCATGCCATCCTACCTGGGATGTGAATCATCCCTTTGTCCAGCATATCCAGCCCTGGCTCCCACCTGCTAGTCACTGAGTAAGCGATTTGATCATCAAATCGACTGTTGCCTTATGGCAGCGTTGTATTCAAATAACCCTTATTTTACTTAATAATGGTCACAAAGCACAAGAGGAGTGATGATGGTCTACTGTGCTAATTGTTCTGGTTTATTGTTACTGTTGTTAACATCTTACTATGCCTAATTTCTGAATTAAACTTTATCACAGATTTATGTGTATAGGAAAAAACATAGTACAGTCATGTTTTCAGTTAACATGAGCCACATATATGACAATGGTCCCATAAGATTGTAATACTGTTCTGTCTCTACTAGCAGTATGTTAGAAAAAAAAAAAGATTATAATACTATATTTTTATTGTACCTTTTCTATGTTTAGCTATGTTTAGATACACAAATACATACCATTGGATTACAACTGCCTACAGTATTCAGTACAGTGACACACTGTATAGGTTTGTAGCCTAGGAGCAACAGGCTATACCATATATCCTAGGTGTATAGTAAGTTATGCTATCTAGGTTTATGTAAGGACACTCTATGATGTTCTCACAATGATGAGATCATCTAACACATTTCTCAGAAGGTATCCCATTGTTAAATGACATGAGACTGTATATATAGGGTTCAGTACTATCTTCAGTTTCAGGCATCCACTGGGGGTCTTGGAAAATATCTCCTATGGATAAGGGGAAACTACTGTAGTATCCCAACTCTTCAAATAAGTAGTAATTTCTCTCTCTAAAACCTCAATATGGCTCACATGTGTAATCCCAATGCTTTGGGAAGCTAAGGCAGGAGGACCACTTGACACCAGAAGTTCAAGACCAGCCCGGGCAACAAAGCTAGACCCTGTCTCTACAAAAAATAAGAATAAAAAATTAGCAAGGTGTGGTAGCATGTGCCTATATAGTCCTAACTACTCAGGAGACTGAGGTGGGAGGATTGCCTAAGTCCAGGAATTTGATGCTTCAGTGAGGCATGATGCTCCAGCCTAAGCAACAGGGTGAGACCCTATCTCTAAAAACAAAAAATAAATAAAACCTTAACATTATGAGGAAACCATATAGTGTTTGTAACTTTTTTCTTCAGGTAAGAAACATAAACATGAAGTTGAAAAGACAGGTTTTTATGCAATGATTATTCTCAACTATGTCCATATCATACACTACCAATATCCAATTATCACCAAATAGGATGCAAAATTTTTTTAAATATTCACCTAAAAAATAACACACATATTTGATAATATCTTGGGAAGACTAGAGAAGATGCATCAAATTCAAACAAATAATAGGATGCCAAGTCTCAAAAAAAAAAATTGCCTAACCAAAATGTATATATAAAACATTTTTATATGGTCGCTTATGCTTGTAATTCCAGCACTCTGGGAGGCCGGGGCAGGCGGATCGATTGAACTCAGAAGTTCAAGAATAGCTTGGGCAACATGGTAAAACATCATCTCTACAAAAAAAAAACACACACAAAAATTAGCTGGGCATGGTGGCACAGGTCTGTAGTCCTACCTACTCAGAAGGCTGAGGTGGAAGAATCACTCGAGTCTGGGAGGCGGAGGTTGCAGTGAGCCAAGATTCTGTCACTGCACTCCAGCCTGGGCGACACAGAGACCCTGTCTCAAAACAAACCAAACAAACCTTTTACTCTTAAAAACCTTAAGCAGAAAAATGGTTGAACATAACTAAGTGTACTTTTTGTAAACTTCCAAAGCTAAAAAGCTTTTAGATCAACAACTATAACCAAGAGTAAAGACTCCTTCATACCTAAGGTTCAGAGAACACAATATAACCTAATAGTTAAGCTAACTGATTAAAATTTAATTCCAAGTAGAAAGTAGGTTGACACAGCACCCGAGTTGTGTGCTTTTTTGGTTTTTGAATGGTAAGAGTACCAGTATCTCCATTTTTCTCCTACAGATAATGAAACAGAGTACTCAGAAATCATCTCCTAGGAATGTAAGAAGGATTAATGAAATACTGATGTGGAAATAATGAAGTGCCTTACAGAAAGACATACTGCCTTAAACACATACTGTTTCTGACTGTTTTAAGCAACTAGAATCCCAAATCACTGCTATAAGATTCTTTCCATCCAAAAAAAAAAAAAAAGAGAGAGAGACAGGTGTGAAACAAGTGGTAAGTAAAACTTAGTTTCTCTCACTAAGAAGGCAATCTGTTTTCAGCCTAAAGAAGTGTTCAGAATGTTTTTTACTAATGGAATAGAAACATAAATAGTAACAAAATTCAGTTGTTTCTCCTTTCCAAATTGCACAGATTTGTTAACTATTTTCCTACAAACTGCCCAAATGGGAATAGCTCATCATTAACAAATAAGAAAGTAATAGGCTCTCTCATTCAGAAATTATTATTCTTTTAGTTACTGTCCACATTTAAAGCAAGGAGAGAAGAAATCTACTTTCAAAATGTTTAGTCAATAATGCTGCCAGTTTTAGGATTTTCTGTGGCATTTCAGGCCTCTTAAATGATGAGATTCTTTTGGCAGTCCCACAATAAATAACAATACAGATAGCTTATTTATTATACTCACCTGAAGAACAGATTAAGTAATTTATGTAGTTATTTACAAAAACCCCTGCAACTGTCAATATAAATAACATGAAAGTAGAGGAATTTGTTAAGTAGTAAGAAGCTAAAAGATGCTGGTGATTAAAAATTTGAGAACCTAACCATATATAATTCCTTAACTTGTGAGGGTTGATTTAAAGAACAGCTAACCTTACCAAATACGGACTTTATTTGGGTGACTTGGACATGGCTCTTTGAAACATGCTAAATTAAGCCTGATTCCTTTTATACTAGCAATATTTTGGGTTCCACATTTCTTTCTCCTAAAAAAACTCATAACATGTGTTACCTGCAGTAAATACACAAAAGGGAAAAAGGAAGGTAAGAAGGGAGGAGCAGAAAGTAGTTTCAAGAGGCTATTTGGCCCAGTTCCTTGTATCCAACTAACTCATCAAACAAGGTTGTTGCCTATTCTGTAATGGTATTTTTCACAGATAGCATTTCCACATGCTCCTCTATCCCCTCTCTTGGCAAGGTTATGGTCAAGATGCTAATCTTCCTAAACATATCCTTACTTTAAAACCATTTTCTATTAGATTCTCTGTGAAAATGTCTTGAAATTTCATACTGACACACAAGTTTATTTTGTGTGTATGTGTAGTACGTACATACACACATTCACTGTTACATATATATACACACTCACAGCCACAAACATACAAAGATATAAAACATCTATGTCCATATCAAGATATAGAATATTTGCTGCCCCAGAAGGTTCCTAATCTCTTCACTGCTCTTTCCCCCAACAGACAACTGTAATTGACTTCTATCATAAATAACTTTGCTTGTTCTTGAATTTCATATACAGGAATCTTGTGTGTGTTTTCTTTTGCTCATCATGCCTTTGCAATCCATCCATGTAGTTGTGTGTAACGGTTCTTTTTTCAATTATTATTACTTTATAGTCTATGCCACTGTGTGAATAATACCACAATTTATCCATTCTACTTTTGGATCTGTGCTATATCTACTTTTCTCTATTATAAATCTGCTATAAAATTATCATAGATTGTTTTGGAGCTCATATATGCATATTTTTCTTGGGCATATACAGCCTAGAAATGGAAATTCTAAAGGACAGAGTAAGACTATGTTTTACCAGGTATTATTAAATGGTTTTCACTGTGGTTGTATTAATTTACACTCTCACAATAACGTATGGATGTTCCAGTTGCTCTATATCCTTGCCAACTCTTAATTTTTTTTTAAATTGGATTCATTTTGATAGAGGTATCATAGCATCTCACTGTGGTCTTGTAAATCTTTTTAGGAGGTTACTTAGAACTTAATTTTTCATCTTTAGTCAAAGCTATTTTCAAAATCTCTTGAAGTTAATTCTGTCACTTTTCTCATTTTCTGTATATCCTTCCATGTGAGTATTCATATAATGCCACTCTCCTTGACAATTTAACATTGTTCTCCAAGTAGATGTCATATTTTGCTATTTAACCTTTCAGGATGACTCTCTAAATACACAACCATTCATTCCATTAGTATTTGTTATGTGCCTACTAAGCACCAGACAACTAACATGATTATTTTTCACTATGTTGCAAAGAACACATAGCAATTATATAAATGAAATCAAGTCCTTAAAATAGTACAAGGTATTTCATGTGCTGATACGTTTCTCCCTCTCCACACATTTCACACTACTTTCAATGAACTCCAAATCTCAGCTTACATTTCTGTTCTTTCAGGAATGCTTTCTCTATCAATCCTCACCAACCCCTTTTCCATTACTGATTCTTTCTTATCATACCATATGGTAATTTGCTTGTTTGTATCTCCTTCAACAACTCAAGTTCTTCAAGGGCTAGGATCCTATCATATTCATAGCAATACATGAAGGGCTAGGATCCTATCGTATTCATAGCAATATCTGTTGCATGAATGGCTTAAAAATATAAGATAGTGCTTGATGGCTCTATAAAACTTCAGACTGTATTTCTTTCTCTCACTTTCCTCCATCTCCCCTACCTACAAATTTCCTAACCTTTCCATCTACTTAAATTCCACTAGTTTTTCTTTTCCATTTTGTAAGAATTAATTTTATTAGCTGCTTGTCGATTATTTATCTCCCATTTATAAATGGCCCATTATGAGTTAACGCTTTCCAATAAAATATTTTACCTATAAAAATTGAGAAAATATAAAAAAAGAAATAAAATGTATTCATAAAATAACTGTGCAGAAATAACCACTACTAGTCTTTTCATAAATTTCCATTTGGGCTTTTTTCTTTATTCTTGATTACATAAGTATTTTATTAATGCTTAATTGCTATAACCACTATTATCAGTATATCCTTCCTATGATTTATGTGCTTATCTGCCTATAAATGTATACCGCATTATATACAGGTTAGTTCAATTTGTGTTTTTTTAATCCAACCAGTATTATACTACACATATTATCTGTGACCTCCTTTCTTAAAAATTTAACAATTTACTCCAATTTTTCTGTCAGTACATAGGTCCTACATTATTTTAACTGTCACACAGTACAGTATTAACAGAACAATTTACTTAGCCATTCTCTTGATGACCATTTAGGTTACTTCCACATTTCTGCCAGTACAAATATTTCTGACTGTACACACCTGTTTTTGTTTTTTCCAAGATAGAGTCTTGCTCTGTCGCCCAGGCTGGAGTGCAGCGGTGTGATCTTGGCTCACTGCAACCTCCACATCCCGGGTTAAAGCAATTCTCCTGCTTCAGCCTCCCAAGTAGCTGGGATTACAGGTGCACACCACAGCCTGCTAATTTTTGTAGTATGATACTGGTTGGATTAAAAAACAAACTGAACCTGTATATAATACTGTACATTTTTATAGGCAGATAAGCACATAAATCGTAGTAAGGAAGGATATACTGATAATACTGGTTATAGCAATTAAGCATTAATAAAACACTTAATACAAAAATACTTTTAGTAGACACAGGATTTCACCATGTTGATCAGGCTGGTCTTGAACTCCTGACCTTGTGATTTGCCCGCCTCATCCTCCCAAAGTGCTGGGATTACAGGCATGAACCACCGCACCTGGCCCGTGCCTGTTTTTGCTTTTGTGAACTGTTCTCCAGGGCAGATGCTAACATATGATCCTATACTCAAGGTCCGGCCCAAATTCATTTTCTCTAGAAGCAAGATCAGTCCACTTCATGTCATTTCTACTTCTTCACTCACAGTAGTTTCTGCATAACTGATCATATACAGTGATAGTTCTTGTACTTTTACATGTTCTATTTGGCTTCTGTACTAAAGAGTGTTATTTAGTATTTCTGGCATCAGAGCTGTCTTTCATCAGTTAAAAATGAGCACTTTGGGGAGGCCGAGACGGGCGGACCACAAGATCAAGAGATTGAGACAATCCTGGCCAACATGGTGAAACCCCATCTCTACTAAAAATACACAAAAAATTAGCTGGGCGTGGTGGCGAATGCCTGTAGTCCCAGTTGCTCGGGAGGCTGAGGCAGGAGAATCAATTGATCCTGGGAGGCAGAGTTGCAGTGAGCTGAGATCGTGCCACTGTACTCCACCCTGGCAACAGAGCAAGACTCTGTCTCAAAAAAAAAAGAGAACTTTGAAGGAGTGCATCTTATACTTTCTGTATCTCAACTGTATACTGCCTTACATATAGCAGACATTTACTAAATGTTTGTGAATGCCAGGAAAACCTTAAGAGGATATATAGTCTTGTCTTGAGATTAATATGTAACTATTCTATCATCTTATTTCTATACTCCAGTGTAAGACTGCATAAACTCTAAAGTTGGGATATCAATGCTTTGAATGTAGACATCAACCTCACAAAGGACAAACCCAAATGTCTTACTCAAGTCCAAAATATTTCACCTTTCATTCCCTTTTATTTGCACATTGTACAAAAGAAATAAATTATCTGGCAAAATTTATCACTTCAAAATGTGATAACAGAGAGTGTACCATCATCAAGATGGTGAACTAGGAAACACAGGCCCTCTTTCCCCCAGAGATACTGAGTTTAAAACAATATGTAAACTACAATGCCACTGTAAGAACTATAGAGACCACTGTAGTCCCAGCTATTTGGAAGGCTGAAGCAGGAGGATTGCTTGACATCAGAAATTGGAGGTTAGAGTGAGCTATGATAGCACCACAGCACTCTAGCCTGGGTAACAGAGTGAAACCCCATCTCTTAAAAAACAAAAAACTATAGCGATTAGCTGTGAAGCAATAGCACCTATGCCATTGTAAACAAGACAGTATTCCTGTGAAAGGAGGAGGGGAAAACTTGTGGCAATGTTGCACTCCTATTTATGCCCCTCTCTCCCTACATGGCATAGAATAGAGAAACCATGAGGAATCTCCAATGAGATTCAGGACACACTATTCCAATTTATACTACTTTGGCATTTGAGAAAACCGTAGAAACAGGAAAGTCTCTCTAATCTTCTGTTTCGTCCATTTTGTGTTGTTATAACAGAATCCCAAAGACTAGGTAATTTAAAAAGAAATTTATTTACAGTTCTGAAGGTTGGGAAATCCAAGGTTGATGGGCTCACCACTGATGAAGGATTTCTTTCTGCATCATCTCATGACAAAAGACAGAAGGGCAAGACAGCATGCACAAGTGCAAAAGAAAGGGGGCTGAAGTCTTTATCAGGAACCCAGCCCCACAATATCTAACCCACTCTCATGGTAATGTCATTAATCCATGCATGAGGGCAAAGTCCTAATGACATAATCATGTCTTAAAAGTCCTACCTCTCAACACACATAATGAAATATTCACCCTTAAAAAGAAAGGAAATTCTATTACATGCAACAAAATGAATGAACTTTGAGGACATTATGCTAAGTGAAAGGCCAGTCACAAAAAGACAAACACCTTATGATTCCACTTACATGAGGTATCTATAAAGTAGTGAAACTCAAAGAAATGAAAGTAGAACAGAGCGTGAGGGGGAGGGTAGAAGGAAAGGAGGAGTTACTATTTAATGGTTTCGAGTTTCAGACTTGAAAGATGAAAAAGTTTTGGAAATCTGTTTCACAATAATATGAATACACTTAACACTTCAATATGGTTAAGATGGTACATTTGTTATGTGTTTTTACCACAATAAAAAAAAGTGACACTAATTACATTTCTGTTTTCATGTATGCCGCCTGATTCGGCACTTTTAATTTTGTTTCCTTAAACCTTGCTTTCCTTTTCTTGCATTTAGGCATGGAATTCAACAGTAACTTTTTCCAGAAAAGTTTTGACTCCTCAACACAAGGCTTTAAAGACCCAGAACACATACAAACACAAAAGGCTTATTGCCAAGATTCCTTATAAATGAACAAATATCTACTCTTCTGATTTGTTCTTTTTAATATCTTATTACTCATAATCACACAATGTTAAAAAAATAATTATTTAAAAATATCAATTTCTCAGTCCTTATCTAAATTCCATCGCTCATACTTAGCATCTTAAAAATGACAAAAATTACATTAAAATAATTAGAACACTAAATGAAATCATTATATGTCTAAGGTTTTGTTCTTTCAAGTGGTATTCCTTGCAACTGTTGGCAATGCCCCGAGCATATTGAACATGAACATTACCTTAGAGAGACAAACAACTCTTCTCTCACAGACTACAAAAACATCTCTAGCAGTGAAAAATGAAAACACTGGTCAACATAAAGGCCCCAAAGACCACATGAATGGTTAGCAAACCAAGCAACAAGGGAGGATTGTTTAGAATTGTTATGTTTTCCTATTAAGAGGACCATTTTAGCCTTATGAAATGTCATTCTTTATCTCCGGTAATACTTCTTGCCTTAAAGTTTAACTCACCTGATGGAAAATATATCATGCAAATACTAAACAGAAGAAAGATGATATAACATAGTTACATTTTTTGTGGTATTCTTGAGTGGTTACCTTGCAAATTACATCATGCATTCTTAACTTATAGTCTACCTTAGCCAAATCCAAATAATACACGGCCTTTAAAGCAATTTACTTCCATTAGGCCTCCCCTGTCCCCCTTTTGGCTACTGTTGTTGCATATTTTATTTTTACAATGTTTTAAACCCCAGGACACTTTAATTATCATTTTAAAGTTCAATTACTAACCTAAGGAAACACACACAAAAATTATACACAGAGTAAACAAAATTAAGTAATACTATTTTGGCTAAATTGAAATTTGCTGAAATCCTATACAGGTCCAAAGCTTGTCAGCCAGGTATTTGGAGAGTGTGTGGTAGTATTCAAACTTGTGGGCACTGTATATCTAACTGTCACATCAAGGAATTTAGAGCCTTCAGCCTCAGTAGTGTAGAGCTTGCAGCACATCACAGGAACCCTGATGCAGCTCTAGGACCTACTAGCTGTACTCAGTGGGACCTCAACTCTCTCCCTTACTTAGTATGAAAAAATCCCCATTTTACCTCATCCTTTTCTCCTACCAGAATGTTTCCAAGAATGCTACAGAATGAATTCCTATAGTGGACAGAAGAGTCTTTTAACTAAGCTGTTATGGTACTTTATTATGCTGCATCATATAAAACCACCACTTTTGTGAGCCAGAACTGTTCAAATATTGGCAATTTCACATATGAAATTGTAATATTTAAAGTAATATTTAAACATAAGACATACCAAAAACCAGGCCTCAGTTATATATACCTTAATCCAGATTTCCTTCACCACATTAAAATTAAGAAGACTAAGCCTTAATACCAAAAGTCCCCCCTTTTTTTTTTGAGACGGGGTGTTGCTCTGTCACCCAAGTTGGAGTACAGTTATACAATCTCAGCTCACTGCAGCCTTGACCTTCTGGGCTCAGGCAATCCTCCCACTTCAGCCTCCCAAGCAGCTGGGACTGTGGGCGCAGGCAACTATGCCTGGCTATTTTTTTTTGCATCTTCCTAGAGATAGGGTTTTGCCATGCTGGCCAGGCTGGTCTCGAACTCCTGGGATCAAGGAATCTACCCACCTTGGCCTCCAAAAAGTGCTGGGATTACAGGTGTGAGCCACTGCACCTGGTCACATTTAAAAGATTATTCTATGACACTGTAGGCCAATGAAAAGAAAATGACATGTTTGTTATTCATAAATAGAATTTGAGACAGAAAGTAACTACCAAAGTGATTTTGCTATAGTTTTTTTTTGTTTGTTTTATTTAGTTTAAAAAAAGAGAGAGAGAGAGAGAGACAGGGTCTCACTCACTCTGTGGCCCAGGCCAGAGTTCAGTGGTGAGATCATAGCTCACTACAGTCTCAAACTTGTGGGCTCAAGCAATTCTCACCTCAGCCTCCTAAGTAGCTGGGACTACAGGGTGCCACCACACCTAGCTAATATTTTTATTGTATTTTTGTAGAGATGGAGTCTTGCTATGTGCCCAGTCTGGTCTCAAACTCTTAACTTCAAGCAATTCTCCTGCCTCAGTCTCCTAAAATATTGGGATTACAGGGGGTGAGCCACTCAGTCCAGCCAGAAATGTTCTTTTAATTGTTATAATTAGAAACAAATGGATTCTAGTTTTTGTCTTCTTGACTTCAAAACAGTAGTTCCCTATATTTCAAAAGGCTGTGTATGTGCTGAACAAAATGAGTAACCTGGATTAAAATCATTAGAAGTGAAATTCCTAGTGATTTCTTTACTTTAGGGACAAAGAAGAGTTTAGTGGGCAAGCCTGTATCAAAGCCCCTTAAAGTTTTATTCTAATACAAGTTTGGGAAGCATGCATTAAACGTAGAGGACTCAAAAGACTTACCCTAGCTCTCTACTAAAATTGAATAATAAAAGGCATAAACCTACAAAGGCAAAGAGAATTGGAGAGGAGGCAACAATAGATAAAATATGTCAATAAAATTATAAAAGGTGAAAAACAGATCATCATTCTGAGGACAGATAGACTAAGCCAAAAGATGAGAATTTCAGTCCTTTTCCACCTCATTTTACAGAACATAGGCACCAAACCTAATTATCACCACCATCATCCACCCATTCCCAAATGCAAAGGTTTTAACAATTTCTCAGGGAAAAATGGAGAAAAGACCTATAGATACTGATAACTGAAGGGCCCTGCAGTAAACTATTCTCAGTGCTCACAGAGTTTCCCATACCATTTTAATGCCTCTCTCAAATAGGAGAAGAAAGCCATGACTGACCAGACACTTAAGAAAAGTCTTTTTTTCTTTCTTTCTTTCTTTCTTTTTTTTTTGAGACAGAGTCTCACTCTGTCGCCAGGCACCAGGCTGGAGTGCAGTAGGGCAATCTCGGCTCACTGCAACCTCCGCCTCCTGGGTTCAAGCAATTCTCCTGCCTCAGCCTCCCAAGTAGCTGGGACTACAGGCACGCACCACCACACCCAGCTAATTTTTGTACTTTTTTAGTAGAGACGGGGTTTCACCATGTTGGCCGGGATGGTCTCGATCTCTGGACCTCGTGATCCTCCCAAAGTGCTGGGATTACAGGCGTGAGCCACCTCGCCCAGCCGAGAAAAGTCTTTAACATAAAAGACAGAAACTAAAACACCTAGTAGGGAAGAAACTCAGAAGAGACAGATATATTACAAGAAGCAAAAGAAAATATCCTCAGAGACAAAAGAAAACAAATATATAAAACAAGAAAAGGATGCTACAAAAAAAAAAAGTATTCATAGACAAGAAAAAGATCACTTAGCAAATTAAAAACATAATAGCAGAAATAAAATATTTAGTGAAATAATTGGAAAATAAATTTTAAGGAAATCTCCCAGAAATTAAAACAAAAGACAAAGAGAAAAATAAGAAAGAACAAAGAAAACACCACTAAATGGTAAGTCAGGAGATCTAACCGCTGACTAAGACAAAGATATATAGGTGGGGGAGAAAGTAAATAAATCATATGAATACAGCTCTATGTGATAACATGGATCAATCTTAGAAACCTATTTTTGCATAAAAAGCAAGTCCTAAAAGACTATATAAGCTATGGTGTCATTTTACAAAGCTCCCAAACAGGCAAAACGAAACAATAGTTGTTTAGTGTCAACAAACATTTGTGGTAATTATTCTTTTAAAAGTTAAGGGACTGAAATATATAATTTAGGACAGTAGGAGAGCTGCAAAGAGTTACAAAAGCATGGCAATGGTAATGTTCCCATTCTTAAGTTGTGTGGCTGGTTCACAGGTAGTGTATTATTGTGTGTCATAGCTTATATGTTTATTTTATATGTATAAAATGTTATATAATTTAAAATATAGAATATAAAAATAATACTGAAAGAAGTTTTTAAAAACCAGTGTTTCCAGATCCAGTGTTTGAGTTTTCCAGATTGAAAGGACTCAGCAATTTTCCAGATTGAAAGTCTCTTAAGGTTGGGTACTTCTAAGTCTGCTGAGTATTTCTGAGTCCTATGTCTTGGGCTACCAAGATGACCCATACCAAGGCCCATCATTGTACAACTTCAGGGCAAGAGATGAGTTTTTTGAAATTCTAGAGAGAAAAATAGGTGATACCCAGAGGGTCAACAATCAAAATGGCACCAGATTATTTTTTTTTTTTATCAATACTAGAAGCTAAAAGCTAACAATACAAATGTTTTATATAACACATGGGGAATTTATTTCCAACCTAAAATTCA
Source organism: Ateles fusciceps (assembly GCA_036589455.1). Lineage (NCBI taxonomy): Eukaryota > Metazoa > Chordata > Mammalia > Primates > Atelidae > Ateles > Ateles fusciceps. The sequence continues at coordinate 5,067,031 of JAZHEH010001341.1, read as the reverse complement.
ATACTCAGCCAAACTACCATTAAAATATAAAGGTAAAATAAAATTTTGAAATGGGTATAATTTCTGAAAAATTATCTTCCATGCACCCTTATTCTACAAGGCTCCTAGAGAATATGTTTCAAGAAAAGGAAGGAATAAACCAAAAGAGGATATGAAATCAAGGAAACAAAGAATCTTATTTATTAATAGATTAAGGAGTCCCAGAACAAATGATGTGCAATGGTCTTGGAGAGTAGTCAATTCAGATCAGAGGAAAAGTGAGAGCTTCCAGAAGTATATCTCCAAGAAAAGCTGAAAGTGAGAACAGTACATACTGTTTTGAAATAGGAGAAATACGTAATGTAGATGACAGGGAGATGGATGCAACAAACCACCATGGCATGTGTATACCTATGTAACAATCCTGCATGATCTGCACATGTACGCCAGAACTTAAAGTGTAATAAAAAAAAAAAGAAAGAAAGAAAATATTGAGAAATTTTGGGAGGATCGTTTGAAACTGGGGTGGGGGTGGGGGTCAAGGCTGTAGTGAGCTGTGATTGTGCCATTGGACTCCGGCCTGGGTGACAGAGTAAGACCTTGTCTAAAAATATATATATAAATAAGGCCAGGCATGGTGGCTCACACCTGTAATCCCAGCATTTTTAGAAGGCCAATACAGGCAGATCACCTGAGGTCAGGAGTTTGAGACCGCCTGGCCAACATGGTGAAACCTCTTCTCCACTAAAAATACAAAACTTAGTGGGTAAAGTGGTGCACACCTGTAATCCCAGCTACTCGGGAGGCTGAGGCAGGAGAATCGCTTGAACCTAGGAGGTGGAGGTTGCAATGAGCAAATACAGTGTTGCTGAACTCCAGCCTGTGCAACAAAGCAAGACTCCGTCTCAAAAAAAAAAAAGAAAAAGAAAAAAATAAAGAGAAAGAAAAAAAGAAAATATTGAGAGATTTACAGTTCTTTCAGAATTTGGAGAGAACCCAATGATAGTTATAAACAACAAAAATTAAAGCAATTAACTCCAGAGACAGCAAAAAATCATACAAAAAGGGAAGTGTAAACATATTATACTACAAAACTCAAACTGTAAATATATTTACACTGGCATAATGTAAACAGTATACTCAAATATAACAAATTTTAATAAGCTATGGATAGGAACAAGATAATAAGAAAACTAAATGATCATTTTCATTATAGAAAGTCAAGATATCCAAAACAGAAAAAAAATTAGCAGCATAAGCATGTTATTTAGAAAATATTTATATAAATTCCAGAATAAAAATTTAAAAATCAAAAGTTAAAATAAATTTTACTTGGGTTAGATATGCTGAAAAAGAAAATACTTGTTCCTGAGAGCTTAAAAAACCCAGAAGATTAAATAAATCTACAGAAAGTTGTCACATAAAATAAAATTTAAAATAGTAGATTCACAAGCAAGTAAAATGTTTCATACTCCTAGTGTTGGAAAGCAAAGATGTGACTTTCAAATTCCTGGTTTTAACAATTCTCTGAAAGACTAAGGACATAAATACATATCTGAAATACTATTAACTTCTTAATTTCATTTGTTCCTGTAGCTTACTGTTGGCCTAAAGCCACACTAGTCAGCCTTTGTTTGTCAGGATGCATTTCAGAGCTTCCAGCTGTAATTTCTAAAATGGCACTATAACTATACAGTATTGTGAAGTCACAGACAGTAAATGATAAGAGATACAGACTGACAGAAAAAAAAAACAAAAAAAAAAACCTCCAGGATGCAAAAGAAGAGAAAGATAGTATTTATAGAAAAACATATAAAGCACTAAAATCATACAAAAAAAGAATGGCTTTTGATATTTTCCACACTGAACATTAAATGCATTTTGCAAACATTTTTTTCCCCAGTTTCAGTGGTAGCCAATTCTTTTTTACCTCTTTTTAGGTAAATCCCACTAAAACAGTACATTTAGTCTTGATGGGACAAAGCAAGTTACTCATCTAAATAAGGACACTGATTTTATTTAGTTTTACTCATTTTATTTAGAAAAACATTAGAGCTACAAATCCTCATAATGGTGAAAACAACATGTGAAAGTAAAACTTGTCTTGAATTTCTGTACCAATCCACACATCTCTGCACCCTAATGCAACAAAAGATACTGATATAGAACTATGAGCAAAAGTCAGGCTGAGTGCAGTGGCTCACACTTGTAATCCAGCACTTTGGGAGGCCAAGGCGGGCAGATGGCATGAGCTCAGGAGTTCAAGACCAGCCTGGGCAACATGGTGAAACCCAATCTCTACAAAAACATGCACAAAAACAGCTGGGTATTGTGGCAGACGCCTGTAGTCCCAGCTACTAGGGAGGCTAAGGAGGAGGATCACTTAAACCCAGGAGGCAGGGGTTGCAGTGAGCCAAGATCATACCACTGGGCAATAGTGAGAAACTGTCACCCAAAAAAAAGAAACAAAACTATAAGCAAAAATCAAGCAACACATATCACAAACTAGTATGTAGACCTAAAACAGGTAATTTATACTGTGGCCTAAATCCTCCTTAACTATAATCGGATCACAGAACCTTTACACCCATTCTCATAAAGCTACACTTCTAACAATAGAAAACAGCTTGCATTTTATCTTTAAGCACAGAAACTTAAGCAAGTTCACCCTTTATCTTAAGGCTCAATGGGCAAACATTCCTAAAAATTTGCTAATCTCACAAATATTTATCTGCTTAAACTGAATTTGATTCTATGGTATAACTCATCACAAATTATGTAACATAAAGACAACGTATAACACGCAAGGAATATGAAAGGAAGCTTATCAAAGCAATGTTTCAATTCATAAGCAAACACATTTACAACAACAAAATTAGGTAAACTGTTTCCTTCAGGTTTTTTGCATTTTTATAGAAAACAACAATTCTAAGGAGTAGAAAACCTGAATACTGTTCTTTCACCTAGAAGAATGTATAGTTGTGTCTTGAACATCTACAATTATTGAAAACAAGTTTAATGTTATTGGAAAGCCTCCGGTGAGCTTCAGGCAGAAAACAATGTTTAAGGTATTCTAGTCTTATCCTATGGAAAAATGGTTACTTATATGTGCATTTGCTCAGCTGCTTGAGTTTTTACTAATAAACCAAGAGTATGCTCCCTAAGACTGTGTAGCTTCTTCTAATAAGCTTCTATTTCACTAAAATTCTAAAACATATTCCTCAGAGCATCCACATGGGGAAGGTTATACTGATCAGTTACTCTGACGCACTATTTGATTTTTAAGCTTACAGAGAAGTGCTCAGAAACAAACAGATCAGAATTAGGATGTTCACTTTCACGGCCATTCTTAAATTTATTTTTAATTTTTTAGAGATAGGATATCACTCTGTTGCCCAGACTGGACTGCAGTGGTACAGTCAAAAGCTCCCTGTAACCTCAATTGTTGGGGTCAAGTGATCCTCCTGCCTCAGCCTCCCAAGTAGCTTGGACTACAGGTCTGGCTAGTTTTTTTTTCATTTCTTGTAGAAATAGGGACTCACTATGTTGCCCAGGCTGGTCTCAAACTCCTGTACTCAAGTGATCCTCCCACCTCAGCCTCCCAAAGCGCTGGGATTATAGGCATGAGCCACTGTGCCCAACCATTTGCATATTAAATATTTTTTTAAAGAAAAGTGACCCTGAGATAAGAATTTTCTCAGCAAAATCTTCAATAAATGCAAGACTATCCATTTTTAAAAAATAATCAAGTTTTGGGCCAGGTGTGGTGGTGAGGTCAGGGGTTCGAGCCCAGCCTGGCCAACACAGCGAAACCCTGAATCTACTAAAAATACAAAAATTAGCTGGGTGTGGTGGTATGCACCTGTAATCCCAGCTACTCAGGAGGCTCAGGCAGGAGAATTGATTGAACAGAGGAGGTGGAGTTTGCAGTGAGTCGAGATCACGCCACTGCACTCCAGCCTGCGTGACAGACCAAGACTCCATCTCAAAAAAAAAAAAAAAAAAAAAAAAAGAAAGAAAGAAATTCAGTTTTGATGATTCTTACTATTCAATACTCCTAGATTCATGAGTACAGAAGGGCTTTTGCCTTTGTGTTAACAACGGGAAAAGGCCAGATGCGGTAGCTCACGTCCGTAATCCTAGCACTTTGGAAGGCAGAGGTGAGCAGACCACTTGAGGTCAGGAGTTTGAGACCAGCCCGGCCAACATTGTGAAACTCCATCTCTACTAAATATACAAAAATTAGTCAAACATAGTTGCCCGCAATGGTAATCCCAGCTACTTGGGAAGCTGAGGTAGGAGAATTGCTTGAACCTGGGAGGCAGAGGTTGCAGTGAGCCGAGATCGCACCACTGCACCCCAGCCTGGGCAACAGAGCAAGACTCTGTCTCATCAAAAAAACAAACAAACAAAAAGCCAATGAGAAAAAAACAGGGCATTATGTAAAAGAGGAAAGAACACCACCACAACTATAACAAAGAAACTTAAGCTGGTACTATGTAGGACTAATATCCCATCCACAATACTCAATTCAAATGTCTGGTACTGAGATTTCACTTTTAATACCCCTGTTCAAGATACTTTATTGAAGAAGCTATAAATTTATTGCTGGTTTATCTTCACTTGCTGGATTTCACAAAACAAATACACCACCAACCCCCCAAAAAGAAAAGGTAGAGACACTAAGGTTTTGTTTTTAAGGTGAGATAATTTTAAGCTTAAAAAGATGAGGCATATTTAAGACTTAAATCTAACAAGAAAAACTATAAAAACCTTGGAAGATAACGTAGGAAATAACATTATGGACATACACTTCATAACAAAGATGCCAAAAGCGATTGCAACAAAACCAAAAATCAACAAATGGGATCCAATGAAACTAAAGAGCTTCTGCATAGCAGAAGAAACTATCAAAGAGTAAACAGCCTAGAGAAGGGGAGAAAATACCTGCAAACTATACATCCAATAAAGGTCTAATATCCAGAATCTATAAGGAACTTAAATCAGACAATCCTCATTAAAAAGTGGGCAAAGGATATGAACACACACTTTTCAAAAGATAACATTCATACAGCAACAGGCTTATGAAAAAATACTCAACAGTACTAATCATTAGAGAAATGCAAATCTAAACCACAATAAGATACCATCTCACAACAGTCAGAGTGTCTATTATTAAAAAGTCAAAAAATAACAGATGCTGGTGAGGTTGTAGAGAAAAGAGAACACTTACACACTGCTGGTGGATACGTAAATCAGTTCAGCCATTGTGGAAAGCAGTGTGGTGATTTCTCAAAGAACTTAAAACAGAATTACCATTTAACCCAGCAATCCTATTACTGTGTATATTCCCAAAGGAATATAAATCATTCTTTCATAAAGACACATGCACATGTATATTCACTGCAGCACTTTTCACAACAGCAAAGACATGGAATCGCCCTAAATGCCCATCAATGGTAGACTGAAATAAGAAAATGTGGTGCATATATACCACAGAATACTATGCAGCCATAAAAAATAATGAGATCATGTCTTTACAGAGCTGGAGGCCATCATCCTACGCAAACTAACACAGGAACAGAAAACCAAATACCGCATGTTCTCACTTATAGGAGGGAGTTAAACATTGAGTACATATGGACACAAAGAAGGGAACAACAGACACCAGGGCCTACTTGAGTGTGGAGAGTGAGAGGAGGGTGAGGATCAAAAAACTACCAATGGGTGCTATGCTTCTTATCTGGGTAATGAAACTGCTTGTACAAAAAACCCCTGCAATATGCAGTTTACCTATTTAACAAACCTACCCACATACTCCTGAACCTAAAATAAATATGAATAAAAAAGATGAAGCTATTCTATTTCTACTGAAGAACAGATTATTCTTAATGAAATAGTACTTATATATGTTACAGGAAATTTTACGATTTGAAAATTTATTTGCTAAGTCATCTGTGCTAATAAACACTTTAATTGTTCATCCATTCTAAACTTGTCCTTAAGTTGTTCTACCTTTTTTTGTTTTGTATAATGAAGCGGGGTAAATGATAAAAGTCCATTGTTGGAATAACTATTTATATATTTATTCTCCCAAAGAGTTGAGTTGTAGGCTTGCAAGAAGTGTTAAAACTTTTTCCTATGTGGAAATAGCTTGACAATTAGAAACCCAACAAATTTCTAAAGACAGTAGGAGGAGATCAGAGCATAAGGTTGAGATAAGATGCTAAACAATTTCCCAGTGTACTCCTAAACCAGATCTTCACTCACAGCTTAATTTTCCTGCAGTGTTTCAATTTTAAGTACTCATCCTGTAAATTCCTATGTAAAGTGACAGAATCTTTGTTTCTAATATTTTCTTTGTGATCTAACATAAGCTGTCATCTCTTTAAAATAACTTGTTATGTTTGTTGTAAGCCTCATGGTAATCAAAATGCAAAAACCTATAACAGATTCACTAAAAATAAAAAGCAATAAATTAAAACATACTACCAGAGAAAATCACTTAACCACAAAAGACAATAGTAAAAAAGGGATGAAAAGAGGAGTTACAAAACAACCAGAATAAGCAACAAAATGGCAGTAGTAAGCCTTTACTTATCAATAATAACACTGAATGTAAATGGACTTAATTCTCCAATTAAAGGCATAAAGTGGCTGAATGGATAAAGAAATAAGATCCACCTATATGCTAACTACAAGGAACCCACTTCTACAAAGATACACATAGAATGAAAGTGAAGGGGTGGGAAAATATAGTTCATGCAACTGGAAAACAAAAAAGAGCAGGAGTAGCTATACTTAGACAAAATAGAATACAAATCAAAGACTATAAGAAGAGACAAAGTAGGTCACTATATAAAGTGGTCAATTCAGGAAGGCAATGTAACAATTTTAAGTATCTATGCACCCAACATCAGAGCTCCTAAGTATATAAAGCAAACATTAGTAGATCTAAAGGGAGAGATAAGCTGTAATACAATTTTAGTAGGGAAGGTCAACACCTCATTTTCAGTAATGGACAGATCATCCAGATAGAAAATCAACAAAGAAACACCAAAGTTAAAGTAGACACTATACTTAATAGACCTAATTGACATTTATAGCACATTTCACCCAACTGCTGCAGAATACACATTCTTTTCATCACCACAAGGGAACATTCTCCAGAAGAGACCATATCTTAAACAAATCTTAACAATTAAAAAAATCGTATTAACTTTTCTGACCACAATGGAATAAAGCTAGAAATGAGTAACATTCACAGCAACAGAAAAAAACTCTTTAAATATATATGGAACCATAGATAGCCAAAGCAATCCTTAGCAAAAAGAGCAAAATGAGAAGTATCATACTACCTGACTTCAAAATATACTATAAAGTAATAGTAAACGTATTAGCATGGTACTGGCATAAAAACACACACACCAATGGAACAGAATGGAGAACTCAGATATAAACAACACATTTGTAGCCAACCCATTTTTAACAAAGGCACCAAGAATATACAATGAGGAAAGAACAGTCTCTTTAATAAATGGTGCTGGGAAAAATGGACAACCACCTGCAGAAGAATGGAACTGCACCCCTATCTCTCAACATATACAAAAATCAAATCAAAATGGATTAAAGACTTAAATCTAAGACCCAAAACTATAAAACTACTAGAAAAAATCCTTGGGGAAATGCTACAGGACATCGGTCTGGGCAAAGATTTTCTGTGTAAGACCTAAAAAGCACAGGCAACCAAAGCAAAAACAGACAAACGGGAACACACCATAAAAAGCTTCTGCACAGCAAAGAAAATAATCAACAAAGTGTAAAGGACAATACACAGAATGGGAGAAAATATTTACAAACTATCCATCTGACAAGAAATTAATAACCAGAATACATAAGGAACTCAAACAACTCAATAGCAAAACAAATCCAACTTTAAAATGGGCAAAAGAGCTGAAGAGTCATTTCTCAAAAGATGGCACACAAATGGCCAACAGGTATATGAAAAAATGCTCAACATCACTAATCATCAGAGCAATGCAAACAGAAACCACAATGAGACATCACATCATCCCAGTTAAAATGGCTTTTATCAAAAAGACAGGGAATAACAGATGCTGGGGAGGACATGGAGAAAGGATATGTACGCTGTTGGAAGAAATGTAAGTTAGTACAGCCACTATGGAAAACTTTAAAAACTAAAAATAGAACTACCATATGATCCAGGAATTCTACTACTGGGTATATAGAAAAAAAATCAATGTGTCAGACAGACACCTGCATTGCCATGTTTATCTGCAAGCACTATTCACAATAGCCAAAACATGGAATCAACCTAACTGCCCATCAGTGGACAAATAAATAAAGAAAATGTGGCATACAAACACAATGAAATATTATAAAGCCATAAAGAAGAATGAAATCCTATCATTTGCAGCAACATGGATGGAAATGGAGATCATTTTGTTAAGTGAAATATGCCAAGCACAAAGATAAATATCACATGTTCTCACTCATATGTAGGAGCTAAAAAATAGTGGATCTCATGAAAATAAAGAGTATACTGGTGGTTACCAGAGGCTGGGAAAGGTAACAGAGAGGGAGAGAAGGAGAGAGGTTGATTAATGGGTACAAAGAAATGGTCTGACAGAAGAAATAAGACCTAGTGTTTGATACATAAGTAGGGTGATTATAGAAGATAATAATTCAAATGTTCCTAACACAAAGACAAGACAAGGCCAGGTATAATGGTTCATGCTTGTAATCCCAACACTTTGGGAGGCTGAGGTAGAAAGATTGCTTGAGCCCAGGAGTTCAAGATCAGCCTGGTCAACATAGCAAGACCCAATTTCTACAAAAAATACAAATAAAAAAATAAGCCAGGTGTGGTGGTACACACCTGTAGTCCCAGCTACTAGGGAGGGTAAGACAGGAGGATTTCTTGAGCCTAGAAATTTAAGGCTGCAGTGAGCTATGACTTCACCATTGCACTCCAACCTGGGTGACAGAACAGAGCCTGTCTAAAAAGAAAAAAGAGAAAGACAAGACAAATATTTAAGGTGACAGATATCCCAATTACATTGATTTGACCTTTACAAGTTATATAAATGTATTAAATTATCACATGTACCCCCAAAATATGTAAATCATATATCAATTTTAAAAATAAAATTTAAATTTAAAAAAAGGCAAGCACATTTGATTCAGGTTTCTGCGGCACAGTGTCAACTGTTATATAAAACCAAAACAACCTTATTGACCAAAGTAAAAATTATTGTTTTTCACCTATAAGAGTTGGCTGAGTGTGGTGGCCCATGTCTCTAATCCTAGCATTTTAGGAGGCTGAAACGTGCAGATCACTTGAGCCCAGGAGTACGAGACCAGCCTGGGCAACATGGTGAAACCCCGTCTCTACTAAAGACACAAAAAATTAGCAAGGCATGGTAGCATGTGCCTGTAGTTCCTGCTACTCAGGAGAAGAATGAGGTGGGAGAATCACCTTAGCGTGGAAAGTCAAGGTTGCAGTGAGCCGTGATTGCACCACTGCACTTCAGCCTGGGCAATGGGAGTGAGACCCTGTCTCAAAAAAAGAAAAAAAAAAAAAAGAAAGAGTCTCTGCAAAGTTCACAATCGAGGCCAACATTTGTTAAGAACTTGGTGTTTAATTTAGAGTTAACCAAGAAAACAGCTTTTAAAATACACTACAGACCGAGGCCAGGCACAGTGGCTCATGCCTGTAATCCCAGCATTATGGGAGGCTAAAGAGGGAGATTACTTGAGCCCAGGAGTTCCAGACAGGCCTGGCCAACATGGTGAAATCCCATCTCTACTAAAAATACAAAAAAATTAGCTGGGTACAGTGGCACACACCTATAATTCTAGCTACTTGGGAGGCTGAGGCACAAGTGTAGACTCGCTTAAGCCCACGTGGCAGAGGTTGCAGTGAGCTGAGACTGCAACACTGCACTCCAGCCTCAGCGACAGAGTGACACTCTGTCTCAAAAAAAAACACTACAATCAATAAGAATCATTAAAACAATCAGCAATTTCCTCAAAGAACACTCAGCAATTCCAAAAGTTATCAGCAGAGAGCTTCTAGACATCATGGTTAACTGAAGTTTCCTCATAACATCTTTTCCCAAGTAAGCCAGGGAATTAATTCATCCCCGGCACTGATATCTGCAAAAAAGAGGGTTTAAGTTCAAATCAAACTGTCAATATCTGATTAAGATTCTAGCTCAAAAATCACACCTGGGACTCTCTATAACAAAAAATTTACCTTCAAGACACACAGCCAATATTCAAATGTCAAACTGAATCATACAATCAAATTTTCCTAACAGCATTAGAGAAACTGCCGTCTCTTTAGAATACTATTTATAAAATCTAGCTCTGGGCATGGTGATTCACAAGTGTAATCTTAACACTTTGGGAGGCCAAGGCAGGAGGACTGTTTGAGCCTAGGAGCTCCAGACCAGCATGGTCAACCCAGTGAGACACGTCTCTACAATAAATTTAAAAATAAGCCATGTGCAGTGATATGTGCCTGTAGTCCCAGCTACTTGGGAGGCTGAGGTGGGAGGATTGCTTGAGCCCAGGAAGTCAAGTCTTCAATGAGCCATGATCACATTACTGTACTCCAGCCTGGGCAACAAAACAAGATCCTGTCTCAATCAATTAATAAAATCTGTGAACTTTAAGATCATGTAATTACCAACTCAAAAAATTTGACAGAAAAGAATATTTACTATCTTACTATCCAAAGGGAAATAAATTGGTAACAAGAATTTCTTCCTCCTCCACCCCTAAAGACTATCCCACATCTTCATAATTTGATTTTCTGAGTGGCTGAAGTTTCTATTAAGCTGGGATTTTTTTTTTTAAAGACAAAGTCTCACTCCGTCATCCAGGCTGGAGTGCAGTGGCACAATCTCGGCTCACTGTAAACCTCCGCCTTCCAAGTTCAAGCAATTCTCCTGCCTCAGCCTCCGGAGTAGCTAGGACCACAGGCATGTGCCACACCCAGTTAGTTTTTATATTTTTAGTAGAGACAGGGTTTTACCATGTTGGTCATACTGGTCTCGAATTCCTGTCTGCAGGTGATCCACCCACCTCGGCCTCCCAAAGTGCTGGGATTACAGGTGTAAGCCACTGCACCCGGCCTTTTTTGTATTTTTAGTGGAGATGGGGTTTCACCATGTTGGCCAGGCTGGTCTCAAACTCCCAACCCCAAGTGATCCACCCACCTCAGCATCCCAAAGTGCTGGGATCACAGGCATGAGCCTCCGCATCTGGCTGGGCGTTATTTTTTAAGAAGAAAATGAAGAAAATACAAAACTTCTTTGGATTTCTGTGATCACCAGACATCAGTTTTAAAGAAATTTTTAAAGAAAAGTTTTAAAAAGAAAACATTTTGCAAAACAAATCGAGCAGTGATTACAAAATAAAGATAACTGAAGGGCTAAGTATAATAAATAAATGAATTCTTAAACATGCCACAACTCTTAATTATTCTGAAGGGTATGTCTATACATTAAATAAATAATACTACAAATACAAAGTAAGAAAAATTAGGTGCATGGTGTCAGGGTTGGGAAATGATGTAGGTGACATTTGGTTCATCTCTAACACCAATTTAAAAGAAGGTAGGAGTTGAGGCTGGTCCAAGTGCAGTAGTGTTTATACTAATTAATCACAATCAGTTACAGACTTCTTTGTTCCTTTTCCAAGCCAAACAGTTCACTTGACTAGCCTAAAATGAAATAAAATAAAATGTAGAAATTGAAAGGTTCTCATTCTTTTTTTTTTTTTTTTGAGACAGAGTTTCACTCTTTTTGCCCAGGCTGGAGTGCAGTGGCCCAATCTCGGCTCACTACAACCTCCACCTCCCAGGTTCAAGTGATTCTCCTGCCTCAGCCTCCTGAGTAGCTGGGATTACAATCATACACCACCACGCCTGGCTAATTTTTGTATTTTTAGTAGAGATAGGGTTTCACCATGTTGGCTAGGCTGGTCTCAAACCCCTGACCTCAGGTGATCCTTCTGCCTTGGCCTCCCAAAGTGCTGGGATTACAGGCATAAAGAGTTCTTATTCTTAAAAGTAAATAATTTAGAAATCAGAGATAAGTTCTCTAGAAAGTCTTTTTTCTAACAGTCTCAAAATTACTAAGCATCTGTATTATTTTACTGCCTGTAAAATTTTCAATTACTCTGAATTAAACTCTACAACTTTCACCAAATAAAAATTAAAGATGAAAGGTAAGTCAGATCACAAAAAGGAAAAACAATTTCAAAATGGAGTTGTGTTGAACATAAGCATATAATACTTTAGAATTAGGAAAGCTCTATTCACTACTGCAATCAGATCTGGGCATTGTGTTCTGTTTTGGAGACTAGAATTTAAGAGGAATACTGAAGAACAGGAACAGTTAGAGCTGATGGACCAGTATGACTAAGTACTCAAAATTATGATGTGAATGAATACCCCAGGGCTTGCTTCAGCAGCCCATACACCTAAAATTGTAATACAAAGAAGATTATCATGGCTTCTGAAGAGGATGACACAAAAACTCAAAAAGCACTCCATATTTTTTTATGGACACTGGGCTCCTTAGTGAATTTTGAAACCACAAATTTAAAGGCATGTGCCACCACAACCACCTAAGAATCTACTTGAGCTGAAGTTTCCCAGTGGAACCCAGGGAGGCTACAGATTCATTTAATATCCCAAGGAACCTCAGAATCTCTTACCTACAAGGTATTTATGCCACTCCTTTCATGAGCCTTTTCCTTGAACTATCTACTTCAGGCCTTGAAGATGGCTACTAGATTATTCTTGGCAAGACCTACAGTAGCAGAGAGCAGTGGTCAAAAGCTTGACTTCTGGAGCTAGAAAGACTTGGTTCTGACATCCAGTACAAACTTCTAACCAATTATGTGAATATGTTAAGTCATTCCAACTTCATCTTCTGTTTCTTCACTTATAAAAATAGAGATAGTAATACTTCACAGTACAGTTGTTTATAGTGAAGATTCACTACTGCATCCCAAGCACTTAGAATGCCTGGATGAATAAATGTTAAATTAAAAAAAAAAAGAATATCCCAAGGACTAAGGATTATTAGTCTGGAGAAGGAATTATTCAGGAGAGACACATTGTAAAGGCAATTCATGCCTGCAGAGGCATTACATATTCTGATTGGCCTTAATGGAGACATATAGGTACCAGATTCAGGTTAAAATATTAGATTTGTCTAACAGAGGCACAAGTAGAATAGGCTGCTTTGGGAGATTCTGAGAGGCCGGACAACCATTTAGGGAGAATGTTAGAGGGATATAAATGAAATAACTGTAGAAATCTCTCCCAATCTGAGATTTGTGTTAAAGAAAGGCCCAAAAGGAGAAGTGGAACTTTCTTAGGACAATGCTCCAGCACTCTTATCTTACCCTCCCCAGATGGCTATAGCAACTTGGCAGGAAAAAAAACAAACAACAGAATTAAAAACAATCAATGCTATTAGCCACCAGATTACAGGCCAGTAAGACTGCATGGAAGCAAAGATAAACTAGCCAATTACCTCTCACTTCCCACTTTTAAGCACTGTTTGAGGTTAGTAAGAGGTGGCGACTTCCAGCAATTTCATTGTGGCCTTTTGACAGTACATAGGGAAAGAAGTGGAAAACTTACTTTTTTCTTTTATCTAAGTTTCTACTTTAAGAGTTAATTATGAAGCCTCAAATCTTGCTTCAATTTTAACTGAGACCAACTGTTTTTTTCTTATGTGTTTTAGAAAAATCACTTGGCAGATTACCAACTGTGTGACAGTCTAAATCATCCTAAGATCTGTATTTTCTGCCTTTATATTACACTCCCCAACTAAGTATATGATAAAGGCTATTGATATTGAGGCATCTGTGCTGTAGATGTGTAGATGTAGATATAGATGTGTAGATGTGCAAAGAGCTTAGACTAAGCCATGTACTAGCTCTCTGGGGTTAGGCAGGTTTTAAATTTTTCCTGAAGCCCTAATTACTTCATTTTTTAAAATAAGGTATCTACCTGTCCCAAAACACTCACATGCAAATTAAACTGCAAAGTATACATGGAAAGGGTCTTACATACGTTAGACACTCAAATATTTGTTAAGAATGATCTGATATAATGATATCAAAACAAATTCACTTCAACAAAATTCTTGTAGAGAATACTATCAACTACATGGAAAAGATAGATTCCCAATTAAAGTTCATTTTATGAGTCCATTAAAATTCAGCATTTCCAGGGCAGGTTTCTTGGTGTCTTAAAGCAATTAGATAACAGAGATGGTTCTCATCATCATCACTCTTACTATAACTCTGCAACACCATATGTGGTTAATAAGAAACTTTACTTATGGGCTCTAGTTTCCACCCCCACCCTCAACCTCACAATGCAGAAATAACTTCATGAAGACTGTTTAACCAGCCATCTCGCTAATTATAAGAGTCTTTGGCCACACACAGTGGCTCACACCTGTAATTCCAGCACTTTGGGAGGATGAGGTGGGTGATCACTTGAACCCAGAATTTAAGACCAGCCTGGGCAACACAGCAAAACTCCTCTACAAAAAAATACAAAAGTTAGCCAGGAGCAGTGGCACCCACCTGTGGTCCCAGCTACTTGGAAAGGCTGAGGTGGGAGGTCACCTGAGCCCAGGAGGTCAAGGCTGCAGTTAGCTGTGATCACACCACTACATTCCAGCCTGGGTGATAGAGCAAGACCCTGTCTCAAATATAAATACATATATTTATATATATTTATGAGGCCTTATTTTTTAGGCACTGTAAGTAATAACTACTTTGTTATTATTTTGTTTAGACATCTGAGAATCCAGGATGTCATTGCTCATATTTTAGTGATGAATGGGATTAAAATAACTTTAGGGAATCATTTCAGTATTTGATTTCCATTGTTACCCATCTGAAAATGATGGCAGAAGTTGTTTAAAAGTAATAAAATAAGAGCCAGGCATGGTGGTGCCTGCCTATAGTCCTGAGTCAAGAGACTGAGGTGAAGCCTCAGTCTTCTGGCCTCGCTTGAGCCCAGAAGTTCGAGGATGCAATAAGCCATGACTGCACCACTGCACTCTAGCGTGGGCAACAGTGCAAGACCCCAATCCCAACTTAAAAAATATATAATAACCTAAGAAACCAAACAGAGGTAGGGATGAAATCAGTCTTTGTTACTGCTCTTAGATTTCTGCCTTCATTCAAACAAGCTGATCTAGCAACCAATCTTTGGAAAAGGGATAAACTTTCTTTTCCCCTTTTCTTATTTCCTGCTTGAAAGAACTGTTGTTCTTCAATTCTCTGGCATGTACAACCAGGTAAAGAGGCAAGAATGCTGAACACAGAACAAGCAGGAACCCAGGGATCTGGTCCTAGCATCATTCATAATTAACTGTATAACTTCAGGCAGATTTTTAACATCTCTGGACCTGTAAAATCAGGAGTTTGATTAGTATTAATCAAAGTAGCTTAACAGGCTTAACAGTCTATGAGTCTGCTAGTCACTTGGCAGCAGCCAATGATCCACTGACTAGAAATCATTTGTGGTACAAGGGACTCATTTTGCAACTGAAGGTTTTTGAATTCTTGGTTTCCTCATTATTACAATTTTAGAAGTCTGAGTCAGAGTTTCTTATCCCAGAAAGATGTTATAATAATAAAATAAAAAGATTTGCCATAACTTTAGTTTTTAAAATAAAAAAATTTAGGCTGGCACGGTGGCTCATGCCTGTAATCCCAGCACTTTGAGAGGCTGAGGCAGGTAGATCATTTGAGGTCAGAAGTTCAAGATCAGCCTGACCAACATGGTGAAACCCTGTCTCTATTCAAAATACAAAAATTAGCCAGGCATGGTGATGCGCACCTGTAATCTCAGCTACTTGGGAGGGTGAGGCAGGAGAATAGCTTGAGCCCAGGAGGTGGAGGTTGCAATGAGCTGAGATCACGCCACTGCACTCCACTCTGGGCAACAAGAGTGAAATTTTGTCTCAAAAAACAAAACAAAACAAAAACAGCATTTTATATAAATTTTTATTTGGGAACATATTCTCAATGTCTATGTATATACAAAGTAAGAGACACAAATTAACACATAACATATATTAATTGTGACCCTGAAGTACAAAAGTTCAAAAATGAAATCTAGCCTGCTCACACTGACCAACAGGATCACAGGCCATGATGATATAACATCAAAATAAGTTGATTTTTAGCAAATAACTACTTAGCTCAACACTATGCTAAATTGCCAAAGTTGCCTTTCTTGAGAAAAAATGCTGTACTGAGATCCCTAAAGAAAATACAGTCTGTTCCAGTAATTACCTTACACAAAACATGATCTTAGCCTATCCCTCTGTCTATCTATGATTCTTTGGAAGCAAGACCTTATATCAGCGTTCTGGATGAACCAAAGAGTAGTGGACTTTGGCAACCAAAATTCTTCTCCTCTACTCCTAAGATCCAGAGCTATTGACAAAGTACCCAAATCTCTGATGAATAAAAGGGGAAAGCAGAAATTAGTTCACACACTATACACCTTTAGGAGTCTGACTACCCTAAAGCCTGTGACTATTTTGTTGTATAAAGGAAAAAGAGGTTAAAGAGTGAACTTTGCTTTCCATTATGTTGAGCCTTCATCATAAAAGGTGCTGCTTCTGAACAGAAAGAAAGTAACTCAGACTTTAAAAAAACAAACTTTGGCCAGGCGTGGTGGCTCATGCCTGTAATCCCAGCACTTTGGGAGGCTGAGGCAGGTGGATCACTTGAGGTCAGGAGTTCAAGACCAGCCTGGCCAACATAGTGAAACCCCATCTCTACTGAAAATACAAAAATTAGCCAGGTATGGTGGTGTGCACTTGTAATTGCAGCTACTCAGGAGGCTGAGGCAAGAGAATCGCTTGAACCTGGGAGGCTGCAGTGAGCCGAGATCACACCTATTATTAAGGATAATCACACCACTGCACTCCAATCTAGGCGACAGAGCAAGACTCCATTTCAAAAAAAAAACAAAAACTTTAAGAAGCATCCCTGTGTTATTACACTTTGCATAACAAATTTACCAAGATGAGGAACAGTTAGCTTATCTGTATCTTCATTTTTACTCTTCCAAGAACTATACCTGATTTTCACATGAGATCATTAAGGATAATCAAAATATCTTTGGGGCCAATGAATACATATTTATATTAAAGGAAACTCAGTATCGAGGGAAAGGATGTAGCCATAACATTCTGGCCTTCAGAGCAGAGTCAATAAACCTATAAGTTACTTGCTTCTACAATTAAGTTTTAATGGAGAACAATTAGAAAGCCAAAATACATCTTCATCTCTAACTTATGCCTACTTTTCCAGCCCCATATTATTAAATGCCTGTAAGACATTCTCTGCACAGTAGGTGTCAGCCACCCAACTAAAACTAATGGTTTTCCCTAAATACAATTTTTCAACTGTTTAGTGGAATTGGACTATATTTTCTAACTGATTCTCCCAAGCAAATCTTTGAGTTTAAAAATTTTTTATTCTAAAAATTGTTATCAAATTCTACCTGTTCTATTGTCCATCCCACTTTCACACTTATCAATTCAGTTCAATATTTTTAAGAGCACTATCACTATATGATAGTCACTGTGCTCAGGCTAGCCCATATCCTAATGACTTCCTGTACTAGTCACTTTTAAAATTATCACCCAAATTAATCAATGTCCTGTCAGTCATCCATACTATCACTTTCACCTACCAATCCTGGCTTAGGGCACCACCTGGTGGTCAACAACAGGAATTATCATTTCCCCCACTTTATTTCTTCTTCACTGGGAGAATACACCTGCCTTACTAGTTTTGCTTATAGTTCAATTAATTCAAACTTAGAAGTCTTTTTATTTGAACACATACATCTCCCCCAGACTTCTTCCTCTTTTCTCTATCTTCCATGTATAGCCAGGCATTACAAAAACTTCCCTTTCTTTCAGCCCATACTATACGTGATCCAAAAAACTTCCCTTACTGCAGCCTAATGTACACTGCTTTTCCAAAGTTTGGCTATAAATAAGAAAATGATACAGTGAGCTTTGAAGTGATATTAGCCTTAACAGAGGACCTGAATCTGTAACTTCAAACTTTCCCTTTAGAAGCGCCAAAGTTTACACCTATCTATTTGGTTGGTGGGGGGCGGGGGTTGAGACGGTCTGGTTTTGTTGCCTAGGCTGGGGTGCAGCAATAAAAAGGAACAGACTATCGACACATACAACAACAGCTGAATCAACAACAATTGAAAAGCATTACACTAAATGAAAGAAGTAAAACAGAAAGGACTGTATGATCTCATTTTTTAGGAAATTATAGAAAAGGCAAAACTATACCAATAGAAAGAAGATCAGTGGCTAACAGAGGCCACACGGGTTAGGTAAGAGGGGACTTGACTGCAGCAAAGAGACATGATAAATCATTATTTTGGGGTAATAGGAATGTTTTATATAATGACTGTGTTAATATAAAACTACACATTTTTCAAAACTAGTCAAGATATACACTTAAAACTGGTGGATTTTATCGCACGTATATGCTAGTAAAGCTGACAAAGAGCATTAAAGAAACAATGTTATGAAATAAAGTTCTCACTTTACCCTCTTTCTCTGGAAATTTCCAATAAAATCTGCTTTACTTATACTTTTGCCTTTTAACAAAGAAGTCTATAATCCCAGAATCACTAGTAGTGATTACTAGCGTTCTCTGGTAAAGGCTGAAGATTAAGACAAGTTACATAGTTGCAATGTCAATCTTTATTGCCAACTAGCTTGAGTAATCAGTGACCAAACATTCTTTTTATTTCAAAGATAACTACTATAGGCTAGACACAGTGGCTCATGCCTGTAATCCCGACACTTTGGGAGTCTGAGGTGGAAGGATCACTTGAGCTCAGGAGTTTGAGACCAGCCTGTGCAACATGGCAAAATCTCTTCTCTATAAATAAACAAATAAATAAATAAATAATTGGCCAGGCATGTTGGCATGTGCCTGTGGTCCCAGCTACTCGGGAGGCTGAGGTGGGAAGATCACCTAAGCCTTAGAAGGTGAAGGCTGTAGTGAGCCGTGATTGCACCACTGCACTCCGGCCTAGGTGACAGACTAAACTAAACTCTGTCTCCAAAAAAAAAAAAAATGACTATACACATAAATATACGCTACTTTTCCTCATTTACATTTTTTAAATTTTAATTCAAATCATTTTGACAGGTTTAAAGTGACTTACTGTCCATTACCTATACGTATTAAATATCACATTTAGGTAGGAAAGGTTTAAGGTTCTAGACTCAATATTTGCATTTCCAGGTAACTTAATATACAATTAAAAAAAAAAAACTTACTATGCCACAAGCAGACACAGAATGAAAATGATCAAATAAAAGCCTTAAGGAATACACAAAAGTAATGTCAAAAGACAGTTAAATGGTAATTTACAAGGCTGACTTAGTCCACAAATGTGTTCAGTATGGCTTGCATATCTGTTAAAAATCAAGAAATTTCTCATCTAGATTTCCAGTTTCTCTTGAAAAAAATCAGAAGCTCTGCCAAGACGGTGCCCACACTACTAAATTTTAACCATCAGCTAAAGCTAAGACATTGTCCCTGTTAAACAAAGCAGGAACTCCTTAATTTCTCCAGTCTCCCTAACACTTAAGTCACTTGCTGTCACTACCTGCACAGCTACATGTATGTACCTGAGTTTTCAAACCCTAGCAGGACTATTTCTTCTATGTGCCTCAACTAACTATAACTGAGAGTTATATGGAAAAAGTTTCTTCTAAATTTAATATACCTAGTTGGGTAAACCCAAAACAATCTGTTTATTAATAGTAAACTATAATAATATATATGCTCTATTGTGGCATGCAAAATGTATAACAAATGCTGATGATGTACTACAAAGTATATAAAAATTATAACCATCTTAGTGTACTTCCATGGTAAGTACAGGCAAACTCAGATTCTAAACTTTATTCACTACATTCATTAATGTAAGAAAGCCATTTCCATGTGCAAAATCAAAACAATAACAAAGCATCTTTATTCCTCTACCATAAAACTGACCTTCTTAAATACACAGAAAGAATACATGAAATATACTTAAGGTTTTAATAAAAGGACAAATATAGCAATATGTTAGGAAGGAAACAGGAATATAATTCTAAGCATTCATTTATTAGCTATAATTATTATTAACCCATTTGAAAAGTGGAAAAACTTACCCGCTCTGAAGTTCCCCTCTTCTCCTGGTAGACATGCAGCAGCAGCAGCAGCAGCAGCACAAGCTATTTCCATCATAGCAGAGCTGGTAGGGGCATCAGTTGTGGATGAAGACCTGGGTCGGCCTGACTGCATAACAGCTGTCATCTCCTGACCAGATTTCCTGTTGATTTGGGGGACTTCCCTTTGGGGCCTCTGGCTTGCCCCGCCTACTATGCAAGCTTGTCCCTCGCTTCATCTTGGGTGGCACTCGAATCTGCTGTAGGACACGATTCAGAGCTGTGGGGTGGGTGGGGACACCATCAATCTCAGCACATGCGTTCTGGCTTTCCAGATCCATTTCAGGTTCTGGATCTGCCTGAATTTGCTGCACATCATGTGGAGACACTGATGACCTCCTGCGCTGGTGCTGGAAGAGATGCTTCAAGCCTTGGCCAATCACGTTAATGTTCTCCAAAGCATTGTGGGTCATTTTAGACAATTTTTGTTCTGATTCTGTCTGCTTTCTGGCCTCTGCATCTTGGGATTTGCCTCCAGGATCAGGGTCCTCAAATAACTGTTCACTGCCCGAAGGCTCCATAAGTAGACTTAATATGCTTATTTGCAAACTCAAAAAAATTTTTTTTAACACACCAAGAGTGTCAAATTAGGTAGGCATTTGCTTCAACAGTGACTACGCATGCAGCTGTGAGACGAAGGCTTCATGCCTATCTAATGTTAAAAAAAAAAACAAAAACAAAAAACCTTGTATTATAAATCCATGCAGAAACTCCAGTGTTAAAACAAAGAAAAACATGCTACTGGCCAAACAAATAGGCACTATCATTAAGCAATCTTTAATCAGGAGATTAAAAGACAGTTTTCTAGGTAGTGGATAATGATTATTTTTTAGAATAGGAGAAAAAGCCCAGAACATAGGAAATGAAAACAGCAATGTTCAAAAACAAAAATCCCTACAAGATTCAATATATACAGAATTAGATATTAGAGGAGCCATCTTGGAATGGACACTACAATGGTAGTTGACAGAACAACCATTGTTTGGGAAATCTAGAGAACAGACCATCCAAATACTTTTAGTCTAGCTGAGGCAATTTAATCCCTCTCATTCATAACCACAGTTAATTATCCACAGGCTGAAACTCAGTATAGTCAAAGAATAACAGTGAGAAGTGGATATCTTGATCTAAGTATATGACAATTTTAATGGAAAACAGGAATTTCTGTTACCATTCATATTCATCAAGCTCACTGGTAACTAGAGATGACAGATTTGCTCTTTTGAGAAGAGAATGGAAATAAAATTTCCTGTAAGTTGAATTATCTGCTGAAGCACAAATGACCTTTCTGGCACCATATGAGTGAATGGTTCAGACAGAATCAGCCTTCAGAGACTAGAGCTTCGCTCAGTACCAGCTATCAAGAAAGGAGATTCAAAGAAATCCCTTTCTCTATAGTGTCATCCCTGACAGAAGCTTCCTATATATCCACACAAACTCAAAAGCAAAGTAACTGAGTATGATAGAAGAGTAGAGAAAAAGAAAGGTCAAATAGCAACCATGTATCAGTATTAAATGCAAGAAATTAAAAGGAAGCTGAAACTAAAAGATATAAAATCAGCACAACTGCCATGGTTACTAACATCACATGCAAAAAAAAAAAAAGGAGGGGGGATGGGAGATGATAAGATTTTTCCTAATAGAAAGTGTTTATTTTTATACTGCATTTGCGCAAATATATAAAACAAAATTATATACATGCACAGAAGCTGCTAGAGAAGGCAAAATATGATGTAGGAGGTTCTTTATTTTCATATTTTTCTTCAAATTTTGGTTTAAAGGACTTTAAAAGTCCCTATACTACTGAGTACTTTCAACAATCTAAGCCACTACCAATGAAGCACCATGGTGCTCCTGTTCTGGGAATATCTGAACTTGCTGCCACCAAGTGGCAATCTAGAAAGCCATAAATTAGCTGGATAAAAGTTTCCTGTGAACTCAAGGCTACTAGAGTTTAGTGGAACAGGAATGCAAACTCACTAAAGTTTCTTCCTGATGACTACTCTCAGAAGACCTTCTTCAAATATTACATGGGCACTGTCATTGTGGCTCCACTGTCCATATTCTTTCATGCCGGTGATTCCATCACCTAACCTCTTCATGACTGAGGAGTATAAACAGGGTGACAGGGCTAAAGACATTTATTTGTCTCTTTCTAGTACCTTCCTTCTAAATGCCACAAAACTGTTCCTAAATTAGGCAAATGAATAATAACCATGAGAATGGAAGTTTCATTGCCTTTCACCCAAATTCTTTGTGGCTCCACTGAAATCTAGCCATCCCACTCTGGCCTGTTACCCTTTTCCTGATTGTGCATTGCTTTTGTTCATTTCTTTCCCTTTGGGAGAGCCAAGAAAGAAACCCTTGCCCTTATTAGATCAATGACTGTCTTAGCCTCTAGCGCAGTTTTCTGGGGCTCCTTGTGGGCAAAAATTTTGCCAATAGTGTATATGTTTAATTATTCCCTTCTAAACAAATATGAAATAAACATATAATACAATGTTACTCTGATTTTTTAAAATAATAATCATCTCACCATTCCTCATGAGTTTGTCTGGCTAACAGTTACTGAATTTTATTTCTAATCTGTAAAGAATTGAGCTCCTCAGAGGAAAAGGGCTAATGTAACCAAAATAAGCCCCTATCAGCATATATTAACTCATCTCCTCTTGCACTCGGCTATTTAGATCCTGAGAAGATGGGAGGGTGTGAAAGCAGCAGAACAGAAGTGAGAAAGTAGTTTACTATTTCCTTTATTTGCACTATATTAGCTAATACAACTGATTTTTGTTGTTGTTGGAAGTAAAATGTATAAAATAAGTTTATCCCATCAGATTAAAAGATAACATGAATAAAGGAGTGATGTCAAGGTTAGCTGAGAAACCAAATGATCTACTTGTTTCATATGCAAAAGTACTAGGAATTTATTACTCAGCAAATCTACTTATTTGGGCACTATTATAAACTAATCAGCTGGCCATCTGGTTGCTGCCTATTTAAAAAATGGAGAATGTGGTACATTTTAAATGTCAGTAAATTCATTTGAGATTTCACAAGCATTTGTATATCATTCACTTTTTGTTTGAGATGGGAGTTGTCACTCTGTCACCAGGGTGGAATGCAGTGGCACAATCTTGGCTCACTATAGCTTCCGCCTCCTGGGTTCAAGTGATTCTCCTGCCTCAGCCTTCTGAGTAGCTGGGATTACAGGCACGTGCTATCATGCACGGCTAATTTTTGTAATTTTAGTAGAGATGGGGTTTCACCATGTTGGCCAGGCTGGTCTCGAACTCCTGACCTTGAGCGATACCTGCCTCAGCCTCCCAAAGCGCTGGGATTACAGGGGTGAGCCACCACACCAGGCCAAATCATTTATTTTCAAATAATTTAAAATGATGATTGATTATAAGGAAATGTTAGCATTTCCAGGAAAAAACTGGAACTAAGGTGTCAATTTTCATGCCAAGACTATCTTCACAGCTATAAGCAAGAAAATAGTAATAAATTCTGGGATTTTCAAAGGCAAAACTTACCTTAATCATACCAGCACACAGCCTCACCTGGCATGCAGCCCTAAAGAAACCTAAATTGAGCTTTAACCATCGAATTTTAAGGTAAGAATTCTGAAAAACAATCTATTGAACTGATAAAATGTACTGTGGTACTTGCGCTTGTAGCTATCATCTGCGTAATAGCAGCACTAAGAAACCTGTCAAGGTTTGGAAGGCTGCTAAAATTTTCTGTAGGCCAATAGAAAATCTTTAAAGCCACTAAGGTCAAATGCTGTGGCAAAAATGCCAACAGTAGTGATACTGCAATAATCGACTCTATACAGTTGCTGACAGTAAGAATGCAAACACAAAAGGAATTCAATAATCTCAAAGTTGTATAGGAACACCCTTCTTTTCTTCTGTATGTCTTACAGAAGCTCAAATGAATAATAACTGTTGGTTAGTTTATAAAATTCCCCCAAATAACTAATTTTCATTTATTTATTTATTTATTTATTTATTTATTTAGAGATAAGGTCTCACTCTGCCACCCAGGCTGGAGTACAGCTCACTGCAACCTCTCCCTCCTGGGTTCAAGCAATTCTCCTGCCTCTGCCTCTCAAGTAGCTGGGATTACAGGCGCCCGTCACCATGCCTGGCTAATTTTTGTATTTTTCGTACAGATGGGGTTTCACCATGTTGGCCAGGCTGGTCTTGAACTACCTCCTCAGCCTCCCGAAGTGCTAGGATTACAGGCATGAGACAGCATACCTGGCCCAATTAACTAAGTTTAGATCCCTGGTTTAACATAAGCAAGTTTGACTGCAAAGCCTATCAAATGCTTTTTTGTTAAGAAGGAAATGTTGGCCTCTCTTTATTCACTCAGCTTCTCTAAAAAGTAATTATATAAGTAAACCAGAGAGAGAAAGATAAAAAGGAGCAGAAGGACATAGGAAAAACGGGAGAGGTCGAAGCAGAGAAATGGGAGAGGTAGAAGGAGCAAAAGGTGAGAAAAGGGGACGAAAGGCAGCCTCCTACTGGCCAGGCATTTCAAATAATTTTGTTAAGTTCTTAGAATTTTCAACAATTAATTTTTCTAGCACAGCTTTGCTGAAGACTTAATATACTTCACACCCAGAAAACAAGTTGTTTTGAATTAGTATCAGAGATAAGTAAGAAAAATTATGTTTTTAAAATCCATCAACGATTTAGGAGGGTACTCCATCTAAAAGTCACAGCAAACTATATACAAACTGTCTTTGTCTTTTTTTCCGTTAAGTTTTTCTTTCCAATTTTTTAGTTTTTTGATAAATATGGTGACCAAAGCACAAAAACCAAGTTAAATTTCATTGACTACAAAGAGTTGGATACTTGCCTTCATCACTCTTCCTTAAGCACTTCTAAGGTGTACAATCCTTTTAGGAAAAGCTGAAAAGCAAACAGTAATTAATTACAAAATGAGAAACTTAGATGGGGAAACTTATCTTTACAGATACGCAGAAAACAACTACAAGTATATCCAACAAAATGTTAATAGTCTCCTCTTTCACTGGCAGATGTTTTTTCTAGTACTTTTTAGTATTTTCTAATTTTTTGAAAGTATAATCAAGAATAATTACAATCAAAAAAGAAAGTATACTGGAAAAAAATTAACTTAGCACTTAAAAAAGATAAAGTGGCAAATATCTTAAGAAGCAATAAATATTTTAACACTATCATACTGAATAAGGAATGGACATTCCATTAATTCTAATCTTAAAGTAACATGAAATATAAAACAGATACATCAAAACACCACAATTTTATAAGTACATTTTTGTTCAAGTAGTTTCCTATTCTGTATCTACCATTCTCTATTCAAAGGCAATTCTAAAAATCCTATCTTAGGCCAGGCATGATGGCTCATGCCTGTATTCCCAGCACTCCAAGGCAGGAAGATCATCTGAGCCCAGGAATTCGAGATCGGCCTGGGCAACAGTGACACCCATCTCTAAAACAATTTTTAAAGATTAGCTAGGCATGGTAGTGCACACCTGTAGTCCCAGCTACTTCAGAGGTTGAGGCAAGAGGATGTCTTGAACCCAGGAGCTGGAGGTTACTGTAAGCTATAGCTGCACCACTGCCCTCTGGCCTGGGAGCAAAGCTAGACCCTAATTTTAAAACAACAACAACAACAACAAACATATCTTGGCAAAGCAGAGTGACTCACATCTGTAATCCCAGCACTTTGGGAGGTGAAGGCAAGAAGAGTCATTTGAGGCCAAGAATTCAAAGCCCAGCTTGGGCAACATAGCAAGACCCAATGTTGCTACCAAAAAAATGTTTTTAGTATTTTTAATTTTTTAGCTAACCTTCAGTATGCATTAAAATGTTTTTTTAAATTACAAACCAGAGCCACAATGTACAACTGAGAATTGGGATGCACCAAATTTTTTTTTTTTCTGGAAAACTTGCTTCTGACAGGTATTACCAGAGAAGCAATTTAATTAGACAAGTATTTTTGAGACATCTGCTATGTACCTAGCATTATACAGACCAAATAAAGCATATGATTCTGTCCTCAAGGAATTCACAATCTAGGACAGAAAGAAGATGTCCATGCATGAAACATAAACAAAACAGCACAAAACTACACAAGTGCTCAAGTATGTAAGACTGCAATTACCATTAGAAGTCAGGAAGATCAGTTAGAATTGGATTTGTTTAGGAAAGCTTAATGAAAAACTAAGAGGCTTTTACTGAGCTCTAAAGGATGAGAAGATGGATGAATAAGCAGAAAGATGTGGGCCTATACCTTCAGCCAGTAGGCAGTAAACACAAGTATGGGGGCCAATAAAGAGGTCAGATGGACCATTCTGGCGGATACATATTTCTGAATAAGAGAAATGAGATTCAATGGGTAAGGCTGGGAAGTTAAAGAGGGCTTCAAATGTTGGATAATTACTGAGTATTTATATAAGATTGCATTAAACTGCACTGAGGTGAATAGTATCTCTAATCCTCACAACAACCCACAAGATAAGGGGGTTGTTGAAACCAATTAATCTACAACTGAAAAAGCTAAGGCCAAAACAGGTATAGTGACTAAAATTTTGACTTGCTATAACAGACAATAAAGAGCCACTATAAGACTTCCAGTATATAAGAGATGTTTCAGGTCTAACAATCACGTAAGATGCACGAGAAAAGGGAAAAATGATAATCAGAGAAATTAAGTAAGGAACTTGTAATAATTTAGAAAAAGATGACTAGGAAGAGCTGAGCCCATAGGTATGGCTGGGAATGGGTCTTAAAGTAAACGGAAAGAAAGGAGCACACAAAGTACTGAAGGGTCAAAAGAAATTCCTCATACCATTGTGATAGATGCTAAAAAAGCATCTGATAAAACCAGTATTTACAGCTCTCAGCTGGAAATGTATTACTTAAGAGTACAATCATCCAATTCATCCTCCTGCATCTTATTTCAACAACAATAAAATGTCAAGCATACTCCAATTAGCCCCAAAGAAATTTGTTGTCTTTTAGCAAATCCTATGGGCTCCCTCTAGACTGTATGATAGCTATTTCCTTGCATCCAGCCTTGGTAAGATGTCCCTTATTCCTTTAGACCTTCTTAAATATTTCTCTACTCTCTCACCACCCTGGCCTAAGAGCTCAGTTGATCATATTGCTGTTTTTGTTTGTTTTATTAAATATTTCTCTACTCCCTCACCACTCTGGCTGAAGATGTTAAAACTATGAAATTTCGGTTTTCCTTTCTCTTGCACCTCATTTATGCCACAATAAAATAGAAACATTTTAACTAACCAAGAAAGCTTCTCTTTCTTTTGATCCTCTTGAAATCCTTTTTCCTAAGGTCCTTAGTAAAGGTCTTATGATGACCACTGTTTCCTATTCACAGCTGTGTTCTCATGCTGTCAGTAAGTTCTTCCTTTTCAAACACAATTTAAAAAAAAAAAATCAGTCATGGTTTCTCTCCTTCTTTCTTGTATTTTTTTTTTTTTTAATGACAGAGGCTCTTTTCATCTGTTAGCGTATGCTTAGTTTTTCCTAAATAATTATCTAGCCAAACCAGCCCCACTGAGCAACCCATCACCAAGGAGACAGATACTCTGTTTTAGAATCCAGAAAGAGAGATATATCAAACAACACTGAATTATAAAAGCAACAATAATGTTTGGTGAGGTTTCAAATGTATAAAGAATAAAAATATACAATCAGAGCATATACTTGGAGTCACAGGGTTCCAAGGTTCTTGTACTGTCCAAACAAGTATAAAAGCAGGAAGCAATCTGCAATATGTTTTTAAAAAACGTATTTATTTTAAAAATGCAAAGTGCAGAACCACGCATATATTAAACTACTACTTCTGAAGGAGGGAGTATATACTGTATATGCACAGACTATTTCATTCTGGAATGGTGGACAGGTAACTGATAATTAACGTTACTCCGGAGGGAGAACAAACACACTAAATAGAAAGGAGAAAGAATTAAAATACTCAAATCCAAAAAACAAGAGAAAACAAGGTTACAGAATAAAACGTATAAAAAGCAAAATATAAGATTTTAAATGTAAGTTCAAATAACTCAGTAATTACGTTAAATATAATTGGACCAGAAGACAAAAATTAATTTTTTAAAAAAATTAATAATTGTGTTCACAAGAATCACACTTAAGATTTACAGAAAATAAAGTACAGGAAAAAGTCATACTAACAAACTAAAAGACAGTTTCTCTAGCTATAATAATTGTATTCAAAGTAGACTTCAATGCACAAAAGCATTAATACCTATCAACGTATAATGTATCAGGAAGATAAAAACAATTTTAAATTTGTATGCATGTAATAACATAGCCTCCAAATATATAAAGCATAACTCAGCAAAATTACAAAGAAATGGGAAAAAAATCCATAATAATAATAGTTGAATTTTGTATTCTTTCCAGTAGGTGATAGAATGATTAAAAAAAAAAGGGGGAGAGAGGGTAGAAATAAAGATTTGAATAGCACGAGTAAAGTGTACCTAAATGGACATTAATATGACATAGCACCCAATAACTGCAAAATACTCTTTCAAGCAGAAAGAGATCATTTACAAAAACTGACCATATGTTGAGCCCTAAGGCAAGTCTCACAAATTAAAAAAAAAAAAATCTGAAATGATACACAGTATATTCTGTGACCACAATGTGGATTTCCAAGGTTCAGAGAGACTTGGGGGGAAAATCACTTTTTCCTCCTTTCTTTTTTCTGTTTACCACTGTCCCCAGCCTCTAGGCAATACAGCAGTGATGGAGCAGCAGTTAAGGCTAGACAGGCACCTAAAAGCCTTCTCTCTGACGAAAGGAAACATAGTCTCAAGAACATGGAAGAATCCCATTGCCAATAGGAAGATTAACCAGAAATTCTGACAAACTGCTGAAGACTGAATGTAGGTAAGAATCAGAATGTGAAGTCCTTGAGGGCTGCAATCATAGGAGAGTTCCCATCCTCCTGTGAGCTTTTTCTCCAGGAACCTCAAAAGGCTCTCCAATGCAGGGGGAAGCAGGGAGAAAGCAGAGAAAGCTCCTCCATCCCAACTCCTGTGGAGCTAAGGAGGAAAGAACAAGCAACAATGCCAAACCAGCCTATTCCACTTATCTCCCTGTGGAACAAAAGGCTTATTCAGCAAGGAGAAATTTCTGGTGGAATCCCACTACAGCTGGAGGAAGGAAGGGAGGCCGACACTCAATTTTCACCCATATCCATCTTCATTGTTTCTCTAAAACAGCAATAGCCTTAATGCAGGGGGAAAGAGCTGAAAAACACCTTAGCTTGAGGATACTATTGAATACCCATTGCAGCTGGGAAAAGAAGGGAAGAGTCTTGTGAAGGCCACACCCTCAAGATGCAGGTTTTAGTATCTGCATAAATCTGAGGCTTAACCAGAACATTACAGAACTCCCCCTCACCCTCTACTACCTTACTGACAGGCTTTGAGTAAAAACGAATACATCTCAGAGAGCTGCAAGACTCAGACTCTGACGGAGAAACAGCACAAAATGAAAACCCAGAGCCAAGCAGGAAGACAAGAACAAGGTATTACTAGGAAAATTTGAAGCCTCTGGTTTCCATGGCAACAACAAATGTCAACTCCAGTAACCATAGCAATAATAAACATCAAACACAGCCCAATGCCTGAAGAGAGTAACACAAATCTCCACCCTAGAGGACTAACAGGAAATCAATAGTCTTCTATAAGCATATCAAATATATACCTCAGTATCTCCTGTTATATACAGCACATTCAGCTTTAAAAAAAACATTATGAAGCATGGCAAAGGCAGTAATAAAAACACAGCCCAAAGAGACAAGGCAATAATCAGAGCCAGACCCATGTATGACATACATTTTGGAACTACCAGACAGGGAATTTAAAACATGATTAATATAGTAAAAACTCTAATGGAAGAGGTAGACAATATACGAGATCAGACAGGTAATTTCACAGAGAGAAATGAAAATCATAAAGAATCAAGTGGAAACCAAATTAGAATTAAAAACATAGTAACGACAAATGCCTTTGAGAGGCTTAGCAGCAGACTTGAAACAGCTGAAAAAGAATCAGTAAACTTGAAAACAGGCTAGTAGAAACTGCCCAAACTGAAATATAAATAGGAAAGAGATTTTCCTACCTGGAGAACATATAACAGCTGTGGGAGAAGTTCAGAAGAAACATTTCAATGGCCAAGAACTTGTAAGAATAAGAAACTATGAAAACAGGATGGGCATGGTGCCTCATGCCTGTAATCCCAGCACTTAGGGAGGCTGAGAAGTGAGGTTGGCTTGAGCCCAAGAGACCAGCCTGGGAAGCATAGGGAGACCTCGTCCCTAAAAATAAACTAAAAAATCAACCGGGAATGGTGGCACATGCCTGTGGTTCCAGCTACTTGGGAAGCTAAGGTGGGAGGACTGCTTGGGCCCAGGAGTTCGAGGCTACAGGGAGCCGTGAGTGTGCCACTGCACTCCATGCCTGGGTGACAGGGCAAGACCCTGTCTCAAAAAAAAAAAAAAAAAGGAGAGAAGCTGAAAATGCCAAACAAAATTAATACCAAAAAAAAAGGAAATCTAGGCATATCATATTCAAACTGCTGAAAGCCAAAGGCTCTTGAAGGCAGACAAAGAGGGAAAAATGTGTTACATACAGAGCTTAATAAGGATAAAGATTACAATAAACTTCCCATCAGAAACTTTGTGAGACAGTGGAGTGACAACTTTAAAGTGCTGAAAAGAAAACTGCCAATCCAGTATTCTACATCCAGTGAAAATATTCTTTAAGAGTAAAAAATAAAGACTTTCACCCGACGAGTAAAAAATAGAGAATTCACTGCCGGCAGACCCACCCTATAAGAAATATTAACAGAAGTCCTTCAGGCAGAAAAATATATAAAAGTAAGAAGTCTGAATCTAAAAAATGAAGAATAAATGAAAGTAAAGTATAACTTTTTTATTTTTCATTGCTCTAAAAGATAACTGCTTAAAGCAGTAACAATGTTTTGGATATGTACCACACAGGTAAAAGTGAAATGTTTAACAACAATGACACAAGAGAAAAGAGGGAAGAACTGGGAACACACTATAACCATACTTAAACTAAATGTGAAGCGGTAAAATACTTGAAAAACGTATAATGTAAACCAAAAGGCAACCACAAAAAACTTTTACACAAATGTAAGTGATAAATCAACAAAGTAAAATGGAATTTTTAAAAACTCACACACACACACACACACACATACACACACACAAAATCACGCCAAAAAAGGCAGTAGGAAAAAACCACACAGGTGCATACCTATAGTCACAGCCCCTCAGGAGGCTGAGGCAGCAGGATAATTTGAGTTCAGAAGTTTGAAACCAGACTATGCAACATAGCAAAATCTCTTCTCTTCAAAATATAGAAAAATTAGCAGGGCATGGTGGTACACACCTACAGTCCCAGCTACTCAGGAGGCTGAGGTAGGAGGATTGCTTGAGTTCAAGAGTTTGAGACCAGCCTGGGCAACATAATGAGACCTATATCTAAAAAAATTTAAAATTTGCCAAGCATGGAGGTGTGCACCTGTAGTCCCAGCTACTGGGGAGACTGAGGTGAGAGACTCGCTTGAGCCCAGGAGGTCCAGGCTACAATGAGCCATAATTATGCCACTGTACTCCAGCCTGGGCAACGAGAGAGACCCTGTCTCAAAAAAATAAAAAAAACAACAACAAATAGAGTACAGCTAGCAAGATGGTAGGTTTTCATCTAATTATACTAATGATCACTTTAAAAGTAAACAGTCTTCTGAGACTATTTACTGAGAAGGGGGAGGGGGTGGGGAAGCAAGACCAGGCCAGGCATAATGGCTCACACCTGTAATCCCAGCACTTTGGGAGGCTGAGGCAGAAGGATCGCTTGAGCCCAAGAGTCCAAGACCACCCTGGGCAACATGGTAAAACCCTGTCTCTATAAAAACACAAAAATTAGCTGGGCATGGTGACATATGACTGTAATTCCAGCTACTCAGAAGACTGGGGTGGGAGGATTGACTGAACCCAGGAGATCAAGGCTGCAGTGAGCCATGATCATGTTACTGTACTCCAACCACAATGACAGAATAAGAACCTATCTCTACAGAAAAAAAAAGGAAGCCAGGCACGGTGGCTCATGCCTGTAATTCCAACACTTTGGGAGGCTGAAGCAGGTGGATCATGAGGTCAAGAGATTGAGACCATCCTGGCCAACATCGTGAAAATACAAAAACACAAAAATTAGCCAGGCATGGTGACACGCGCCTGTAATCCCAGCTACTCAGGAGGCTGAGGCAGGAGAATCTCTTGAACTTGGGAGGCAGAGGTTGCAGTGAGCCAAGATCATGCCATTGCACTCCAGCCTGGGCAACGGAGTGAAACTCCATCTTAAAAAAAAAAAAAGGCAAGATCAAGCTATATTTGGTCCACAAGAAGCCTGCTAAGCAGATTGAAAGAGGAAAAAAAATAAGACAATGGAGAAAAATATACCATACAAACACTAATTAATCAAAAGGAAGCTAGTGTAACCAAACGAATTGCAGACAAAGTAGATTTCAGAACAAGAAAGACTGTCAAGGATAAAGAGGAGTGATACGGTTTGGCTCTGTGTCCCACCCAAATCTCTTCTTAAACTGTAATCCACACACGTCAAGAGAGGGGCCTGGTGGAAGGTGACTGGATCTTGGGGGTGGTTCCCCCATGCTGTTCTTGTGATAGTGAGTTCTCATGAGATCTGATGGTATAAAAGTATGTGGCAGTTCCCCCACGCCACTCCTGCTGCCATGTAAGACTTGCCTTGCTTCCCCTTCACCTTCTGCCATGATTGTAAGTTTCCTGAGGCCTTCCCAGCCATGTGGAGCTGAAAGTCAATTAAACCTCTTTTCTTTATAAATTACCTAGTCTCAGGTAGTTCTTTATAGCAGTGTGAAAAGGAACTCACAAAATTGGTACCAGGAATGGGGTACTACTATAAAGATACATGAAAGCCGGGTACGGTGGCTCACACCTGTAATCCCAGCACTTTGGGAGGCCGAGGTGGGCAGATCATGAGGTCAAGAGATCGAGACCATCCCGGCCAACATGGTGAAACCCCGTCTCTACTCAAAAATACAAAAATTAGCTGGGTGTAGTGGTGGTGCGCCTGCAGTCCCAGCTACTCGGGAGGCTGAGGCAGGAGAATTGCTTGAACCTGGGAGGCGGAGGTTGCAGTGAGCTGAGATCGTGCCACTGCACTCCAGCCTGGCATCTGGCAACAGAGAAAGACTCTTATCTCAAAAAAAAAAAAAAAAAAAAAGATACCTGAAAATGTGGAGCGACTAAGTCGTCCCCTTTGCCTTCTGCCATGATTATTCCCCTTCACCTTCTGCTATGATTATAAGTTTCCTGAGGCTTCCCTGGCCATGTGGAACTGTGAGTCAACTAAACTTCTTTTCTTTATAAATTACCCAGTCTCAGGTAGTTCTTTATAGCAGTGTGAAAACGAACTGATACAAGGGGCATTATGATAATAGGGTCAATTCTCTAAGACGACATAATAAATTTAAATGTGTATGTACCTTAAATCAAAGCTTCAGAATACAGGAGGCAAAACTGATAGATGTGACAGAAAATACAGACAAATCCACAATTATAGTAGTAGACTTTTAACAGTTAACCCTCAGTAACTGACAAACCAAGTAAGCAGACTGGCCAGGCACAGTGGCTCACAACTGTAATCCTAGCACTTTGGGAGGCTGAGGCAGGCAGATTAATTGAGGCTAGGAGATCAAGGCTGGCTTGACCAACATGGTGAAACCCTGTTTCTACCAAAAATACCAACATTAGCCAGGCTTGGTGGCATGCACTTGTAGTCCCAGCTACACAGGAGACTGAGGCACGAGAATTGCTGGAACTTGGGAAGTCAAGGATGCACTGAGCTGAGATCATGCCACTGCATTCCAGCTTGGGTGATAGAGCAAGACTTTGTCTCAAACACACACAAACACATGCGTGCATGCGCGCACACACACACACACACACACGTGACCTCAACAGTTCAGCACTATCACCTAATCTGACCTGGGTGACATTTGTAGGACACTCCACTGAACAACAGCTGAATATACATTCTTTTCAAGTACACATAGAACATTCACAAAGATATACCATACTCTGAGCCACAAAACAAACCTTCAAAATAAATAATAATAATAATAATAATAATAATACAAAGTACATTCTCAGACCATAATAGAAAACTAAAATCAATAAAAAAAAAATTAGGAAAGTCCCTGCAAATATGTGGATCTTAAACAATACACTTCTAAATAACCCATGAGTAAAAGAGGAAGTCAAAAAGAAATTTTAAAAACATTTGCAAGTATAGCTAGCAGGAAACAGAAAGGAAGTTTATCTACCTTAGAAACACTTGCAAAGTGAATAAAACTACAGCATTATCACAATTTATGAAATGCAGCTAAACAGTACTTAGAGGAAAATTTATAGTCTTAATTACATTTTATATTATTAAAAAAAAAAAGACCTAGAACCAATAACCTAAGCTTCTACCTTGGCACAGTAGAAAAAGAAGAAAAAATTAAAACTAAATCAAACAGAAGGAAGAAAATAATAAAAATTAGAGCAGATACCAACAAAACTGACAAGAGAAACACAATGTAGAAAAGCCAATGAAAGTAAAAGCTGGTTTTTTTAAAAAATTGATAAAATTGATAAACTTATAGCTAGGCTAACCAAGAAATAAACAAAGACACAAATTACCAATACTGGGAATGAAGGCAAGAGGACAGATACAATAGATGTTAAAAGAATAATAAAAGATACTACGAACACCTCTTTGACCCTAAATTTGATAGCTTAGATAAAATAAACCAATTCCTTGAAATATGACATGAACTACAAAAAATATAAAAGGAAAGGAAAAACAGATTAACTGAATGGAAGAAACTGAATTTGTAGTTGGAAACTTCCCACAAAGAAAACTCCAGACCCGGATGGTTTTAGTGGTTAATTCTGCCAACCATTTAAATAAGAAATAATAATTCTATCTCTTGCAAAAAAGAAAAAGGAACATTTCCCAACTCATTTTAAAGACCAACATTACTACCAAAACAAAACAGACACTACCATAAAAAACCCCTGCAGACCAGTATCTCTAATGAATGTACACGCAAAAACCTTTAACAAAATATTAGCAAATCAAATACAGCATTATATAAAAAGACAATGCATCTAGGCTAAGTAAGGTTTATCCCAGGGACGCAGAGCTGGTTCACATTCAAAAATCAACGTAGTTCGTCATAGCAACAAACTAAATTAAAAAACCATATGATCATAACAATAAATGCAGAAAAGCATTAGACTATTCCAGTATCTATTTACAATAAATACTCCCAACAAACGAAGACAGATGGGAACTCCCTTAGCCTAATAAGGATACCTACCAAAAATTTACAAAATCTAGCAATGTATAAAAATCTACAAAATCTAGAAAGAATAATATTATAGGTGGAAAAACACTGCCATGATTTCAGGAGTGAAAGGAAATACAGGAATAATATATGAAGTATGGACTACTCTTCATCTGCCATCCACAAAGACAGGGTTTTTTTGGGTAAAACTGGGAAAAATGATTAAATGTTTAAAACCTACAAATCCTAGGTATATGATACATATGCAGGAATAAATTCTAACAATGCCCAACATCAGATGTTTCTTTTTTCTTAATTTCATTTTCAGGAACCTACAAATTAAATCCAAGATTTGCATTAGTAGTTTTTTTTGTTTTTTGTTTTTGCCTTGTCTTCCCTGCTTCTCCCATCTTCTCTCACCATTCCTGAAGGGTAACCGGAACAAAGGTGCTAGCTCATTCTGTCTTGATTCTAACACTATTTGTGGTCTGCATCTTTTGACCTGAAATCCAAAACCTGGTCTAAGCAGGCAGCTGATGAAGAACTGAATCCTTTATTTTAGCTTTCTAACTTAACTCCTGAACTAGTAAGAATAAACGTTCTTCTCTCTCAAAATACTTCCTTCTTTGATACTACCCGTTACCAAAAAATTAGACCCCTTTGTTATTCCAAAGAAATATCCTATTCCCTTTTGAAAATAAAATTTAAAAGGTGGAAGAGGGAAAGGATGTGTACAAGGCTCAGTATATCTAGAAGACAATCTGTCTGAAAAGCCAAGCTAGATTATGAATCCTAGCCTATTAAGAATGCTCAGCCTGAGCAACATGGTGAAATCCTGTCTCTACGAAAAATACAAAAATTAGGTGGGGGTGGTGGTGTATCCCTGTAGTCCCAGCTACTCAGGAGGCTGAGGTGGAGGATCACTTGAGCCCAGGAGGTGGAGGTTGCTGCAGTGAGCTGAGATCATGCTACTGCACTCCAGCATGGGCGACACAGCAAGACCCTGTGTCACAAAATTAAAAAAAAAAAAAAAAAAAAAAAGCTAGAACTACTTCCATATGGGTCAGGCCTTAAGTCTCATAATTAATATAGATGCGGATTTTAAATACGAACCAATAAGCAAGCAACTTAAGCAATCAACAGAAGGAAAAAAAAGAGGAAAGGGGTGAGATATTCTAAGGGAAAAGTACAAATGATCTATAAATATCTCCATGTCTACAGACATTCCCACCAACTACCCTAAATATTACTTTTTTACTCCCATGAGTAATTACTTATCTCAAAATGAAGGTGAGGAAAGGCATCCAGCTTCTCTCAGAAGTCTGTAATTTTCAAAAGCTTTTGAATTAAAGATACATAAATACTATCACTGAAGTATAAATCAGAGATCTACTATCAAAACAGTTAATAACCAATAAAGAGAAGGAAAGAGGCAGCATGAAAGCTGAAACATGCTGCATTAGACAATTCAGTTAATCCTCACTGATATAGAAGTACCTCAGACAAGGGTTTAACAACTTCAGAAGGAGCTGACATAGAAATGTCCCCAAAGAGCCTAAGTGTCTGTGATGGCAAGAGTCATGAAATATCAGATAAAATACCCTGAAATTCTGCCTAATCTCACCCCCGATAGAAAAATATCATGCCGAGACCAGTCTGGACAACATGGGGAGACCCTGTCTCTACAAAAAAAATTTTAAATTGGACAGGTGTGGTGGCATGCTGCTCAAAGAGGCTGAGGTGTAACAACTGTTAGAGCTGGAGAGAGGTACAGGCTGCAGTGAGCCGTGTTCACACCACTGGACTTCAACCTAGACGACAGAGTGAGACTCTGTCTCAAATAAAAAGAAAGAAAAAACATCAAGCATTATGTAATCATGTGATACCTATGGGGGGAAAAAAAAGGGTCAGTGTCTCACAAACACTTTAGTATTTGGCAGCCAAAAAGGGGTCAAGGGAAGATTCTCTTTTGGGCTGGGCATGGTGACTCACTACTGTAATCCCAGCACTTTGGGAGGCCAAGGCCGGCGGATAAGCTTTAGCTGGGCTTACTGGCACATGCCTGTAGCTCCAGCTTCTCAGGAGGCTGAGGTGGGAGGATCCATTGAGCTCAGGATATAGTGGCTGTAGGGAGCCATTATGATACTACTTTTTTTTTTCTTTTTTTGAGATGGAGTCTGGCTCTGTCATTAGGATGGAGTGCAGTGGTGTGATCTTGGCTCACTGCAATCTCCGCCTCCTGAGTTCAAGCGTTTCTCCAGCCTCAGCCTCCCAAGTAGCTGGGATTACAGGCTTGATCCACCATGCCTGGCCAATCACACTACTTAAAGCAGTGAAACCTAGCCATGTTTTTCAGATTTTAAAAACATCTCCAGGCTGGGCGCGGTGGCTCGCGCTGTAATCCCAGCACTTTGGGAGGCCGAGGTGGGCGGATCATGAGGTCAGGAGACTGAGACCACCCTGGCCAACATGGTGAAACCCCATTTCTACTAAAAATACAAAAATTAGCTGGGCATGGTGGTGCATGCCTATAATCCCAGCTACTCAGGAGGCTGAGGCAAGAGAATCCCTTGAACCAGGGAGTTGGAGGTTACAATGAGCCGAGATCGTGCCACAGCACTCCAGCCTGGCAACAGAGAGAGACTCCGTTTAAAAAAAAATCTCCAATTTATGCTTTCTCCTTCACTGTAGGTCATTTGAAATGGTTTCAATGGTAACACATACTTTATGCTTTGCAACACTGAAAATTAATTCAACAGTTCTATTCTTGAAGCTATTATTTATTTCTTGTGCTTCTATTTTACAAGCAGCAACATTTTTCCAACCGCCTACTAAGGGAATTTGTGCTTTAGCAACATCTTTTACCAACCAGTCACTCACACTCAAAACAAATCTTTCTCTTGACCTCCTTGTTTTTTTTTTTTTTTTTTTTTTTTTTTTTTTTATTGCATTTTAGGTTTGGGGGTACATGTGAAGAACATGGAAGATTGTTGCATAGGTACACACATGGCAGTGTGATTTTCTGCCTTCCGCCCCATCACCTATATCTGGCATTTCTCCCCATGCTATCCCTCCCCAACTCCCGACCCCCCCACTATCCCTCCCCTTTTCCCCCGCCCACAGACCCCAGTGTGTGATACTCCCCCTCCCTGTGTCCATGTGTTCCCATTGTTCAACACCCGCCTATGAGTGAGAACATGCGGTGTTTGATTTTCTGTTCTTGTGTCAGTTTGCTGAGAATGATGGTTTCCAGGTTCATCCATGTCCCTACAAAGGACACGAACTCATCGTTTTTGATGGCTGCATAATATTCCATGGTGTATATGTGCCACATTTTCCCTGTCCAGTCTATCATCGATGGGCATTTGGGTTGGTTCCAGGTCTTTGCTATTGTAAACTGTGCTGCAATGAACATTCGTGTGCATGCGTCCTTATAGTAGAACGATTTATAGTCTTTTGGATATATACCCAGTAATGGGATTGCTGGATCAAATGGAATTTCTCTTTCTAGGTCCTTGAGGAATCGCCACACCGTCTTCCACAATGGTTGAACTAATTTACACTCCCACCAACAGTGTAAAAGTGTTCCTATTTCTCCACATCCTCTCCAGCATCTGTTGTCTCCAGATTTTTTAATGATCGCCATTCTAACTGGCGTGAGATGGTATCTCAATGTAGTTTTGATTTGCATTTCTCTAATGACCAGTGATGATGAGCATTTTTTCATATGTTTGTTGGCTTCATGTATGTCTTCTTTTGTAAAGTGTCTGTTCATATCCTTCGCCCACTTTTGAATGGGCTTGTTTGTTTTTTTCCTGTAAATGTGTTTCAGTTCTTTGTAGATTCTGGTTATCAGCCCTTTGTCAGATGGGTAGACTGCAAAAATTTTTTCCCATTCTGTTGGTTGCCGATTCACTCTAATGACTGTTTCTTTTGCTGTGCAGAAGCTGTGGAGTTTGATTAGGTCCCATTTGTCTATTTTGGCTTTTGTTGCCACTGCTTTTGGTGTTTTGGTCATGAAGTCCTTGCCTACACCTATGTCCTGAATGGTTTTGCCTAGATTTTCTTCTAGGGTTTTTATGGTGTTAGGTCTTATGTTTAAGTCTTTAATCCATCTGGAGTTAATTTTAGTGTAAGGTGTCAGGAAGGGGTACAGCTTCTGCTTTCTGCACATGACTAGCCAGTTTTCCCAACACCATTTATTAAACAGGGACTCACTTCCACATTGTTTGTTTTTGTCAGGTTTGTCAAAGATCAGGTGGTTGTAGATGTGTTGTGTTGCGTCGGAGGTCTCTGTCCTGTTCCATTGGTCTATATCTCTGTTTTGGTACCAGTACCATGCTGTTTTGATTACTGTAGCTTTGTAGTATAATTTGAAGTCCGAGAGTGTGATGCCTCCAGCTTTGTTCTTTTTGCTTAGAATTGACTTGGCTATGCGGGCTCTCTTTTGGTTCCATATGAAGTTTAAGGTGGTTTTTTCCAGTTCTTCAAAGAAGGTCATTGGTAGCTTGATAGGGATAGCGTTGAATCTGTAAATTACTTTGGGCAGTATGGCCATTTTGACAATACTGATTCTTCCTAGCCATGAACATGGAATATTTCTCCATCTGTTTGTGTCCTCTCTTATTTCATTGAGCAGTGGTTTGTAGTTCTCCTTGAAGAGGTCCTTTACGATCCTTGTTAGTTGTATTCCTAGGTATTTTATTCTCTTTGTAGCAATTGTGAATGGCAGTTGGTTCTTGATTTGGCTGTCTTTAAGTCTGTTATTGGTGTATAGGAATGCTTGTGATTTTTGCACATTGATTTTATATCCTGAGACTTTGCTAAAGTTGCTTATCAGTTTCAGGAGATTTTGGGCTGAGACGATGGGGTCTTCTAGATATACAATCATATCGTCTGCAAATAAAGACAATTTGACTTCCTCCTTTCCTATTTGAATACCCTTTATTTCTTTTTCTTGCCTGATTGCTCTGGCTAGAACTTCCAGTACTATATTGAATAAGAGTGGTGAGAGAGGACATCCTTGTCTAGTGCCAGATTTCAAAGGGAATGCTTCTAGTTTTTGCCCATTCAGTATGATATTGGCTGTTGGTTTGTCGTAAATAGCTTTTATCGTTTTGAGATACGTTCCATCAATACCTAGTTTATTGAGAGTTTTTAGCATAAAGGGCTGTTGAATTTTGTCAAAGGCCTTCTCTGCATCAATTGAGATAATCATGTGGTTTTTGTCTTTGGTTCTGTTTATGTGGTGGATTATGTTTATAGATTTGCGTATGTTGAACCAGCCTTGCATCCCCGGGATGAAGCCTACTTGATCATGGTGGATAAGCTTTTTGATGTGCTGTTGCAATCGGTTTGCCAGTATTTTATTGAAGATTTTTGCATCTATGTTCATCATGGATATTGGCCTGAAGTTTTCTTTTCTTGCTGAGTCTCTGCCAGGTTTTGGTATCAGGATGATGTTGGTCTCATAAAATGATTTAGGAAGGATTCCCTCTCTTTGGATTGTTTGGAATAGTTTCAGAAGGAATGGTACCAGCTCCTCTTTGTATGTCTGGTAGAATTCGGCTGTGAACCCATCTGGACCTGGGCTTTTTTTGGGTGGTAGGCTCTTAATTGCTGCCTCAACTTCAGACCTTGTTATTGGTCTATTCAGGGTTTCGACTTCTTCCTGGTTTAGGCTTGGGAGGATGCATGTGTCCAGGAATTTATCCATTTCTTCCAGGTTTACTAGTTTATGTGCATAGAGTTGTTTGTAATAATCTCTGATGATGGTTTGAATTTCTGTGGAATCTGTGGTGATATCCCCTTTATCGTTTTTTATTGCATTTATTTGATTATTTTCTCTTTTCTTTTTATTAATCTGGCTAGTGGTCTGTCTATTTTGTTGACCTTTTCAAAAAACCAGCTCCTGGATTTGTTGATTTTTTGAAGAGTTTTTCGTGTCTCTATCTCCTTCAGTTCTGCTCTGATCTTAGTTATTTCTTGTCTTCTGCTAGGTTTTGAGTTTTTTTGATCTTGCTCCTCTAGCTCTTTCAATTTTGATGCTAGGGTGTCAATTTTAGATCTCTCCTTGCTTCTCATGTGGGCATTTATTGCTATATACTTTCCTCTAGAGACTGCTTTAAATGTGTCCCAGAGATTCTGGTATGTTGTGTCTTCGTTCTCGTTGGTTTCAAAGAACATCTTTATTTCTGCCTTCATTTCATTGTTTATCCAGTCAACATTCAAGAGCCAGTTGTTCAGTTTCCATGAAGCTGTGTGGTTCTGAGTCAGTTTCTGAATTCTGAGTTCTAACTTGATTGCACTGTGGTCTGAGAGACTGTTTGTTATGATTTCTGTTCTTTTGCATTTGCTGAGGAGTGATTTACTTCCAATTATGTGGTCAATTTTAGAGTAGGTGCGATGTGGTGCTGAGAAGAATGTATATTCTGTGGATTTGGGGTGGAGAGTTCTGTAAATGTCTATTAGGTTTGCTTGATCCAGGTGTGAGTTCAAGTCCTGGATATCCTTGTTAATTTTCTGTCTTGTTGATCTGTCTAACATTGACAACGGGGTGTTCAAGTCTCCCACTATTATTGTGTGGGAATCTAAGTCTCTTTGTAAGTCATTGAGAACTTGCCTTATGTATCTGGGTGCTCCTGTATTGGGTGCGTATATATTTAGGATCGTTAGCTCTTCTTGTTGCATTGATCCTTTTACCATTATGTAATGTCCTTCTTTGTCTCTTTTGATCTTTGTTGGTTTAAAGTCTATTTTATCAGAGATGAGAATTGCAACTCCTGCTTTTTTTTGCTCTCCATTTGCTTGGTAAATCTTCCCCCCATCCCTTTATTTTGAGCCTTTGTGTATCTCTGCATGTGAGATGGGTTTCCTGGATACAGCACACAGACGGGTTTTGGCTTTTTATCCAGTTTGCCAGTCTATGTCTTTTAATTGGGGCATTTAGCCCATTTACATTTAGGGTTAATATTGTTATGTGTGAATTTGATCCTGCCATTTTGATGCTAGCTGGCTGTTTTGCCCGTTAGTTGATGCAGTTTCTTCATTGTGTTGATGGTCTTTACTGTTTGGTATGTTTTTGGAGTGGCTGGTACTGGTTGTTCCTTTCTATGTTTAGTGCCTCTTTCAGGAGCTCTTGTAAAGCAGGCCTGGTGGTGATGAAATCTCTGAGTACTTGCTTGTTCGCAAAGGATTTTATTTTTCCTTCACTTATGAAGCTCAGTTTGGCTGGATATGAAATTCTGGGTTGGAAGTTCTTTTCTTTAAGGATGTTGAATATTGGCCCCCACTCTCTTCTGGCTTGTAGGGTTTCTGCTGAGAGATCTGCTGTGAGTCTGATGGGCTTCCCTTTGTGGGTAACCCGACCTTTCTCTCTGGCTGCCCTTAGCATTTTCTCCTTCATTTCAACCCTGGTGAATCTGACGATTATGTGCCTTGGGGTTGCTCTTCTTGAGGAATATCTTTGTGGTGTTCTCTGTATTTCCTGGACTTGAATATTGGCCTGCCTTCCTATGTTGGGGAAGTTCTCCTGGATAATATCCTGAAGAGTATTTTCCAGCTTGGATTCATTCTCTCCTTCACATTCAGGTACACCTATCAAACGTAGATTAGGTCTTTTCACATAGTCCCATATTTCTTGGAGACTTTGTTCATTCCTTTTTACCCTTTTTTCTCTACTCTTTCCTTCTCGTTTTATTTCATTGAGTTGATCTTCGACCTCTGATATCCTTTCTTCTGCTTGGTCAATTCGGCTGTTGAAACTTGTGTATGCTTCGCAAAGTTCTTGTGTTGTGTTTTTCAGCTCCATCAATTCACTTACATTCCTCTCTAAGTTGGTTATTCTCATTAGCATTTCGTCAAATCTTTTTTCAAGGTTGTTAGTTTGTTTGCATTGGGTTAGAACATGTTCTTTTAGCTCACAGAAGTTTCTTACTACCCACCTTCTGAAGCTTGATTCAGTCATTTCATCACACTCATTGTCCATCCAGCCTTGTTCCCTTGCTGGTGAGGAGTTGTGATCCCTTGTAGGAGGAGAGGCGTTCTGGTTTCGGGGTGTTTACCTCCTTTTTGCGCTGGTTTCTTCCCATCTTTGTGGATTTATCTATGTGTGGTCTTTGTGGTTGGTGATTTTCAGATGGGGTCTCTCAGTGGACGTCCCGTTTGTTGATGATGAAGTTATTTATTTCTGTTTCTTAGTTTTCCTTCTACCAGTCTGACCCCTCTGCTGTAGGGCTGCTGAGGTCCACTCCCGGCCCTGCTTGCCTGGGGGATCACCTGCAGCAGCTGCAGAACAGTAACGGTTGCTGCCAGTCTCTTCTTCTGCTATCTTTGTCCCAGAAGAATACCCGCCAGATGTCCGTCTGAGCACTCCTTTGTGAGGTGACTCGTTGGATATACGGGGATCAGGGGAGCTGCTTGAGGAGACAGAGTTTCCTTTATAGGAGCTCAAGTGCTGAGCTGTGAGCTCCGTTGTTCATTCAGAGTTGCTGGGCAGGTACGTTTAAGTCTGCTGCAGCAGAACTCATAAACCCCTTTTTTCCCCAGGTGCTCTGTCCCGGGGGAGTTAGGGCTTTATTTATGAGTTTCCCCTGGTGCTGCTGCCTTTTTCTCAGGGCTGCCTTGCCCAGCGATGAGGCAGCCTAGTCACTGTTTGCCTACAGAGGCTTTGCTGAGCTGCTGTGGGCTCCGCCCAGCTGCCGTATGAACTTCCCTGCAGTCCTGTTTATACCGGTGTAGTGAGAACTGCTTTGGCAATGGCAAACTACCTGTGTAGCGGCAGACTGCCTCAGTAATGGCGGACGCCCCTCCCCCACAGAGCTGGGCCGTCCCGGGCTCAGCTGTGCTTGCTGTGAAACTCTCGATCCAGAGCGTTTCCGATGGCTGTTTTTTTGTGGGGGTGGGATCAGCCGAGCCTGATCACCTGGCTCCCTGCCTCAGAGTCTCCCAGGTGTTCCAGCCGCCTGTTGAAAAGGCGCCGGGATCTGTGTGATTTCCCGGTGCGGTGACCCACTGCGCCGGCTGAAACCGCGGGCGCGGAGATTCGTGGCGTTTTTTTTGCCCGGGAAATCTCCAGGCCTGGCTGCCTGTTTCAGTCCCCTTTTTTAATCAGATGAATGGGCGGCTCTGCCTTCCCGGAGCTCCAATTGCCAGCTAAAACGGCACCCGGACCCACGTATTTTGTATGGGGAACCGCT
The DNA here is from genome assembly GCA_036589455.1 of Ateles fusciceps. Classification (NCBI taxonomy): domain Eukaryota; kingdom Metazoa; phylum Chordata; class Mammalia; order Primates; family Atelidae; genus Ateles; species Ateles fusciceps. Next base: position 5,022,055 of record JAZHEH010001341.1, on the reverse strand, counting down.
GCGCCGGGACGCCGCCCAAAACAGCAGCGCCGGCGAAACAGTCGTGCCGGCAAAAACTGCTGCGCCGGCCAAACCAGCCGCGCTGGCGACCCGTGGGGCTCCTCCCCCTGGGAATCTCCTGGTCTGTGGGCAATAAAAATCTGTCTGGCAATGCGGCATCCACTCACCCTCCGCGCTTTCACTGGGAGCTGCAATCCTCAGCTGCTCCTAATCGGCCATCTTCGGAAGTTTCCCCCGACCTCCTTGTTTTATAAGCCATTACTAACACAGTAATAGGAAACCCAAGAGTTAAGACAAAAATAAGAAAGACATAATCAAGTTCAGTAGACATTTACTACTTTGAAGAATGCTAGCCAGGCACCGTGGCTCATGCCTATAATCAAGTTCAGTAGACATTTACTACTTTGAAGAATGCTAGCCAGGCACTGTGGCTCTTAGAACTTTGGGAGGCTGAAGCAGGAGGATCACTTGAGCCCAGGAGTTCCAGCCTGCAGTAAGCTATGAGCACACCACTGTACTCCATCCTGGGTAACAGAGCAAGATACTGCTGTTCATTCGTTCATACATACGTAATTTTGAAAAAAGAATGCTCTCTCCTCAGTCATGCAAATTGTTTTATTAAACTTCCTATGTTTTACTGTAATCAGATGCAGCCAGAGAAAAAGGACCTTACAAAAGTATAGTAACAAAAACAAAACAAAACAAAACAAAAAAAAACCAGGTAGTTACAGAGGCTTGGCTCAAACAGATGCTGAATAAATGTTCCGTGAACCAATGAGCAAGCAAACATGAGAATACAAATAAGACAGTGTTACATTAAAGTGAGAAATATGGTCAAGTTAAACTGTCAGGTGAAGTGATAATAATTCAGATTTGTTTCACAGACTGTATTTTATTTAAGCATACTTACTCCCTGACTTTTAAAAATTGTTTAAGTCATATGTTCCTAATAGTGCTTAGAAATCTATTGCAAGAAATTAGTTTTTCACGTACATACAATGAACTCTTCTGAAATTTAGCTTCATCCATTATACCGAATTATTTTGCAATCCATCTAGGTTGCTGAGAGTATCACTGTTCTTTATATTGCCGAGTGGTATTCCATTGTACAAATACACCAAATTTGTTTATCCATACACTTGATGGATATGTGAGCTGTTTACAGTTTTTAGCTATTACCAATAAAGCTTCTGTGAATATCTGTGTACAAGTCTTTTTTTGTGAATATGCAGTTCCATTTCTCCTGAATAATTAGAAGTAGAATAGATGAATCATATGGCATGTTCACATTTACTTGGAAAGAAACTGCCCAATTGTCTTCCAAAGTAGCTGCTCCATTTCACATTCCTATCGTCAATATATGAGAGTTCCAGATCATCCAGCATTCTTGTCACATGTGACTAATCCTTTTCATTACAGCCATTCTAGGGAGTGTGTAGTGGTATCTCATTATGGTTTGAATATACATTTCCCTAACAACTTATGACTGAGCATCTTTTCATGTACTTATTTGGCATCCATTTATATTATTTGATGAACTTTATTCAGATTGTTTCACCCTTTTCTTATGGGGTATCTTTCTATTCTTGAGTTACAATTCTTTATATATTCTAGATACACATCCTCTGTCAGATACATGTTCTGCAAATATTTTCTCCCAGCCCGAGACTTGAGTTTTCATTTTCTTAAAAGTATCTTTCAAAGATTAAAAGTTTTTAATATTTATGAAATTTAATTTAGTGATTTTTTTTCCCTTTACACTTCATGCTTTTTGTATTTTAAGAAATCTCTGCCTACCCCAAGGTCACTAAGATTTTCTCCTGTATTTTCTTTCTGACAAAAACTTTCTGGAGTTGTATGGTTTTAGCTCTTCAAGTTAGGCCTATGATTTATTTGAAGTTAATTTTTATGTCTGGTGTGAGGTAAGGGTTCAGGTACTTTGTGTGTATATGAATCTCCAATTGTTCTAGCACCATTTGTTGAAAAGAGTGAATATATACAGGACAAAAATAACTCCAATTCCATTCCATTTAACCCTTTCCCCTAAAATAAGTCCCCCAGCTTAGATTATATGAACCATCATTAAAAACATTCCCTTGCACACCCTTAGCTTCCTTGGCCTTCTCCTTTCCTCAAACAATTGGCAAAACTCCAATCCTGCCCATCTAACTCTCTGATTCCATACCTGAACCCTTACAGTTGAAAGTGACAAGAAAATACACAAATCTATGCCAACCAATGACACTTAAAATTTGTGTCCACTAACCTCAAATGAGCATTTGATTCTATTCAGTAATCTGACTACATTTCTCTAGTCTATTCACTCCCATATTCTCATGAAGGACTAGTTCACACTTAACTCTCTTCAAATCCAATACTCCCTCCCCCTGTCTTCATTCCTCTTATGACCTGACTTCCTACATCACTGAAACATTCTGCTATTATGACTCCCTCCTCTACTAATTGTTGGTCCTTGAGCAAATTACTTGATTTCCAAAATGGTGATAAAAATATTACCCATTCTATAGTCTTATTGTAAAGAATAAATGAGGCAATATATAAATGGAAAGTACTTAATATACAGACTAGCACAAAGTAAAGGAATACTAAGAGCTGCTATAACTTTTTCTTACTGCTACTACTACTATTAAACATGTACCACATCATGATCATAATGTAAATTTAACAGAGTAAGATTTAATAAGGATTAGACTAGTGCACTTATTTGTGAGTATCTCTATATCGGCCAGGTGCTATGGCTCACATTTGTAATCCCAACACTTTGGGAGGCCGAGGTGAGCAGATTACCTGAAGTCAGGAATTCGAGACCAGCCTGGCCAACATGCTGAAACTCTATCTCTACTAAAAATACAAAAAGTTTGGCGTGGTGGCTCATGTCTGTAATCCAGCTACTTGGGAGGCTGAGGCATGAGAATTGCCTGAACCTGGAAGGCAGATGTTGCAGTGAACCAAGATTGCACTGCTGCACTCCAGCCTGGACTAGAAAGAACTCCGTCTTAAAAAAAAAGTATCTCTACAATATAAGCACACATATATATATACTCCTGTATATATGTATCTGTGTGTATCCATTGAAAGGGATTACATTTCATTCAAGATTGTAAATTCTATTTTTTTTTTTTTTTATTTTTTGTGCATAAATTTTTTTTTAATTTTTATTTTAGGTTCAGTAGTACACATGCAGGTTTGTTGTGAATTCTATTTCAATTAACATTTAGATTAGGTATCATTTGAAAACTGTTAGTATTTTACCAACATGTCTGCATTTCTTTCTTAAGATACAAAATCTGTAGGAGTCTAAATCCTGATAGAAAAAAAAATGTGGAAGGATACTACTACCTCCATCAATTCATGTTGTTCCACTTACACTGTTCAAATATGGAATGTCCTATTCTCCTCTGTTCTTTCAAACAATTCAACTAAACAAATGTTTAAGTGTCTTAAAAACAGAAGACATTGTACCATTTCAGCTGGGTCAATAAAAATTAGAAAAGAATCTTTTTTTCTCTATGCTTTCCTGAAATCGAAGAGAGATTATTTTATACCCAACAAACTGATGTTAACAATATCTATTTAGGCTAGACCTAAGACATAGATGTTTAATTTCATATTCTGTCTTCCTACCAGAGTCCCTTCTGTGAAATAACTTGCATCCAAAATACAAGCATTTGCTGCTGAGATCAGGCAAAGGCTTAATCTCTGAAAAGCACTCACAGAAGATTAAACCAGTGAATTTATAATCTGTTCAACAGTGGGGTTTCTCTGAGTTTTTCTCCCCGATCACCTCCCCGGAAATTTTCTCCCTGGAAATCTATACAACAGTTTTCCAAACAATAGTCATAATGCATTCATTCACAGGATCACTACTCAGAAGCACATAAATAAATCAGTACACAGCCAGAACCATCCAAACATGTTTTGACAGATCCAGGCCAACCAATTGCAAAGCTTCTGAATATGCACACCCCACAGGCCTATGTAGTACCAGCCTTTGGCTCCAGTGTATGTTCCTTTCCTTCCTGCAGGCTTAGTTCTAGCTTTTGAGGAAAGAAAAATAAAGCCATCAGTTGAATGGATCAACTTCCAGCAGGGTAAAAAGAAAAAGACTGTCACATAAGTCCCTTCAAACAAACATTTGCTTAGTAAAAAGACAAGCAACTTAGTTATTAAAGACAATGTAACAAAAATTCAGTCTATTTTAATTTTTCAAAGATTCAAAGAATAAGAAAATATTCAGATATGCTACTTTAATCAAATTATAAACCACAAACATTAGGATGGCTATTATCAGGAAAACAGCTAAGTGTTGGCAATGATGTACAGAAATTGGAATCTTCGTGCATTGTTGATAGGAATGGAAAATGGTACAGCCACTGTGGGAAACAGAGTGGTGGTTCCAAAAAAATTAAAATTAGAATTATCATACAATCTAGCAATTCTACTTCTGGGTACGTATCCAAAAGAATTCAAAGCAAGGCCTCAAAGAGATACCTACACACCCTCACAGCAGTACAGATGCATAGGTAAAACGCAGCCTATACGTACCATGAAATGTTATTCAGCCTTAAAAAGGAAGGAAGTGGCCGAGTGCACAGTTGGTTCACGCCTGTAATCCCAGCACTTTGGGAGGCTGAGGCAGGAGGACTGCTTAAACTAAGGAGGTCAAGATCAGCTGGGGCAACATAGTGAGACCCTGTCTCCACTAAAAATTAAAATTAAAAAATTAGACCAGGTGTGCTTGCACATACCTGTAGTCCCAGCTACTTGGGAGGCTGAGGCAGGAGGACTGTTTGAGCCTGGAAAGTCAAAGCTGCAGTGAGCCCTGATCATGCCACTGTACTCCAGCCTGGGCAACAGAGCGAGACCCTGTCTCAAAAAAGAAAGAAAAAGGGGCAGGGAGAGGGGGATGGTGGCTCATGCCTATAATCTCAGCACTTTGGGAGGTTCAGGCGAGTGTATCATTTGAGGTCAGGAGTTTGAGACCAGCCTGGCCAACATGGTGAGACACCATTTCTACTCAAACTACAAAAATTAGCTGGATGTAGTGGCAAGTGCCTGTAATTCTAGCTACTTAGGAGGCCAAGGTAGGAGAACTGCTTGAACCCAGGAGGTAGAGGTTGCAGTGAGCCAAGATCATGCCACTGCACTCCAGCCTGGGCGACACAGTGAGACTCCATCTCAAAAAAAAAAAAAAAAAAAAAAGGGGAAGGAAATTCTGCAGTATACAACAATTTAGATAAACCTTGAGGACAGACATTACACTAATAAAATAAGCCAATCACAAAGAGAGAAATAGTTTTGGTTTTACAAGACAAAAGGAGCTATAGAGATGGATGGTCGTGATGGTTGTACATTATGAATGTATTTAATACCACCCAACTGTACCCTTGAAATGGTTGAGATGGTAAATTTTATGTTACAATTCTAAAAACTGAAGAAAACAGTTTTTTAAAAAATCATAAACTGGCTAGCATAAAGAACACTACAGCTCAAAGCCAAACAATGCCCATTTTGTTTTTAATTTTTAACTTTCTGTCCATGTTGACTCCATTAGATGACATATTTCTGAGTAATGAGGTCATTTGGTCTTAACATTTTACAAAATTCTAGACTAAAAACAGAAGGTTTACGGGAAGAGAGGAGATTGTTGGGTAGGAGTAGTATATTATTAACTACTCCAAGTGTCAATTAATAATGCATCCTTAATTGTTTGCCAACAAACAGAAACATGGCCAAGGAAACAGTTTCTGGGAAGCACCACAATTACTGATTTGATCATTTATAAAGTATTTTTCTGTACCTACTCTTTGGTTAAAACTGGGGTATCGTGAGCTATAATTATGCCACTGCACTCTAGCCTGAGCAACAGAACAAGACCTTGTTGCTCAAAAAAAAAGAAACACCAAAAACTGTAGCATACATTGCAGAATACAAACAAATATAAAAATCTAAAGGATAGGAAAAGTACCTGTAAGCATACCGCTATGAAATTCAGTTCCTACACATGCATTTTAAGAATAAAACGGCCGGGCATGATGGCTCATGCCTATAATTCCAGCATTCTGGAAGGCCAAGGTGAGAGGATTGCTTGAGCCCCAGGAGTTCAAGACCAGCTTAGGAAACAGTGAGGCCCTGTCTCCATAAAAACTAAACTTAAAAAATTAGCCAGGCATGGTGGCACACACCTGTAGTCCTGGCTACTCAGGAGGCTGAGGCAGAAGGATTGCTTGAGCCCAGGGGGTCTAGGCTGCAGTGAGCTATGATTGAGCCACAGCATTCCAGCCTGGCAATGGAGTGAATATGCATACCCCACCTCAAAAAAAAGAAATCAGTAAAATAATATCAAACTAAACAAAATGAGACAGTGGTATAAGAGTAGGTATTAGGGAATACTTATGTTAGTGAGATTTGACCAGTTTAGAGAAGGCATCCTCAAGAAATGATACTTGTGCTATGATCTGAAGGAGGAGTAGATGTTAACTTGGCAAAGAAAGGAGAGATGGGAGACAGTCGTCCAGACAGAAGAAACAGCAAGTGCAGAGGCCCTGTGGTGGAAGGGAGATGGTGAAATGAAGGACCCAATTAAGGCTAGCATGGCTTGAGCAATGAGAGAGAAAAAAAGATCATGGTTCCAAGTGCAGAGAGAGACCTGTCCTTGTTAGGTTTTTATATGTTAAGAAGTCTTTGCCGTTATCGTAAGAGGAATAATGTAAGATGATATATTTAAATAAGGGTATATACCTAAATCTAAGCAATGTATTATCTCTTCTTTTGGCTGTCAAAACGTACCTCAAGATCGACACAACTAAAACCTAAATCATGATCTCCCCCTAAAAAAAACCTGTCTTCCTTCAGTATCCCTTTTGTCAGTGAAGAGCACTAAGTTACTTAAGTCAGAAATCTAAGACTCCTCTCTTCACTTCATATTCTACCCATCATCAAGTTCTGCTGACTCTATCTCCGAAATATTCTTGAATTAATGCCTTTCTATCCTTTTTACCAACATAACTCTAAGTAAGCCACCATCACCTACCATATGGACAACTAGATTAAATTCCTAACCAATACCCTAATCTACTTTGGCACCCCTTCAAGCCATTCTTCATATTTCAGTTGAGTGTTCTTATCAAAAAAGCAAACCTGCCCGGCATGGGAGGCTGAGGTGGGTGGATCACTTGAGGTCACAAGTCTGAGACCAGCCTGGCCAACATGGTGAAACCCCATCTCTACCCAAAATACAAAAATTAGCCTAGTATTGTAGCGCACACCTGTAATCCCAGCTACTCAGAAGGCTGAGACAGGAGAATCGCTCAAACCTGGGAGGCTGCAGAGAGCCAAGATCATGCCACCACACTCCAGCCTAGGCAAAAGAGTTAGGCTCCATCTCAAAAAGAAAAAAAAAAAATCTGACTGTGTCCTTCCTTGCTTAAAAACGCTTTAATGACAGCCGGGTGCAGTGGCTCACACCTGTAACCTCAGCACTTTGGGAGGCTGAGGAGGGTGGATCACAAGGTCAAGAGATCGAGACCATCCTGGCCAACATGGTGACACCCCATCTCTACTAAAAATACAAAAAAATTAGCTGGGCATGGTGGCATGCACCTGCAGTCCCAGCTACTCGGGAGGATGAGGCAGGAGAATTGCTTGAACCTCAGAGGCAGAGGATGCAATGAGCCGAGATCAAGCCATTACACTCCAGCCTGGCGACAGAGGGTGACTCTGTCTCAAAAAAAAAAAAAAAAAAAAAAAAAACCCTTTAATGACTACTTTTTCCTCTTAAGATACTTAGGATAACAGCAAACACTTCTTAACATGACCTATGAAAACCTAACAAGGACAGGCCTCTCTCTTCACCTCAAACCATGATCTTTTTCTCTCTCTCACTGCTCAAGCCATGCTAGCCTTAATTGGGTCCTTCATTTCACCATCTCCCTTCCACCACAGGGCCTCTGCACTTGCTGTTTCTTCTGTCTGGACGACTGTCTCCCATCTCTCCTTTCTTTGCCAAGTTAACATCTACTCCTCCTTCAAATCATAGCACAAGTATCATTTCTTGAGGATGCCTTCTCTAAACTGGTCAAATCTCACTAAGGTAAGTATTCCCTAATATCTACTCTTTTACCACTGTCACAGGTGCAATTTAAACACTTAACATTTCTGTCTTCTCTGTCAGACCCTAAGTTCCATGGGGAAGGGTATCACAGCAGTTTTTGCTCCATATAATATCCCATTGCCTATGTGGCTCAATAAAAATGTGTTGTACGAATGAACGAATGCATGAACCATGCTTAAGAGTCAGAAAATATTATCTAGATTGCCTAAGTCAAAGTTCAGTGGCCAGCAATCACAAAACATTTACCACTAGGTCAAACTCCCATCACCATTCACTATACTTTTCTTTAGCAAGATCCCTTTAGCTAAGATAATGTAGTTTACTTATGACAGGCCTTCTTCTGGTGGCTTCCTATTTACATGAAGAAACTGAGGGAATGTGTTCTTTCCGGGTCCACAATGGGGCGTAGTTTTAAGGGCAAGAACTTCCCAGTGCCATGCCCCCCTCCCATCTCTCTCCCATCTGGGAGATTTAACGGTCTCGGTTTTAATTTTCCCACGTGCAGGAAAGGGTCAAAAGTCAATCAATCCAGAGAAGTTTAAAGGGGTTTAAAGGAACTCTTTTCATTGGCCGGGGGCTTGGAGAAGGAGGGAATTTCTCCCAGTTTAAAAGTCCTTGTCCCCCACACCCAGAGGATATTCCCTCTGGAGTCCCCTTCCACACTCTGTCGTGGAAGCCTGTCTCTCCCCTCCCAAACTCCATCTCTCTCTCAATTCCCTTCCACTCAGTGTGGAAGCTGCTTTCCTCTCCTGGATTCCATCTTTCTGGATTCTCTCACTCAGTGTGAGAGGAGTTTTCCTTCTCCGGTTTTCCCCCTCTGGGAACCCTTCTCACTCAGTGTGAGAGCGGGGTTTTCTTTCTCTCATTCAGTGTGAGAGTTGGCTGTTTCTCTCTTTTCTCTTTCTCCACCTAAATAAATCACTTTTCTGCAAAAGCTTTTTGAGTCCAGTATTTACTTTACGAACGCACCTGCCATGGTCCCCTCTCTCATTCTTGAGAGAGCGGGAAACCAAGAACCTTGGAGAAACGTCCTCTCAGGGGAGCTAAGGGCTCCCCTGAACCCCAGAACCCCAACAAAACCATCAAAAACTCAAATTCCATTGAATAAAATAAAGCAATCTAAGAATGTCTGATTGTAGCTTTCATAACAAAATTATAATATTAGTTTTTTAAGTTTTTCTTAATATCTCATTGTCAAGTCCCAAAGCAAAGACAAATCATCCTTGGTTTGTCTTGAAATCTGAACCTCTTACTCAGCTTATCCCAAGATAAATCACTGAAAATAAAACTCTACCAAAAATAACATTTAAAGAAGTTAAAGTCTCTAGACACTTAAAAAAATAAATGAAAAAAAAATCAGTGGAAAAAGGAGAAGAAATGAGGGCAATGTTTGGATGAGAAACCCTCTTGACCACACAAAACAAGAAACACATCTTCCCCATGAATTCTGGCAAGGTCAATTCTCAGCCTCATTCACAAAATTCTTGGATAGCTTCCTTGGCCTAAAAACAACAACAACAAAAAACCCCACGATTTCAGTGACTATTCTAAAGCCTGAGTATGGATATGGTCACCTAGGGAAATTGCCTATTTTGATGGTAAGCGACAGTTCTCAGTGATGTTTCAATGATTTTTCTTAAGTCATAAAAACAGTAGATATTATAATTCATTTTTTAAAAAGGTAAATGAATGGAAAATATAAGACCCTGTTTTAAATAGAAGCTGCAGTATCAGAAATTAGAGATTTAGGAAAAGATAAACATTTCTAGAGAAATAATGAGAATTAAAGAAAACACTGGTTCTTCAGATTCCAAAATGGCCAAATTGCAAGAAACTTTAGTCATACTATACCAATGTCAATTTCCTGATTTCAGTATTATACTACAGTTACATAAGATGCCACCACTGGTGGGAGCTAGGGAAAGGATTCAAGGGACTCTGATATTTTTACAACCTTCTGTGTAGCTACAATCATTTCAAAATACAGTGTTTAAAAAATATTAGTGGGGAGTATTCAGGATAATACAATTGTAATTTTAAGTAGTGTATAGCACTTTCCTGGGCACTGTGAGTCATTCTAGTGAATTATTGAACCTAAATGGATCATGCAAACTCCTAGACATGCAGCCAGTGCTCAGGAGCACAGGTAGCGTCGGGACCCCCAAATTTGTGGCTGGTGTCTTAAGTGAGGATAGTCTCGTGGGGGACTATGACCTTAACCTATAAAGTCTATGTTAACTCCCAGTAGTGTCGGAATCACATTTCAACAACTTCGAGGTAATCTACTATCAGTATTTCTTTTTTCAAAAACACTGCCCTAGGAACTACAATTCAGGTTTTCTAAGTCCCAAATTCAAAACTATGAATCAATGAATAATGTGTAAATGTCAAACAGTATCTTAAACACGTATAAGCAAAGAAAAACAACAGTTAAGAAAGAATTGGTTCTCGAAATAAAACAACGTTATACAACATCATGAATTTCTCCAACAAAGATTTGGGCTTTCAAGTTTTAATTCTGGTCCAATCTCCAATGAAATTATCTAACTTTCCCCCCTCAACTAGCTGATTCACTAAATTAGCAAAACATGTAGATAAGGTACTTCTGTCTCTGAGTCAAGATATTCTTTTAGGGAGTCTAAAATGAAGAGTGAATGTGTTGTGCCTAACCCCTATTAACCTCAATAGGGATGGCACCAGGTTCAAGAAGCTGAAGAAGAGACCCAGAGCTGGCAAACGAGACACAGGATTTTTTTTTTTTTTTTTTTTTTTTTTTGAGACGGAGTTTCACTCTTGTTGCCCAGGCTGGAGTGCAATGGCACGATCTTGGCTCACAGCAACCTCCGCCTCCCATGTTTAAGAGATTCTCCTGCCTTATCCTCCCCAGTGGCTGGGATTAAAGGCATGTGCCACAACATCTGGCTAATTTTTGTATTTTTAGTAGAGACGGGGTTTCTCCATGTTGGTCAGGCTGTTCTCAAACTCCCGACCTCAGGTGTTCCACCCACCTCAGCCTCCCAAAATTCTGGGATTACAGGTGTGAGCCACCGCGCATCTGGAAAGGAGTTTGAGACTCCAGACCTCAGGTGTTCCACCCACCTCGGCCTCCCAAAGTTCTGAGATTACAGGTGTGAGCCACCGCGCACCTGGCATTTTTTAAGACGGAGTTTCGCTCTTGTTACCCAAGCTGGAGTTCAATGGCGCAATCTCAGCTCACCGCAACCTCCGCCTCCCAGGTTCAAGCTCCTGCCTCTGTCTCCCCGAGTAGCTGGGACTACCGGCACATACCACCACACCCAGCTAATTTTTGTATTTTTAGTAGAGACGGGGTTTCACCATGTTGACCAGGATGGTCTCGATCTCTTGACCTTGTAATCTGCCCACCTTGGCCTCCCAAAGTGCTGGGATTACAGGCGTGAACCACCACATCCAGCCTTGTTTTTTTTTTTGAGAGGGAATCTCGCTCCCTCTCATTGCACCCAGGCTGGGGTGCAATGGTACAATCTTGGCTCACTGCAACCTCTGCCTCCTCCTGCCTCACCCTCCCAAGTAGCTGGACTACAGGCGTATGCCACCACACCTGGCTAATTTTTTTTGTATTTTTAGTAGAGGGGGATTTCACTGTGTTGGCCAGGCTGGTCTAGAACTCCTGACCTCAAGTGATCTGCCTCCCTCGGTCTCCCAAAGTGCCGGGATTACAGGCATGAGCCACTGCGCCCAGACAAGACATGAGATTTTATTAGGGGCTTACCTACAAGGGAGAGAATCCTGTAGCAGTGGGTTGGACAGAAGAACCTCCTTACATACAGCTCAGTGGCAGCAGGCTGGACAAGATATCTGCCTTGACTACAGTCCAGTGATGGCAGGCTGGACAACATATCTATACTGCCCAGTGGCAGTGGGCTGGACAAGACATCCTCCTTAACTATAGTCCAGTAATGGCAGACTCAACAACATATCTATATTGCCCAGTGGCAGCAGGCTGGAAAAAACATCCGACTTAACTACAGTTCAGTGAGGACAGGCTGGACAATGTATCCATACTGCCCAGTGGCAGTGGGCTGGGCAGGAAAACCACAACTGCTTGCCAACAGCATCCAGTTTATATCACATTTTCACTTAACACCCTCCCCTTAAAGACCTCCACCTGACAACCTTCATTTAACCCAAAACTCAGAGTCTTGATCCCCTATACAGTCTGATCCCCCTGGACAGCTGGTGTTCCACGTAATGAGATGATGCCGAGATGTTCCTCACAGACAAGGAAAGGCCACTCCCAGATTCCCTAGCTCAAAACACACATTCAGGTATGTCTGCCATACAAGTTTATTCTAAGGGTATACTTAAATTATTGACAGCAGGTATATTTACAGAGCATACAAAATTAAGTCTTAGAACCTGTAGTAACACCAATCTTAGCTAGCCAAAAGAAAATTTAGTTGTCAGTACTAAATATGCACAGTACGTATAGTAGCCAAGACTAGCACACTGAGAGTGAATGTAAACTAAAAAACAAGTTTTTGAGACAAGGTCTCAGTCTGTCACCCAGGCTGAAGTGCACTGTAGTGACTGCTCATTGCAACCTCCAACTCCCAGGCTTCAAGTGATCCTCCTACCTTAGCCTCCCGAGTAGCTGGGACTACAGGTGTGTGCCACCACACATGGCTAATTTTTGTATTTTTTGTAGAAATGGGGTTTCGTCATGTTGCCAAGGCTGGTCTGGAACAATTGCGCTCAAAATGATCCACCGACCTCAGCCTCCCAAAGTGCTGGATTACTGACGTGAGCCACTGCGCCCAGCCTTAATGTAATTTCTTGATTCTAGACTTCATCAACTAATTAAAAGGCATACCTTTAATAACAGTCTTTTGAAGGGAAATACCACCATATTAGATGCACACAACCTCAAAAATTAAAATGCAAAGAAGTATGCCTCTTATAACTGAGAAACTAGAAAATTTAGGAAACACCACCAATATGTCTAACCAGCACCTATCATTTATTTGTTCCAAATTTTTCTAACTCAGAGTTGAACCAAAACACTACCCCTGTGCTGTGTTAGCTTGCATAGGGAAAAAAAAAAAGAAGAGGAGGTGGGGGTGCTGGGGGAGTGCGTGCTGGCTCCCACCTGTAACCCCCAGCACACTTTGGGAGGTCGAGGTGGGTGAATTGTTTGAGCTCAGGAATTTGAGACCATCCTAGGCAACATGGCGAAACCCCATCTCCACCAAAAATACAAAAAATTAGCCAGGTATGGTGGCATGTGCCTGTGGTCTCAGCTACTCAGAAGGCTGAGGTAGGATGATCACTTGAGGCAGAGGTTACAGTGAGCTGAGATGGTGCCACTGCACTCCAACCCTGTCTCAAAAATCAAACAAACAACAACAAGAAAAAACACTACTCCTGAAACTTTACTTATCCCAAAAGTTACTGTATCTTCCAAAGACACAAAGATAAAATTTATAGAGCCAGGTATAGGTACATGCCTATAGTTTCAGCTACTCCAGAGGTTGAGGCAGGAGGATTTCTTGAGACTAGGAGTTGGTGCAACATAGCAAAACCTCATCTCAAATAAATAAATAAAATTTACAATAACTTTTTGCTAAAAGCATACAGAAGTTAATCTTCTGCAAAGATGTAGTAATGCAATGTATGAAGCATAACCATAACAGCGTGCTTGAGCTCTGCACTAAAGAGAAAGTTTTAAAGTACTGCAACACACCAACCACCATAACCAATTTGCTAACCCTTAATTTCCTTGTGGGTTACAACAGTACCTATCCTCATAGAGTCACTGTGAGGATTAAAGGTAATGTGCTTAAAACAGAGCATGGTATGCAATAAGTACACTGTACACCACAGGTATTAGCCTTAAAAAAAAAAATTGTTTTAAAGAAAATGCCAGGCACCTGTACAGGCAAATGGCAGCAGCATCTTGAGTCTCACTCTGAATGCCACTGCAGATGTTTCTCATTACCCTAGACACAACAACCTTAACATCTATGAGGGAGGTTCTTGTCACTCACAGTTTTGTGCTCAATCTGATAACTGAAAAGAAAATAACCAACTAAGCCTAATTATAAACAAAAATATAGGAAGCAGAAAAGAATCAATAATTAAAGAGAAAAGCTAATAATATGAAACTATTATTCTTCATAGATTTAGAGACCTCTTTTTATATACCACCTCATATTTGTATAGTACTTTGTAATGTCCAAGTAACTCTTAACACATTATCTCAAGTGATCCTCACAACAATCCTGTGAGGTACTTGCTTTTATTTCACATTTTATGGATGAGAAAAATGATCCTAAATGGCACGCTGAAGGTCACACAGCCAGCAGGCAGAAAAGCTGGAACTTACACGCTTGACTACTGTATTACCACAGGTGTCCCTCTAAACGAAGGTAAGTTTTATAATGCTAACACAACTTTTTGAACACCATCTTCCATATCACAGCAAACTATTATACAGCTTCAAGACACACTAAAAAATTAGAATCAATCACAGAATTATAGGACTTTAAGGATCATTTCCAGTAAAATTTCTCATTTTAACATTTTTTTTTGGTTTTTTTGAGACAGGTTCTCTGTCACTCAGGCTGGAGCGCTGTGGCACAATCTCAGCTCACGGCAACTCTGCCTCCCGAACGCTAGTGATTCTCTCACCTCAGCCTCCTGAGTAGCTGGGACCACAAGTTCATGCCACAACATCCAGCTAATTTTTTGTATTTTTGGTAGAGACAGGGTTTTGTTATGTTGTCCAGGCTGCTCTCAAGCTCCTGAGCTCAAGCAATCCAGCCACTTCAGCCTCCCAAAGTGCTGGAATTACAGGCGTGATCCACTGTGCATGGCCATTACTTTTTCTTATAAAATATTTTCAGTACTCAGGCTAAAAAATTTTTTTTCAGTGTCCTCATATTTTAACATCTGCAAGCATGTATGAAGATCAAGAAGCTGAGAAAACTAATAAAGCGATTAAAACATACAAACCCTGAGTATGTTTTGCCTGACTTCCCCTTGGTCCCCAACACATTTGTTGGAAAAAACACTTCCTTATTCACAGGTATAGGTCAAATTTAAGAGTTCTTCTGAGAGCTTTAATAGCTTTTCATTTTAAGTAAGTGATCACCTTAGATTATCTACAAAACGTTTTTTCATTATTGCTTCTCAAACTGTTGAAGCACTTAATATAAACATAGTACATGGTAAACTAGTAGACAAATAATATGAAGGAACAAAAAGAATCTTGTAGGCCACAGCTAAAAATTTTCAAGATTCTGACTTGATCATAGCATAATTGCCTTCATTTTGACACAAACATTGCAAAATTCTCAATCTACTGCAATAATCACATGTAAATCTTAAGGAGAAAAGGTATCTCAAAGTCACATTCCTTTTCGCTACAGAAATATATTTAAAATATGTAGAGATTTGTATTGCTTAAATTTATTAAAGTACATAAGTCATTATGGAGTAAATATAGAAACACAAATGATTTAAGTATGATATAAACCATAAAAAGTGAATTCAGGGCTGGGTGTGGTGGCTCACGCTTGTAATCCCAGCACTTTGTGAGGCCAAGGCGGGCAGAGAATGAGGTCAGGAGATTGAGACCATCCTGGCCAACACAGTGAAACCCCATCTCTACTAAAATAGAAAAATTAGCTGAGCGTGGTGGTGCATGCTATAATCCCAGCTACTCAGCAGGAGAATCACTTGAACCCAGGAGGTGGAGGTTGCAGTGAGCCGAGATCATGCCACTGCACTCCAGCCTGGCAGCCTGGTGACAGAGTGAGACTCTGTCTCAAAAAAATAAATAAATAAATAAATTCAGGCTGGGTGTGGTAGCTCACGCCTGTTATCCCAGCACTTTGCTTTGAGAGGCTGAGGCAGGAGGATCACTTGAGGCCAGAAGTTTGAGATCAGCCTAGGGAACATAGCAAGATCCCATCTCTACAAAAAATACAACAACTAGGCAGGCATAGTGCCATGTGCCTGTAGTCCCAGCTAATTGGGAGGCTGAGGTGGGAGGAATGCCTGAGCCTGCAAGTCAGGGCTGCAGTGAGCCATGATCTCACCACTGCACTCCAGCCTGGGCAACAGAGAGAAACCCTGTCTCAAAACACACACAAACACACATGCATACACACACGTGTGTGTGTATGCATGTGTGTATATATATATATGAATTCGTGGTCTAGGAAATTTACCTTTTGACTTTTTTGTTCTAATTTGATACTGCCTCCTTTCTGTTCTCTGCCTAAAAAACAAACATATCTAGGACTTTGCTCAATTCTACCCTCTTCATAGTGCCTGACATGGTGCTCAATAAATATATGTTTAAACTGAAAAACTTTCCGCTAATCACTAGCATACCATAATCCAGCCTTGATGACTAAGAAACTACATGGCAACTTATCTCACTACATCAGTGTAATTGTATAATTTTTGATCTATCAATTGTCAATGATAACTGAAAAAACCTGTTTTGGGCACCAAAGCAAGGATTTCACGACATAAAGCAAAGAAGGAAATAATTACTGATAGTTTATTTAATCTAACAAAAATATCCAAAAATTTAAAAAACACTTATGTTAAAAAGAGTTCAGTATTTTCCACCCTCTACCCTCAAGAATCAACTATTCCTTACTAACAGTCATCTACATATAAAAATAGACGTTTCATACCTCAGTGTGAAACTGAATTCAATAAAATATTATAAACCATTAAGTGAGTAGAAATTTTTCTTTTTTTTAATAGAGATGGAGTCCAACTATCGCTGGTCTCAAACTCCTGAGCTCAAGCAATCCTCCCACCTCAGCCTCCCAAAATGCTGGGATTACAGGCGTGAACCACTGTGCCTGGCCCGTGAGTGGAAATTTGTCCACAATGTATTATGAAGTATACAGGAGGGATGGGGTGGGTGGAAATGGGTAATAGTACATACACTATTATCAAGATACAAATATGTGTATATAAATATATTTGTACCTGAGTCTACAGTGTACATCAAAATGTTAACATCATGGAAAATTATCAGAGAAATTATAACTTTCTGAATTATACTTATCTAAGCATTTTCTATAACAAACACATTACCTTTTTTTTTTTTTTTTTTTTGAGATAGAGTCTTGGCCTGTTGCTCAGCCTGGAGTGTAATGGCGCAATCTCCGCTCACTGCAACTTCTGCCTCCCAGGTTCAAACAATTCTCCTGTCTCAGCCTCCCAAGTAGCTGGGATTACCGGTGCCCGCCATCACACCCAGCTAACTTTTGTATTTTTAGTAGAGATGAGGTTTCACCATGTTGGCCAAGCTGGTCTCGAACTCCTGACCTCGTGATCTGCCCGCCTTGGCCTCCCAAAGTACTGGGATTACAGGTGTGAGCCACTGCGCCTGGCCACTTTTATAATCCAAAGACAATAAACCATTCACTCCACTGACCTAGGAATTTGTGGACTATTCAGGATTTGAACAAACATGCTTTTCCAACCATCTTTGTTTTCACATGAACTCATATAAAATGGAAACAATAAACCAAATGTGGTTACAATGGGACTAAGACCTGCATGATATTCCTTTAGTGCTCTGAGAAGTTGGAAGGGGAGTGAAGGTAAGCAGAAACACAAAATAATTATTACTTAAAGAACTATTACTTACAGCAAGAACCTTTCAGGTGATTTATAATCTCATTGTTAAAACAAGACTTTAAATATAATTAGGATAATCCTATTAAAAAACAGGGGAAAGAATTCAAATAAACATTTCTCCAGAGCAAATATCCAAATGGCCAATAAACACATTAAAAGATGCTCACCTTGTTAGTCATTAGGGAAATACAAATAAAACCACAATGCGGTATCATTTCACACCCACTAGGATGGCTAAAATCTGTTAAAGAGGACTAGAAGTTAGAACCCTCATACACTGCTGGTGGGGAATGTAAAAGGGCCCAAGCAGTTTGTTTTTGGAAAACAGCCTGGCAGTTATTCAAAATGTTAAACATAAGAGTTACCATATTTCTCAGCAAATTCCATTTCTAGGCACATATGTGTAGTTGACCCAAAATCTTGTACATAAATGTTCATAACAGCATTATTCAAAAGGGCCAAAAAGTAGAATCAACGTAAATATTCATCAACTGATTAACAGATAAACAAAACATAGTATATCCTCCATAAAATGGAATCTTATTTGGCAATACAAAAGAACAAAGTACTGATACATGCTACTAAATGGATAAACCTTAAAATTATGCTACGTCAAAGAAACCAGTCACAAAGGATCATATTTGGTATGATTCCATTTATAGGAAACATCCAGAATAGGCAAATCCTTAGGAACAGGACATAGATTAGAAGTTATGCAGGGATACAGAGATGGGGTGGAAATGTGGAATGACTGCTATATGGGTACAGGGTTTCTTTGGGGGTGATGAAAATGTTTTGGAAATAGGTTGTGGTGATGGTTGTACCATTCTGTGAATATACTAAAAACCACTGAAATGTACACTAAAAAAAAAAATATGAAGTTTAAGGTACATAAAAGAAAGCTCAAAAAAGCTGTAAAGCAAGATATCAATAGGAGAAATAGGTCCATGGCATACAGGTACTCTGTACTATCTTTGCAATATTTCTGTAAATCTGAAACTTCTAAAATAAAAGGTATACATACAAATTAGGAAACAAGACACATAATCATATAATAAATGGCTCAAGTAAGGGAGGGCTAAAATAGCACCACAGAACTTTGAAAAGATTCATGCACAGTGTTTCAGATTTTAAAAGAAGTGTTGAATAAATATTAGATGGAAACAAATGAGGTTAGGCCTAATCCACAGGGTCACACATAGCACAGGTAGGAGGAAAAACAGAATTCAAAGACCTAAAACAAGCTCATCACTCATCTGACCAAACAACCTCCATTTTCTTACTTACATACAACTTTCCAAATAAATTTACTTTCTTACAACCCAAAAATTTTCAGAAAAGTCTATGCAGAAAATATACACATGCTGGTAAACAACGTCATTTTATCAATCAATGTAAAACTAGCCCCTCTGCACCTTGGATTCGGATTTTATTAGAAAAGCTTTCTGTTTTTTTTTTTGAGATGGAGTTTCACTCTTATTGCTCAGACTGCAGTATAATGGTGCAATCTCTACTCACCGCAATCTCCACCTCCCCGGTTCAAGCAATTCTCCTGCCTCAGCCTCCGGAGTAGCTGGGATTACAGGAATGTGCTACCATGCCCAGCTAATTTTGTATTTTTAGTAGAGACAGGGTTTCTCCATGTTGGTCAGGCTACCTCAGGTGATCCGCCCACCTCAGCCTCCCAAAGTACTGGGATTACAGGCGTGAGCCACCAAGCGCAACAGGAAAGCATTGTAACATAATTTTGCTATATCCATTTCTAAAAGGCTAAAGACCTTACTCTCTACAGCTAAGACTTCATTATCATAGAGTTTAAGATTCAATTCTGGTGAAACCTAAAAAATGTCGAAATTTGTTTTCATTGTCCTCTCCCTATGAATAATAAAGCACTCAAAGTGTTCAAAAATAAGATATTGACTGGAAAGACACATAGGAAATTACTGGGGGAATAAAAATGTTCTATACCTTTATTATATTCATGGTTATACTGTATACATACACTGTTGTATGCAGATGTAAAACTTTGTTGAGCCATATACACATTTTTGATCTGTGGATCAAAAGATCTGGAAATTATACCTCAATTTTAAATAATGAATTTTTTAAGTGTTCCAACGAACTATCTTATTATCCCAAGGAATGTGATATAAGAGTATAATTTTGTCTTCTTTTAGTAAAAAGAATCAGGCATGGAGAAGTAAAGCAGTTTACTTTGGTACCTCAAAAACCAAGAAGAAAAACAAGTCTACTAACTCTTTTCTATAATCTAAACTTCATGCCTCCACAGAAATTGAATCTTGAAATTATTCTACTGGGAAGGAGAAAAGAAAAAGAGGAAAAGGGCAGAATAAAAGAATAAGGGGAAAAAGAACACAACCAATCCTCATTCAAAAAGTCACCTAGAGAAGCCAGGCACGGTGGCTCACTTCTATAATCCTAGCACTTTGGGAGGCCGAGGCGGGCGGATCACGAGGTCAGGAGTTTGAGACCAGCCTGACCTACATGGTGAAACCCCATCTCTACTAAAAATACAAACATTAGCTGGGCGTGGTGGTGCATGCCTGTAATCCCAGCTACTTAGGAGGCTGAGGCAGGAGAATCGCTTGAACCCAGGAGGCGGAGGTTACAGTGAGCCAAGATCATGCCATTGCACTCCAGCCTGGGCAACACAGCGAGACTCCATCTAAAAAAAAAAAAAAAAAAGTCACACAGAATAAGGCTAAAAAATGTAAGAACCAAATCAACATTCTCTCCATCCCCAACATGCCCCCAAGCGCCACATCCTTGTTCTCAAAAGAGAAAATTATTTTATCTAGAACTAGTTGTGAAATAATGCAAAATAAGTTACCACAGTCATGCTCCCCTCTAAAAACTATCACAGTGCTACCACCTCTTGCATCCTTGTGTAGTTTTATAAAAGAATTCTAAGGCACTATATTTTTATATTTACATTTTTACTTTTATTCTTTACATGTCTGTATGTCTACAGAGAGAAGGTTAGGAGCCCATATAGGCCTCGACAGACTGATACAAAGTATGGCTCTTATTTCATAATCACAAAATTTTAAAGTAAACTAGATCTGACCAGTCAATTATCCACTTAATAAATAAAGAAACTAAATCCTAAAATGGTTAAGAGACTTGCCTAAGATCTGGCAGCTTAACAAGTAGAAGAGTCAAACCAAAGTTGAATCTAGCCTTCTATTCACCACATCACACTTATAGCTATGCCCAATTAGAAAATAGACAGTACCTTATCTAAAGTGATAATTACACTCAGGAAAAAAAATAGTTTATATTATCCAAATTCTCATACCCATTTGTTCCACAGCATCAGTCTTTTTATAAATTTATAAGAATTATAACTATTGGCTGGGACGGTGGCTCATACCTATAATCCCAGCACTCTGGGAGGCTGAGGCA
The DNA here is from genome assembly GCA_036589455.1 of Ateles fusciceps. Lineage (NCBI taxonomy): Eukaryota > Metazoa > Chordata > Mammalia > Primates > Atelidae > Ateles > Ateles fusciceps. Next base: position 5,000,844 of record JAZHEH010001341.1, on the reverse strand, counting down.
GGCAGATCACTTGAGCCCAAGATCGAGACCAGCCTGGGCCACATGGCAAGACCCCATCTCTAGTGAAAATACAAAAAATTACCCTGTAGGAGAATCACCAAAGCCCAGGAAATCAAGACTACAAAGAGCTGAGGTCACGCCACTACATTCCAACCTGGGTGATGAGAGTCAGATGCTGTCCCACAAAACAAACAAAAAAGAATTTTAACTGTCGACTAGGTTGTGGTCAGTACCTTCTTTTTTTCTGTAGTAAAATTCCCTTGGTAAACTGACTTAATATTAAAAGGTTATTTGGTGAATAAAAAGGAAAGACAAACAGAGGTGAATGGTTTTAAAGAATATGTTTAGCAACCAAAGACATTAATACAGTCATTTATCCATTTGGCAAACTTTGAAATGCCCACTAAGTGTCCAAGCACTGTACTGGACCCAACAAACATAAAAGACACAGGAGATTTTGCTCTAGGTAGGGAAAAGTGAACACCATAAAGTGTTAAGAGCCGCAATGGGAAACCTGGGGTTCTGTGGAAGCCCAGAGAAACAGCATCTATCTTAATCTGCAGGGTCAAGGAAGTCAGACTAGCTGCCTATACTCCCAAACAGTAAGATTTACTCCAGAAAGCTCAGGCTTCTCATCATTCCTTTTTTTTAAAATTTTTTCCTGTAGTGGCACAAGGTGCAATCTGGGCTCACTGCAACCTCTGCCTCCCAGGCTCAAGAGATCTTCCCACCTCAGCCTCCCATTGGGAGTATAGGTACACGACACCACACCAATTTTTTTTAAATAGACATGGGGTTTTGCCATGTTGCCCAGGCTAGTCTCAAACTCCTGGGCTCAAGTGACCAGCCTGCCTCAGTCTCCCAAAGTGCTGGGATTACAAGCGTGAGTTACCACTCCTGGCATCCTTGCACTTCTTAAAATAAGGATGTATTATGTTTATAACCAGAAATGATATGGATGGCTATCAAAATAGCACAAAGAGGATAGGAAGAAAATGATGGAAGTTTGAACTATAAGGTTTGTAAGAGCAGAAAATCGATCTTATTTACTACTATATCACTAATTCCTTGCATAGTGCCTGGTACATAATAGGTACTTAATAAATGTCAGAATAAACAAGTGAATGAGTGAATAAATGAACACGCTGAAGGCTCAATGGGGAAGACACATTTCAGAAGTAAAAAAGAAAGAAATTAAAGATAACCCCAAGTTTTGTAGACTGGTTGGATAAATGAATGATGAGCCATTAATCAAGGTAAGTAAAACTAGAGGAGGTATAGGTATATGGGAATGCAAAGATATCACTGCAAAATGCCAATGAATTTGGTAGAAGACATACTAAGTTTCAGGAACCAGCAGGACCTCAAAATGCAGATGTCCAGCAGGCAGCAGGGAAGTGCAGGCTGAATGTGCAAATCTGAGTGTCATTTATATCAGATACCACAGCTATCATATACCATAGTTTATGGACTCTCACTGCTCTTAATCAACAACATAATAAGATATGCAGATCAAAAGGGAATATACCCACTATTCTGGGTGCCCTGACACCCAATCTGACCTTTATCTCACTGATTTCTAAACTTACGATTATGAAATAAATACACATTATGCTTTAGAGACTTCACCTCTCATGTGTTTCCTAATGGTATACAAAGACCCACAGCTATAGTACATGTATTTATTTTTTCTTCTTTTTTCTTTTTTTTTTTTTGAGACAGAGTTTTGTTCTTGTTGCCCAGGCTGGAGTGCAATGGTGTGATCTTGGCACACCACAACCTCTGCCTCCCAGGTTCAAGTGATTCTCCTGCCTCAGCCTCCTGAGTAGCTGGGGTTTCTTCATGTTGGTCAGGCTGGTCTCAAACTCCCAACCTCAGGGGATCCACCCGCCTCGGCCTCCCAAAGTGCTGGGACTGTAGGCGTGAGCCACCGTGTCTGGCCATATTTTATATTTTCACTATTTGCTACAGAATTCTTGGCTCATAGATCTAGGGAAGGAAATAAATTCAATACATTTGGCATTATTTACCATAAAGATACAAAATGTATATACTGGTTTTATTCACTAAAAACGGGCAAATTATCACAAAATAATGGTTTGTCACATGCTACTGATTTTTTAAAGTTCCAGTTTGAAACCTGAAATACTTTTGAAAAAAAATGTCTTGAGAGAGCATTCTTTATCAACAATGTTTTTATAAATATTTATTCTCACTACAGGACAGAAAAAGTTATTTTTTGATTCCTGTTTCACCTAATTCCAAGATTACAACATCATGATCCTTCCAACTTCCTCACCTACACAAGTCTCATCCCTGTCCAATTCATCCTACCTCTGAGTTAGAAGAAACAGTTCATTTCCTTTGTTTCAGCTCTACCTCCCAAAGTCCACTCTTCATACCTTAAACTGATCTGACTCAAAACTAAGCTTCTATTTCCAAAAGGTCAACAAATGGGTGGGGCTAGTCTCACAAACACAGAAACACAAACGTACAATTCATGTATCTCCATGCTTTCATTCATGTTATTTTTCATACTTGCAATGATAGCCTTCTTCTTCAACATTCTAAATAGATAACACAGATCAAATCCTCCTCTACTCACTTCAACAGTCACCTATTCTCTTCCTTCTTTATATTTCCATAATATAAACCATATGGCCTTAGTTAGCTAGTTTTCACATTTTCCTCTTACACACTGGAAAGTAAGTTTCTTGAAGTGCCATATCAAATCTAAATTCCTTAACAATACTTTAGGTATTCAATAAATACTAACTCAGTGTTAAGTTTAAATCTGTCTCTAAATAAATAAATATCTAGCCCCAATCTGGTATGGGAAGAAAAAATAGCATAGCTCTATCAGAGTTAAGAAAGAACATATAGCCAAGCAAATAACTGAAGCCACAGAACGTGGCTTATTTCACAACATTTCCCAGTTCAGCCTATCTGGTGACTGCATTTGCTTATTTTCAAGAAACTGACTTTAAAGCCATAGTAGAAATAAGTTTTTAAAAAATAAGACCAGAATGAACTGAGTAGACCAGAATGAACTGAGTCACTGAATCAGAGCTAAAAGAGAAGCATATAAAGATAAGAAATGAGACTCCAGGTCACACAGATAGTTAGTGGCATACAAACACTAGAACAGAGGCTTCTAATTTCTAGAAGAGTAACAGATATTGTGTGCCTATACGTGCCAAGAACTCTGCTACACACTATGTTAGACTAGTACCCACTCTTGTACATAAAGATACTTCCCACAGATGTTCTAAAACATCTAAAATATTAATTTAAGGCTTACATTCTAAGGAAATCCCAGTGTTAGGAGAAGACAATGCCCACATCTCTAACAAATACATTAAAAGAGGCAGGGAGAGAGAGGAAAAAAAAATACAAGCAGGAAAGTATCTGGAATTCCAAACAATTTACTCTTCCTTTTCTGGCTATGAAAATTCACATGCTATTGTTTACCAATAAAGAGATTAAGACCACCAAAAGGCAATTCTACCCAAATTTCATGACTCAATAGTTTAGGAAAAATGAGCATTATTCCTGTCAGAAAAAAATGATCTGTTTTTGTCATAGCACAGTGTAGAATTAACTCTGCCATGGGATTAGAGTACAGCCATCTGAGGACAAATGCCTAAGTAAAAAAAGAAACAATACTGGAATTTGATAAAGACCCCTCAGGAATATGGCATTTAGCTGCTTTTTTTTTCTTTTCTTTTGAGATGGAGTCTTGCTCTGTCACCCAGGCTGGAGTGCAATGGTGCAGTTTTAGCTCACAACAACCTCCATCTCTGAGTTTCAAGCGATTCTCCTGCCTTAGCCTCCCAAGGAGCTGGGATTACAGGCAGGCACCACCATGCCCAGGTAATTTTTGTATTTTTAGTAGAGACGGGGTTTCACCATGTTGGCCAGGCTGGTCCTTGTACTCCTGATCTCAAGTGATCCACCCACCTTGGCCTCCCAAAGTGCTGGGATTACGGGTGTGAGCCACCATGCCCAGCCTAGCTGTTTCAATGGAACCTTTCATCAAAGGATCTCAAAACAAATGTTACTGACATTATCAATAATCAAATCGGTGATACTATGGCTAAAGAAAGAAATGTATCAATGACCTAAAGAATTCAATACTGATATTCTGAAACCCAGACCTGTTTAAAAATAAAATCTAGTTTTGTGTGCAGTAGTGTACATAAAGAAATGTGTGCATAAAGTAGAGTACATAAGAAACATACATATTTGGTCTTTGTCCCTGATTCCCGACAGAGTTCCTAAAACCCTTAGGTTTTCTTCAGTAATAGAAGCACTTTTCGTTATTCATAACATGTTACTTTCAACCACACCTGAGTTTATGCTAATTAGGTGACTCTTTGTGGGCCTCTAGATAGCTTCAGGATAGGGCTGGTTGCCAAGGGAGCCAACCAAGTGATTAGAGTATTGGTACTTTTAGTCCTCCACTTCTCAACCTTTGGGGAAGAAAACTGGGGGACTAAACCATGGGGTCTGCAAAGATTCCCAGGAAGTGAATACATGGAGGTGCTGGGAGGGTGTTATGCCCAGAGAGGACATGAAAGCCCCACACCCCTCCCCTATAGTTTACCCTATGTATTTATTTCATTTAGCTGTTCCTGAGTTGTACCCTTTATAATAAACTGGTAAACATAAGTAAAGTGTTATCCTGAGTTCTATGAGTCTTTCCAGTGAGGAAGGAGTAATGGGAACCCTGAATTTATAGCCAAGCCAGACAGAAATATGGGTGGCCCAAGACTTGTGACTAGCGTCCAAAGTAGGGGCAGTCTTTTAGGACTGAGCCCTTTCATTTATGAGAATCTGACACTAACTCCAGGTAGATGGTACCAGAATTGAATGGAATTGTTGAACACTCAGTGTTGGAGAACCGAAGAATTCGTGAATTAGATGTGGTATGGAAAAATCCCCATAGGTAGTAATTTTTAGGCTTTAGTTGTAAAGCTTGATGATACAAATGTATTTGTTGATGTAACCTCCCAACTGACCTTGCTGCACATGTACAATTAGAAAACTCAAAAATGTAAGTAATACTGTTGAAAATAGTTGCTACTAAAAATAACTGCCATTAAGTTTATGCCATCTATGTGCCAGGCATTAAGCTCAGTATAAATTATTTGCAGTGTACAAAACTCTGAGAGATAGATACTATTCTCAACAAAAGAAACAATTAAATCTCATAAATGTCCCACTATACACAGCAAGTAGCAGAGTTAGGAACTAAAGCTAGTTTTACCACACAAATCCCTGCCAACTTCTATAATACAGCAACTTTTACTTTTTATCATTTAGTGTAAAATTATAAACTTTAACAATCCTTCAGAACAGCATCCTCAAAATGTTCTGGAAAGACTAATCTTAAAAAATTCTCTCAAATAAAAATAAAATAGAAATCACATGTACATACCTAGTACTCTACTTGTCTACACATTTTTTAAGAACTGCCTTTTTTTTAGCATTATACTCCTGCTGACTGACAAACATTTCATTTTTTTTCTCCTCCAGTTAATAAGGAAATAAAGTAATCAAGACATTACATTCTCTTCAGTACGAATATCAGCAATGAGGAAAGAGGTCACCAGAAATCACAAAATCTCTGATGGTAGTTTGTATTTATGTGGGATCGGTGGTGATATCCCCTTTATCATTTTTATTGCTATCTGATTCTTCTCTTTCTTCTTTATTAGTTTGGCTATTTTGTTGATCTTTTCAAAAAAGCAGCTCCTGGATCCATTGATTTTTTCAAGGGTTTTTCGTGTCTCTATCTCCTTCAGTTCTGCTCTGGTCTTAGTTACTCCTTGTCTTCTGCTAGCTTTTGAATTTGTGTGCTCTTGCTTCTCTAGTTCTTTTAATTGTGATGTTAGGGTGTCGATTTTAGATCTTTCCTGTTTTCTCTTGTGGGCATTTAGTGCTATAAATTTCCCTCTACACACTGCTTTAAATGTGTCCCAGAGATTCTGGTACATCGTATCTTTCCTCTCATTGGTTTCAAAGAACATATTTATTTCTGCCTTAATTTCACTATTTACCCAGTAGTCACTCAGGAAGAGGTTGTTCAGTTTCCATGTAGTTGTGCAGTTTTGAGTTTAAGAAACTCACTCAAATCCTGAGTTCTAATTTGATTGCACAGTGGTCTGAGAGACTGTTATGACTTCCATTCTTCTGCATTTGCTGAGAAGTGTTTAGACTAAAGTACGATGTGGTGCTGAGAAGAATGTATATTCTGTTGATTTGGGGTGGAGGGTTCTGTAGATGTCTATTAGGTCCACTTGGTCCAGAGCTGAATTCAAGTCCTGGATATCCCTGTTAATTTTCTTTCTTTTTCTCTTTTTTTTTTTTTTTTTTTTTTTTTTTGAGATGGAGTCTTGCTCTTGTCGCCCAGGCTGGAGTGCAATGGCACAGTTTTGGCTCACTGCAACCTCTGCCTCCCAGGTTCAAGTGATTCTCCTGCCTCAGCCTCCCAAGTAGCTGGGATTACAGGTGCTCGCCACCAGGCTAATTTTTGTATTTTTAGTAGAGACAAGGTTTCACCATGCTGGCCAGGCTGGTCTCGAACTCCTGACCTTGTGATCTGCCCACTTTGGCCTCCCAAAGTGCTGGGATTACAGGCGTGAGCCACTGCACCTGGCCATCCTTGCTAATTTTCTATCTCATTGATCTGTCTAATATTGATAGTGGGGTGTTAAAGTCTTCCACTATTATTGTGTGGAAGTCTAAGTCTCTTTGTAGGTCCTCAGAACTTGCTTTATGAATCTGAGTGCTCTAAATATTGGGTGCCTACATATTTAGGACAGTTAGTTCTTCTTGTTGCATTGATCCCTTTACCATTACGTAATGCCTTTGTCTCTATTGATCTTCATAGGTTTAAAGTCCATTTTATCAGAGACTAGGATTGCAATCCCTGCTTTTTTTTTTTTTTTTGCTCTCCATTTGCTTGGTAAATATTCACCCATCCCTTTATTTTGAGCCTGTGTGTGTCTTTGCACATGAGATGGGTCACCTAAATACAGCACACCAATGGGTCTTGACTCTTTATCCAATTTGCCAGTCTGTGTCTTTAATTGGGGCATTTAGCCCGTTTACATTTAAGGTTAATATTGTTACATGGGAATTTGATCCTGTCCATATGATGCCAGCTGGTTATTTTGCCCATTAGTTGATGCAGTTTCTTAATAGCATTGACGGTCTTTACAATTTGGTATATTTTTGCAGTGGCTGGTACCAGTTGCTCCTTTCCATGTTTAGTGCTTTCTTCAGGAGCTCTTGTAAGACAGGACTGGTGGTGACAAAATCTCTCAGCATTTGCTTGTCTATAAAGGATTTTATTTCTCCTTCACTTATGAAGCTTAGTTTGGATATGAATTTATGGGTTGAAAATTCTTTTAAGAATGTTGAATATTGGCCCCCACTCTCTTCTGGCTTGTAGGGTTTCTGCAGAGAGATCTGCTGTTAGTCTGATGGGCTTCCCTTTGTGGGTAACCTGACCTTTCTCACTGGCTGCCCTTAACATTTTTTCTTTCATTTCAACCTTGGTGAATCTGACAATTATGTGTCCTGGGGTTGCTCTTCTCGAGGAGTATAATTGTGGTATTCTCTGTATTTCTTGAATTTGAATGTTGGCCTGCCTTGCTAGGTTGGGGAAGTTCTCCTGGATAATATCCAGAAAAGTGTTTTCCAACTTGGTTCCGTTCTCCCTGTCACTTTCAGGTATACCAGTCAAATGCTGATTTGGTCTTTCCACATAGTCCCATATTTCTTGGAGGCTTTGTTCATTTCTTTTTTTTTTTTCCTCTAATCTTGTCTTCTTGCTTTATTTCATTGAGTTGATCTTCAATCTCTGATATCCGTACTTCCACTTGATTGATTCAGCTATTGATACTTGTGTATGCTTCACGAAGTTCTCATGCTGTGTTTTTCAGGTCATTTATGTTCTTCTCTAAACTGGTTATTCTAGTTAGCAATTCATCCAAACACCTCTACGCAAATAAACTAGAAAATCTAGAAGAAATGTATAAATTCTTGGACACATACACCCTCCCAAGACTAAGCCAGGAAGAAGTCAAATCACTGAATAGACCAATAACAAGTTCTGAAATTGAGGCAGTAATTAATAGTCTACCAACCAAAAAAGTCCAGGATCAGACGAATTCACATGTGAATTCTACCAGAGGCACAAAAAGAAAGAGGGAGTCCTTCCTAACTCATTTTATGAGGCCAGCATCATCCTGATACCAAAACTTGGCAGAGACACAGCAAAAAAAGAAAATTTCAGGCCAATATCCCTGATGAACATCGATGCAAAAATCCTCAATAAAATACTGGCAAATCAAATCCAGCAGCACATCAAAAAGTTCATCCACCACGATCAAGTTGACTTCATCCCTGGGATGTAAGGCTGGTTCAACATATGCAAACCAATAAACATAATCCATCACATAAACAGAACCAATGACAAAAACCACGATTATCTCAACACATGCAGAAAAGGCCTTCAACAAAATTCAACAGCCCTTCATGCTAAAAACTCTCAACAAACTAGGTATTGACGGAATGTATCTCAAAATAGTAACAGCTATTTTTATGACAAACCCACAGCCACTATCATACTGAATGGGCAAAAACTGGAAGCATTCCCTTTGAAAACCAGCACAAGACAAGGATGCCCTCTCTCACCACTCCTATTCAAAATAGTATGGGAAGTTCTGGCCAGGGCAATCAGGCAAGAGAAATAAATAAAGAATATTCAATTAGGAAAAGAGGAAGTCAAATTGTCTCTGTTTGCAGATGACATGATTGTGTATTTAGAAAACCCCACTGTCTCAGCCCAAAATCTCCTTAAGCTGATAAACAGCTTCAGCAAAGTCTCAGGATACAAAATCAATGTGCAAAAATCACGAGCATTCCTAGACACCAATAACAGACAGAGAGCCAAATCATGAGTGAACTCCCATTCACAATTGCTACAAAGAGAATAAAATACCTAGAAATACAACTTACAAGGGATATGAAGGACCTCTTCAAGGAGGACTACAAACTACTGCTCAAGGAAATAAGAGAGGACACAATCAAATGGAAAAACATTCCATGCTCATAGACAGGAAGAATCAATATCGTGAAAATGGACACACTGCCCAATGTAATTTATAGATTCAATGCTATCCCCATCAAGCTACCACTGAATTGTAAAACACTACTTTAAATTTCATATGGAACCAAAAAAGAGCCCACATAGCCAAGACAATCCTAAGCAAAAGAACAAAGTTGGAGGCATCACACTACCTGACTTCAAGCTACACTACAAGGCTACATACAGTAACAAAAACAGTATGGTACTGGTACCAAAACAGACATACAGACTGTTTTGGAACAGAACAGAGGCCTCAGAAATAACACCACACATCTGCAACCATCTGATCTTTCACAAACCTGACAAAAACAAGCAATGGAAAAAGGATTCCCTATTTAATAAATGGTGTTGGGAAAACTGGCTAGCCATATGCAGAAAGCTGAAACTGGATCCCTTCCTTATACCTAATATAAAAATTAACTCAAGATGGATTAAAGACTTAAACGTAAGATCTAAAAACATAAAAACCCTAGAAGAAAATCTAGTCAATACCATTCAGGACATAGGCATGGACAAAGACTTCACGACTAAAACACCAAAAGCAATGGCAACAAAAGCCAAAATAGACAAATGGGATCTAATCAAACTAAAGAGCTTCTGCACAGCAAAAGAAACTATCATCAGAGTGATCAGGCAACCTATAGAATGGGAGAAAATTTTTGCAATCTATCCATCTGTCAAAGGTCTAATACCCAGAATCTAAAAGAGCTTAAACAATTTTACAAGAAAAAAACAACCCTATCAAAAAGTAGGTGAAGGATATGAAATATGAAAAGAGACTTCTCAAAAGAAGACATTTATGCAGCCAACAAACATATGAAAAAAGGCTCATCATCACTGGTCATTAGAGAAACACAAGTCAAAACCACATTGAGATACCACCTCACACTAGTTAGAATAGCAATCATTAAAAAGTCAGGAAACAACAGATGCTAGAGAGGATGTGGAGAAATAGAAATGCTTTTCACTGTTGGCGGGAGTGTAAATTAGTTCAACCATTGTGGAAGACAGTGTAGCAATTCCTCAAAGATCTAGAACTAGAAATACCATTTGACCCAGCAATCCCATTACTGGGTATATACCCAAAGGATTATAAATCATTCTACTATAAAGACACATGCACACGTATGTTTACTGCAGCACTGTTTACAGTAGCAAAGACTTGGAACCAGCCTAAATACCCATCAATAATAGACTGGATAAGAAAATGTGGCACATATACACCATGGAATACTATGCAACCACAAAAAAAGAATGAGTCATGTCCTTTGCAGGACATGGATGAAGCTGGAAACCGTTCATTCTCAGCAAACTAACATAAGAACAGAAAACCAAACACTGCATGTTTTCACTCGTAAGTGGGAGTTGAACAATGAGAACACTTGGACACAGGGAGGGGAACATCACACACCAGGGCCTGTTGGGGAGCAGGGGCCTAGGGGAGGGATAGCATTGGGAGAAATATCTAATGTAGATGACAGGTTGATGGGTGCAGCAAACCACCATGGCACGTGTTTACCTGTGTAACAAGCCTGCATGTTCTGCACATGTACCCCAGAACTTAAAGTATAATTAAAAAAAATAAAATTGACCATCTTAAAGTATACCATTTGGTGGCGTTAAGTACGTTCCCAGTGTTTTGCAACCACCTGTATCTAGTTCCAAAATATTTTCATCATCCTAAATAAAACCCCGAAAATATTTTTAAAAAATGAAAAAGAAATCAGAAAATTTAAGAGCTGACATGTAGTCTAAATCAGAAAATCTTAAGAGAGATCATGTAGTCTAAACTCTTGCAGGAACACCTTCCATAATATCACCAATCATCCAGCCCATACTTGACTATCTTTAATGACAGAGACCTCACAATTTAGTCTACTTCATTTTTGTACAGATTATTATGTTAGAAAGGTCTTCTCCTTAATGGAATAACATCCACTTCTGCAGTAGATTCTGCCTACTGCCTGTTCTCTGGAGCAATATAAATACGGAGTCTACTCCTTATTTAAAACAACTTCTCAATATATTTAGATAGTTACATTTCCAAGTATTATCTTCAGTGGCAAAATCCTAATTCTTCATAGACTGCTGATTGTAAAATGATTCCAACTAAAGTCTTTAGAGAAAAATTTTAAAATATTTGTTAAAAATTTAATTACATCTACCTCTTCTTCAGAGCACCAGTATTCACTGCAGCATTATTTGTAACATCAAAAGTGCTAGACACAGTTGTCAATCCAACAGGCATTTCTCCCTTCTTCCTCATTAACCAGAACTCACATTTTGTTGAAGATAGTAATGATTGGTTTTAGGTAATACAGCTATTATATTCTCTTTCCTAGACACACCTGGGGTCAGGGGTAGCAATACGACTCCCAGTGAAAGGTAAGGAGACATTACATAGGGAAGTACACTCAAAAGCATGGGCTGCTGACCCCATAGCATCAGCATTACATGGGAGATTCATAGAGATACAAAGTCTCAGGCCCTACTCCAAACCTATGGATTTTGGAATCTCTGGAAGTAGATTCCACAAATATGCAATATGAACTGTATTTTAACAAGCTCCCCAAGCAATTCTATGTAGACTAAAGTTCACAAAGCACTGTTTAGAAGACTTCTGAAATTTTTTTTCTTCCCATGTAAAACGGCAGCACCTTCCCAGTAAAAAAAAAAAAAAAAAAAAAAATTTTGAATGCAGTTGGTTGCGCTGCTTGGAGCTGAGGCAGCCATGCTGCAACCAAAAGGTGACACAGGGAGGCTGAAAAGCCAACATAATGAGGAAAACAAAGGTGAGGGGGAAAAAATCTGAGTCCTAAATATTGCTGAGCTACAGAACTAGTGCTGAATTACCTATCTCCTTGCTTTTGTTTATGTAAGACAATTAAATATTTTTACAGATCAAGTCACTGTTAGATTTCCTGTTTTTTTTTTAAATTATTATTTCCATAATTTACAACTGAATGCATCCTAATGATATACATTTTGTCTACCCATGGAAATTTTTTTTTTTTTTTTGAGATGGAGTCTTGCTGTTGTCCAGGCTGGAGTTCAGTGGTGCAATCTTGGCTCACTGCAGTCTCAGCCTCCCAGGTTCAAGCAATTCTCCCACCTCAGCCTCCTGAGCAGCTGGGATTACAGGCGCCCACCACCACGCCCAGCTAATTTTTATATTTTTAGTAGAGACAGGGTTTTGCCATGTTGGCCAGGCTGGTCTTGAACTCCTGACCTCAGGTGATCTGTCTGCCTCGGCCTCCCAAAGTGCTAGGATTACAAGGGTGAGAGCCACCGCACCTGGTCTTACCTTGGAAATTAATGGAGCTTTAATTCTAGTGGAAATGACACAGCAGATTGGGGACAAGACTTGTTAGTGGTCTCAAGACTAACACTGGTTATCTTAATGCAGTGTGGGCATATGGAAAACCCAAAAGAAATAAAATCACAGGAAATACATAACATGGAACAGTATACAGCTGAAAAAAACTGACACAAGTTGGCCAAGTGCAGTGGCTCACACCTATAATCCCACCACTTTGGGAGGCAGAGATGGCAGGACTGCTTAGGGCCAGGAGTTTGAGATCAACCTGGACAACACAACAACCTGTCTCTATGAAAAATTTTTAAAATTACCCAGGTGTGGTGGTGCATGCCTATAGACCCAGCTACTCGGGAGGCTAAGAGGATCCCTTGAGCCCAGAAGCTGAGGCTGCAGCACCACTGCACTCCAGCATAGGTGACAGAGTGACACCATGTCTCTAAAAACTAAAAATAAAAAATAAGTTTAAAAATACTGTTTTTTAATGACATAAGCTTATAAATAGCATAAAGTTAATCCCTGGTCCAAAATGCTTGGAACCAGAAGGGGTTTAGATTTCAGATTTTTTTTCACATTTTAAAATATTTGCATTACACATACCAGGTGAACATCCCAAATCCAAGCAGCATTTCCTTTGAGTGTAATGTTGGCACCCAAAAGGTTTCAGATTTTGGATTTTCAAATTTGGGATCCTCACCCTATATTTTATGAGGGAAAAAAAAAGCAAGGTATAGATTTGCTTCAACAGCAGACCTCTGAGTTTTTTATAAATACATATGTACATATATACACACATATATACATAAAATATCTGGAAGGAGACACAAAAAGAGGTAAAAATGATTGTTTCTAAGAAGAACTGAGGACCAGGAATCAGGGATTAAAGTGAGACTTTCATTTCTATTTTTTCAACATCTGTATACTCCCATTCAAAATGAGTCTCAAATAAAAATTTTAAAAACTTCTTTTAGATTCATATTACACATAAGAGAATTCTAAAAGTGGGTCAAAGCTAACATTTCTACAAAGTACCTAAAAATTATTGTCTGACTACCAGCACCTGGCATAATGCCTTGCCTATAATAGATTCTCTAATGTCTTCTGACTCAATTTACTATGGAATCAATTCCACCAGCTACCATTTATGGCATCTAAGAATCTAAAAAATAGAGGCTAGAACTGAGCACAGTGGTTCACACCTGTAATCCCAGCACTTTGAGAAGCTGCGGCAGGAGACCTGCTTGAGCCCAGGAGTTCAAGACCAGCCTTGTCAACACAGCAACACCTTATCTCTACAAAAAACAAAATAAATTAAAAATAAATAAATAAAACGTAGAGGGCAGGTGCAGTGGCTCATGTCCATAATCCCAACACTTTGCAAGGCTGAGGTGGGAGGACTACTTGAGCCTTGGCAACATATCAAGACCCCATCTTTACAAAAAATACAAAAATTAGCTGGGTATGGTGGTGCACACCTGTAGTCCTAGGTACCTGGGAGGGTGAGGTGGGACAATAGCTTGAGCCCAGGAGTTTGAAGCTGCAGTGAGCTATGATTGCACAACTGTGCTCCAGCTGAGCAACAGAGTAAGGCCCTATCTCTAAAAAGAGAAAAACAAATAAGACAAATAAGAAGTAGAAAATAAACTTCATATATATGAAGTTTCCTTTGAGTGTTATGTTACTTCTCTCTTAATAATCAATGTCTGTTAGATAATTGCTTACCTCTGTTTTCCTCATTCTCCACAGTATTTGAGTACTGTCTTAAGTTGTCAGAAAGGAAAATCAGCTCACAACAACCTTCTTCAGGTTTTCCATATGCCCACACTGCATAAGATGACCAATACTAGACGCAGGCATGGTGGTACATCTGTAGCCACAGCTCAGGATCTTAGGTAGGAGGATCACCTGAGCCCAGTAGTTTATCCAGCCTGAGCCATACAGCAAGACTCCATCGCTATTTGAAAAAAAAAAAAAAAAGAAGGGCCAGGCTCCGTCACTCACTCCTGTAATCCCAGCACTGTGGGAGGCCGAAGTGGGTGGATCACCTGAGGTCAGGAGTTTGAGACTAGCCTAGCCAACATGGAGAAACCCTCTCTCTACTAAAAATAAAAAATAAAAAAATTAGCCAGCTGTGGTAGCAGGCACCTGTAATCCCAGCTACTGAGGAGGCTGAGGCAGGAGAATCGCTTGAACCCCGGAGGCAGAGGTTGCAGTGAGCGTAGATCACACCACTGCACTCCAGCATGGGCAAGAGAGGAAGCTCCGACTCAAAACAAAACAAAAAAACACAAACAAAAAAGATTACCTACACCAGTGTGAGACCACTAACAAGTCTGGCCCCAATCTGCTACTTCATTTCCACTAAAACATAAACTCCATTAGGGTAGAAGCTTTTATCCACTGTATCTCCAACACCTACAACAGAGCCAACAAATATGAGAGTATTCAATAAATTTTTTTTTAAAAATGAAGAAAAAGATCTTCCATAAAAGCCAAGACTAAGTTACATCTAACTACACCCATCCACTTTGGTTATTTATATGCTTATCTGGCTGAGGATGCTACACAGACTGGATACATTTACTCAAGAAGAACAAATAGGGCTGGGCATGGTGGCTCACACCTGTAACCCCAGCACTTTGGGAGGCCAAGGCGGGTGGATCACCTGGAGTCAGGAGTGCAAGACCAGCCTGACCAACATGGAGATTAGCCAGGCATGGTAGCACACGCCTGTAATCCCAGCTACTCAGGAGGCTGAGGCAGGAAAATCACTTGAACCCGGAAGGCAGAGGTTGTGGCGGGCCGAGATTGCGCCACTGCACTCCAGCCTAGGCAACAAGGGCAAATTCCATCTCAAAAAAAAAAAAAAAGAAGAAGAATAAATAGGAGTGTGAAGAGGTTCTTCTCATAAGCCCCACAGACAGAACAAAGACTATATTTAAAGTGTCTTTCAGCCCTATAACCTAAGAAAGAAGAGTGACTAATGCTAATTAGTTCCTAGCCAATCCTTACATTTTTTCTTTTACATAATAATTGCCAAGGACAATTTTTAAAATCCTGAAGGCATGAATCAAAAATTTAGGGGCCAGGTTTGGTGGCTCATGCCTATAATCTCAGCACTTTCGAAGGCTGAGGCAGGGGGGATTGCTTGAAGCCAAGAGTTTGAGACCAGCCTAGGCAACATACAGAGACACCCATTCCTACAGAAAAGTAAATTAATGAAAATTTAAAAAATAAACCCTGAAGAGCTCTTCAAAATAAATTTCCCAATATTACTTTAAATGAATAATTAATCAAGCCAATTGTTAATAATATTACTTAACTATTTTAAATCTTCTCCTGCCAAAAACATCTGCCTAGAGTTACAGATTTTAATCTGAGTACCCAGTCTCATAAGCATTTAGGAAATGTTTTGCATTTGGAAAGACAACATCTCCAATCAGACTTTAACCCCCAACTGCGCCACTAAAACCACTCTTTATCAAGGTTACCAATAATCGCCACATTGTTAAATCAAATAGTTAATTCTCAGCCCTCATCTCAAATATAGTATTTGACACAGCTGATCACTCTCTATTCCTTGAAACACTTTCCTCATTAGATTCCAGGATACCCTCTAACCTAGTTTTCATCTTACCTCTTTGGCTACTGCTACTAGGTCTTCTTTGATGTTTCCTTCTCATCTCCCCAACCTCTAAACTCTGGAGTTAATTAAGTTCTTCAACTGTTTCTTACTTCCATCTTTACTTACTTCATTAGAGATCTCATCCAGCTTTCTGGATTTAAATATAATGTTTTAACAATACCCAGAGGTATATGTCCAGCAGATCCTTCTCTCCTGAATTCCAGATTCATAAACCCAACTGTTTACCCAATAACTCTAAGTCTTAATAGACATCCTTAATTTACATCTAAAACTGAGCTTCTGTTACTTTTCCTGGAAACTTGTTCCTCTTTCAGTCCTCCATCTCAATAAATGACAACAGCATCCTTCCAGAAACTCAGTACAAAAACCTTAACTCTTTCCTTTCTTTCACAGCACGTATCCAATCAGCAAAACTTGCTGACTCTACTTGAAAAATATATCCAGGATCAGACCATGTGTTACTACAGTCATTGCTACTCTCTAGCACAAACCACATTTTCTCTCACCTTGATTACGATAATAGTCTCCAAACTAGTATTTCTGCTTTTGTCCTTGCCCCATTCACCACTATCTACTCAGCAGCCAGAGAAATGAAAATGTCAAAATATAAATCTCATCACGTCACCCCCACTGCCCAAATGCTCCAAAAACTTCCTATTTTGCTCAGTATAAAACCTAAAGTCCTACAAAGACCATTACCAACAGCAGCAGCACCTGGGAGCTTATTAGTAATAGGCCCTATCCCAGACCTATAAGACTAGAATCTGAATTTTAATAAGAACCAAGGTTATTCATGTGTGCATTAAAGTTTGAAAAGCACTTCCATAAGCACCACCAAGTAAGGACCCACCCTCACCATTCCTCAGGCAAGCTTCTGTCTCGGGACCTGTACACTGTGATTCACTATGCCTAGAATGCTCTTCTCATGTATGTGTGTGGCTCACTCCTTCACCTCTTTCAAGCCCTTACTCAAATGTCACCTTCTGTGTGAATCCATCTGTGAACACTCAACCTCTTCCCCCTCAATACATTCTATTACTCCTTTCCTTTTACTTTTCTCATTAGACTTTGTCAACATAAATTTAAAAAACTGCATTTATGCATTATTTATTTATTTCAGGCCAGGTATGGCGCCTCATGCCTCTAATCCCTGCATTTTGGGAGGCCAGACGTAAAAGGATCAATGTGCTTAAGAGTTCAAGACGAGCATGGGCAACACAGTGAAACCCCTATCTGTACAAAATATAAAAATATTAGCTGGTCACAGTGGCATACACCTGCAGTCCCAGCTACTTGGGACACTGACATAGAGGGACTGTTTGTGCCCAGGAGTGTGAGATTGCTGTGAGCTATGACTACACCCTTGCACTCCAGCCTGGGCTACAGAGCGAGATGTTGTCTCAAAAGAAACCAAAAAGTTTTCAGAGAGAAAAACTGAGTATTCTGAGTGAAAAGAATAGATATGCCTAACTGTCTATAATGCAATAAAAATCCTTTATATTGATAAAAATCTTTCACGCAGATTTTCTCATCTGATTCTCAATAACCCCATGAGCTGTGTAAAGCAAGTAACAGTAAGACCATTTTAAAGGTGAGAAAGCAAACATACTTTAACTCTCAAAGTATGGGATAATGTCAAACCTGGGACTGAAGTCTCAATTTTTAGTTCAAAACTCTACAATATCACACCTCCTCTTGCCAATGAAATTGAACCAGACTATGAAATCATATAGCCATATTATTATGCTAAGGGTACTAAACTTTCCTAATCCGTCCAGTGTCTATGCAAAATGAGAACAAACTCAGTTCACCGAAGTCACTATTTCAATTTGAGAAATAAGAATGCAAGCTACAGCTGGGGATGGTGACTCACACCTGCAATCCCAGCACTTTGGGAGGCTGAGAGATCACTTGAGCCCAGGAGTTTGAGACCAACCTGGGCAATACAGCAAGACTCTGTCTCTATCATAAAAAATAAAATAAAAAAATTTTAGTTTTTAAAAACAGAATTCAAGCTGCTCCCTGTTACTTATAAGTGTAATCCCATGTCTAATAACATGCAGGAAAAATGTAGGAAATGACCTGTTTCATTACATACATTAAGAAAGTTCTTGTTGAGCCACAGTTGCTATAAAAAAAGAGAAAATGAGAGAAAGGAAGATGGAACAAGTAAATGAATGAGAATTGAGTTCTAGAGAGGAAAATGTAATTATTTTACACTGTTCTGAGTGCCTATGTGATGTGATTTTGCAGAAGAAAAAAAGACATACCTCCTCAAAATCCCAGCAATAGCTTTCCTTTCTTTGCATAGATGAGGATGAACAGTTGTAATCCAAAAGGTTTCCCAAAAAGTTCTTTTTAAAAAAGACATAGAAACAGAAGATCCATATGAAAAGAGATCCAATCTGGGAGGATGGACACTGTGTCTTCTAAATCTTGTCACCAAGAGCAACTGTTCACTGAGTGTCAGCATCTGAAGAAAGTGCTAACTGTGGATGTGTCTTCTCCAGAGATTAATACCTGCTGGGACAGAGGAGCAAGAAAAGAAAGAACTACTGAATGTAAACGACTGTCTAACAAGCAATGACAGGCTGATCATCCCAAGTCTGAAAGGCCAAAACCCAAAATGCTCCAAAATCTGAAAACTTTCTGAGTCCCAACATGATGTTCAAAGGAAACACTCATTGGAGCATTTCAGAGTTTAGACTTTCCAATTAGGGATGCTTAACTGATAAGTATAATACAAATATTCCAAAATCTAAAAAATCTGAAATATTTCTGAGGTATATCAGTTCTCAGGCTGCAAAATTTTTTAAATTAACATTAGTGAACAAAAAGTGATCACATGGAGGTAATACCAGTGACCACACCTAGCTGGCACTGAGTTAATAATGACAGCAATAACCAAAAGTACACTTCAGCAGGTAATCCAGCTCTCTCTCTGATAATAGTAAAGAAAATATTGAAATCTATTTCAAGTTTCTTATAGCAAAATCATGGTCATCTCATACAACCAATCACAAATAAATATTTGTCTGCAGTCTGCCAAACAGACCAATTATTCTGGCAAGTTACTTAACAAATATTGTGGAACTACTAATGCAGATGTCCACTCTCAGCAGAAAATGTAGAATAATCATACAAAAAAATACATATGTAGGTTTTGGCAGAGGAACTAGAAGTTAACATGAAAACAAAGGGATATCAAAGTTAATATGACATATAGAGTGATTTCCGTACCCTTTTTAGCTAACATACAAAACAAGAAATCTGTTATGGCAACAAATTAAGGCAGTATTTATTGATACCTGCTACATCACTGCATTTGTATCAAACCACGTATTACAGAATATATATAACAGGTTGAAATGAAATACATTGGATGGAACTAGCAGCAGGCAAGACACAGCAGAAGGAAAGATGAGCGACTGTAAAGACACAGCAATAAAAACTATCCACCCATCACTTTGGGAGGCCAAGGTTGGCAGATCACCTGAAGTCAGGAGTGCAAGATCAGCCTGACCAACATGGAAAAACCCCATCTCTACTAAAAATACAAAATTAGCCAGTCATGGTGGCGCATGCCTGTAATCCTAGCTACTCGGGAGGCTGAGGCAGGAGAATTGCTTGAACCTGGGAGGCGGAGGTTGCAGTGAGCCAATATTGGGCCACTGAACTCCAGCCTGGGCAACAAGAGCAAAACTCCGCCTCAAAAAAAAAAACTATCCAAAATGAAACACAAAATATTAAGACCAAGGGAAAAAAGCAGAGCATCAGTAAGGTATGGGGTTACCTCAAGGAACCTAATAATACATATGTAATTGGAATCCAAGGAGGGGTGTGTGAATATTTGGACAATAATAGCCAAAAAATGTTCCAAATCTAATGACAAGTATAAACTCACAAATTCAAAGAGCTTAACAAAAAGAGCAAAAAACTCAAAGAAAGCTAAAACTCCACCAAGGCACAACAAAATCAAATTCCTTGAAACCAGACATAAGGAAAAATCTTAAAAGGAGCCAGAGGAATATGGAATGGGAGAAAATATTTACAGATCACCTATCATTCAGAATATACAAAGAACTCTTAAAACTCAACAAAAATAGGCCAGGCACAGTAGCTCACACCTGTAATCCCAGCACTTTGGGAGGCTGAGGCGGGCGGATCATGAGGTCAGGAGTTCAAGACCAGCCTGACCATCATGGTGAAACCCCATCTCTACTAAAAATACAAAAATTAACTGGGCATGGTGGCACACGCCTGTAATCCCAGCTACTCAGGAGGCTGACGCAGGAGAATCACTTAAACCCGAGAGGCAGAAGTTGCAGTGAGCCGAGATCGCGCTACTGCACTCCAGCCTGGGCAACAAAGCGAGACTCCTTCCCAAAAAAACAAACAAACAAAAAAAACTCAATTAAAAAAAAACCTGATAAAAATGGGCAAAGGATATTTCTCCAAAGGAGATACATGAATGGCTAATAAACACATAAAAAGATGCTCAGTATCATAAATCATTAGGGAAATGCAAATCAAAACTACAATGAGATACCACTCATACCCATTAGGATAGTTACGATCAGAAAAAAAAAGAAAACAAGTGCTGACAAGGAGAAAGTGGAACCCTTGTGCACTGTTGATAGGAATGTACAATGGTACAGCCGCTGTGGAAGACAGTATGGAAGTACCTCAAAAAATTAAAAATAGAATTACCATATGATCCAACAATTCCATTTCTGGGTTTATAGCAAAAAGATTTAAAGCAGGGTCTGTAAGAGATATCCGTATAGTCATATTCACAGAAGTATTATTCATAATAGCCAAAAAGTGGAAGCAACCCAAATGTCATATATGTCCATCAACAGATGCATGGATAAGTAAAATGTGGTATATAATATACAACGAAATATTAAGCAGTCTTAAAAAAGAAGAACATTCTGAAAAATACTACAACATGGATGAACCTTCAGGACATTATATTAAGTGAAAGAAGACAGTCACAAAAAGACAAGTACTATATGATTCCACTTATATGAGGAACCTAGAGTAGTCAAATTCACAGACAGTAGAACAGTGGCTTCCACAGGTCAAGGGAAGGGTCTGCGGAGTTAGTGTTTAACAGAGTTTCAGTTTGGAAGATGAAAGGAGTACTGGAGATGGATGATGGTGATGGTTGTACAACATTATGAATGTATTAATATCAGTGAACAACACACTTAAAAATGGTTAAAATCGGCCAGGCATGGTGGCCCACACCTGTAATCCCAGCACTTTGGGAGGCCAAGGTGGGCGGATTACCTCAGGTCAGGAGTTAGAGACCAGCCTGGCCAACATGATGAAATCCCGTCTCTACTAAAAATATGGAAATACAGGAAAAAAAAAAATAGCCAGGCGTGTGGTAGCAAATGCCTGTAATCCCAGCTAATCAAGATGCCGAGTTGGGAGAACCACTTGAAACTGGGAGGCAGAGGTTACAGTGAGCCAAGATTGCACGACACTGCACTCTGCCCTGGGCGACACAGCAAGACTCTAAATTAATTAATTAATTAATTTTAAAAATGGTTAAAATGGGCCAGGTGTGTTGACTCATGCCTGCAATCCCAGCACTTTGGAAGACCAACATGGGAGGACTGCTTGAGCCCAGGAGTTCGAGATCAGGCTGGGCAACATGGTGAGACCCCATTTCTACAAAAAAGAAACACAAAAATTTGACAGGAATGGTGACAGGCACCTGTGGTCCCCGCTATTCAGGAGGCTGAGGTGGAAGGATGGCTTGAACCTAGGAGGTCAAGGCTGTAGTAAGCCATGTTCACGCCACTGCACTCCAGCCTGGGTGACAGAGTGAGACCCTTCTCAAAAACAAACAAACAAAAAATGGTTAAAATGGTAAATGTTTAATTACGAGCATTTCACTACAATAAAAAAATAAGGTTTTGGGCTGGGAGTAGTGGCTCATGCTTGTAATCCCAACACTTTGGGAAGCCAAGAGGGATGAATCACTTGAGGCCAGGAGTTCAAGATGAGCCTGGCCAACATGGTGAAACCTTGTCTCTATTTTAATATTTTTTAGAAATAAAAAAATTAAATTAAAAAAAGAAAAATATATATTTTTGAAAGAAAAATAAAAGCAGCCAGAAGGAAACAACCACATATTACATACAGAAAAATAAACCCAATGAAAGCAGATTTCTCATCGGAAACAATGCAGGCCAGATCATGAAACAGCATCATAAAGAAAATGTCAACAGTAATTCCATATCCTATGAAAATAGTTCCTAAAACTAAAAACAACTTAAAGATTTCTTCAGCTATCCAAACAATAAAAGGATTCATTACCATCAAATGTGCACTACAAGAAACATTAGTCCTTCAATCAGAAGAAAAATACCACATAGAAATCTAGAACTATACAAAAGAACAAAGAGCCCTCAAAAAGGTAAAATATATGAATAAGCAAAATATTCATACATACTGTACAAAGACTTTTATTATAGTGCGAGCAGACTCATTTACATTATTAAAGTAAATTAAAAAGCACTATCAAGAATTTTTAGGTTGGGCATGGTGGCTCACACCTGTAATCCCAGTACTTTGGGAGGCTGAGGTGGGAGAATCACTTGAGCCCAGGAGTTGAAGACCAGCCTGGGAAACACAGTGAGACACCATTTCTACAAAATAAAATAAAAAAGAATTTATACATATCTTCCAACATGCTTGTCTTCCAAAAACCTCAAAGTACCCTAATTATTAGAACTCAGTTCCCATTACACTTTCCTATAAATCAGTCAATATTATTTCTTCTTTATAAAATGAAGATCTAAAGTGCAAACTATTTGTCTGACAAAGAGAGTCTTTTGAAGAAATAAAATCAAAACTAAAATCTTGTTTTCAGCTCAGTATTCTACTACACAAACAGTGGTTTTCAAACCCTTTGAAGGGCTTGCCTATAGAGAAATTTCTTGAGATAAAAAACAATAGGTGGTCAATATATAATTTATCTATTTTTTCACTGTCTCAATGGAACCCAAAAGTCATTTACAAATAAAGTACAGCAGGCTGGGTGTAGTGGCTCATACCTGTAATCCTAACACTTTGGGAGGCCGAGGCAGGCAGATCGCTTAAGCTCAGGATTCAAAACCAGCCTGGGCAACATGGCAAAACCCCATCTCTACAAAAAATGCAAAAATTAGCCGGACATGGTGGCACAGGCCTGTAGTCTCAGCTACTCGGGGGGCTGAGGCAGGAGGATTGCTTGAACCTAGGAGGTCCAGGCTACAGTGAGCTTTGATCGCACCAAGGCACTCCGGCCTGGGCCACAAAGTGAGATCCTGCTTTAAAATAAATAAATAAATAAGCTACAGCAAAGAATGTCCCTTGCTTTCAAGAAATCTGAAAAACAAGAACAGGTTTCAATGAATTGGTCACGCTGCCCCAAACTGGCAAAAGAGAAAACGTTTGCCAAGTCTTCCTGAGGAAAATGAATTTGTCAAAGCAACAGCTGCAAAACAAAGCTTTGGGGTCAGGTGCTGAAGTAGGAAAAGGATCACCTGAGATCCGGAGTTCAAGACCGGCCTGGCCAACATGGTGAAACCCTGTCTCTACAAAAATACAAAAATTAGCCAGGCATGATGGCGGGTGCCAGTAATCTCAGCCACTCGGGAGGCTGAGGTGGGAGAATCGCTTGAACCCAGGAGGCAGAGGTTGCAGTGAGCCAAGATCATGCCACTGCACTCCAGCTTGAGTGACAGAGCAAGATTCCGTCTCGAAAAAAAAGAAAAAGGGAAAACAATATTTGATGCTATTCTATTATAGTTCAAACCTGAGGGAATGTAGCTAGTAAGAAGAAAATCTCGGCCAGGCACGGTGGCTCACGCCTGTAATCCCAGAACTTTGGGAGGCCAAGGCAGGTGGATCACGAGGTCAGGAATTCAAGAGCTGCCTGGCCAAGATGGTGAAACCCTATCTCTACTAAAAATACAAAATACGTGATTCTATTTATGTGAAATATTTAGAATAGGCAAACCCATAGGACAAAAATCAGACTGTGGTTGCCAGAGAACAAAGAGAGGGACTATTTTAATAGGTATGGGGTTTCTTTTGGGGTGATGAAAATGTTCAATAGTTTGACAGCCACTGAACTGTACATTTAAAATGGTTAACTACATATTGCAGATCATAAATTGTATGTTAATTTTACCTCAAGGAAAAAAAAATACTTCTGAATGTTAGCTATCTTGCACCTGTATCTTCCACTACTTAACAAAATACTGTGAGCATTAAAAAAGAGATCACTCAAAAACACCTTTTAAGATATAATATACTGGCATTCTAAAAAAGGCAAAACTATAGAGACAGTAAAAAGATCAGCGAGGTTGCCAGAGGCTGGTGTAAGGGAAGTAAATAGGTGAGAGACAAACTTTCTAGAACTGTGGAACTAATTTGCATGTAACGTTAAACATAAAATACTAGAAGTCCATCAAAACCCATAGAAATTTAAAGCACAAAGAATAAACTTTATACAAATTCTTAATTAGGAGATAAAGGTATCTCAGCAAAAAAAAAAAAAGCAGAATGTGACAAAATCTAAATCTATTACAAATATATGAGACGACTTTGGGAAGTAGGGAAAGGTGCTAACCTAAAAAACGTTGGGAATGAGTGCTGTCTATAAAACTAAAGGCAAAAAGAACTATCCATAAGTTCTAGTTGATATACTAGTTTCCCACAGGCATACAGATTAACAGTTCTGAAACCACTATATGTGTACGCTGGAATTGAAGAACTAAGTAAATTCTGGTGGAGAGTGGGGAGCCAGATTTCTCACTGGTGAAGTGGGAGGTTACATATAAGCAAGGTAAGGTTAGAATGATACATGTGGTAATGAATTAGACTTGGAGACATCATGAAGTCAAGTTTAGCTTAATATACAGTTACATATAGAAATATGTATAAACATGTGTATATACACAGGTCAGTATGTACACATAGATCTCCTTCCTCTGTCAACTGAGAGGGCCTAGAAGCAACAACACATCAGTATCAACAAGCATACCTATCACCCCAGATCTTGGTTTGTAACACTACTCTTCAGTAAAAGGTACCAGGACTCTTTGGAGAAATCATTGATTATAGGACTGGAGCAGAAAATAGGCAAGATGAACCTCAGAGCATCTTATGTTGCCAGAAAGAAAGAAGGTACACACACAATGATGGAGGTATGTCAAAGAGAAAGGATACAGGAGCCAACTTAAAGAGCTACCAATGGCCAAAGCTGAAACAATTTAGCAATGAAATTTAAGTAGATACACCACCCTTCAGGAGGTAGAACAGAACTCATCACCACTAAGTGTGGGCCGTACATAGTGACTTTTTTCCAGAGTAGAGGAGGAAAAGAGTAACTTTACAGTGCAGAAAACAAACACTGCCTCAAGCCAGATGAACGAGGTTAATAGCAACACTGATAAGTCATATTGATAGTATATACGACTTAATACTAATATATGATGAGAATGACACTTTGCCCCTGTGGTCTTCCTTCCAAAAGCATATTACATTCCTGGCCTAACTATAAGAAAAACATCGGACAAATCCCAAAGAACATTCTATAAAAATACCTGACCATGGCTGGGCACAGTGACTCATGCCTGTAATCCCAGCACTTTGGGAGGCTGAGGAGGGCAGACTGCTTGGTCCCAGGAGTTCGAGACCAGCGCCGGCACCATGGTGAATCCCCATCCCTACAAAAAGTACAAAAATTAGCAGAGCATGATGGCACATCTGTGGGCCCAGCCACTCCAGAGGTTGAGGTCAGAGGATCACTTGAGCTCAGGATGTCGAGGGTGCAGTGAGCTGAGATCACACCTCAGTGACAGAGGAAGAGCCTGTCTCAAAAAAACCAACAAACAAAATCTGACCAGAAATCTTCAAAACTGCCAAGGTCATTAAATACAGAGAAAGTCTGAGAAATTGTCACAACCAAGAGGAGCTAAGGAGACGTTACTAAATGTAATGTGGTATCCTGGATGGGATCCTGGGACAGTGAAAGAGCATTAAGGAAAAAAACCTGTGGAAATCTGAATAAAGTATGGTCTCTGTAATAATGTACCAATATTTGTTTATTAATTGTGACAAATGTACCACAGGAATGTAAGACGTTAATAATATGGGAAACGGTGTAGGGTAGGGAGGAAGAGCATTAAGGAAAAAAACCTGTGGAAATCTGAATAAAGTATGGTCTCTGTAATAATGTACCAATATTTGTTTATTAATTGTGACAAATGTACCACAGGAATGTAAGACGTTAATAATATGGGAAACGGTGTAGGGTAGGGAGGAACTCTGTACTATCGCTGCAATATTTCTCTAAGTCTAAATTTTAAGGTCTATTTTTAAAAATTATAACAAACCTAAGATCAACTGCGTCCCTGGAACTTTACTCAGTGCATCTAGGATATAAAAGATACTGCAAACATGGTTTTTGCCTTCAAGAAGTTTGTTGTCACACTGTGAAGACAAAGGCTCATGAAACTTGTATAAAATACAAAAATAAGAAAAAATAAATTGAAGAGTAAAAAGTAATTAAGAATATAAAGAAGGTCTACAATTATCAGGAAAGACTTGGTCAAGGTGATAAAACTTGAGTTTGTACCTTAAAATGTACTTCAGAGTAGCAAGGTTAAAAAAAAAATACACATAAATGAATGAATGAATGAATGGCTGAGCATGGTGGCTCATGCCTATAAACCCACCACTTTTGGAGGCCAAGGCAAGGAGGATCACTTGAGGCCAGGAGTTCAAGACCAGCCTAGGCAACATGAGACTCTGCCCCTCTCTATCTTCAAAAAAAGAAAGAAATGAAAACATTTAGCTCTGAAAAGTGAAGACTTAAATAGGAGACATAATAGCTGTGCTCTAATACTTTAAGGGTCACATGGCAGAACCAACAGAGTTATATCATATACCCATTTAACTTACAAGCCAACTTCTGACAAAATTTGACAAATGCTCAAGGACAAAGAAAGTGACAGCTGTTCAGCAGAGCCACAACAGGAAATGCCAATAAGGAAAGACAGGAAGCAGGTGGCTAAGTTCTCTATAGCTTTTCAAAGGACAGTATGTATGTGGGCCCAAAGAAGTAAAAATCAGATTCTAATTCTACAAATGTTTACTGAGTATCTTCAGTGCTGGGCTCTTTCAAATATATTATCTTGTTTAATATTCACAACACATCTATGAGCACGTATTAATGTAATAGCAGCCGAACATAAAAATAGAATTAAATCCTGCACGGAAACAGGAACATATCAAAATTCTACACCATCCCCCACTCTGATAGGGCTTCCACAGTAGTTTTAAAAAGCAAAATAGTCTGAAAGT
Source organism: Ateles fusciceps (assembly GCA_036589455.1). Lineage (NCBI taxonomy): Eukaryota > Metazoa > Chordata > Mammalia > Primates > Atelidae > Ateles > Ateles fusciceps. The sequence goes on along the minus strand of JAZHEH010001341.1, from coordinate 4,973,349 downwards.
CCAGATATCTATACAACAATTTATTTCCTCTTGTTTTTCCTTCAGTCAAGCTCTGTGGCTCTCAGCCTTTAATATTCGTAAGAATTTTATATACACAAACACATGCATATCATACTTTTTGAGCAATTTCAAGCAGAGTTTTCATCTTATGTGATTTCTGCTTCATGCACTAACTTTCGGACCTAACCTGTGCGATAAGGTGCAAGTCCATTGCAATCTTATTCCATGGGTATTGTAAGGCAGGATCAGGAAAAGGAGACAGAAAGCTACCATCCTATCACAACATGAAGAAGAACATTCTAACAATTCTAACAAGGACACAAAGATTAGAATGACATGCTATGTGGGGAAGTTCAAGGCTGGAAAACAAAAGCAGCTCATCTGTACCTGCAGACCTCTGCACTCACTGTTTCATTTACCAGGAAAGCACTTCCATTTTTCAGGTCCCAACTCAAATATCTTCTACTTAGTGATGCCTCCTCTCACTAAATAACCCTCCACTCACCTCTCAATCATTCATTTGTCACATCAGCTTGTTTTATTTTCTTCATAATTCATATTAAGGGTCAGCAAACTTTTTCTATAAAAGGCTAGATTATAATCTATAGGCCAAATCCACCTTGCCCCATGTTTTCTATGGCTAAGAATGGTTTTCCATGTTTAAATGGTTGGGGGAAAATATTTTTTAAAACTCATAATATTCTGTGATATGTGAAAATTTTACGAAATTCAAATTTCAGTGTCCCAGGTTTAACTAGAACATAAACATGTTTGTTCACGTACTGTCTGTAGCTGCTTTCGTCCTACAACAGGAGATACAGTAGTTGCAAAAGAGATCATATGGCCCAAAAAGCCTGATATGTACTGTACTTTCTGGTCCTTTACCAAAAGTTTACTAACCACTGATTTATATCATTATCTAAAATGATCCTATTTGCTTGTTTTTTGTATATTCCGCATTCCCATATATAAAGAATAAAGCTTAATTAGGGAAGAGGCCTTGTGTGTTTTGTCCTGCCACTGTAACCCACTACTTAGAAAACATCCTGGACAAAGTAAGGGCTCAATAAACATTTGATAAGTAAATTAATGAATGGTCCATAAATGCCCCTCTAAGGAACTTAAACTTAAGCCCTCAGCCATTATAGGCTCTGTACATTTATGACAGGCAGAAGTACTCTTGCAGGAAACGGGAAATATTCTACTTCAAAGAATTTAAATTAACAGTGGGGTTCTTCATCAAATGTAGACTACAGGTCTTTTTGTGCTCATAAAAGAGTCTCTCAACTACTGCAAGGTGTCACAACATTGTCAGCGGTCTGTGCTTCTGTTTAAGAGGCAAATGCTCTGAGAAATCTCATTCCTATACACAGTACACAGCACCAACACCGTATCAAATCTTAATCAATGCTCATAACAGATCTACATCATATGCTAATGAAGTTTTAATGTCTACATTTTTCCTATGATGCTGATCAGCAATCTATAAGCAGCTCAAAACTCTTTATAAATTAAAAGGTTACCACCCACAGACCAGAAGCAGCTTTTTAATCTTTCTACACTAGCCAGAGAGTGGGTGTGTGATTTCAAAAAAAAAAAAAAAGCCAACTCTCTGTTGGTAGAGGACAAGGTATTGTTAAGTTAAAATCCCATCTATAAGCATCATTTTGTCATATGACACAAGTAAAACTACCACCTACTCACAATTTGAGTTTCAATCTTCTAATAAGCAGAGAAAAAAATGTATCTACCTCCTGGAATAAATCAAGGTTTTGTTTTATTTTAAAGCAGCTATCTGAGATTTAAGCCCTGGATTTTTTTTTTTAACAGAAGCAGCTAATTTAGGAATTTAGACCTTTTATAGAGATGCTTATGGTACAGGTACCTGATAGCTAGGCTCTACCCAGACTAACGTGCAACGTGTCACAAAAGCAAACGGCGTTGGGAGGACGGTGGGAGGGGGTGAGGGGGGTGGGGGGGTGGTAGCCAACAGCTCAAGTGGGCAGCTTCAAGAAACTCCGCGGCAGATTCACCTGGGGAATCCTCACGAAGAATGTTGTTAAGGGCCGAACCAAACCAACCACGGATCAACATTATACCCCTTTGCTGAGGCTGAAAAAGAGATTCGCAAGCTATAAAGACATCCCTTTAGAGAAGGTGCAAATCGCTGTACCCCTTTCCCCTATCCTACAAGCGTTAATAGGGGGCATCCTGAGGCCAGGCGCGGCCAGCTCTATCTCTCATCCCATCTCCCACCACCTATTCTCCCCCAGTACGCCGGGCTCCCTCCTCGCCAGGAACGATAGTTCAAAACCAAAACAAAAGGTGCAAAACTGGTTTCAGGTGGAAATGGCTGAGTCCTGGTGGCTAACTTCTGGGACGCCATGGCGATCGAGTGCTCCTAAAACCCCAGACCCCGACGGGAGCCGGCTGCTAAACAGTCCCTCCGGCCTTGGCCCGACTTCTCACACGCCCCTCCCTCACCTCGGCCCTGGGATGCTGGGAAGGGGACGAGGCGAGGAGCTGGAGAGGGGGAACCCCAGGGTCAAAATGACAGCGTAATGAGCCGGGAAAGGAAAGAGGCCCCGTGGGATGCTGGGGGTCGAGTCCTAGGCCCGGGGCTTCAACCTCGAACGGGGGGCAACGGCGGGTCCGAGCCACGCCAGGCCGCGAGCGGGAGGCCAGGCCTGCGCCGCCGGGCCACGCTCCCTCACGACTGTCCCCACCCACCGCGGAGGGCCGTGAGGGGGCCGCGACCGCCGCCAGCGTCCGGGGCGGGGGCGCTCACTCACCGGCGGGGAGGGAGGAGCAACCGGCGTCTCCGCCAGCGCCGTCGCTCGAGCTCAAGCGCCTGCTCCTTCCACTGCGGCCGCCGCACCCGGTCCATCCCCCCGCAACCACCCCCCTCCCGGCCCTCCCCCCGCGCCGCCTCAGCCTCCGCCGCCGCCTAAGTCACCGCCGCCGCCGCCACCGCCTCAGCCCCGGCGCGGGAGCGAGAGCGCGCGCCCCCTCCGCTGCCGCCACCGCCCACCACCTCCGCCCCCCGGCCGGCGGCGCACGCGCAAGGGACCAGGCGGACGGGCGCGCGCACGCCGCAGGGGGCGGGGATGGATTCTGGAAGGCGAGGCACCGCCTCTAGCCCGCCCACCCACGCGGTCACTGGGCTGGTTGAGCTGCGCGGTGCCGGCAGTACTGAGCTGCTCCAGGTGAGCGCCTCCTGGTAAAAAGCTGTAGGAACCGAGCCACCGTCGCCCTAGGAACAACACCCCTGAGTAATACGGGGTTCGTCGGATTTTCTGCCTGCCGCTCTGGATCACACGTTTGTGTATCCCTACCTTGAGTCGCAAGGCATTCGTTCTACCTGGCAGACTGCTTGGAAAAGGGCAGACTGTCATTATTTTGCACTAGGTATTACCACTGAGGGAGTCGTAAGCAGCCACCAGCCCATCTTTATAATTCCCGTTTTCCCAATTTATTTTTTCCTTCATGACTTATGTAATGAGGCTTCTTCCGTGTTCAAGGAGCTGGGAGTACCATATGGGGTCAACGGAGTCCCTGGCCTCGTGAAGTTTCAGATCTGGTGGAGAAGGAAAACATTCATGGGAGAATCAAACAAAATTAAGTTTTCAGTTAGTAAAAATCCTCTGAGAGGTATATGGTACTAAGAGAATCTTTATGAGGGGAATTTATTTAGTTGAAGAGGAAGAGGGTAGAATCCGAGGAATTAAGTTGAGAGGAGTTAGTTGCTCCAAGTGTTGAGGTTTTGGCATGGCCAGAATGGGGAGCGCTGAAGAACATTGAATGTGGAGTAGACTTGCGAGTGTGGGAAGAGGTAGGCAAAAACAGATGAGGATTTGGGGTTGATTGATTGATTGATTGATTTGAGACGGAGTCTCGCTCTGTCACCCAGGCTGGAGTGCAGTGGCGCGATCTCGGCTCACTGCAATCCCCACCACTTGGGTTCAAGTGATTCTCCTGCCCAGCTAATTTTTGTATTTTTAGTAGAGATGGGGTTTCTCCATCTTGGCCAGGCTGATCTGGAACTCCTGACCTCCTGGTTCCAGACTCTGCCTCCCAAAGTGCTGGGATTACAGGCATGAGCCACCGCACTGGCCGGATTTGGAACTTTAATCTGAGTGTTTGGGGAAGCCATTCAGGTTTTTTCAGCAGGATTGCAGGGGGAAGTAACTTGATCATTATCTCTGGTTTGGTTTTGTTTGTTTTTTTGAGACGGAATCTCGCTCTGTCGCCAGGCTGGAGTGCAGTGGCGCAATGTCAGGTCATTGCAATCTCTGCCTCTCAGGTTCAAGCGATTCTCCTGCCTCAGCCTCCCGAGTAGCTGGGATTACAGTCACGCGCCACCACATCCAGCTAATTTGTGTGTGTGTGTGTGTGTGTGTATTTTTAGTAAAGACAGGGTTTCACCATGTTGGCCAAGATGGTCTCTATCTCCTGACCTCGTGATCCACCCACCTTGGCCTCCCAAAGTGCTGGGATTACAAGCACGAGGCACCGCACCTGGCCCATTATGTCTGTTTCTAAATTACTTAGATAGCAGTGTAAAGAGTGGTCTGATGGGAGTCTCAAAGGTGGGGCAGGGAAGACAGTTAGGAGGCCACTGGCCAGGTAGTCAAGGCAAGATAGGAAGATAGTGCCAGAGAAGAGCACTATTTAGTGGTAAAATGGACAGGACTTGGCAATGAACTGAATGAGTAGTGAAGGAGAAAGAGGTGGCAAGGTTAACTTAGATTTGAGGTTGGTAGAGGATGCATTTATAGATTTCAGAAACACTGAAACAGAAACACTTCCTCAGGAGCCCCCTGAGGAAGATAACTCAAAATGGATGATAAATCTAAATTTAAAAGCTTAAACTATAAAAAAAAAATTTAGAAGAAAACATAGAAAAAGTATTTGTGATGTTGGGATAGGCAAAAATTTCTTAAGACACAAAACATATGAACCATAAGAAGTGATTCACGGCCTGGCTCACACCTATAATCCCAACACTTTGGGAGCCCTAGGCAGGTGGATCACTTGAGCTCAGGAGTTCAAGACCAGCCTGGGCAACATGGCAATATGCTGTCTCTACAAAAATTAGCTGGGTGTGTTGGCACATGCCTGGAGTCTCAGCTACTTGTGGGGCTGAGGAAGGAGGATCCTTGAATCTGGGAGGTGGAGGTTGCAGCGAGCTGAGATGGCGCCACTGCTCTCCAGCCTGGATGACAGACTGAGACCCTGTCTCAAAAAAAAATAAATAAATAAAAGCAATTGATAAGTTGGAACTCTGTCAAAATTAAAAACTAGTGCTCTTTGAGAGATATCATTAAGAAAATGAAAAGGCAAGCCACAGGTGGAGAGTTTGCAATAGAAAGCGTTAGACAAAAGTCTTGTATCCAGACTACGTAAAGAACTGTTATGAATGAATAATAAGCCAACCCAATAAACCAGTGGGCAAAGGCTTTAATAAATAATTCACAAGATTTAAAAATGGCCTATAAACAATGAAGAGGTAATCAACATCTTTAGTCAACTAGGGATTTTTCCAATTAAAACCACCATACTCTCATTAGGATAGCTAAAATTTAAAAAGACTGTGACCCAGCAATCACACTCCTACGCATCTCCTTAACCATACTTGATCTCTAAAGGCCAACAATAACAGATCAGGGACCCTGTAATCCCAGTCTTTTGGGAGGCCAAGGCAAGAGGACTGCTTCAGCCCAGGAGTTCAGACCAGCCTGGGCAACCTAGCGAGACCCCCATCTCTACAAAAAAAAAAATTTTTTTTTAATTAGCCAGTATGGTAGTGTGCACCTGTAGTCCTAGCTACTCAGGAACCTGAGGCAGGAGGATCTCTTGAGCCCAGGAGTTCAAGGCTGCAGTGACCTATGATCGCACCACTGTACTCCAGCCTGGGTAACACAGCAAGACCCTATCTCTTAAAAGAAAAAATGTTTGTGGCCACGTGCGGTGGCTCACACCTGTAATTCCAGCACTTTGGGAGGCCAAGGTAGGCCAATCATGAGGTCAGGAGTTTGAGACCAGCCTGGCCAACATGGTGAAACCCTGTCTCTACTAAATATACAAAATTTAGCCGGGCTGGCAGTGTATGCCTCTAATCCCAACTACTTGGGAGGCTGAAGCAGGGGGAATTGCTTGAAGCTGAGAGGCAGAGGTTGCAGTAAGCAGAGATCTTGCTAATGTACTCCAGCCTGGGCTACAGAGTGAGACTACGTCTCAAAAAAACAAAATTTTTTTAAGACAATAACAAAGTCATACTTTCACTTAACATGATATAACTATCCTGCATACTATTGAAAACATAAGAACACTTTCCCCAAGCGGATGCAAAGTCCTTGGATGATGTTCCTTCTCCACCTTTGATGTCCTGAAACTTAATACTGCAATATAAAGTTGCCTGTTATTAATATATTTCCATTGTGTGATAGCAACCAAATTTCCTGCTTAGTAATCAGGATCAGTCACCTCAGCCAGTAGAGGTACTTCCTGCTTTACCTGTTGATTCAGAGGCATGAAAGGCCCAAAGTGGCAAAGTGGCCATCTCAACTTCCAATTCAATGGAAGTGTTGTTGTGTCTCCTGGTGGAAGCATTCCTTCTTTTGGAACGAAGACCTGTAGGTCAGAAGAGCTTCTGGCCATTTCTACTTTCAGGCAAAATGAACAACCAAGTACACTGCTCAAAGTTCTGCCAACTGGGAGATTTTTTTTTTTCACCATTATTCTTCAGGGGGTGTCCCAGAAAGGGACAGCAGTTTTGTTTTCACCTGGTGCTTGCATATTGTGCAGAACCATCATAAACCAGGGCTATAAACCACAATTGAGTTTTCCCTTCTTCAGTCAACTGGTCAACATGAGGCCATAGGTGCAGGCTGGGAGAGAGAAGGTAATGTAGCAGGAGTGGGGTTTGGGCCACTTCCTTGTGCAACTCACCTATGCCTTTAGGGCCCATTTAAGCCCAATCTCATATATACCACTTCAGTTTGATGACAGAGTGCTGCTGTGCATGCACAACTTTATAGCTTGGTGGATCAGATAACACTGGGTTCACGATGGGCAGCTCAGGTCACATGGTAACTTGATGACCCCCAGTTAAGTGTTCGGTCTCTGCTGAGGCCCAGCAAGCCAAAGGTTGCTTCCCAAGAGGAGAGTACTTATCTGCAGGGGATGGTGGGGCTTTGCTTCAAAATCTTAAGGGTCTGCAATGTGATTCACCTACAGTGGCTGGCCAAAGGCTCTAAACAGCATCTCTATCAGTCCCTTGCAGAATGAGACTCAGGGTTGGTTTTCAGAAATCGTGGCCCTAAGGGTTCCTTTCAGGACAAATATAGAAGCTTCCAGGTCATCTATGCATAGCTTAAAGCTTTAAACACTTAAAGCTGGGAATTTGAAACCCTGAGCTCATCCTTTTCTTTCCCTTCTTTCTTCAGTGCAGTTATAGCCAATGTCATTCTGTTTCTTAGTTTGACTAAAATATTCTAAGGTAACAGAAAAATGGTCACTCTTGCTATAGGTGTTTCATTAGGCATATTCAATGCTTTATCATGCCATGGACTCCCAGTGCCCTCTTTACCACTGGAAATAGAGTCACCAGTGCCTTTAAATGTAATCATATTAGAGAACCAACTCAAGAAAACCCAGAACCAATTCAGAAATCTCTTCCTCAAGATTCTGTTCCTCTAGAACCACTTTCAGTACCAAATCGGTGTCAGTCAGGGTTCCAACAGAGAAGCAGAACCAGTAGGAGATACACAGTGAGAGATTTATTTCAAGGAATTGACTTATGCAGCGGCAGGGTCAGGGTGAGGGGGTGCTGGTTAGGCAAATTGGAAATCTATAAAGCAGGCAGGAGAATAGACTGGAACTCTCAGGCAAGGGCTGAGGTCACAGTCCACAGGCAAAATTTCTTCTTCACAATTTCTTCTTCTTCAACTCTACTTTTAAAGACTTTCCACTGATTGAATCGGGCCCAACCAGATTACCTCCGATAATCTTTCTTACTTAAAATCAATTTATGAATTTTAGTTACATCTATGAAAACACCTTCGGGCCCAGCAGAGTGGCTCACCCCTGTAATCCCAACACTTTGAGAGGCTGAGGTGGGAGGATCACTTGAGCCCAGGAGTTTGGGACAAGCCTGGGTAACATAGTGAGACCTCTACAAAAGAATTTTTTTTTAATTAGCAGGGCATGGTGGTGTGCCTATAATCCCAGATGCTCAGGAGGCTGAGATGGGAGGATTGCTTGAGCCCAGAAGGTTGAGGCTATAGTGAGCCATGATGGCACCGCTGCACTCAGCCTGGGAAACAGAGTGAGACCCTCTTATAAAACAAAGACAAACAATAAAAACAAAAACAACCTTTATAGCAACTCTCAGATTTGTATTTGATTAAATAACTGGGGACTATAGTTCAGCCAAGTTGATGCCTAAAAAAGAGTATCATATATTACCCAAGAGAAATGAAAAGAAATGAAAATATATATCTATACTAAGATTTGGGGGGTTAAAGTTTAAACATTTTTCTTTAATTGAGAATGGAGTCTCACTATGTTGCCCAGGCAGGTCTCGAATTCCTGAGTTCAAGCTATCTGACCACCTCTGCCTCCCTAAGTGCTGGGTTTACAGGTGTGAGCCACTGCTCCTGGGTACACTAAGATTTGCACAAGAATATTGACAATGTCTTTATTCACAGGATCGTAAAACCTGAAATATCACAAATATTCATCAACAGGCGAATAGATGAACAAAATACTTTCAATTTACTCAGCAACAAAATGTTCAATTAAATGAATATTACTTGACAATGAAAAGAAATGAACTATCAATCACTCAATAGAGTGCATGAATCTCAAAATCATTATACTAGGTTAGTGCAAAAGTAATTTCATTTTTTGCCATTACTCACTGCATTACTTTGGCAAAAACCAAAATTACTTTTGCACCAGCCTAACAGCAGCAGAAGCCAAAAACAAAAGAATACATAATGTACAATCCCATTTACATAAAAATCTAGAAAAATACTAACTAATCTATAATCACAGCAAATCAATGGTTGCCTAGGACCAGATGTGGAGGGAGACATGTGAGACAAAGGGGCACAAAGAAACTTCTGGGGATGATAACAATGATTTGCGTGGTTTTTGTTGGTTTGTTTGCAACAGAGTCTCACTCTGTTGCCCAGGCTGGCGTGCAGTGGCACGATCACAGCTCACTGCAGCCTCAGCCTCCCAGGCTCAAGAGATCCTGCCACCTCAGCTTCCTAAGTAGCTGGAACTACAGGTATGCACCACCACCCCCAACTAATTTTTAAATTTCTTTTGTTGGATCTCACCATGTTGCCAAGGATGGTCTTGAACTACTCCTGGGCTCAAGCTATCCTCCTACCTCTGCCTTCCAAAGTGTTGGGATAACAGACATTAGGCACCACAAGAATAATCTGCATCTTGATTATGGTTGTGGTTGTAAGGGTGTATACACAACTCAAAACTCTAATCAAACTGTACATTTTAAATAGGTACAGCTGATGGTATGAATAGATATATAGTATACCTCAGTAAAGTTGTTATTTAAAAAAAAATTCATTAGATGAGATTTAGAGCAGATTAGAAGTAGCAAAACAGTGGATTTATGAACTGGAAGACAGGCAGCAGTAAGTATTCAGATGAAAGCACAGAAAGAAAAAAAAGGAAAGAAAACACAGAAAAGAGTATCAGAGAGAAACGGGGTGCAGTGATAGGTAGTGCTACAAAACTATAATGTGGGAGAAATGTCGCTGTGCTGTTCTTGAAAACATTATATAAGGCTGGGCATGGTGGCTCACACCAGTAATCTTAGCACTTTGGGAGGCTGAGGCGGGCGAATCACCTAAGGTTGGGAGTTCGAGACCAGCCTGGCCAACGTGGCAAAACACCATCTCTACTAAAAGTACAAAAATTAGCCAGGTGTCGTGGCACTCACATATAATCCTAGCTGCTGGGGAGAATCACTTGAACCTAGAGTGGGTAGAGGTTGCAGTGAGCCAAGATCAAGCCACTGCACTCCAGCCTAGGTGAAAGAGTGAAACCCTGTCTCAAAAGCAAGCAAAACAAAACAAAAAAAGAAAACATATAAATAATTGTGGTTTTGGTGAGGCAATGTCTAGCATTCAGGCACTTAGCCAATTAATTTTAAGAGTATAGAAATTCAGGGCCAGGTACGGTGGCTCACACCTGTAATCCCAGCGCTTTGGGCGGCCAAGGTGGGTGGATCACGATGTCAGGAGTTCAACACCAGCCTGGCCAAGATGGTGAAACCCCATCTCTACTAAAAACTGCAAAAATTAGCTAGGCACGGTGGCAGGCGCCTGTAATCCCAGCTACTCGGGAGGCTGAAGCAGGAGAATTGCTTGAACCCAGGCAGCAGAGGTTGCAGTGAGCCAAGATAGAGCCACTGCACTCTAGCCTGGGCAACAGAGTGAGACTCTGTCTCAAAAAAAAAAAAAAAAAAAGAGTATAGAAATCAGAATATTCATTTGGCAGCATTTGGTAACATCAAGGTATGATATTTATCAGAAATCAAATGCCATCACCAAAAATCTGCTATACTTTGTTACCCAGGAGATGCAATACAAAACCCCATTAGTTAAAACATTAACAGATGCTATTAAAATACTTTGGGATAAGGTCAGAAACGCTAAATGTTTACTCATTATTTTAGGCACTTTACCTGATATGAGGCATATAATGTAGATGATTATGGTTAGAGTTATGGTTTTTTAAACTCAAATACTTCTCTATGTGAACTTTTGGGAGATTTTTGTCACAACTGGAGAAAGATTATTTTTAAATTTTAGTAAACTACTTACAAAAACTGAACAAGACAAAAATAATTCAAGAAGCTAGAAATATGACAACATGGTGCAAATATATGTGGAAAGTATAATGTGGCAATAGAAAATTCTTGAATACAAATATATATACCATAAAATATAGAATGATTTATATATTCCTTTTCTAAAGCATTATTTATTATTATTATTTGAGATGAGGGGGAGATCTCACCATGTTGCCTGGGCTGGTCTTGAACCCCTGTCCTCAAGCAATCTTCCTTCCCCAGCTTCCTGAGAAGCTGGGATTATAGACACATACCGCTATGCCCACCTTAAAGCAAGCTTGCTTTCTTTTCTTTTTCTTTCTTTCTTTCTTTATTCTTTTTCTTTCTTTCTTTCTTTATTCTTTTTCTTTCTTTCTTTTTTTACAGGGTCTTGCTCTGTTGTTCAGGCTGGAGTGAAGTGGCACAATCATGGCTCACTGCAAGCTCTGCCTGCCAGGTTCAAGCTATCCTCCTACCTCAGCCTTCTGAGTAGCTGGGACTTTAGGCATGCCACCATGACCAGCTAATTTTTGTATTTTTTGGAGAGATGGGATTTTACCATGTTGCCCGGGCTGGTCTGAAACGCCTGGGCTCAAGCAATCCATCTCCCTCAGCTCCCCTAAAGTGCTGGGATTATAGGCGTGAGCCACTGTGCTCAGAATAAAAGCATTCTTTAAACATGACAGTGAACAGTGCAGTCAAAGTCTCCTTAGACATTACTGAATTTTAAAAATATATTTTAAGAACTGTACGGCTGGGCCCGGTGGCTCACACCTATAATCCCAGCACTTTGGGAGGCTGAGGTGGGAGGATCACAAGGTCAGGAGTTCGAGACCATCCTGGCTAACAAAGTGAAAACCCTTCTCTACTAAAAATACAAAAATTAGCCTGACATGGTGGCACATGCCTGTAATCCCAGCTACTCGGAAGGCTGAGGCAGGAGAGAATTGCTTGAACCCGGGAGGTGGATGTTGCCTTGAGCCAAGATCTCACTAGTGCACTGCAGCTTGGGCAACAGAGCAAGACTCTGTCTCAGGGGTGAGGGTGGGGGTTGGGAAAGAACTATACAGCTACCAAAAAGCTTCAGGTACATGTTTGGGTATATTGAAAGCACACTGGATGTAAATTTGAAACCACTGTTAAACATGTGACGGGAAAATTGAGTTGAGACTGCCATGCCAGTGTCAACTGACCATGGGTTCTTGGGCTGTCAATGCAATAGAAAATTGACATGAGGCCAAGAGTTTTCCCAAAGCTTGACTGGAGCTTTTGCCTAGCCATAAGGGAGGCAGAATGAGAGAGAGAGAAAGAGAGAGGGCATTCCCTGACAGACTCCACCTATAAAAGAGCAGGTAAGGCTTTTTTATTAGGCAAAGTACAGAATTGACATCAGGAGGAGGGTGTACAGGCTGGGCAAGGCAAACGATGTGAGGGGTAGAGTAGCAGGTCAGCATATCTGGTTGTGATGGTTATCTTGAGTAATGGGCCACCTGGTGGTCTGGCCTCTGGCAACAAGACTATAAATCAATTGTCCACCATTCCTTCATGAGGTGGGACACTCTGCAACCTTGGTTATCTCCTAAAGCCAGTTCCTGGAATTCTTTAAGTAAAAAGACTATTAGCAGTGACGTAATGGTGTGGGTTTTGTGATCTGTGGAAATGTTCTAGTGGGGGTGAGTTGAAGCCACGCTGTCTCTACTCTGTCTTACCAGTAAAAACACAACTACAAACAGCATGCAATGCTCTTTTTTATGATGATGGTTAATAAATAATACAATTCTAAAATACCAGCCAAAGTTCTACTTTCAAACATATGTCTAAATATATTTGCTTAGTACTGACCTGGTATGATGCTTTAAGTAAAATAGATGGTTTAAGCAAAATGACAGAGAAAAATCAAAATGCAATATCAAAAAATTTTAATGTACGTAATGCTCTCAAAAACCTCAAAGGGATTAAGAAATTCATTTTTTTCCTTTTAAAAAATATATATTTTTGGGTAGGGCACAGTGGCTCACGCTTGTAATCCCAGCACTTTGGCAGGCTGAGGCGGGCGGATCACGAGGTCAAGAGATCGAGACCATCCTGGCCAATATGGTGAAACCCCATCTCTAATAAAAATAAAATACAAAAAATTAGCCAAGTGTGGTGATGCGCACTTGTAGTCCCAGCTACTTGGGAGGCTGAGGCGGAAGAATCACTTGAACCCGGAGGCGGAGGTTGCAGTGAGCCGAGATTGTGCCACTGCACTCCAAACCTAGTGACAGAGTGAGACTTCGTGTCTCTCTCTCTCTCTCTCTCTCTCTCTCTATATATATATATATATATATATGTATGTATTTTTTTTTTAGGGACAAGATCTCAACCTCTTGGCCTGGAGCAATCCTCCTCCCTTGACCTAGCAAAGTACTGGGACTACAGGCATGAGCCATTGTGCCTGGCCTAAGAAATTCTTCAAAGAAAAGCTAAGTGATAATGGTTACAAAAAGATAGATATTAAGTTTAAAATAAATTGCAGAGTCTCTTGACATTCCTTTCAATTTATCCTGCATAGAGAATATTTGAAAAAGGAGATTTCAGTTTCAAATCCATCACCCCATCTATGTTCCAAAACTAAATTTTAAAATCAGTTTCTTCATTATACTACATTGGAAACTTCAATGTCATTTTAAAAATAAAGGTTTATAATACTGAAAGAAAATAGTGACCTTTTCAGTCTTCTTTTTCTCTTTTTTATTTTTATTTTTTATTATTTTTTTATCCACTGAGAAACCAAGTATCAAATCACCTTTTCAGTCTTCTGATCAAGATCCTTACTATTTAAAATATGATCCTGGAACAGCAGTATCAGCATCACCTGGGAGCTCTTTAGAGTGCAGAGTCTCACCCCACTCCAGATCAACTTAGTCAAAATCTTCATTTTGACATGACCCCCAGGCAATTTATTTGCATATCCCAGTTTGAAAAGCACTGGACTAGATGACATATGTAACTTGGGGAATTATGGGAAATATGAACTTGAACAGCTATTAAAAATTTATAATTGAAATTGACTAATGAATATTAGTTGATGATGATATTGATGGGCAATGAATGCAGATATTGATATTAATGGGAAATGAACGAACATTGGTGTTTGTTAAAATCTGGCAAAACTTCTGCAGAAGTGTTGCAATGTCTTTGCAGCAATAATTGTGTATTTATTTATTTATTTTCATAGAGACAGAGTCTCACTATGTTGCCCAGGCTGATCTCAAACTCCTGGACTCAAGCAATCCTCCTGCCTCAACCTCCCAAAATGCTGGGATTACAGGGTGAGCCATTGCAGCAGGCCTGCAGCAATAATTTATCACATTTCCAAATACTCTGTGTCTCTCAGTATATATGTCACTTTGCTAATATGGGTAACCAGTAAAGAATGTAGCTTCACAAAATTAAAAGTTAGTAGAAACAAATTAAATCTAAAGTGACCCAAAAAGACTGTTACATCTAGTAACCATGATATATGGGAGCAAGGAAGCATTGAAACTGCCATAAAGAATTTCATTTCCATGAAAGTAAGAAAAATAACTGTTGTATAGAAAATTATCATATAGTAGTGACTTTGAATTTTTTGGCTTGGCACGGTGGCTCATGCCTGTAATCTCAGCATTTGGGAGGCTGAGGTGGGCAGATCACTTGAGGTCAGGAGTTCGAGACCAGCCTGGCTAACATGGTGAAACCCTGCCTCTACTAAAAATACAAAAATTAGCCTGGTGTGGTTTGCACTTGTAATCCTGCTACTTGGGAGGCTGAGGCATGAGAATCGCTTGAACCTGGGAGGCAGAGGTTACAGTGAGTGGAGATCATGCCACTACACTCTAGCATGGGCCACAGAGAGAGATTCTGTCTCAAAAAAAGAAAAAAAAAGAATTTCGACACTTCACCTTAGCCAAAAATTTCTAATTATTGTGCTAGTTTTTATTACTTCAGGGCCTTTGCTTATGCTGCTTCCTGTGCCTGATACTCCTTCCTCTCCAACAGAGTTGGCTTAAATGGTTCAGGTCTCAGCTTGAATGTCATTTCCTCAGGGAGAGCTTCCCTGACCCCACAGACAAAGTCAGCTGCTCTTATGACATTCTCTTGAAACCTGAATTTCCTCTTTCTTAGCCCAACATACCCATAACTTCCCCTTACATTTCTGCCTTCCTCCCTGTACTGTAAGCTCCACCAGTGCAGGGACTTTGTCTCTCATTCTGAACCCATGGACCTCCATGTATCTTTACAGGCTCAATAAATGTTTATTAATTTAATCGTTATTAATCTAAACTATTAATTTAATTAATATTTTAAAATTAATGAATATTTATTAAGATTTATGAATGAGTGAATGGTGGTCCTATTTATGTTAAATGAAGTATAATCCTACCTTATATTTATACAACTCTTTTCTCTTTTTAGTACATTTTTACTTCTTCTTTTTTTTTTTTTTTGATGGCTCTTGTTGCCCAGGCTGGAGTGCAATGGCACAATCTTGGCTCACCACAACCTCTGCCTCCTGTGTTCAAGCAGTTCTCCTGCCTCAGTCTCCCGAATAGCTGGGACTACAGGAATGCGCCACCACATCCAACTAATTTTTGTATTTTTAGTAGAGACGGGGTTTCACCGTATTGACCAGGCTGGTCTCGAACTCCTGACCTTGTGATCCACCTGCTTTAGCCTCCCAAAGTATTAGGATTACAGGCATGAGCCACCATGTCTGGCACATTTTTACTTCTGTTGTCCCATTTGACCCTCCAAAGACCCAGCTCTACCTGGTGAGCCTCTCTTAGCCCTTAAAGTGTATATGAGATCCCCTAGCTCTTAGATGTGAGCATGGCCTGGAGGTGGATGGCCTGCCTTCCCATCCTAACTCTGCCACTTCACACCTGTGTCTTGGGCAAATTCCCTCGCCTCTTTGTGCCCCAGTGTCTTCATTTGCGCTTACCTTATAGGTGTACTATGAGGAGCAAACGAATATATACGCGTAAAGATCTTGAACAGTGCCAGGTACCTAACAAATGTTAGCTATCATTCCAGGAGCAGCATGAAGATGAAGAGTGTAGGGGCCAGTATTAAAGATTAGGCATCCCCCAATATTGTGTTGAGTAGAAGAAGCTGGACACAAAACAGCACACACAGTGTGTTTCCATTAGATGAAGTTCAAGGACAGGCATCTGGGCGCAATAGCTGACACTTGTAATCCCAGCATTTTGGGAGGCTGAAGTGGGTGGATCATGAGATCAGGAGAGTGAGAATATCCTGGCTAACACGGTGAAACCCTGTCTCTACTAAAAATACAAAAAAATTAGCCGGGCATGGTGGCACATGCCTGTGGTCCCAGCTACTTGGGAGGCTGAGGCAGGAGAACTGCTTGAAATCCAGGAAGTGGAGGTTGCAGTGAGCCAAGATCATGCCATTGCACTCCAGCTTGGGCAACAGAGTGAGACTCCACAAAAAAAAAAAAAAAAAAAAATCTGTGCATTTTAATGTATGCAATTTTTATCTCATTTATCTTGGCAGGGAATTTTTCTCCCAGCTCCTCTGCCTCCACCAAGGACGTCAGAGGGGATCCTTGATGAGGATTAATCCCCTTCCCCTTGTTTCTTTCTGTTGGCGTCCAATAAACCACAGATTCCTTCCATCGACCTGGCCTTAACCTGAGAAAAGTGGGACAAGGCCATGTCCCAGGAGGTCCAGCAGGTAAGGTGAGGGCATAAACACACATGACTTTATCCATAGTGTAAAGACTACCACCCTCCCTGGAAATCAGACAGAGCCAGTGGGACAAGGCCTCAGTTCCAACCCCCATGGTCTCCACCCCCATCCCAACAGAGCCAGTCAGCTCCAGGGGGAATAGAACTCTGACATCCTCCCTGCTGCGGCCTCACGGGGTCAGGATTGCTAGTGATCAAGACCTCAGGCATATTGATCTAGTTTGTTTTCAAGTGATAGAAATCCAAAGCAAATAGGTATATGCAAAATCAGAGCCATTTATTGGAAGAATGCTGGTGTACTTATGGAACATAGCCATGGGAAGAGCAGGGACATCTGGTCCCTTGGACACTTTCTCCCCTCTTTGCTTCTCTTAGTTTTGTTCTATCAGATCAGCTTTCTCCCCATATTAGGGAATGTGGCTGCCATTAGTTCCTGAGCCTCATGCTAGAAAACCTGTATCCTGCTTCAATCCAGTCCAGCAAATCTAGGGAAAGGCTCTCTGGCCCATCCCGTGCATAATGCCTATCCCCCAGACCAACCATGGGCACAATACGCTGTGGCCATGAGTGTGTGACTGACAACACCCACCAAGATCACATGGCGGTTAGAAAGCAGAAAGGAATAGGTGCCCAAAAGAAAGTGTTGTTCCCAGAAGAAAAGGGGGTGCTGGGCAGGGAAGACAATATCACAGATGTCACAATGGTGGGACAGAGAGGGGAGACAACCAAGTCTATGAAGCCTGGCCTGTGTCTCTCCTAATTAAACATGACCTTCTCAGTCCCCGTTGTTCAGTAATCGAGAGACAAAGTCAGCAGAGTTCTACCTT
The DNA here is from genome assembly GCA_036589455.1 of Ateles fusciceps. Taxonomy (NCBI): domain Eukaryota; kingdom Metazoa; phylum Chordata; class Mammalia; order Primates; family Atelidae; genus Ateles; species Ateles fusciceps. The sequence continues at coordinate 4,955,917 of JAZHEH010001341.1, read as the reverse complement.
TGAGATCCAACTAACTCAGCAAGTGGTGGGAGGGTCACCAGAGAAACATCAGGTCCTGTCTCAAGGCAGAACCCTAGCCCTGTCAACAGGACAGTCCAAGAGAGTGGTGGAAGCTCACAAGGCTGGGCTCCCACAAACCAGTCCTGATGCTACAACTAACTCAGCCTGGGCCTCAATACCCTCCTCTGTAAAATGAGAGCCATTGAGCTACCTGATTAAAGAGACAACATTGAGTCCTGAATTCCAAACAGCTTGGATTTAAATCTAGCTCCAGGCCAGGCATGGTGCCTCATGCCTGTAATCCCAGCACTTTGGAAGGCCAAGGCAGGTGGATGGCTTGAGCCCATAAATTTGAGACCAGCCTAGGCAACATGGCAAAAACACACCTCTACAAAAAATATCACAAAATTAGGCAGTCATGGTGAAGTGCGCCTGTAATTCCAGCTACTCAGGAGGCTGAAGTGGGAGGATCATTTGAGCCCAGGAGGTAGAGGCTGCAGTGTGCACTCCAGTCTGGGCGATAGAGAGGGACCCTGTCTCAAAACTGAATCAATCAGTCAATCTCAGCTCTACCCTTAGCGGCTATGTGCTCTTGGAAACTTTTTAAAAATCTGTACTTGTTATTTTGAAAAGAATTTTAAATTTACGGAATATTTGCAAGAGTAAGCCAGAGAATTCCTGTATACCCTTAACCTAGATTCTGCAATTGCTAGCATGTTGCCACACTTATTTAGTCATTCTTTCTCTCATTTTTTTTTTGAGCCATTTGAGAGTACATTGCATACATCATGTCCCTTTACCCTTCACAGTTCAGTGTATTTCCTAAGAGCCGGGACTTCTCTTACATAACTGCAGTGGAGTTACAAAATTCAGTAGATTTAATATTGATAATGATACTTTCTCATCAACAGTTCATATTCCAAATGCGGCCAGTTGTCTTGGTATCTCTCTAGCTTTTTTTCCTTTTCCCTCCAATACTGGATCCAGCCCAGGATCAAGGACTACATTGAATTGTCATGTCTCTTTAGACTTCTTTGGCCTGGAAAAGTTCCTCAGCCTTTCTTTTCTTTGTCTTTTTTTTTTTTTTTTTTTTTTTTTGGAGACAGTTTCACTCTTGTTGCCCAAGCTGGAGTGCAATGGCACAATCTTGGCTCACTGCAACCTCTGCCTCCCGGTTTCAAGTGATTCTCTTGCCTCAGCCTCCCAAGTGGCTGGAATTACAGGTGCGTGCCACCAGGCCGGGCTAATTTTTGTATTTTTAGTACAGACGGGGTTTCACCATGTTGGTCAGGCTGATCTCAAACTCTCGACCTCATGATCCACCCACCTCGGCCTCCCAAAGTGCTAGGATTACAGTCAGGAGCCACCATGCCCAGCCCAGCCGTTCTTTATCTTGCATAATATTACCGTTACTGAAGAACACAGGACAATTGTTTTGTAGACAGTTTCTCAGTGTGGGTTTGTCTGATGTTTCCTCATTATTAAACTCAGGCTGTGCGTCTCCAACCAGGATACTATGTAAGTATTGCTGTATCCTTTTAAGAGCATCACGTGTGGGGGCACGTGATATCTGACAGATTCTTATTGGTGAGGTTAATTTTGATCATACAGTCAATGTCCTGTCTGGTCTCTCTGTTGTTGATTAGTTTGAATATATTCAAATTGTTGAATGTATATATTCATGCACTCATCCCTAGATGGACACAAGGGCTGCTTCCACATTTTGGCTCGTTGTGAATAATGCTGCTGTGAACAAGGGGAGGGTGTACAAATACCTCTTTGAGACTTTGGTTTCTTTTTTCTTTTTTTTTTTTTTGTTTTGAGACAGGGTCTTGCTCTGTCACCCAGGCTGGAGTGCAGTGGTGTGATCTCGGCTCACTGCAACCTCCATTTCCCAGGCTTAAGTGATCCTCTCACCTCAGCCTCCCGAGTAGCTGGGACCACAGGTGTGTGCCATCACACCCAGCTAATTTTTGTATTTTTCATAGAGACGGGGTTTCATCATGTTGCCCAAGCTGGCCTCGAACTTCTGAGCTCAAGCAATCCACCCACCTCAGCTTCTCAAAGTCCTGGGATTACAGATGTGAGCCACGGCACCAGGCTGGTGTGTCCATTTCTATTGGAATGTCATTGGTGGCTTTAAGCCCTTATAGCAGATAGAGCTGGGTATGCTTATATTCCAGTCTAGTCAATCCCACAGGGTCCTTCCTTTACTTCACATTTGGGGAATAGCTGAACGTCAGTTTGACTGACAGAGGGCAGGCTGCAGGCAGAGGGCAGGCTGCATGCAGTGGAAGCTGCTAGGCTCTGTCCAGCCCTGGGACTCTGCAATATCAATACTGGCTATTGTCTCTTCTCACCCTAGTACCGTTGGTTTCTCATGATTGCATTTTTGTCAGTCCCAAGGTGACACATACATGTATTACCTGGTCACTGGATGCAGAAGTACTCATTCATCATACCTCCCTCATAGCCTCCCCCTCTGCTGTACTGATAGGATTTAATTGTGTTTAGGACATTGCAAATCTTGAAGTTCTTCCCCAAATCAGGTCAATGTGTGCCCTCTTCCTGAGCTCCCACTCAAGCGTCTTCAATGCTCATGACCACAGGTCCCCCAACTCCACCCTTCACAGTTTGGTCCTGTTTCTGGCAAAGAGTCAGGAAGGTTACTGAATTAAGGACATTTTCTGCACCTTCTGATTTTACTTAAGCAGCTACCATTCCATGGATTTGCCTCTCAGAGCAGTACAATGCCCGTCTGAGCCCCACATGGCAGTAGCCTCTGGGGCTGGGCACACAGGCTGAGCCTCCATGCTGTCTCCTCTGCCCTGGGCCTTAGACTTGGGGTGAGGGGGGGGCAACCTCTCACCAGCTTTCCAGTCCTTTAGTTCAATGACATCTGCAGGGCATTTTCGTTTTCTCTTCCCAGGCCTGTCTCATTGTGTTAGGAAGGTTGAGTGACCTGGTTCCAGGGCTGGTTGGTGCTGGCTCCTGTGGGTGGAGTGATCAAAAATGGTTCTCCCTGTGCATCCTTTGATTAGTCTCATACTGCAGTTACTGTTTACATCTGTTTTATTGTACATAGGTTTGTAAACATTACTCAGTGTTAAGACATTTGTATATAACTTGGGCTTGTAGCTTTTATTTATTCAGAAAGCATATGGCATGTTCATGACTTATGATTGTGTCCTGTGCTGGACAGGTATACGGGATCATCATGTGGTGACAAAAAATATTTCCCCCTCAAAAAAAAAAGTCTTCTAATGTGGAAAAAATAAATTTCACAGAAAAGAAATGAATCTAGACACAGATCTTACACCCTTCACAAAACTTAAGTCAAAATGGATCACAGCCCACAATGTAAAATGAAAATCTATGAAACTCCTAGAAAATAACATAGGAGAAAATCCAGTTGATCTTGGGCATGGTGATGACTTTTTAAATACAACACATGATCCATGACAGGAATAGCTGATAGGCTGGACTTCATCACAAGTAGAAATTTCTTACCTGCAAAAGACACCATCAAGTAAATTAGAAGAAAAGCCACAGACTGGGAGAAAATATTTGCAGAAAACATTTAATAAAGGACTGTTATACAAAATATACAAAGAACACTCAAGATTCAACATTAAGCAAATAAGCAGTACAATTTAAAAATGGGCAAAAGACCTGAACAGATGCCTCACCAAAAAGATATACAGATAGAAAATAAGCATATAAAAAGATGCTGAATATCATATGTCGTTACAGAATTGCAAGTTAAAACAAGATGCCACTACACAACTGTTACAGTGGCCAAAATGCAAAACACTGACAACGCCAAATGCCAGCAAGGATGTGGAGCAACAGGAACTCTTAACCATTGCTAGTGGGAACGCAGAGTGGCACAGCTACTTTGGAAGACAGTTTGGCAGGTTCTTGCAAATATAAACCTACTCTTACCATATGATGCAGTAGTTCTGCTCCTTGATATTTATCCAAAGAAGGTGAAAACTTGCATCTACATAAAAGCCTGCACATGTATGTCTATAGTAGTCTTATTCATAATTGCCAAATCTTAGAAGCAACCAAAATGTCCTTCAGTTGGTGAATGAGGGCTGGGCATGGTGGCTCATGCCTGTAATCCCAACACTTTGGAAAGCTGAGGTGGGAGGATCACTTAAGCCCAGGAGTTCAAGACCAGCCTGGGCAACATAGGGAGACCCCATCTCTACAAAAAAGGTAAAAATAAAAAAATTAGCTGAGCATGGTGGTGCATGCTTGTAGTCCCAGTCACTTGGGAGGCTGAGGCAGGAGGCTCACTTGGGCCTAGGAGATCAAGGCTGCAGTGAGCCATGATTGCGCCACTGTACTCCAGCCTTGGCCACAGAGTGAGACCCCGTCTCAAAAAACAAAAACAAAAGGCCGGGCGCGGTTGCTCAAGCCTGTAATCCCAGCACTTTGGGAGGCCCAGGCGGGTGGATCACGAGGTCAAGAGATCGAGACCATCCTGGCCAACATGGTGAAACCCTGTCTCTACAAAAAAAAAAATACAAAAATTAGGTGGGCGAGGTGGCATGCGCCTGTAGTTGCAGCTACTTGGGAGGCTGAGGCAGGAGAATTGCTTGAACCTGGGAGGCAGAGGTTGCAGTGAGCTTTGTGCCACTGTACTCCAGCCTGGCGCCTGGCGACAGAGTGAGACTCTGTCTCAACAGAACAAAAAACAAAACAAAAACAGACAAACCAAAAAAACCTAGATGAATACATAAAATGTGGTACATCCAGACAATGGAATATTATTCACCTATTAAGATACGAAAAGATGGGCCAGGCGCGGTGGCTCACGCCTGTAATCCCAGCACTTTGGAAGGCTGAGGTGCGTGGATCACAAGGTCAGGAGTTCGAGACCAGCCTGGCCAACATTGTGAAACACTGTCTCTACTAAAGATACAAAAAATTAGCCGATGGCATGCCTGTAATGTAATGACGCATGCCTGTAATCCCAGCTACCTAGAAGGCTGAAGAAGAAGAATCGCTTGAACACGGGCAGCAGAGGTTGCAGTGAGCTGAGACTGCACCATTGCACTCCAGCCTGGGTGACAGGGCAAGACTCCATCTCAAAAACAAACAAACAAACAAACAAAAGACATGGAGAAAACTTCAATGCATATTATTAAGGGAAAGAAGCCAATCTGAAAAATCTACATATTGTATGATTTTAACTATGACATTCTAGGAAAGGCAAAACTACAGAGACAGTTAAAGGATCAGTGGTTGCCAGCTGTTAGGCAGGAGGGAGGCATGAATAGGTGGAGCACAGAGGATTTCTCAGGCAACTGTTCTGTATGTTACTGTTGATGTGGTTTGGCTGTGTCCCATCCAAATCTCATTTTGTAAAGACCCATCATAATTCCCACGTGTTGTGGGAAGGACCCAGTGGGAAATGTTTGAATTATGGGGGTGGGTCTTTCCCATATTGTTCTTGTGGTAGTGAATAAGTCTCATGAGATCTGATGGTTTGCCATTTCACTCAGTGTTCATTCTCTCTTTGCCTGCTGCCATCCATGTAAGATGTGACTTGCTCTTTCTTGCCTTCCGCCCTGATTGTGAGGCTTCCCCAGCCACGTGGAACTGTAAGTCCAATTAAACCTCTTTCTTTTGCAAATTGCCCAGTCTCAGGTATGTCTTTATCAGCAGCATGAAAACAGACTAATACAACTGTCATGATGGTTAAGGGTCATTATACATGTGTCAAAACCCACAGACTGTATAATACCAAGAGTGAACCCTAACGTGACCTATGGGCTTTGGGTGATAATGATGTGTCCATGTAGGTTCCTCCTTTGTAACAGCTGTACCACTCTGGTGTTGGATGTTGATAGTGGGGGGAGGCTGTGGATGTGTCGGATAGGGATATATGGGAAATCTCTATTCTTTCCACTCAATTTTGCTGTGAACCTAAAACTGCTCTAACAAATAAAATCTAGTAAAATACATTTGTTGAGTGACTGATACATAATAAATATCCAACTAGTGCTGGTTATTATGGTCATTATCCTTATTTAATATGTCCTATCCAGAGCTCATATGCCATAATCCTATGATGGTAAATGGCTGGAGTGCAGTGGAGGATTTCAGCTCACCAAACTTCCACCTCCTGGGTTCAAGTGATTCTCCTGCCTCAGCTGCCAGAGTAGCTGGGATTACAGGCACCCACCAAAACCCCTAGCTAATTTTTGTATTTTTAGTAGAGATGGGGTTTCACCATGTTGGCCAGGCTCGTCTCAAATTCCTGACCTTGAGTAATCTACTGCCTCAGCCTCCCAAAGTGCTGGGATTACAGGCATGAGCCACTACACCCATAGACTTTAAAAAAAAAAAAATATGCTTCTTTCCTATTTGGAATCCTCAGGTTTAAATTCTGAAGCATAGACTGATAGAGAAAGGGTACACTGGGAAACACAGGCCGTGAGCATTGATTGAGCACTTACTAATTGCCAAGCAACTTTACTGTATTTACTTGCATCCCTCACAAGCCCTCTGAGGCAGCTGCTGAACAACAGTAGAGTCTCTCTGCAGTTGGGCTGCCTGGTTTGAATACTGGCCTCGCCACTTACAAGCTACAGAAACTTGGTCAAATTCTGTAGCGTCTCTGTGCCTCAGTTTTCTCATTTGCTAAATACACACACACACACACACACACACACACACACACACACACACACCTCAGTAGTTGGGAGAACTGAGACTTAAACACAGATATCATCTGATACAGACAGAAGTGTATAGGCAATTACAAGGGCACTAAGGGATGTGATAGGAGACAACCTGGGATCTGTAGCAGCCCTGCAGATGGCTTTATGCAGGTCTGGGATAGGTCTGGAAGACTTTCAGAAGGAGATGGTGGCTTAAAGGATGAGCAGAAGTTTTCCAGATGACCAAATGAAGAAGGTAGCAGACAGCAGGGATCATGTGCAAAAGCCTAGATATGAAACAGGCTGATGGAGAACTGCAAATTATTTAGGGTGGATGGATCACAGAGCATAACTTAGGGTGTGATGGCAGCTAGCTGAAGCTCATCACAGACCATGGGGGCCCAAGAGAACATTTATGTTCTTGGACCTGCGATTTTAAAGCATTCTCTCCTCCCACCCCATGTGTATATATGTATATTAATAATGTATATTAAATTTTGTGTGTGTGTATATATATATATATAAATCACTGGTTCCAAAGTCATAAATAATAATATATATTATTATTCCAAGGGCAAAAGTAATAACATGTATAATTTTTCACCTGTATACATGAGCACATCAGCCTCTGGTCGGTAGGGCCAGAAGAGCTTTAGGTGAGGCAGGGATGGGTCTCCAGGGACTCCACCCATCCCAGCTTTCCTGCCGCCTTCCCTTACCTCTTTGCAGAACCCCAAAGGGTCACAAAACACTATTTGAAAAGACCTAACTCTATCCTCCATCTTCTCAATTTTACAGATGAAAAAACAGACCCAGAGGGAAGTGACTGGCCCACCAGCCCTCCCAGCCCAGGGCCCATCGGCTTTGCACTCCTATGAAGCTTCTCTGTGAGATGGGAGCTCTGAAGATGGTTGGGAAGAGGCGGGAGGACAGGCAGCTTTGTTCGGATGACCTCAAAGTCTCCCTTTTGGGGCCTTGGTACCAAGGGGAAGGCTGAGCAAGACGACCACAGAGAGACTGCCCATCCGTGGACCCCGTGCTCATCAGCTGGGCCTCAATCCCTTATAGGGGACCCCATCCACAGGTCCAAGATCTCAGGCTCTGTCCTTCCAAACCCCACCGCCAGTCTCCGAGTTGGGTGTTGGGGGTGCACAATAACTGCCTGTGAATGGAGCCCAAGGACAGAGTGCTGAGCAGAGGGACAGGCGGCCCTACTGGCCACGGGCTGATGTGATCTAACCTGGCGGCTCACAGTATTTTTAGGCCTTTGTGTTCACCCCTGCCCTTGGGCTGGAAGCAGATTAAGAGAAAACAAAAATGGAATGACCTCTGCTTGGCCTGACAACGCCACCAAAGGGAAGGAAAGACTCTGGGAAAATGCAAAACAGCCTTTGATTTATTTTTGCTTTCTCTTCTCTCAGCAAGCAGGAGCGAGGCCGGGACTCGTGAGCAGCCCTTCCCTCAGAGAAGGGCATCGGGGAGGGCCCCTCACTCCTGCAGATGCCTCATTCGGAACCAGGAATTTCCTCCCATCCGCCCTGGAAAACTCAAACATCTGCTCACGTCCCCTCTGAGCTCAGGGCCTTCGATGACTCATGAGCGCCTGTGACTGGCCACACTGTCCAGTCTCACCCATCGTGGCACTGTTTATTTACCTAACAAACACTGATGTGCCAGGAACTATTCTCAGAACTTCCTAAAACCAACTCACTTCATTCTCAAACAACTTCACTTTTACAGAAGAGCAAACTGAGTTTCAGTGAGAGATGGTTTAACCTGCCCTGAGGCCTTAAGCAGCCAGGCTGGGACTCACATATAGGTAGTCCAGCTCCAGAGAACACACTCGTACCCTCCTGGCTAAGCCACTGCTCCACCAAGTCTGGCATCCTTCAAGGATACAGGACACCAGGAACCTCCCCCTCTGAAGTAGTCCCCATTGCTCCCACAACCCCCAAGATCACTCACATACAGTGGGGAGCCTGTTGTCGCAGAATAATTTTTTAATATATTTTTTCTTTTTTTTTTAGACAGAGTCTCACTCTGTCACCCAGGCTGGAGTGGAGTGGTGCCACCTCAGCTCATTGCAACCTCTGCTTCCCAAACTCAAGCAATTCTTGTGTCTCAGCCTCCTGAGTAGCTGGAATAAAGAAATAAATAGCAAAACAGATGAATGGATAAACAAAATGCGATATATCCATGCAATGGAATGATATTCAGCCATCAAAAAGAATAAAGGAATGAGTACTGATACATGCATCAACATGGAGGAACCTTGAAAACATTGTGCTTAGTGTAATAAGCCAGATCCAAAAGGCCAAATGTATGATCCCACTTATATCAAACATTTTTTTTTTTGGAGTCAGAGTTTCACTCTTATAGCCCAGGCTGGAGTGCAATGGCAAGATCTCAGCTCACTGCAATCTCTGCCTCCCGGGTTCAAGCCATTCTCCTGCCTCAGCCTCCTGAGTAGCTGGGATTACAGGCGCGAGCCACCACCCCCAGCTAATTTTTGTATTTTTAGTAGAGACGGGGTTTTGCCATGTTGGCCAGGCTGGTCTGGAACTCCTGACCTCAAGTGATCTGCCTGCCACAGCCTCCCAAAGTTCTGGGATTACAGGCGTGAGCCACCATGCCCGGACTATATCAAACATCTTGAATAGGCAAATTCATCAGGACAGGAAGTAAATTAGAGGTTACCAAGGACTGCAGAGGGGAAGCGAGAATGGGGCATTATTGCTTAATGGGTTCAGAGTTTTTGTTTGGGATGAAAAAACGTTCTGGAAATAGAGAGTAGTGGTGACTATATGACATTGTGGATGTACTTAACACTGCTGAATTGAACACTTAAAATGGGTAAATGATATATTTTATGTTATTTATGTGTCACCGGTAGAGGGTTGTGACTGCAAGTTGTCCAGGTTCTTGGTATTTTGAACAAAGAACTGAACAAAACGCCCAGCAAAGCAAAGAAAGAATGAAGCAACAAAGGAACAAAAGCAGGGATTTATTAAAAATGAAAGTACATTCCACAGCCTGGGACTAGGCGGAGTATCGGCTCAAAGGCCCAAATAGGGAAACTTCTTGGGTCCCAAATACCCTCTAGAAGTTTCCCATTGGCCACTTCATGCTCACCTCATGTAAATAAAGTGATAGCCTGCAATCAGTCTGATTGGTCGCAGAAAGCAGCCAACCAGAGGCTGAAGTGAAGTTACAAAGGTCACATTCCTGTGCAAACATTTGACTGGTTGCAAAAGGCAACCAATCAGAAGTTAGGGTGAAGTTACAAAATTATACTTCTAGGAAGATCAGTCTGATTGGTTGTGGACAACAACCATTCAGAGGCTGAAGTGAAGTTACAAAGTTGCAAAGGAAGACTCAGCCCCCAATCAGTTTGATTGGTTGCAGACAGTTGATTTCCCATCTGCTGCCCAGGAAAGGCTGGTCGTTTTGTTACTTAGGTGTGTCAAGTTAGGGTTTTCCTTTCAGTTTAGTCCTAGGAAGGTTTAGGTTCCCTGCCTTAGGTTGCCTGCCTGCAGGCTCTATTCTCCTGCCTCATAGGTTTTACTACAGTTTTGTTTTTTTCTTTTTTTCTCTTTTTCATTTTTTTCTTTTCCCTCTGATGGTTAATACTGATTTTTTTTTTCTTTTTTAAAGCAAGGGGAAAAGGCTCCTCTCTGGTCTCCCTATCTGCACCTCCCACACAGTAGCCGAGGAGTCCTGTGAAACTCTGTCACCTCCAGCCTCTGCTCAGAACCGTGTCTCTCATTCCCTCAGAGAAGGGCCAGTTGGCCCTCAAAGCCCTGCAAGACCTGGCCCATGTGTCCTCCCAGCTTCCTCCAGGCCTCACTCCCCTGGAGGCTGCCTCCTCGCTGCCTCTTTGACCCATGTCATTACTGCTCAACTGATTATTTAAGAGAAGCCAGAAATCTGGATTTTTAGTGAAATTCTCCAATGTTTCAAGTACTAAGAACTAGTGGAGGTGTAAGGGTTATTGCCGAGTTTAAAATGAGGAAACTGAGGCCAGCCTAGGAAAATTAAATGCCAATTTATTAAGCTCCCAGGCGAAGTTCTGCAGTCCAGGAAAGGGGGGCCAGAAAAGTTGCACTGGCTTCCCGGAGGGGTTTTTATAGCTTTGGGAGAGCAAGGAGTGGCTGGGTGTTCCAATTGGCTGCAGGGGAGTGGGATGGAGATGGGGCGGGCTGTTATTGGTGGGTAGGTTGTGGGGCGGGTTTTCCTAATGCAAGATCCGGCCAGGGTTGCATCAGCCGGGGCTGTCCGGAGGGCTGTGTGCAGAGCTAGGTGCCGAGTGCAGAGGCAGGTGCCGAGTGCAGAATTTAGTGTTGAGTGCAGATTCTGGTGCCGAGTGCAGAGCTGGGGGCCGAGTGCAGAGACGGGTGCCGAGTGCAGAGGTGGGTGTCGAGTGCAGAGGTGGGTGTCGAGTGCAGAGGTGGGTGTCGAGTGCAGATCCTGGTGCAGAGTTTCCAGGCGCGGAGAGGGATGGGCGTGTCCGAGCTCCCGGCGAGGCAACCGGCCTTACATTCCGACCCTTTTGATGATATAGGATGCTGCTTCTTTCTGGCTGCTTCCTGCTGAGTAGGGGTGGAGTGAGGGGAAGGGTCAGCTGGCTGGTGCCTCGGTTGGGAGTCGGACATATGGGTGAAGCAGCATCTGGTTTACGGCCACCCTGGAAATTTCCCTTATGCGGGCCTGTAAAAACCTGAGGAAAAAGGTAGTTGGCCTTGGATTTTGGGAATTCAAGTTTTATGGCTAATTGGCAGCCATGTGCTGGCAATCTGCTTGAGCAATGCATTGGGTTTTAGTGGTGGGGCCTTATGTCCAGGATTCCTGAAGGTAGAACCACCAGACATAGTAGGGGTTGGCTTTAAGAGGGGGACACTAGAAGTATTGTTAGGAGGAGAATTTGAAGGGTTCGGAGTCGACGGAGAGGGGCCATGGGTGAGACGGAGGCAAGTGGGGCCCAAGGGCCTGGATCTCCATTGATCATTTTGGGGGGCCAGTTTGAGGTGGGACACATGATACCACGGGGTATGACCCAGGAGCTTGGCGGCTGTAGGGGTGGTTAGGATAATGACGTGGGGTCCTGACCACCTAGGCTGCAGAGATCCTGGTTTGAGCTCCTGGAGGAGAACACTGTCGCCTGGCTGGAGGAGTGCCGCTGGATGGGGGTCCTCTGGTCCTGGGACAACGGGGAGAGTACGATCCGCGTGTTCCCTAAGTAAGTGGCGGAGGAGAGAGAGGTAGGGGAGGTAGGAGGCTAGAGGAGGTGGTTGTACGGGGAGATTATGAGAGACCAGGAAAGGCCATCCATACAGCAATTCAAAGGGGCTGAGGCCCGTTGGCCCCCGTGGGGGTGGCTCGGACCCGGGCCAGGGCAAGGGGCAGGAGTGTGGGCCAAGAGAGTTTTACCTCGATGGTGAGTTTGGCTAAATGGTCTTTCAGGATGCCGTGAGCCCGTTCCACTTTACCCGATGACTGAGGCTGGTAGGGGATGTGTAGTTTCCAGGAGATGTTGAGAGGCTTGGTGACCAGCTGGACCACCTGAGCTGTAAACGCTGGACCATTGTCTGACTGGATGTTTGCAGGTAAGCCAAAACAAGGGATGATTTCCTGAATTAAGAGGGAGGCCACCGTGTCTGTGGTTTCCCTGGAGGTGGGAAAGGCTTCAATCCATCCAGAAAAGGTATCTACAAAGGTTAGGAGGTAGCAGAGTTTCTTGTGAGTGGGCATATGAGTAAAATCAATCTGCCAGTCTTGGGCCGGCAGGTTGCCATGCATTTGGTGGGTAGGAAACTGTGGTTTTAAGCTTCCCTGAGGCGAGACCTTAGAGCAAGTAACACAAGCTTTGTGTACCTGCTCAATTGTTTGTTGTAGACCTGGTGAGAAAAGAGGGGTTGCACAAAGCGATATAACGCCTTGGGCCCAATATGTTAGGATTGGTGGATTTCAGCAATAATTTTAGGGGCCTGTTCCCAGGGAAGGGCAATTTTGTTGTTTAAGAAGATCCAGCCCTGATTAGACTCGGTTCCCCCTTTTAATATGAGGGCCTGTTTTTCTGATGGCGAGTAAACTGGAGGTGTGGCTGTGGTGAGGAACAGGATCGGAGTGGGGGCTAGCCTGGTACTGGTTAAGGATTTTGCTGCCGCATCTGCCCTTGCATTGCCCCGGGAAATGGCATCCTGCTGGGCCTGGTGCCCTCAGCAGTGGATGACAGCAACCTTTTTGGGCAGTGACAGAGCTTGCAGGAGATTAGAGATTTGGGTAGCATTGATTATGGGGGACCCTTTTGTAGTAAGGAATCCCCGCTGTCTCCAGAGGGCAGAGTGGCAGTGGGTGATAAGAAAAGCATACTTTGAGTCAGTATAGATATTTGTTCACTTTCCCTGTGCTAGCGTGAGAGCTCGGGTTAAGGCAATGAGCTCTGCCTTTTGTGATGTGGTTCCATCGGGGAGGCGGCGTGCCTCGAGGGTGGCTGAATCTATAACTACTGCATAGGCTGCTTTTCGCCGCCCCTCGGCTGTCACTATCGAATTTCCATCTACATACAAGGTAAGGTCTGGGTTGGACAGGGGAAGGTCAGTCAGGCCCTCCTGAGGTTTAGCAAGTGCCTCTATTAGTTCAGGACAGGAATGGGCTGGGGAGGGGGGAATGGGATGGAAGGGGAAGCAAAGTAGCCGCGTTGAGTGGAGAAGTGGGATGAAGGCTGACTGAAGGATTTTCAATAAAGAGTAGATGAAACTCCTATAGGCGAGAGGGTCCTAGGTGAGCAAGAGATTTGTGAGAGAGAAGGTCGGTTAGCCAATGGGGGGTGAACACTGAGATGGGCTGGCCCAAGGTAAGTTTTAGGGATTCCTTGGTGAGTTCTGTTGCTGCTCCCCAGGGCCTGCAGGCAAGGCTGCCACCCCCTGACCGTGGGGTCAAGCTGTTTTGATAAGTAGGCTACCGGACGATACACGGGGCCCAGGGGTTGGGTTAAGACCCCAACTGCAATCCCCCTGTTTTCGTCAGTGAACAAGTGAAAGGGGCAGTTGAGATCCGGTAGTTGGAACCTGGGGGGGGGTGGGCTGTGGACAAGGCAGTTTGTAGGGTTTTGAAAGCCTGCTTCACTACCCCAGGATGGGAGAGGGGTCCCATGGATGTGTCTTCAGCAGCTGCATACAGAGGTTTGGCTAGAGAAGCAAAATTAGGTATCCAGTGGCGGAAGAACCCTACAAATCCCAAAAAGGAGATAATTTGGTCAGCTGTCTCTGGAGGCTGCAGCGAAAGGAGTGCCTTTTGGTGATTTGTTTTTAGGCTTTTAGTTGTAGGGGTGAGCGAATGCCTAAGTAGACTACCGAGGTGACTGACAACTGCGCCTTGTGGGGAGATACCCGGTACCCTTGAGATCCCAGAAAGTTAAGGAGAGTGGCGGTATGCTGTTGAGACAGACAGAGGGAGGGGCTACAAAGTAACAGGTAGTCCACATACTGAAGAAGAAGACTGGGTTGAAGAGGGCAGGAGCTAAGGTCAGCTGCTAAGGCTTGTCCGAAAATATGGGGGCTGTCTCTGAATCCCTGGGGCAGGACTGTCCAGGTGAGCTGTTGTGACAGGTTGGTATCTCGATTGGTCCAGGTGAAGGCAAAGAGAAAGCAAGACTCAGGGTTTAGGGGAATGGTAAAGAAGGCATCCTTGAGGTCAAGAACCGTAAAATGGGAGGTAGTGGAGGGAATGTTGGATAATAGGGTGTATGAGTTGGGGACTACAGGGTGGAGGGGTCACTGCCTCGTTGATAAGGCGTAGGTCCTGAACTAGGTGGTAGTCCCCAGACAACTTCTGGACCAGCAACATAGGAGTGTTACAAGGGGAACTGGTGGGGATAAAGAGTCCCTGGGCTAGGAGTTGGGTAATGATAGGCTTTAGGCCCTGGCAGTGGGTTTTTGAGATAGGAAACTGGGGACGTGAGGGAAAGTGGGTAGGATTTTTTAGAAGTATCTTAACTGGCGTGTGATGTTTGGCCACTACAGGCTTGGAGGTGTCCCATACCAAGGGATTAACTACCTCAGGAGGAATAGGGGGTTCAGGTGAAGGGTTAAGACAGGGCGTGGTGTCAGTTAAGAGTGGTAAGAGGAGGTGGGCTGGTGATGGGCTTGAGTGTCGGGGGGCCAGTGAGTTGGAGAGTGGCCCCCACAGTTTGGAGAATATCTCATCCTAAAAGGGGGACTGGGCATGAGGGCATGATTAAAAAGGAGTGGGAAAAAAGGTGTCCTTCGAGGACATAGGCCAAAGGATGAGTTTGATTAGGACAGGAAGGCTTTCCATCAATTCCCATTACTGAAACATGGGAAAGTATGCTAGGTCCTGAGTAGGAAGGCAATACAGAGTAGGTAGCCCCCATATCCACTAAGAAGGAAATGAACTTACCCGCTACCTGTAGCGTTACCCTGGGCTCGGCAAGGGTGATGGGGATCCTCGAGTTCAGGCTGCGTCAGTCATCCAGAAGGCCAAGGAGTTCAAGTGAAGAGACTGCTTCTTGTGGACCGGCTTGCCCCTCACATAGAGGTGTGGGGGGTGAGCCTGTAGTCCGGGACGGGCAGTCAACCTTCCAGTGTCCAGTCTGCTTGCAGCTCGGGCAGGGTCCGGGAGGTGGGTGAGGACAGGGGCACTGCCACGCCCAGTGTCCCTCTTGGCCATGTTTGAAACAGGGCCCGGGCGGAGCCTTTGAAGAATTTTGGGGGGGGTTTCGATGGACCCCCTCCACCGGATGCTCAGTGGACTGCTGGCCTCAGGGCTGCTACAAGAACTCGGGTTTGGAGGCTTACCTTTTGCTATAAACGGGCCTGGCGGGTGGCCTCAGCCTTTTCCTCTTGGCCATTAAAAACTTTAAATGCCATGTTTACCAGGTCCCGTATGGGAGTTTGGGGGACTTCTTCAGCTTTTTTAAGTTTCCTCCTTATATCAGCCACTGACTCGGAGATGAAGTGGGTGGCTAGGACTATAGTCCCCGCTAAGGAGGCCGGATCCAGCCGGGTATGGAGGATCTGTGGCCAGGCCACCGTGGAGAGGAAGAGTAGACTTTTCTTTTTTATAGAGAGACCCAGTTTGGGTAGATTTTTGGCTAGGCATCCTAGTGACGACTTGGGGTCTGGGTGAGATTAGATTTCTGATTACCCATATTCCTGTTTTTTTTTTTTCTTTTCTTTTCTATTATACCCAACACGGGCAGGAGAATTCTTTTCCTGGAGGGGGTGGCTGAGAGAACCTACAGGCTGCAATTATTATAATGAGAAAAAAAATAAAAAGAGACAGGGCTAGAGCTATTTGCCACATGGAAGAATTAGGAGAAGTGAAAAAGAAACAGAGCTAGGAAGTGAGGTTTTAGTGGTAGAAGAAGAGTAGGAGAAAAAAGGAGAACAGAGTTATTTCTAGGGGCATGAATTCAGTAAAGGTTCCCTGTAGCCCGTGGTCTGTTACCCGCTGTAGAATATCTGTTACTTCAAGGGAAGCAGGCCTAAGCCACTGTACATCAGCTAACAGGAGTCTAACAAAACTGGCGAATCTACAATAAAGACAGAACCACATATAGGATTGATAGACAAAGGATGGGTGCCCCCCAGATGGGAGACCAGTCTGATGCCTTACCAGCCACGTTCCTGAAGGGATGTTTCAGGGCATCTTGGCTAAGGTGTACCCGTATAACCCCAGGGCCTGGTCACCTCAGAACTTTCAGTCAGTCCTGAGGTGAATCACCATTATGCCTTATGACGTTCCCGTGGAACCGCGGGGTTGAGGCCCACACAAGCCCCGTAGCCGTTAGGCCGTGGAACTACACATAAACTCACTCACTCACTCACTCACTTGTGCCGGGGGTAGGAAGAGAAACTGAAAGTACAGTTACTTAATTAACAGGAGCTTATATGCCAAAGGGCTAATTTGAGATAGACGTTTTAGTAGCATAAGCCGGGGATTTGGTCCTGCTGTTAGGCAGGGCCCGGGTTTGCAAACGGGGCTTCCGATTACCCAGACCTCAGCTGCTGCTGCGGAGATGGTTGGAAGAGTGGCTCAGCGTCTCGGGCCGCGCCACCAAACACTGGAGGATACGAGAGGGTTCAGGAAGGTGGGGATGATACGAGAGGGTTCAGGAAGGTGGGGACATCTCCCTCAGAATCCTCACCCTGAGAAACCCCTCACGGGCAGAAGACAAGAGTGTAGGGACGTCTCCTCTACGCTCAGGTCCTCGAGACGAGGCCGGGGCCCCGGGCCCACGGCGAAGACGAGAAGGAATCCCTGACATGGCCGCAATTACGAGCAGGGAGTCCACGAAGCAAGCAGCAGGAGGGGCTGTGGGCAACAGAAGCCTTACCTTGTGGTGGAGCGGTTCCCTGGTCCAGCTTATGGTGGAGTAGTCAGTTTCCCTCAGGAGGGGTCTTACAACTCCTCCCGGGTTTCAGCACCAAATGTAAGGGTTATTGCTGAATTTAAAATGAGGAAACTGAGGCCACCCTTGGAAAATTAAATGCCAATTTATTAAGCTCCCGGGCAAGGTTCTGGGGTCCGGGGAAGGGGGGGGCCAGAGAAGTCGTGCTGGCTTCCTGGAACGAGGGGTTTTTATAGCTTTGGGAGAGCAAGGAGTGGCTGGGTGTTCTAATTGGCTGCGAGGGAGTGGGATGGAGATGGGGCAGGCTGTTATTGGTGGGTAGGTTGTGGGGTGGGTTTTCCTAATGCAAGATCCGGCCAGGGTTTCATCAGCCGGGGCTGTCTGGAGGGCTGTGTGCAGAGCTAGGTGCTGAGTGCAGAGGCAGGTGCCGAGTGCAGAGGTGGGTGTTGAGTGCAGAGGTGGGTGTTGAGTGCAGATTCTGGTGCGGAGTGCAGAGCCGGGTGTCGAGTGCAGAGCCGGGTGTCGAGTTCAGAGGTGGGTGTCAAGTGCAGAGGTTAGTGTTGAGTGCAGATCCTGGTGCAGAGTTTCCAGGCGCGGAGAGGGATGGGCGTGTCCGAGCTCCCAGCAAGGCAACCGGCCTTACAGTAGGTTTTTAAAACATCATGTGGACCAAATGATACCTACCTGTGTGCTAAGTTAGGCCCATGGACACCTGGTGGCAGCAAATGGTGGGTGCAGAGTATTCAGATTCTTCTCCCCATCCTTACCTCCTCTCCTAGGCTTCAGACCATCCATCTAACCAGCTGCCTCCTGGGTACCTCCACCTGGATGTCCTCCCAGACTTTCAGAATCAACAGGTTCCACCCTGAATTCATCCTCCCTTACCCTCAACAAGAATCTCCAAGCTCCTCATCTCAGTCATGCCCACAGCCCTCTTCTCTCACTCACCCCTACTTCTTGTCTCATAACCAGTATTTCCCAGCCTACCCTGTTCCCAAGGCTCCTGCCCAGGCTCAGGCCCCCATCGTCTCACTGGGTGCCTGTCCCTTATCGTCTCTTCACTGACTTAGCGACTTCACTTTAAGATATAATTAGGGGAGTGGGTGAAGCGCACCACAATCTTGTCAGCTCAGGTCCTGCAAAGGTCTTGATCCCACCTTGGGGTAGAGGGATTTTTTTATATACATAATATGTAATATATATATCAACCATAAATATCAAAATATGTATCATGTATATATATCAAAGTGTAAAATTCTGAAGTGTATAGCATCTACCCTCCTGCTCCACCCACATCAGGATTTTAAATAGCAACTACCCTCCTGCATCAGGAAGTAGAAAATTTCCAGCTTCCCAGCGGGCTCCCCTCATGCCCCTGCTCAGTGAGCACTGTCTCCCCTGCTCCGCCAACGCTGTTTTGACCTTTATTACTGCAAAGCAATGAAGCCCCTCCTAGAACTTCACATGAATGGGATCGTCCAGTTAGTAGAATTTTATGTCTGGCTTTTTTTGCACAGTATAATGATTCTGAGATTCATCTATGCTGCAGTGTGCACGAGTAGTTTGTTCTTTTTATTATATGAATGCACCATTGTGTAAATTGATCACAATTTGTTTATTCAGCCACCCATTGATGGCTATTGGGCTGTTTCTGGCTTTTGGCAATTATGAGGATGTCTGCATGAACTTCCCCGTGGCAGCCTTTGGTGGACATAAGTCCACCTAGAAGCAGAATTTCTGGGTCCTACCTTAAGTGCATGTCTGCCCTTCATGTAAAATGACAACGAAGAAAAGTGGCTGCAGCTTGCACTTTGCATTCCCTCCATCAGGGAATGAGCGTTCCAGTTGCTCCACAGTCTTGCCAATACTTGACATTGTTAGTCTTTGATTTCACCAGTGCTTTATCTGGAGAGTCCAGGCATGGTCATGGTTGAAGTCTCTGCTCTCAGCGCCTGCCTCAGTCTCCCTGCAGCCAGTCTGACCTGATGACCTTTTGCCATCATGCTCTTAGAAAAGCCCCTGTGCTTTAAGGGCCCCTCCAGAGGCTTCTCTTCCCATGGGGCAAGGAATTTGCAGGACCCAGGGGACACCCCTTCTTGGAGCACACCCTGACCCCTTCTAGACCAGGCCATGAATATTAAGTATCTGAGGATTCTCTGTCCCCATGTCCCAGTGTCCTGAAGCCTATTGCCAGGGCCTGTGTGGGCCTCTTCTCCAGCCCACGCTCTGGAGGGTAGACTGTCCTCTCAAGGTGGGAGAGCAGCAGGGCTTGTTTTCCAAGCCTTAGTCACAAACCTGCTAATCAAGACAGGATGTAGCAAAGAAACCTGTGCAAACCAGCCAGGACCAGGATAATGATGGAAGCAACCTCTATTTGCCCTCATTTGTATGCTAATTATGATACATTTGCATAAGACACTCCTACAAGCCCCATGACAGTTTTCAAATGCATGGCAATACCCAGGAAGTTGCCTTATATGGTTCCTGGAATTCCTTACCCATTTTCCAGAAAGTTCATGAATAACCCACCCCTTATTTAGCATATAATTAAGAGAGGGTATAAAAAGTGCTAGGCAGCAATGCACAAGTGGTTCTCTGGGCTCCTCTGCCTGTGGGAGAGCCCTGCTCTGTCTGAGGCAGCGTTTTGCTATACACTGCTGCTCTAATAAAATTGCTTTCACTGTTGCTCGATCTTGAATTCTTTCCTGAGCAAAGCTAAGACCAACCAAGGTTAAGCTCTAATTTTGGGGTTCACCTGTATCACTCTGGTGTATGTACCACTAGACCTGAGGACTGGCCAAGGACAGCTGCAGGTTGGGGTGTTCACCTGCAAGTGTGTGAAGCCCTTAGCTGTAGAAGATGGAGCCCAGGATCAGGAAGAGAAAGGGAGTGGGCTGCAAGCCAGGGCGACTTTCCACATACTCCCACATGTGGAACTTCCAGGAGTCCAGGAATCCCAGATTTCCACCTAGCTTCCAGGATATTATGCAGCTTGGGCTTCTGTAACAGAGTGCCACACCCTGAGTGCCTGAAGCAGCAGAAATGTATTCTCTCCACCTGGGATCAGAAGCTCAAAATCAAGGTGTCGGCAGAGTTGGTTCTTTCCAAGGAATGTGAGGGAAAGATCTGTTCTGCAGAACACCCATGAGTCCAGCAAACCACCAGGAGCTAGGAGGGACCAGGTGTCCGGTCCTACAGTGTCACCTGTGGGCCTTGTGACCAAGTGGCCTCATTGTCCCCTCTGGGCCTCAGTTTATCTGCAAAATGGGAAACTTAGCTCCAGAGATTAAAAAAAAAACAAAACGAAACTGGTTGTCTTCATGTCAAATCTCGTCCCCAAATATGTTTTTTGTTTGTTTGTTTGAGACAGGATCTTACTGTATCACCTAGCCTGGAGTGCAGTGGCGCAATCTTGGCTCACTGCAACCTCTGCCTCCCAGGCTCAAGCGATTCTTGTCTCCGTCTCCTGAGTAGCTGGGATTACAGGCATGCACCACCACACCCGGCTAATTTTTTCTACTTTTAGTAGGGATGGAGTGTCACCATGTTGGTCAGGCTGGTCTCAAACTCCTGGCATCAGGTTGATCCGCTCACCTTGGCCTCTGAAAGTGCTGAGATTACAGGCATGAGCCACCATGCCCAGCCCCCAGATATGTTTTGTTTGACCTGCATAGTGATATATGAACTTTGAATTGGTTGCCAACCTGTAAAAATCAGGAAACTTCATCTACAACCCAAATGTCTGGCCTCTTTTGAGAAATGAGCCCTTTTCTCTTACGGCTGTGATTGGCTGTGCAAAGTTGTGGCAGCCCATTTTACAGGTCTCTAAAAGCCTGTCTTAAAAATCTAAGCTTTGTCCGGGCATGGTGGCTCATGCCTGTAATCCCAGCACTTTGGGAGGCTGAGGCAGGCAGATCACCTGAGATCAGGAGTTCAAGACCAGCCTGACCAACATGGTGAAACCCCATCTCTACCAAAAATACAAAAATTAGCCAGGCATGGTGACAGATGCCTGTAATCTACTCAGGAGGCCAAGGCAGGAGAATTGCTTGCACCTGGGAAGCAGAAGTTGCAGTGAGCTGAGACTGCACTGCGGCACTCCAGCCTGGAAGACAGAGGGAGACTACGTCTCAAAAAAAAAAAAAAAAAAAAATATAAGCATCAAGTCAGATGCAGTAGCATGCTCCTGTAGTCCCAGTTACTCAGGTGGCTGAGAGCCCAGGAGGGCAAGACCCTGTCTCAAAAAACAAACAAACAAACAAACCCCCATTAAGTGTTGATGAAAAGGATTCCAAGAGGTAGAGGATAGATCGCCAAAGCAGGTAAAAATACAGGACTTTCAGTGTGGCAGCCCTCGGTGGGAACTCGAAAAGCTCGGTTTCCCGGGAGGGCCACACAGTTCAGTGCAATTTCGAATTTTACCACCAGAGGGAAGCAGAGCCACAAAGTTGACCTGAGTGGTCCGGTCCGTTTCCTCTGCCAGGACCTCGTGGGGGAGCCAGGAGTGACGGGGGCTGCCTGGAACTGAGGAGGGTGGGAAGCTGAAAAGAGATGGAAGAGGGGAAGAGCTGGGGACTGTGCCTGACCCAGTGTCCAACAGCTGAGGGAGGCCAGTGGAGGGAGAGGTCCTAGTGGGTGCAGTCGGGGCAGGCTTCTAGAAAAGGACAGGCCTTCAAGACAGGCAAGATTTGGATAGAAACGGGGCATGGTGGGGGGGGGGCCCTCTGGGAGGGAGGCATGGCTTGAGCAAATGTTTGCAGACAGAATGGGCTTCATGGGAGGTGTGGCCTTGCCTGAGGCAGGGTGACTGTCTGAAATTCTGAAACACGCCTCAAGACATTGTTTCAGTCATGATCAAGTGACAGAATCCCACCTCAAATTGAGTTAAGAAAAAAGAGGGCTGGGTGCAGTGGCCCATGCCTGTAATCCTTACAGTTTGGGAGGCCAAGGCAAGAGGATCACTTGAGCTCATGAGTTTGAGATTAGCTTGGGCAACAAGGTGAGAACTGTCTGTACACAATTAAAAAAAAAAAAATAGCTGTGTGTGGTGCATGCCCCTGTAATTCCAGCTATTTGGGAGGCTGAGGGGCAGGATCACTTGAGCCCAGGAGTTCAAGGCTGCAGTGAGCTGTGATCACACCTCTGCACTCCAGCCTGGGCAACAGAGTGAAGCCCTGTTAAAAAAAAAAAGAAAAACAAAAAACGAAAAATTATTCTCACATGTAACTAAAAAGTGCATCAAATGATGTCATCATGCGTCTGCCTCTCTCTGTCTCTTAGCTCTCTCTCTCTCTGTAGTGACTCTATTCCAGCAAGCTTCCTTCTCCTGGTGGCAATGTGGCTGCCCACAGCTCCAGGCAGACTCCCTAAGACACATTAGCCACCATCAGCAAGAGACGACCTCATTCACAGTGACTGCACAGACATCCCAGGGATCATGGAGTGGCCTGGACTGTGTCATATGCCTATACAGAAGCTCGTTGCTGCAACTCTCATCAATATGGTCTCAGTCACAGGCCACCTCTGGCATGGGGGGTAGATCTGTCCACTCAGCACCCCCGCCAGACTGATACTGAAGTTGAGGGTGGTCTCCAAAGGAAAAGCAGGGTGATCTCAGAAGATAGAACAGTGGGTCCTGGGCAGGCAAAAAGAAGAGGGGTCCCACACCAGGTTTTCACCTGAGGAATGATGAGTCAGTAACTATGGAGCAGAAAGGAGTGGGGCATGGAGTTTATTCTTGCCATCTCTCTGTTCATTTCTTTGTTTAGCTTTTATTTATTTATTTTTAATTAATTAAATTTTTTTGAGGTAGAGTCTCACTTTGTTGCCCAGGTTGGAGTGTAGTGGCACAATCACAGCTCACTGCAACCTCCACCTCCCAGGCTGAAGGGATCCTCCCACCTCAGCCTGCTGAATAGCTGGGACCACAAGCACACATCACCATGCCAAGCTGATTTTTATATTTTTAGTAGAGACAGGGTTTTACCATGTTGGCCAGGCTGGTCTCAAACTCCTGGGCTCAAGAGATCTGCCTACCTCAGCCTCCCAAAGTACTGGGATTACAGGCGTGGGCCACCATGCCTGGCCTGTTTAGCTTTTAAATGTGAATGTGTGTGTGTGTGTGTGTGTGTGTGTGTGTGTGTGTATCTGTATGAATGTGTGGTGTGTATGCATGTGTGTGAGAGTGTGTGTTAGTGGGTGTGTCTGTGTGATTATGTGTGTGTTTAGGTGTTCATCCTAGCCCAGACTTCCAGTGTGCCTTGCCTAGATGGCTACAGCCTGAACTCACTAACTTAAAAAGTAATTCGTGGGCCAGGCATGGTGGCTCACACTTGCAATCCCAGCACTTTGGGAGACCGAGGTGGGCGGATCACCTCAGGTCAGGAGTTCGAGACCAGCCTTATCAACATGGAGAAACTCCCTCTCTACTAAAAATACAAAAATTAGTCGGGCATGGTGGCACAACCCCATCTCTACTAAAAATACAAAAATTAGCTGGACGTGGTGGTGTGCACCTGTAATCCCAGCTACTCAGGAGGCTGAGGCAGGAGAATCGCTTGAACCCAGGAGGCAGAGGTTGCAGTGAGCCAAGATCATGCCATTGCACACCAGCCTGGGCAACAAGAGTGAAACTCCATCTCAAAAAAAAAAAAAAGTAATTTGTGGCAGCTATCACGTGCCAGGAAGTGCTGGAGGCTGAGAGCACTGCAATGAGCAAAAGAGATCAAGTCCTTGACGTCCTGGATTTGCAATGTGTTAGGTAACAATTAAGAGAAGGATGATCGGTACATGCACAGGTGTGTGTATGTGTGTGCGCCCACATGTGTCATGTGTGTGCATGCATGCATATGTGATGTTCCATACAGAATGGCCAGGAGGAGGAACATTGAGCAGAGGTCCAAAGGAAGAGGATTCCAAGAGGTAGGGGATAGTGAGTAGTGAGCCAAGCAGAGATCGGGGGCCAGCAGTCTAGGCAGAAGGAACAGCACTGTGAAGTCCCCAAGGCAGGAAGGGGTGTGGTGTTTTCAGGGATCAACAAAAGTCCTCTGACTCTAAGCTAAGGGGAGAGCAGCGGGAGGGAGGACAGAGGAGTACAGGAAGCAGATGGCGGGGCAGGGCCTTGCGGGCCACTATAGGAATTTGGCTTTTACTCTCCCCAAAACAGGATGGTTCTGAGAAGTGAAGGGACGTGATCTGACTTCGGTTTTGAGGGAACTGCTGTGTAGGAAGTAGATCACAGGGGCCAGGGTGCAAGCAGGGCGGCTGGAGCGGAGGCTGCTGCAGTTGTCTGGGTGAGGGGTAAAGGCAGCTGGACCAGAGTGGCAGCTCTGGAGGTGGACAAAAGGGTGGGACTCCAAATGTATTTTGCAGGATGAGCCAGTATAATTTGCTAAGGGATGGGGGTGGGGTATGAGGAAAAGAGGAATCAAGAATGATGCAAAAGATTTTTTTTTTTAAGATGGAGTCTCGCTCTGTAGCCGAGGCTGGAGTGCAGTGGTGCGATCTTGGCTCACTGCAACCTCTGCCTCCCGGGTCCCGGTTCAAGCAGTTCTCCTACCTCAGCCTCCCAAGTAGCTGGGATTACAGGCATGAACCACCATGTCCAGCTAATTTTTGTATTTTTTAGTAGAGACAGGGTTTCACCATGTCGGACAGTCTGGTCTCGAACTCCTGACCTCGTGATCCACATGCCTCGGCCTCCCAAGGTGCTGGGATTACAGGTGTGAGCCACCTTGCCCGGCCGATCCAAAAGGTTTTTTACCTGAGCAACTTTTAAGTTAGAGTAGCCTTTTCCAGAGACAGAAAGATTGCAACAGAAGCAGTTGGCAAATATTTGAGAACCTACTATGTGCAGAGGTTATACCTAGGACCAAGTCAACCTTATCTTGGAGCTTGGTGAGAGACAGACAAGAACCACTGAACAAGTAGGTATTGGAGAAAATACCAGCTGGTAAGACGGGCCACTTAGAACAGAACAGCGTGATGGGAGTCTGCATTTTATTCAAAGAGCAACCAGGAGCTGTGGGAGGCTTTGCAGCAGAGAGTGACAGAATCTGCTACACCCTTTAGAAGGCCACTCTGGAATAGACTGTTGGAGGCAAGAGGAGACGGAGACTCATGGGCAGGCCAGTGAGGAGCTGCTAAGGCCTCAAGGTGGGAGACAGTGGCGCCAGTGTGGAACATGCCTAGCAGAGGAACCGGGGTAGGAAACTGACTCCTGCTCTCTGTGAGAGGCACTTTAGGAGCATGGTAGCATCCCTGTCCCCCCTTCCAGGGGCTTGGACAGGTGCCCTTACCCAGGGACTCTCCAACTCCCCAGTCACTGCCGCCTCCTCGGTGACTATCGCATCCTCACGGATCACTGTGTCACCTTTTTGTTTCCCTATAATCAGCTCCATCTCTGAGTTTTCTTCATTTCCTCAGAGCCGCTCCACTGTGGCTCATATCCTGTTGATCTGGATCCCTTGCCCCCCAGTATACCCGCCTCTCTGGTGATGCCTTTCCAAAGCTTCTACTGGCATCACAGAGTGGGCTTCCACCCTTACTATACCCTGTAGCCCCATTTCTGCTTTTCACCTCTCTATCTGCAAAAACACTCCTGGCCATCTCAACCCTCTTTTCTAAATATCAGTATCAATTATAACCCAGTGTGTGCACAGCACTTTACAGTTGGTACCATTCACCCTCTCATTTCACAGCTCAGGAAGGTGGGCCCTTCAGGGGGAGAGAACCAGCTGTGACAGACACCTGGCTTTATCACTTCCTAACTCTGACTCTGGGCCTGTCTTCTTGTTACCAACAAAGCCAGTCCCCCAGAAGATGGGGTCTTTTCCTGTTCTGTGCTGCAAAGCCAATACATGAACCTGAAAGTAAGCATCAAGCAGTGCATGCTTTATTCGACGGCCATGGAATTGAGAAGTGTGGGAGGTTGGGTCACAAATCAACTTCTCAGCTCCTGAGAAGCCATAGAGACAGGGCATCTTTAATAAAGAGGTTGGGCATTAAAACCAAGGGGAAGAATATTCATGTCTTTTCTGGGAATGGGAGAAGAACTCCTTGGAACCAGAGTTATTGCCTTCTTTTTTGTCCCTTTATGGTTTCTTCTGGCAATTGTCATGGCAATGTCAACTGCCATGACACTGGTGGGAGTGTATTTAGCATGGAAATTAGATTATAATGAAGCTAGAGGTTCTTTGGAGGTCAAGTGAGCTGCCATCTTGGATTTCACCAGTTTCAACCAGTTTGGTCACAAGGGTGAACTTCTGGCCTTGGCCTCCTGTTTTTTAAAGATAAGCAGACTTAAGGCAGGGCAGAAATTCAGTTAGATTATGTAGACATTACACGGGTTAACACCATTTGGTGCCTCAGTTTCCTCAGCCATAAAATGGGCATCACAATCATTGTGGCACATGTGAAGGGCCAGCACAGCCCACAGCACTTGGAGGTTGCTCAGTAGGTAAGAATTCCCTTCCCTACAGTTAGTTACCTGGGAAAGAGTTGCAACTCATGGTCCTTTAGATGAAACTACCCATGGACTTGTTTTATTTGGCTCACATTATGGCTTCTCTAATCTGAATCTGGATGTTTTTAGAAGGGGCACACATTTACAAGAGGCCAGGAACCCTACCACCCCTCATATTTTAAAAAAGTATCAGATAGCTCCCACATTTCTGTTCACTGCTTAGTCCTTAAAAGCATTTGTGGCAGATTGTATTTTCCAAGGTGGCCACAACTACGTCTCCCATTTCACATACTCTTCATGCAATGTGACACTGACAGCCTTCCTATTGAGAGGTGGAGTCTATGTTTTCTCCTCAAGAATCAGACATGTGAGTACAGCACAAGGACCGCTATGTGGCTTCCAAGGCTAGGTCGTGTAAGGCAACACAGTTTCCACCTGGTTCTGTTGGGACACTTGCTCTTGGAACCCAGCTGCCATGCTATGAGGAAGCTCAAGCTACATGGAGATTTTCAGCCAACAGCTTCAGCTGATATTTCAGGCAATAGCCAGCAGCAATCACTAGGTATGTGAGTAAGGAAGCCTTTCAAATAACTCAAGCTCTTGGACTGCAACTACATAAGAAACCTCCAAGCAAGATCCACCTTGCTATACTCAGTCAACCCCCAAGAGATTATAATGACTATTGTTGCTTTAAGCCAGGAAATTGCAGGGTGATTTGTTACTCAGCAATAGACTCCTTTACTACAGCCAAAAAAGGGCGGAGTTACAAATTGAATCCAGGCTGTCAGTTTCCAGGATTTTCCAGAGCTCACATAATCCACTTATTTGGCAGTTGTATTTACTGTTCGTTTAAGGAAACAGACAGTGAGGAGAAATGGCTAAAATACAAGAACTTTTGAAGAGGAAGAAAATCAGCTAACCACAGCAACATGGAGTCTCATGTTCCATGAAAAATATGTAGAAGTCCCTGTTGTGTATTCCAGTGGGCTGCTAGACACCCACGAAGTTGTGAAAGTAAACCAAGAACACAAGTATTGTGATTCCGATTATGTCCCTAGCCACACTGGGGCCTTGTATCCAGTAGTGCTCAGTGCGTGCTTATTATTCAGGATGAAGACAACAGTTGAGCTATAACCAAGAAGTCTTGTCCACAGCCATAAACAATGTCAGTAGTGACAGGTGCTGTGAAGAAAAATAAAACCTGGTAAGAGGATAGTGAGTGATAGAAGCTGCTGTTTTAGTGTGGGTGGCCAAAGGAGGCCTCTCTAAGGCAGTGAAAGCTGAGGCTGGACAGAGGGAGCAAGCCTTGGAGCTCTCTAGGGAGTATCTGGATGGAGGGAATAGCAGGAGCAATGGTGCCAAGGTGGGACTGGGAGGCTGGATGCTGGAGAAGAGCAAGTGTGGAGGACAGCAGAGGAGATGAGGTCAGAGCAATGGGGATGGACTGCATGGGCCTGATAGGAACTTGCCTTTTACTCTGGCTAAGGTGTGGAGCTGCTAAAGGGTGGTGGACGGAGGGGGGTGGCCTAAGCTTCCAAACGGCCACTGTGGACATCACCAGGAATCCCTGACTCTGCCACTCAACCCTTCCTTTCTCCCTGTGATGTGGAGGCCACTAGCTTCTCCAGGCACACTCCTGGCTGCTCTGCAACCTCCAAAGGAGAAAAAAAAACTTGTTTCCAGCAGGTCCAACAGTAGTCCTGAGCTTGAAGCTCACTGGATGAATTTGGGTCATGTGCCCATCGCTGAGCCAATCACTGTGAGTGAGGAGTGATGGAATGTTCTGATTGGCCAGCCCTGGGCCATGTGCCTACTCCCAGAGTCAGGAAATGGAGTGAGGCCTCAGGAAGTGCAAGAACTGAGCATGAGGAGGGTTCTTCCAAAGGAAACTTGGGGTCTCTTTCCAGAGGTAGGGAGTGGAAGGCAGGTAGGGGCGATGGGGAGGGTGAGAGATGGGAGAGAGTGAGGGCAGTGGGGAGGGTGGGGGGATAGGGAGGGTGGAGAGGGGTGGGCTCTGAGGCATAACACCGTGGAACTGTCCCACACTGTGGTAAGGGGGCCACATGTCAGGTAGTCATTGGTCAAGGGCTGTGTATTAGTTTGCTAGGGCAGTCATAATAAAGTACCACAGACTGTGTGGCTTAAGCAACAAAAATGGTTTGTCTCACAGTTCTGGAGCCTGGAAGTCCGGGATCAAGGTGTCAGCAAGGCCATGCTCCCTCTGAAACCCGTGGAGAAATCCTTCCCTGCGTGTCCTAGCTTCTGGTGGTGGCTGGCAGTCCTTGGCATTCCTTGCTCTGTAGATGGATCTCTCCAATCCCTGTCTATATTGTCACTTGGTCATCTCTCTGCATGTCTCTTCTTATAAGGACACCAGGAATGAGAGTGTACCTACTCAGGTATGACCTCATCTTAACATACATCTGCAAGGACCCTAAGAGGGTAACTTTCTGAGATACTAGGGTTAGAACATCAACATACCTTCTGTTGAGAGGGGGCCACAGTTCAACCTGTAACAGGTTTCTTGGGGCCATGGTCCAGCTGTTTGTACTCACACTTTAGACAGTCACTACCCAAGAGTTGTCCTCTGTGGGGGAGACATTTGGGGTAAGGTGGCACCCATATGCAAAGGACAGGTCTCAGGAGAAGAGGGCAGGCAACACTCACAGCAGCTGGGGGATAGGTGTGTCAGTGAGAGAAGGGGATGTGGGCCCGGCACCCATAGGATCTAGATGGCAAGTTGTTTAACTTCTCTATGCCTCAGTTTCTTCAGGTGGGAGATGGTTGTAGAGTGGCTGCCCCAGGGATAGGTTAGGAGATAGTTCGTGTAAGGGTTATTGCCGAGTTTAAAATGAGGAAACTGAGGCCAGCCTAGGAAAATTAAATGCCAATTTATTAAGCTCCCTGGTGAGGTTCTGTGGTCCGGGGGAAGGGGGGCCAGAGAAGTCGCGCTGGCTTCCCTGAAGAGGGGTTTTTATAGCTTTGGGAGAGCAAGGAGTGGCTGGGTGTTCTAATTGGCTGCGGGGGAGCGGGATGGAGATGAGGCGGGCTGTTATTGGTGGGTAGGTTGTGGGGCGGGTTTTCCTAATGCAAGATCCGGCCAGGGTTGCATCAGCTGGGGCTGTCCGGAGGGCTGTGTGCAGAGCTAGGTGCCGAGTGCAGAGGCAGGTGTCCAGTGCAGATTCTGGTGCAGAGTGAAGAAGTGGGCGTTGGGGAAGCCACGTGGCAGAGCTAGGTGCCAGAGTGCAGAAGCAGGTGTCGAGTGCAGAGGCGGGTGTCCGAGTGCAGAGGTGGGTGTTGAGTGCAGATTCTGGTGCGGAGTGCAGAGCTGGGTGTCGAGTGCAGAGGTGGGTGTCGAGTGCAGATTCTGGTGCGGAGTGCAGAGCCGGGTGTAGAGTGCAGAGGTGGGTGTCGAGTGCAGAGCTGGGTGTTGAGTGCAGAGGTGGGTGTCGAGTGCAGATTCTGGTGCGGAGTGCAGAGCTGGGTGTCGAGTGCAGAGGTGGGTGTCGAGTGCAGAGCCGGGTGTTGAGTGCAGAGGTGGGTGTCGAGTGCAGAGGTGGGTGTCGAGTGCAGATCCTGGTGCGGAGTTTCCAGGCGCGGAGAGGGATGGGCATGTCCGAGCTCCCGGAAGCAACCGGCCTTACAGTTCGTATTCTGAGCACAGTGCCTGACACAAGGTAAGCCCTTGGAAATGTTAGCTGTTATTAATGACAATTTGGGCCATGGTGGGTGTGAGAGGCCCTCTGGGAAGTAGCAGGATTCATTCCCAGCTCATGGTCTGGCCTCTGCTCATCCTTCCTGACTGACTCCAAAACATTCCCCAGAAGTCTTAATTCACTACAAACAAAAATGCGGGATGAGCCCTTCAAGACCATCGAATGCAGTCCTCCATGACTATTTCACAGATGGAGAAACTGAGGACTAGCAATGAATTCCTCAAGTAATAAATGACAGGCAATATGGTGGTGGTTAAGCGAAAGACTCTGGACTCCGACAGACCTGGGGGGCTTGAATGCCAGCTGAGTGACCTTGGGTCAGTACCTCTGCCTCTCTGGGATTCAATTTCCTTGTCATAAAATGGGTCATTATTGTACTTATGGTTGAACATTACGTGATGCTGTCTGAATGTTTATTATAAACTCCTGTGTCATCCTGACATTATTGTGAAGCATGGGTACATATGTGGCCATTCTGGAGGGGAAGGACATTTTCAGCTCCTAGGATACCCTGGCCTGAGGGGTTTTGGCTCCAGGCCCCTCACCCTGCCTCTAGTCGGGCGTGCTGTCTCCCATCTCAGCAGAGGACCCTGTCTGGCCCAGGCTGTAGTCCCCCTAGGAAATCAATACCCTGAGGCTGACACCCACCTCCTCAGCACCTTTGAGCTGCTTAATTGTATGGATGTGGTGCTGCCGCCAAGGCCTGTTTTCCTCAGAGCTGTGTGGCCACAGCCGTGCTTGGTTGAGAGGTACATTCATTATAGAGTCAGCTTTTATCAGGACTTCCAGAGGGCCTGGGGACGAGGAATGAAGTAAGCAGGCACACTTACTCCCCGGGGTGCAGCCAGGCTTCTAGTCCAGGCTGCTGATACTAACAGCCAACATTCACTTAGGGCTTACTGTGTGCCAGACACCATCCTAAGAGCGTTACAAATATCAACTCACAGCAGCCCTGTGAAGTAGGTGTTATGGTTATTATCCTCATCCCCCGTTTTGCAGGTGGGGCAACCGAGGCCCCAGGGAGTGAAGTGACTTAGTCAAGGTCACTCGGATACCAAGTGGGGCCAAGGGCTCTAAAGCCTGGGTGTTTAACCCCTGCCCTGTGCTGCCTTGGTGATGGTGGTGTTGAAGTGTGATGTCAACAATAACAACAGCAGCTTCCATTTATTGTGAGTTAGCAGGAGCCAGGCGTAGCACCAAGTACCTCTACGTACAAACTTTATTCCACCCCAGCTCTGGGATAGGGTGAACAGCCCGTTTATAAATGAGCCACTTGGCAGTTGGTGGGGGAGGGCGAAGGCATTTGCTCAAGGCTACACAGCTCATTGAGGAAACAGCTGTTTTGTTTTTTACTGCAGGCGTGTTGGGCTCCAAGCCTAGGTTCTTAACCGCCTTCCTCTGCTGCCTCCCATTCTCTGTTTTTCTTTGGGAGGTCACTGCCCGTCTCTGGGCTTCAGTGCGCTTTCTTTTTTTTAATGTAGAGATTTGTCTCTATTTTTAAATTTTCATTTTTAGAGAGATTGTGTCCTCCTGCATTGCCCCACGCTGATCTCCAACTCCTGAGCTCAAGTGATCCTCCCGCCTTGGCCTCCCAGAGTGTTGGGATTACAGGCGTGAGCCACTGTGCCCGGCCCCTCAGTGCACTTTTCATCCACCAATGTGTCTTTCTGAGTTCCTAAGTGCCTAGACTGGAGTTGGGGCTGGGACAGGTAAAAGGAGGGAGGGGGGATGCCAAGGTCTGTGCCCTCAGGGTGTCAGATGCCTGCCTCTACCCATAAGGTGGCATTTCTCCCAGCACCTCTTCCTGGTGGGGCACAAGCCACTTGCAGTATGATGCCTGGGGTACTTTTTAGTAAGGCCGGTGCCAGCCCTAGAAATTCTGATTCAGGAGGCCTACGTTGGGGCCTAGGAACCTGCATTTAAAGAAGCATGCCTGGGGATGCTGGTACACAGCCTCCACAGGCCCCATGGATTCAGATTATGCCCGACTCTGCTCTTAATTAAAAAGTCTCATAAAGAGAACATGTATTATATCCAAAGCCTCAGGAAGATGATTTTCATCATTTACCAAACTAATTCAACATTAAACAAGTTTTTAAAATTCTGAAGGTAATGTGTTTACGTTAAAACATTCAAACAGTGTAGGAAGATGAAGTAGTAACTTTCAGCTTTTCTCCCTTCCACTGTCTCCTGGAGCTGTCCAAAGGAAAACCACTTGCCAAAGGCTTATTGATCACCCACTTGGAGCCTGGGACAGCAGGGGAGCACACAGATGGCGTCCCTCACCCGACCATGGCAGTTGAAGTGTATGGAGTGCTTACTG
Organism: Ateles fusciceps; assembly: GCA_036589455.1. Lineage (NCBI taxonomy): Eukaryota > Metazoa > Chordata > Mammalia > Primates > Atelidae > Ateles > Ateles fusciceps. The sequence continues at coordinate 4,923,366 of JAZHEH010001341.1, read as the reverse complement.
TGGTCGGACCCATCCTACCTGCTTCCCCTGTCCCTACAGTGGTGCCGCAGGTGGTCCTACGATTGTTCTCCTTTTATAGCTGAGAATGGAGTTTATTGTCAAACTCATGATTTCCCAGAGTTTGTCCCATTTCAGCCTGCATCAGAAACACTTGAGCCTACCATGCGGAATGCATTTTCCTGGGCTCCAACCTGCCAGCTTCCTGGCGCAGAGCCAGGAGGCTCCATTTTTATGCATATGCCCCATTTTTCCCTAGAGATTTTCTGACCCCCCACTAAATTAAAAATTTTTTTTTGAGACAGAGTCCACTTTGTCACCCAGGCTGGAGTGCGGGGGTGCGTTTGGCTCACTGTAGCCTCCGCCTCCCAGGTTCAAGCGATTCTCATGCCTCAGCCTCCCGAGTAGCTGGGATTATCACGTGCGCCACTACACCCAGCTAATTTTTGTATTTTTGTAGAAACGGGGTTTCCCCATATTGGCCAGGCCAGTCTTGAACTCCTGACCTCAGGTGATCCACTTGCCTCAGCCTCCCAAAGTGCTGGGATTACAGGCATGAACTGCCACACCCAGCCCCCAACTAAATTTTGAGAACCAAAAGCTGTTGTGGTAGGTAAAAAAATGAAGGGACCATGGAAATGGTGGGATTTCAAAGGGGCTGCAGCCCTTATGAGGACAGTCAGGGCAAAACACAAAGCTAGGATGGCGCTCACCCTGATGGGTTTCCTGCCAGCGGTGTAGCTGAGCCCCAGTACATGCCTAACTTAGTTCATGTCTGCCCCCACCCCAAGGCTGCTAGCCCCTGAAGCCTCTCTCTCTTCTTCCCAAGACAGGCAATTCTCCCAGCCCCCAGCCTCCAGGTGATCCCAGCTGCTTCTGTTATATCTTATTAGTCAAGTGGAACATTAATTAAATGTGAGGATAATAGACCCAGAGTCCAAAAAGATTGTCAAGCCCAAGGAATAAAAGAAGTCCTTTCAAAAGGCCCTGCAGTAGCCAGAACCCTTCATTATGTGACAATAAGGAAAGCTGTTACCCTGGCATTCCCACTCTGCTGAGTGACTCGAGGCAGCAGGCCCTGCGATGTGTGGCAGGGTGACATGGGGGTCGGGAGCCCAGGGAGACAGGAGCAACCTGGGTCACCTGGACCACCACTGGACTCTGTAAGGAGGGCCACAAGACTGGGATAAATGGGACCCTCTGGGAAAAGAAAAAAGTTCAAACTACCCCTCTCTGCTCCATCCTCACCCTCCTGAGTTTTTCCCCCTGGTGAGCTCCTATTCATTCTTCAAGGCCCAACCCCAAAGCCCCCACCTCTGAGAAGCAAAGTTAATCCTTGCATTTCCTGGGCTGTGGTAGAACCGTGAGCTGCTTTCAGTTCAGGTTCTGGGTCACATAGGTATTTCAGGCCATTATTCCCATATCTGTCTCCCCCTCAACCCCTGCAACCAGACTAACCCAGGCTAGAGTAACTTTTCCCACCTCAGGGTCCTCAGGACAAGGCCTGGCCCCGAGCACATGTTGGTGAACATTTGTCAGAAGGACCAATTAGTTTTGTCAAGACAAACTCTGGTGCTGGTCAGCTCTAGTTTCAAACTTTTTTTCTTTCTTTTCTTTTTCTTCCTTCCTTTTTTTCCTTCCCTTCCCTCCCTTCCTTTTTTTTCCCTCCCTCCCTCCCTTCCTTTTTTTTTTAATTTCTTTCCTTCCTTTTTTCCCTCTTTCATTTATTTTGCTATGTTGTACAAGCTGGCCTTGAACTCATGATCTGAAGCAATCCTCCTATCTCAGGCTGGGATTACAGACACATGACACCATACCTGCCCCAAACTCCTTCTTTCAAGCAAAATCTTGCCCCCCATGTCCAGCTGGTGCAAAGCAAGCAGATGGTAGCTGTTTGAACTTCTTTAAGTGACATTCGAGGTCCTTCATGATCTCAACCTAATCTCCCTCCTCAACAGGGCTTCTCCAGTATGTTTGTGGGCCACCTGCATCAGAATGATTTGGGGCCACATCCCAGACCTACGGAATCAGAATCTCAGGAGTCTGAGGATCCCACTCTGCAGATAGTGCTGGGGAAGAGGGAGGAGGTGGTGACAGGTAGGGGATTTGTCAAGACTCAGATGAAGGGACTCTGTCACAAGTCACGAATAGACATGCCTCTCGCCAACCCCTAGGGCTGCAGTTTTCTCCCTTGCCATGCAGCAGAGTTATCTAAATTAAACACAGTGCCCCTAATGAAACAATAAGAGTTATTACACACACTGCTACCTACTGGCAAATCTGCTAATTGAGTCAGCTGTCCTGGGAAGCCATTGAGAATACTCTGTGTGGTTCACCTTCACCCTGCCAGAAGGAAAGGGGTTTTGAAGCTGGAAGGAAGCTTGAACTGCTTCATTCCTCCAAGATCCTAAAGCTGGGCATACTGCACTGGGAGGGCTGGTGTGGTGGTTGAAGGAGATTTGGAATTGTGGCTTTTAGAGTGGACCTCCACAGCCAGCCCCTTCTGTAGCCTTGCCAGCCTCTCTGAGTCCTGAACCACCTTCCTTTCTCTGCTTTGAGCAGGCATACCCCACAATGGCTTGCCATGGGGGGGCCTTTCCCAGTCCTGCAGTCAGGGCCCTTTCCTGTCCTGAATATGCCAGGTGCCCTTCACTCCCCCATACCTTGGCACTTTTGGTCCCCTGTCCTTTGACTGTTCCTCCTCTCATTTCCCTGCCTGATAAACTCCAGCCCACATCGCTTCCTCTGTGAGACCTGCCCTGACTATCCCCACACCTCTGGCAGAAGGATCTCCCCCTCCCCCTCCACTCCCATAGTACCTTACAATAATCATTCCAACAGCAACTAAGTTACTGAGCACTTACTTCAGGCCCTGCCCTCTGTTTCCTGTCTGTAGGTGAGAAAGGGGGAAGAAAAGAGAAAGCATTCTAAAATGGCTTTAGAGGTCCCTGTGTTCTGCAATTTGGTGTGAGAAGCGGCAAAACAATCCCCTTATTTCAAGAGGCATGGATGTGGCCCAGGAGGCCCAGGCAAGGGGAGCTTGCAGTGAGGACCCAGGGGTCACAGACTGTGGACCACTGACTGCAGAGCAGGCAGGGACGAGGCCCAGCTCAGGGGAAAGATGGTGCAGCAGGTTGTATTTTCAAGATTGCCACAGCTTCCCATTCCATGGGCTCATGTTGAGATGTTGCTGCTCCTTTCATAGAGAGGTGGGACTTAAGTTTTCTTCCCTTGAGTGCGGCATGTTCCTACAGCGCAAGTATACTCCGTGACATCTGAGGCTAGGTCGTAAAAGGTGAGACAGCTTCAGTCTGGTTCTCTTGGGTTGCTTGCTATTGAACCCCAGCCGCCATGCTGTGAGGGAGCCCAGGTGACTTGGAGACGCCGTAGCCCTCACTAAGGCTCTCACCAACAGCCAGCATCAGCTGCCAGACGTGTGGCTGAGAAAGCTGTGAGATGGCTCCAGCCTCAGCCAGTGGCCAACTGCAACAGCATAAGGGACTCTGGGCAAGAATCACCTGCCTAGTTTACCCCAAAACTGTTAAGAGAATAATAGTTTGTAATTGTTTTCAGCCACTAAATTTTGGGATAATTCCTTATGCAATAATAGAAAACCAGAACAGATGGGGACTCCTAGGACTGACAGGGTCTGGCGGGGGCGGGGTATTCTGAAGTGGAGGAATCTGAAATGACCAAGACTAAGTTTCCACTTCTTGGTAGAAGGGGGGCTTGAGGTAGAAACAAAATTCCAACCTAGAAAGTCACAATTTTTTGCATATTTGGTTTTTAGACTGGAAGTCACAGGTGACTGTTATGTGACCTTGGGCAAATCACTTTCCCTTTCTGAGCTTCTTGAGCTCTGATCTCCATAGAAGAATTTCTCCTTGTGAGATAGTTTTATAAGGATTGCGGGAGATCATGGATGCCACGTGCTTGGAACTCACCTGGTGAGCACAGACTGGGGTCGGGGGGGGGCATCCCCCCTTGCCACCCCCTCCCCGCCATCTCTACTTCAGGGTCATGCTGATGCCTGGACACTTGCATGCAGCTCCTGGGGGACACACGTACTCCCTTTCCCTCCTCCCTTGCTGCTGGAACAAGCCAGGAGCCAGGCGATCAATGGCCAGCCCTGCCTGGGTGAGCTCTCTGCTCATTACAAGTGTCTGCCACCTCTGCGTCCCTCCTATCCAAGGACAGCTCAACAGGGACCTAATTCAGAGTAGGAATAACACAGCCAGGAGTCTGTTTCTCTCACCCACTTCCCGTCCATGCCCCCGTCTGCCCAGAGCCAGAGACCTCTCTGCTTATACTGTCCTCTTAACTGGAGACAGTTAAGGTCTCCTGCCTGGCAACCTCGACATTCCCCTCTAGGGGGTCTTGAGGGTTCTAGCTGGTCATATCCTCTGCTGGTCACTTAGCCTAAACATCTACCATTACTCTGGATGGCAACAACCTGTCTATTGGGCACCAGCTGTGTGGCAGGTGCCTTACATCTCAATCAGCCTCACCCAGTCTCTGTTGTAGGAACTACAGTAAGGTCAATTTGATAGAGGAGAAACTGAGGAGCAAATAAGTCACTTCTCCTGTAGAATAGTTGGGCTAGAATCAGGCTAGTCTTCTTCCCAGGGCTCTCTGCACTCAGAGGCTATCAAAATAGCCTCCAAATTCAAGCACCCTTTTGTCTGGTGTTCAACAGAAGAAATCCTGGGGTTTTGATTAAGAGATAGGCAAACAGATCTATTCATTTATTCTTTCATTCATTCTTTACTTCAGCATTTATTGAGTGGTAAGCTCTGTTCTAGATGAAGGGATAGAGTAGTCAGCAAAGGGGATTCCTTGGTCTCAGAGTTTCCATTCTAGTGGCCCAGAGAGGTGACATCACTTGCCTCAGGTAAGACAGCCAGAAAGTAGCCATTTCTGTGAACCAACCAGAGGCAAAAGGGGTGATCATAGGGAGAGGTGTCATCTGACTCCCTAGGATCAGGCCAGCCAAGGCATGGAGGTCAGGACATACCTTGGCAACAGGCTGGCCAGGGTTCCAATCCCACTACTGCTACACCCTCACCATGCAACCCTGGGAAAGCCACTTCCCTTTTTTGAGCCTGGTTCCTTGTGGGTGGAATGGGGATAGTGAGAGCCATGGAGAGATTTGAGAGGATGTAACAGGCCCTGGTAAATGTTGGGGACTGGCCCTTCCCTTTCTCCTTCCAGTGAGTGTTTCAGGCTTCTTCCACCTCCTCTGTGAGCACCTTGGCCTTGGTCAACCCTCATGAATGTGGAAGAGATCTGAGTGTACTGCGGCCTGATGAGCCACCTCGGCTTCCTGTATCTCATCAGTTTGCTCCTAGAGTCCTTGGGCATTGGGTGGCAAAGCTCTACAGCACATAAAGCACAAATTATTTTTAAAATAGTAACAGATAACCCTAGTGATGTGTGGAGAATAGATTGGAGGTGGGGGGCATATCTGTCAGCTATTTCACAAGAATGCTACATGACAAGCCACCCCAAAACCCAGTGGTTTCAAACAATGATCATCTCTTCTCACAGGTCTGCAGACAAGTTGGAGTGGCTCTGCTCCAGCTGTGTCTGATTCTTCTCCCAGCAGCAGCAGGTGAGCCAAGGCATATTCCAGTGGCCATGGCAGAAGCATAAGAGGGTGAGTGAAAACACTCTTAAATCCCAGATGGAGCCCCACTTATGCTCCATTCTGTTGACCGATGCCAGTCAGTGGCCAAGGCCAAGGTTAAAGGAGATGGAAATCCATCATTCCATTGGCAGAGGTGTGGCTGCAGAAAGAGGCAAAGAATTGAGACTACTTTTCAGTATACCACAGGAGACGGTGAGGAAGTAGTATGTCTACTTAAGAGGCCCCCATAGACATCCAGGTGAGCAAGGATGGACGAGACTGGCAGCAGTGATGGTGATGAGAAATATCTGTTGACTGAATAAATGCTCAGACCCTTAATTCCCCCTCCTAGGAATTCATGCTAATAACATAATCTAAACTGTGAAGATGTTCATTACAGCATTGCCTATAATAATAAAATATGAATACAACTTAAATGTGTATGAAAGGTGACTCCTAAATTCTAGGACCTCACAAAGTATAATAGAAAGAGACTGCTTTGGACTGTCATGGTGGCTTATACCTGTAATCCCAGCATTTTGGGAGGCTGAGGCAGGAGAATTACTTGAGGCCAGGAGTTTGAGACCAGCCTGGACAACATAAAAAGACCTGTCTCTGCAAAAAATAGAAAATTAGCCAAGAGTGGTGGTGTGTGCCTCTAATCCCAGCTACTCGGAAGGCTGAGGTGAGATCACTTGAACCCAGGAGTTTGAGGTTATACTGAGCTATAATTGTGCCCATGCACTGTAGCCTGGGTGACAGAGTGAGACCCTATCTGAAAAGAAAGAGAGAGAGAAGAAAGGAAAGGAAAGGAAAGGAAGAAGGGAGGGAGGGAGGGGAAGGAAGGAGGGAGGAAGGAAGGAGAGGAGGAGAGGAAGGAGGAAGGAAGGAGGAAGGAAGGAAGGAAGGGGAAGGGGAAGAAAAGAGAGAGAGGAGACTGGACTGTGGAGTAAGATAGACCTGAGTTTGAATCTCAGCTCTACGGCTTTTGAGACTTGTGATCCTGAGAAAATCACTTCACCTCTCTGAGCCTCAGGTGTGGAGAAAGGAAAAGTGATGACTTTATAGAGCAGGGCAGAAAAAGTTCACTGGCATCAGAAGAGGCTTCCTAGACAAGTAGGACTCAAGCTGGGGAAGTAGGAATATAACTTGAAGAGGCAGATGGAGAAGGTAGGTGCCCTGGATGGGAAGGATGTGCATCTAAAAGTGCTGGTGGCAGGAACCACGTGGCATGTCTGTGGAAGTGAGGAAACTGTAGGATCGGAGCTGAGGTACTGGGAAGAGGAGCGGTGGAGATGAGGTAGGGTGGAGTTGAAGGGCCTGGCCACAAAAGACCATGAGTGCTGGGCCTCCAGAGTACTGTGGGGTGAGATCAGTGAGTGTAGGCATGGCCCTGCTTTGGGCTTGACCTTCGCTTCATGGGCTCTGATTCAACAAGCCACTGCCTGTCCGGGGATAGTCCCTCTTGGACCACTAGACATTCTTATGTGTAAAATATAGTCCATTATGTTGTTAATGAACTTCCTTCTCTTTCTGGTTTTAGAGAACCAACAGGCATTTGGTTCCCTGCCTGTGAAACCCTTCACTTGGCACTTGATGTCATTGTCCCATTTGGCTCTCACAGCAGCCCACATGGTGGGGATCATAATTCCCATTTCCTCTTGTTTTTTTTTTTTTTTTTAATTTAAAAAAATGTAATTTTTTTTGTAGAGACATGGCCTGACTATGTTGCCCAGGCTGGTCTCGAATTCCCAGGCTCAAGCAACCTTCCCACCTCGACCTCCTAAAATGCTAGGATTAAAGGCATGAGTCACTGCACCTGGCTGCTGCTTCTCTCTCTCTCTCTCTCTTCTTTTCTTCTTTCTGTCTCACTCTGTTGCCCAAGTTGGAGTACAGTGGCATGATCATGGTTCACTGTGGCCTCGACCTCCCGAGCTCGGGTGATCCTCACACCTCAGCCTCCCAGGAAGCTGGGACTACAGGCACAAGCCACCATGCCCAGCTAATTTTTTGTAGAGACAGGGTGTCACCATGTTGCCCAGGCTGGTCTCAGACTTCTGGATTCAAGCAATGCTCCCACCTCTGCTTCCCAAAGTCCTAGGATTACAGGTGTGAACCACCATGCCTGGTCTTTTTATTTTGAGACAGGGCCTTGGTCTGTTGTCCAGGCTGGAGTGCAGTAGGGTAATCACAGCTTACTACAGCCTTGACCTCAGGGGTCAGGTGATCCTCCCACCTCAGCCTCCTGAGTAGCTGGGACTTTAGGCAGGTGCCACTATGTCCAGCTAATTTTTAAGAATTTTTTTTATAGATATGGGATCTTACTATGTTGCCCAGGCTGGTCTCAAATTCCTGGGCTCAAGCCATCCTCCTGTCTCAGCCTCCTAGAGTTCTGGAATGACAGGCATTAGCCCCTGTGACTGACCTTGATTCTCATTTCTTAAGAAAGGCCACTGAAGCCTGGAAGTTAGATTGAAGTCTTGTGTGAGGCCACACGGTGCCTGCCTGTTCCAGCAAAGGGGTTCTTTTGCTTGGAGTCTCTCCTGAGGGGGTGAGTGAGACTGTGTGTGTATGTGTGTGTGTTGTGCTTGTGCCTGTGAGACTGTGTCCTGGCTAAGGCAGCTCAACACTCAGCGTTCCACCTCAAGCCCAGGTGGAAGTATCATGAACTTGTCAAGCAATTGAAGCCCAAGCTCCCATCATCCCAACAGCTGCAGTGAATCTATTTGTGACTTCTCTGGATACAAATTAAAAAGTAGCTCTCAGTAATAGGGTGGGGAGGGCTGAATTGTCTGTGTGACTCCAGCCAGAATTTATTAAGCTTTCTTTTTTTAATTTCTTTTAATTTTCCTACCTATTGGGCTCAAGCGGCTCATCAATCATGGGACGCCTGCTGTGTGAGGTACATCCTCAGTGCTGCCGCATGACATCCGGCCATGCCTGTCCCTCCAGAGCAGACAGTGCCCAAGTGTCCCGTCCCCGCTTCACATCGCATCCCTGATACGATCAAGCTTATCCTTCATCAGAACTTCGTCATTACCACATTCCTCTCTGCATTGTGAAACACTGGCTGTAATTTCAATTGGCCTGGCCTAGATTGTGGAAGAGGAGGCCTTGAGAGCAGGTTTAGAGGGAGGGGTCATCAAGCGCTGGGCCCCTCCTGAGAAGCCCTTGCTTGCCTGAGCATCACTCATAACTATCCTGAATTGCCCTCTGGCTGCAAAACCACTAAAGGAAAATCCATTGGCTGTAGCCAGCTAGGCCCTCAGAGTAGCCCTGGAGATGCACCCAGCCTCAACCTTTGGCATGGCCAGACCCAGGATGCTTGTGATAGATGGCTCCTGCCCCACCTCTCTGCCTTAGCTATGAGCAAGAGCCAAGAGCAGCCCTGCCTTCTGATTTCTCCCCACAGTATCCATGGCCTAGATCTACAGCCACAGGTAACTCTTGGCCAAGTGCTGATGAAGGCAACAGAAATGGTGAGGGTTGGGTGAGTCTGCAGGAAAAAAGGGAATCTTTTGCCCTCAGCCAGCCCCACCCCTCTACCTGCACATGGTGCCCCCCTCCTGAGTGCCCTACCTGCAATTCTCCAGCCTTTCCAATATTTATCATCCTCCAGGCTCCTGACTAGCCTCACCTCATAGTTCAAGCTTGACTGGGCACCTCCTGTTATGGAGACTGCTTCCGCTATAGCACGTAATGAGTACTATGTATTGGCACGTAATTGTTCTTTAGTTGTTTCTGCTGGGTTTTTTTTTTCTTGTCTCCCAGCTTTCCTATGAGCTCCTTGGGGCAGGAACCAGTTCACTTCTGTCTCATTCACTTACTCACTCACTCATTCATAGATTTACTCATGCGTTTATTCACTTGACACTCTTTCACTCAGTCACCTAAAGCATATTATCCTTAAAAGTGTTCTCCACATATGAATGAGACCAGAGAAATGACCTGTCTTTTGAAAGTCCAGGTCAGATATTGTTCACATGGGCTAGGCTGAGTCCCATGATCCTGGTCTTGATCTTGATTTTTCTCCCAGAGACACGTGAGACTTTGGGTCACTTCCCCAGTGGGGACACTTCTGAGGTAGGACTGGAGCTCCTTCTGTAAGGTGAAGAATAGGTTTTAACAAAAAAAGTGGCTGGATCTTGGTGAGCCAGCAGGCAGGACAAAGCTCCCTGAACCCTGCCCCTTCCTGGCCAGCTGTACTTTCAGCATCTGAGAGAGTGTGTAACATGGTGATTTAGAGTTAAAGACTTGTTCCACCTGATTCCCTTAGGCAAGTTGCCCAACCTTCTGGGTCTCAGCTTTCTCAACTGTATTATGGGATTAACTGCAATACTCACATCATTCAGTTTTATAAAGGTTTAATGTAATAATACATGTTAAATATTTTGCGTAAGGACCAGAATGTAGCAACCAATTAGTGTTTGCTGAAAGTTTTAGATTATTATCATCAGTATATAAATATTATTATCATCCTCATTTTACAGAAGAGAAAACTGAGCCCTAGAGATGTTAAATGATGTACCTAAGGCCTGCAGTGAATCAGTGGCAGAGCTGGGACTCAAGAGCAGGCCTCAAGAGTTTGAGGCAGAGGCTAAGGTCAGGGAATGTGGCTCCCCTTTCCTGCCCTGGCATGGAATAAGCCATGGCCCAGCCCTGGGATCCCTTCACGTCTTTGAGTTTCATCTGTTAGTTACAACGTTGCAAGCGACAGAAAGGGTAGCTCAAACTGAGTTGAACAAAAAAGTAATTTAACGCCAGGTGTAGTGGCTCATGCCTCTAATACCAGCACTTTGGGAGGTCAAGGCAGGCAGATCATGAGGTCAAGAGACTGAGACCAGCCTGGCCAACATGGTGAAACCCCGTCTCTACTAGAAATAGAAAAATTAGTGGAGTGTGGTGGTGCGTGTCTGTAGTCCCAGCTACTCAGGAGGCTGAGGCAGGAGAATCACTTGAACCCGGGAGGCAGAGGTTGCAGTGAGCCGATATTGTGCCACTGCACTCCAGCCTGTCAACAGAGCGAGACTCCATCTTAAAAAAAAAAAAAAAAAAAGGAAGAATTTATCAGCTCCTATAACTGAAGAGTCCAGTGATATGTTCCGTGTCATGGAAAGCCAGTTACACTTTCTGATTCAATTAACTTTGTGGTGGTGTCATTCATAAGCAAAATCTTCTCATGAGATAGCAGAAATAGTGCCCAGTAGTGCTTGGCTTGCACTCCTACACCACAGGCATGAAAGAACACCTCTTCCCACACCGTTTCAGCAAAAATCTCAAGTCTGAGTTTCATTGGCCTGGCTTGGGCATACATCTGTCCTTGAACCAATTCCTGTAGCTGAGAGCTTCCCACTCTGATTGGCCAGGCCTGGGGCACAGGATCCCAGGGTGGTGGTGCTAACTTCACATAACCCGGCAGGCCTGAGAGCAGGGGAAGGCAAGGACTGCTTGGAAACCCAGGGTCCTGTTACAAGAAGGAAAGGGACTGGAGGCTGAACAGACAAAAATAATAATCACCCATGCAAATAAGAATAAGATGTTCTTTCACATTTCTTGTGAGAATGATTTGTGATCATGTGGAGAACATTTCTGACACCTTTGGGCCTCTAAGTGGGACTCTTTTTTTTTTCTTATTGTCCTTGATGTTCATTTGACCCAATTGTATCCCCTTGCCCTTCCCAGTCCTCAGATCCTTCTTCCAACCTCTTCCCCATCTCGATCTCTCTTTCCTGCAATCACAGCCAGGATTTGACTCCATGACTCCCCTTAGCCCCCAGTACAGAGGAGGAGGCCTTATCAGTCAGGATTGCAAACAACAGAACCCAACTCCAGTGAGCTTAGCTGAAAAGGGGGGATTTGTTGCTTATCAGGAAGACCAAAAGGTCAGGCTTGGGAGCAAAAGGAGGTCCCTGCAAGGGTCCAGCTGGGCAGCAAGGACTTCTAAATCATCTTATTCCTGTGCTGCTGCTGCTGTGCTGCAAATGTCCCCGCAGCAACTCTGCCATCTCTCTGCTGGAGAGTCTCGGTTCCAGGAAACAGTGGGAGCTACAGGCCCACACTTTGGCCCTAGGAGGTGGTTCAGTGTGGCAGGTATCCTTCCAAGGCTGCATGTGACGAGAGGAAGGAAAAGGCTTTCCTTCTGCTTCCTGGAAGTCAAAAGCTGGACACAGGTGGCCAGAGCACCACAGTGTCCACTCCAGATGCACACGGGGTTTTCAGGGCACAATGAAGGAGAACACTTAGAGGAACGTGGGCAACTCATGGGTCGTATTGAAGGTGTCCGTCCACACTCGCTGGGCCCCCTTCCTCCATCTGTTGTCACCCTGACTCATGGCCAGTGTTACTGGCATATTAATACTTGCTCCCCAATTTCCAATAGTCAGGGTGTAGGCTCCAGGTATTCTGAGGACAAGCTCTAATTAGCCCAGAACACTGGGATAGAGCCTGCTTGTGGCTGACAGCAAAACAAATATGCCTAAAATCGCCAAGGTAATTTGGAGTTGGTTTTCATTTTTCTCCCGTAATAAGAGAAGCGATGGCAGGGGTGGGGGCTTGTTATCTCTGGCGGACTCATGGATGATGAGGTGTCTGATCCGCCGCCTCTGTCAGCTTCCTGGCGGCAAGATGTTTATTGCCCACCCCTCACCCCCACTCCCACCCTGGTCCACCCAAACATTTCCGTTCTCATCAGAATTAGCATATATTCTTTCGAGATGATCTAAAGACAAGCTTCATGATCCATATTGCTTTTTGTTTTTTGAGTCGAAGTCTTGCTCTGTCGCCCAGGCTGGAGTGCGGTGGTGAGATCTTGGCTCATGGCAGCCTCCAACTCCCGGGTTCAGGGGATTCCCCTGCCTCAACCTCCTGTGTAGCTGGGACTACAGGCGTGCGCCACTGCACCTGGCTAATTTTCCTGGCTTTGTGACTTTGAACAAGTCATTCCTCTTTTTAGTAAAGACAGGGTTTCACCATGTTGGCCAGGCTGATCTTGAACTCCTGACCTCAGGTAATCTGCTCACTTTGGCTTCCCAAAGTGCTGGGATTACAGGCATGAGCCACCGTGCCTGGCCATGATACATATTTCTAAAGTCAGAGTCTCACTGCTTCTCCATCCTGGGCTTTTGAGACATCAGATTCTGGGTTAAAGGATGGTTTTAGGTATTTATTCCTTCAAAATAGTTTCTAGTAAAAAGTTTCTATAATTTAGTGAGAAGAAGATGTAACCAAACCCTCAAAGAGAATTTTGCAAAGGAAAATAAAATTCTCCACATTCATCACCATCCTAACGCATTAGCTATTTTTCTCTAGTGGGGTAAAGTGGGACAAGCTTTGCTGTAAAATAGATTAGAGTTCAAATCCAATCTCCTCTGTTTCCTGGCTTTGTGACTGAACAAATCATTCCTTTTTTCTTTGGAGACAGAGTCTCGCTCTGTCGCCCAGGCTGGGCTGGAACGCAGTGGCACAGTTTCAGCTCACTGCAACTTCCACTTCCTAAGCTCAAGCAATTCTCCTGCCTCAGCCTCCCAAGTAGCTGGGATTACAGGAGTGCATCACCACACCTGGCTAATTTTTGTATTTTTAGTAGAGATGGGGTTTCGCCATGTTGGCCAGACCGGTCTTGAATGCGTGACCTCAGATGATCTGCCTACCTCGGCCTCCCAGAGTGCTGGGATTACAGGTGTGAGCCACCGCGCCTGGTTGCTCTTTCTAAGCCTTGATTTCTTTAAACGGGCAAAGTAATTCTGACTTCACAGCGTTCTGTAAATTAAATGAGAAAACGTGTTCAGGCTGCCCAAGTGTTGGGCCCATCCTCCCAAACCTTACCTATTACTGGTTTCCAGCATTCACTATTTCCTTTGCACCCACTGTGCTTTACGCTCTGTGGGAGGTGAACACAGACCCTGCCTTCCAGAAAATTCCCTCTGTTCTGTGAACACATGTTACTTTACCAGATTAGCTAGCAGAAAGCGAACAAGGAAGTGCAGACAGTAATTTTGAAGGGAACACTGAGGTTGTCCTATTCATGGATAGCACATTCAATCTAGAGCTATGTTCTCTCATCAGATGAGGTCACCAATAACCAACCAGACCCTACTGTGGCCACTAGACCCTGCCTTAAACTAAGCAATGGATACATGTGCCCATGTGTATGCATTGACCTGTATACTTAGGCACAAACACACATGCACGTGTGTACAACATACAGACATGAACCCACACACATATACAGATATGCACATGCACACACAAAGCATATGTGTGCAAGTACATGTGTGCTCCTTATAGACATGGACCCACGCATGTGCATACACATACCTATGCATGTACACACACAAGACACATGTACATATGCATACCATACAGACATGGACCCACACGTGTATACACATGCACATATCATGTGAAGGTGCAAATACATGTGCACAATCACAGGCACCCACACAGATATGTACATGCTCTGTGTCAGCTAAATGCCTCAGACAATGCTCCTAGAAGTCTCTCCTGTGCATCCAGCTCCACGCCAGCCCGCAGCCCCCTGTACCCTTCCTGAGCTCCACTTAGCAAGTTCCAGCTGGGCTGAATATTGTTCCTCGGGAAAAAACTGGCCTATATAGAGCTGCAATTGACTGCTCAGCATAAATGTAAGACCCCAAAAGGGGCGCAGGGGCGCAGGGGCGCAGGGGTGGGTTGGTAGGGGCTCATGGCTTCTACTTGTCAGCCTAAACTCTGGGTTTGGGAGCCTGGCTCAGGTCCTGAGCCCAGATGGGGCCGAATCTGCCCACCGTCTCACACTGATAGCCACCTCAACAGTCCTTGGACATTAGCATCACTGGAGTATGCTGCTCTGCTGAGGCAGGGATGAGGCACATCTGCTCGGAAAAGTACTCAGACAGCTTGGCCTCATCCTCTTGTCCTGACTCTCCTCATCCTTCAGGACCTGGATTTTGCTGCCCCCCTCCCCCACCTCCAAGAAGCCCTCTCTGATTGCTCTGGCCTTCAGGTCTCTTTGTACATCTCCAAGTCTTCTCCCCCACATTGTTTCTCTCTCACTCAAATATCTTGTTTCTCTGGTGTTTGTCCAGAGATCATGAAGTGGGGGCTGCCGTTGTTCCCTTCTCAGCACATAAGACAGGCCCGGGCAGCTTGTGTGCTCACTCATTCCAGACTGAGTTTGTTCATTCATGCATTCATTCATTTGACAAGTCTTCACTGAGTGTCAGCTGTATGCCAAGAGTTGGCAAACAGCAGGGAACAGGTAGACCAAGTCGTTGTCCTCATAGAGCTGAGGTTCTGGTGGGAAAGGCAGAAAATAAACAAAAGCAAAAGGAAATAAATAAATATCCGATCACACCTATTGATAAAGGCTGGGAAGGAAGAGAGAGTGTGATGGGCATCTTTTTCAGCAAGAGAGGTCACAGAAGGCTTGCTGGCGTGCTCCTTCGTCCAAGGTCACTGCAAGACTCACCCAACAAGCCATCCCTGGCCCCTCAGGCTGGATCTGTGGTCCCTCCTCATGGCCTTTAAGCACATGGCTGTAATGTAATTTTTGTGGACACATACGTCTCCTCTGCCAGACTGCTAACACCTTTAGAAGAGGGTTTCTCTCCGAATCCTCTAGTCCCTAAAACTCAAGAGTGAAAGATTTGCAGTAGACTTTGAAGAATAAGTAAGTGGCCTGCAGGTGTCAGAGGTAAGGAGAGGGGCAAAAACATGGAGGTGTGAAATTACACAACGTGTTTGTCAAATGGGTTTCACTGGTTGATGTGAAGAAGACATGAATATGGAGGGAGGGGGAGAATTGGCAGGAGAAGAGCCTAGATTGTGCCCAAATTATAAAGTATCTTGAATGCCAGTATACATGATATGGACTCAGTCTTACCAGCAGCAGGGAACCATACAGGTTCATTCCCCTCCATCCCCTGGCACCTGCCACATGGTGAAACCCCATCTCTACTAAAAATACAAAAATTAGCTGGGCGTGGTGATGTGCCCCTATAGTCCCAGCTACTCAGGAGGCTGAGGCAGGAGAATCGCGTGAACCTGGGAGGTGGAGGGTGCAGTGAGCCAAAATTGCGCCACTGCACTCCAGCCTGGCGACAGAGCAAGAGACGCCACCTCAAAAAAAAAAAAAAAAGAGCAGAAAGAGTCAATAAATGGACTCTTCTTCCTGGAAATTCCTGAGATAATTTTTGTGATCCTGGGGAAGAGAGGATCTTCCTTATTTTGACAGCAAAAGCAGAATATAAAGGAAAGAATTGAATATATAACAATAATTACATAACTATAATTAAAAAGCCACCATATAGTGGATACACAAAACTACACATGTGTTAAAGTTACGTAGAACTAACTACACACACACATACACACAAGTACAAGTAAAACTGAGGAAACCTAAGTAAGATCAGTGACTTCTGTCAATGTCCCTGTGCAGGTTGTGACATTGCATCATTAGGAGGAGCTGGGTGAAGTGGACCCATGATCTCTTAGTGTTATTTCTTACAACTGCATGCAAATCTACAATGGTCCCAAAATTAAAAGTTTAAATTAGGCTGGGCACAGTGGCTTACGCCTGTAATCCCAGCACTTTGGGAGGCCGAGGTGGGTGGATCACCTGAAGTCAAGAGTTTAAGCCTAGCCTGGCCAACATGGCGAAACCCTGTATCTACTAAAAATACAAAAACAATTAGCTGGGCATGGTGGTGCACGCCTGTAATTCCAGCTACTTGGGAGGCTGAGGCAGGAGAATTACTTGAACCCAGGAGGCGGAGTTTGCAATGAGCCAACATCACGCCACTGCACACCAGCCTGGGTGGCAGAGCGAGGCTGTCTCTTAAAAAAAACAAAAGTTTAAATTTAAAAAACCCACCATAAACAAAATTCAAAAGTAAACTCAGTGAGACTGCTTTAGGCCTGTCTGCTGCTTAGGGTTGTTAAAGACACTTAACTATCTGCAGGACATCTATGGACAGGGAGCAGAGAGGCTTTGAGAGGGAAAAGAATTCATGGAGGCAGGATCTAGGGAATCAGAACGTACCCTGAGACTCAATACACCTCCTACAAGGAGTGTGTGTGTCAGTGTGTGAATGTGAATGTGTGAGTGTGAGAGTGTGTGTGTGACTGTGTGTGTGAGTGTACAAGTGTGTGTGTTGGTGGTGGCACTAAGAGTTAGAAATAGTGTGCATACTCACCATTAAATTATCCCATTATTCATTTTCAAAAGTATAGCTGTATTAATCTGATAAGCACCTACAGTCTTGAGATTCAAGCCCATTTGCCTTATCAGAGAAAAAAAATTGCAAGCTAGAAAAATATATACAACATTCTGACTAGATTCCAAGCTCTGTGAGAGAAGGAACAGGGTCCTGACTTCTTGCCCTCCTGGGTCCCTGCTTTAAAATGTAGGTTTTATTATTATTCAGATATGGTGAAGCCAACAGATATTTGTTACTCATGGTTCCCAAGAGGAAGGGGCACATCAAGATCTGCAGAGCCATGCGGGAAGCACCGGGGTCGGTCAGGAGTCACAGGGAGTCAGGCGAAAATGGGTGGAAGCCTTTCTTCTGGCTTCCTCAGGAAGTAACGGGCAAGACAGAGTGAGCAGGTTTGGGATTGGCTAGTTTGGATAATTTCAGTGGGCTCTGGGGCATCAGGGCTGTCCCCTAGTTGTCTGGTATGCAGCCCTGAGGTGATTACGGGATGGGGATAGTAGCCCTGAGTGTGAGAACTCCATAGAGAAGGTGGTGGGGAGAGAAAGCTCTGGATTGGTTGGTTTGCTTATGAAAGGGACGCCCCTATTAGAGTTGTTTACTTTCTAGGAGATGGCTAACCCTGGAAGTCTCTCCAAGGTCAGCAAGACTTCAGATGTCAAAGCATCAGAAAGAAACACATGGTGAATACAATCCCCAAGGTCTAGAACATTTCCTGGTACCTACTAGGGGCTCAGTAAATATTTGTTTAGTGAGAGAGAGAAGGAAGGAAGGGAGGGAGGAAGGAAGAAGAAGGAAGGAAGGAAAGGAGGGAGGGAGTTGGCTTGCTAAGGACACTGTAGATGGTTGTACCATCCTCTCTTGTTCCAAGGGCTACGTGAGAGCTCTCCTGACTCCTCCCCATCCATCCAGGACCTATCCTCCAAACAGGCAGCTCAAATCCCTATGATAGAAAGGCACCAAATGGGCTGATCAGGGGGCAGTGTTCCAGCCATCTCACCCTTCAGGAGGCAGTTTTCCCATGCATCCACAATTATCACACCTTTTGTGCCTTAGATGGCATTTCTGTTGTTCTCGTTGTTGGGGGTTTTGGTGCTGTTTGTTTGTGGATAGGTAATGCTGCAGAGAGAAAATTCAAACAGCGCTAAGAGCTGACAGTGAAAAGCAAGCCTCCCCACAACTTTCTCTGTCCTCCCTTTCCCTGGTTCCTAGATCTCCTTCTGCACAGGTCTTGTCTAAGAACATAAGAAGGCTGTGTGTGGTGTGGCTCAGGTCTGTAATCCCAGCACTTGGGAGGCCGAGGCTAGGGGATTGCTTGAGGCCAGGAGCTCGAGACCAACCTGGGCAACATAGTGAGACCCTGTCTCTACAAAACAAAAACAAAAACAGAAATCTAGCCTGGTGTGGTACTGGTGCTTGCCTATAATCCCAGTGCTTTAGGAAGTTGAGGAAAGCCCAGGAGTTTGAGGCTGCAGTGAGCTATTGATTGTGCCACTGCACTCCAACATGGGTGACAGTGCAAGACCCCATCTCTAAACAATAAACAAAGCAAAACAAAAAGAGCATAAAGGCCTGGCAGCCCATCTTCCTCCCCAGCCCACAAATGGCAGCATGATGTACACAGAGCTCTCCACTCTGCTTCTTGGAGTTTGTTCCACGTGAGTGCGTATGGAACTGCGGCAGTCTTTTAAAGGCCGCATAGTACCCCACAATTTTAGGTGGGTCCCAGTTGATGTAAGTGTTCCCCTTTTGATGGACAGACATTCAGGCTGTTTACAATTCTGGCTTCTATAAACCATGCTGCACTGAATATCCTTGTGTATACATTCTCATGTACAGGTGGGAGTATCTGTATGATAAATTCTGAAAAACAGAATTTCTCATGGAAGGTACATATGTGTTAAATTTTCACATTGCCACCCAAAAGATTGGATAATTTACAGCCTCGTCATTGTGTACAAAAAACAATAGGTCTGTCTGATTTCATCTTAGCTAGGGTTGCATTTTTTCAAATCCTGGGGTCTGGTTGGGAGATCAAGCCTGAGGTTTGCGGTCTGCCCTGAACCAGCCACTTGACTCTGAAGGCACACTGTGCTTGGGAGTCAGGCCATCTCTCCAGACCTCAGTTTCTTCACCTAAACATGAGGAAAGAACTCTAGCTGGTGATCTAAAAGTTCCCTTTTGGCCAGGCAGGGTGGCTCATTCCTGTAATCCTGGCATTTTGGAAGGCCGAGACAAGTGGATCACTTGAGGTTAGGAGTTCAAGACCAGCCTGGCCAACAGGGGGAAACCCCATCTCTACTAAAAATACAAAAATTAGCCGGGCGTGATGGCGTGCATCTGCAATCCCAGCTACTTGGGAGGCTGAGGCAGGAGAATTGCTCCGACCTGGGAGGCAGAGGTTGCAGTGAGCCAAAATTGTGTGACTGCACTCCAGCCTGGGCGACAGAGATTCTGTTTCAGAATAAATAAATAAATAGTGAAATGAAATGAAAGTTCCCTTTCACTTCTAACCTTCGAAGTCACTTTGCCCCTGCAGGCCTCTGTGTCCCTATCTGTAAAGTGGGACTGATAGTCCCCACCTTGTTTATCTCCCGGTGATGAGAAGGCGAAATGAGATGGTGGGTGTGGATGTGCCAGGAAAGTTGGATACTCCACCAAGGGAAGGAGTAACAATTAAACGCCTTTGGAATCCTTTGTCACATCACTACGGTGTCCTGATTAAAGTTGTAGACTGAAGAAATACTGTACAGTGGTGAAGCAAAAAATCACTGGGACTGTCTAGAGGTCAGAGATGCTTTCACTCATGTGTTCCCTCTGCCAAAAATGTGGTTCCCTCTAAGTGGGCCAACTCTCCCGAATCCTTCAAGTTTCAGCTTCCTTTCCCTGTGTGAACCTTCTGGACATTTCCTGGCAGACTCAGTGGCTCCGGTTCTGAATTCCTTGCTTCATTACCTTGCATCCAGACTTTTCTCCTAGCCCACATCACCCTCCACAGTGACTCTGTTTTCTCCCCCAACTACTGCCAACTGCCCGCTTACCGCCCGGCAGGTGAGTTGTTGCACACTCCTTGTTAGAGTCAGTCTGGTTTTCAGCCTGTCTCCCTCACTGACTCTGAACTTTTTGAAGGCTGGGGCTAAGCCTAATTCACTTCTAGGCCTTCAGGACCTACCAGGGAGCCTGACACCATAGTGGGTGCTTGTTAAATGTTTCAAGATGGGCGGGATCGCTAGAGTCTAGGAGTTCGAGACCAGCCTGGGCAGCATAAGAGACTCCGTATCTACAAGAAATTTTAAAAATTAGCCATAAAAATTACAGTGCCTGCCTGTAGTCCCAGCTACTTGGGAGGCTGAGGTGGGAGGATCCCTTGAGCCCAGGAGGTCAAAGCTGCAGTGAGCTGAGATTGCACCACTGCCTTCCAGCCTGGGTGGCAGAATGAGACCCCGTCTCAAAAAAGTTTCAAGATAGAGGCAGTCACCAGGGCTAGATATGGCAGTCCCACATCTGGGTCTCTGGGGACTGATTGGGGGGACAAGCTCCTTGGCACCATGTGTTTCTCCTCCCCTGCTTCCCCTCCCCCTCCTTTGCCAGAGTAGTGTGAACTCCAATAGATTTCTGATGCAGGGGCTGCAGATTCCAATGTCCCTTCTCAGTGACAGTGGCAATGCATTGGGAGACATTAGGGAGTGGTGGGGACTGTGGTGGCCCAGACAGCCAGGCTCAGCTTCAGCTGGCTGTTGGCAGAAGGAAATGTGGGCCCACTCTTTTTCAAGAGAAACCAAAAATCCAAATTTTTTTCTAAGTTACCTTGGTCTTAAAATGTTGGTTATTCAAATTTTTTCAAAACACTATGGAAGTCAATCAAAATTGTCCATAAACTGGTTGTAGCCTATAGGCCGCCAGTTTCAGAATTCTGAAAGCTGTCCTCTGGGCTCCTATTGCACAGAGGAGAAAACCGAGGCCCAGAGAAGCAGAGGCACTAGCCAGGAATGACACAGTTAAGATTAGCACCCCAGAGCCTGCAGGGTAGCTCACACCTGTAATCTCAGAGACTCAGGAGGCCGAGTCAGGAGGATGACTTGAGCCCAGGAGCTGGAGGCTGCAGTGAGCCGTGATCGCGCCACTGCCTGCAGTCTGGGGGACAAAGTGAGACCTTATCTCTCTTAAAAATACAGAGCTCCAGTCCCACTTGTCCCCCATTCTCTCTCGTGCCTTACTCTCGCTCGCCCGTGTGCGTTCTGCACTGGTCTCTGCGGCCGTGTCCCTTTCGTGTGGGTCTGCCCTGTGTTTCTCCGTGCGTCTGTCTCCGTGTGGATCTCGGTCTTTGTCTCGCCCTCTCCGTCTCTCATGCGCCTCTGTTTACTGGTGTGCTTCTCTCAATCTCTCTGTCCCTTTACCCGCTAACCGAGTGTTCTCGTCAACAGATCTCCACGGGAGGCGGTGTAGAAACGACCCCGCGCTAGCGCCCCATCCTGCAGCCCGTGCCTCCGCGCCCCGCTCGGGTCCCCGCCATCCCCCGCCCCAGATTTCCGGAGGAGCGGGCGGGCGGGGTCCCGCAGGGCCAGCTGCCGTCAGCGCCCCTTCCCGGCGGCCACGACCCCTCCCCCGCTGACCTCACCGGAGCCGCCGCCTCGCCCAGATATAAACGGCTGCCCCGCGGAAGAGCGCTCGGCCGGCGCCCGGGGTCCTCAGCGCTGCGGACTCCTGACCTGCTGACTGCGGACTCCCAGTCCCCGGATCCCGGACCCATCTTGTGGAGCCCACGCCTGGCAGGTAACCGCCCCGACCCCCCTCTCCGCAGGCGGTGTCCGGGAGCCCTCTCGGCCAGCCCTCGCTTTCCGTTCTCCAAGCGCTTCCTGGAGCGCGGAGCCGGTGCACAGGTGGGCGCTGCGCTGGCACCCCTGGGTCCTCCCCGAGCGCCGGCCGGGGACCCGACGGGAGGCACGGCGGGGGCACACCGGTGGCGCTCGCTGCTGGGCACTCAAGTGCTGGGAGTCCGGAGCGCAGGGTGGGAGCTCAGCGGTACCCCCTGCCCGGGTGCCTCTGGACAGAGCTGGGCATTCAGGGCGTCAATGTGAGAACCTAGGAGTTCGAATCCGAATCTCAACGCTAGAAATAGAATTTTAGCGTTGGAATTAGCGTTGAAATTAGGATTTTAGCGTTAGAATCGGATTCCTGGCTTAGTCATGAACGCTTAGCATTAGAAATAGAATCTTAGCTTTACAAATAGACTTGGAGCTTTAGAACCCGAATCTTAGCACTAGAAATGGGATCTTCCCGTTGGAATGAGGGGCGTCAGCCATGGAGCTTGGAATTCCAATGTGGCGAAGGGGACCTTGGGGGCAGTCTTGGGGGGGACGCAGCCGTTAGCGTCGCGGCTGTGCCTGGCGCTGCAATCTTAGTGGTTGCACTCCCGGCGAGGCAGTCCCAGTGTTGGCTCCCCCAGCTCCGTGTCACGTTGAAGGGTGGCAGTGGCGCTGGCAACGAGGTTCCCACTGCCTCCTCCCTTGCGCAAGCAGAACTGGGCGCAGACACTACAGGCACCGGTGGGGGCGAAGACGCCTAGAGGTAACAGGTGTGGACGCAGAGCCCGGGCAGACCCCGCCGCTGCTCCCGCTCTTGCACAAGGGGCAGTGGTTCTGCTTCTGGGAGGGCGGTAGAACTGTGCGAGGTTTGTTCCTGGCGGGCGTCGGGGGAGACGGAGAGGGATGTGCTGGGATTCGGTGCGCTGAGGCTCTGTCCCCTAACCCAGACGCCGCGATGCCTGGCCCTTGGTTGCTGCTCGCCCTGGCTTTGACCCTGAACCTGATCGGTGTTCCCGGCGGCCGTGCTCAGCCAGAGGCAGCCCAGCAGGAGGCGGTGACGGCCGCGGAGCGTCCCGGCCTGGACGACCTCCTGCGCCAGGCGGAGCGCCTCCTCTTCCACCGGGAAAACATCCTGCGGTTGCAGGGGGACCAGGGTGAGCACTCCGGTGAGTGGATGGGGCTGTCGGGGGGGCTGTCGGGCTAGGCTGCCGGGTGGGTGGGGGAAGCCTGGAGGCAGAGGGAGGAGAGGCTTGGTCATCTAGCCTCCTGCCTTTCAAAAGCTCAGAACCCTCCCTGGCCGCGCCTGGGTAGGGTCTGGAGTTGACCCTTCCTTGGGGTCAGATTCCTCCCCCTCTCTCCATGCTGGGAATGTTTCACATAGAGCCAGCCCTCAATGGGGAAGCTTCTGTGTACTAGGGAGAGAATTTCTTTGTGTGTGACGGTTTGAATTACTATTGACTAGGCACTTCTGTGCCAGACACTATTCTAAGCACTTCAAACACTTTATCACACTGTTTGATCTTCCTAACAACTATGTAATTGCCGTTTTACACAGAAGAAAACTTAGGCTTTCAGAGATCAATTGAGTCTCGTATGGTCACACCTATGGTCACACAACTCGGGAGCCACAGAGCTGGGATTGGAACCCAGAGGCAATGCCATTGACTGTTGTGTGAGTGTGTGTATCTGTGAGGCCTGAGGGGCAGGTGCAAGACCTTGCCCCTGAGTGGGGAGCTGCAGAAAATGTGCCCTGCCTGGGAGGAAAGCTGGAGTGAGCACTCAGGCACCTGCCTATTACAGGGATCAGAGGCCCCTCACTGACCTCTTTCCCTCACCAGCGTCCCAGATCCTTCAACCTGACTGGCTCTCCAAACGTCAGCATCCAGGCAAAAGAGAGGAGGAGGAGGAGGAAGTGGGAGTTGAAGAAGAGGAAGAAGAAGAAGGGGGGCTGTGGGACCCCATAAACGGCAGCACCCTGGCCGACGGGAAGACAAGGCTTCATGGTCAGCTGATGCAACCCAGCACAAGCGGCAGCACCCTGGCCGGCGCTCTCCCTGGCTTGGGTATACTATCACCAAGCGGCAGCACCCAGGCAGACGGCTGGTGGATCCCAAGGCTCAAAGGAGCTGGGAAGAAGAGGAGGAGGAGGAAGAGAGAAAGGAAGAGCTGATGCCTGAGAAACGCCAACATCCGGGCAAGAGGGCTGTGGGAGGCTCCTGTGAGCCCCAGGGCACCTGTGGTCAAGCGGTCCTCTTGCTGGGGCTCCTGGATGACCTGAGCAGAAGCCAGGGAGCTGACAAAAAGCAACAGAACGTTGGCCGGCGGGCAGCCTGGGTCAGGGAGCCCCTGGAGGAGTGAACCCAGTTTCCCCTGAAGTCAAGTTTGTGGTCTAAGGATGTCTCAAGCCCTGTGTGCCCCACCCTTCATTACCTCTGCATTCTCTCATTAGATCCCTGACCATAAGTCTGAGCCCCTCCCCCCTCCCAGCCCCATATTCACACATCCCAGCCCCTGGCCTTGCCCCATTCCTTTAGGCATGTGAGAAAATCAGCCTAGAAGTTTAAACCCCATATTCTCCCACTTAGCACCACAGGCAAGGGGGCAGATCCTAGAACCCCTCTCTCCCCCAGCCCCACAGGCCTGCTCCTTAGCTCTGGCTAAGATGGTCCTTTTGTGTCTTGCAAAGGCTCCCCAAGTGGGGCAGGGAGCCCCTGGGGAGGGCAGCCAGTGAGGGTCGGATGGGACTGAAGTGTTGATGTGTAAATCCAGCTTCCATCTCCTACCCCATCTGGCAGAATTCTCCACGTGTAAACTTCATCCCTATGACCCAGTATCTTCCCCTTTCTGGGCATCCGTTTGCAGGTGGGTAGAGCCCTGACCCACAGCTGTGTTCTGCTGGGAGAAGCATATGTAGGAGACTACCCTATGGTGTTGCGTTGTGTGTGGCTGTGGGATAAACATGGATGGGAATATTGAAACATCGCCCAAGAATTGTGGTTTGTATATAACCCTCTAAGCCCCTTCCCCTTGTCGATGACCGTCACCCTAATGATAATAAAACCTGCATCCAGATAATCACGGAGCTCTGTGGTTGCTGTTCTGTCGCAGCCGGCATGGGATTCTTCTTTTGCATTGAGAGGGAATTTAAAAGGAGATGGGACTAGAGTTCCCAGCTCTGCTGCAGAGGGAATTAGGGACCCTGGGGGAATGACAAGTTCTCTCTACTGTCCCCATTTCAGAACACACTTTGGAGGTGGATGGGGTTCTGGAGCCCATTTGACTCCTGGGGAGACTAAGGCCTGGAGAGGAGGAAGGGCTTGCCCAAAGACACACAGCTGGCTGAGGTGTAGCCATGGGTCTGAGAGGCCAGCTCAGGGACCTGTCTTGAGATTGCCTGATTTGGAAGGTGGGGGTGGTGGTGAGAGGGGAGGTGAGAGGGGAGAACTGGTCTGGCTTAGGTCTGTAATCTTAATCGTTCTGTTGACAGTATGTGTTACCAAACAGCCTGTTAACCAAGAGGAACAAAGAGGGCCGAGGACCAGGCTGCAGTCAGGAGACACAAACCAGAGGTCTTCTGGCGCTCAGGGCATAACAGGAGGGAGTGGTGTGAACTAGAGTTAACTGAAGAAGTCATGTGAAGACACTTGAATTCAAAGACTTTAAGAATGTCATGTGACTCTAATAATATTAATAATAATATAACAAATATATAACATTTATGGGTCAGACACTGTCCTCAACACTTTGCATATATTAATTATTTTAATCCTTGACAGTCATTCCAGATATTAATATGCTCATTTTACTAATGAGGAAGCCAAAAATTAAGTAACTTGTCCGAGATGAATTTGGCCCACTCATGGCCAGTTTGCAACCTCTGACTTAAACTAAACTCCCAAATCTCCTTAGCTTTAGACTTTGAATTAGTTAGATAACCCTTTCTTTGGTGGATGAATGGGCTTTTCAACTTTTCTACAAACAGCTTTTGGTCACTTTCAGGGGCAGAGGGAGTGGGGAGCAAGAAAGTTGTCCAAGACACAGCTCCTCTCCCTTTGGAGCTCATGGTTCAGGGGGGGGTGGGGGAGTGAGGAGACAGGAGAATCTGGGGTTGACAAGGTGCATTCACACCATCTTCCCCACAGTGATCCTAAGAGCCCTCTAACATATTGAGCATTTGATGAATGAGAAATCAACACCTTCTCATTTTCAGATGAAGGAACCAACACAGAGATAAGGGTCCTGCCCCAAGGTCAAGCATGTAGATCTGGCCTTCCCTGGGCTTGACTCTTCATACCCCCCAGCTGCCTTCTGGAAGCCCTTAACCACCTCACTGTCATCATTAGGGAAAGTGGGCCCTAGCAAGATTCCCCTCTGCCCATAGACCCCCTCTGAAGGCAGGCCCCCTAAAAAGAATAGAGATTGCTCATAGAGCGCTCTCTGGGTGCTCAGTGTTCACAGACACTTTCTCATTGGCTCCTTGTGACTGCCCAGGAGGCCGGGCTGCCATGTCTGTTTGCAATTGAGGAAAGTTGAGTTGTAGCCGACTGTGGAGAAGTTAAGCCCAGGGACACATCCCCACCCTCTCCTGCTGTCAAACTTCACAGATTGGTAGGATGTGGATTCTTCCTCAGAAATGAGACCATTTGAAGAGTAAGAAGCCCGCTCCCTCCAGCTTTTTAATGTTTTTCTGTTTGCCCCTGTGAGTGATTGTACCTGTGGGCCATTTCAACTGGTGACTGGAATGCCTGAGAGACAGAGTTGCCCGTTCAACTGAAAAAAAGGGGCTGAAACAGGGAGCCAGGTGATCTGGCTCGGCTGGTCCCACCCCCACAAAAACCTGCAATCTGAAACGCTCTGGATTGAGAGTTTCACAGCAAGCACAGCTGGACCTGGGACGGTCCAGCTTTGTGGGGGTAAGGGCGTCCGCCATTACCAAAGCAGTTCACCACTACCGAGGCAGTCCACCATTACTGAAACAGTTCACCACTACCAAGGGAGTCCACCATTACTGAGGCAGTCTACCATTACTGAGGCAGTCCGCCATTACCGAGGCAGTCTGCCATTACCGAGGCAGTCTGCCATTACAGAGACAGTCCGCCATTATTGAGGCAGACTGCCATTACTGAGGCACTTCTAACTATACCCCTATAAACAAAACTGCAAGGAAGTTCACACAGCAGCTGGGCAGAGCCCACGGCAGCTCAGCAATGCCTCTGCTGGCAGACTGTGACTAGGCTACCTCCTTGCTGGGCAGGGCATCACTGAAAAAGGCAGCAAAATGACAGAAACTTATAAATAAAGCCCCACCTTTCCGGGACAGAGCACCTGGGAAAAAAGGCAGTTATGAGTTTTGCTGCAGCAGACTTAAACGTAACTGCCTGTTAGCTCTGAAGAGAAAAACAGAGCTCACAGCGCAGCACTTGAGCTCCCATAAGGGACAGACTATCTCCTCAAGCAGCTCCCTGACCCCCGTATAACCAAAGAGACACCTCATAAAGGAGAGCCCAGGCTGACATCTGGTGGGTATCCTTCTGGGACAAAGATAACAGAAGAAGAAACTGGCAGCAACCCTTACTGTTCTGCAGCCGCTGCAGGTGATCCCCAGGCAAGCAGGGTCTGGAGTGGACCTCCAGCAGTCCTACAACAGGAGGGCCTGACTGTTAGAAGGAAAACTAAGAAACAGAAATAAATAACTTCATCAGCAACAAAAAGGATGTCCACTCAGAGACCCTATCTGAAAGTCGCCACCCAAAAAGACCACAGGGAGATAAATCCACAAAGATGGGAAGAAACCAGTGCAAAAAGGATGAAAATACCCAAAACCAGAACACCTCTCCTCCTCCAAGGGATCACAACTCCTCACCAGCAAGGGAACAGGCTGGATGGAGAATGAGTATGAAGAATTGACAGAAACAGGTTTCAGAAGGTGGGTAATAACAAACTTCTCTGAGCTAAAAGATCATGTTCTAACACAATGCAAAGAAACTAAGGACCTTGAAAAAAGGTTTGATGAAATGCTAATGAGAATAAACAGTTTAGAGAGGAATATAAATTAATTGATGGAGCTGAAAAACACAACATGAGAACTTCGTGAATCATACACAAGTTTCAATAGCTAAATCGACAAAGCAGAAGAGAGGATATCAGAGATTGCAGATCAACTCAATGAAATAAAATGAGAAGGCAAGATTAGAGAAGAAAGTGTGAAAAGAAATGAACAAAGCCTCCAAGAAATATGGGACTCTGTGAAAAGACCTAATCTACATTTGACAGGGGTACCTGAATGTGACGGAGAGAATGAATCCAAGCTGGAAAACACTCTTCAGGATATTATCCAGGAGAACTTCCCCAACCTAGCAAGGCAGGCCAACATTCAGGTCCAGGAAATACAGAGAACACCACAAAGATATTTCTCAAGAAGAGCAACCCCAAGGCACATAATCATCAGATTCACCAGGGTTGAAATGAAGGAAAAAATGCTAATGGCAGCCAGAGACACAGGTCGGGTTACTCACAAAGGGAAGCCCATCAGACTCACAGTGGATCTCTCAGCAGAAACCCTATAAGCCAGAAGAGAGTGGGGGCCAATATTCAACATCCTTAAAGAAAAGAACTTTCAACCTAGAATTTCATATCCAGCCAAACTAAGCTTCATAAGCGAAGGAGAAATAAAATCCTTTATGAACAAGCGGTGCTCAGAGATTTCATCACCACCAGGTCTGCTTTACAAGAGCTCCTGAAAGAAGCACTAAACATAGAAAGGAAAAACCAGGACCAGCCACTCCAAAAACGTACCAAATGGTAAAGAGCATCAACACAATGAAGAAACTGCATCAACTAACGGGCAAAACAACCAGCTATCATCAAAATGGCAGGATCAAATTCACACATAACAATATTAACCTTAAATGTAGATGAGCTAAATGCCCCAATCAAAAGACACAGACTGGCAAATTGGATAAAAAGTCAAAACCCATCGGTGTGCTGTATCCAGGAAACCTATCTCACATGCAGTGATACACATAGGCTCAAAATAAAGGGATGGAGGAAGATCTACCAAGCAAAAAAAAAAAAAAGCAGGAGTTGCAATCCTAGTTTCTGATAAAATAGACTTTAAACCAACAAAGATCAAAAGAGACAAAGAAGGGCATTACATAATGGTAAAAGGATAAATGCAACAAGAAGAGCTAACGATTCTAAATATATATGCACCCAATACAGGAGCATCCAGATACATAAAGCAAGTTCTTAATGACCTACAAAGAGACTTAGACTCCCACACAATAATAGTGAGAGACTTTAACACTCCACTGTCAATATTAGACAGATCAACGAGACCGAAAATTAACAAGGATATCCAGGACTTGAACTCAGACCTGGACCAAGCAAACCTAATAGACATTTACAGAACTCTCCACCCCAAATCCATAGAATATACATTCTTCTCAGCACCACATTGCACCTACTCTAAAATTGACCACATAATTGGAAGTAAATTACTCCTCAGCAAATGCAAAAGAACTGAAATCCAAAATTATAACAGTCTCTCAGACCACAGTGCATTCAAATTAGAACTCAGAATTCAGAAACTAACTCAGAACCTCACAACTTCATGGAAACTGAACAACTGGCTCTTGAATGTTGACTGGATAAACAATGAAAGGAAGGCAGAAATAAAGATGTTCTTTGAAACCAACAAGAACGAAGACACAACGTACCAGAATCTCTGGGACACATTTAAAGCAGTGATTAGAGGAAAATTTATAGCAATAAATGCCCACATGAGAAGCAAGGAAAGATCTAAAATCGACACCCTATCATCAAAATTGAAAGAGCTAGAGGAGCAAGCCAAAAAAACTCAAAAGCTAGCAGAAGACAAGAAATAACTAAGATCAGAGCAGAACTGAAGGAGATAGAGACACACAAAAAAAAAAACATTCAAAAAAAGCAATAAATCCAGGAGCTAGTTTTTGGAAAAGATCAACAAAATAGACAGACCACTAGCCAGATTAATAAAAAAGAAAAGAGAAAAATCAAATAGATGCAAGCAATAAAAAACGATAAAGGGAATATCACCACAGATTCCACAGAAATACAAACCACCATCAGAGATTATTACAAACAACTCTATGCACATAAACCAGTAAACCTGGAAGAAATGGATAAATTCCTGGACACTTACACCTTCCCAAGCCTAAACCAGGAAGAAGTCGAAACCCTGAATAGACCAATAACAAGGGCTGAAGTTGAGGCAGCAATTAAGAGCCTACCAACCAAAAAAGCCCAGGTCCAGATGGGTTCACAGCCGAATTCTACCAGACATACAAAGAGGAGCTGGTACCACTCCTTCTGAAACTATTCCAAACAATCCAAAAAGAGGGAATCCTCCCCAAATATTTTTATGAGACCAACATCATCCTGATACCAAAACCCTGCAGAGACTCAACAAGAAAAGAAAACTTCAGGCCAATATCCATGATGAACATAGATGCAAAAATCTTCAATAAAATACTGGCAAACTGATTACAACAGCACATCAAAAAGCTTATCCATCATGATCAAGTAGGCTTCATCCTGGGGAGGCAAGGCTGGTTCAATATACGCAAGTCTATAAACGTAATTCACCACATAAACAGAACCAAAGACAAAAACCACATGATTATCTCAATAGATGTAGAGAAGGCCTTCAACAAAATTCAACAGCACTTTATGCTAAAAACTGTCAATAAACTAGGCATCGACGGAATGTATCTCAAAATAATAAAAGCTATTTACAACAAACCCACAGCCAATATCATACTGAATGGGCAAAAACTGGAAGCATTCCCTTTGAAATCTGGCACTAGACAAGGATGCCCTCCCCTCACCACTCCTATTCAATATAGTATTGGAAATTCTAGCCAGAGCAATCAGGCAAGAAAAAGAAATAAAGGGTATTCAATTAGGAAAGGAGGAAGTCAAATTGTCTCTATTTGCAGACGACATGATTGTATATCTAGAAGACCCTATCATCTCAGCCCAAAACCTCCTGAAACTGATAAGCAACTTCAGTAAAGTCTCAGGATACAAAATCAATGTGCAAAAATCACAAGCGTTCCTATACACCAATAACAGACTTAAAGAGAGCCAAATCAAGAACCAACTGCCATTCACAATTGCTACAAAGAGAATAAAATACCTAGGAATACAACTAACAAAGGAAGTAAAGGACCTCTTCAAGGAGAACTACATACCACTGCTCAACAAAATAAGAGAGGACACAAACAGATGGAGAATCATTCCATGCTCATGGTTAGGAAGAATCAATATCGTGAAAATGGCCATACTGCCCAAAGTAATTTGTAGATTCAACGCTATCCCCATCAAACTACCAATGACCTTCACAGAACTGGAAAAAACCACTTTAAACTTCATATGGAACCAAAAGAGAGCCCACATAGCCAAATCAATTCTAAGCAAAAAGAACAAAGTGGGAGGCATCACACTACCAGACTTCAAACTATAGTACAAGGCTACAGTAATCAAAACACCATGGTGCTTGTACCAAAACAGAGACACAGACCAACAGAGCAGAACAGAGGCCTCAGAGGCAATGCCACACATCTACAACCATCTGATCTTTGACAAACCTCACAAAAACAAGCAATGGGGAAAGGATTCCCTGTTTAATAAATGGTATTGGGAAAACTGGCTAGCCATGTGCAGAAAGCAGAAACTGGACCCCTTCCTGACACCTTACACTATAATTAACTTCAGATGGATTAAAGACTTAACCATAAGACCTAACACCATAAAAACCCTAGAAGAAAACCTAGGCAAAACCATTCAGGACATAGGCATAGGCAAGGACTTCATGACCAAAACACCAAAAGCATTGGCAACAAAAGCCAAAATAGACAAAGGGGATCTAATCAAACTCCAGAGCTTCTATACAGCAAAAGAGACAATTATTAGAGTGAACTGGCAACCAATAGAATGGGAAAAAATTTTTGCAATCTACTCATCTGACAAAGGACTTATATCCAAAATCTACAAAGAAATAAAACAGATTTACAAGAAAAAACAAACCCATTCAAAAGTGGGCAAAGGATATGAACACACACTTTCAAAAGAAGATATATATGAGGCCAACAAACATATGAAAAAATGCTCATCATCACTGGTCATTAGAGAAATGCAAATCAAAACTACATTGAGATACCACCTCACGCCAGTTAGAATGGCCATCATTAAAAAAATCTGGAGACAACAGATGCTGGAGAGGATGTGGAGAAATAGGAACACTTTTACACTGTTGGTGGGAGTGTAAATTAGTTCAACCACTGTGGAAGACAGTGTGGCAACTCCCCAAGGACCTAGAAATAGAAATTCTGTTTGACCCAGCAATCCCATTACTGGGTATATATCCAAAGGATTATAAATCGTTCTACTATAAGGACACATACACACGAATGTTCATTGCAGCACTGCTTACAACAGCAAAGACTTGGAACCAACCCAAATGCCCATCGATGATAGACTGGACAGGGAAAATGTGGCACATATACACCATGGAATACTATGCAGCCATCAAAAACAATGAGTTCGTGTCCTTTGTAGGGACATGGATGAACCTGGAAACCATCATTCTCAGCAAACTTACAGGAACAGAGAATCAAGCACCACATGCTCTCACTCATAGGCGGGTGTTGAACAATGAGAACACATGGACACAGGGAGGGGGAGCATCACACACTGAGGTCTGTTGGGGGAGACTAGGGGAGGGACAGTGGGGGGTAGGGAGTTGGGGGAGGGATAACATGGAGAGAAATGCCAGATATAGGTGATGGGGATGGAGGCAGCAAAGCACATTGCCATGTATGTGCCTATGCAACAATCCTGCATGTTCTTTACATGTACCCCGGAACCTAACTAATTAAAAAAAAAAAAAAAAAAAAAAATATATATATATATATATATATATATATATATATAAGCCACCATGTGCTGGGCCTTATACAAGGCACTTCCAGCACCATTAATACCCTCACTTTATGGTGAGAAAGGCCTGACTCGGCAAGATGAAGTGATGGGCCTGAGGCTCACCAGACCCATGCCCAGTTCTGGAAGACTCCAAGTCCAGTGGTCTTTCATCTACATCTGCTGTGCCTCACCTGGGCAGCCTTGGTAGCTGGGGAGCATTTCTTCAAGGAGCTGCTTCTCACATTCAGGGAAGGTGCCTGTCCTGCTTTGCTGTGAAACTCCTCAATGTCACGACTTCCTCTGATATGTTCTTTAATTAGTTATTTCTGCAAACCTTAGTTTGATTAATTGGATGCAATCACAGGACTGGTTTAATGAGAGACTCAGTTCCTGCTCGGGGTCTCTCGGGTAGCATGAGAACATGTGGGGCTTCTTACCTGAAGGATGTCGCCAATTAGAGCCCATTTTGACTGCCGGGGTATGAGCCTACTGCCTCGGAGAACATCAATTAGCTCGATGGCTAAATTGTGCTAAGAGTTATCGGTTACCAAGGGGACCCATGGTCAATGCCAGGATTTAAGTGGCTCTTGTCTTCGGGGGATCATCTTTCCTGAGTTGCAGCCACGTTCTGGACCTGGTAATTATCAGCAGTCTGATTAGGCCTCATCCATTATAGAGAGTGACTTCCTAATCGCCAGCTGCTGGGGGAGGAAAGTGTCTCAGCTCCGACGCAGGTACACCCCGTCCAACGTGCAGGAGGCTGGCACACACACACCACAAGGCTGCTTTGGGCCTGTGGCCAGAGAGATGGCACAGGGCACACACTGGGCTTAGCTGGGTTTCCCTTGGAGGAGCTCAAGGTCTCAGGGCAGCCCTGGAGAGGATGGAACCCAGGCCATTCCTGGCAGGTTAAAGATGATTTCTGAGGGGATGCCTGGCCTGGGAAGAAAAGGGAGCCCCTACTCGTGCCAGGCACGGAGCCAATGATTATAAGTCAGTATTTATTGAGCACTTAGTATATGCCTAGCATTGCTCTAGTCTTGCCATAGAAAACAAGTCATTTGACCCTCTCTCTAGGGGGAAACTGAGGCACAGGGTATTAGCGGCTTGCCTACACATCTGAGATTTAAATCCAGGTAGTCTGCTTCCAAGTTGAACAGCTACAGCTGAACAGCATGTTGGCTCTCATGCTTGATGTATACCAGCTGTTCTTGAAGTTGTCCTATTATCCTTTGAGGGAATCTTTGTGGTCTTCACTTTTCTAACTACATGTCTGTGTGAGGCCAGGTTTTCTTCATATATGTCAACCAAAAAAACAGATTAAATGCAGAAGCAGTTAAGAGAAGCCAGAACCTGTTAAGTCAGGTATTTTTTAAATATGCAAAGATAGCTTATTTTTCATTAAAATGTTATTATGTTAATAGATAATTAGATAATGTATTAGATAATGGATTTGTTATTGCTATTTCAAAATTAATCAATAAGCATTTTTAAATTCTACTATAGGAAATATCAGCAGATATAATCTACATAATTCAAAGTTTTGGGGCTCTCAATAATACTTAAGAGCATAAAGAAGTTTTGAGACCAAAAGATTAAGAACTGCTGATACAGTCAGCATATTATATACCAGCAGTTGATAATTAATGCCCTCCCCTTACGGGTGAGTGAGTTCTCACTCTGTGAGGTTTTTTTGTTTTTGTTTTTGAGACAGAGTTTTCGTTTTTGTCGCCCAAGCTGGAATGTGATGGCAAGATCTTGGCTCACTGTAACCTCAGTTTCCCAGGTTCAAGTGATTCTCCAGCCTCAGCCTCCCGAGTAGCTGGGATTACAGGCATGCACCACCACGGCCGGCTAATTTTGTATTTTTAGTAGAGACAGGGTTTCACCATGTTGGCCAGGTTGGTCTCAAACGTCTGACCTCAGATGATCCAACTGCCTCCGCCTCCCTAAGTGCTGGGATTGCAGGCGTGAGCCACCACGACTAGCCTGTGAGTTCGGTTGTTAAAAAGAGCACAGCACCTCCCCACACTCACTCTTTCAGATCTCTCTCTCTCTCTCTCTCTCTGACCATGTGATCTCTGCACACACAGGCTCCCCTTCACCTTTCGCCATGAGAGGAGGCAGTCTGAGGCCTTCGCCAGATGCGGATACCCAATTTGAACTTTCCAGCCATCAGAATCACAAGCCAAATAATTTTTTAAATTTTTTCCTTTATAAATTACCCAGCCTCAGGTATCACTTTATAGCAACACTAAATAAGAAGAGCTAATACTTGGCATTTATCTGTGTAGGCATTGTCCTAAGTATATGATGTATTTTGACTTGTTTATTATTTGTTTGTTTTTGTTTTTGAGACAGAGTCTCATTCTGTTGCCCAGGTTGGAGTACAATGGTGGGATCTTGGCTCACTGCAACCTTCACCTCCCAGGTTCAAGTGATCCTCCTGCCATAGCCTCCTAAGTAGCTGGGATTACAGGTGTACACCACCACACCTGACTGATTTTTGTATTTTTTCATAGACATGGGGTTTCGCCATGTTGCCCAGGGTGGTCTCAAACTCCTCACCTGAAGCAATCTGCCCACCTCAGCCTCTTAAAGTGCTGGGATTACAGGCATGAGCCACCACACCCAGCCTATTTTGACTTATTTATCTTCACATCCAGGAGGTAACACAATTATCCCACAAGGCAACTGAGGCACCAAGTTTTCTTGTGCTTCAGTCTCCTGCCGGGCTGGGTTATGGCAGAGCCTCAGTGGAACGCAGGCCTGCAGGCTCTGGAGTCTGGGCCCTCTACACCATGTCCTCAGGCAGCATTGCTTATGCTTATGGGGCGCACTTTAACTGAACTAAGGACTTGCCTGTTTTAACTGCATCATCCTAAATTGCCCATGGTAAGGAAATTTCTGCACAGAGAGATGCATACTTTGTCTGAGGTCACACAGCCAGGAAGCAGTTTGGGGGATCCTTACTTCTAAGCCCTGAGCCAGATCCAGACCTGGCCAATCACCCCACCTTCCACCTCCTCAACCACAGCCACAGTGATTGGCTCAAGGGTGGGCAAAGCCTAGTCAGAATGAGAGCCAACTCCCCGGACCTTTACTGGAATATTTGGTGAGAGGCCCTCTGTTTCCCCCTCAGTGACTAAACTGATAAGATTTACCCTTGCTCCACTAGAGGCTGTTTTACCAGTGCAGAACCCATTCATTGAGAATGAACCCAACCAAGAGAAGACAGTTAAGAGATAGACTGACATCTGCTGATTTTACCTGAGCACCTGGGTCCAGCCATGCCTAATACTCCTGGCCTTTTCAGTTACATGAACCAATAAATCCCATTCTTAAGTCATTTGCGTTTTTTTCAAATATAACAGAACAAGTTCTGACCAATACAATCTATAAACATCAGACTGATTTTAACATGTTTCTGAGAGGGAATGCTTCTTCCTTTCTCCCACCTGCACCGCCTGCCAACCACTTCCCTGGCCCCTACTGCTGAGTATATGATGGACTATATTGTTTGCTGAGAGTGATGGCAAGGAAAACTGAGCCAGCCCCCGGCCCCCAACCCCCGGCCCTCTGCCGCCACCAAGCAGAAAACTGCTCAGCGTGTTCTAAAGTAGTAAACAGTATATGTATATCTTACACCAGTTAAAAACAATTCTCTAAGTACAGGATGTGTGACTGCCCCCGTGGCTTCCTTGTGGAGAATACTCTCTAGTTTGTCTTTGATAGGTGGTAAGCAGGCACCAGCTGCCTGCTTGGTTAATTTTGTTCTATGAGAAAACACAGAACACCTGTTTGTTAATAAGAATCACCTGTTCAGAGAGACTAACTACGTGGCTCACGTCTATAATCCCAGCACTTTGGGAGGCTGAGGCGGGCAGATCACCTGAGGTCGGAAATTTGAGATCAGGCTGGCCAACATGGTGAAACCTCATCTCTAGTAAAAATACAAAAGTTAGCCAGGCGTGGTGGCATGTGTCTGTAGTCCTAGCTACTCAGGTGGCTGAGGCAGGAGAATCAATTGACCCTAGGCGGCAGAGGCTGCACTCCAACCTGGGTGACAGAGGAAGACTCCATCTCAAAAAAAAAAAAAGAAAAAAGAAAAGAAAAACCAGCCTGATTGCTACAGAACCTGACATTTTCAGCCTCATTATTTGTTACTTTCCAGTCCTCATGCTCCCCCACCATCTTCTGTCACTCCCCTTAGCTTCTCACTGTCCCCAAACATGCCATGCTCTCTCCTGCTCCCACACCTTTGCCCCCACCATTCTGCCTGCCAGGAATGC
Source organism: Ateles fusciceps (assembly GCA_036589455.1). Taxonomy (NCBI): domain Eukaryota; kingdom Metazoa; phylum Chordata; class Mammalia; order Primates; family Atelidae; genus Ateles; species Ateles fusciceps. The sequence continues at coordinate 4,886,474 of JAZHEH010001341.1, read as the reverse complement.
CCTTGCCCACCTATCCCTTAACAGCCAGCGACTCAACGACATTACTGTATTTGGGAAGTCCTTCCTGACACCTCTGGCTGGGCTGGATGACTCTCTCTGGTTCCAACTCCTCCTTCACAGCACTGACAACCAAGGAACATGTCTGTTCTCCACTCACCTGTGAGGTCTTTGAGGAGGGAAGAAGGGAATTATGTCTCTAGGGCTCAGGAAGGATGCTGCTCAGGGCTTTCATGGGTTTATCATGTCCTGAAATTGTCTCCAAAGTTATGCCTGTCTGTATGAATATGTGTGGCAGAGTGAGTTTGTTAAGAGCACAGGCTTTGGAGTTAAACAGGCCTAGGTGTGAGTTTAACTAGCTGACTCTGATGAGTACACTAATGAGCTGCAGCACCTGTAGGCACTAACAACCTCTCTGTCTCAGTCCACCGACCTGCAAAGCGGAGATGGTAAACCTATCTTACTAGGGTGTGCTGAAGATTAGATAACGTGTGTTACAACTTAACTTGGTGCCTGCACGTAGCAAATTATTCATACATGCCAGTTCTTGGGATTATTACTTTATTGGTTTGCATTTAGTTTTTGTTGGGGAAGAGTTTTGAACTTTTGCCAAATTCTCAAACAGGTCCACGATCCAGGAAGGTCAAGAACCACTGGTTTGGAGAGTAAAAGGATCCCCCAGTGGGTCTGCCTGCTGGGATGTATACACTGCTGTAAGTTCCCACATACGGGCTTTGTGAGTTCCACTGACGGGTATCATGTAAGTATTCCTCTGTGGGTCAGGGTGTGATCTACCCGTGATGATTCTCCCCTCCCAAGTCCCTGGGTCCCTGTGACCTCCAGGGCTCTTCAAATACCTTATTAGCACCGGCTGAGAGCAGAGCTAGGCAGTGGGGCTGCTGTTGCCTCTGCGGAGAACGTCCCTCTGCCACAGAGAGAAGCAGCAGCTCCGACACGGGGTGGGCAGGCTCAAGGCTCCTTTGTGTCTGGACCTGATGACTCAGGGAACATCTCACTTCTGAGGACATCATTGTCAGCACAAAGCAGTGGCTCTGACGACAGAGCCCAGGCTCCTCTGGACTGGCACTGTCCTGCCGCCCCCAGCCCCCTTGATTGCTCAGCCCCCTTTCCTGTGACCTCAGCAGCATTAAAGCCGCGTCTGTAATAAACTTGTCCTTTACTCACTGGTCCTCCCAGTGGCCAGAGAGGGTACACTGTGATCCTTGTCAGAACCCTGAGGCCCCAGTAGACTGGGCGGAGCCAGGTTTGGGATTCAGGTCCCCCTCCTCCAAACCCTTGTGGCGTGGCAGGCAGAAGTGCACACTCAGTATAAGGCAAACCAGGGTAGGTCTCGGCTGTGGCACTCTCAAGCTGTGCTGTTGGGCCAGCCATTTCTATGTTCTGAGCTCCAGTTTCCTCTTCTGTCAGAAGGAGATAGTCACAACTGAACCCCTTCTCCCCTGCCTTGCAGAGATATCATTCCAAAAGTTGACTGTGATTATGTCACCCTCCTGCTCACAGCCCTCAGCAACACTCCCTGGCCCTCAGGATGAAGGTCAAGTTTCTTGGGCTGCCATTCAAGGCCCTTTGTGATCTGGATGCTGCCCATTGCCCTGGCCACACCCCCCACCACACACCCCATCCAGTCACAAACCAAACCATTTCTTTCTTCAGCCCACTCAATTCTGCTTCCTTTGCCAGGAATTCTTTCCTGCTTCAAACTCAATGCAGGTACCTCTTCCTCCAGGAAGCCTTTCATGACCTCCTATTCCTCTTTCCACATTGCATCAGGGCCTCCTCTTGGCTTCCACCTCCCAGAGTTGAGTGGACCTTGTGCTAGAATCCTGGCATTAGAAAGAGCCTTAAAAGTTCATTGAGAGGCTGGTGGCTCATGCCTGTAATCCCAGCACTTTGGGAGGCCGAGGCGGGTGGATCATCTGAGGTCAGGAATTCGAGACCAGCCTGACCAACATGGAGAAACTCTATCTCCACTAAAAATACAAAATTAGCCGGGTGTGGTGGCGCATGCCTGTAATCCCAGCTAGTCAGGAGGCTGAGGCACAAGAATCGCTTGAACCTGGGAGGCAGAGGTTGTGGTGAGTCAAGATTGTGCCATTGCACTCCAGCCTGGGCAACAAGAGCAAAACTCAAAAAAAAAAAAAAAAAAAAAAAAAGTTAATTGAAAGCAGTGAATCTCCAAGTGTGGCCCAGCATCATCTGGAAACTTGTTAGAAATGTACAGTCTTGGGTCCCACCTCCAGAGCTACTGAATCAGAAACTCTGGGAGTGGGACCCAGCAATCTGTGTTGTCACAAAGTCCTCCAGGGAATTCTGATGCCCAAATTTCAGAACCACAGTTCTAATGCAGTCGTTTGCAGCCATGCTAGAGTTCTGCATTTGCAGTGCCCCATGAAATCGACTGCCACGTGGTCTGGGCTCCTGCACCTGCTACAGGAGGGAGAGGCCCCAGCTGAGCTGTTGGTGCCCTGTGTGCCCAGCCACCCCTCCTTCCAGGGGCCTCCAGCTGATAGAGTTGTTACAGAAGAGAGTTCTCTTTATCACATCCTATTCTCCTGCTTCCTGCAGACACATGGCCAATTTTAAATCGTAACTTTCTTTTATTGGCAAAGAAGAAATTTTGGCACCTATTTCATTTATTTCTCATCAGCTTCTCTTCATCCCAATCTTGGCAGGCTGGAGCCTGCGGGGCTTAAAAATCAAAATACTGGTCATCTGCCTCTTCAGGAAAATGTTGTAAATTTCATGGGGCTCATCTCAGACTCACCAAATGTTACCTGGAAAAATACATCTTTCCTCCTCTTCTCCTGCTCAGCACCCCGCCAGTGTGGTTCAGAGAGTTGTGAAGTTCTCAGTAGTCCACATGTTTTCTGAACCAACTTCTCTTCCCATTAGAAGAGTCCAACTTCCCTCAATTCCCCTTTTTCCACTTCTGGAATTGCTAACCTGTCATACTTGGAAGTTCTTCTTGGTGTCTAATCTAACTCTTGCTATTGCTGGCTTCAAACCAGCCTGTCACATATGGAGGAAAAGTATTTTTATCTCTATTTTTCAGCTCTGGAAATTAGCACAGGACCTGGCACACAGTAGGCACTTGATGTTGGTTTGGAAAATAAGTGAATGAATGAATGAGGAGATTAACAATAACAATTGTTGATGATGAAAATGAACATTTAGGCTGAGATGGGGGAATCACTTGCGCCCAGGAGGTCAAGGCTGCAGTGAGCTATGATCATGCCACTGCACTCCAGCCTGGGTGACAGAGCAAGATCCTGTCCCTAAAAAAAAATTTTTAAATGAACATGGATTATGTTAAGTGTCTCAGATATGTTCAAACACCTAACAGCCTTGTGAGGTCGATACAAAATGTCTGTGAAGGACATAAAAGATAATCTTAAAGAGGGAAAATGTTACTTTCATGATGCAAAATGTAATTTCCATAGCTATGGAAATTTGCATCAGGTGCCAAATTATCTGTAAATATAATGCAATTCAAAATGCCAAAATGTCTCAGTGTGGTGGCACACACCTGTAGTCCTAGCTACTTGGAAGGCTGAGGTGGGAGGAGCTCTTGAGTCCAGGGTTTTGAGGCTATAATCAGCTATGATTGCACCACTGCACTCTAGCCTGGGTGACAGTTAGACCTTGTTTCTAAAAACAAACAAAAACAAAAACAGCCAAAATGATTTTTTAATGAAACTTCACATGTTGATGGTAGAATTCACATAGAAGAGCAAAATGTGAACAATGGCCAAGGCAATTTTGAAGAAATATAAATTTGTAGTCTCTCCTCTGACAAATGTTTTCATTGTTAAAAAGCTAAAGTAATTAACACAATATATTACCAGTAAAAAAAAGTTACATGGGGGTCTGCGGACCTGCGCTGCCTCAGGATGTAAAGTGTACCAAGGAGGTCGGGGAGGGCAGCATGGGCCTGTGAGGGCTGTGGGTGCCTGTGTCCCCCCAGCTCCCCCTGCAGCTGGCCCTGCAGTGGTCCGCTCCAGTTGCCATGCGGATACGGGTTCCAGACTGCAGGCTACCTGTTCTCTGGTGCCCCCCGCGTCCCCAAGCTCCCCCTGCGTCCCCAAGCTCCCCCTGCAGCCAGCTCCACAGTGGTCCACTCGAGTTGCTGCGCATGCAGATCAGGTTCCAAACTGAAGGCCTCGTGTTCCTGGTGTTTATTGTGACCCCAACAGGCCGGGGTTACTGCGGCGATAGCCAGAGCAGCCTTGGTGCTGTGGAGGAGCCCGGAGCTACATCTCAGCCGTACTTGGGTCTGGTCTTGGAGGAGCTACGCAGGATTGTGGAAATACTGTCTGAAAGTGTGGAATCAGATTCTAACCCTTATGGTTTTCCATGGGAATTAGTGATATGGGCAGCTATTGTTGGATTTTTGGCTGCTCCCCTTTTTTGTGGAGAAGTTTTAGATCAGTTAGGAGTCAGCTTTATGTGGAAGAAGAAAAAGCTTGCTGTAACGCTTTCTGGACTGATTGAACAAAAATGTAAACTACTTGAAAAATCTAGCCTTGTTCAAAAAGAGTATGAAGGCTATGAAGCAGTCATTTTTAAAGAATGCCCGCTTTGAGAAGGAGGCAGCAGAAGCACACAGTTTGGAGGCAACCTGTGAAAAGCTGAACAGGTCCAATTCTGAACTTGAGGACAAAATACTCTGTCTAGAAAAAGAGTTAAAAGAAGAGAAATCTAAACATTCTGAACAAGATGATGGCGAATATTGATGGCGAATATTTCAAAAAGGATACAGTCTGTAGAAGATGAGTCAAAATCTCTCAAATCACAAATAGCTGAAGCCAAAATGACCTTCAAGATATTTCAAATGAATGGAAAACAACTGAAAATAGCAATAAAGATGTTTGAATGAAAATTCTCGACTTCAGGAAAGCCAGAAACAGCTTTTGCAAGAAGCTGAAGTATGGAAAGAATAAGTGAGTGAACTTAAACAGAAAATAACATTTGAAGACTGCAAAGTACACACAGAACAAGTTCTAGATGAGGAAAACGATCACATCAAGACTCTGAATGAACACTTGCTGGAGATGAAAGATTGGGCTGCTATATGTGGAGAAGACAGAACAGATGATAATAACTTGAAATTAGAAATGAGCAATCAATCAGAAAATGGTGCTTACTTAGATGAACCTCCAAAAGGAGCTTTGAAGAAACTGATTCATGCTGCTAAGTTACATGCTTCTTTACAAACTTTAATAGGAGAAAGGAACCAAATTTATATTCAGTTATCTGAAGTTGATGAAACAAAGAAAGAGCTTAGAAAGCATATTGAAAATCTTCAGACTGAACAAGCATTTTTGCAGTCCGAAAACACATATTTTGAAAGTGAGAATCAGAAGCTTGAACAGAAACTTAAAGTAATGACTGAATTAAAACAACAAGCTGCAATGAAACTTTACAAAACATTATTAGTAGAGGAAAATTACTAGTTAGAGAAAAAAGAGAAACTTTCTAAAGTAGATGAAAATATGAACTATACGACTGACGAGCTGGAGACCTACAGAAAGCAAGCCGAAGATCTTGAAGAAGAGTTGGAAAGAACAAGTCATTCTTATCAGAGGAAGATTATTTCCCATGAGAAAAAAGCACATGATAACTGGTTTGCAGCTCAGACTGCTGAAAGAAACCTCAAAGATTTAAGGAAAGGAAATGCTCACAACAGACAAAAATTAACTAAAACAGAGTTTAAATTTGAAGTTTTACAAAAGAATCCTTATACATTTTATGTTCCAAATACAAAATACAGCAGAGAGCATTACCCATTTGTTACCCATATGAGAAGAAGACCTCCTTTCCCCCCACCTCCTCCAGGAACTGAGTTTGGAGTTTCTCCACATGATTTTCCACCAAGAGATTTCCCAGGTCCACTGTATGCTCCATTTCCAATGAGAAATGTCTCTCCACTGAGGGGTTTTCCTCCTTACCTTCCCCCCAAGACCTAATTTTTCCCCCCACCCCCCCAAATTCTGAATGTAGAAGGGAGATCTTTCAGGGTCAATTCCGCCTTCAAGTGAGCCTGCTACTGAACATGCAGAACCACAGCAAGAAACCTGACAATATTTGTGTCTTTCTCTTCAACAGTAATGCTGCCTGACCTCGAGGCCCCGTCAGGGTCTAGTCTGCCTTCAAGTGAGTCTGCTACTGAACATTCAGGGTCACAGCAAGAAATTGGTTATACGTTGCCAAGTTGGCATTATAAATAAATTAAAAAGTAATAAACTGCATTTAATGAATTATGTCAGAAAAATTATATGGCAAACATGAAACAAAATGTTATCTCCAACTGAAACTCTATTCAAAAATAAATTTTAAGTATTTTAATAATGTAAATATAATAAGCTTTTGTAATGTCAAAGAACATAGAATACTTTTATAAACTCAGGGTAAGAACAAATTTCACAAATTACACATGACAACAAATCAGAAAGTATAAGTTTGGTATGTTTTATCTCACTGAAATTAAAAACTCTTTGCAGCCGAATCTATGAAGAAATTTAAAAGACAAAGCAAAACAGTAGTGCTGTATAGTTGTAATCCTTAAAAGTAACAAAGGATTACAAATGAAGTTTATAATGTACCATCACAGAGACGAAGATAAATACGGACAAGTCATGCTAGGGGACAGAAAAGAAACTATAATTATACTAAAAAGTATTGTCAATCTCTCCAACCATAAAGAAAATGTATAATGAAACCATGAGATTTTCTACTCATAATTTGGCAAAAGTTTTTAAAACTTTATAATGAGGAGAAACTGGACTTTCATGCACTGTTGATGAAAATGACAATTTTATACAACTCCTCTGAAAAGCTATCTGTAATAGTTTGAAATTTTGAAATAGTACAATACTTTCACCCAGCAATTCACACTTTTAGAGAGAAAAATGGTATATTGTGCAGTACTTTAAAAAAAGGACTAGTGCTACATCTATTTACATAGTTATTTTAAACACGATTTGATTAAAACAAATAATACAATATAATAAAAGTGTTGCCACATAATATGGTTGATGTAATATTGAAAACTATGTGAACAATACAACATATTGTTTTCAAAATAACATAGTAATTGTTTTAAATTTTAGCAATTTTTTGATAATTATAAAATTATTATGTGAGACATTTTCATTAAAAATAGAAGGTAACTCCCTGCACTAATGTTTGAAACTTTTCTCTAAGCATAAAATTAGTTCAAAATTTAAAAATTAAGCACATTAAAAATCATACAGCATCAACATCTTGCTTTCTCTGGAGAGAGAAAAGAGAAAAGAAAGAGAAATGGTATTGAGAGAACTATATATTTTCAACAATAGCTATAAGTTTGTTCTTAAAAATATGAAGCATTGGCCAGGCGCACTGGTTCACGCCTGTAATCTCAGCACTTTGGGAGGCCGAGGTGGGTGGATCATGAGGTCAGGATATTGAGACCATCCTGGCCAACATGGTGAAACACCGTCTCTACTAAAAATACAAAAAAAATTAGCTGGGCATGGTGGCGCATGCCTGTAGTCCCAGCTACTCTGGGAGGCTGAGGCAGGAGAATTGGTTGAACCTAGGAGGCGGAGACCGCAGTGAGCTGAGATCGAGCCATTGCACTCCAGCCTGGGTGACAGCGCGAGACTCCGTCTCAAAAAAAAAAAAAAAGAAACATTTATAGCAAAATGGTGGCAAGGTTTGTCAAGTCATATTATTCTATCTACTATTCTGTACATATAAAACAATAAAGTAAATAAAAATAAATACGATAATCACTTTTAAATGTTCAAATAGATACCGTTAGTAAATTAATTGGTCAAATCTCATAGATATGCATGTTTGTAATTTAAATTGAATTAGCAACCATGTTGAATGACAGGAAAGTTGCCTCCTATCTGCCTTTCTTTTCCCTTATTTATAGACATTGACCTTTGTTTAATCTCCAGCTGAATACTTTCAACAAATTGCAATGAGATATAATTCTCATGTTTGTGAGTAGGGTTCAAACTTGTAAATAATAGCTTTATAATATTTTTAGATTGCATTTTCAAGACTCTTGGTAACAATATTTCACTTTTAAGTTATAATTATATTTCGCTGGAAATGTCTTTCTCTTTTCTTTAGAAGGGCTATTTCCTTACTTTTTTAGAAGTGTTTCAAAACATATTTGAATATGTTTTTTTAACTTAAAAAGATTAAAAATCAGCTTTTAGAATGCATATATTTTTAATTTGCTTATAGAATGCAGACATTCATTCTCAAAATGTAAGAATTTTAGCTTTTCAAGCTTCAGTTTTCATAAAACAGCTACATTTATTAGCTAAATCAATTTTAAGATTACCTATTTAGATAATTACAACTATTGAAAAGGTGTAATGGAGCATTGTTTTATTATTTATTGCTAAGATAGAAAAAGGGTAAAAATAAAAAATAGAAGTTGTCTATAGGGAGTTAGCAAGATGGGAAGCATAGGTTAATTTTTATGGTCCAAAGGAAGAGAAAGGGTTACATGGTCATTGATTATGGAGAGTAGAACCTGCAGTCAGTCATGATTAGTGAAAAGGAAAAGAAGATAGGAAATCTTCTCTTCATTTTGTTGCAAGCTATAAATTAGTTTCAGTCTGGCCTCCATTAATTCAAAATTTTCTGAGTCTGTCTCAAAAGATGTCCTGTGGTAGATACAGGGGAAGAAAAATCATTTCCTCTATCCTCTTAGCTTCTGTGGCTGGGATCTTTGAATTAAACAGACAAAAGAAAGGTTAATAAGAGAAAAAGCATACAAATTTTATTTGATGTTAATTTTTGCATTTACAAGGAGTCATTCATTGAAAAGAAGGGAAGACCTGGAGTAAAGACCTGAAGAAGAGATTAGACCTGGAAGAGTTATATGCCCTTTTAACAAAGCATGAGAAATTGTAGAGACCTGACTAGACAAAGGAAAGGGGTTGGGGATTCTACAGGCTGTAAATTATGAGAAGATAAATACATGCTGTAAATTAATGGAAGATAATAATTATTTTGTAAGGTTTTATTTGTGTGGGTTCATCTTGGTGCTTTCTTCTCCTGGTGATAAATGTTTTTCTTTCAGGTCTAGAGAAGGGGACATATTCATAAAGGGAAATTTATGCTCTGATATTCTTTAGACGGATAGGCTTTTCCTGTGTCTGCTGTTTCTCAATTTCTTTTAACTCAGAATAATGAGGCATATGTTGGGATGGCATAGTTTTATATTGAGAATTATAATCATAACTAGACAGGAAGCTGAAAAGTTTTCTGCATAGGTGTTGAGGCTTAGGAGACTGCCCCAGTACATCATATTAGAAGATCTAACCAGGTTTCTGTTTGCAGAACCAGAAAGTGCTGAGTTATGTGCATGTGAAAGAGAGTTATAGCCAATGTTTGTTCTAAAACTTGAACTTTACTAGAAACCTGTGGTTGGCTCTGAAATTATTATAGTTAGTGAGGCTGATTAGGAATGGAGAGAAGGATGGACAGAAGGAGACTGGCAAACTGACATACCCATCACAAGATAGAGATGCTGGGTGGACTTGGGGATAGTGATTCACATAGGAATTAGCATACCAATATTAGATCACTGCCAAGCCAAGGAAGATCTGTACAGGTGAGGGAGGCTGGGGATACTGAGGTTCCTAATTCTTGACCAGAGTTATTTCTGTTGTTAAAATAAAAACTTTATCCAAATTAATTTTAAGGGAGTTTAATTGAGCAATGAACAATTCACAAATTGGGCAGCCACCAGAATCACAGCAGATTCAAAGAGACTCCAGCACAGCCACGTGATGGAAGAAGATTTATAGACCAAAAAAGGGAAATGACATGCAGAAATTGGAAGTGAGGTGCAGAAAGCTGGACTGGTTACAGGTTGGTGTTTGCCTTATTTGAACACAGTTTGAACACCCAGGAGTATATGAATGGTTGAAATATGGCCACTGGGATTGGACAAGACTCAGCTATTGTTACAGGTGCATACTCCTAAATTAGGTTTTTAATCTTCTCTACCTATTAAGTTAGGTTGCAGTTCGTTCACAGGGACTCAAATATAGAAGTATGAAGTCCTTCTCAGGCCGTAGTTTGCTTTAACACTTTGCTAAGTGTCAATTTAATTTAATTAAATATGGTTTTTAAAAAATTCATACTCTAGGACTTCAAAGATTAGTTAATATCGATTAACTTTGATGTCAATGTTAATGTCAATTCACAATTTACATACTGAAGTCATTTTCCCACCTCAGGTTGGAATCCCTCCTATTTTCATTAATAAAATGATTACTTTGTTTTCACAGTCAGGATCCAACCTTACTATTATTGTTGTTGTTACAATAATTATTATTATTTTAAATTTTTATTTTCTCTCCTCCTTCCCCTGTATCCCCTGAGCCATTTATTCACTAAGTACTTTTCTTATCCATCGTCACCATTATAGGCCAGATTTTCATTATTTATTACTGAATGATTGCTAGCCTTCTATTTGCTTTCCCTGCCTTGAGTTTCTAGAGGTTTCTATATATCGTGAACAACATTTTTATTTAGTTACTTCCTAAAACACTGATTTCTATTTTCTGCATCTCAAATTGTAAAGCACTTACCTCCTCTCCAGGTTTTATGTAGTATCAAACTAGTTGATCCGTCTCACCACAAATCTCTCTCCTGTGTTAAATCCACCCTGTCCTCTAGTCCTACTCACATCCTTCTTATCTTAAAAACATAGTATGTTCTTTCTTAACCATATGTTTACTTCTTAACTCATCTATAATAGAAAGGATTTTGTGCCATTCCCAGTGGTCTACATTTTGGAGCATCTATAAAGTTTAGTTCAAATCCCTTCACACCATGAAGCTCAATCTTTTCTAGCACTGCAGCCCACAGTGATTTCCCTCTTTTCAAACCATTCAGAACTTGTCATGTGAGCTGAATATCGTTATCACTTCCTTATTTACTACCTACTGCATGCTTGCCTTTTGTTTCATTTTTATCTTTAAGATCTCCCCAAAGATATGTCAAGTGGTTCTAGACAGGGTCCGTTGGATATACTCTTTTCTACATCCCTTCTAGTCAAAATAGAAGTTGTCACTTAGTAGATAATTTTAAAAAATGATTTCATTATGAATTTGCTATGTGTCAGCTATATAATTAGGTTGTTAGGGGACTTGTCTTAAAGCTCCATTTGCAGAGTAAAAGCAATTCTTTGACTTACATTGTTTATTTGGTTGGGCGGAGCTGTTCATTAATGGATGGAATAAGAACCTCTATGAGAAAGTTTTAACTATAGAATATTGGTTAAAAGCAAGGATTCTAGATTCAGGATCTCTATGTAGATTCAACCCAGACTCTCTTCTGTTCACCAGTTACAAGCTGTGTCTGTGGGCAAATTATTCGACTTCTCCTTGCCTCAGTTTTCCCTGTTAGAAATAAGGATTATGTTAATAGCAATATCAGAAGTGTGGAAAGACTCAACAAGTTAATAAACGCTGGTTAGAACAAGGACTAGGACTTAGAAACAAATTGGCATAAACGATTTTGAGTCTTTATCTTTATTTCTCTTTACTGATTCATTTTCTGAAACCTATTCATAACTATAAATTAATAGAATCTAGCCAGCATGTAAAATGACCACCATAGCATACAAAGATTTTGAAGAACAGATGTACTTGCTCTCTTCAAACTTTCAAATACTGTGAATGAAGAAAGTAAAGGGCCTTCTCCTTAGGAAAATGAGAAGGACTTAGGACTCCAGAGTTCTTTACTTATCTCACACTGTTTATTGAACATTCATATGACTGATACATGCTATGGACACTATAGGAGATTTTTAAAAATTACATGATGGAAGTGATGCATGCTTTAATAATAGAGTATGCATGTATGAGTAGCAAAAGTAAGGCAGTGAAGACAAAAAGACCATAGAAAGGGATATATTCCAGACGACAGAATATATTCCTATTGTTAGATGCATTCGATTTTCCAGAGATCCAAACACTTGTCTGTCTCCAACCCCTTGCATCTTGGGGCCAGATTATAACTCATCTTCGCTAGCATGCCAGTATAGAGACAATCAGAGCCTACACATTAAAAATAAAAAAGGGATGTTGGTAAATAAGTATGCATCAGAAATACAAGAATGTCTGTATCATGTAATAAAGCACATTTTTTAAAATTACATTTTAGATTTTGGGGTACATGTGAAGAACATGCAAAATTGTTGCATAGGTACACACGTGGCAGTGTGATTTGCTGCCTTCCTCCCCCGTCACCTATATCTGGCATTTCTCCCCATGCTATCTCTCCCCAACTCCTCACCCCCCCCCGCTGTCCCTCCCCTGTCTCCCCCGACAGACCCCAGTGTGTGATGCTCCCCCCCCCCCGTGTCCATGTGTTCTCATTGTTCAACACCCGCCTATGAGTGAGAACATGCAGTGTTTGATGTGTCAGTTTGCTGAGAATGATGGTTTCCAGATTCATCCATGTCCCCACGAACTCATTGTTTTTGATGGCTGCATAATATTCCATGGTGTATATGTGCCACATTTTCCCTGTCCAGTCTATCATCGATGGGCATTTGGGTTGGTTCCAGGTTTTTGCTATTGTAAACTGTGCTGCAATGAACATTCACGTGCACATGTCCTTATAATAGAATGACTTATAATCCTTTGGATATATACCCAGTAATGGGATTGCTGTGTCCAGTGGAATTTCTATTTCTGGGTCCTTGAGGAATCGCCACACTGTCTTCCACAGTGGTTGAACTAATTTACACTCCCACCAACAGTATAAAAGTGTTCCTATTTCTCCACACCCTCTCCAGCATCTGTTGTCTCCAGATTTTTTAATGATGGCCATTCTAACTGGCATGAGATGGTATCTCAATGTAGTTTTGATTTGCATTTCTCTAATGACCAGTGATGATGAGCATTTTTTCATGTGTTTGTTGGCCTCATATATGTCTTCCTTTGTAAAGTGTTGGTTCATATCCTTCCCCCACTTTTGAATGGGCTTGTTTGTTTTTTTCTTGTAAATCTGTTTTAGTTCTTTGTAGATTCTGGATATCAGCCCTTTGTCAGATGGATAGACTGCAAAATTTTTTCCCATTCTGTTGGTTGCTAATTCACTCTAATGAGTGTTTCTTTTGCTGTGCAGAAGCTGTGGAGTTTGATTAGGTCCCATTTGTCTATTTTGGCTTTTGTTGCCAATGCTTTTGGTGTTTTGGTCATGACGTCCTTGCCTACGCCTATGTCCTGAATGGTTTTGTCTAGATTTTCTTCTAGGGTTTTTATTTTAATGTTTCTCTTGCCTCATCCCTTTCGAACCTGCAGGATAATGGAAACGTATATGCGTATGTGTAGAATGATAGCTAAGAACAAAATTTATCTGTAATCTATGAATATCTGAAAATGGCAAAAATGCTATAGAGTGTAAAGTTCTCTATTGTTGTATTCACAAAACTGGGGATTTGGATGGGTTAGACATTGTGAGATGAATTGGCAAGGCAGGTCCTTTGATGGTATCCTACATGCTTAGGATGACAGGAGTGCTTAGGTCTGGAACAGCAAGTGTCTGTGAAAATGCCTGTTGGTTGTACCTATTAGTCTGATAAATTATACGGAGAAATGAGATTAATTTAGTTACTATTTGAAAGACAACTATATTAACCATCCGTCTCTGCCAGTGTTAGAGAACGGAGCTCAATGAGAAGATGAACATTTGTTTCAAAATTAATAAAAAAAGAAACAATTTTCTAAGTAATTTTTCACCAGGATGGCATAAGCCATGTATTTGTACATAGAAGTCACATTCAGTAGTTGATTAAATACCTCTCATATAGCATGAGACATTTACTTATAACTTGTTTTATAGACTCCATAATTTTTTTCTCACTCATCTACCTCCATTAGTATTATTAAAATATATATTCAGAATGCAAGGAGAAAATTTGAAAGGTAGCAACATTTTAGACTGATATTCGTATGTATTCGGTTGGTGCAAAAGTAATTGCGGGCTTTGCCATGGAAAGTAATGGCACCCAACATCCAGGGCACTAAGCCCTGGGCAGCCGGGCATGGACCCTCAAGCTGCTGGGGCTCAGGCACAGGGGGCTGCAGAGCCCTCTGGGGGCCCCCTGCTACCGAGCACACAGAAGGTGCATCCCCAAGCCTAGAGGCTGCCTTTGCTGCAGCTGACCACTCCAGTCAGGAGAGACTGAGAAGGCTATGGATTGACTAGCAGTTGGAGCACAGAGCGTCCCTAGTGACAGTCCAGCCCAGGGTGAGGGCACCCATTCTGAAGAGGAAGGATTTGCTGTGGATGAGGACTCTGATGGAGAACCGAATCCCTGGGAGCTGTCAGAAGGGACAAACTGTCCACCCAAAGAACAGCCTGGCAATCTTTTTAATGAGGACTGGGCCTTGGAGTTGAAAGCAGATCAAGAGAATCTATATGATGCTGACAACATCCAGGAGAGCATTTCTCAAAAGCTCAAACCTTGAATCGGCTGTGCCCTGCAAGGAGACATGATCTATGACCCCAGCTAGCACCATCCACCTCCACTGACAACCCATTATTTCAGGATGGTCTTTGAAACAGGACAGTTTGATAATGCCGAAGACTGAGTGTGGAGCTTTCTACCTTGTAGGTGGGCGTGCCTCCAGGTCAAGATCTCTTTTGTGTCTTGGAGATAAAAAGTCATATCTGAGAAAACGTTTCCAGGGATCCCTAGTCTGGGGTACACAGACTGGTGTTCATAAGGCCCCGTTGTTCTTCTCAATCTGTTCTTGTTCTTAATGGGTTCCTCCTTGGAATGAGTTTGTTTGTGTCTGTGTCAAGAGGAGTTGTGTTCCTTGTAAATACAGGTTAAAAAATAATAATAATGGCAAAACCCACAATTACTTTTGCATCAACCTAGTCTGCCATTCTTAATAGGTATTAACGACAAAAGATGCATTTATTTAAATTGCAGAAAGTGTAAAACAAGGACTGTTTCTTACATATACTCTAGTGAAGTTTTCTTTCTGTGTAATTTGCATATATGAGCTACACAGATTCAGATATAAGGGAGGATCAGGCTCATATTTTCTAAAATGTGTATCTGAAATAAACCATTCTAAATCAGATTTATTACATATCTACTCTGTGAAACAATTGCCATGTATTGGATGGGCCATTCTGTCTCTTGCCTCAAGTTAAACATTGGATGTACTGTTTTCTTGCCTATATTTCACGAGGTCAAGAGATCGAGACCATCCTGGCCAACGTGATGAAACCCCGTCTCTACTAAAAATACAAAAAATTAGCCGGGCGTGGTGGAGCGTGCCTGTAGTCCCAGCTACTCGGGAGGCTGAGGCAGGAGAATTGCTTGAAACCAGAAAACAGAAGTTGCAGTGAGCTGGGATCACGCCACCACACTCCAGTCTCAAAACAAACAAACAAACAAAAAAACGAGTCCGGTAGAGAACCAGCAGTTATTTCACTGTAAAGGTAAAGTAAATCTTAATTCAGTCTGAAGCAGTCACTGGAGAAAGTTTGTGATTGCTGTCCTTGTTGCTATACTAATGTAGTCTGTCCAGCTGCTTTTCTCGAGGTCCAATAATGAGATGCAGACCAACTGGGGAAAAAAAAGAGTTTATTTCTGCAATCATCAAGAAGGTTAGGGTAACTCACCAGACCAACTCACAGTTACAAGTTTTTCTCCGGTACACATACATTTACAGCTCCATGCCTACATGTGGAAGTGCACCTACCAGCAGGAGTGTTTCATTTAATCTCTGTCTAATCTCTAATTTGTCAGGGGTCTGGAAAGCTTTTCTCTAGAGCCTTGGAAAGTTTCTTAATCTTAAGTGGGCCCTGGAACAAGATGCATATGTAGGAATGATTGTATTTTTGGATCAGACATGGGGTGTTCAATCTTTTGGCTTCCTTGGGCCACGCTGGAAGAACTGTCCTAGGCCGTACACAAAATCTACTAACGCCAACGATAGCTGATGAGCTAAAAAATAAAAATAGAAAAATCACAAAAAAAAGCTCATAAAAAGTTTACCAATTTTATCAATTTGTGTTGGGCTATATTGGAAGCCATCTTGGGCCACATGTGGCCCACAGTCCACGTGTCGGACAAGCTTGCTTTAGGGTCTGAGAAAACTCAGGTGGAATCTTAATGGGTTTGATTCCACATTTCAGCTCTCATACTCAGGTACCAGTCTCTCCAGTTCTTTAATGTTTAACTATGTATTTGTCAGATTTATAGTAAGGGGCTGGTTGAAACTGTCTGCTCTGGCTGCTAATGGAAACCTGACCTACTACATTCTGACAAAGTCACAGTACAGAAGGGTTGATTTAATTTTTTTTCTTGATTCCCAAAACACTAAATATACTAACCATGTTTTAACTTCACTCTCTACTTACTAGTGAAAAACAATGAATGTCGGTATATAAACATACGTCACTAGTTCATTAACGTACAACATTAGGTTCATTTAAATTTCAGAATGCTAAAGATGTTAAGAAGAGGAAAGTATAAAACCTGGAACCAGAAACTCTGGGCACGAGCTAGTGGATCTAGCTGCACTCTAGAAATAATTCCACATTTGCGTTGACCAGACAGATGAACAGAAAGTGAAAAAAAAAAAAAATTGTTGCGAGCTGAATTATGGTCCCCTAAATTCATATGTTGAAGTTCTAGTTCTCAGTACCTCAGCACGTGAGTGTATGTGGAAATAGGGCCTTTAGCAAGGTAATTAAGGTAAAATGAAGTCATAATGGGTGGACTCTAATCTAATCTGACTAGTGTCCTTACACTAGGAGGAAATCAGGACATAGGTAACACAGATCAAAAGAAAACCCTGTGAAGACACAGGAAGGCAGCCCTTTGCAAGCAAAAGAGAGAGGCCTGGCTGGGTGTGGTGGCTCATGCCTGTAATCCCAGCACTTTCAGAGGCTGAGGAGGGTGGATCACCTGAGGTCAGGAGTTCAAGACCAGCCTGACACCATGGTAAAACCCCGTTTCTACAAAAATACAAAAATTACCTGGGCATGATGGCAGGTGCGTGTAATCCCAGCTACTTGGGAGGCTGAGGCAGGAGAATTGCTTGAACCCAGGAGGCAGAGATTGCAGTGAGCTGAGATTGTGCCATTGCACTCCAGCCTGGCTGGGCAACAGAGAGAGACTTCGTCTCAGAAAAAAGACAGTAAGATCCTGTCTCTAAAAAACATTTTTTTAAATGAACGTTCATTCTGAGGATTATGTTAAGTGTCTCAGATATGTTCAAATACCCAACAACCTTTTGAGGTAGATACTATTTTATCCCTGTTTTACATAGGGGAAAACTGAAGCTCAGAGAGATTAAGCAATTTGCTTAAGGTCACACAGCAATGTCATGACAGAACTAGTAATTGAACCGAGCTGAACTAATCATACAATTGAATGATCACTTCCTAGATTATCCCTTGAGTGTTGCTTTTCTGAGGGTCACAGCTGTTGCAGGAAGCCTCTAGCTTCTGGAAGTTCAGTGTGAGGGCCAGGCAGAGACAAATGAGCCCCACAATTGTCCTTTGATGAAAAGCTCCTGAAGACAGCTAGGGAGGAGGAGGAGGAGGCAGACAGACGCTGGGCACACCAGAGGAGACAGAGATGTAGCGTCAAAGGCAAAAGCGCCGACAGGTCTGTAAGTAAGAGGCCCCTTCTCTGTCACCCGGCTGGGGCTTCTGTTAGAGCAAAGCTTCAAAACCAATGACAAGCCAGCAAAAGAGTGCTAGCCTGTTTCTGCTGCCAAAATACACATTTCTTGACTTAACACCGCTCTTTCCTCTTTTTTTTAACCCTTAAGCTTATCATCATTTTTAATATTTTAAATTTACTCAGGTCATAAATTAAGACATTATCACTTTAAAATGTATATAATATACAGCTATGTAGAGCCAAAATTAGAGCATCCTTGTATAACTCTCCACCTCCCAGCTCGAGATGTTGCCACAGTTGACAGTTTGAAGTTGGTTAGCCTAGTTTCTCGGGAAATGGGGCTCAGGGCAAGGAAGAATGTGTGGCTGCTTCCTTTGGGTGGTGCAATCCCAGAAATGAGCCCAGGATGATCACAGGCCGAGGAAGGGAGCAGGGAGGCCATGGGAAGGGTGGTGTCATGAGGCCATCACTCCACAATCATCCTGTGGCCGCTCTGGAGGTGCACCCACTTCACACAGAACACCTCCAGGAGGACTGCAAGGAGAAATCCAGCCTCAGATAGTTCAGAGAAAGATGGAAGGAGAGGGCATTTATCCACCTGGATCCCTCCTGTCTCCTGGGTCTCATTAGTCAACCTTGGCTCTGTGGCCAATGAACGATTAATTCTCTTTTACTTCTGGCACCATTTGGTCATTTTGGGGGCTCTGAGGTCTTTCCATCCCACACACTGTGGGGTGTGTCTCAAATATGGATGTAAGTCTTATTATTACTCAAGTATGGTGAGACCAACAGCTCCGGAGATGACTGCCATGAAAAAGAGTTTGTCACTCACAGGTCCCAAGAAGAGGGTGCATGCCATGCCAGGAAAGGCCATGAGGAGGAGCATGAGGGTCAGTCAGGAAGCAGAGAGGGTGAGAGGGGCAAATGGGGCAAGATCCTTTACTTTACTTTCCAGGTGACACAGGTAAGCAGGTTTAGGATTGGCTAGATTGAATAATCTCAGCAGGCTTTGGAGCATAGCAGCTGACCCTAGATGCTTGATACCTGGCCTTGGGGTGATTATCGCAGGGGAATAGTGGCCTGGAGTGAAAGAGCCCAGAGATAAGGGTGGTGGGTGTGGAGGCTGTGGATTGATTCGTTTGGGTGTGAAATGCACACTCTCAGGCCAGTCCTTTACTATCTCTTGACCATCCCTGGGAGGAGGAGTCCCTCCAGAGTTTCCAAGGCCCCAGATGTCAAAGCATCAGAAACACAGAACATAGAAAGGTGTGCTTAATACAGGGAGGAACCAGAAACTCTGGGCATGAGCTGGCGGATCTAGCTGCACTGTGGTGGCCAAGGGGGAAGGTCCTGCGCTCTCAGAGCCAGTGACTGGTGATCCCCAGCACGGATAATGTCCTCTGCCTACCTCGACCTCTTTGATGGCAGTTCCTCCTACTCTCCCCTCATTCATACCAGCCTCCTTAGTCTCCTCGCTGTTTCTGGAACATGCCAGGCAACAGGGGCCATGGCTGTAACTTTCCAGTTCTTTTTCTCTATATTTGTACACAGTCACATGCATATATATTTGCACACTATCATCTCAAGACTTTTCTGATACCACCGCACATTTTACAGCTCTTCTTATGTCAGTCATTGGAGATGTCCCTTGTTCTTTTTAATCACCGTAATGGTTGATGTATGGGTGCATCAAAAGTCACTTAGGCCAGGTGCGGTGGCTCACGCCTGTAATCCCAACACTCTGGGAGGCTGAGGCGGGCGGATCACTACGTCAGGAGTTTGAGACCAGCCTAGCCAACATGATGAAAACCCCGTCTCTACTAAAAATACAAAAATTAGCCAGGTATAGTGGCGTGTACCTGTAATCCCAGCTACTCAGTAGGCTGAGGCAGGAGAATTGCTTGAACCCGGGAGGCAGAGGTTGCAGTGAGCGGAGATCGTGCCACTTCACTTCAGCCTGGGCGACAGAGCGAGACTCTGTCTCAAAAAACAAACAAAACAACAACAACGACAACAAAAAGGTCACTTATGCACACCCTACTGATGGATATTTAGGTTATTTTCAGCACTTCCTGTTTATAAGAATAAGCGGTCTTGCTCCTGTCTTTGTATAGACATGAGAGTTTCTGTGGGATAGAATACCTACAAGAAACATTGCTAGGACAAAGGGCAGGGGTAGTTAACATTTTCATAAATACTACCAACTGCTCCATAGAAGGCCATTCCCAACTTATGCTCCCACTCACAGTGCATGAAATTTGAGAGAACTCATTTCTCCACACTATTTCCAACAACAGGTATTTTCAGTGATTAATCTTTTTGAAATCAATCTATTTCATTTTCTTTCTTTTTTTTTTTTTTTTTTTCCTCTTTTGAGATGGAATCTCACTCTGTCGCCCAGGCTGGAGTGCAGTGGTGGGATCTCGGCTCACTGCAGCCTCCACCTCCTGAGTTCAAGCGATTCTCCTGCCTCAGCCTCCTAAGTAGCTGGGATTACAGGTATATGCCACCACGCCTGGCTAATTTTTGTATTTTTAGTAGAGATGGGTTTCACCATTGCTGCCCAGACTGGTCACGAACTCCTGACCTCAAGCGATATGCCTGCCTCAGCCTCTTAAAGTGCTGGGATTACAGGTGTGAGCCACCAGGACTGGCTGAAATGAAATCAACTCCTTCCTTCCTTCCTTCTTCCTTCCTTCCTTCCTTCAGCCACCATGCCTGATGAAATGAAATCATCTCACTTCTTTCTTTCTCTTTCTTTCCTTCTCTTTCTTCCTTCCTTCCCTCTTTCTCTTTTTTCTTTCTTTTTTTCTTCCTTCTTTCTTTCTTTCTCCTTCCTTCCTTCCCTCTGTCTTTCTGTCTCTTTCTTTTTTTTCTCTTCCCTCTTTCTTTCTCCTTCCTTCCTTCCTTCCTTCCTCCCTCCCTCCCCTCCCTCCCTCCCTTCCTTTCTTTCTTTCCTGATGGAGTCTTGCTCTGTCATCCAGGCTGGAGTGTGGTGGCACAATCTTGGCTCAGGCCAATCCTGGGTTCAAGTAATTCTCCTGCCTCAGCCTCCCAAGTAGCTGGGACTACAGGCATGCATCACCATGCCCAGCTATGAAATCAGCCTATTTCTAATAGCCTCTTATTTGATTCCAAAAATGGCGTGAAGTAGTTTTTACTCAAACAAATACCTGAAGGTCCTCTTTTGCAAGGATCTGCCAACACAGGCCATGTCTGCCCTCAAACCATGAAGAAGGCATCCTGGTCATCACCGAGAAGTACTACATGCACCCGGGTAGCAACTTCCACACACATAGGGATGCGTGCGAGGAGCAGCATCATCATTCCCGGCTTGAAGCTCCACAGCCAGACAGCAGGCCATGCTACACACACGATGATGAGGATTCGAGAGGCCTGGGGAGAGCCAGCTCCATGAGGTTGCTGGAGGAGGGAGAAAGAAGAGAGAATTCTGTTCCTGAAGTCTCAGCCTGGATGGAGAGATCACTGAAGCAGATCCTGACACTAAGGACATCCTGAAGCTTCTGGACTTCAGCAGTCTGTCCAACCTGCAGGTCACTCAGCCTCCAGTTGAGATGAACTTCAAAACACCTCATGGAGTTGTTTGAATCTTTCTACTCTGGTGCAATTAACATTTTCAATAAACCTGGGACAACAGAAAAAAAAAGAAAGCAGTCTAGAATCAAGGTGAAATTGTTTGGACTCTACAATCAGACTACTTAGGCTCAAATTCCCACAACACCACTTAAAGGCTGTGTGATCTTGTCAAGCTTCTCAACCACTCTGGGCATTGGTTTCTTGGTAGTAGAATGAGAATAATAGGGTTGCAGTGTATGGCAGCCATAAAAGTGCATCTGTCAAATTTCCAAGGATGGGAGTGTAATTGCCTGGTTCAACTGCTTCACTCTGAAGGAAGCACAACATTTGCATTGGGAACAGGTTCCCACGGGCTGCTCCCAGGCAGTGGCTGAGTGGCAAGGGTTCTAATGCTGGTCTCTTCATGTGAGACAGGACTTGAATGGGCCTTGCTCACACTTAGAACTGCGTGCAATTTAAGATTTTTCCTACCTGTATGAGTTTCCTTTTGCTGTATAACAAATTAGCATGAAGTTAGTGGCTTAAAACCACGCACATTTATTGTCTTACAGTTTTAGACACCAGATGGTAGAAATTAGTTTCACTGGGCTGAAGTCATGGTGTTAGCAGGGGCTGCCTCCTCTGGAGGCTCTTGGGGCAAATTCGTTTCCTTGTCTTTTCCAGCTTCTGGAGGCTGCCTGCATTCCTTGGTGGTCATGATGACCCCCGCCTGAGTCACTCTTGCTGTCATCGCTACATATTTCACCTCCTCCTTTGACCTTCTTGCTTTCCTTTTTTATAAGGACACCTGTGATTACATTGAGGGCACACCTCGATAATCTAAAATAATCTCCTCATCTCAAGATTCTTAGCTTAATGATATCTGCAAAGTCTCTTTGGTCATGTAAGGTCACATTCCTTGGTTCAGGGGATTGGGACACAGGTATCTTTGGGGGCCATTATCAGCCTACTACCCTCCCCATCTTCCTTCTTTTCCTCTCCTTCCCACAGAGGTCAGACCTGCATCATAATCTAACGACTCTCCCAGTTGCCTCCAGACAAAATATAGAATGCCCAGTTAAATTGGAATGCCAGATTATCGATGAATACTTTTAAATATGAGTATGCATGGGACATATGGCATGGGACATACTTATATTAAACTGTATTCATTGTTTATCTGACATTCAAATTTAACTAGATATCCTGTATTTTAGTTTGCTAAACCTGGCCACCTTCATCTAGTTCCTTCCCCATTTTCCATCACAGGTATTTTCCCCAATAAACCTCTAGCACATGTGATCCCCCATTGGCATCTGTTTCGCAGAGGCCCCCAACTAGCACACGATGAGAATTGAATGAGAGAACACACAGCGAGATCACAGAGCAGTGCCTGTCCCCAGGAAGTAATCATTTGCTCTTAGCTGGTAGGCACAGCCAAATGTTACCAACTGGTGTGTGAACCTAGGCTGGCTGACTTCCTAGTCCGGGCTCCCTCACCCCTCATCCCTATACTTAGCAGGTGCTCAAAACACATTTCATGGGAGAGGTATGTATTTGTTTGCATGTTTACAGATGCATTCTGGGAGGATGCCAAGGATTGGTGGTTGCCCTGGAGAGGGCCTGGGGGCCTGGAGGAGAAGTATGAGAGTGAGATTCACATTTTACTAAATTTACACACCTTTTGAATTGAAACCATATGATTGTTATTAGCTATCACAAAACTTAAAATTTAAACTTGTTTTGAATTGAACTAAATTCGATGCAATTTTTATATCCTGGAGGCTCAAGGAGTGCAGGAGGCCCGACTAGGAGCCAATGAACTGACCGAGGACCCACATTTGCTCTGAGAGGCACTGGTTGGAGGTAGCAAGTGTTCCCATAAATCCCTGAAGGTGCTTTTTTTTCCCCACCTAGTTGCTCCTGAAAGTACTTTTGAAAGACCAAGTTCTTGTACCAATGTCAAACAACGCTTTGATGCCAGATGACCTCCCTAATCATCCCACAGCAGTGCTCCCAATCCAGCTAAGGTCTTTGGGAGGCAAGGAGCTGGCATGGAGGCAAAGGACATCTTTCACCTTCCCTCACATTTTGCCCACCAGCAAACCAGGAGGAGGAAAGGCTTGTGTCAGGGAATTGGATCACAAAAGCTCAGCACTCAGAGAGGCTTAAAGGTCAGTACAGGTGGGAAAATTCTCCCTAACATCCCTCACCCAACATTTCCTCAGTCCACGCTTGCATGGATCCAGGGATGGGGACCTCACTCCCTCAGAAACAGCCCAGCTGTTCTAACCAGCACAGCTCTGCCAGGAAGAAAGTGTTTTTCTCTCTGAGCTGAGACCTGGTGCCCTCTGACTGCCCCCTGACATCCCTGTGGGTCCTTGCTCTGCCCTCTGGGCTCCCAGGCCCTGTGAGCTCACTGCAGAGGAGCCCGCAGGCTGCTCCTAGCTCTACAGAGACTGGGCCCTTCCTGGCCTTCTACTTGCCCTGGGCAGGCTCAGCCTGGTTCTCCTGCAGGACCCAGCACCTAGGAATGGGATGACAGCCAACAAGTCTTCAGAAAGCCCATGGTGGGGCTGGAATTCCAAGAAAGGGGTATGATAGTTTGCTGGAACTCCCCTGGCTGAGCCCTGTGAAAGCCTAAGTATTCTATGCAGAGGGTAGAGGGTCTTAGGTAACCAGAACCCCAGGTGACCCCACCCCCAATTCTGCACCTCTCCAGCCTGCACAGGGCTGGGCAGGGCACTCTTAGTTAAAGTCAGAGCTGTGGCACTGGTGTCTCCACCTTGAACACCTCCTTCTGTTACCTTATTATTTTTTCTTTAAAAAAAAAACTTATTTTTGTATTTTTATTTTATTTTATTTTCTAATCCCATGACAAATTTTAGAAATGACTTATTTTGGCTTGGTGTAGTGGCTCAGCCTGTAATCCTAGTGCTTTAGGAAGCTGAGGTTGGGAGCATCACTTGAAGGCAGGAGTTTGAGACCAGCCTGGGCAACATAGTGAGATCCCATCTCTACAAAAAATTTAAAAATTATCCGGGTGTGGTGGCACATGCCTGTAGTCCCAACTACTCGAGGGGCAGAAGTGGGCAGATTGCTTGAGCCCAGAAATTTGAGGCTGCAGTGAGCTATAATCACACCACTGCCCTAAGCCTGGGCAACAGAGTGAGGCCCTGTCTCTTAAAAGAGAGAGAGAGAAAGAGAGACTTATTTTTAAAAGTAAAAAACCTCCAGAAGATCCAGAGGTAGCTACCTTGGCAAGTTTCTCGTGTGTTCTGCTAGAGCTTCTCTAAGCATTTATAGCGTATCCAGGCCGTTCTTGACCTGGGAGAGATCCCCCACTTCCCTTTATGTGCAACCCTGAATGGCAGCTTTTATTCCCCGACTGCACGGTCCCTTGCTGGGTGGCCCCGCTCTGCCCCAGCTGTGGTAAGTGTGGCCCCTGCTTCTGCACAGAGTGATTCTGAGCGGTCCATAGGTCTAAGTTTTGACATACAGTGTTTACTTAAAAGGCTATTAAAGAAAACACACTAGTGCCTCCAACCCGACATTTCACGTCTGCCTTGAATGGGGTTAAATTTTAAACGTGTGTTGTGTTCAAGGGAAAGAACAGGCAGTTTGCAGATATGGCAGAACTGTGCCAGATATGCCATTTGCAAACAGGCTTGCAGATATGGCAGAACTATGGCAGAACCTGAGGCGCAGGAATAGCTCAGAGGCTTGGCAGTGCCACTACCTGGAAAGGGTGGATGGAGGACCGGAGACTCCCGCTGAGCCCCCGGAAAGCGCCCATCCTGCGGCGGGGAGAGGAAGGCAGCCCCCTGGCTGGGTCTGAGGTTCTCCACCTTGCCTGCGCAGCAGAATCACATGGGGGTGGGGGGGCGTTAAAAAGCCCGAAGTCCAGGCTGCCTTGCAGATCAATCTGATGAGTGGGGCCAGCATCAGAATTCTTTCAAGTTCCACCCGGAGCTCCCCGGGCCTCTAGTGAGAAAAGGCAAGTGTCAGGCGCCCCCTGCTGGCGGGAGGAGCCGCGCGGTCGCACTCAGGTGGGATTTGCTTGAGTCTCAAAGTGCTGGAGAGGTTGGTTGCTCCAGGCTGAATAAGAACAATTAACAAGAGGAGGCTATTTAAAGCAGGCGGCTGGGAGCATGGGCTCAGGACGCAGGCAGAACCGATGCCCCAAATTCTGATCCTCACAGTGCCACCCAGGCCCAAACAAAAATAGGAGCAGAAGACAGCGGCCAGACAGCACGGGGGCGTGGAGGAGGCTCTTATTAAAATGTCTAATGCACTTGGTGATGTCCCTGTTTTATCCCCGGCTGAGTCTTACCGCCCCCACACATGGTCTTCTGCTCATGAAGGTGAAGGTCATTCATAACACAGTAATTAATTCATTCAGCAAATAATTCCTGGGCCCAGCCCTGTGCAGGGCACTGGGAGACAACAAAAAGCATAATAGCTCACACTTACAAGGTCCTATGCGGCACACTGGAAAGTAATGAAAATAATAGGCTGGGTGCGGTGGCTCTTGTCTATAATCCCAGCACTTTGGGAGGCTGTGGCGGGTGGATTGCTTGGGCCCAGTAGTTGGTGATCAGCCTGAGCAACATAAGGAGACGCCATCTCTAAAAAAAAATAAAATTAAAAAAAAATTTGACTGGTCATGATGGTGCACGCCTGTGATCCCAGCTACTCTAAGGCTGAGGTGGGATCGCTTGAGCCCAGGAGGTCCAGGGTGCAGTGAGCCATGATTGCACCACTGCACTATAGCCTGGGTGACAGAGACCTCATCTCAAAAGGAAAAGAAAATAAAATACTAATAACTCACACATTTATTGAGTGCCAAGCACTGTTTCTATGTGCTTTGCATATATTAACTCTTTTAATCCTCATGTAATCCTCTGAGGAAGGTTCTTATCACCATTTTGTAGGTGAGAAAACTGATACACAGAAAAGGTAAATAACTTACTGGAGTTCTCACAACTGGAATGTGGCTGATGAATGGATGACTACAACAGGGCTCCTTCCTTGGAAAAGCCCACAGTCTAATGGGGTGACAGACCTGGAATATATATATATACGTATACATATATATATAAATATATATATACGTGTATATATATATATATATATATGTAATTCGGGACTCACAAGGGATGAAGCGTCATCTCTGTCTGGGAGGGTTGGAGCAGCGTAGACCCTTTAAAGTGGGTTCTAAAGGCTGGGTAGGAGTTTGCCAGGCTTAGAGGAGGTATGAGAAGAGGGAAGGTCACACTAGGCAGAGGAATGGCAGGTGCACGGGAAGGATGGCAGGAAAACGGCACAGCTTCTGCCATAAATAGAACACAGTCTGATTATAATGTGGGGAATACACTGTCAGTGCCGGAAACCTGTGTCTGGAACTGACCATTAATGGCACCCTGCCCGAGGCTCTGGGAAGTGCACCTAGGGTCCCAAACTCAACAGTCACACTTCGGAGAAATGACAGCATGCTTTCAGCGAAAGGGAAGGAGAACTGGGTGTTCTCTGTGTCTGCTTTGCCATGAGGCAGGGTCCAGTGGGGAAGAGGACCCTGGAGGCACCACGTGGCTGGCCCTTGCCCTGTTCCTCCTATTAGCTTGTGCCGGAGGAACAACTGGCTTTCCAGATGACGCATGTCTGGCATAGGGGCCTGCCCCTGCTACACACCAGAGTGGGGAAAGAGAATGTGAAAGCCTGTCAGGCAGGAGGACCAAGGCTTCCGTCCTGGCCCCACAAGTCACTTACCCTCTTCAAGCATCAGCTTCCTCATGTGTAAATTGGTGGCTAACAGCCACCTTGCAGGATTATAATCTTACTTAGAGCTAGGTATTGGTGGTATACTGAGCACAAAAATGGCCCACTCTCTGCCTATCATGGGCTGAGTCATGGCCCACCCCTCACTCTTACGGTGAAGCCCTAACCCTCAGTACCTCAGAATGTGACTGTATTTGGAGGCAGTCTTTAAAGAGGTGATTAAGTTACAATGAAACCACTAGGGACTGCCCTAATCTGTATAGGAAGAGGAAATTAGGACACACGCACACAGAGAAAAGGCCATGTGAATACACAAGGCAAAGACAGCCAAGGAGAGAGGCCTTAGAAGAAACCCACCCTGCTGACACCTTGATCTTGGACTTCCAGCTTCCAGAAGTATAAGGCAGTAAGTGTCTGTTGTTAAGGCACCCAGTCTGTGGTACATTGTCATGGCAGCCTAGCAAACCCTCTGCCTCTTTTAGCTCCTCCCAGAAAGAGGTGAGTTTATTTCTCCTTGAATCTAGGCTGGCCTTGGGAATTGCCAGTAAAAGCCTGGAATGCAGTGGAAGTGATAATGTGGTAGTCTGAGCTTAGGGCTCAAGAGACCTCTTGTGCTTCTGCTTCTTATCTTTTTGTGAATAAGCCGGGCCAGCCTACTGGCAGATGACAGAACAGATGGAGGAGAGCTCATTTATTCCAGCTCAGACCATTCTAGACCAGTCACCCCTGGAACATGTGAGAGAGCACTGCTAGAGATCCACAGAACTGCCCCGCCCTCAGTCCACAGCCAATCTCAGATGCATCAGAGAGCCCAGCCAAGGCCAGAAGAACTGCCCAGCTGATCTGTGAACTAAGAAAAGTAAATGCTTGTTGTTGAAAGTCAGTAAGTTTTAGGGATGTTTGTTACACAGCAATAGCCAACTGTACAGCTTCTGTAACAAGTGACTCCCCCTCCTGAAACCAGCCTCCTAACTCTCAGCTCATGTGAGCTGAGGCCTCTCTCTCTTCCCAGAAGATACCCTGTTCGCAGTTATTTTGAGGAGCTTATCAGAGATGACACTGATAAATCACTTATTTAGAGAAGGAAGGAGGCTCTGTAGAGATGAGAGGCCAGTAGGGGTGTGGGAGGGCCTAGCTGGGTTTTAAATGTGGATTTGACACATTTGCACACAGACAGGGCCTAGCTGGGTTTTAAATGTGGATTTGATGGCAAATGTTGTAGCATGGGATTAAGAAAATTACCTGAAATAGACTGAGACCAGGGAGGGTGGTTCCTCCAGGACATGGAGATGTTATATAGAAAGAGAATTGTATGCTGCTGAGAAAAGCGATCGCTGTCCACTGCAACACCAAGTGTGGGGGTTCAGTCAGGCTGGTGGGAGAAATCTTGGTTATAGAGAATATACACAAACCCTTTTGGAAGGCATAAGGGTTTTTACTGTAGTACTTGGCTGAAGGCAGCCTTGTCCCCTTACTTAAATAAATTAGAGTAGAAACAAAGGAATGTGGGGGAGTTTACCTAACTAACTTGTTTACTCACATCCTAAAATTAACCTTTGGTCGTTCTGGATGGCTCTCTAGCGGGGAGGTCGACCAGGGATATTACCCACTAATGGTGTTTGCTTTAGGCCTTGGAACCTGGAATCTTCACCCTCTAGTGGTGTTGACTCAAAACCTTTGTCATTTAATGTGTGCTGAATAAAGGCCAGTGAGGCCAATGTGTCATGGCCGGCAGCTGCTATCTCTTTAGCACTCTCCTTGAGTGTCTGCGGATGGCCTGAACACCCCAGCCTGCTCATTCACTGAATATTGTGTCTGAATGAATTTATTCATCCATTGTTGAGTCAAGGTCTGCAGGACAGACCTCCCGCAGGTGGTGACCCCAACAACCAAGAAGGATGGGGATGTGAGAAGGAGCACCCAGTGAGGAGTAGGTGGGATTTGGCAGTGAGAAAGGAGCCCTAATGTGTAGGGAAAGCCGTGGCCTCTCCCAGATGCTTT
Organism: Ateles fusciceps; assembly: GCA_036589455.1. Taxonomy (NCBI): domain Eukaryota; kingdom Metazoa; phylum Chordata; class Mammalia; order Primates; family Atelidae; genus Ateles; species Ateles fusciceps. The sequence continues at coordinate 4,857,415 of JAZHEH010001341.1, read as the reverse complement.
TTTACGTCATTCATCATTTTTGGGGTCTTATGATCCTTGCAAGTTTGCTGTGTTTAGTCATACTGGGTTATTTGATCTATTGGGCAGGAAGGTACTAGACAGAAACCTAGCCTTAAAGATAGGCTAGGACAGCTTGTGTTCTCATGACTGAGAGAAGAGAGAGGCGTAGAGGGAGGAGGAGGGGGGAAGAGAGAGAAAGAGAGAGAGAGAGGAACAGAGGAGCTGAGGCCGTGAGATTTTCTTTTTTAATCCAGGGGGGATCATCTCCCTGGGCTGGTGACACTAAGTATCAACTGGGGTACACACTGTGGGTATTTGGGTGGAGACTCTCACACCAGCTTGCTAAGCATGGTGACCTGATGGCCTGAGAAAAGCTCAGCCAGAGGCTTTCACGGAGTTTGGACCCCACTTTGTAATAGGTTCATTTGCCTGACATGCAGCAAGTCAATATACCAAGACCAGGAATTGCAGCAGAGAAAGAGCTTAATAATTGTGGGTAACCAAAAAAGGAGACAGGAGGAAACCTCAAATCTGCCTCCCCCAAAGAATTTAGGACTAGGGATTTTAAGGGATTTGGAGTGGGCCAGAGTGGGGGAGGTCGTCGATTGTTGAAGAGTGCAGGTTGAAGTCATGGTGCGGGGGAGAGGAAGCAACTGAGTTCTCATGCTGACCCCGCTCCTCTGTGGGGGTCTTCACGCTGGCTGTCCTCAGCCCTCCTGCTGGAATTCGGCCACTGAAGAACATCTTAAGCGATTCTTAAATAAAAGCCTTAAGATTCTAACACCAGTGATGCTATTTATAGGAACAATGGGTTTGCAAATGGCCAGTGTCTAGTGCTACATGACTTTTGGTTCCAAAGAAGTGGGCCAAATTGCAGCCTGATTAACACTATATTTCTGCCCAGAACCCAGCATGTCATTCTTGTTATCCCTGTAAGGATGGTTCCAGCCTGAGAAAGAATTTCAGGCAGAAATGGCCAGCTGTCCACCAGTGATCTGCACTTCTCTTCCTGGTTTAGGCTGTTGCAGGGATGTGGCTGCCAAGCCTGGGACTGCACTTCCCAGCCCTCTCTGCATCTGGGAGGGGCTGTGTGACTGGTTCTTGCCAATGAAAGTGAGAGAGAGTGATGAGTTGCTTTCACTCAGATGACTGAGAAATGGGGGTACTTTCTCCATTCTCTCTCTTCCATCTGCTGGCTGGACACCAACTCCCACGTGACCTTGGAAGCGCCATATTGAAAATGACAGTGGCTTTATTGTGAATGAATGACTTCATGGAGAGAGGTCTCCTCTGCCTTCCTTCCGGCACCCCCCCCTTCCCTGCCAGGGACACCAGCATTGGCCATTACCTATTATGGTATGTCACCAAAATCTCAGAGTTGGTTTGTGATACCAGGTTGCATTACCTTACTTAATATAGGATCCATGGTTTAATAAGAATAACAAACAACATTTTCTCAGTGACAGAGCTCAGAAAAAAAAATTTTTTTTAATTTTAAAAAAGAGGCCAGGCACGGTGGCTCACCCCTATAATCCCAGCATTTTGGGAGGCCAAGGCAGGTGGATCACCTGAGGTCAGGAGTTCGAGACAAGGCTGGCCAACATGGTGAAACCCCATCTCTACTAAAAATACACACACATACAAAAAACCAGGCACGATGGCTCACACCTGTAATCCCAGCACTTTGGGAAGTGGGTGGATTATGAAGTCAGGAGTTCAAGACCAGCCTGGCCAACACAGTGAAACCCTGTCTCTACTAAAAATACAAAAAATTACCTGTGCATGGTGGTGGGCACCTGTAATCCTAGCTACTCTGGAGGCTGAGGCAGGAGAATCACTTGAACCTGGTAGGCAGAGGTTGCAGTGAGCAGAGATTGTGCCACTGCACTCCAGCCTGGGCAACAGTGGGAGACTGTCTCAAAAAAAAAAATATATATATATATATATATATATATATATATATATGTGTGTGTGTGTGTGTACACAGCTGGCTGTGGTGGTGGGTGCCTATAATCCAGCTACTCAGGAGGCTGAGGCAGGAGAATTCCTTGAACCCGGGAGGCGGAGGTTGCACTGCAATGAGCCAAAATCGCTTCATTGCACTGTAGCCTGCACGACGGAGCAAGTCTAAAAAAATAAAAATTAAAAAAGAAGAACAATGGCTGACCTTCCTTAAGTGCCCACTGCACACCAGGCACCCTGTGGCTTGTGTTATGTGCACTATCTCATTTAATCTCACCATTACTCTGTGAGGTGTGGGCTGTTATCATCCCCCATTTTACAGACCTGGAAGTGGAGGCTGAGAGATTAATCAACTTGCCTGGAATTGCATATTCACTCATTGAGTCCTTCAACAAATTTGTTGAGGGCCCACTGGTGCTAGCACAGATTTAGGCAATGGGTGGCCAGGTGCTATTGCTGTGCTAATCCCTGTGTATACGGCCCGCATTGTTAGGTAGGAGTGGCTTAATGGTCCTACAAAATCCATCTGTGAGCAGAAGTTAAAGGTGTCGGGTTTCACATTTGCTCACAGTTAGCTATAGGCTTTTACATTTGATGCCATGCCATCTTTTGACTTCTGTCTGATGGTCACCTATACAGTGAGTGTGGGGCTCAACGTCCTTTTGCTTTATGTAACTGTAGGAGTGTTCGTGGAGTGTACGCTGCTTCCAGTGTGTTTACTTTTAAAGCCATCTCCCGGTTTTAGTAGCTGTTGAGGGTCCTTTGGTATCTCCCACTCCTTGCCTGATTTCCTCCTGAGCTGTAGATGTGGTAATGAATGTCTCCGCGAGCTTTCTGGATTTCTGTGTAGCTTTAACTTGGGTATGTTTTGTGTGTCAATGGTTATGTTTCTTGTTAATGCCTCTACCTGATTACTTAATTTTGTGGTCACTGAATTATCTTTTTGGTGTACTTTACATTAATACCTTAATTTTGTTTTATAATTAGAATAGTTCCTCCCAGTAAGGTTTGGACCGTATGTCCTTATCATTAATTTAAAAGTTATTTTGTTTCCGTTTTTGTGACCATAGGGCTATGCCATCTGGCACTGTCCATGAGTTTGTAAAAATGTATGTATTTTTTGATTTTCTCACACTGTCTTACTACTACAACAGCAATCAGGTTGCGTGCTGTGCAGAGTGTGATATACCTGCCTCCTTTGGGATCCTTTGGTCCTGGGATCTGAGTGCTCCGCTGGCCTTGGATCATAAAGGCTGACCCTTCTGTAAACCAGGTGATGGGCAAGACATTAGACCAGACTGGGCCCCATTTACCTATATTGGCATGGATTGTCCCTGTCCTCAAAATAAATTCTGGCAAGTCTATTTTGGTCTTGTGAATGTCCTCAGTGAGGAAGGCTGGTTGACCCTTAAAAAGAGGCCAGGTGCAGTGGCTTACGCTTGTAATCCCGGCACTTGGGAGGCTGAGGTGGGCAGATCACCTGAGGTCAGGAGTTCAAGACCAGCCTGGACTTAAAGCTGGTGTCTTGACCCTAGATGTACCATTTCCATGTGAGTAGCTTTGGATCATTTTGGATACCTGTCAGCTCCTCAGGACTCCGTTTTATCCTGTGAAGGAGAAGCATATGGCATCTAATTGTAACGTCATTGTTGCCAGTCAGTGGCTCCGTGTTTTGAGGGTTTCATATGTAAGCCATATGTATTTTCAAGCGGGCTGTATTTGTTGTTAGAGTATGGGAATTTTGTTGTCCAAAACCGACCGGTAGGAAGGATGTAGAATCTGGTTTCCTTGTCTATAATGACGATGTTCCATATTCATCACTCATCAGAATTTCTGACTGAAGTTGTGAATCTGGAGACGGGCAGCACGTGCTTGGAATGTGGTGATGTAGTCTCTGAGTGTTTCAAGTGCTCATGTTTGTTCGCCTCCCCACGTGAAGTCTCGGGATGTCTTGGTTATCTTATAATTGGTTTCAGGATGATGTTTAAATAAGGTGTACACTGCCTCCAGGATCCAAATAAATCTGTTCATCTTGGTGCTTTCTGTGTGTTGTTTGGTGCCTTAAGGGTTTTATTTTATTTTTCAGACAGGGCCTGGCTCTGTTGTCCAGGCTGGAGTGCAGCAGCCACAGTCTTGGCTCACCTCAACCTCCACCTCCCGGGTTCAAGTGATTCTCCCACCTCAGACTCCCAAGTAGCTGAGATACAGATGTGCGCCACCACAGTCAGCTAATTTTTTTGTATTTTTTGTTGACATGGGATTTGGCCATATTGCCCAGGCTGGTCTTAAACTTCTGGGCCCAAGCGACCTACCCACTTTAGCCTCCCAAAGTGTTAGGATTACAGGCATGCACCATCGCGCCCAGCCACGGGCTTTTATTTTATCTGTCACTGTGATCAGGATTTTTCACCTTTCTGGTGACCACTGTACTACTAAAAATTCGCAATTGGTGTCTGGGGCTATGGTTTGATCTGTATGAATAGTTTATCCCAGTTATCTTATTAATTGGGAATTGTTTTTGCTTAAGTGTTTCCTGGTCATTGTTTAGCATTATAATGTCATTTGTGTATATTATCAGTGATACACACACACACACACACACACATATTTTTTTCGAGAGGGAGTTTTTTTGCTTTTGTCGCCCAGGCTGGAATGCAGTGGTGCAATCTCGGCTCACTGCAACCTCCACCTCCTGGGTTCAAGCAATTCTCCTGCCTTAGCCTCCCAAGTAGCTGGGATTACAGGTGCCTGCCACCATGTCTGGCTAATTTTTGTATTTTTCAGTAGAGACAGTGTTTCTCCATGTTGTCCAGGCTGGTCTTGAACTCCTGACCTCAGGTGATCTGCCCACCTCAGCCTCCCAAGTGCTGGGATTACAAACGTGAGCCACTGTGCCTGGCCTCTTTTTTTTTCTTTGAGATGGAGTCTTGCTCTGTTGCCCAGGCTGGAGTGCAGTGGCTGTGATCTCGGCTCGCTGCAACCTCTGCCTGCCGGGTTCAAGGGATTCTCCTGCTTCAGCTTCCCAAGTAGCTGGGACTACAAACACGTGCCATCACGCCCAGCTAATTTTTGTAGTTTTGGTAGAGACAGGGGTTTCACCGTGTTAGCCAGGATGGTCTCAATCTCCTAACCTCGTGATCTGCCTGCCTCGGCCTCCCAAAATCCTGGGATTAGAGGCGTGAGCCACTGCACCAGGCCGTGATATATATTTTAATTGATCTATGTGCGATGATGAAATGAATGAGCTATTACTGAACTATGTAATTATCTTTGCAGTAATCTTTTAAATTGGTATTTTTGCCTTCCCCAAGTAAAGGAGCTATTTTCCTGACTTCCTTTGTTTATTGGTACGGAACATGTCTGACTGTTTATGGTTACATAGTATTTGCCATTGGAGTTAGTGATCTTAACAACGTCTTCTACATCTGGAAATGCTTCAGGCATTTTAGGTGAGAATATACTTAAATTTCTATAATTAATAGTTAATCTGTAGCCCCTGTTTTGTTTTAGGACAGGCCATACTGGCCTATTAAAGTTATTTGAAATGCCAGTTGTAATCACATCCTCCTTGCTTCCTTGAGGAATTCTAGAATCTTTATTTTTTGTTTGTTTGTTTGTTTTTGAGACAGAGTCTCACTCTGTCACCCAGGCTGGAGTGCAGTGGTGTGATCTTGGCTCACTGCAACTTCTGCCTCTCAGGTTCAAGCAATTCTTGTGCCTCACATCAGCCTCCCAAGTAGCTGGGACTACAGATGTGCGTCACCACACGTGGCTGATTTTTGTATCTTTAGTAGGATGGGGTTTTACCATGTTGACCCAGACTGGTCTCAAACTCCTGGCCTCAAGTGATCTACCCGCCTTGGTCTCCCAAAGTGCTAGGATTATAGGTGTGAGCCACTGCACCCAGCCTTTGTTAATTTTTTATGTCCTCCCTCAAATGGGTATTGGTTATGTGTGTACCCCGGTAAGATGGAGGTAATATTATGGGCTTCATTTTAACTTGCGCTAGGTTAGAGAATTTTCATTCCTTTAATTTCTTAATAAGGCTTGCCATAAATGTTGCTTTATAGGTTCCTGATAGTTCTGCAGAGAGTTTTGATGTTTCTAGTATATGCTGCCTGGTTCTGCATATTGAGAGATCATTCATGTAGGAGACCTTCACGTTAGGCAGTGCTCCTCAATGAAGTGCTCTTTTCATTTCATTTGTAGCTGGAATTTCAGGTGGAGTGCTATCTGGTCATACCTGTCATATACCATCCCTAAGATAGGTCATTTCCTTGTATTCTTCCGTGCCTGTGCTAAGTCATTCCATCTGAGTTTATCTCTGAATGTTTTGGATCTAAATATGGGTGGATGGAGCTCCAGGCTAATGTGATCCAGTCTCAGAGCCATAGGTGTGTTGGGTAATTGTTGTTAGTTCTAGTAGTTTATAATTTAGCAATGGCTTCTCTGCTAGCGTAGTGATCTGATGCATTTCTGTGCCTGATAGCGCTATGGTGTTTGCTCTGTTAACCTACAGGTAGGGAGGAGTCAGTTTGCATCTGTGGTCTGTCTTTAGCGCAAGTCTGTTGTTATTGTTGTAATCCTGCTTTGGTGTATTCTCTGACCTCAGTGATGTCCTGAGGGCTGTCATGTCACGGTCATAATCTATAACTCTTTTTCTAGTTATTATAGGTCTTGCCACATACACCCGTCTCCCAGGGGGCATCATAATCTCCTGGGTCCTCTGGATGGGGGGTTCGGTCCCAGACATTTCTCTTCAAAAGTTACATCTGAAAAGGATTTACTTTTCCTTAAAATTCTATGGACTAGGTTTTTGCCTTTCTGGTGATCCCTGTCTGTCTGTGAGATGCTCTGCATTAAAAGTGCAGAGATTTCTTCTTTAGTGGCTCTGCTAATCAAAGGCTTAACATTTTTGGGGGCGGGCCCTCGAATCTGACTACATCCTCAGGGGATCATACAGGGAGTCATTTCCTGACTTCCAACTCTGTCCGGTATTCAACACTAAGTAGGGTATTTGAGTGACAAGCCTTCTGGCATGCCTGCTTAATTTTCTTTCCTAGGGCCCACATTATGCAATATTAGTAGCTACTTTATATAGTTTCTTAATAATAAATATTTCAATTTTCCACCTTAACCAATAGTATGAGTAGAGGTTATTGATGTTCCTTTCTGCCAGATTAAAATTGTTTGCCAATCACTGTCTCGTAAATTGAAACCCTGCTTGGTATAAGCCCTTCCAGCTCCACCAGCTTCCTAGTTTGGCGTCACCCCAGACTTCATCGGCCTTTGGATCTGCACGACATGGGTTAGTTCCACCCCCTTACCCAAGGTTTTCCTTGGGGGAGCCAGACTTGCAACATGAAGTGAGATTATCTCTGTTTGGAGATGGTGGTAGTTGCTTTCACCAAGTGACTGGATTTTTAATTTAAGTTTTAGTGCAGGGTTTGGCTCTAGGAGTCTCCCAATTTGGTTATCACAGTTATGTGATTATAAATGGCTACTTTTCGTTTAGGACATTTGTCCGACTGTGAAGGTCAGCTGCTAACTACGCCAATTGTTGTGAGCAGTGCAAGGTCAGACATAACCAGGTCCACACACGTTTGTGCCTTTCCCAAGGTTGGACTTTTATTAATGCTTATTCAGTCATGAAAGCCAAGAGCTCCAACGAGCTCCACGGAGGCGATTCTTAGTATTACCCGCTTACTCAGTAGTCAGAGCTTCCGGCACATAGATCCAAGCCAATCCACAGGTCAGTCAATATTACAAAATGTACATAGCAGTATACGTAATTAACATGTAAATATTACAAATTAAAACTCTCTCATCAGAGTAACATTTAACACCAAGGGAAAGGGGATACGAAAGGGGTTAATGAACCATTCCAAGGAGAGCTGGACTGGTTCATTGATGTGAACATGGAGAGTGTTCTGGACTGATCCTGATGGTTATCAGTGTCTTGCAAGGAAGAGTCCTTGATTTGGGCAGAGGCTTCAGTGGCAGATGCTGGGTGCGGACCGTGAGTGACAGGAAGACAGTGTCTAGTGAGATGTTTGAGTGAAACTGCTGAAGTCCTGCTTTCTTTTTTTTACGGTCCTTGAGTCCTCTGGTGAAAGCTGATAGTAAAAGGTGTCTGTGGCCTTACCCTTCTCTGGTTGGGTACAGTTTCTATTGATGAGGCAGATATCTGGTCCTCGTTGGCATGATGCCTTTTGAAATGTAAGTTGGAGTCTTTTTAACATGGAGTTACTTATGTCAAGGGCACTGTATATAGGCAGTGAGGTAGTGAGAAGTGGGTATATTCTAGATTCATTCCAAAGTAAAAGCTGACAGGACTTGCTGATGGGTTAGAAGTGGGATGTGAGGTGGGACACAGTGGCTCACACCTGTAAGCCCAGCACTTTGCACTTTAGGAGGCCGAGGTGGGTGGATCAATTAAGCTGAGGAGTTTGATACCAGCCTGGGCAACAAAGTGAGACCCTGTCTCTACCAAAAAAAAAAAAAAAAAAATATATATATATATATATATATATATATATGAAAATTAGTCGGGCATGGTAGTGCGTGCCTGTGGTCCCAGCTACTCGGGAGGCTGAGATGGGAGGATGACTTAAGTGTGGGAGGCAGAGGTTGCAATGAGCCGAGATCATACTACTGTACTACAGCCTGGGTGACAGAGTCAGACTGTGTATAAAAAAAAAAAAAAAGTGGGATGTCAGAGAAAGAAAGAAGTGAAAGATGACTCCACGGTTCTTGGCCAGAGCACATGGATGGAAGGGCTGTGAGAAGAGCAGGTTTAGGGGTGGGGCCACAGAGATAAAAGAACCCAGGGCTCTGTGGAAGGTCCAAGGCTGGTCCAGAACATGGCAGTGTATTGTGCATGCTGGCTCCCTGTTATCAGCTGCTTGGGTAAGCCCCTGAAAGAGGAAAGAGACTTAAGGTCAGCAGTGCAGAGCCGTGGTAGAGGGACTGTCTCTCCCATCCCCCGGCTGCTGGGATGCTCAGCCAGCAGGAGGGAGCCTTGGAAGGCTTGGAAATGAACCAGCAGAACCACGTTGGCGTTGGACACCCGGGTTCGCTGCAAGGTTCTAAAGTGGTCAGATGCCGCCCCCTGGTGGCTAACAAGGCTCCTCACAACCCTGCTGACCCTGCTATACAGCCCATAAGTTAGAACTGGAGGGGGCCCACCCCCAACTATGAGCAAGGTGGGGATTCACTTGAGGCTCCGAGCTGGGGCAAACGACTCCCCCTGGGCATGAGGTTTTGAGCCTGCCAAGTGCCTCCCTTATCGCAGAAGAGCAAGCCGAGGTGCTCGAAGGGGGAAACAACTCTGGAGAAAGGAGTGGCTTCTGGACCCCATCCCCCAGTTTTGCTTTCTGCTGATTTTTCAGTCTTCCCCTATTTTCCTTTTCCTTAATTTTTTTGATTTAGATATTTTTGAGAAAAATACATATGGAGGAAAAAGCAATTCAAATCATGGGAAAAAGCCTACGTTGTGGAAATTCAGTCTCCCCACCACTCCATTCCCTTCCCCAGAGGTGCCCACGTTACAGTTGATGTCTCTTTCCAGGGACTCAATGTGCATCCTGTCGCCTGACACTTCTGGATGCACGCACACTTGGCATTTCTGACCCTGTGTCTCTTCCCAACCCAGCAGCCACAGTTCACATCCTGTCCCCTCCCCCACTCAGAACCTCCCCCGGCTCCCACCTCACTCACGGTAAAGGCCAAAATCCCTTTGACGGCTGTGACCTCCCCCTCACCCTTGAGCTCTCAGACGTGATTTCCCTTAACTTTCTCCCTCACTTCCTCTGCTTCAAGCCACACTGGTCTCATTTCTGAGGAGAGCAAAGATCACCTGGTGGCCATCCAGAGGCGACACTCCTCATCTGAGGAATTCAGAAGTAATTCAGCCTCCCTATGACCTAAAGCTAGTATCTGGTACCAGGCTTCTTTCCCCAAAATGTGTAAGTAACCAGGATTTCTATACATCTCCGGAAGGCATGCAGTCACTGTGCAACACTTGCTGACATCAAGGCACCAAAATGTCTACAAAGGTAACCTTTTGTTTTTTTTTTTTTGAGATGGAATTCTGCTCTTGTTGCCCAGGCTAGAGTGTAGTGGCGCGATCTCAGCTCACTGCAACCTTCACCTCCCTGGTTCAAGCGATTCTCCTGCCTCAGCCTCCATTTATTATGACTGATGTGGCTAATATGGTCCAAATTACTCTTAAGCTCCCTTAAGGTCCATAAATGCCCCAAAGGAAAATCCACCACGGCTTGAGCAGTCCCCTCTTGGTGAGGTGCCGGCTGCACTCTTATGCAGGGTTCCTCCTATCTCATAAAACCTTCCCTTTCAATCCTATACTGTTGTCGGCAAACTCTTACTACCTGTGAGCCACTCACTTTCTGTTGCCAGGGCTCTGACATCTCGCCTAGCAATTACTTTGCTTATTGTGGTCAAATATACACAACACACTAGTTATCATTTTAACCATTTGTAAGTGCACAATTCAGTGGCATTAAATACAGTCACGATGTTGTGTAACCAGCTCCACTATCTATACTCAAAACTCGTTCATCGTCCCTTACAAAATCTCCGTACACTTTAAACAGTAACTCTCTCTCCCCCCACCGCCAGTAACCTTTATTTTACTGTCTGTCTCTATGAATTTGACTATTCTGGGTATCTCCCATAGTGGAATCATATAGTATTTGTCCTCCTGTGTCTGACTTATTTCACTAAAGGTAACGAAAAAGATCCATCCATGTTGTATCAGATATCAAAATTCATTTCCCTTTTATGGCTGAATAATATTTTATCATAAGCATAGACCATATTTTGTTTATTCATTCATCTGTTTGAGAAAGAAAACCTTTTTCTGAGAAATGCTAGCCCCTTTAAATCATCAGGCCCAGAAAGACATTTAAAATGTTAACAGCAGGCCGGTTATGGTGGCTCACATCTGTAATCCCAGCACTTTGGGAGGCCGAGGCAGGCAGAGCACTTGAGGTCAGGAGTTCAAGACCAACCTGGGCAATATGGTAAACCCCATCTCTACTAAGAATACAAAAATTAGCAGGGCATAGTGGCGCACGCCTGTGATCCTAGCTACTCAGGAGGCTGAGGCATGAGAATCGGTTGAAGCTGTGAGGTGGAGGTTGTAGTGAGCTGAGATGGTGCCACTGCACTGCAACCTGGACAACAGAGTGAGACGCTGACTCAAAAAAAAAAAAAAAAGAAAAAAAAAAGGCTGGGCGCGGTGGCTCACACCTGTAATCCCAGCACTTTGGGAGGCCAAGGCGGGCGGATCACGAGGTCAGGAGATCAAGACCATCCTGACCAACAAAAATTAGCTGGGAGTCGTGGTGCATGCCTGTAGTCCCAGTTATTCGGGAAACTGAGGAAGGAGAATTGCTTGAACCCAGGAGGCAGAGATTGCAGTAAGCCGAGATTGCGCCACTGCGCTACAGCCTGGGCGACGGTGCAAGACTCTGTCTCAAAAAAAAAAAAAAATTAAAATTAAATAAAATGTAACAGTAGACCAGGTTCAGTAGCTCATGCCTGTAATCCCAGCACTTTGGGAGGCTGAGGTGGGCAGATTGCTTGAGCTCAGGAGTTCGAGACCAACTGGGCAACATGGCAAAACCCCATCTCTACAAAAAATAGAAAAATTAGCCAGGCATGGTTGGCAGACACCTGTAGTCCCAGCTACTCGGGAGGCTGAGGTGGGAAGATCACCTGAGCCCAGGATGTCGAGGCTTTAGTGAACCATGATCACACCACTGCACTCCAGACTGGGCAACAGAGACCCAAGTAAATAAATAAACAAATAATAAAAAATAAAGTGTAACAGCAGTTACATCTCACTCCCCCCTTGAGCTAAATAATTAACTCTTGAAGTCACTTGCTATGCCAGCTCTGACACCAAGTAGCCATCAAATGCCACACACCCTATAGTTCAACAATGTATAGCCAATCATTAACCAATGTTATTTCTGTAAACCAACAAGAATACCTGATGAACAACTTCTGTAATTGTAAGCTCTCCGAATTTGTGCTTTTCTTCTCTCTCTCTCTTTTTCGAGACAGGGTCTCACTCTGTTGCCTAGGCTGGACTGCAGTAGCATGATCATAGCTCACTGTAACCTCAAACACCTGGGCTCAAGTGATCCTCCTGCCTCAGCCTCTCAAGTATCTGGGACTACAGGTGCACACCTCCACGCCCAGCTAATTTTTTTTTTTTTTTTTTTTTTGAGAAGGGGTCTTGGCTGTGTTGCCCAGGCTAGAGTGCAGTGGTGTGATCTTGGCTCACTGCAACCTCTGCCTACTGGGTTCAAGCGAGTCTCCTGCCTCAGCCTCCTCAGTAGCTGGGATTACAAGTGTGAGCCACCATGCCCAGCTAATTTTTGTATCTTAGTAGAGACAGGGTTTCACCATGTTGGTCAGGTTGGTTTCAAACTCCTGCTCGGCCTCCCGAAGTGCTGGGATTATAGGCATGAACCACCACACCTGGCCCCAGCTAATTTTTTAACTTTTTTATTATTATTATTTTTATTTAGAAATGGGGTCTCATTATGTTGCCCAGACTGGTCTCAAGCTCCTGGCCTCAAGCGATCCTTCTGCCTCAGCCTCGCACGTAGTTGGGATTACAGGCAGGAGCCACTGTGCCCAGCCTCATCCTTTTTCTCATTAAAAACTTGAGCCTCTTGTTTGTTCTCCGGAGCACTTGCCAAGGGAACTTTGGAAGTGTGCAGTCCCAGGATGCAGTCCTTTACCTTTGCACTTGAATAAACCCCCTCTAAACTACATTCTGAGCTGGTGACATAGCAAGACCCCACCTCTAAAACTTTTTCTTCATTAGCTAGATGTGGTGATGCATGCCTGTGGTCCCAGCTACTCAGGAGGCTAAGGTGGGATGATTGCACTCCAGCCTAAGTGACAGAGTGAGACCCTGTCTCTAAAAAAAAAAAAAAAAAAACACGACATGCTGACTCTTGATTATTCTGTCGATATGTTGATGGACATTTGAGGTGTCTCCATCTTTTGGCTATTGTGAATAATATTGCTATGAACATGGGTGTTAGACTCATTACTTTTTCTTCAACCTGCCCTGCCCACTTCCATCTGAGGACTTTGCACTGGCTGTTCCCCTCTGCCTGGAGTACTCTTCCCCAAGGGATCCACATGGCTCACTTTCTTCAAGTCTTTGCCTTGAAGTGTTGCCTTCAAGTGTTGCCTTCTCAATGAGGCCTACCCTGACCACCCTATAAGTTCTGCAACCTGGCACTCCTTGTTCCCTTTACTCTATTTTTTTTTTATAGCACTTACCACTTTCTAATGTGCTATATAATATACTTATTTAGTATATGAATTGTTTAGGATCTGTGTCTCTCCATGAGATTGTCAACTCCCTGAGGGATCAATGTCTGTTTTGTTTATCTCAGGCACTCATGTAGGTAGGTGCTTAATACATACATAGTTTGTTGAACGAACTTAAAAATCAAAAGCCTAAGTCATTTGCTGAGTTACAGATTTTAAACTGGAGTCACGAGACGAATGTGTCAGATGCTCTAACATGCCAAACTTTCTTAAATACCTCAAATACTTAAAATACGATATACACACAGATCATTTCAAATCTGGGTTAAAATTGAGGTTAACTTCTCAACTGGTTGAAGGTGCATATCTCCGGAGATGTAGGTCAGGGAATGAGATCTGAAGCTGCAGACAACCAGTGTGACTTTTTCTCATGATCTGAGGACCATGCTGTGACCTTGATTTTCCTCTTCCCCTGCCCCTTAGGGCCACCATGCAGGTTGTGTGCAGCGCAGTTGGGAGTGGGGTGGTGGTGGGGTAAGTGGATGCTGAAATCCAGTCTGTGCCCCACTTGCCAAATGCAGGGCTTGAGTGCCAGCACAGGGTTGTGTCTATTAGAGAGAGGGGAGTGGTGCCTCTTTTCCCATTTGTCACAGGGCTGGATGGGCTGGGAGTGGTCCTGCTTTGTCAAAGAAGGTGCTGGCCCACTACCTGAAAATTGGTTGGCTTTCCAGCTCACATCCCCCAAGTCAATTCCATGTTTCCTACTTTTCAGGTTTGTTGAGGCTGTTCCCCCACCCACTATTAGATTTAATGAATCTGGTTGTTATGTGATTCTATTCTGAGTTCTTTTCATAGACATCCCATCTGGCAAGGCCATGACTCTCAAAGCTATTTCTATGACACCAGATTGGATCTCACACTTCCTATGCTATTGTCTGACTCAGCACGACACAACAGCCAAGGCATCTGAATCACACCGCTCTTCCTTTTTCTTTATTTAACAAACATTTACATAGTCCTTCCCCTGTGCCAGGCGCTGTTCTAACAGTTTCCAAATATTAACCTATTCAACCCTCCAACCTAAGCAGTGGATACTATAATTATTTCATTTTACAGATGAGGACACTGACGCTCAGAGAATTTAAGTGAACTCGCCCAGGGTTCACGTGGCCACAGATGGCAGGGCTGGGATTCAAACCCAGGTCGACCGGCCTGGAGTCTGTGCTGGTAACCACGATGCTTTGCTCCATCTTCACTTATTTCTTGTCATTCTTTCTCTCACTCTTTCTCTTCCTTCCTCCCCTTGTTTTCTCTTCCCTTTCTTCTTTCCTCATTCCCTGTTTTTCCTGACACCTGCCACCTGCTTCTCCCGAATGCCGCCCGGCCTACCACGCCCTCGCCCCGTTCCTCCAGGCAAGGCTCTGCCAGGCTGTGTATCATCACCCTCGTTTCCCTGTGCCAGCAGATGGGGTGTGCCAACTTCAACTCCCTCAACCTGCTGGCTCAGACCGCAGTAGTTGGCAGAGGCCTGGGAGCTGGGGCCAGGCCAGCCTGGAGGGCAGCTGGCCCTTCAGGAAGTTACATGATGTGCCCATATCTTCCCCAATGATGGCTATGTTACCAATATCATAATTTATTTTCTTGCCCAGGGATTTTAATGTGATGCCAACGTGTCTTGTGCTGCTTGAGATAAACTTAAGACAAATAAGGGGCCAAGAGAAAGTGAAAGAGTGAGACAGAGAGAGGGACAAAAGGACAGAAAGATACAGAGAACCCTAAGGTAGAGGGCAAGGGTGAAGAGACCCAGCCATCCGAGGTTCTCTCCATAGAAGCGGCTGCCTACAGTTTTGGCATCAAGGAGGAGTGGCTTGATATTATCCCTCTATGTCTGAATGAACTTTTTTCTGAGTTTCTTAAAGGACTCCTGCTCTTCTCCCATAACTATGCTTTTGCACGTGCTGTTCCCCCTGGCCTGGAAGGCCTTCCCAATCGTTTCTACCTGAGGTCCATGCTCACGTGCTGCCTGCTTCTGGGAACCCTTTCCTGAATTCCTGCAGGGGACTGCTGGTCTCTCCTCTGACACCAGAGCATCTGTGTGCACATATACACTTCCCTGTCTTGAACTAACTGGCTTACACCCCCTCTCTATGCCCAGTACAGGAGTGGTACCTGGAGGAGGCTGAGAGGTACAGGAAGTCTATCAGCACTTCAGGGAGGAAGGAAAAGTGGGATTGTGAAAGCCTCGAGGTAAGATGACTCTGGGTTCAAGGCTTACCAGTTGGTGATCTTGGACAAATCACCTAACCTCTCTGTGCCTCAGTTTTTATTACATTTTGTACAGTTTGTACATCATTGGGTTGCGTGAGAATTAAATGAGTTAAGATATGTAAAGCACATAGAACAGTGTTTGGCATGTGCAAATCGCTCAGTAAATGTTAGTCATTATTATTATCAAAATGGAAATAGTAATAGAGTTGCCTAAAAGATTAAAGAAAGTACTTTTGATGAAGTGTGAAGCATATAGGAAGGTCTTTGTCATTATCATTAACAATATTGAGAGCAGTGTTCAATCCATTGTGATCTCCAGAATTAACTTACAAGGTGAGGCCACATTGCCATTGCTTTTTTGAGCAAATGAGATGATGAATATGATGTTTTTTTCTTTTCTTTTCTTTTTTGAGGCAGTCTTGCTTTGTCCCCCAGGCTGGAGTGTAGTGGCACCATCTCGGCTCACTGCAACCTCCACCTCCTGGGTTCAAGCGATTCTCCTACCTCAACCTCCTGAGTGGCTGGGA
The DNA here is from genome assembly GCA_036589455.1 of Ateles fusciceps. NCBI lineage: Eukaryota > Metazoa > Chordata > Mammalia > Primates > Atelidae > Ateles > Ateles fusciceps. Next base: position 4,841,336 of record JAZHEH010001341.1, on the reverse strand, counting down.
TTACAGGCATGCAACACTACACCTGGCTAATTTTTTATATTTTTGGCAGAAAAGAGGTTTCACCATGTTGGCTAGGCTGTTCTCAAACTCCTGACCTCAAATGATCTGCCTGCCTCGGCCGCCCAAAGTGCTTGTTCTGGGAACTCTGTGGCTTCAGACATTCAAGAGGTTGGTTTTACTCCCCAAGTCCTGGCTTTGGGGACCTAAGGCAGAGGCTAGTGATGGAGACGGGAAGCTGGGCCTATTGCTTTGCTTCTGACAGATTGGGAAGCCTCTTCCTTGTCTGTATCAGCAAGCAAAGGGAAATCATTATTTGCTCCTGCTGGCATTGTAACGTTAAAAAAAATTGACCATCAGATTGAGAGAAAAGGCTTTTAAGTCACTGGCACCAATTTCTTCTGTACAAATGGGTGAACCCAGGCCAAGAGAGGGGAAACGACCTGCTCAAAGCCACAAAGTAAGGTACAGCCAGGGCTAGAACCTAGGTCTCTAGATCCCTAGTTCACTGCCCTTTCACTGGTGATTGCTTTCCAAAAACTCAGTGCTCTCAAGTCCGGAGCCCCATGTCCTTAAATGGAAGGTGACGGAGGCGCAGTGCTCCTGTCCAGAGACCAGGTGGGGGAGTACTCTTTGAAGGCAGGGAAAGTGAGATGGGCAAAACCAGTATTCAGGACACCCTGCTACCGTCCAATTATCTCACTTAATCTTCACAACCCTATGAGGCAGAGACTATCATTATCATCCCCATTTTACTCCTGTAAAAGGGGATCAGTAACACTGCAGGGATGCAAACGGAGGCCCAGGATCGTCCCTTCGTTCCCTGCAGCTCTTGCTCCTGGAGTCTGGCCATTGCTAAGGTCCAGAACGTGTGCAGGGCACAAAGCAAATAGGTCTCCAGGACTGGGATTAGGTTCTGCCTCTCTATACCCTATGGTACCCAGCACAGTGTAGGCGCAGAGTAGGTCCTGGCTGATCAATCGTCCTGCCTTTTGAAAATGCCATCTTTTCCACAGGCTTGGCCATGCTGTACACCCCCCGAGATACACCTTCTTATACCAAGTCTCCACTCTCACTCATGTGTTTCTATTCCTGGAGTTTGCGTCGCCTCCACGTCCCCTAAATATTTTTTCTGTCTCTAGCCTTCAGGAACTTCGACTCCTTGGCTGTCTTATTCTTTGAGCACATTGGTGAAGAGCCAAAGATCTGTTGGCCTCAGTTTGCCCAGCTGTACAATGGAGTGCAGAGCCAGTGGCTGGCTTTCATGCCCTGCTTGTTCGAATATGGGCCAGAAGAACCGCCCAAAATTACCGAGCCCCACCTCCTCTCCCCACCCCCGTCCCCGCCCTCGTTCGGAAAGCGCCTGCGCAGAAGCCGCCGGCCCGCCCTTCACTAGTCGAATCTATATCCGCCCTTTCGCGCCCTCGAAAACTCGGCGCTCGACAGGCGTCTGTCTATCAGCGTGCCTTACGGTTGATTCGCCGCCGCAGGCGCGCCTGCCGAGTGCCGAGCTACCGATGGAGATGGCGTCCGAAGCTGTGTGAGGAGCCGTGGAGGCCCAGAACCCGGGCCCAAGGACTGGACAGGCCTGCGTGCCTGCAGGAGGCCGGCCGGGTACAGAGGGTCAGGCCCAGTCTGAGGGACGGGGACACGGCTCCTCTCCAGAACGGAGACGGGCGGGCCGTTGTGGGTGTGGGCCGTGTGTGGATGTGGTGGGTGTGACGTGAGAGGTGGGAGATGCCGGTTTCAGGCCGTGCGTTTCGCTTGTGTGTGCCTGAGGTGATTGGGCTCTGTGTGGTTGTGCGGTTACGCGGGGCGTATACACTTGGGTTTGGTTTTGCAGCTGTGGGGGAAGTGGGTGGGTGCTTGTCTTCCGAGTGGTTGTGTTTGGTTCTCTGGTTGTGTAAAGCTGAAGCGTTTGTATTCTGAGTTCGTATGGAGATGTTTGGAGCGCTTTGTGTGATGTCTGTGCGATGTGTGACGTTGTCATCTCTGTTCCACCGGGTTGAGTCGTTCGTGTTGCGTATGGTCATGCGACGTATGTATAATCGTGTCAGTGGCCGGGCGCGGTGGCTCACGCCTGTAATCCCAGCACTTTGGGAGGCTGAGGTGGGCGGATCATGTGAGGTCGGGAGTTCGAGACCAGCCTGACCAACATGGAGAAACCCCATCTCTACTAAAAATACAAAATTATCCGGGTGTGGTGGTGCGCACCTGTAATCCCAGCTACTCGGGAGGCTGAGGCGGGAGAATCACTTGAACCCGGCAGGCGGAGGTTGTGGTGAGCCGAGATCTCGCCATTGCATTCCAGCCTGAGCAGCAAGAGCGAAACGCCTTCTCAAAAAAAAAAAAAAAATCGTGTTAGTTATGTGGGTTGTGGTTGTGTGCAGACGTGAGGACGGATTGAGTGCGGCTGTGGGATGTGTCCTCGTTGTGGCATATGGCGGGGTGACATTCATGCTGGATGTAGTTGCAGAACATGTAAGTATTGTGTGTGTGTTTTTACTTTTTACATTATTTAGAGTTCGAGGGGCTTGCATATGTGTTCAGTTATGGTTGTGGGGTCCGATTCAGCGATTTATGTTAGATTTCTTTATGGTGTATGCTTAGATGATTTTAGAGTTTATTCATTTGTTCATTTCATTCATGGAGCTTTATTGTGTTTCTTCATTGTGTGTGCCAGGTACTGCGCTAAACCCTAGGGAGACAGCAAAGGGGAAAACATGTAGAGTCTGTGCCCGCCCTCACAGATTTAAGTCTTACTTAGTCACTTCACATATGTACCTTCAGTTATAAATTGAGATGAGTGCTGTGAAGGAGAAGTCCATTCTGATGCCCTGAATACGACACATTTCTTTGAGGAAGTGAGGTTTGGTTTTGGGCTGAGGTGTGAAGGGTGGTTATGTGGCATGGTTGTGGTGGGCTTTGTGTTTGATTTGTGGTTGTTAGAGGTGAGTGCATGGGAAGGAAGGGAGCTGTCAGAGTCAGCATCAGATGAACCACTGGCTGGGGAGGGAACAGGCCAGACCTAGAGTTGCTATATTTCTTTGGAAAAAAGGCAGGGATCTGCATGTATGTAGTCACTGGGTTTCTTAACTACAGGGAAAAAATAGGGACCTAGTGTCTCATTTGTTTATTTTCTGAGTTGTTGCCACCCTTCAGCTTTGAGGACCAGGCAGTCCCTCCTCGGTGGTCTTCTACAGTCCATCCAAAGCTAAGGGTCACACATCCCCTCTCACTATACGGTGGCTTGTAGCCCCAGGTTCTTGGAGAGAAATTTCTCTGCTTTTCTGAAATGGTTTTGTCTAGATTTCTCCTGTGACTGGGAGTATTTATGAGGTGATATTGGAAGTGACTTTACCATGGGTCAGTAAGAAAGAGAATGTAGCTTATTAAGCCCTGAAATGTTTAGGCACCAAAGCCTTTTATTTATTTATTTATTTATTTAGAGACGGAATTTCGCTCTTGTTGCCCAGGCTGGAGTGCAATGGCGTGATCTCAGCCCCCAGCAACTCTGTCTCCTAGGTTCAAGTGATTCTCCTGCCTCAGCCTCCCAACAAGCTAGGATTACAGACACCTGCCACCACACCTGGCTAATTTTTGTATTTTTAGTAGAGATGGGTTTTCGTCATACTGGCCAGGCTGATCTCGAACTCCTGACCTCAGGTGATCTGCCCGCCTCGGCCTCCCAAAGTGCTGGGGTTACAGGTGTGAGCCCCCGTGCCTGGCCAGCCTTTTATTTTTGAAGTAGTGGAGAACATTAGGTTTGCTACTCAGCTGTCACTTACTGGCTTATAAGATCTATTGGTGCAGTGGCTCACATCTGTAATCTCAGCAGTTTGGGAGGCTCAGGCAGGAGGATCGCTTGAGGCCAGGAGTTAGAGATCCACCTGGGAAACATAGCAAGACCCTGTCTCTATAAAAAATTTAAAAATTAGCTGGGTGTGGTGGCACACTCCTGTAGTCCCAGCTGCTTGGGAGGCTGAGGCAGGAGGACCACTTGAACCTAGAAAGTTGAGGCTGTAGTGAGCAGTTATAGCTCACCAGGTTACAGAGCAAGATGCTGTCTCTTAAAAAAAAAATCTAGTAAGCCCATTGGAGATAAGTGCTCTATAAATATAAAATAGATTTTTTCTTTTTGACTAGTAGATTTCTAATGTTTCTCTTTAACTGGTGTTAGGATTTTTGTTTTTTGTATGTTTTTTATGGCAGATACTATATCTTTTTCATCGTTGCATTTCCAACACAGGTGCCTTACAAGTGTTAAGAAGTTACCATATGTGGTCAAGTAAACAATCAAGGTAAAGAGCGTCAAGTAAAAACTTCTGCTTGTTGATAAGTACTTCAGACACTCCCCCAGTGGCTAAAGTGGCATACGAATTATGAAGTTGAATCATTTGGAATGAATGTAAGAGAATTGTCAAGGTATTTGCTTTTTTTCAAGAATCTGTGCTTCCCACTTCATTGAGTTGTTGTTGTCCAGTGATGGTTTTACATCTTAGGTTTTGCAGCTTAGGTTGGTCTAAGGATTTGAGAAAGGGTTGTTTGTTTTCTCAAACTTGCACCGAACAAACTTGCCCTGTTGTACTGTGAAAAGAATGAAGAAAATTCTCAGTTGCTACCAGTTTGCCTGAATTGGCTTTTTTCCCTTCTTCTCTCCTTTCTTAGGGCTCCTCCTATTCCAGAGAGCGAACCTCATCCAGGGCCATGAAGCCACTTCCTCACCATCTGTGTACTGCTTGATTAAGCTAATGCTGCAGGAACCATGGTTCCTTGGAAGGAATCAAGCTGACTCTTGGCATGAGATCCCCTGCCTTCTTAGGGTTGAGAGGGGCACTGCCATGGCTTCTCTGGACGACCCAGGGGAAGTGAGGGAGGGCTTTCTCTGCCCTCTGTGCCTGAAGGATCTGCAGTCTTTCTATCAGCTTCACTCACATTACGAAGAAGAGCACTCGGGGGAAGACCGTGATGTCAAAGGGCAAATTAAAAGTAAGAATCAAGGACCTTGCCTATCCCCTGCTGTCAGTGAGAGCTTTAACTCATGGGATAGTTCTTATCAGCTTCGGTGTTGCCACAGGAATGTGATAATAGTAGTAGCAAACAGATGACCAGGGTTTGTCATGTGCCAGGCATTTTCAGAATCTCCCTGTTTATTAATTTCATTTAATCCTCACAATAACTTTGTGGCTGTGAGCCACATTTTGCTGATGAGGGCACACAGAGAGATTAGATAACATGTCTAAAGCCGCTCAGTGAAACACAGTCTGACTTTGAATCTAGTAAATGTAATCACTGTGATCTGGGTTGACAGTTCTCTGACCACCAGCCTAACAGGGTTTGGAGAGGAATTTCTTTCCTTTGCTATGATGGTGGAGGCACATTATACACCCATTCTACCTGTCACAGATTTAGGCCTTCCCACCATCCTTCCTTCCCCAATTGGTATCTTGCCCTCTATACCCCAGAAAAAGGAAGGTCATAGTTGAAGAACAAAGAGAAACAACCTGAAAACCTTGGTTTTTGAGCTTCCAAGAGCTCAGATCTGAGAGAGTTGTGGAAAGAATTCTTCAAAGGTACTTTTGACTATACATGAGAGAGAGAGAGAGAGAGAGAGAGAGGGGGATCCTGTCTCAGACACACACAACAAAGCTGTTGCTCCTCTGGAACTTACTTTCGTGGTTATTCAGCTAATTTGCTTCTCACAGCTGGCAGCATTTCTGAAGGCCATGAGATTAAGATTAAAAAGTTCTGGGCCAGATACAGTGGCTCATGCCTGTAATCCCAGAATCTTCCTGTTTATTATATCCCTCATGGCAGATCTCCTGAGGTCAGGAGTTCAAGACCAGCCTGGCTAACATGGTGAAATCCCGTTTCTACTAAAAATACAAAAAATTAGCTGGGCGTGATGGTACACACCTGTAATCCCAGCTATTAAGGAGGCTGAGGCAGGAGAATCACTTGAACCCAGGTGGCAGAGGTTGCAGTGAGCTGAGATCGCTCCATTTTACTCCAGCTTGGGCAACAAGAGTGAAAGTCCGTCTCAGGAAAAAAAAAAAAAGTTCTGGATGCTCTATTCACAGACTTTTTGAGAGGGAAAGAAAGGAATGATCATGTATTCCTAAGTGGACTTTGGTCTTCAGACAGGTGAATCATATGCACTTTGTAATCAGATATTTGTGCCTAGAGTCCCACTCTATCTCACTTTTCTGTTCAGTAACAAAAAGTTTCTAAAAGCATAAACAAAACTAAAAAATCTGCTAACAAAGGCAAACGTTCTGAAATTCTGAGAGCTATGGTGGTTGAGGTGGCTTCTGGCTATAGAGGCTGTAGAGCAGAGCCAAAACTATTAGGAGGGGGAAAAAAATGCTGTGCTTTATCGTTTTTAGAGTTTCTTTCACAGACATTATTATTTCATCTGACTCTGCTAACTTTGCAAGAAAGTATTGGTCTCGGCCGGGCATGGTGGCTCACACCTGTAATCCCAGCACTTTGGGAGGCTGAGGCGGGCCGATCATGAGGTGAAGAGTTCAAGAACATCCCGGCCAACATGGTGAAACCCCATCTCTACTAAAAATATAAAAATTAGCTGGGCGTGATGGCGCATGCCTGTAGTCCCAGGTACTCAGGAGGCTGAGGCAGGAGAATCGCTTGAACCCGGGAAGCAGAGGTTACAAGTGACTCCAGATTGCGCCATTGCACTCCAGCCTGGCCACAGAGCGAGACTCCATCTCAGAACAAAAAAAAAAAGAAGGTGATTGGTCTCATTTTATAGATAGTAAGTGAAGTGAGGCTCAAGAGACATTGAGTTACTTATCCACAGTCACACAGGAATTGGCAGAGCTAGGCCTGGAATGTAGGCCTTCTGTTATCTCTAAGTCCAGTGCTACCCTTTGCACGTGACATCACTGAGGATGAGAGGCCCATGTTCCAGTCACAGCGTGCATTGCAGCTTCCTGGGGGAAATGAAGCAAAAACAAAACTAAAAAACCTGATTATGTAAGTTTCCTTTGGACAACCTAAGAGCCTCCATGGTTTTCAACTAGCTTTCAGTCTTGGTGTCAGCTGAACTAAGTCATTTATAATGCCATTGCTAAAACTAGTGATTCCAGTGGGTATAGAGGTTAGAGACTGTTCTCAGATTCCTACAATGACTCTTTTTAAGAGGAAAAATGTTTAAGGTTATTTAGAGAATAGAGATAGAGGAATCTATTTAAGGAATACTAAATAGAGTAGAAATTTTGTGTCTTGTGAAAGAAAGTTGAAAAGATCCTTGGCTGGGCACAGTGGCTCACACCTGTAATCCCAGCACTTTGGGAGGCCAAGAAGTGGGAGGATCATTTCAGCCCAGGAGTTTGAGACCAGCCTGGGCAACATAGATCCTGTCTATACAAAGAAAAAACTTTTTTAATTGGCTGGGCATGGTGGCATGCACTTGTCCTAGCCACTTGGGAGGCTGAGGCATCAGGATCCCTTGAGCCCAGGAGGTTGAGGCTGCAATGAGCCATGATTATGCCACTGCACTCCAGCCTGGGCAACAGAGTGAAACCCTGACATAAAAACAAAAAAAAACAAAATAAAGTTACTTCAGCCGCTGGCAGCGGCTCACACCTGTAATACTAGTACTTTGAGAGGCCAAGGCAGGAGGATTGCTTGAGCCCAGGAGTTTGAGACCAGACTGGACAACATAGTGAGACCATCTCTACAAAAAAGTTATTTTAAAAAATTAGCCAGTTGTTGTGGAATGCACTGGTAGTCCCAATTACTTGGGAGGCTGAGGTGTGAGGATTGCTTCAGCCCAGGAGATCAAGGCTGTCACATTCTATCCTGAGAGACAGAGTGAAACTCTGTCTCCAAAAGCAGAAAGAAAAAGATTCTCTTGGTTTTTCCCTTTATTTTCCACCCTGACCTACCTCTCACATCTCGACTTCTAGTACTACTAATGATCATGTCTTTAGTTTGAAAAGAATTCTTGATTATGTTGCAGTTTTCTACATTTCAGAATCAAGAAAGTAAAGTTTTAAGGATTGACATAAAAGGGTTTTTGAAAAGCCCTTTTGAAAGCAGATCACCTCTTCATTTGGTCTTTTGGTTCTTAGAAATGTTATGACATGGCTAGTTTTAGGCAAGTGAAAAATTAAAGCTAAAAGAGCGAACCTTGGTATTAGATTTTGGGGGCAGTTCAAAAAGAAAAGATTAGTCATTAGTAAAAAGTTAGTGGGTTCAAGCCCTAGCCCTGGTTCAGCTCCAGTTTAGCCCATTTTCAGTAAGTAGAAGAAAAGATAGCTGTAAATTGACTGTGGCTTCTTGCTTTGTTAGTATTTTTTAAAATATATGGGATTATTCCTAATTGGCCTCTTCTGGAAGGGCTACATCCTTTCTTGGAAGGTTGCCAGGCAGTTTTTCTGTCTCCTAAAGTGGTTAAATGGTATAGATTGCCTGTATAATCTGGTACTTTAGTCTTTTTTGCAAAACTGAATTGTTACTTGTTAACTCACATTCCCCTGTTACTAGAAAAGACTACTTTAGGCCAGGCATGGTGGCTCATGCCTGTACTCCCAGCACTTTGGGAGGCTGAGGCAGGCAGATCACCTGAGGCCAGGAGTTTAAGACCAGCCTGGCCAACGTGGTGAAACCCTGTCTTTACTAAAAAAATACAAAAATCAGCTGGGTATGGTGGTACATACCTGTAATCCCAGCTACTCGGAAGGCTGAGGCAGGAGCATCCCTTGAACCCCAGGAGGCGGAGGTTGCAGTGAGCCGAGATTGGTGCTGTTGCACTCCAGCCTGGGCAACAAGAGTGAAACTCCATCTCAAAAAAGAAAGACAAAGACTACTTCAGTGGATTTTAAAGGATATACCTTTGTTTTGGTATTTTTCCAGTTTGGAAAAAGCTGTCCCAGAGCGACCAATAATCAGGAAGTTTGCTTATTGGCCTGACTGTCTTAAAAAAAGACAAGTGTATTCGTACTAATCTTATCCTCTGCCTGCCAGCCTGGGCAACATAGTGAGACCCCCATCTCTACAAAAAAAAACTTTTTTAATTACCTAGTGTTGATGGTGCACACATGTAGTTCCAGCTACTTGGAAGACTGAGGTGAGATGATTGCTTGAGCCCAAGAGATCGAGACTGCAGTGAGCTATGATCACACCACTGCACTCCAGCCTGGGTGACAGTGCGAGACCCTGTCTCTAAAAAATAAATAAAATGTAAAAGTAATAATATCATTTAATATTCAATCTGAGAGTTTCTAGTAGATTCTGGTGGGAGAAAGGGATAGCCGTCATCCAAGATTAAAGAACATTCATGAGAGAGCAGCTTAGAACTGAGAATTGTGTTTTTCCCCCATTCAGCTGATTGTTCAGTTTAACAGGTGGTTCCCTTCCCCAGCACAGGTGGCAGAACCCATGTTCTGCCGAGGCATAGTTTGTGAATCAGCACTAGCTGGGGAGAGCTGGAGCTCTCATTTCAGACAGATGAAGTGTCTACTTCCAGCCCTGCAGTTACCTATAAGCTCTATGATCTTGGACGAAGCAAGTTCTTCCCCATCTTTGATGTCATTTCCTAATTTGTAAGTAGGGCTATTACCTGCCTTTTAACATTGCGATAATGAACTGGCATAATATATTTGCAAACACTTTGCATTGTGCCTGGTGTATACAAGGACTAAATATAGGAAATGTTCATTTTCTCTTCTTACCAAATCTGGTTCCATTTGTGTTACGTTGTAGATATTATATCTCTTTCTTGAAGCTTTTTGCAGATACTCTAACGTGGATTCAGTAAGCGGGTGGGCAATAGTGGGGGAAGGAAGAACTCTGTGTCCAGTTAAGCCTTATGGGGAACACCAGTCCAGCGATGGAAGTTTAGCTGAATCCCATCCTGGAGGTAAATGAGAAAAATTTACTCATGAGTTCCTGGGGTAAATAAATTAGTACTATAGAACTTAGTTTTTAAAAAACTGGGCCGGGCTCGGTGGCTCACACTTGTAATCCCAGCACTTTGGGAAGCTGAGGCAGGCGGATCACCTGAGGTCAGGAGTTCAAGACCAGCCTGACCAACATGAAGAAACTGCTTTCCTACTAAAAATACAAAAAAGTTAGCTGGGTATGGTGGTGGGGGCTTGTAGTCCCAGCTATTCAGGATGCTGAAACAGGAGAATCGCTTGAACCTGGGAGGTGGAGGTTGCAGTGAGCCAAGATTGTGCCATAGCACTCCAGCCTGGGTGACAGAGCGAGACTCCATCTCAAAACAACAACAACAAAACCCACTTTATTTTAACTGAGGTATAGTTTTTAAGTGTACACTTTAATTTAATTTTATTTTTTTTGAGACAGGGTCTCATTCTGGTTGCCCAGGCTGGAGTGCAGTAGCACAATCTCAGCTCACTGCAGCCTCAACCTCCTGGGCTCAGGTGATTCTCCCACCTCAGTCTCCTAAGTAGCTGGAACTACAGGTGTGTGCCACGACACCCAGGCAGAATTTTGCATTTTTAGTAGAGATGGAGTTTTGTCATATTGCCAAGGCTGGCTTGAACTCCTGGACTCAAGCAGTTTGCCTCCCTTGGCCTTTCAAAGTACTGGGATTATGGGTGTGAGCCACTGCGCCTGGCCCAATTCAATAAGTTTTGAAAAATGTATATACCCACTTAACCACTCCAATTAAGATTAAAAAAAGACTTCCATCACCCTGTTTCTCTCATCAAACTTTATTTTAAAACTTTTTTTTTTTAAAGAAAGAAAAAGAAAAGAGAGAAAGAAGGAAAAAAGAGAATGAAACAAAGGGAAAAAGAAGAAGAAAAAGAGGGAGAGAGAACGGGAATCTTGCTCTATTGCCCAGGCTAGAATGCGGTTTAAAAATGGGTATTGAAAAGCTCTTTTATACTAATAACTGTGTTATACAATGGAGACAGGAAGGAATAAGGGAGGAAAATAACAAACAGCCAACCAATATTTCATTTAAACCTATGAAATGCTATGCAATTGCTGGGGAGTGATTTACTCCCAACCATGTGTTCACTTTTAGAATAGATGTGATGTGTTGCTGAAGAAAATGTATGTTTTGTGGATTTGGAGTAGAGTTCTGTAAATGTTTATTAAGTTTACTTGTTCGAGGTCTAAGTTCAAGTCCCGGGTATCCTTGTTAACCTTCTGTCTCATTGATCTGTCCAATACTGAGAATGTAGTGTTAAAGTCTCCCACTATTATTGTGTGGGAGCCCAAGTCTCTTTGTAAGTCACCAAGAAGTTGCCCTATGTATCTGGGTGCTCCTATATTGGGTGCGCATAGACTTAGGATCGTTAGCTCTTCCCATTACATTGATCCCTCTACCATTATACAATGTCCTTCTTATCTCTTTTGGTTTCTGTTACTTTAAAGTCTATTTTATCAGAGATGAGAATTGCAACTCCTGCTTTTTTTTTTTTTTTTTGCTCTCCATTTGGTTGGCAAATCTTCCTCCATCGTTGTTTTGAGTCTCTGTATATCCTTGCATGTGAGATGGGTCTGGATGCAGCTTACCGATGGGTTTTTTGGAATGGCTGTTACTGGTTGTTCCTTTCTGTATATAGTGCTTTTTTCAGAAGCTCTTGTAAAGCAGGCCTGGTGGTAATGAAATCTCTGAGCACAGCTTGTTCGTAAAAAATTTTATTTTTCCTTCACTAATGAAACTTAGTTTGGCTGGATATGAAATTCTGGGTTGAAAGTTCTTTTCTTTAAGGATGTTGAATATTGGCCCCCACTCTCTTCTGGCTTGTAGGGTTTCTGCTGAGAGATCTGTTGTGAGTCTGATAGGCTTCCCCTTGTGGGTAACCTGACCTTTCTCTCTGGCTGCCCTTAGTATTTTCTCCTTCATTTCAACCCTGGTGAATCTAATGATTATGTGCCTTGGGGTTGCCCTTTTTGAGGAATATCTTTGTGGTGTTCTCTGTATTACCTTGAGTTGAGTATTGTCCTGCCTTGCTAGGTTGGGGAAAGTTTTCCTGGATAATATCCTGAAGAATATTTTCCAGCTTGGATTCATTCTCTTCGTCACATTCAGGTACACCTATCAAACGTAGATTAGGTCTTTTCACATAGTCCGATATTTCTTGGAGACTTCGCTCATTCCTTTTTACACTTTTTCTCTAATCTTGTCTTCTTGTTTTATTTCGTTAAGTTGGTCTACGACCTCTGAAATCCTTTCTTCTGCTTGATCAATTCGACTGTTAAAACTTGTGCATACTTCGCGAAGTTCTCGTGTTGTGTTTTTCAGCTCCATTAATTCACTTATTGTCCATTCTCGTTAACATTTCGTCAAACCTTTTTCAAGGTTCTTAGTTTCCTTGCATTGCGCTAGAACATGTTCTTTTAGCTCACAGAAGTTTCTCATTATCCACCTTCTGAAGCCTGATTCTGTTAATTCCTCACATTCATTCTCGATCAGGCCTTGTTCAATTGGGGATGAGGAACCGCAATCCTCTGTAGGAGGAAAGGCATTCTGATTTTGGATGTTTTCAGCCTTTTTTCGCTGGTTTCTTCCCATCTTTGTGGATTTATCCACCTGTCTGTGTAATTGCTGACTTTCAGATTAGGTCTCTGAGTGGACGTCCAGCTTATTGGTGGTAAAGTTTTATCTGTTTCTTAGTTTTCCTTCGGTGGATGCCCCCTCCCCCCACAGAGCTGGACCTTCCCGGGTTCAGCTGCACTTGCTGTGAAACTCTCAATCCTCAGCAGTTCTGATTGCTGTTTTCTTTTTGTGTGTGTGTGAGGGGGGACCAGCCTTCCCCTGCAGCGACCCACCACGCGGGCTGAAACAGCGGCGTTAAGATTCGTGGCGCTTTTCTGCCCGGGAATCTCCCGGTCTGGTTCCCCACTTCAGTCCGCTTTTCAATCAGCTGAATGGGAGACTCTGCCTTCCCGGAGCTCCAACGCCATCTAAAAGGGACTCAGTCCCCTATACCCCGGACTGAGAACCGCCGTGCCGGGGCACCTGCAAAATGGCCGCGCTGGCCAAAAGAGTTGCGCTGGTGACCTGTGGGGCTCCTCCGCCGGGAATCTCTTGGTCTGTGGGCAATGAAAATTCGTCTGAAAATGTGGCGTCCACTCACCCTCTGCGCTTTCAGTGGGAGCTACAATCCTGAGCTGCTGCTAATCGGCCATCTTGGATCTCTCTCCCATTTTAAAACTTTTTTTAATTGTGCTCTTAAATTTGGCAATGAGCAGTAATTTAGCCCATATATTGGCCACCTAAACCAACTAATGTTGACTGACCAGTATATTGCTCTGCGGTATTTGTAATATAGTGTTTGTGTGCTTGTTCCTGCATTTTACTTGGCATCTAAATATTTCTGGTGCATTTTTAAACAAATGATAATTATTTCGTCAACTCTTGTTTTTTGAGATTTCCCTTGACTCTACTGGGTGTTCTTCATGATTCATTTGTATCGTTTGTTCCATTTTTCAAGGTCTTGTCCAGAAGGCTAAGAAAGCAAAGGACAAGTTGTTGAAACGAGAAGGGGATGATCGAGCAGAATCAGGGACCCAAGGATATGAGTCTTTCAGCTATGGAGGGGTTGATCCTTACATGTGGGAACCCCAGGAGCTTGGTAAGAAAATTCATTTATTCATTCAGCAAGTGGTTATTGAGCATCTGCTGTGTTCTAGGTAAAGTTTTAAGAGTTGGCTGAGGAGGCATCAGTAAACCATAATGGTCTAAGCTTCTCATGGACCTTATGCCCATGTTGGGGGGGAGAAAATGAAAGAGGTGAGCATCCACTTTGTGTTAGGCACTACATTAAGTGCTTTATATCCGTGCTCTGGTTAAATCTTCGTTGCACCTCATGAGAACCTGCCCAGGGACAAACAGCCAGTAAACTGCAGAAATGGGGTATGAATCCATATCTCTCTGATGTTAGCCCAGGCACAGATTCCATTAATCAGTCTGTTTCTTCTTACATAGGATATTACCTGCCCAGTGACAGGCACTGTTTTATGCAGCTTACTTTTTTGAATCATTATGGTACCATCTACCTACTTTCATGTTTTTGGGATGGTGAACATTCTCTAAAATTTATTATGATGATTGTACAATTCTGAAAATACTAAAAAACACTGAAATTTTGCTTTAAATGGTGTATGTATGTGAATTATATCTCACTAAAGCTATTTATCGTGCCACAGGCAGTTAGTTGAACTATCTAATCTTACATATCTTTTTTTTTTTTTTTTTTTTTTTTGAGAGAGTCTCACTCTGTTGCCCAGGCTGGAGTTCAGGGGCTCCATCATGGCTCACTGCATTCCATGCTGAAGTGATCCTCACTTCAGCCTCCTGAGTAACTGAGACTACTTGTGCACATCATCCCACCTGGCTAATTTTTGTATTTTTTGTAGAAACAGGGTCCTACTATGTTGTCCAGGCTAGTCTCAAACTTCTGGGCTCAAGTGATCCTCCCACCTCAGCCTCCCTGAGTGCTGGGATTATAGGCGTGAGCCACCATGCCTGGCTATATATCCTTTAACTGTCTAATGATAATAGTCATTAATATAGTAATATATTTCTGTCCGCGAAATGGGTAATTATTCATTTATAGTGATTTATTAAATTTTTATATTTATTATCTTGTTCACCTTTCACAAAAGTCTTGTGAAATAGTGGTCCTTATTCCCATGTATAGATAAGGAAACTGGGGCTCTAAGAAGGAAAGCGATATTTACCCAGGCTCATCTACTGTATCCCTATAGTGCCATCACAGAAGGTGTCTCTTTGAATAAGGAGAGTCCAACAACTGTTCTGTTTTTTCAGTAGCCACCAGTCATGGGCTATTTAAGTGTAAATAAATTAAAATGAAATAAAATTAAAAGTCACTTCCTGAACCACACACTAGCCACATTTTAAGTGCTCTGTGTCCACTTGGGCTATTTGCTACTGTATTGGAGAATTGAAACATTTTTATTATTGCAGGAGAAAATTGCTTTAAAAATAATACGTATATATGTAATTATGAGGTATATATGAAGGCCAATTCAAAACATGCAGGAGAAATTTTGGACATAGAATTCTTGTTAGCTTTGTTTCATGATTGCCAGTGTGAAATTCCTAGGGTGTTTTTCTGATTAAGT
The DNA here is from genome assembly GCA_036589455.1 of Ateles fusciceps. Lineage (NCBI taxonomy): Eukaryota > Metazoa > Chordata > Mammalia > Primates > Atelidae > Ateles > Ateles fusciceps. Next base: position 4,826,243 of record JAZHEH010001341.1, on the reverse strand, counting down.
TGCCAGTGGCAGCAACTGAAGATAGTCACAGATTGTAGAAGGTCAAGTGAATGGCAAATTTTATGTTAATATTTATTTGTGATAGCTTGTCTCATCATTGCCAATGTGAGATTACTAGGGTGATTTTCTGATTAAGTTGCCAGTTGCAGCAACTGAAGATAGTCACAAACTGTAGGTCAAGTGAATGGCAAATTTTAGCAGTTAACATTTATGGTCACCCCTAAGAATTCTAAACTGAAGTTTAATTAGATGTTAGAGTATGGTTAGGGAAGAAAAGACATGTGTATAGCATGTGTGGGCCTGGGTGCGGTGGCTCACCTTTAATCTCAGTACTTTGGCCGGCCAAGGCAGGTGGATCACATGAGACCACGAGTTTGAGACCAGTTTGGCCAGCGTGGTGAGACCCTGTCTGTACTAAAAATACAAAAATTAGCCGGGCATGGTGGCACATATGTATAATCCAAGTTACTTGGGAGGCTGAGGCATGAGAATCACTTGAACCCGGGAGGCAGAGATTGTAGTGAGCTAGAGATTGTACTACTGCACTCCAGCAACAAAGCAAGACTCTATTAAATAAATAAATAAATAAATAAATATATATATATATACACACACACACATATATATATACACATAGTGTATAGCATGTGGAGATGCTGATCAAAGGATACAGAATTTCAGTTGGGCAGAGTAAGTCAAGAGATCTGTTGTTAAAGGGGTGATTTATAGTTTTTTGTTTGTTTTTCTGAGACAGAGTCTTCCTCTGTCACCCAGGCTGGAGTGCACTGCTGCGATCTTGGCTCACTGCTGCGATCTTGGCTCACTGCAACTTCTGCCTCCAGGTTCAATTCTTGTGCCTCAGCCTCCTGAGTAGCTGGGACCACAGGCGTGTACCACCATGCCTGGCTAATTTTTGTATTTTTAGTAGAGATGGGGCTGCACTATATTAGTCAGGCTGGTCTCAGAACTCCTGGCCTCAAGTGATCCATGCTCCTCAGCCTCCAAAAGTGCTGGGATTACAGGTGTGAGTCACCATGCCCAACCTCATTATAGTTAATAAAAATATCTTGTGGGCTGGGTGCGGTGGCTCACACCTGTAATACCAGCACTTTGGGAGGCCAACATGGGTGGATCACGAGGTCAAGAGATCGAGACCATCCTGGCCAACATGGTGAAACCCTTGTCTCTACTAAAAATATAAAAATTAGCTGGGCATGGTGGCACATGCCTGTAGTCCCAGATACTCGGGAGGCTGAGGCAGGAGAATTGCTTGACCCTGGGAGGCAGAGGTTGCAGTGAGCCAAGATCGCACCACTGCACTCCAGCCTGGTGACAGAGCGAGACTTGTCTCAAAACAAAAAAATCTTGTATTCTTAAAAATCAGTGAGAGTAGATTTTGTGTTGTCATCACAAAAAGTGATAAGTATATGATGTAATGCATATTGTTAATTAGCTAGTTTAGCCATTCCCTAGTGTATAAATATTTCAGAAAATTATATTGTACATGGTGAATACATGCAGTTTTTATTTAGCAATTAAAATTTTTTAAAAAAGTGTGGCATGTCATAAAATCTGTTATAGTGCAATCTATAAATGAATAGGTGATCACTGGGAAGAGGACTTGCACTGAGTGCCGGGATGTTTGAGGGCAATATGGTTTTGGATCAGGTGAAACTGAGCTGGAAATATTTCAGGTATTCTCAGACAGTAAGCTATTGGGTTCTATTTGTGTTGCAGATGTTTGTCCCAGGTCTTGGCTGCTGGACTGAGGAAGGTATCAGCTTAACTAGCTCCCACAAGGGAATCTATCATTTTTTTGGCCATTTTGAGAATTGTCTTTATCCTGAGGAAAAGCCATATTGTATCTGATTTACAAAGTATAAAACAATAAAAGAATTCAAAAATTTTTAAATTGCTCATGATGTTATCACCCTGTTTATTTAACATTAGCATGAGAGTCAGTTAAGACTTTATAAATTTTAAGTTATTTAATCATCGTAACAACTCTGTGAAGTAGATACCATTATTACTATATTTCACAGTTGAGTGCTCTTGAGTTACAGAGAAGTTAAGTAACTTGTCCAAGGTTACACAGCGTGTGGCAGAATTGAAACTTGAGCACAGGCTGACTCCAGTGTACACGCTGTTATCTACTATACTCTAAAGTCTCTCATGTGGTATTTGGTGGCCTAAAGGTCACGGTTAACATTTTAGCAGATTTTCTTCCATTTGCTATCCTGGCTTTTGAATTTTTGGTAAGACTGTAAAATCTTAGAGTTTTTACTTGCTTTTGAGTTTTTTTTTTTTCCTGAGATTGGTCTCACTCTGTCACCCAGGCTGGAGTACACTGGTGGGATCATAGCTCACTGAAGCCTCCAACTCCTGGGCTCAAGCCGTCTTCCCGCTTTGGCCTCCTGAGGAGCTGGGATTATAGGCGTACATGCCCACGCCTGGCTAATTTTTTTATTTTTTTGGGAGACATGGGGTCTCACTATGTTGACCAGCCTGCTTTTCAAATTCATTGAGGATAAGCGGCAAGGTAGAGAGGCTCCCTCAGAGAAACTGTAAGTCATTTGTCTCCCTACTTCCTTCCCTCTAGGTGCTGTGAGAAGCCATCTTTCCGAATTCAAAAAACACCGAGCTGCTAGAATTGACCACTATGTTGTGGAAGTCAATAAATTAATAATCAGGTTAGAGAAGGTAAATTTTATAGTCTTAAAACATTTTTTTCTGCAAATACACATTTTCTGGGGAATAATCATCACATTTCTATAGCATGTGTTGTAGATGTCATATACATCTGATGCTGCCAGAGAAACCCCTTCTCTAGAGAGGTATAGAGGACCTGGTGGACAGTTCTAGCCTGGGCCAGCTTTCCTTAAGAGAATGACCCAGGCTGACAGACTTGCCACATGCTCAGCTTCCCTTCGCCACCTATAAATCCCACTCAGATGTTGGAAAACCTTTCTTCCTTCAGATTCTTTCGTCTTTTGAGTGTCCTGGGCACAATCACCTAGTGAAGTGTGGTGTGTGATCACAAACAAAGGAGTGGTGACCAGGTCTCACTGGTGTATTTTGATCCTAGATATGCTTGTTGTGTGTAACCTGGATTTTGAGCTGGGCATAATAGCAACCACAAGTACAGTTCTTTATGTGTACTTTGTAAGGCAGAAATAAGTGGCCAGTTTTAGGGTCCAGGAGCACTGTGGAGAATGGAGAGTTTTCCATTGCTTTCAATTGCTGCCCCTACCCATCCTTGCCTAGCCCTGGTTATTGCTAAAATGGGTAAATGACAATAAAGAGATTAGAAGTGGATCACAGGAAGGGAGGTGGCTTCTAGATGGAAAACTAATATTCTGTCCCACATGAAATTGCCTTTGTGATTTTGTGGAGTTGGGGATGACAGATGAGACTTGAGAAATCCAAATGTGCTAATACAGACTTGATGTATTGGAAAGTGTGGAGCATGTATACATCACCTGGTTAATTACACTTGGCACTGTTTTCTCCTGGTCAGCTCACTGCATTTGACAGAACAAATACTGAGTCTGCAAAGATTAGAGGTAACTTTAAAACTTTGCTCACATTCTTCTTATCCTTTATCTTTTTTCCCTGACCAAATCTCTCTTTAAAATGGCTTGCTTTTTTGTTGGTTTGCTCTTCCCAAAGCAATAGAAAAGTCTGTGGTGCCTTGGGTCAACGACCAGGATGTCCCTTTCTGTCCAGACTGTGGGAATAAGTTCAGCATCCGGAACCGCCGCCACCATTGTCGCCTCTGTGGGTCTATTATGTGCAAGAAGTGTATGGAGCTCATCAGCCTTCCCTTGGCAAGTAGGTGACCTGGAGGTGGGGCCCTGGACCCTCATCTTCTTTGGGCCTAGCTTATTTGCTGATCACCACTGGGACCGTGGAACATTTTTGTTAAATTAATGGTTCATTGGAATCTTCATTCATTCAATTGCTGATTCTGTGAAGCCCACTACAGGCTAGGTACTGTGCTAGGGGCCAGAGATACAGTGGTCTATAACAGGGGTTGGCAAACTTTGTAAACGATCAGATAGTAAATAAATTTAGGCTTTGTGGGCCACGTGGTTTCTGTGACATTTCTTCTTTCTTTAAACTTTTAAAAATGTGTGGATTAGACTGGGCGCAGTGGCTCACACCTGTAATCACAGCACTTTGGGAAGCTGAGGCAGGCGGATCACTTGAGGTTAGGAGTTCAAGACCAGCCTAGCCCACATGGTGAAACCCTGTCTCTATAAAAATACAAAAATTAGGCTCGGTGCAGTGGCTCATGTCTGCAATCCCAGCACTTTGGGAGAGGCCAAGCCAGGCGGATCACCTGAGGTCAGGAGTTTGAGATCAGCCTCACCAACATGGAGAAACCCTGTCTCTACTGAAAATACAAAATTAGCCAGGCGTGGTGGCACATGCCTGTAATCCCAGCTACTTGGGAGGCTGAGGCAGAAGAATCGCTTGAACCCAGGAGGCAGAAGTTGCAGTGAGGTGAGATCACAGCCTGGGCAACAAAAGCGAAACTTCATCTCAAAAAAACAAAAAAACAAAAAAAAGGATCCAGGCCTGGTAGCATGCACCTGTAGTCCCCGCTACTCGGGAGGCTGAGGCAAGAGAATTGCTTGAACCCAGGAGGCAGAGGCTGCAGTGAGTTGAGATTGAGCCACTGCACTCCAGCCTGGGTGACTGAGCGAGACTCCCATCTCAGAATAGAATAGACTAGAAATTATATTTAGTTTGATAGCCATATAGAAACAACCTGCAGGCTGGATTTGGTTCACAGGTCATCTTTTGCCCATTTCTGGCCTATAAGGCATTGTCCATTCTTCCAAGAAGTCCAGCATCTAGCAGGGGATACAAACTCACAAATAAATAATTGCTTTCTAAGGAGAGATGTATTATGAAAGAGATTGTGTCAGACACTCAGGAGAGGCTGACCAACTGTTTGTCAGCTCTGCTTGGAAGTAGCAGGTGTGACTTTGAGAAGAGGGTCTTAATATAAGCAGTGGACTAGTCCCTTCCTGTAGGATAAGTCACAGACAACTCACTGTCATATAGAAAAAACTAATACCATAATATGAGAGATGCTGAGTGCTGTGGGCTCAGGGACAATGAGAGCATGGATACTTAGGGCTGGGAAGTGATAGGCGAGAAGAACCTTGAAAGATGTGTAGAATTGCAAAGAGATGGAGAAGGAAGGCATTTTAGGTAGAGTGAAGAGCACGAGCAAAGGCATGGAATTCTGGAAAGCCCAGGGTAGATTAATAGATGAGCAAATAGAATAGTTGGGGGGGTGTGTGGAGGACAAAGTTTAGGTGGAACTCGATCTTCTAGGACTTTGCAACCAAGCTGATTAGACGTTGCTGAAGATGATCTCATTGGCTTCTGGGAATTTTGGGGTACATTTGCAACACTAGAGAGTTCTGCTGGCTGTGCATGCTGGTGGCCATGGGGTGTCTGGATAACGTGGGGGATAAAAACAGATGCTTCTGTCCAACTCTCACATACACTAGTCACTTTACCTTGATACTTTCTCCCTGAGACCAACTCCCTGTCTCACATGACTTTATAAGCTGCCTTTTTAGGACACTATTCACCTATCTTCCCTTGAGCTCTTTAGCCAGCATTTACTGGGCAGCTGTGGTGGGGTGGCCCTGCTGGATATGTTAAGGGTGCAAGTGTGAGTAAGACACAGTTTGTACCCACAAAGAGTCATGGTTTCCTAGGGCAGCTCTGGGGTGTATATGTAACTGTACACAGGGAGAAAAGTGGAAAGTGCTCCAAAATGGGCAATGTGGTGGGAGCTAATGGGAAGGATGGATAGTTTTTGCCTCAGGGAATTGGAGAAGGCTTTCCCAGAGTACCTGCCATTTAGAGAGGGTAGGAGCCAGATCCTTGGGAATAGGGAGAAGGCTGTGGAGGAAAGTCTCCCAGGAGAATGTTTGTTACGTTGGAGGCACAGGGCAAATGGAAGAGGGTGCCAGGTGGAAAGGCCAGGTTGTTTGGATTTGGAGGGGCAGCAGTGGAGTCCTTTCCCACCAGAGTCTGACACTGGGAAGGCAGAGGGGCAGTACTTGCCCACAGCTGGAGCCTGATCTTAATAGTCTCCAAATCAAACACCTGTGGACTGACACCTCAAGTTCGTGGGTATGGTAATTGGATGCTGTAGGGGTCATTGCTGCCTGTTGGTGTTGTGGTTACAGACAAGCTCACCAGTGCCAGCAAGGAGTCCCTGAGCACCCACACCAGCCCCAGCCAGTCACCCAACAGTGTCCATGGCTCCCGCCGAGGCAGCATCAGCAGCATGAGCAGTGTCAGCTCAGTCCTGGATGAGAAGGATGATGACCGGATTCGCTGCTGTACACACTGCAAGGACACACTGCTCAAGAGAGAGCAGCAGATTGATGAGAAGGAACACACACCTGACATCGTGAAGCTCTACGAGGTAGTATGCACTGTCTGGTCTTGGGTCTAATTTCTCAGGCAGATTTGGCTCTTTGTTACGTACACTCCTGCATATTCTGGAGAATGCTTTGGGAAGTTGTTCCTTTGAGTCATTTGTAGTTCCTGCTAAAGGGCCATGTTATGATTTCCCAGCTAGGGCCCTGTGTGAGTCACAGAGTCATCCTGGGTGTGTTACCACAAACTCATTCCCTCACCCTTCCTTGGCCACTTAAAAGCAGGAAGGTGGAGGCTTTGGTGGCCCAGAGGCAAGAGGAGGAAGGGCAGTTGCCATGTGGTGTGGACAGGTTCTGTGGGGAGGGGAGAAGCTAGAGATGTTCATAAACAGTGGGCCGGAAGAATCCCGGGAAACTCACTTGGGAGTGTTAGACTTCACAAGTTTTAGAAAGTTTTACAAGTTTTTAGGCTTTATCATTTTACTGAAACTTTACAAGTTTTCAGGCTTTACCAGTTTACCAGGTGGCCTCCTCTTAAGTTTGTCCAAATGCCTCAGCTGTCGTTACCACCAGTGATCTCACAATCCCCCCTACTAGATGCATAGTCTGAGAAGAAATAGCGTACAAAGAATATCTGGGAGTGAGACTGGCTTGGTCCCTTAATGGCCAGGTGAGACCTGTGAGCTGAGGAGGACTAGCCAGGTGAGCTGAGTCGGGAGGCAGTAAGAGATGCAGGGAAGAGATCAGCCCAGTCAGAGCAAGCAGCTGTGCAACATTCTGAACAGAGGAAGAGTATATTTTTGTCTGATGACTACTGAATAGTCATTGTTAGCAGTTCTGCAGATCATAATGGAAGTGTTTTTGGAATCCCAATGTAAATACTCAAGCTACTAGAAATGGTGTTAATTAAGCCCCATATTGAGTTGCAGATGGAGCTATTCTCCGTCCTTTGTGTGGAGTTCACGACCTGGTATCTCATTTCTGTGAATACCCACTGTGCTTTTGCCACCTCCTCTTTTGAAGTGAACCCTGGCAGTGCCTTGTGCTGGTTTCCCATTGTTGCCTGGCATCATTTGGCGGAGGAAGAAAGTAACAGCTATTTCCTTTTTGTCTTGGTAGACACCTTGGCTTGTGCCCTAGAAGGCCTAGCTCCTCTCGAAAACATCTGACTGGACGCTGTGGCTCACTCCTGTAATCCCAGCACTTTGGGAGACTGAGACAGGTGGATCACTTGAGGCCTGATGTTCCAGACCAGCCTGGCCAACATGGCAAAAACTCATCTCTACTGAAAATACAAAAATTAGCCGGGCAGGGTGGCAGTGTGCCTGTAATTACAGCTACTCAGGAGGCTGAGGCGTGAGAATCACTTGAGCCCAGGAGGTAGCGGATGCAGTGAGCAGAGATCGTGCCATTGTACTCCAGCCTGGGGGGACAGAACAAAACTCCTTCTTAAAAACAAAACAAAACATCTGGTCAGAAGCTCCATTCTCACTTTCCTTCCTTCCTGTAAGATTTTCTGCTTGGAAATTAGGCCTATAAATCAGAAAATTGATAACAATTAATATGTTAGAAAAGTAAACATTTTAAATATATCTCCATTGTGGAGCCTAGCTTCTGGGTAGGCTTTTCTAATCTCGAGCATACCATTTACCTCTTTGTTTTTGTTCTTAGAAATTACGACTCTGCATGGAGAAAGTTGACCAGAAAGCTCCAGAATACATCAAGATGGCAGCATCATTAAAGTAAGCGATTCCTCTATGTTTTTCGAATCCAGTGGTGAGTGTTTTCTGGCATTTTAGGTCAATTCTCCAGTAGCCAAAAATGAAAATCTTAACTTCAACTGTGCTTTTTTTTTCTAAGACCAGCTGAGGTTGGGTTTTTTCCACTTTTGGCTGTTACGAAGAGAATAATCTTCATGTCTGGCTTTTAGTGGGGTACATATTACCATCACATGAGCTTGTAAAAGAGAGCCACATTCAATTGACCTTGGCTATTCCAACTAAGCAGGTTTGGGAAGGCCTCAGACAATAGGTACTGTTGCTGAGTGCAGCATCTGGTCAGAGCAGAGGAAGGGCAGTGGGTCTCATGCTCATGCCTGGGTAGATGCCACTTCAGTGTCACATTGAGGTGTCAGGGCTTAAAGCAGGCATTCCCTTAGAGTAGGGGCTGGCAGACTGCAGCCCATGGGCCAAATGTAGCTTGACATCTGCTTCTTTTGAAAATCTAGATGTAGTTCACACACCATAAACTTTACTCTTTTAAAGTGTACAATTCGGTGGTTTTTAGTGTATTTACAAAATTATGTGACCATTACCACTGTCTTAATTCTAAACATTTTCATCACTCCAATAGGAAACCCCATACCCATTAGCAGCCACTGTCCTTTCCCCATCTCCCTGGCCAACACTAATCTACTTCCTGTCTCTATGGATGTGTCTGTTTTTTGACATTTCATATAAATGGAATCATAACATTTCTCTGACTTCTTTCACACAGTATAATGTTTTAAAGATTCATCCATGTTGTTGCATGTATCAGTACTTCATTCCATCTGTATGAATGCATTGTGTGGATACTTACCTCATTTTGTTTATCCATCAGTTGATGAACATTTGAGTTTTTTCCCACTTTTGGCTGTTATGAATAATGCTCCTGTAATATTTGTATACAAGTTTTTACGTTCTTTGTGTGGACATGTTTTCATTACTCTTAGGTAGGTACCTAGGAGTGGAATTGCTGGGTTTTATGGGTTGTATGTTACCATAGAGTAACATTCCACAGAGGAATTGCTAAATCGTTTTCTAGAATGACTGCACCATTTTGCATTCCCACCAGCGGTGTATGAGGGTTTTACTTTCTTTTTTCTTTTTCTTTTTAGCAGACTTCTTTCTGCCTCAAGAGGGTTTTACTTTCTTTATAGCCTTACCAACACTAGTTATTGCTACCTGTTTGCATAAAGTTTTATTGGAACCTAGCCATGCCCATGTTTGATTACTGTTTGTAGCTGCTTTTGCCCCACCATGACAGAGTTGAATAGCAGCAAAAGAGACTCTGTGGCCTGCAAAGCTGAAAACATTTATGATTCAGCCCCTTATGTAAAAAATTTGCTGATCCCTGCTTAAGAGCATGGCTTTTTCTGAAGCTTAGTGTTTGTGACCTAGAAGTTGAAGTGCTAACTACTAGATTCAGATCCCAGCAGTGTTTTTCCAACCTGTAGGAAAAGAATAATTATGGTCTCCAGTGTTATTAATTTCAGAGTTTTCTGTCTTTGTCTTAAACCTGTGTTGCTGGCTGGGCATGGTGGCTCACGCCTGTAGTCCCAGAACTTTGGGAGGCTGAGGCGAGCAGATCACGAGGTCAAGAGATCGAGACCATCCTGGCCAACATGGCTAAACCCCCTCTCTACTAAAAATACAAAAAATTAGCCAGGTGTGGTGGCGCGTACCTGTAGTCCCAGCTACTCAGGAGGCTGAGGCAGTAGAATTGCTTGAAACCGGAAAATGGAAGTTGCAGTGAGCTGGGATCGTGCCACTGCAGTCCAGCTTGACGATAGAGCGAGACTCCGTCTCAAAGAAAAACAAAAAAACAAAAAAACCTGCGTTACCTACCTGCACATCTAAAGCGATGCATATAGCAGTAGATGTGCCTTGTTTAAAACAAAACCATGTGTGTACATATATATATACATATATGTACACACACATTTTTTGAGACAGAGTTTTGCTCTGTCTCCCAGGCTGGAATGCAGGGGTGCAACCTCAGCTCACTGCAACCTCCGTCTCCCAGTTCAGGCGATTCTGCTGCCTCAGTCTCCTGAGTAGCTGGGATTACAGGTGCCCACCACGATGCCTGGCTAATTTTTGTATTTTTAGTAGAGACAGGGTTTCATCATGTTGGCCAGGCTGGTCTCGAACCTTCTTGGGTACTTTTGAGCCAGAAAAGCCAAGTCGCTTTCTGCTCTTGATGTAGTATAACCAACTCATGTAGTAAACCACTTCTTACATCTTGTTAGATGTAGTGGGATTGTGTAGGGAAAGTAGGCCAGAGTAAATTCAGCCACATTTGTTTTAGTGATGAGCATAAGGGCTAGTCCTTGGAGGCATGAGTCTGCCCCTATAGTATCTGCAAATTGAAATGTCACTTCCACTTGATTCATTCATTTCAAGAGATGGACAGTGCATTATATCCGAAAAAGTCTGAAATGCCACTTTTAGAGAATTAACTGCCTTTGTGAGGCCTTACACCTTTAGCATCCTTCTGTGCTACGCTGTCCGATTTGCACCATGAAACTTAGATCACTTGTCTCTGTGGTTTCTCCTTAGTGCTGGGGGAGACAACCTATAGTCTGGAACATGCCAGTGATCTTCGAGTGGAAGTGCAGAAAGTGTATGAGCTAATAGACGCTTTAAGGTAAGGTCCATTAAGTGGTATCCTGCCTGCTGGTGGAATGGAGAAGATGCTGTTCTAATGAAATGATGGCGAAAGCAGACCTGCACTCACCCAGAGTTCTGGTGATGGGGCAGTGGGTGAAGAGGAGGGCAAGGAGTGGCCAGCTCTAGTACTTAATGCATCTCAGTGACTTTTGTTTCGTTAAGGATTTCTAATGTTTGTTATTATTAAAGAAAGAAGAGCTGGTTATTGATACCTATCATGTGTCGGTCACTGGTTGTTTTCTCTAGAATGGCTCATTTATTCTGTCAAAGTTACCTTGTGAGGTAGGGATTAACATCCTGTGTCAAAGATGAGGAATCATGTCACAGATAGCAAAAGTTGTAGAGTGAAGGTAGAAACTCAGGTTCTTTCTTTGTGTCTGTGCTCAAGTCCACAGCTGCTTTTTAACTGTGGAGTGGCCATTGGGGTTAAGAGAAGTACAGCAACTCAGAGGGAGAATGAGATGAGGCACCTTTGTCCATCCAGACGTGCAGCACAGGCTACATAGTTTGCAGGGCCTCGTTTGCAGGGCCTGGCACAAAATGAAAATGCATGTCCTTTGTTCAAAAATTGTTAAGAATAAAGATACTAACAGCAGAGCATTAAACCAAGCACAGGGCCCTTTAAGTGCCAGACCTTGTGCAGCTGCCTAGATCGCTCACCTGTGAAGCTGGCTCTGCATATGTAGTCAGTCCCTCCATGACAGTGTTTGTTGTGTACCCTGTGCTGAGGACTTATGTACAGCAAAGGGTAAGAAATGGGTTTTGCCTTCAAGGAAACTTTGGTGGAGTCATTTACACATCTTTACACACCTTCCTTGCATGAAAGCCTGGCAACTCCCGATGTTACACTTTTTGCCCTTGTTTTTGAAGCTGGCAGTGCTCATTACATTCATGTATTTGTTCCAATTCAGTAAGAAGATCTTAACCTTAGGCTTGAACCAGGACCCTCCACCACATCCAAGCAATTTGCGGCTGCAGAGAATGATCAGATACTCAGCAACACTTTTTGTGCAGGTAAAGCCATCCTGGGTTGGCATAAATGTTGTGCTTGGCCTGTCCTGCTCTTCCTTCCCAGAAGGCAGATCCGTGCAATGACTTGTTTACTTCCTATTTATACATTTATTATTTTTTGAAATTATGAAAGCATGATGCCACATTTAGAGAAAAATCTGAATTTCAGAGAAAACTAAAACTACTTTTAATCTATGTCCCCATTACAATCACTCATTATTCTGGTATGTTTTCATCTTTTTTCCCATTTGCATTTTTTATATACAGTAGTTACGATAGTGCATATTGACTGTATATGCCATTCTTTAACCATTTTCCTTTAGTTGGGCATTTGATAGACTCTAATTTTTTGCTGCTGTTCAGTGTTGTCAGGATAGTAATACTGGTACTTAGTATTTCTTCCTTAGAATAGTCTCCTACAGGACTCTTCCTGAGCCATCAGCTGGGAAGAAACAGCCGATTAAGGGCAGACTAACCTAGGTGGTTAGATCTGAACCGTATCTTTCTACCCCTGAAAGCCCCTTCTGAAAGAGTCATAGTTAACCGCCTTTGGGGCTCCCTGACAAAGAGGTCTATTTTTTTTTTTAAATTAAAACAAAGGTTTTTTTTTCTTTTATTAAATAGAGATAGGGTTTTACCACATTGCCCAGGCTGGTCTCAAACTTTTGAGCTCAAGCAATCCGCCCACCTTGACCTCCCAAAGTGTTGAGATTACAGGCGTGAGCCAGTGCACCCAGCCAACAAAGAGATTTAATAGATAGAGTCCTGTTGAGTTAGTTTTCTAACACTGTAGTTCAGAGAGGTAGGCCCTTCCTCACTTTGATTAATGACTCTATTCAGCAATCATTTGTTGAGTGCCTCCTACGTACCAGGTAGTATTCTAGGTGTTGGATGTCCTATAGTGAACAAAAAAGACCAATGTTCCTTTTCTCATAAAGCTTATGTTGTAGAGAAGGGGAGAGACCATAAACAACTAAAATATCTAGTATGTAAGATGGCAGAAGTGCTGTGGAGAAACTTATAGCAGGGAAGTGTGGGAGAGAGGGCTGTGATTGAGCTTTGCTAAGTTAATAGGATGGGCAGGGACAAGACCTCCTAGAGAAGCTAACATTGCAGCCAGGTGAATAACTGGGTTATCTGATATTGATCATTTCATAAGGAAAACACAGGCCCATTTGGAAGTTGACTCTCTCACCCAATATAAGAGTTCCCTCTTTTCCTGCTGTTCTTAAGTGATGTCACTCTCCAAGAACAGAGTGGCTCAGCTTAAGCAGACTCTCATCAGAGAGCTTTAAGGTTCATTTTTTCCCTTAAAAGGTTTAAGTGTAAAATTGTCTGTCATTCTCTGCAGGAAAAGTTGCTTGGTTTGATGTCACTGCCGACCAAAGAACAGTTTGAGGAACTGAAAAAGAAAAGGAAGGAGGAAATAGAGAGGAAGAGGGCCATGGAGAGACAAGTAAGTGAAGCCAGGGATACAGGGCCTGCTTCCACCTGTGGCTCTCGAGCACAGAGGCTGCCATGGGCTCCCAGGTTGTATGGGGTTGTAGTGATTCAGAACCTCTAGCTCTCAAATGTGCATATTTCTTCCGTTATATTTCAGCCTCACTTTCTTCTATGGGAACCAGAGTAATTATTTTTCTCCCCCAGGTCCTATTTTTCTTTCAGAGCTTTTGCTGATTCTCTCATGGCTAGAATACCACAGAGATTGGCAGTTCTCCCTATGGTAGAAGTTGCAGAGGACCAAGACATTAGGACGTTCCTTATAGAACATATTGGAATATGCAGTCTTAAACAGGAAATTATACATGTATTTAACACTGTGTGAGATTCCAGTGTAGATGAGGGGAACAGATCTCAGAGGTTTAAGAAAAGTATACAACCTGTGAATCTTTTTTTTTTTTTTTTTTTTGAGACAGTCTCACTCTGTCACCCAGGCTGGAGTGCAGTGGTGGTGGTTTCAGCTCACTGCAACCTCCGCCTCTTCAGCTCAAGTGATTTTCCTGCCTCAGCCTTCCGAGTAGCTGGGACTACAGGTGCAGGTCACTACACTTGGCTAATTTTTGTATTTTTAGTAGAGACGGGGTTTCATTATGTTGCCCACGCTGGTCTCAAACTCCTGACCTCGTGTTCTGCCCGCCTTGGCCTCCCAAAGTGCTGGGATTACAGGCGTGAGCCACCGTGCCTGGCTATAGCCTGTGATCTAAGACTGAGAAAATCTGATGCCCTAACTTATTCATTATATTTTGTTTTTGAAAATCAGGGTCTCCTTCCACCCACATACACAAAAACATGACTTGATTTTAGCAGTTGGATATCTTTGTCCTCAGGTGGGAAATTGGAGTGTCACTGGCTCAGGGATAGAAGGACAACAGAGGGTGGCTGACAGTGTGGGCTGCTGCCAGCATGGTGACTGTTTCTTCTCTCTCTTTTGCTGTCTCCTCAGGCTGCCCTGGAGTCCCAGCGAAGGCTTGAGGAAAGGCAGAGTGGCCTGGCTTCTCGAGCAGCCAACGGCGAGGTGGCATCTCTCCACAGGGGCCCTGCCCCCTTGAGAAAGGCTGAGGGCTGGCTCCCGCTGTCAGGAGGTCAGGGGCAGAGCGAGGACTCAGACCCTCTCCTCCAGCAGATCCATAACATCACATCGTTCATCAAGCAGGCCAAGGCTGCAGGCCGCAAGGATGAAGTGCGCACCCTGCAGGAGAACCTTCGGCAGCTGCAGGATGAGTATGACCAGCAGCAGACAGAGAAGGCCATCGAGCTGTCCCGGAGGCAGGCTGAGGAGGAGGACCTGCAGCGGGAACAGCTGCAAATGCTTCGTGAACGGGAGTTGGAACGAGAAGGGAGCAGTTTCGGGTGGCATCCCTGCACACACGGACTAGGTCCCTGGACTTCCGAGAAATCGGCCCTTTCAGCTAGAGCCCAGCAGAGAGCCTCGTACCCACCTTGCTTATGCTTTGGATCTAGGCTCTTCCTCAATTCAAAGCAGCATAGCTCCCAAGACTCCTACACCCACCTCAGCTCAAGAGCCCATCAGAGTGTGGTCTGGGCCCTCACCCCTTGGCCAGGAGCTCTTAACCCAGAGCATCATGTCACAGCAAAATGAGGGGCCCTCCTTAAACCCCTTTGATGAGGAAGACCTTTCCAGCCCCGTGGAAGAGGGCACTGCTAGTCCTGCTGCAGGGGCTTCCTCGGCCCTTCAGCCCACATCCCGAAAGAGTACAATCCTTTTGAGGAGGAGGATGAGGAGGAGGAGGCAATGGCTAGGAATCCATTCATTCACCCAGACAGCCCAGCTCGTAACCCCTTCAATGAGGAAGACGAACAACCCCAGCAGAGGCACTCAAGCCCTCTGGTTCTTGGCAACCCCTTTGAGGAACCCACCTGTACCAACCCCTTTGAGATGGACAGTGACAGTGGGCCAGAGGCTGAGGAGCCCATAGAGGAGGAGCTCCTGCTGCAGCAGATAGATAACATCAAGGCATACATCTTTGATGCCAAGCAGTGTGGCCGTCTGGATGAGGTGGAGGTGCTGACGGAGAACCTGCGGGGAGCTGAAGCACACCCTGGCCAAGCAGAAGGGGGGCACTGACTGACCAGCAATGGGGAGGGCACCTTTGGGCGCAGGGGTCTGGCAGGAGCCAGTGGAGCAGGAGCAGGGCAGGTGGGATGGATGGGGAAGGTGGCGGAGTGAGAACTCAGATGCACACTGTTGTGCTCTTTGAGGTATTTCCACTACAGTTGAATACTAAAATAGAAACTAGAACAGGGAGAATCAGCATTCATTTGCTGTTTTTCCTGTTTATTATTTTTTTTTGTAATCAGAGGTTTACCCCTTTTGAAGGGAGTTTACATTTTTACTACCAAGATATAACTAAATGCAGCTCTGTTGGGCCCAGTGCAGAAATGGCTGCTATGCACCTCTTGGGTCCATTTGCTACTGCTAGTCTTGGATCTTTATGCAGTATTACAGGGCAGCCTTTTTAGAGCCCTTCCTTTAGCCAAGACAGAGAAGATAGATTCCTTTGAGCTGTATTCTGCTCAGACAGAAGTCCATCCCTAACAGGCTGTGAGTTCCATTTCATGTGGGGCTGCCTCTCCCCTGCTTGGTGCTTCCTGTCAGTATAGCAGAATGGGGAGGTGCTGCTATATAAAGGGGCGAGTTTAGATGCAGGAGAGCCCAGCACCTCTTTTTAAGGCAGGGTGACGGGAATATTTCACTAGGGTCTATTTTCTCAGTTTAAGTTCTTTTTTGTCTCTTTCAGGAAGTTAAGCTCTCAGTGCAGGGGTATCAATGTGAA
This sequence comes from Ateles fusciceps, assembly GCA_036589455.1. Taxonomy (NCBI): domain Eukaryota; kingdom Metazoa; phylum Chordata; class Mammalia; order Primates; family Atelidae; genus Ateles; species Ateles fusciceps. The sequence continues at coordinate 4,810,091 of JAZHEH010001341.1, read as the reverse complement.
TCTGGTCCCCAGCTTTTTAGAAAATAAGAGTGGTTAACTTTTTTTGTGAGAAGAGTTTCATCACTCTTGTTCTGATGGAACAATTCTCTGTCACTGGAGAAATCTCCCTCCAGAGCTTGGCAAAATTACTCTGATCTGGGTCTGTTTAAAAGGCCTAGTCTCTAATTTAGGAATCGGTGATGTGGAAGCTTTCGCGGAACATCGCCAGAAGAAGGGAAGCTTCCCAGAGTCAGAAGGTAAAATTAATATAATTTTCAGGGCTATTTGATCAGTCTTCTTCCATTTTGGTTCTTCTTGTCCTGAGCCGGGGCACTGATGAGATTTTTTTTTTTTTGAGACAGTGTCTGTCTTTGTTACCCAGACTGGAGTGCAGTGGCATAATCTCAGCTCACTGCAACTTCGGCCTCCCAGGTTCAAGCAATTCTTGTGCCTCAGCTTCCCAAATAGCTGGGATTACAGGCGTGTGCCACCATGCCTGGCTAATTTTTGTATTTTTTGTAGAGGCGGGGTTTCACAATGTTGGCCAGACTGGTCTCAAACTGCTGGTCTCAAGTGATCTGCCACTTGGCGCCTCCCAAAGTGCTGGGAATACAGGCGTGAGCCACTGCGCCTGCCCTAATGATGTATTTTATTACCAATGTTAGTATTAAGAACCTGAAATGTTTGAAGAAGCACAATCCAGGATCATGCTGGTAGCACCATAGTACTTAGACTATTGGCCAATTAAGGCCAGAAAGGGAAGTTGTTAGTTTAGCTTTGGTGCTTTGGTTTATAGGAACATAACCCTTAACTGACATCTGACATCATACCCACATGTGCTCAGCTCTGGGTAGAGTTTCTGCAGTTACTCATCTTAAGTAATGAACAATAACTGACCACTAGTCACTTTATGCCCTGTAACTAGCTCTAGGCCATACTTTCACTGGTTACTGGTGTGAGAACTGAAATTCATTGTGTTACATTCTGGTGAAGACCGCTCTTGGTAATGGGAATGTTTGAACTCTCTTGATGAAAAAATAATCTGTATCTGTGTTGATGTTGTTCACATTTGTTTAGCACATTTCTTAGTCTTTCGGTTGAATGAAAAGGTCTTGTATAGGGGTGTAGGAACAGGGACTGGGTAGAGGTGTGTGAAGGACCCTTTGCATTTGGGATCTGTTCACAAATAGCCGTATGAGTGGGTTAACGAAGGTCAGCCAGTCAGCAACCCTGCTGGTTGTTATGGGTTTTGAGAAGATGGCAACCAGGCATCTAAGATGTTGCCTGGCACATCTTCCCTGAGGCCCATGACATTTCTCTGTTATTCTAGAGGGTTTCCCAGATGGCCGGTAGGCTCCTCCCTGCTTAGGCTCTCATTTCTCTGACAAGAGGATGAATTGAAAAGCAGGTATTTCCAGAAGCTAATTGCTGCTTTCACTCATAATTATTTTTCTTCTGAGAACATTTCTCTTTTAATTAGCTGGTGACTTTGATTAAGACTAATTCACTAAACATACCCCTTCCCTCAGATCACCTCAGGTAGCAATCTATAAGTAACAGCATTGAAAAATACACAATAAACATTTTTTTTTTTTTAACTATTTTTAAAAACCTGGCCAGGCAGTGGCTCATGCCTATAATCCCAGCACTTTGGGAGGCCGAGGTGGGTGGATCACCTAAGGTCAGGAGTTTGAGACCAGCCTGGCCAACATAGTAAAACCCTGTCTCTACTAAAAATACAAAACTTAGCCGGGTAGTGGCGGATGCCTGTAATCCCAGCTACTCGGTGGGGCCGAGGCATGAGAATCGCTTGAACTCGGAAGGTTGCAGTGAGATGAGATCGCGCCACTGCACTCCAGCCTGGGTGACAGAGCCAGACTATCTCAAAAAACAACAAAATACAAAAAACACCAACTCATTGAATATTCTAAACCAAACTAAAATCATATTATTTTGATTTGATTAAGTTTATCCATTGTTGTATTCTTCTATGAATTCTTCCATTTAATTCTTCCATGGTTATATTCTCCTGTAAATATATGCATCACAGGAGTTAGAATTCTTTAACCATCAGCTATACCATCTCACAGAATTTATACAGGCACAAAGTTGGAGTTACAGAGACGGGTTGACAGCAGGGAAAACTTGGCCTGTCTATTATAACCACAACTTCAAATTCTTACCTCCTGTAAGTCTTCCAAGGCAAACAACCCCATCTCATCACCAAATGAGCAACGTCTTGTTATGGCATAGCAGATCTCTCTAGACACAGATCATGAGAAAATATGGAAGAGACTTTGGGATTCAGGCATCAGGTGAAGGTGGCTTTTCCCTTTATGCCTTGTTTGTATTTCCCCCTGTCTAATACACTAAGGATACTTACTCATTGTACTTGCAGCTCAATATGTCTTTGCTGTTCAGATACTAAAATGTACCTCTGAGTCATTGTGAGCTGTGTGGTAGGTTGGACATTAGCATCGTTGGTGATGGGACTCAAAAGGAAAAGCTGATCTCTTTACCAGGTCACAGACTGTAGCAGATTGTGCTTGTTATCTGACAATGACTGTCACTTTGAGGGTCATTGATTTGCATGCACTACTCTGGGGCCTTGTATTGGAGCCTTTTTAAAAAATAAAATAAAATCTGAGATAGAGGTTGGGGGCGTATGTGTCTGTGTGCATGTGTGTTACAAATGAGAATCATCAGATGACATCCCTTCTCCTTTCTTGATGACAACCATCTGAGTATCAGAAGATAGTTCCAGCTCCTGTGTTTGTCTGGTGAAGTCCTCTGGAAAAAATGAAGGTCGTTGGGCTCTGAACAGGGGGATAGATATGGGTTCCAGTTCTGCCCTTATCCCCAGTTATTCCTGCAGTGCTGGTTAAATGAACACTTTTACACAAGCATAGTGCAGATCTCTTAATGATCCTATCGTCCGTGTTTCACACTGGACGAAACTGAGGCTCAGAGATTGAGGAACCTTGTGACTGCCATCTGTGCCAGTCACCACCTCTGCATGACCACATTTACATCCATTAGCACTACCAGCATACCTGTGAGGTAGTTACTCAGCTGTTCATCTGACCCCAGACATAGAAAAGTTAAGAGAGATTAGCCTGGGTTAGGCCACACAGCCAGCTCAGTGGTGGAATGATGGTTTCAATCCAGAACTGCCTGACTTACTTTGCCGTCAGTAGCAAGTAGCTTGCTCAGGTAGTGGTGGGTCCTCAAGCATTGTGTCAAGCTCAAAGGTGGCAGAAATAGTCAATGGGGTATGAGATTGGGTGCTGGTGAGTTGGTTTCTGATAGTGACTTTACCCATATCTTTGAAACTGAGACCTCCCTAGGGCCTATGTAGATTCCTAAACTGGGGAAATATTATATGTAGTGCTCACTGTAGGCTAGACTGAGTGCTAAGTATTATGCATGACTTACCTCAATCTTCCCAACAACCCCAGTTTGCAGGTGCAGAAATGAATGAGTAGTGAAGTTAAGCTTGCTTAGGGTTGCACTGCTGGGTTTCCAGCCTAGGTCTGTCTGACTGCAAAACCCAAGCTGCCCTAGATTGTGTTGTATGTGGACACCCGTGTTTCTAACATGGAATAGGGTGTCTCATCCCTAGTAAGTGCCTCCTTGGACTTTAAGATGAAAAACTTTGGCCTAACTCCAGGAAGCCTAGTATAGTTGTAAAAATACTTCAAAAGGCACGTGTGGTTTCAGCTCAGACATGTAGAGTGTGAAAGTTATCCTATCTTTACCACAAGAAAAAGCTGGGCAAACAAAATCAATGGCCTTTCTTGGGCCCTTTAGAGAGCTAAGTTTGCAGGGCAAACTGCCATCCCAGAATCTGGAGAGGTGAGTCCAGAGAGTCAGCAAGATCTGATTGCCTGGAGCAGAAGCCTCTGGAGCCATACTAGTAGGAAAACGTAAATGGTAATTTTGATGACTGCTGGAGGTTGAGTGTGGACTAGCATGGGAATGAGCAACTCCCCCTCACCCCCAACACTTTCCTGGATTTTACCCTACTTGGTTCTCTTGGTGAAGAGCTGAGAAAGACCCTCTGGTGGCCCTAGCAGGGGATGGGAAGAATCATCCTGGTAATGAGAGCCTTCTCCATAACAAAGTTTATTACCTAGAGGAAAGCACTTTTTCACAGAGCCTTATCCCATCTGGAGGAGGGCATTTCTCCCATTCCAGCCCCCTTGGCCTTCCTGGGTCATTTAATGGGGTACCAAGGGGAATTGAGAAACATTTATGGGCCAGTACGGTGGCTCACACCTTTAATTCTAGCACTTTGGGGGGTCAAGGTGGCCAGATTGCTTGAGCCCAAGAGTTTGAGACCAGTCTGGGCAATATAACGAAACCTCATCTTTACAAAAAATACAAAAATAAACCAGGCGTTGTGGCACATGCCTAGGAGGCAGAGGCTGCAGTGAGCCATGATTGTGCCACTTTACTGTACTCCAGCCTGGGTGACAGAGCAAGACACTGCCTCAAAAAAAAAAAAAAAGAATGAAAAAATACTTGTGAATGTGAAGGTCACATCCCAAGGACATGGACCCATTAAAATGCTGAGATTTAATCATAAGATTATAGAATGCTTCACTTCCCCCATGTTTTCCACCACACCACCATGACTCTAGGATAGTAATAGTGAATTACAGCTGGAAGAGATGCAAGACACAGACTCTCTAAGGAGCAATATCTAGGGAAGCCCAAAGGCAAGAGGAGATAAACACAAAGACACTAGAGGAACTGGAAGATGCTGACACATACAGCTATAGCAAACATTAAATACAGCTCAAGTTTTAGCCAGATTAACATAAGTTCTCATACTAGAGGCTTATTTACCCCAGTTCCTATGGCCCAATACAGTGGATATTCCACCTTCAGCAAAAAAATTATAAGCATGCTAAAAGGCAAGAAAAAAACCTCAACAATCAGATGAAACACACCAAACATCAGAACGACACTCAGATGTTGGAATTATCAGACAAGAAATTTAAAATGTGATATGTTAGGGGGGTCTAATGGTAAAAGTAAACAACAGACCAGAACAATGGATAATGTAAACAGAAACTAAGAATCATCCCAGGTGCAGTGGTTCACACCTGTAATTCCAGCACTTTGGGAGGCTGAGGCAGGCGAATCACTTGAGGTCAGGAGTTTGAGACCAGCCAGGCCAACATGGTGAAACCCTGCATCTACTGAAAATACAAAAATTAGCCAGGCGTGGTGGTGTGTAGCTGTAGTCCCAGCTACTTGAGAGGCTGAGGTGGGAGAATCACTTGAGCCTGGGGAGGTGGAGATTGGAGTGAGCAGAGATTGAGCCATGCACTCCAGCCTGGGTGACAGCGAGACTTTGTCTCAAAACAAGCAAAACCCCCTAAGAATCAAAAGGAAGTGCTAGAAGTTAAAACCTTAAATGAAGATCGCCTTAATGGGCTAATCAGTAGACTGTCTACAGCCAAAGAATCAATGAGTTTGAAGACAGGTCAACAGAAACTTACCCACTTAAATGCAAAGAGAACCCCCTGCCACCCCCAGCCAGAACATTCAAGAACTATGAGGCAATTTCAGAAGATGTAAAATGCATTTAACTGGAACACTAGAAAAAGAAAAGACTGAAGAAGAAATATCTGAAGTAATAAATGGCCGAGAACTTTTTTTTTTTTTTTTTAAGACGGGGTTTTACCATGTTGGTCAGGCTGGTCTTGAACTCCCGACCTCAGGTGATCCACCTGCCTTGGCCTCCAAAGTGCTTGGATTACAGGCGTGAGCTACCACGCCCAGCCAAGAACTTTTCAAAATTAATGACAGACATGAAATCACAGATCCAGGAAGCTCAGAGAACTCCAAGTGGGACAAATGCAAAACATCTTCAGCTCTGCATTATCTTATTCTAAACCTGTAAACCAAACACCAAGAGAAAATTGTGAAATAAACTAGAGGAAAAAGTCGTACTACCTATAAACATAATTGTAGCTAATTATTTGTTAGAAGCCATGCAAGCAAAAAAGAGTGTAGTGAAGTATTTAAAGTAATAAAAAACCCTAAGAATCAAAAGGAAGTGCCAGAAGTTAAAACCTTAAATGAAGAATGCCTAAATGGGCTGATTAACCTAGAATTCTAAATTAACACCTAGAATTCTAAATCTGGCAAAATTACTCTTCAAAAGAGAAGGAGAAATAACTTTCAGATCAAAAGTACTTGATAAAGAGAAATGCATCTCTTTATTTATTTATTTTTTTTTGAGACAGAGCCTCACTCTGTCACCCAGGCTGGAGTGCAGTGGTGCGATCTCAGCTCACTGCAGCCTCCACTTCCCAGGTTCAAGCAATCCTCCCACCTCAGCCTCCTGAGTAGGGGGGACCACAGGCGCTGCCACCATGTCTGGCTAATTTTTGTATTTTCAGTAGAGATGGAGTTTTTGCCATGTTGGGCAGACTGGTCCCAAATTCCTGATCTCATGAGATCCTCCTGCCTCGGCCTCCCCAAGGGCTCTGTTTATAGGCCGGAGCCACCGCGCCTGGCTGCAGAAAATGCATCTCATCCATGGTTTGTTTATGAGACAATTGAGGTCCAGAGCTGTTGAGTGGCTGAACTTAGGAAGGAATTGATCCCAAACTATCTTTTTTCTTTTGCTAAGAAGTTTAAGTCAATGTCAGAAAGTGCAGTTTGAACTCTTCATGTTAAAACTGGAGAGGCTCAGAGAGAAAAATGGACTTTAGGTTCAATTGCACGTTATCAGCTGACTTGGTATCCAAACTCAGCTCTCCTGATTATTTCCTATTGCAATGTCTGACTTTTAGCCTATGTAAAAATATTTTCCCGTGGGTGGGTGGGGAAATGACCAATTTACAGGACGCGAAAATCTAAACGTTCCAAAGGGAAGGCGTCCTAAAGCGAAGATGAACACGCCGGCTCTCGCCGCGCCTGGTTCAAGGACGCCCGACAGGACTACAAGTCCCAGGCTGCTCCGCGGCGCGCGCTGCCCGCCGGGAAGTGTCTCCTGTGCGTCTGCGCGGGAAGTGGAACCAGGCGGCGTGAGGTCCGGGCCGGGTGCTAGGTAGTAAATTTCTCGCAGCTGCTCGGCTCGCGGCTCGTGAGGCCGGCCCCGCAACTGTCGGCGCCATGCCTATGAAGGGCCGCTTCCCAATCCGCCGTACCCTCCAATACCTGAACCAGGGGAACGTGGTGTTCAAGGACTCCGTGAAGGTCATGACAGTGAATTACAACACGCGCGGGGAGCTGGGCGAGGGCGCCAGGTCAGTAGCAGCCCCGGCGGCCTGGCGAGCCGTAACCTGTTAGTCGTGCTAGCCTGCTGGTAACGTGAGGGAGCCAACGCTGGGCGTCCGTTCAGCCCCGGGGCTGCCCCCTCCCCTTGTGGCGCCCCATTTGACAGATGTCCAGACTGCCGGGCCGGCTGCAGTCGTGACGAGGTTTGGGGGGACAGGACAAGAACTCCCCTCCTAGATCTCCTTCCTCTGGCGCTGTGGGCGAGGCTGACCCGAGGGAGGCCACTAGTTCCCTTGACCCCTGTGGCCAGCAAGGCAAGCACTGGGGAGGGGCAGCTGCAGATCCTCTCAGGGTGACGGGGGTAACACCCCTGCCCTAGGACGGATCTGAGGATAAAATGAGAGAAAAACAGCGGCGAACACCGATCCTGTCCCGCACAGTTCCGAATGCTTCTCGCGCTTTCCTTCTCTTCTCTGATGCCTACAGAAACCCCAGCTAATCCCCCACTCTAAGGCTGGGGAAGCGGACGGAGAGGTTAAGTAACTTGGGGCTCCACGAGACACCATGCCAGCCAGTGAGCGGTGAGCCGGGCTGTGTGACCCGGAGTAAGTGAAAGTACTTTCTTCGGGACTCAAGGTTTGGAAGGAACTGATTATGTCAGCTGTGCAGCCTCAGACCCTACCCCGACTCGGGGAACTCCTAGGATGTCTTTCAGCTGGGAGCAGAGTAGGGACTCGTTGAATGGCAGCTGGCTAGTGAAAGGTTTTGATTGACCCTGAGGCTGCAGTAAGCAGGCCTTAGGGTCTTCAGGTATGAGTTCTACATTTATTGAGTACCCTCTGAGTGCTAGACTGTGCGCTGCGAGTTCATCAGTGATGGGGGAAACAGCCTTAGCCCACAGAAACTTTGGGACTGGGTGTGTGGGATGGATCAAAATGAGACGTGGGGGCGGGGAGCAACTTCTTGTGGGGCATGGTCCCATTGGTGATGGACCTTCACTGTATGGCCCTTCAAGAGAGCTGTAAGCCACTTCCTAGCCATTTGCTCTGCGCAGGTGAATCTGAGAACTTGGACCTGCTTGCCTGGAATCAGCTGGCTTGACGGCTTCCTGGAAGACTTGGTCTTGGTCTTAGGGTGAATAGGCACCCAGATACTCCTTCATAACCTGCTGCAAAGTGTGCACATCTCTGTCCCAGGGCAACTGCCAGGCAGATCATGAGAAGGGGTGGGGGGCTCGGTGGGGCACTCAGTGAGCTGGAGAACAGGTGCCCATCCGGAGAGCCCTTTATTGCTTGGCATTGCAGGCTCTGTGGAGAATTTCTGATTTGTCAAGAAGCTGAAATCCAGATTTTTATGTAAATCTTTGGCTTTTAAATGGCCAGCCAATCAAAATAAGACTATGAGCCTCTTACTCACATTCTCAAATATTTTAATATCCTCTAGGTAAATGGGATACAAACAGTCATTCGCTGTTTCTTTGTTCCTGATGGTAGGGGCTGGCCTGTGCCACCTGTGCCCTCTGTGATCTTGTGTCCGTGGGTTGGAGTCTGCCTGCCTTGCTCTGGCTAGCTGCACTCGTCCCCTTATTCCCAGCCCTTGTTCGTTCATGTGCCCTCAGCACTTCCACTGCCCCATTGGAACCCACCTCCATCCCAAGTGCCTGTGACCAGTACTGCAGTCCTGGACCAGCCAGTCTGGGTACCTGCTGGGGGAAGTGGGAACCTGCCTTGTTTAGTATCTAAGGGCTCAACATCTACCAGGTGTTCTACCCTTAAGTGGCCGCAAGCCTCAGGGTGAATTTGATTGTGACAGAACAGTGTGATCGAAGGCCAGACTAATCAGCTCAGTTAGACCTGGGGTGTTTACTTCTGACCTCAGTTTCCTTAGTTGTAGAACCCCACCTTCTGGGGTTGTTGAGGATAGGAGAGTCAGATGCCTAGCAAAGTGTCTGACATATAAAGCAGGTGCTCAACTCAAGGTTCCTGCCATTATTAACTTTCCTCCTGTGTTTCAGCAAGAACCATTTTAAGATCTCTGTTGCATTTCTGTCCTAGTAGTTTAAAGTATGGGAAAGTCCTACCTGGCTATGTCCTGGTTTATTTGTAAAAAGTTCTGTGACATTGGGATACTCTGCAGTGGAGTGGAAACTGAACAGGCATCCTAAGCCCCGGAAGGTAAATTCAGCCTTTGAGCTCCCAGACCTGTGTGCTATGGGGTCTCCAAGGCCTCCATTCCTCCCCCTAGAGGCAGCAGTTTTCAAGGCTTAACTATTTAGAGTCTTATACCCAGAGTTAAACAACATCTTCAGAGAGCCACTTTTTTTTTTTTTTTTTTTTTTTTTTTTTGAGACAGGATCTAGCTTTGTTGCCTAGGCTGGAATGCAGTGGTGCAGTCACAGCTCACTAGCTTACTGCAACCTCAAACTCTCAGGCTTAAGTGATCCTCCTGCCTCAGCCTCCCGAGTAGCTGGGGCCACAGGCATGTACCACTACGCCCAGATAATTTTTTAATTTTTTTTTAAATAAAGACAGGGTCTCCCTATGTTGCCCAAGCTGGTCTCAAACTCCTGGGCTCAAACACTCTTCCTGCCTGGGCTTCCCGAAGTGCTGGGATTACAGGTGGGAGCCATTGTACCTGGCTGAGAGCTACTTGTTGATTTTTAGTGATAGGCGTTATCTGTGAACTTGGCACTACGGAATGTGAGAACTTAGCGCTCTCACCACCATTGCTACTTCTCACCCCCAAAACCTCCATACTCCTCCACCCACTCCTCACAATATTATTCTTCCAAATTTTGTATAGGACAATATTCAGTGTTCAGATTAATATTACTCTGTAAATGCTATACACAGTTGAGCCAAATAGAATACTAT